>OZ005734.1:341863293-343213293 GCA_963930755.1 Eudasyphora cyanicolor | reverse complement strand
TGTAATTAATTAATATACCGCGATTTGAGACATGTTCTAATTTTAACTAAAGCAGACTCTCGGTCGCTTTTCTTTGTATGCCTCAAAAGAAAGTGTGTGAGTGAACAATAACTTCATCAATCAATGAAAGTTACTCTCGTTAAAACATGATTTGAGGGAAGAAACTGAAATGCATTTTTTGCAACAAGTGTTTTTGCGAAATAAAAGCAATAAAATTTAAGTGTGTACACGCGACATAAAAAACGAGAAAAGGAATGTCTTTCCAACATTGTCATTATCCTTCATGGCACCCAGATATTTTTGCTGTTGCAGTATTAAGTAGCATTGATGATGTTGATGATGGATGGCATATAATACAATACTGCCCGGTCGAGCTTTCCAACGATTTTACTTCTTTGGAAAAAAATTTTAAAAAGGTTTGTCTCTTCAGAGCTTGTCCTTACAAATGAGTGGCGAGAGGCATAAGCTGAATGCGGCCATACGTGTCACACATATCACCCATATCAGTAAAAAGGCAGAATAGACAAAATGGAGCAGTAAATGCATAAAATGGAAGACGGCCGGCCTCTCGTGCAATGGAATTAACTCAAAATGCCGACAGCAATTTCCTTTTGGGCAGAATGGGCCTTTGAACTTTGACGTGAACTTTGAAGTGATTTTGGGTTGAAGAGCTACTCCTCATGTTAAAACTAATTTTCAGGTTGTATTTATTTTCAAGTTAGGAAATAAGTTTAAGTTTTTTATGGACCATTTATTAAAAAATATGATGAACGAATAATGTAAAAAGATTTGAACGTATTATATATATTTTGAGTTGAAAACTATTGGCGCAAATTCTTTAAAACTACCAATAGTACATTTTAATACGACATCTGAATACTGTGATGTATCCACAGGATATGTTCGCATGTATGTTCCTGAGTCACTACGTCAACAAATCTTCAATTCATAATCTTTCACATCCTGGCGGCCGTGCTAGTCTTCACGTATCTGTGAGAAATACGTATGGCCTGGAACGAAGAAACAAATCCTAAATTGGTCTCGGAATTTCATATCGTGCCAAAGAGCAAAGATCACCAGACACAACCGCCTTACTCCGGACAAGATAGATGCCCCAGACAATCGGTTCGATTATGTTCATTTGGACATCGTCATAATGCCGTTAGTATAGGGTTATAGATATTGTCTCACCATGATCGATCGAGGGACATGTCGGCAATTACGATAGACCAGGGCACACAATTCGAGTTCGCCTTATTCAAGGCCCTAGCGAATTTAATAGGTTCGAAACGTACTCGAACAACGGCTTATCATCCACAATCGAATGGAATGATTGAGAGATGGCACAGATTTTTCAAAGCAGCTTTAATGTGTTATTCACAGTATCGTGGGTCGATATACTTCCAACTGTTTTGTTCGGATTAATGACAGCTGTCAAAGAGGATCTTCAAGCTGCGCCTTCGGATCTTCTTTATGGTGGGCACATACGGTTACCTCAAGAATTCTTCACCGAATCAGAAATTCCTGCCGATTCATCTGAATAAGGAAACTTCGTGAATACTTCAACTTCCTGCGACCAATTCCAGTGTCTCAGCACAACAAAAACAAAATGTTTATTTTCAAGAACCTCGATGATTGCACTCACGGTTTTCTTCGCACGGACGCCACCTTACATTGGACCGTTTGAGATAGTACGACGAATTTCAGATCGGTTATATACGATACGAATGAAGAACAAGGACGTGAACATATCGGTAGATCGACTCAAGCCAGCTTTCATCATCAATAATACTGAGCCTGAACATCCTCAAACAACACAAACACCTCTACCGAGTCCTCAAACAACAGCAACATCTCTACCATCTCTACCGAATCCTCAGACATGCTCTCAAGACTCATCAACATCAACTCAGAGTACACAGTCCACCGAACTTCCAATTGTGCGGAACACACCAACTAGGAGAATATCGTTCCAAGCGGATCGGGTATCGGATCCTGACTTGGTCACTGGAGAGGTAGTGGCTGTGGCAGCACCAAGACCGCCGTGTTCGAATGACAAACAATCTGGCAACGTTGTAACGAATCAGAGGTGGAGAAAACAACAGCAGATTCCAAGAGAAGTCTTCGCTGTCAACGGTAGCATTTTTAGTAATACTTCGTAAGACTTTGTGAACTAGTTTTAGTAATAATATATATAATTAGATAGTTGTTAAATGTAAATACGAACGTCTTATTACTACATCGGCAACTATACACTCTTGCTGCGCAGAATTTATGTCGGTTAATTCCAATATTAAAAAAAATACACAAATTGAATTCCAAACTAATTTGTCGTTTCCACACTCTGATAATTGAACGACAAATCGTTAGGAACTGCACAGTGCCGACTTTTAAAATATAACGCCGCCAACCACATATAATATTATGCCGCCATCACACACGCGAAAAGAATGAGAGAACAAAGCACGGAATGCGAAAAGAATGAGAGAACAAAGCACGGATTGCGAAAAGAATGAGAGAACAAAGACGGAATCGGATAATATCTATTTCTTTCCTTCTTATTTTTTTAGTTTCATTTCAAATTTCAAAAGGCAAGCAGGCACGCTCTGTAATTTTTTAAAAAAGTTTTTTTTTCAAATTCATGTAAAATACCAAATCAGATTTCATAAATATTCCTACATTTGATTATATTTTATATAATCATTGTTTGTTTATTGTCGGATTTCCAAAAAAATATGTACTGTGGACTTAATCAGAATCGTTTTTACAAACTCGTCGTCGGTTTGTTTATTATTTGGTTTTGATGCGGAGTATTTGTTTTGTATGTGGATAGATGTTGTTGTATTGCCAATTGGAAGATAAGAATTTTGATTATGGATATTTGAAAATATGTAATTAATTAATATACCGCGATTTGAGACATGTTCTAATTTTAACTAAAGCAGACTCTCGGTCGCTTTTCTTTGTATGCCTCAAAAGAAAGTGTGTGAGTGAACAATAACTTCATCAATCAATGAAAGTTACTCTCGTTAAAACATGATTTGAGGGAAGAAACTGAAATGCATTTTTTGCAACAAGTGTTTTTGCGAAATAAAAGCAATAAAATTTAAGTGTGTACACGCGACATAAAAAACGAGAAAAGGAATGTCTTTCCAACATTGCTTTAAATAACAATTTACCAGTGACTCCCTTTTGTTTTTTGTTGCAATTACAACATGTACATTTGGTTTGGTTTTGCTGGCTGGCTTCCATAATCACTCCAAATTGGCATCTGCATCTGCCGTCGTGCGTCCAAGGTTGTTTCGCCTGCCTGCCTGCTGTGACTGCTGTGAAGATCGACAAGGAATTCATCCACTCGAGACACCAGCCACTTTCCCTTAGCGGCCTTCATTGGATATTTTTTCGTAAACTTTAAGGTGAGTTGTATCTAATTTGGACATTTCATCTGGCACTCAATTTGTTTTTACTTCTTTTATTTATTATCACAAATGATTATTACATACACATCTTACATCTTGTTCATTATTGTATGCTTCATATGCTTCATCCATTCCCTGACCGCTGCTACACTACAGCTACTGCTTCTACCTCCATCCCTTTTTGCATGTAGGAATATGATCGCCTTGTTTTATGTCTGATTTTACACACTATAGCACTACAACAACACAATTGAGTGGCTGCGTCTGGCATAAAAACAAAAATAACATAACATGTAAGTCGAGCGGAGGCAGGGTTGAATATGTAATGCGCTACACCACTGCTTTTTGGGGAAATAAAGTTGGAAGGGTACTACTTTTATTTAGAATTAAAAAAGATTTTAATTATTGTACATTAAAGGAAGAAAATAAGTCAGTTGGGAGGTGAAAAGAAAATAGTCATATTCTGTTATAACTGTGACCAATTTTGTACCTATATCATTACTTTTATAAATGACACGAAAAAAGAAAATGAAATTTGGAGCTTTTTAAATTCAAGGAAGCGTTAGGATATAAAATCTACAATTAAAGGTCGCACAGTGCTCTGTCCCATTGACAGAAATCGATAATAATGAATTGGCTAAAATAATGGTAAAATTGGTACTCATAACATCTTAAAAACCCAATTAATATAAATAATAACTTAGGGGCTTATTCATAAAAAGTTAAAGAAGGTTCGAGGAACGCTTTAGCAGTGCTAAAACGTTCTTCAAACCTTCATTAAATTTTTATGAATAAGGGCCAATATCTTTAAACTAGCTCTTTTTGGCAACACGAGAGTTCGCCAAAGACAATGGTGGTATGTGCAAATTGACCAAAAAATAAAATACCTTTAATGTACATTGCAAAATAGCTGTATTAAATTCTTTTACATATTAAGAAAATTAATCCAAACTCTTTGTATATAACATTTAATCGAATTAGTAATATACAAGAATGTCAAATCAGCAGAAAATTGCCTTCATACTAATCAAAATTGCTTCGGAAAATTCGTTTTACTTGTTAAAGTGAAAAAAGTTTGCAAGTTTAATTGGAATGAGAAAAAAAGTTGGAAAAAGATCCCTAAAATTTTATTTTTCAAAAACAATGTATGTGGTATTACTATTAAATAAAAAAATATATAAAAGCATAATCTATGTGTGCACAAACTTAAATTTTTTTTTTTTTGTTTTATGTCTAAAAACGTTATTTTCAAATAAAAATTTTATGGGCATTCCAAAAACAGTCGCCAACGCTAAACTTGTAGACCAAACCCATATTTTTTTGCGCCAGATAGCAGACAATATTCTTAAAAATACAAAAATTCGCACTCATAAAATATTTTTGAGAAAAATATAAAAAATTGCTCCTAATATGGTACTTTTTATGCCGAAAATAAAAAAAATACCTATCAAATATTGCATGGCATCGGAAGAAAGTTCATAAAGATCTCTAATTTTCTTTTGCCAGATAGTACGAGTATTAATGATAGGTATGTCCCCTTTAAACATAAAATATACAAGTTCAAATTATTCGCGCAAAAAATTTCGAAAAAGTTATTTAGAATTAAGTTTAAATTTTTTTATTTGGCATTCCAAAAAACATCTCCGAGGCTTAACTTGTGAAACTAAAATTCTTAAAAATACAAAAATTCATATTCATAAAATATTTTTGAAGAAAAATAAAAAATTTTTTTTTTATGTGCTGCTTTTATGTCGAGAAATTAAAAATAAATATTTTATGTCATCGGGAAAATAATCATAAGGATCATGATTCAATTATACAAGGTTGTGTTACTAGCACAACAACTACAATTCAACAACAACCACCAGGAGATTTGTTGTTGGATTCGTAGTTGAAATGTCAATTCAAAATATAAACAAAATGTAGAAATGTCCAAAATTTGTTTACAAATAAACAAAACAATTTGAATTATATTTTGTTTTGTCAGACAAACTCATATTTGAATCGACGGAATCTTACATTTTTGCACCATTTTTTGTTTTTTTAGTGGAGGAGTATATCTTTAAAAGTTTAACACGTAGAAAATGATATAAAATCGTATGTATGTTTGGGGACATTTAAAGTCGTTTCAAGACATTTAAAGTCGTTTGCGATATACCCACCCATCTGGCTGATGCGGACGATAACTCTCGAAAGGAGTACATCTCTCATAAAGGGTCTACATCTTTCCAAAATGCTGATTAATTTAATATTAGTGCAAATAAATCCTTAAAACTGTTATGACTCAATTTGTCAAAACTTTTCCCAATAACTAATGAGCAAAATGTTTCCAACGTTTTATTCATTTGGTCTCCAAAACTTGCGTTCGAAGAATCATTTCTTTTGGTACCCCACACAAATGATCAAATTCATATAGAATTCCAAGGACTTACACGATTTTAAATTCAGAAGTTTATATATACAAATTGATACACATTTTACTTCATATTTATCGTTTTATTGCAGCGTTTAGTTCGCAAATACAAGTCACAACTACAAAAAACTACAAATTAAGAGTGCACATTTGACATTGCCATTGTTTTTAATCATTTCTCTCATGTCCTTATCCAACAAATTATGTTTACATAGTCTTTCGGCAAAAAGTCTTTCGACACGGCAATTGGTATTTCGCCTTCGCATTTTATCCTTCGTGATATTAAAAACGGTCCATTATCTCCATTCTTTACGTATTATCTCTTTATTCACTTTTTCAATAATTTATCTGAATTTGAAATACAAATATTAGAGTGACATTTCAACTACTATCAACATGAGAAAAATAGGTAAACCACCTGCTAGTAACACAACCTTGTATAATTGAATCATGATAAGGATCTCCATTTTTTTTCGCCAGAAATAAAATTCTAATTCATGGTTACGACGTTATTAGTTAGTTAAATTGGCCAAATATTAAGGAAATAACATTTATTTAATATAAAGATGATTATTCGAGGGAGCCAGTCACAGTCACACAAAATTATCGAAATCATAAAAAAATTAAATTCTGAGTCGGTGGTCGCAACTTTAATAGCGCTTCTTCCAAATTTCGGCCGTAATAATCGTTCCACCCGACAGGCTGTGCGTGCTATAGTGGATAAATTTGATTCCACATTTACACTTTTGGATGTTCCGGCGCCAAAGAGACGCCGTACCACTCGCAGCCGTAATGGTATCCTTTCAAAATGAGCCAAATCAGTCGATTCCACGTCGTTCTCAGGAATTGGGCATCTCTCAAACCACACTGTGTCGTATTTTGCGAAAAGAACTTGGCCTTCTTCCTTATAAGATCAAACTGCCTCAAGAACTAAAGCCACTTGATCATTTGAAACGCCGAAACTTCTCCGATTGGGCTCTGGCAAAGTTAATGTTATATTCTTAATAGAAAACCCGGTATATCAAGTACCTTTTTAACGAAGATTTATGCGGTATTATTGATGTCATTTTTCACGAAGATTATAATACTATTTTAGAAGCCAACGAAGGGAACTCTTCTTGTAAAAACATGCATTAAACTTTTAAAAGGAAACAATACAGTACAATACTAGGCAAAACCACTTTGGTTCACGTACCCGGCGTTGTACATACAGGAAGTGTGTGACTTGTCAACTTTTTCCCACTATATTTGTAATCTACGCAAAATTCCCTATAATTTGATGGGCCGCACGACATATTGACCAAAACCCATTATTCAAGATCTTCTAGGGCGCTGTCGGGAGGGATCTTGAAAATATTACGCTTTACAAGCTATGTTTGAAATCCATTGCCACTCTGCAACGTTATTTATATATTTTCAATTTGAACCCTTTGTGTGGGAGGTACCAAAAGGACTCGCTCTTTCCCGCCGAAATTTTGCACCGCACCTGATATTTATAAAATATTATGACGGGTCAAATTTCATAAATATACAATGCTCCAATTCAACGTTATAGTCTGGTGAATTTTTGAGTACCCGGAATAATTTGCATGGGGGTGCGAGAGCCGCGGTCCGATTAGGTTCAAATTAAAAATTATTCTTAATTTTGACCAAATACAGCTTGGTTCCAAATTTCATAATTCTGCTATTACAGAGCAATGTGCGTCGGTATTAGACTCGGAAATTACCAACATTTGTAATTAAATGTACTATGTCCAGATTTACACTAGGCAAGTTTTTTAAGCAGATTATCCCAATTACCCAAAGCGGCGTGCCAATAACGCCCACTTTTTTCTGGACTTTATGTACTATAAAAACATTACACTGTACAATATTTCAAGTATTTATATGCACTGGTATTAAAGTTATAGGCTGTTAACTTTTAGTGTAAATGGTAAATTTGTGTGGGATGTACCAAAAGGAGCATGGCAATAATGCCAATTGTTCACTGTATTGCCGGTACTATTAAATCATTACACTGTACAAAATTTCAAGTCTTTGCATGTACTGGTAATAAAGTTGTAAGCTATTACCTTTTGGTTCAAAATTGTCCATTTGTGTGGGAGGTACCAAAAGGGGCGCGGCAACTTCGCCCATTTTTCTGGAGGTAATAGTGGCTAATGAACTAATACTATGTGTACATTTTCGGAGGATTCAAAGAAGTAGTATAAAAGTTATGAAATAATCAATATTTCACTAAATGTTAACCCTTTGTGGTGGAGGTACTAGAAGGAGTCGACCAATATGGCCCATCTTCGAACTTAGCCGGAGATAGAAGAAAATATTACCATATACTAAATTTGAAGTCAATCAGTTACTCCTTTCGAGAGTTATCGTGCGCACCAGCCAGCAGACAGACGGACGGACATTGCTCATTCGACTTAAAATGACCCACAACCGATATCCGCCGAACATACTTAGGGTCTTAGGTCACTCCTTCGATGTGTTACACTTTTGGTTCGTAGCAAATGATATATACCCTCCTCTCTGCTGTGAGGGGATAAATATGTCAATTGAAATTCAGGTACACATTTACAATTTTTGTTACTTTAAAAGTGTCCATCTGAATCTCAAATCAAATGAAATTCAAGTAAACATTTTTTAAAATCTGTTGATTTTTTGATTTTCAAATGATAGTTTTTGAATTTTAAAAGCCGAGATTTTAATTCCAAATGTACATATTTTCGGTGCGCCGACGAAAACTCCTATGTGCACTTTTTCGATTTTTTATTGTCGAATTAGAATGTCCTAGCGGTCTTCGCCGGTTCAGAAGTTACCTAAAACTCCTATGTGTATATAGGATACTAGCTGGACCCGGTCCACTTCTTTGCCCCAGATTTAGATTTCCGATCCCGTCCATTTTTGAAAACAAACGATTTGTCACGCCCACATTTGCGCCGCCCACTTTTTGCAAATTTTTTTCTTCCAAAACCATCTCAGACAAAATAGCTTTGAAACAAAAGAAAAAATTTTTAAATCGGTCCAGTGGTTTAAGCGTCTATAAAACACATACATACAAACATTTTCCCATTTTAATATATGTATATATATAGATATAGGGATAGAAGGTTGGTTTAGATTCACGCCAAAAAATGGGTAATGAGGTTTTGTTCAGAATCATCCCCTCTATACGACATCACAATTTGACGTTGCTCCACTCGCGAATTATCGCGAAAACAGTACTTTTACTCAAAGCAAACTTAATAGCTTTGATTAGTAAAAAAACGCGGAAATTTAGAACTGTAGCACAATTTTCTTTAAATATGATAATTCGTAAGACGCTTTGTAACGTCCTCGATATTTGAAAGGTTTTTCCATTGCGAATTTGTGTAATCAATAAAATCGACTTACACCGCCAAATTTTTCCAAATCTATTATACCGCATTTTAGAAGATTACTATATATTTGCATTATGTGATCTCTGAGGAATATATTAATATCAGCATTTCAGAATTATAGTAAAATAATTCTGAATTTAATGGTTTTTTGTTCGAAATTTTTTCGTCACGGGATGTTTATGGCGGAAATGCTGGTGCCAAACTATCTCTCATAAATCATAGAATGTTAATTTTATTAAATTCGCAATAATTTTTTGTAAAAATGTTATCCCATATGTTGGGCAAATAGTAACCAGTAAGGAAAGGCAGAAAGTCGGACGGGGCCGACTATATAATACCCTACACCTCCCTTACAATGCGATAATAATTTGGAATAATTGGTAAATGGGTAAGAATATATATATGTGGATATACATATCTAATTCTGAAACGATAATCGCTAAATTAAGCAATATTCGTTCCTAAATTGAGAAACATCTTTCTAGAGAATGTAATGATCGGAAGTAAAGTACAACTTCTATTGCGCTTTGTAACCAAATCAGGAGGAACATATATATGGAGGTTATATATAAATCTGAATAGATTTTCCCTGAATACTCATTCATGTAAAATAGAAACCTCTTTCTGTCGAATTTCGTACTGATCGGATATAAAATACAATTTCTACAGCGCTTGAATTTCAAATCGGGGGTAACATATATATGGGGGCTATATCTAAATCTGCACCGATTTTCTCCGAATTTGGCAGTATTCCTTCATGTAATAAGAAACCTCTTTCTGCCGAATTTCTTACTGATCGGATATAAAATACAGTTTATACAACGCTTACATGTCAAATCGGGGGCAACATATATATGGGGGCTATATCTAAATCTGAACCGATTTCCCCCAAATTTTGTATTGTATCTAAGTGTATCACGAGACTACTCTCTGTCAATTTTTGTACAAATCGGTTCAAAAATGTTGCTTATACAGTGCATATATGCCAAATCGGAGATACATATATATGGGACCTATATGTAAATCTGAACCGATTTTAACCAAAAATAGGGATCGTCCATGGGTCTTAAAAAAGATATGTGCAAAGTTTCGTTGAGATCGGACCATAATTGCGACCTGTACTTTGATTACAAGAATACATCTACAGACAGACAGACGGACGGACATAGCTAAATCGACTCAGAAAGTGATTACAAGTCGATCGGTATAATAAACAATGGGTCTATCTCTCCTCCTTTTGGGTGTTACAAACAAATGCACAAAGTCATAATACCCTGTACCACAGTGTGGTGTAGGGTAAAAAATGTCAAAATGTCAGATTCGTTTTTTATATTTTTAAGCAGAATGTAACCATCAAAACAAGAATAGAACAGGGCCCAATATAAGCAGTCTTACAGAGAATAGGCAATATCAAATTATTAAATATATACGCACAGCCAAGTATCATTAAAGGAGAACTGTTTGCTAAAAGCGCATATCTTCAAAAAAAGAAGATCTTCAAAAATAGAAGATATGTGCTTTTATCAAACAGTTCTCGTTTAATGATACTTGGCTGTGCGTATATATTTAATAATTTCGACTGAAGTAATCGTTGTAATAAGGATATTGATAATGGGAGTTTGGTGGCTCCCGAAACAGATCTGTCTATCCAACCATTACAACCGCCCCAATACATGTCACTTACTTCTTCTTTAATTTTTAACAAAGTTGTTTTCATACATGAAAACAACAATAACGATCTTGAGCCTGAGTACAAAAACAAAATATGTACTAAATTTATTATTATTTCCTGTATATCCTACAAGTATCATCGGACCATAACAAATTGCTTCCATCTAGACCTATCTAATGCTAGCCCTTTGAGTTGATTCCAACTTTGCCCTTACAGCTTCCTTCTCAACTTGTCGTCTTTTTGCCGTCTACCCCCTTGCGGATTCCATTCAATTAATGTTTTGTTGAAATCTCCGTCAAGTTTTCTTAGCGTGTGTCCGAACCACCCCCATTTTCTTCTTAGAATCTCGTCGTTGATCGGTGTTTGGTTAGTTATTTGCCGTAAATGTTTGAATATTTTTAATATTTATTCTACGCAGGCAGCGGTTGGTGAATACTTGAACTGCGTTAATATCTTTGCTTGAAATTCAGGCTTTCATATTTCTTAAGTATCTAAAATCATAATTTTATTACATTACCCTCCATATTAGGCTACCTTCCTATTTGACAATATATATGTTCTACATTGTTCTAGCTGATATTTAAAACAAGTAAGAAAGTTTCAGTCGGGTAAACCGACTAAGGTATACCCTCACTTTGTGAGTAATGTAATATTGAATATTACACATATTATTCTGTCAATTTTTGTGGGAGGTACCAGGAGGGGTTTAAGAAATACACCTATATTTCGCTGAACAGTAGATACTTTAAATACATTGCACTGTGCCGAATTGTAACCGTTTATATGCACTGATATATTAACGTTGACATATTAAATTGTGGTATAATTTGGCCATTTTGTGTGGGAGGTACCAAAAGGGGCGTGGTGATAACGCTCATTTTTCACTGGGCTATAGGCATTATAAAAGCATTACACTGTACAAAATTTCAAGTATTTTTATACACTGGTATTAATGTTATAAGCTTTTAACTTTTAGTGCAAAATGGTGCATTTGTGTGGGAGATACCAAAAGGGGAGCGGCAATAACGCCCATTTTTCACTGGACTGTAGGCACTATAAAAGCATTACACTGTACAAAATTTCAAGTATTTCTAAACACTGGTATTAATTTTATAAGCTGTTAACTTTTGGTGCAAAATGGTGCATTTGTGTGGGAGGTACCAAAAGGGGAGCGGCAATAACACCCATTTTTCACTGGACTGTAGACACTATAAAAGCATTACACTGTACAAAATTTCAAGTATTTCTAGACACTGGTATTAATGTTATAAGCTTTTAACTTTTAGTGCAAAATTGTGCATTTGTGTTGGAGATACCAAAACGGGCGTGGCAATTTCGCCCATTTTCCTCGAGTTGATAGCGACTAACAAACTAATACTATGTGTGAAATTTCAGAAGATTCGAATACGTATAATAGCAGTTATTAAAGAATCAATATTTCACAATATTTTAACCCTTTGTGGGGGAGGTACCAGAAGGAGTGGACCAATATGGCCCATCTTCGAACTTAGCCGGAGATAGAAAAAAATATTACCACATACGAAATTTGAAGTCAATCGGTTACTCCTTTCCAGAGTTATCGTGCGCACCAGCCAGCAGACAGACAGACACACAGACAGACAGACAGACGGACGGACATTGCTCATTCGACTTAAAATGACCCAAAACGGATTTCCGCCGAACATACTTGGGGTCTTAGGTCACTCCTTCGATGTGTTACACTTTTTTCCGTAGCAAATGATATATACCCTCGTCACACTAAAGTGAGGGTATAAAAATATACTTCAATTTGCATACAATAATATTCCTGATAATATTGCGTTCGGTACATACAGTTAATCTGATGCCCGTTGGATTCTAATATAAATTGGTTATATCGGTTCTAGTTTCTTTATACCCCCTTCTGAAGGTCCCCTAGGATTTTACTTACTTGACGCTATATAGTATAAATTGCTTAATGGGATTGACTTACATTTTCTTGTCAAATATAACTCTCAGTAATTTTTACTTTTTTTTTTATCGGTTTACGTTTTGATAGCCTTATATGTTTTAAGGTATGTACCTCCAATTTGGCACATAAGAGCAATATGGTACCATATAGCCGGCTCCGGCCGATTAAACCTATTTTGTATAAAAACACGCTTTTATATATAAAATACGATCTCGAACTCGAAAATCGTTAGTTATACTCTTTCTAGACAAAAGTACAAACCTATAATTCCCCGTACCTCGTTGTGGTAGGGTGTATGGTATACAAATGTTAGCTGGCACCTCATTCACGCAATCAGCCAATACTTCAGTTTGCACAAAAAAACGAAAGAAAAAACCAAAACAAACAAAGCCCATTGCGCACATTAACATTTCATCATGATTGCATGGGCAGAGGGACGGACGGACAGACGGCGATGGCCGACAAACAAACAAACGAATGAACGACCTATTCCATCATTTGACGGTTGATTGTGCGCTGGCGGTGATGGTATTGGTATTACAACAAACTTTCATACCTCGACACAGCGAAACTTGTTGCCCTTCTTGCCGTCGCTGTCTTCGTCGTCGTTGTGTTTTTGGTGGTGTTTCCCCCAAAAAGAAGAGTGGAAGATTGGAAAAGTGTGGTGCGTTTCGCGTTCAATATCTAATATCTCCAGACTAGAGGAGTCTAGAGTCTTCCACCACCACCACCACCGCCATCCAATCATGCCTCCTCGATCGTTCCACTCCGCTCACGGTGTTATTATTAGAGTGAATATTTGTTGAGGTTTCTGCGTGCGTGCCTGCGTAAGTAAATATTGCCATAAATTTGTCTCGTATATGCACATCCGCCGCTGTGTTTCTGCGTTTCTGTTTCAAATTTAAATTCAAATTGAGATTCAGATGTGTGCCGAATGACGGGCGGTGGGTCATGTTCTTTCGTTTCGTATCGTTTTGTTATTGTCTCTCGCCTTTTGTAGTTTTATATTCATAAATGTTGGTTGGACTTTCTAAAAAGTCTTCGTCTGGTTTTCAATTAATATACATATGTCTGCCAGCCAGCCCGCCCGGTACATATGGACATTAACTGTACGAAGCGAAACTTCTTTGGCACGCAAACTCGATTCACTTGCCGTATTCGTTCCATTCATTCATTCCATGTCATTCAATTCTTTTTGTTCATTTATAATAAATAGTAAACAACGGGTTGCTTCCGGTTATAAAGTATCTGAAAAGAGAAGAGCAGCAGCGAAAAGCGAGACAATGCCCATTTGCCATGTATAGAATTGCACGCAGTTGTAGGAGAATGGCCTTTCTTACTTTTCTTCAGCCATCGGCTTCATATTCCAACGAATGCCCTCCGATATCTGGAAGATAGAACAACAACAGCTGGTATTTCCGCGAAATAAAATTTCTGGTATCATATTTGTGTCTTCCTACATTTCTCCAACAATTTGTTTCCATTCTCCAAAAAGATTCATTTCAAAATCTGGAAGGTAGACCGATATACATACATATCTGAAGTTATTTTCATTTTTAACGGTGGATATTCCGATTGCAAATGTGTGCAAATAATATTCCTGGACGATGACATTTATACAGCAATGAATTAGTATTATTCTATTGATCCCTTCTTAGATCTGGAAGATAGACGATCATCTGATGTTACTTGCATTTTTCCTGCAAGAAATTCCGAATGCAATTATACATACAAATAAAATACCTGACATCAAGTCCTGCCTCTCCAACAATTCCACCCATTTTCCAATGAATCTCCTCCAGAATCGGGATATTAGTTCAACATCTTATGGGCCATGATTTTCTCCTCCAAAATCGGGAAATTAGTTCAACATCTGCTGTTATTTCAATTTTTGCAATTGGAAATTACATTCGAAATTATCCGCATTTAAATACAAACTCATTTACCAAGTCTATTTAGGCTTGTGGTAGTGTTGTATGTTGCAGAACTCGGAATTCTTCCAATCAGTCAGTCGCCACTTAATGCCATTCGCACAACCACCAATTAGGAACAATGAGAGACAGTCGAGAGTGTGCGTAGCCCAACTCGCACAATATTCATATTAACACTATCTATAAAAAGTATGTTGGCTTATCAGCAATTAGCACAGGGAAAAATGATGAGTGGCATATTTGAGTAAAACTATTTATTCCAGAGAAATTACTTAGGCATATCTGCATACATATGTATGTGCATTGTTCCCTTCCAGGAAAAAGTAGTTCCCAAAGGGTTGAATAGTCATCTCTTGTTGCTGAAGCTATTTCTAATTACCTACTAACTATGTACTGCAATAAAAAAGGCATAGCCGTTTATTACCGGGAAATTCCAAAGCAGTCCAATGTTATTTCCATATTTCCTGCAAAACATTCCGAATGCAAATGCATACAAATAAACTGCCTCTGAACAATTTTTGTCTTTCTTACATCTCTCCAACTATCCCTTCCATTCTCCAACAAATCCCCTCAGAAATCTGGAAGAGAGAACAACATCTGTTGACACATACTTTCATTTTGCAGTACGAAATTCCATTCGAAATTATCCGAATTTAAATGCAAACTCATTTTCAAAGTCTATTTCGTCATGTGGTGATGCTTAATTTTAGAGTTCAAACCAACATATGTTGCAGAACTCGGAATTCTTCCAATCAGTCAGCCACTTAATGGCATTCGCATTACCAATTAAGAACAAAGAGAAATAGTAGAGAGTGTGTGTAGGCCCAACTCGCACAATATTCGAACTAACACTACCTAGAAAAAGTATGTTTGCTTATCGCTCCATTAGTACAGGGGAAAATCTAGAGTGGGAAATCTGAGCTAAAACTATTCTAAGAAGGTTTTCGGAGTGTGCATTGTTCTCTTCTAGGAACAAGAATTTTCCAAAGGGTTGAATAGTCATCTCTTGTTGCGGACAGAATTGATAACTACCTGTTAACTATGTACTGTAATAACCTAGGAATAGTTGATTATATCCATTCAAAATAACCACAGATAATTTTTGTAGCTACACTGAAGGACGTATCAATGAAAACTTTACATTGTGATATACTCGTATTCTGAATTGAAATGAAAATAAACATCTTTACATTATGAATCTGAACTGAAGGCTAAAGGATTGATTCTTCTAAATGGTGGGGGCGTTCATAGTAAAAAACTAACAGTGAAACTAAATTGCCTACGTTGAAAAAGAAAAAGAATGACGTTATTGTGTGTCTTTCTTACAACTCTCCAACAATCACTCTCATTATTTAAAGAAAGCAAAGAAATGCAAATAAAAATCCTGTCGGAAATTTGTGCCCTCTTACATTTCCCCAAACATCCATCACATTCTCCATCCAATCCCTTCTGAAATCTGAAGAATGGGCCTAAGTATGATGTTGTTTCCATTTTTGCTATTCGAAATTTGCCATCAAGGCTGTACATATTACAATAAATGAATAAATAAAGTACACAAGTAAATATACACAAATAAAAGGCTTTGCGCCAAGCTGAGCCTTACATTTCTCTACCAACTCCTATTATTCTCATTTCTCTACCAACTCCTATTATTCTCCAATGAATCCATTCCGAAATCTGCAAGATAGATACTTTTACATTTTTTTTCAGTAGCCAATTCCGAATGCACGTTGCATACAATTATAATTCCTGGTGTCAATTTGTGAACTCATACATTTCTGCAACAATCCATCACATTCTCCAACGAATCTCTTCAGAAATCTGAAGGATAGGCCAAAATATGATGTTATTTCCATTATTGCTGTTCACAATAGGCCGTACAGCCTTATGTACGTATTACAATAAATGAATAAATAAAGTACAAATGTAAACATACACCAAAAAATGCCTGGCGTCAAGTTGTGCCTTACATTTCTCTAACAACCCCTACCATTCTCCAATAAATCCCATCCGACATCTGCAAGATAGCGCTCCAACTTATATTTTTAAATTTTTGCAGTAGCCAATTCCGAATACAAATTGCAAACAATTAGAATTCCTATTGTCAATTTGTGCCTTCTTACATTTCTCCAACAATCCATCCCATTATCTAATGAAGAATACCTTCTGAAAGCTGGAATATAGACTAATTCCTTTTTTTCTGTACAAATGAAACCAGTAAGAAAAGACAGAATGTTGGGCGTGGCCGAATATAAAATACCCTACAACTCCCTAACAACGCGAAAATGGGCATTGATATAATTATTCGGAATAATTGGTTTCGTTTCAGTTAACAAAGTACTTAGCTCCACCCCCTCATCAAGGCTTATTCCATGGAGGAGTTGATGTTGATCACAATAAACTACATCTGCAACGATAATCTTAAAATGTGCATTATACTTTCATAGATCAAGAAACTGAAGGAACAAATTGGTGGGGCTATGCATAATCTAAATAGATTTTAATCAACTTGGATCCAAAACCTTATTTCTGCAAAATAATATTAAGATCTGACGTTAAATACAGTTTTAATAGAGCTATATCTAAACCTCAACCGATTTTCAAATCGACGAACGGGGAGCAGCACTAACCAGATCGAGGTGGGATACCATACAAAACTGCAGGACTGCCTTTGGTCATCCATTGATGTGAACTGCTGTCCTTCAGGAAGAACACACTTAGCATCCTCACTGGAGTCATCAGAGGCCACTGCGTGATATGCAATATGGCTGCACGCATGAAGTTTCCTTACGAAGACTTCTGTAGCAGCTGCTTGGATGAAGAAGAGGAGGAGCCAGTACAGCACTTGCTATGCTCATGCAAAGGACTGCAAGAGTACCGTTTGGCCTATTTAGGGCACAGTCTCTTCGAAAACCTAGACGACCTATCAGATGCTCCGCTCAAACCCCTTCTCAAATTCATCAGAAAATCCATCTGGTTTAGTAAAGCCACAAAGACAAATGAAAACACGAGTAACAAAACCTTCTCTTCCTAGCCTACCAACCTCCAACCATCTTTTCCCTACTTCTATTCTGCTCACGGGAAAAAATGGACCGAATCGTCGGCCCCGAGTGAACTCGTCAGTTGTATTCTGACGGGTGTCCCTTTCAACATAACCTAATCACCCCCAAGAAACTTCTTTCTGCCAAATGTTACAATATGGAAAGTAAAGTACAACTACTATAGCGCTTTGATACCAAATAAAGGGCACATGGGCGCTATATCTAAAACTGAACCTATTTCCCCCGAATTTGGCAGTGTTAATTCATTTAATAAGAAACCTCTCTCTATCGAATATCGTACTAATTGGAGAACAAATTCAGTTTATACAGAACATACATGTAAATCGGGTGTAACATATATGGGGTTTTCCAATAAGAGTGATATGATTTCTTTGAAAAAAAACCCCTTATTGTTAAGGAAATTCAAAGTTTTTTATTTAATGTGAAGTACAATCGATACAATTATGTTCTAAATAAAAAGTCATTCAAATGGCCTCCACGACTTCTTCTGCAGAAACGAAGTCGATGAACCCAATTTTCGAGCACTTTCCACTAAATCAAGTCGTATGTCATGAATGGTACTTTCAATATTGACTTGTAAAGCTTGAAGAGAGTCTGGTTTATTTCGAAAGACCAATGACTTCAAATAACCCCACAAGAAATAGTCTAGTGGTGTTAAATCACTACTTCTTGGAGGCCATTCAATATCACAATTTCTTGACATAATCGAATCTTCAAACTTTTCTCGCAACAATTCAATTGTTTCATGACCACAATCGGTCAATGGCAAAAAGATAGCTCTTAACGAGAGCTAAAATATTGCTCAAGGGTGCCAAGGTCGTAGGTCGATAGGAAAGTTTTTTTTGGATTTTTTAAAAAAATGGACTTGGCATCATTTTGAAATGTGAACGGAAAGTTTATTTTTGCTCTAGCTCCTTAACGGTACGTCGGATCGGGAATCGGTCAATGGCAAAATGATAGCTCTTAACGAGAGCTAAAATCGAGTTCGTAAGTCAAGGGATAGTGTATTTTTGGATTTAAAAAAAATTAACTTAGCGCACGAAAAGTTGCAATTGGAGAACGATTATTTTGATAATAAAACTGAATAATTTGTAAACGTTGTTCTTGCGTAGATCTCCCCATGATGAAATTGTAAACAACGGGAAAGTGTATTTTTGAATTTTAAAAAAAAATTAACTTAGCGCACGAAAAGTTGCAATTGGAGAACGATTATTTTTATAATAGAACTGAATAATTTGTAAACGTTGTTCTTGCGTATATCTCCCCATGATGAAATTGTAAACACTACTGAATACAATGAAAAACAAATGACAGATCATGACATATTACAAATGGCCGAAACGTCACTTGGAGGACAAGGTCTGCCACAAAAGATTCCCCAACATCGATTCTCTTGAGACTGATTTGATTCATGCTGTGGACACTTTCCCAAAAGGGACGTTCGGCTTTTGATGATTGGTTAGTGTAACTTAAGGCATGTGTGAAGGCCAAAGGCGGACATTTCGAATGAGTGCTTCTTTTTGCATAGAATATATGTCAATAAATATATACAATAAATTTGATCCAAATGGATTCATTACTTTTAATGTTATAGCATAAAATGTGTGTAACAGTATTTCTGTCCCTACTAAGTATGTATATCCGTCCATGTTTTTAATGTATAAAACGCTTATGAAGTTCACGTTTTTAAATCTACTCTATGTTACCTGCAACTGTTCATAGTAATATTGAAAAACAGTGCATTTCTTGGCAAACAATGGTGGAGGGTATTATACAGTCGGTCCCGCCCGACTTTAGTCTTTCCTTACTGGTTTTACTTGGCGAAATGTATTGCAATTATTTCATTGGGTGCCCACTGATTACATCATGATTTATATTAAACCCTTTCATAAATTCTGTGCATTACTTACTCTAGTTAGTACTCCGTTCCACTCTCCCTGGAATACCTGGAATACAGGCCATACATTTGTGCAATCCGAAATTATCTAAATTTTAATACAAACTCATTTCTTTAGAGTTTTGAGTTCAAACGCACTATATTGCCGAATTAGGAATTCTATCAGTCAGCCACTTAATGCCAGTCGCATAAACAATTAAGAATAAAGAGAAATAGCAGAGAGTGTGTGTAGGCCCAACTCGCACAATATTCGAACTAACACTACCTAGAAAAAGTATGTTTGCTTACTGCTCAATTAGCACAGGGGAAAATGTATTTATAGTGGCATATCTTAGTAAAACATTTCCATGGAAACTACTTGTGCATTGTTCCCTTCTAGGAACAAGAATTTCCCAAAGGGTTGAATAGTCATATCTTGTTGCGGAAGGTATTTATAATTACCTGCTTACTATGTACTGTAATAAGATAGGGATATCCATTCAAAATTACCACAGAAGACTTATACATAGCAACAATGAAGGTCGTATCAATGGAAATTTTAGTGTGTGACATCCCTATTCTTGACCAAGCGACAAGCATATTTTTGTAATTGTAACTACATTTGTGATAGTTAATACAATTTGCTATTCTGGGTTTAAATTGGAAGCTGTTTTTGTTATAATTTGCAATAATAGTAGTCACGACCCCAATAGCACATGATTAGAAAAATGTACGCAATTTGTGTTAAAAAGTTGTTTTCTTAAGAAGAAATCTGATTGAAATTAAATATCAGTATAAGCCTTGTTAACGGAAAGGGAAGACGAAGTCTGGATGCGTGATTTTTACGTTTCTGACAATTTACCTGAAAAAAATAATATTGAACCTGCACTATGACTTTCTCCCTTAAAAGAAGCATCTAACTTTGTTCTTTATACAATTTCGGCATAAAATGTTGGGGGTTAATGAGCCATGGGAATCAAGGCATCCAACTACTTTCATGTTATTGGATAATTCAAGGTTGAAAACATTTTAGATGACATGCCGTATTGAAAAAATATAATTCATACAAAAGAGCTTCTGATAATGTATTTTTTTCGTTGGTCAACAATACCAACAATTCCTTAATTAAAAAGCTTTCATTTTATCACAGGAATTCCAAAATAGGAATTTTAAATTTCAATGACAAGAAATGTGATAGTAAGAAATCATGAATGATTATTGTTATGAATTCGAGAATAACACTATTAATATTAATGAAAATGCTTAAATTTTTTTTTTATTTGTTCCACCTTTTTCTAAAGTGTTTTTGTATT
The DNA here is from genome assembly GCA_963930755.1 of Eudasyphora cyanicolor. Taxonomy (NCBI): domain Eukaryota; kingdom Metazoa; phylum Arthropoda; class Insecta; order Diptera; family Muscidae; genus Eudasyphora; species Eudasyphora cyanicolor. Next base: position 343,192,279 of record OZ005734.1, on the reverse strand, counting down.
TGTTTTTTTTTAAATCAAGTTCGAGGTCTGTGTTTTTGTTGATTTATTTATTCTTTATTATATTCAATATTTCGACATTCGTTGAAGATCATCCTCAGGAATTAAATAAACAAAAGAAAATAAATAACACAAACTATTCACTAATATCGATCCGTTGTCGTTTGCCAAGGAGTCGAACAAATTAAAAAACTTAAATCTACACATTTTCAAGTTTCTAATGTTCTTTTCATATATGTATCGTATTATACATATATGTGCTAAATACATGATAATTTAAAATGTAATAAGCACCCACTAGTGAAATTCAACACATTTTTGCTGCAGAGACCATTACGAACCGATCATTTGACTGAATCAAGGTTATATGTGGCTTGGACAAGGCACACACTTGCTGCGATATGGAGTTAGTTCAGAATAATACAATATGGGGCCGTCTATATAATACCCTACACCCCCGTACCAGTGTACAAAGGGGCATTGAAATAATAATGTGGAATAATTGGTTTGGTTTCAGTTAAGAAATTTACTTAGATCCACTGCCACATCAAGTCGTATTCCAAAGAGGAGTTGAATATGTTGATAAAATAGTAACGGGATGTAAAATACGGCTTCTACAGCGCTTAAGTATCAAATATATTTATGGGGGGCTATATAAAACGTTTATTTTGAAAAAAGGCGTAAACGCCATTCTGTTTTACTCGATTCAACATTTTCACTTAATATAGAAACATTGAAGTCTTGAGATGAACTGCATGTAAGTTACATATATCTATTATTCGCATAGCCTTTTAACGACACTACGAGTACTCCTGGTTCAAAAGCAGAATGGCGTTTACACCACTTTCAAAATAAACAGTTGACATATCTAAACCTGAATTGACTTCCTTAAAATTTGGCAATGTGGGTTCTTGCACGAGGAAACTCAAGCCTGCTAAATTTCAAAATAATTGGATGTAGCGCTAAAAGTCCAAATCGCTAAAAGTCCAAATCGGAAAGAACATATGTATATATGGGAGCTATATCTATATCTGAACCGATTTTCCTAAAATTTAGTGAAGTCTCTAAGTTTACCAAGAGACTTCTCTCTGTCAATTCTAATGCAGATCGGTTAAAAACAATTTGCTTATACAGGGCAGATATGGGCATTCCCATGGTCACGAACGTGGCAGCCGTATGTTTCAATTAGATGAAAAGCAAGAAAAAGCTTAATATTTCTTTATTATTCTAATTTGAATTATTATTAGTTTGTTTTAAAATTTGCCGAATTAATACTTTTTTTTTTGATATTCTGTTAAAAGACTGTTAAAATCTTTTGATTAAAACCAATGGTACATTAAAGTATAACATTCGAAGTTTATTGTAGATATTTTTTATTATTTAGATATTTTTATTTATTGTAGATATTATTATTTATTGTAGATATTTTCCCCAGGTAACGCTGGGAGGGTTTTTCGAAATTATATTTTTCACTTTGAAGTGAAAAAAAAAAACAATTTAAAAAAGGGTCTTCAGCGTAAAGCGTGGTACTATGTTCATTTTTCGCGTTGAAATCCCATATAAAAACAAAGTCGCGAAAAAAACTGCGAATTTTTTTCGTTTGTGGTACTACCTTTATTTCAACGCGAAAAAGTTACATTTTGCGCCACCACAAATTTAACGCCGTTACAAATTGAACGCCGCAACAAATTTAATGCCGCCACCGTCACACTCCCATTTGTTTATATTTATTTTTGTCCGCAAGAAACTCAACTGTTGTAAATATTAAAAATAAAATGTCCTAATAAAGAATAATAAATTTAATTATCTTCCGAAATAAAGAAAAATAATGCAAAGATGTGATAGGAAAAACCAGAAGAGCGAAATTCCAATTGGATTGCAGTACAAAAGCAAACAAAATGTGCAAAACACTGGAAGGACATGTAACTAAATGTAATAATGGGGAATTTGTCTTGTAATTACATATGTACATTTATGTTTGTATGTTTAGAACAATTGTGTGCAAAAGCCAGATGAAACATTATGGACGGCTAACGCTACTAAAGCAGTAGGACAATGGAATTGGACAGTGCCTGTGATCTTGATTTGGAAATGGTTGTAAAGAACATACATAGTTAGTTCGTGCCAGCCATAGAAGTTGGAAGAAGATATTCCGTTTATGGATGGAATTATAATATATATGTCAACAAATATAATGTAAATCCTTAAATATAATAATAAAACATATTTTTCGATTAATCAAAACATCATTTTATTTATTTATATTCGTACAACAGTAGGAAATTATTTCGTTATTTATAACATTGTACTACCCTGGCTTTTCATGTCTCACAAACATCGCCACCGCAACAACACAAAATAAATAATTTATGTATAACATTAGCACAATGATCTCCAACAATATTTCCTTTCTGACATTTAAATTAACTATTCTTTATTGATTCGAATTTTATCTTTTGTTTGTTTTCAAGAATGTTAGCAAAAACAAAAATGCTCATGCATATACACACATACATACATATAAAAGTGACAGTTTGACACACACACTTCCAAATTGCAATGAGAATTTGTAAAAAAGCGTTCCATTTTTCAACTCGAAATAACATTTTGCGAATTTTTTTCGTGCCGAAAAAACATAGTACCCACCTTAAAGGTGAATGCTGTTTTTTCAGCTTGAAAAAATTCCACAAAATGTTATTTCAAGTTGAAAAATGGAACGCTTTTTACTAAAGTCGCATTGCAATGTTGAAGTGTGTGTGTGTGTCGAAGTGTCACTTTTATATGTATGTATATGTGTATATGCATGTGCATTTTTTCTTTTTGCTAATATTCTTGAAAACAAACACATGTTAATCAATAAACAATTAATTGGAATAATGCCGTCATAGAAAATAGTTAATTTAAATGTCAGAAAGGAAATATTGTTGGAGATCATTGTGCTAATGTTATACTTAAATTATTTATTTTGTGTTGATACGATGGTGATGCTTGTGAGGCATCAGAAGCCAGGGTAGTACAATGTTACAAATAACAAAATAATATTCTACTGTTGTACGAATATAAATAAATAAAATGATGCTTTGATGATAGGAAAAGGATGTTTTATTATTATTCTTAAGGATTTTCATTATATTTGTTGACATATATAAGTTAAGCTAAGTACACAGGATTGCCAGATCGGACATGATAACGTTGATAACGTATCAACCCTGTTAAAGTGCTGCAAATGTACGGACAATGAAAGATTGTTAGCCAAAGGTGAATTGACAGCTCAGACGATTGCAAGAAAACCTTACAATTTCATATATTTATAATATATTTTGTAAATAATCATATGCCAATAAAAATATTTTATAGACAGTGTGCCAATAAAATGTTTCTCTGACAATGGCGCCATTTTCGAATATCTGCAAATTATCTCGCATTGACTTTTCTGCCAACGTTGCAAGACAAACATGTATGTTCACAGGGTTGCATTTTCCTGACAATATTGTTTGATCTGGCAATCGTGTGTACTTAGCTTTTTACAGGGTTTTCCAATTGTTAAGGCAATTCAAAAGTTTTTTATTTAATGTGAAGTACAATCGATGCAATTAAGTTCTAAATAAAACGTCGTTCAAATGGCCTCCACGACTTCTTCTGCAGAAACAATTTCGATGAACCCAATTTTCGAGCACTTTTTTAACGCACGAAAAGTTGCAATTGGGGAACGATTATTTTGATAATAAAACTTGTTCTTGCGTATATCTCTCCATGATGAAATTGTAAACACTACTGAATACATTGAAAAACAAAAACAGATCATGATATATTACAAATGGCCGAAACGTCACTTCAAAATCATATCATCCCTATTGGAAAACCCGTTACTTTCATCCATAAACGGAATATCTTCTTCCAATTCCTATGGCTGGCAAGAACTCACTATGTTCTTTACAACCATTTCAAAATCGAGATCACAGGCATTGCCAAATTCCATGGTCGCTCCTTCGGTAGCGTAAGCCGTCCACAAAGTTTCTCCAGGTATTTCGACACAATTGTTCTAAACATTCAAACATAAATGTACATATGTAATTACAAGACAAATTTCACATTATTACATATAGACGCATGTCCTTCTAGTGTTTTGCATATTTTTTGTGATGCAATGCATTTGGAATGAGTGTAATTATTTTCCGTTCCACATCTATGTGTTCTTTTTTATTTCGGATAATTTAATTAAGTATTCTTTTTTAAGGAAATTTTATTGCTAATATTTACAACAGTTGAATTTCACGCGGACAAACATAAATAAATAGGAGTGCAATGCTGGCGGCATTCAATTTGTTTCGGCGTTCAATTTGTAGCGGCTCAAAATGTCGATTTTTCACGTTGAAAAAAAAACATAGTACCATAAATGAAAAAATTTCACTAATTTTTTCACAACTTTGTGTTTTGTATGGGATTTCAGCTTGAAACTGGAACTTAATACCATGCTTTACATCGTAAATTATGTAAAGAAATAGTGTTAAAAATTTCAAAACGATCAGTGCAGTAGTTTGGAATTTTCACCGTGGACACCGACTTTAAAAACGTGGCTTGTGGGAAAAACGCTTTAAAGTCTTTCTGATGCACTGAGTCACGTATGAGGTGCTGTTGCTTAAACTGCTACATCTTCGTTAGTTTTGCTCCGATATATCTCAAAGTTTGACACAATATTCATGAAAGTTTCTCCATTTAGAAAATCAAATAAAAAAGTTTAAAAACGTTACCCCGTAAATGTATCCAACAATACCTACCATTTCAAAACGATCGTCATCAGAAACGAAAATGGGCGTAAAAACAAGGAAAATGGATATTTAGTTTTTGATTGATTTCGATACACTGCATCAAAATACACATCCTGACAAATTTTTCGCGATCTACTATCAAAAATGGCGAATTTTTTAACGAAATACAAAAGGGCCTAACAACAAATTATTTATTTTTTTATGGTTAAAAATTCCAATTTCACGCAATATTCACAAAAAAAGTTATAAATTATGTTTGTGGGAATTTATATATGCATGATTATGTATAGGCGTTATTCTGAAAACCCCGTTTTTCTAAAGACAAAATTTTTAATTTTATTTAGTTTTTTGCTTCTCCTGTAAAATTTTCAAATATAATGATAGGCCCTTTCTTGTTTCTGATGACGATATATACATTACCAAAGTGTCGTTTTACATTACCAATTTGTCGTTTACCTTAGTCGTTTTACTCATCTGAAACTTTCGTACTAGTTTTTTTTATTATTTTTTTAATTAATGCTTATAATATAAAAAGATCGGGTTTTGGAATAATAAATAAATAAAAAATTAAAAAAAAGCAGGACAAAATCGAAGCTGAAAAAAGAAGACAAATCAAATTTGGTATATCAGATAAGGTGCAATGGTGACGAATCCGACGTATGCCAAAAGGTATATGTAGGGACGACAAGGACTAAACTTAAAACTAGATCATCGTCACATAAATCGAACCAAACGGCTATGGAAGAAGTAAGAAAGTTTCAGTCGGGTAAACCGACTAAGGTATAACCTCACTTTGTGAGTAATGTAATATTGAATATTACTCGAATTATTCTGTCAATTTGTGTGGGAGGTACCAGAAGGGGTTTATCAAATACACCTTTTTTTTGCTGAACATTAGAACTTTAAATTCATTGCACTGTGCCGACTTATAAGCATTTATGTGCACTGGTATAAACGTTATGAGACTTTAAATTGTGGTATGATTTGGGCATTTTGTGTGGGAGGTACAAAGAGGGTCGTGGCAATAACACCCATTTTTCACAGGGCTATAGACACTATAAAAACATTACACTGTACAAAATTCCAAGTTCCGGGCGAAACAAATGTTTGTTGACAAGTAATTTCAAGGAAGCAAGTCGAACTGTTTAAAAGCGAAATTTAAAATTGTATGTTAAAAATATTATTGTTTAAATAATTGTGTTTTTTGAATCTGTTTTTCGTGTTTTTGTATTAGATTAAAACTCCCTGATGATGACTAACGAAGTTAGTCGAAATATAGGAAAATAAAAATAAATAATTAAAAAAAGATCAAATCGCTTTTTTAATTACAAAAAGGGACCTCAAGCCGAACAATAATCAAAACTGAATTAAAAAACTTCATCTTCCTTAATACTCGTAATTCTTTGAATGGGAATACTCAGTTCCTTGAAACATTTCATCATGTTTCAAACATTTTAAAAAATCACTGAGGACCAACAAGTAGAATCATCTTCAGTAGTCCTTTACCTTTTCCAAGACTATTTTCAAGTGTTCTATAAGTGCTGACATCCTTAGGGAAACATGTGCTGCAGTTACAGCTGCTTAATTCTCAATTGTTTCTATTCAAAAACTAAGGCAACTTTGATCTCACCGCTTTGCCGCAGAAATAGAATTTTCTTATAAAAATGTCATAAAATATATCTTCATTTCATGCCTCATAAAGGTTTTGTAATCGCTTACTACTTTACTCAAAGTAAACCTTTAACTCCCGCTTACTTAATTTCCCATAAATCGCTCATAACTACAAGACACCAAACTTATTTGCATTTGAGGGATATCCCGCCGCCCAAATGCCCGAGTATTGATTGTAAACAATGTAATAAATATTGAATATTTACATTTCTACATTTCAATATTACGACGTCGTCGTCGTTGTCGCCATCACAGTCAGACGGTATGCGTCAACTTCTTCCCACCAGTGTGTGTCAGACGTAATTGCCAATACGACGACAACGACGATCGTACGATACGAAAATGACATCACTTCACTTAACCCGAATGAAGTGCATACATAATTCACTCATTCGCCAGTTAATGTTAATTTATTGGAAGACAATGTCATGATGGATGGTTGGATGGACGGGCGGACGGACAGACAAATAGAAGTTGTACGGCCAAACGGATGAATGGCCCCCATAAAAAAGCCTAGACAACGTAGACCGATCATTAAACCGCATGCGGCGGGGTATTCCAATTCCACATTATGCACAAATTAATGTTCAGAAGAAGAAAATTTGAACAGTTGTTCACACACCTTCTTCTGCTTCTTCTCAAGGTGCCCAAAAGGAAAATGTTTGTGCTTTGAATTTGAATTATTATTGTAGACTATTTCAAGAAATATATTTTGGTGAAATTTTTGGCTGCGTCTTTTGAGGCCTTTTGCCAATAAATTTCAAGGTTTTATGTTTTTTTTTTATAGTCCAACCAACCAACCATAGGCGACACTTGGTGTACATAGTTGCAACACATGTCTGCAGCATCAAAAAGATCATCGTTTGACTGTGTTTGGTGCAGGGCAAAAATTATTTGGCATTTATGTTTTCTTAAATATGACAAAAAAATTCAAAACTGGTGCATATGATGTGCCTAATTGCAGTTATATATACAAGTGTACATATACATACATACTAGGGTGGGACGAACTATAGGGGTACGAAAAAATGTACAAAAGCCACAGGATCTTTCAATATAGGCATTTTTCCAAAATATGCTAGTATATAAAATAGGTATACAATAGTTTTAAAATAGGTATTAAAATAGGTACAAAATAGGTATAAAATAGGTATTAAAATACCTTTTTTGAAAGATCCGAAGGCTTGAAATTGTTTAGCTATTGTTTCTTCGGGAAGGGTTATTCTTAGAATAACCCTTAGAACAAGAATTGCGATGTGCCTTTGTCGCAAACATTTGACCCGCCTTAATACATATATATTTACGAAGGTAGAGGACAAAGTGAAAAATCCTAATAAAGCAGTTTATTGTTTAAATATTCCCAATCAACTCAAATTAGTTTTTTGTGAGGAGACATTAGGGAAGTTTTTTTAATAATATTTATTATTCAATATCTATCTTTTTTGTATTTAATAATTTTTGGATATTCCATAATTTAGAAGTAAAAACTCATTGTAGTGATGTCAGCAGGGAATTGATGTTGGTACAGATTTGAGGCAGAGAGGAGAATATCCTTAAGTTAATTTCTTGTATGAGAAGAATTTCGTAAAAGACCTCAACTCTAAACCTCTGTACGAATCAAATGACAAAGCCGATCTGGATAATCTGGTCGAGCATATCACCACATCATTCAATAGCTCCCTTGAAGAAGCCTGTCCAAAACCAAGATACAAGGCTAAAACTAAACCACAATGGTGGACTTCTGAGTTTAAGGCTAGGAAAAAGACCTGTGACAAGCTATTCAATAAGGCCAAATATACTGGGGTCACTAATAAGAGCAACTCAAAATTTATAAGAAGGACCTTTGAAAAGCGCAAAGGCCTTCTGGGCACACCTTCTGTGGAGAAGTGGAAAAGGTCTCGGATTCCACAAGGCTGTATAAGATATTATCCACTACAACCTGTACAGTGGGTTATAATTAATCAAAAAACAGAGAGCAGTCCCAAAATGTACTGCTCGACACACATTTCCCGGGAAACTCACCCATAGAAACCGAGGATCAGCAGAATCACCAGGAGAGCAATATTAAAATTAAGCTGGGCGATTAACAGCCCTTCAAATCACCTGGACCAGACGGCATCACTCCAACTGAAATGCAGAGAATGTTGAAGTACATTATCCCCTGGCTGGAGGAAATTGATGAAGGCTGTATCAGGCTCTCTTCCACCCCAATCGGATGGAGGGATAAAAAAGTGGTTTTCATACCCAAAGCGGGAAGATATCGCACACTAGGCCAAAAGACTTCAGACCAATTAGCCTATCCTCCTTTCTATTGAAAGGTCTGGAAAGACTTTTATATTCTTTCATTAGGGAGAACCTGGATACAAAACTCCTGTCGGGGAAACAACATGCTTACAATAATGGGAAGTCTACAGAATCTGCCCTCTACGAACTTGTGAGCACTATCGAATTGTCCCCACATTTCAAGGAATTCACTATGGTGGCATTTCTTGACATAGAGGGGACTTTTAACAACATTGACTCAGATAAGGTAACTTCGGCGCTGTCACATACAAAGGTGAACTCTAGCTTGATCAGACTAATTCAAAGCCTACTCAGAAGAAGGCGCATAACAGCAAGTTTTGGGTCCACAACTCTACCAAGGTTAGTAAACAGAGGGACCCCACAAAGTGGAGTACTGTCTCGTCTTTTCTAGGCAGTCTAACAGATCTTTCCGGTACCGATATTCGTACTAACGAGAACTTTGTATAAGTAAATCAAGCAGGTTGGTTTCGGTGAGGGGCATTTCAGCCCGTGACAGAACTACGGACCTAAACTGGTGTATGTGAGTTGGTAAAAAACGGCTGCCACCCTAACCTAAACCTAAGACAATTTCGTTTACAGACTTCGCATTCGGCATATATTCAATTACAGTGGATAATAATTTCCAATATGGCTTCTTAAATGTTTCGATTTTTTTATCATTCTCCGACTGGGAATATATTCCAGCTTTGTTGGCTTATGAAACTTATTTCCCTAAAAAATAGATTTTATATAATAGATTATTATATTCATTTATTTGAAACAACTACGATATTTATCAATACAACCAATAATTTCTCAACATACAGATGATACGAAATTTATTTGTTAGTTCTTTAAATATATATGCCAAGGTCAAAGAAGTAATTACAAATCATTAGGTAAGTAATTCAGTTGAAAAACAAAAAATCATTGTAAACAAAGTGTGTGAACCACTCACTAATAACCTTTGAATAGCTAATTTGTTTACCTGCAACTTCGCATTACATTTTATAAATAGATCAGACGTAATGTTTCCAGAACAAACTCGAAATGTTGTAAGTGTTGTAAATCCCTTCATTAGCGATTTGGTAAAAGCAAAGAATATGTATATATGTGCTGAAAGAACCGCCAACGAGAAAATAAATTTTTTTCCAATGCCTAGTTTTTTTTATTTTCCGCCCTAAGGTATTTTAATCAATACCATCAGAATTTTGGTTGAGTTTATTTTTTAAAAATTCACACCTACCGTTGTCAGAAATTGCCATTGGTACCACATCAAAAGCAAGGGTGTGAAGATAAATGCAGGTCCCATATCCAAGGACACAAACCGTGATATGTGGAACATATGTAAACACACCTAGCCAGAAACAGCATCTTTGAAGAAAAAAATTCCATTGAAAAAGTAATAGTGGGGTTTAAAATCACTTATCACTAATCAAGCAATAACAAAAATATTTTAAAAAATCTTGCAACAATTTTTTGCCAAATTAAGTTATTATATTTTAAAAAATCTTGCAACAATTTTTTTTCGCAGTCAACCAAACTAAATTATTAGAATTCATTTCGAAAGATTTTAGTTTGCTTGCTGAATCCGAAAGTGACATCAAAACTACCGCTTTGCGTTTTTTGAGATACATATATTGAGATTATTGTTCGAAAATAATGAATTTTGGCATTATTTGAGGTTCTACTACTACTATGCATTGACGCATATTGATTTGCAAAGTCATAAAGTAAAATACTTTATCTAAATGAAACTGTTAACTCAAATTGTTACTTTAAATGCCCAATTTCTGATAAATGGGATCGAAATTCTGTTGTTTTTTGTTTCCGTTTTTCGATGATTAGATATTAAACTTTAATAATCTGCAATTTAATCTTTTGAATAATGAGTCAGTGTGGCATATTATAACCTTATTGATATTAAGAAAATGGCAAATTTGATAAAATGCAATATTTTCGAACATCCAACATAACTCTACGACGCAAATCTGTAGAGAAATTCTGATGAGCGTATAATACTGCCCGAATATTCGCAGTAACTGTTTTGACCTCTGGAAGATTTGGTCCTTTGATAAATTGTCGGGCATTTTTTGTAAAAAAAATTTTAATGCATTTAGTGCTATTAATGTTGGTTTGGAAAATATGTGTTTTTGTGAAAAACTGTTCTTGTTCTTTTTTTTGCCCAACCGATTTTCGGATATTAGCGATCATACAATAATATTGCTTTACAAAAATATATAAATAACAAATATGTGTATATTGTTAATTTTTACAGGTTTTTTACTGCTGTAAGTTCGCTGTTTTTGCCGGCATTTTTAGATTTCTTTCGTCGCGGTAACCGGTTCAGTCTTGGACATTCTTAAGCCTGGAAATTTTCTTTCTACCTCTTGCGGGCTTTCCTTCAATTTTTCCTTTGAAAATTGCTTGAATTAATTGGTATCTCTCGTTTCTCATTATGTGTCAATTTTACGACGATTCGTTTCTCATACAGTGACTCGAACATCGAAAAATCGCATTTTTGGATTATATTATTTTTTTTTTCGAATTTTTCTACCGTGTATCTTAAAGGATAACGAAGGATTAAGGTACTTTTTTAAACTATTTTTTTTCCACTCCCTAAAAACAAAAATCCACCTTTTATTTGGTACCCATATCGTCTTACTAGGACTGACCGAAAAAAAACAATAAAAATGTTTGAATTATTATATCTTAACAAGTAAGGACGGAACTGTAGCATGATTACAACAGACTGACTGACAGACGGACGGACGGACCTGGCTAAATCGTCTTAGAATTTTACGACGATTAAGAATATATATACTTTATGCGGTCTCAGATCAATACTTAGAGGTGTTACAAACGGAGTGACAAAATGAATAAACCCCCCATCCAATGGTGGAGGGTATAAAAACAAACGCTGAAAATGTGGTATTTGTGGCTTAAATTAGCATATTTGAGAACTAGATCTATACGGGGACTACAACAATGTAAAAACTGATTTGTACGAATTTTATTGAGATGAATTCTTGCCAAAATATAATACAAACTAAATTTCTTAGAAAATGTGATGTTTATGGCTTAAATAAGAATTTTTGGGAGCGACATCTATAGGTGGACTATAACAAAATATGAACTAATTTAAAAAATGTTTGCTGCGGTGAATTCTTGTCTTATTTAAATACAAACTGCAAAGACTCAGTCAAAATGCTTAGAAAATGTGATATTTATGGCTTAAATACGTATATTTTGGAGCGACCTCTATAGGGTGATTATAACAAAATATGAACCGATTTGTAAAATGTTTGCTGTGATGAATTCTTGTCAAAATAGAATACACACTGCAAAGTTTCTGCTTAATTGCTTTACAAATGTGGTATCTATGATTCAAAACCCGTATTTTGGAGCGACCTCTATAGGGGAGCTATATAAAAGCATTGACCAATATAGCCCATTTGCAATCCCAAACAACCTGCAACTATAAGAAATATTTCTACTAAATTTGATCAACGTTGCTCTATTATTATGGACTGTAGCGCGATTACGACAGACGAACGGACGGATATAGCTATATCGTCTTAGAATTGTACGACGATTAAGAATATAAAACATTATGGGGTCTCAGATCAATATTTAGAGGTGTTACAAACGGAGTGACAAAATGAATATACCCCCCCTTCTATGGTGGAGGGTATAAAAATTGAAAGTTTGGGACATTTTTATGATATTTCTGTTGCTATCTCGTTTAATTTCGGGATTATATCTGTTAATAAACTGTACATAGAGCGTTTAAATGTCAGGGATCTATTCTTTGTGTCGGCTATGTTTATTTTTAAAGAGTACCTTAGATTATTCACTTCTGTGGACCATTTCGGTCCAGTTTAAAGGTCTTCTTACATAGTCCATTAGAATAGATAAAAACCTCAAATCCATGAACAATTTTTTAAAATTTAAATATTTCATTGAGAACACTTTATAAGGCTTCCTTCGTTTTGCCCATGACAGGGCACCGATATTCGCAGTTACATTTCTTTGTTTTGGGTGAAGAAGAATTCGAATTAGTCTCTGAATATAACTTTTCCTACATATGGAGACCGAAATTTGCGTTGGGGCCGATGTCTATAGAGTTAGACATTATATAATAGCCTTTCGAAAACACCAAATTTTGTTGATAGTAGTTGATATTTACGAACGGATTGTAAGGACGGACTTCACTCAAACGAAAACATGTACATCACGTATATACATCACATTTATAATCGGAATCTGACGGCTAAAACCGGTAGTTTATTTATTTTTAATGGCCCTTAGGGCCATTGGGGTATCGAAATAATTGCTACCTTAACCCACGCAGGGCGTCAATGGCATTGTTATACCCTACACCACAATGTGGTCCAGGGTATTATGAGTTCGTGCATTTTTTTGTAACACCCAGAAAGAGAAGATATGGGTTTATTATACCGATCGACTTGGAATCACTTCCTGAGTCGATATATCCGTTCGTCCGTCTATCCGTTCCTCTGTAGATGTATCGTTGTAATCAAAGTGCAGGTCGTATTTATGGTCCGATTGTGATTAAATTTAGCAAAGTGCTCTTTTTTAAGGAGGTTTCGGCCCCATCCGACTTTCTGTCTTTCCTTACTGGTTTTAACTTTTCATTTGTTGCAGAAAAAAGTAGTTGCAATATTTTGAAAGAATTTACTGCTGTATTATTATTTTTGAGTGTTTTTCTTGAAAAGGTCTCAATAATCCAAAAAGATATAATATGCAAACGAAGAATATGTACTAGTAAACTAAATGTGGAATTCACACAAAATAAAATGTATAGTAATAATGGGTAATAATAAAAATATAGATAAGGGTTAAATATGTATAAGGAATAATTTCAACTTACCTGTGAAATATATTTACCTATTTATCAAAGAAGAAGTAGTTCGCCTAAGAGGAAAGAAAATTAGACAATATTAATAAAGTATGTTATTCAAAAAAGTAAATCAATATGATTATACTACAGAATAGAACATTCTTTAATAAATTGTGGTTTTGCTCTTGTTAATTTACCTAAATACAAAAAAAGCAGTAAGGAAAGGCTAAAGTCGGGCACTCTCGTAATATTGAATAACTCTGATATATAAATTTTGTAATTCATTTATAAATTGTTTACATAAATTTACTTTTGGGACATTTTAAACTTAAATAATACCCTGTACCACAGTGTGGTGTAGGGTATAAAAACGATTGGATCTAAAGAGCCAAATCGGATGAAACATATATATGGGAGCTATAGCTAAATCTTTACCGATTTTTTTCAAATTCGGCAATGTTGGTTCATGAATCAAGAAACTCTACCATTCTAAATTTCAAAACGATTCGATGTAAAATACAGCTTTTATAGGACTAAAGGGCCAAATCGGACGAAACATATATATGGGAGCTATAGCTAAATCTTAACCGATTTTCTTCAAATTCGGTAGTGTTGGTTCATGGATCAAGAAACTCTACCATTCTAAATTTCAGAATGATTGAATGTAAAATACAGCTTCTTCAGGACTAAAGAGCAAAATCGGACGAAACAAATATATGGGAGCTATAGCTAAATCTTAACCAATTTTCTTCAAATTCGGCAATGTTGGTTTATGGATCAAGAAACTCTACCATTCTAAATTTCAAAACGATTGGATGTAAAATACAGCTTTTATAGGAATAAAGGGCCAAATCGGACGAAACATATATATGGGAGCTATAGCTAAATCTTAACCGATTTTCTTCAAATTCGGTAGTGTTGGTTCATGGATCAAGAAACTCTACCATTCTAAATTTCAAAAGGATTGGATGTAAAATACAGCTTCTACAGGACTAAAGAGCAAAATCGGACGAAACATATATATGAGAACTATAGCTAAATCTTAACCGATTTTCTTCAAATTCGGCAATGTTGGTCCATGGATCAAGACCATTCTACCATTCTAAATTTCAAAACGATTGGATGTAAAATACAGCTTTTATAGGAATAAAGGGCCAAATCGGACGAAACATATATATGGGAGCTATAGCTAAATCTTAACCGATTTTCTTCAAATTCGGTAGTGTTGGTTCATGGATCAAGAAACTCTACCATTCTAAATTTCAAAAGGATTGGATGTAAAATACAGCTTCTACAGGACTAAAGAGCAAAATCGGACGAAACATATATATGAGAACTATAGCTAAATCTTAACCGATTTTCTTCAAATTCGGCAATGTTGGTTCATGGATCAAGAAACTCTACCATTCTAAATTTCAAAACGATTGGATGTAAAATACAGCTTCTATAGGACTAAAGGGCCAAATCGGACGAAACATATATATGGGAGCTATAGCTAAATCTTAACCGATTTTCTTCAAATTCGGCAATGTTGGTTCATGGATCAAGAAACTCTACCATTCTAAATTTCAAAAGGATTGGATGTAAAATACAGCTTCTATAGGACTAAAGGGGCAAATCGGACGAAATATATATATGGGAGCTATATCTAAATCTGAACCGATTTCAACCAAATTCAATAGCGATCTTAACAGCTGCGAAATACTCTAAACTGCAAAATTTCAGAACGATCGGAGTGAAATTGCGACCTGTAGTCGACGAACAACTTTACATGGACAGACGGACGGACGGACATGCTTAAATCGACTCAGCTAGTGATTCTGAGTCGATCGGTATACTTTAAACTAAAAAACTAACTTATATCCGATTAAATTATTTAGATTAAAATTGATCCCGGTCAACTTCGTTGCCCAAAATTTCAGTTTAGTGAAAAAAGATGTTTGTTTCATATTGGATATCACGTCCATTTGTTCCGATCCCGCCCATCACATAAATCTCTAGCTACAACATTTTCTTAATATCAAAACTTGGCTCATATGGCCGGGTCCACGATCACTTGATATATCGAAAATTCAAGTACCCACCACCTTTCACCTATGCTATCTTTCTTTACTTTCACATATACTTTCTGTAAAAATTTCAAGTAGATCGGTCCAGTTAAACTCTTTTTGTAAGCTTGAACGTTTTCTTATTGAATGTAATGAGAACAAGTCATAACACTGTACAAAATTTCAAGTATTTGTATGCAGTGGTATTAAAGTTAAAGCCTTTTAACCTTTGGTGCAAAATGGTCCTATCGTGTGGGAGGTACCAAAAGTAGCGTGCCAATAACGCCCTCTTTTCTCTGGATCGTAGGTACAATAAAAGCATTACACTGTAGACAAATTCAAGTATTTGTATGAACTGATATTAAAGCTATAGGCTAAATGGTCCATTCGTGTGAGAGCTACCAAAAGCGGCGTGGCAACTTCACACATTTTTTTTGACGTGTTAGCGACTAATAAACTAATACTATGTGTGGAATTTTAGAAGATTCGAGTAAGTAGTATAGAATTAGAAAAGAATCAATATTTTTCTAAAAGTTAACCCTTTGTGGGATAGGTACTAGAAGTAATGGACCAATATGGACCATCTTCAAACTTAGCCGGAGATGGAGAAAAATATTACCGCATACCAAATTTAAAGTCAATCGGTTAATCCTTTCGAGAGTTTTCAATCCTGCTAAAATTTGGCAATAAGGAAAATCGGTTCAGATCGAAATTGCCCCCATATATCAATGTTTCTATAGAAAATTCTGATTAGATTCAGATTTATAAGGTAATTATCTCATATTCATGTATATTTAAAATATCTGAGTTATAAATATTTTTGGCATACAAAAAATGTTAAAAAAACTTCGAATAAAATAAAATATCCTTCTTTTGTATCAAAATAGTTTTCCCAAAAATTTTTGAGTGCAAAAGTTTTATCACATAAATGGTACATTTTTTACAATCCATCTCAATGTCGGAGTCGGCCATAATTTTTCGACTGCGGACTCCGGGCAAATTTCCCAGACTCCGACTCCACAGCCCTGCTTCCGGGCAGTTAAGTGGATTAGCCTCCTTTCGTACGAAAAAATGTTATTCGGCTGATACCACTCAATAGCCCTTTTGCTGTAAATACAAGACGAGAGATCGGGACAGAAAAAATTAGAAACGTCGAATTTACTTATAAATGGAAGTAACCCCTTTGGTAAGGGGATATCATTCAGTATTTATGGCTAGAAATAAGCTGTTTTTTTCTCCACATGTGGAAATAGCTAGCTATACTAAAAACTTTTGGGGAACTTTGACATATTTTGTACACGGAACTCTTCTGCAATATTCCCTCTTCTATCAGAAATATAAAACTCCTGCCATCTGCAAAAAGTCAGATAACACGTAAATCTCATCATACATGATTCAGCGATAATACTTTGATTCCTTTGCAATTTTCGAACTCTCTTATTGCTTCATAATTCTTTTTTTGAATTTCAACCTTGCAACCTATTTGCACTTCTACGTCTTCTGATGAGTCTCTTTTCATTAATTCATTGAAACAAACTATTTCATTGAAATCGAAAGGGTCAAATATTTAAATTGTAATTTTTGGGTCTTTTTTTATTTTGGAATTACCCAATAGAAATTGGGATTTTCCATTTGAAATTTGCCAAATTTCGTACCAATTTGAGATTTTCCATTTGAAATTCGACACATTTCGTACTAAATTGGGATTTTCCATTTGAAATTTCACTCGAAATTGAGATTGTACAGTTGAAATTGAATACATTTCATTTGAAATTGTCTAAATTGCATTTCAAATTTAGATTTTACATTTGAAATTGACCAAATTGCATTCAAAATTGGTATTTTCAGTTTGAAATTGAAATTTCAATTTGTAATTGATTATATTTCATTTGATATGATATTGAGATTTTCCATTCTATATTGGCAAATTTCAAAGTGATACTACATTGGAGTTTGGCAAAATTTCACTTGAAGTTTAGATTTTTCCTTTTAAATTGGCTAGAATTCATTCCAAATTAAGATTTCATACATATTTCATTTGAAATTGGCAAAATTACATTTTAAATTGAAATTTTATATATGTAGGTACATGCATACATACATATGTACATATGAATTTGGTGAAATTTAAATTTGACTACTGTAGGTTTCTTTTCTGCAAAAAAGTGCAACATTTTCGTTGCCATTTTCCCATATAGAATAGGAGCAAGTTTAATTCTAGGGATAGGGAATATTTTTCAGAATTTCGCGTCTACGGGCATTTTTTCAGAATGGAAATCACCATAAACTTTATTTGAAATTGGCTATATTTTATTCGAAACTAGGATTTTCCATTTGGAATTTGCTAGATTTCTCTCGAAAATGAGATTTTATATTTAAAATTTAATACATTTCTTTTGAACTTGCGGCTTTCCATTTGAAATTGAGATTTTCCTTTTGAAATTGAGATTTTCCATTCGAAATTGAGATTTTCCATTTGAAATTTATATTTTACATTTTAATATTTTACATTTTTAGTCATAACCATAAGATCTGAGTTTTCTATAGAGATTGATACTGCCGTGGGCTTTGAAAAATCACACAATATTACAGAATTGTTTTATGGTTATTGTGATTCAATTGATATAATTAAGCATAGTCTACCCTTAAATCGATGAATTAATAAGAAATGTTCTCTTTTAGACGGTGATTTTGACAGTTATTTATTGCAGTTGTCTTGGGCTCACCGCTCACCCCAGTCACGGTTTATCAGCAGTTCCTGCAGGATGCACACACGTGTTCAAGAAGAGGGTTGGTTGGTTGCTTCGTCGGATGATGGGTATATGAGAAACCCCCAAGAGGCTGAATATTTGCCAGCATTTTGTGTTTGTCTCTGCAAGTGCGATTAAATTGATGCTTTAATTTGGCAAATCGATTTTCAAGATGAATTTTAGACTTCCCCTGAAATATTTGCTATTCACCCTCGTATTTATGTACCTATATACTCGTACTCATATGTACGGGTCTTTAGCTGGGGATATGGGGTGGTGCAATGTATGTATGTACATATTTAATGATTTTGTTTTCTTCCAACACATGTGCAGAGTTTTTGGATTTTTTTGCAATTTTAAGAAAATCGTGTACGCATTTTCATCTGCCATGTGTGGGGATATACTCGTACAGACAAGATAGACATCCGTCCTGGGACAGACAAATAAGACATATGTTCATGTAGGTACCTCCTTCTTTATCTCTTCTTATTCCACTCTCCTTGGGTATCCGCGCGATGCTAAATGAATGAGGAGTGTATTTTTATTATTATCATCTATCACAAATACTGCAGTTGTTGTTGTTGTTGCTATTATTATTGCCTAGTATCACCGACTGTTCGAATGTTCAATGACCTTCTTTTCTTAAATGGGACTAGAGTTGCCTGTCACATGTTTCTATGTGTGCTTGTGTGTGTGTACGTGCCTAAGTACATCTGCAACATGCACCACCAATGCCTTCACCGCTCACCGCCACCATAAGGGTTGAATATTTCACCTTTTATCATTTTATAACGCGCGCCTGCGCAACCTTCTTTTTTTTGTTTGCGAGAGATATTAAAAAAGGTCTATCTACACTCTCGCTATCAAACAACTGCGGAGTCATTAAGAGAAATTCTTCGAGAATAGTCAGTCAGTCAACGGGGAATACTTACTACGGAACAAATTGTTTTCTTCCATTTCTTATGGTAATTTATCATCGTCGTTTGTTGTTTTGTTTGTGGTCGGCTACATTTGGTATGTCCCTTGACCATCATCCATCCATGCATCTGTCTGGTTGTCTGTCATCTGTACCTTCCTTGGGCGAGAGCTGCGGCTTAAAGTGAATTTTCCTTTTTCTCTCTCCGGTTCGTCGTTCCACTGACTGTGTGTGATGACTGATCGTTTTCTTTTTTGCCTTCTTACAACTGTTGCTGGTGCTGCTCCGGCTCTGGCTGCTGCTGCTGGTGTCATTCCGTTGTTGACTGTTCAGTGGTTTACGTCATGAATTTCATTTCAAGTTTAAACGCGAACGTAGTCGTTTGAGTTACACAAATGCATCGGAGCATAAAACTAAATGAATATTTTAAATACTTTCGGCTTTCGTGATAATACGCGGTGGCAACAACAACTGACAGAGGTGGAGGCGTAATTCCGGCCGTGTTCAGTGTTCCGCGCTATAAAAACTGTTACATTGTGAATTTTCAAAAAAAGAAAAATATTACATAGAAGTTTGTCGTCTACAATTTGTGTGCCATTAAGTGGAAATGTTTACAGCTCTTTCTTGGCTTTGCTTTTTTTTCCTATTTCATTATTATTGTGTGTCATTATTGTAAACTGGAACCGTTGCTTTTTTTATTGTATAGTTCACAGACATTCATTCGTTCATAGTGAATTTCCATGAATAAAATTCATTTAAAGTTTCAAATTTAAACAAGAGAAACATCTTTCTTTGTTGTTGTCTTAACTGAAGCAAAAAAAAAACAGAAAAAATAATAAGAACAAATCTGAAATTAATGTCAGCATTTTTTTACAAAGAATAAACTATCCTTAACATTAAAACAACTAAACAAAAAGTACAAAAGACCGCAAGTCAAGAACAAAAGCAATTTTGCTAGTTTTTTATGTGTCTCTGTCGCTAATTATAAATCTCTTTGTGATTCTGGAAGAGACGAATATTTGTTGTCACAGAAGCAATTAAAACAGACAACCGGCAAAAGGTAAGTAACTTTACTTGAGGTCTCACTAAGGAATCATGGAACAACATCTAAATCTCTTATAATGGGCAAATTCCAACTTTCTTAACGTTGACTACAACATTTTTTCAAAATTGTCTATTAGGGAAGCTCTAAAATACATTATTTAAAAAAAAAAATTCAAAAATTCCCAATTAAATTTAAACAAGTAAAAGTGTTGAGTCCATTTAGCCATTCTATTACTGGAAAAATCATTGGATATGGAGCAAATCATGAAACAATCCTTTTTATACCCTCACTTTAGTGTGACGAGGGTATATATCATTTGCTACGGAAAAAAGTGTAACACATCGAAGGAGTGATCTAAGACCCTAAGTATGTTCGGAGGAAATCCGTTTTGGGTCATTTTAAGTCGAATGAGCAATGTCCGTCCGTCTGTCTGTCTGTCTGTCTGTCTGTCTGTCTGTCTGTCTGTCTGTCTGTCTGTGTGTCTGCTGGCTGGTGCGCACGATAACTCTCGAAAGGAGTAACCGATTGACTTCAAATTTGGTATGTGGTAATATTTTGATCTATCTCCGGATGAGTTCGAAGATGGGCCATATTGGTCTACTCCTTCTGGTACCTCCCACACAAAAGGTTAAAATTTAGTGAAATATTGATTCTTTAATAACTTCTATACTACTTACTCGAATCTTTTGAAATTCTGCACATAATATTAGTATATTAGTCGCTATTAACTCGAGAAAAATGGGTGAAGTTGGCATGCCCCTTTTGGTACCTCCCACACAAATGGACCATTTTGCATCAAAATTTAACTGCTTATAACTTTAACACAAGTGCATAAAAATGCTTGAAATTTTCTACAGTATAATGTTTTTGTAGCGCCTATAGTCCTGTAAAAAATGGGCATTATTGTACAGCCCCTTTTGGTACCTCCCACACAAATGGACCATTTCGTACCAAAAGTAAACGGCTTGTAACTTTAATACCAGTGCATACAAATACTTGAAATTTTGTACAGTGTAGTGCTGTTATAGTGCCTATAGTCCTGTAAAAAGTGGGCGTTATCACCCCGCCCCTTTTTGTACCTCCCACACAAAATGACCAAATCATACCAAAATTACATAGCTCGTAACTTTAATATACCAGTGCACATAAACGCTTATAGTTTAGCACAATGCAATGTATTTACCGAGAAATACGTGTTTTTGGAAAAACCCTTCTGGTACCTCCCACACAAATTGACAGATTTATTGGTGTAATGTTATATATTACATTACTCACAAAGTGAGGGTATACCTTAGTCGGTTTACCCGACTGAAACTTTCTTACTTGTTGTTTAAGCAAGTTATTAAAAAAAACAGTAAGGAAAGACAGAAATTCGGGCTGGGCCGACTATATATATACCCTACACCTCCTTAACAATGCGAAAATGGGCATTGCGATAAGAATTTGACAGTGTTCATACATGCAATAAGAAAACTCTCTCTGCCGAATTTCGTACTGATCGGATATAAAATACGTTTTCTACAGCGCTTACATGTCAAATCGGGTGAAACATATATATGGGGGCTATATCTAAATCTGAACTGAATTTCCCCGATATTGGCAGAGTTCGTTCATGTAATAAGATAACTTTCTCTGCCAAATTTCGTACTGATCTGATACAAAATACAGCGCTTAAAAATCGGGTGTAACATATATATATATGGGCTATATCTAAATCAGAACCGATTTTGACTGATTTCGATAGGGATCGTCCTTGGGCCAAAAAAGAGCACTGTGCTAAATTTCATCACAATCGGACCATAAACACTTACAACGATACATCTACAGACGGATGGACGGACAGTCGGACATGGTTAAATCGACTCAGGAAGGGATTCCAAGTCGATCAGTATAATAAACGATGGGTCTATCTCTTCTCCTTCTGGGTGTTACAAACAAATGCACAAACTCATAATACCCAGGACCACAGTGTGGTCTAGGGTATAAAAACGAACACTGAAAAATGTGGTATTTATGGTTTAAATTAGCATCCTCAATAGGATGCTAATTTAAGCTATACAAAAATGTGAACCGATTTGTAAAATTTTTGCTGTGATGAATTCTTGTCAAAATAGTTAGAATGCAAATTGCAAAGTTTCTGGTAAATTGCTTTAAAAATGTTTTATCTATGGTTCAAAAACCGTATTTTGGAATGACCTCTATAGGGGAGCTATATCAAAACATTAACCGATATGGCCCATTTGCAATCCCAAACAACCTGCAACTATAAGAAATATTTCTACCAAATTTGTTCAACCTAGCTCTATTATTACGGACTGTAGCGTGATTACAACAGACGGACATGGCTAAATCGTCTTAGAATTTTATGACGATTAAGAATATATAAACTTTATTGGGTCTCAGATCAATACTTAGAGGTGTTACAAACGGAGTGACAAAAAAGATCACTTGAAATTTAATAAAAATCAATTAAAAAATGTTTATAAGAAATTCAATTTAAAATTATGTTAATAAATGTTATGAAAATTGTGAAATATGTTTTTGTATATCAACTGAATTGTTTAACATTGCAATTTAAATCAAATGCTGAATTTTGAAAATTCAATTGCAAACGAAAGTGACAAAATTTTAAATGTAATTGGGAATTTCTGTCTGAAATTTAATTATTTTTTCATTAACAGTATCAATTTAATTATTTTTTCACTTTCAATTTAGATTTTCTATTTGAAACTGACTAAATTTCAATTGCAATTGAGATTTTCTATTTGAAATTTAAAAAATTTCTATTTTAATTAAGGTTTTATTTTGTACTTTAAATTTTCCTTTGGAAACTGATTAAATTCGATTGAAATTTATATTTAACTCTGTAAATTGACTAACATTCTGTGCACATTTTGGTTTCACATTTGAAATTGTTTAAAATTTTACTTGAAATTTGCAAGTTTTCATTTATTACTGACACAATTTCAATTTAAATAGTTGAAATTGTAACATTTAAAATTTACTGAATTTAAATAAAAAATGAGATTTTAATTCTCAAATTGAACAAATTGTAGAAATTTCCAAAAAATTATTTGAAATTGAGAATTTCCATTAGAAAGTGTCTTTTTTACATTCAAAATGTAGTAAATCTAAATTCAAATTGAGATTTACCTTCTCAAATTGAATAAATTGTAAAAAAATTTCCAAAATAAATGATTTGAAATTGAGATTTTCCATTAGAAAGTGACTAAATTTAATTTTAAATTTAGATTTAGCTAAATTTGAGCTGAAATTGAGATTTTCCATGTCATACTGACAAATTTCATTTGATATTGAGATTTTCAATTAAAGTTGAAAATAAAAATTTTACGCCTCAAATTAAATAAGCTCCAAAAATTGAAAAAAATGTATTCAAATATTCCATTCGTAATTGACTAAATTCAATTTGAAATTTCTATTTTAAATTGTTCCACCCAAAATTGAATATATTTCAATTGAAATTAGGATTTTATATTTGAATTTGTTCTTTTGAAAGTGATATTAAATTGTCATTGACATTGATTTTTATACCCTCACTTTAGTGTGACGAGGGTATATATCATTTTATACGGCACAAAAGTGTAACACCTCGAATGAGTGACCTAAGACCCCAACAATGTTCGGCCGTTTTGGGTCATTTTAAGTAATTTGGGTAATGTCCGTCAGTCTGTCTGTCTGTCTACTGCGCACGATATCTCTCTAAAGGAGTAACCGATTGACTTCAAATTTGGTACGTGGTAATATTTTTCTCTATCTCCGGCTAAGTGCGAAGATGGGCCATATTGGTCCACTTCTTCTAGTACCTTTTTACAATTTCAAATGGAACCGACTAAATAACAATACAAGTTGAGTTTTTTCATTTGAACTTTCTACTTACATATTTTTTTTTAAATTTAAGTCATTCATTTGAAATCGACTAAATTTATATTGAAATTGAGATTTTAAGTCTCAAATTGAATAAATTCTAAATTTTCCAAACAATTCAATTGAAATTGAGTTTTTTTACTAAAATCAACTTTTAATCTGCAACTGTCATTTGAAATTGAGAGATTTTCCATTTTATGTTCTCTAAATTACATTGAAATTGAGTTTTTCCATTTGAAGTCAAATGAATTTCTTTTGTATTTTTATTAAAATTGAAATTTTACTTTTCAAATTGATTAATGGTGATTTCGTTTCTGAAAAAATGTTGCCCGTCGACTTGATGTTCGCCATAAATTTCATTCAAAATGCAGATTTTCCACATAAAATGTCATATAAAATTTTTGCTTTTCAATTGAAAATAAGATTTTACCGTTAAAATCTACTAAATTCCTTTTGGAATTTCAAATTCTGGATAATTTGACAAAAGTTATTAACTTGCGATAGAACATAAATAGTCAGTTCCCATGGAAATCTAAATTTCAATATAAAATTTTAGATTTTCCATATTAAATCGGTTTTTATTTGAAAAAGAGAGAGTACGTTTCAAATTGATAAATTGTCCTTCAAAATTCAGACTTTTCCTTCAAAATCGGTTTCACATTTTTTATTTAAAATTGACTAAAATCAACATTTAATCGGGTAATATTCATTTTAAATTGAAAGATTTTCCATTTGAAGTTGTGTAAATTTCATCGATATTTTTCATTTGAAGTCAAATGAATTTCAATTGTATTTTTGTTAAAATTGAGATTTTACTTTTCAGATTGATTAATGTTGATTTCGTTTCTGAACTGATGTAGTTCTTCGAATTAAACATACATATGTAGCTCCTATTACAAAATTCAAAAATGTGGTATAAAAGTCCAGTTTTCGGGAACAGAAATCACCATAAATTTCATTAAAAGTGCAGATTTTCCATCTAAAATTTCATGACTAAAAGTTTGTATAAAATACAAAACTTGTAAATACTATTAATATTTTAAATTTCAATTGCAATGGAGATTTCACATTTCAAATTAACTAAATTTTATTTGAAGAACAGATTTTCCATTTGAAATTGATTAAAATTTAAATTGAATTTCAGATTTTACAGTCAAAATTGGCAAAATGTTCATTAAAATTTAGATTTTTCACTCGAAATTGGTAAATTTTCTTTCGAAATTGAATTTTTACATTTTAATTTAACTAAAGTTCACTAAAAATTTAAAATTTCCGCTTGAAACTAAAGTTCTACATTTGAAATTGACTAAATTTCATTCCAAATACAAGTTTTCCATTTGGAATATATTTGTACATTTAAAATTTACTATTCAAATGAAATTTAGATTTTCCATTTGAATCCAACGGAATTTCAACAAAGTTGAGATTTTAGTTTAAACTTTAATAAATTCCATTCGAAAATTCAAATTCTGTATAATTTTACAGAAGTAATTAACTTGTGATAGAGTTTATTTGATCAGACCATATGGAATTCTAAATTTCTATTAAAAATTTAATTTTCCATATGAAAATGGTTTTTATTTGAAATGCTCGTATATAGATAACATTTCAAATTGATCAATTTTCCTTCAAAATTCAGATTTCAACCTATAAATTGACTTTATATTAACTTAAATTTGCATTTTCTATTTGAATTCCTCAGAATTTCAATTGAAATTGAGATTTTACATTTAAATTCTACTAGTAGAAACTTTAAACATCAAACATTAGGTCAAATTATAGCATAAACCAATTATTTTTGAAGAATTTTGTAATTTACCTTTAATTGGCCTTCTGGCTTTAAATTACAGCTTGGATTTAAATTGATTTGAAATTTTGATTTTACATTTCAAAAAGACTAAATTATATTCAAAATTTAAATTTTACATTTAAAATTGATTAAATTTCAAATTAAATGGGGATTTTCCAATTAAATTCAGTGCAAATTTTAATTAAAATTGAGATTTTACGTTAAAAACCTACTAAGTTCCCTTGTGAGTTTCAAATTCTATATAATTGTACAGTTGTTATTAAATTTCAAAAGGTTTTAAATGATCAGATCCTATTGAAATATTCCCCATTTGGCACTGCTCACTGTAAGTGACGGTGTACTTACTCTATGTATAATCTTTTTTATTTTTCTTAAATTTTTGTATTTTCCATTGAAATAGCCTGCAATTTACTAATTAATAGAATGACTTTTCTCCAAGCGATTCATAACCATTCATTGGCTGTTACATTTAAATTGAATGCCTGCATTTTACTAGGTCAATTGCCAATGATTGTAAAATGCAATGATTCTTGATGGTAATTTTAGGGAAATTCCCCCTCCTCCTCAAATTAAATATGACCAAGATCTAATAATTAGATTAAAAAACAATTGCAGTTAATTTCAAAATTTGTCAAAATGATTGTTCTTGTAGAATATAATGCCTAACAGCAACAATTGATTGTCGACTGATAATTTTTAGAGAGAGAGAGGCATACACCCTCATTATTGCGTATTGAAAGTTTTAAAAAATGAAAATCTTTATCAAAAAGGGTTGAAAAAATACTATAGAGATTTTCACAATCGCTACTATTTTCATCAGAGTGTAAAGTTTTAAATACTACTTATTTCAAATAGTTTTTATTAAAACGTCTAAAATGTATTCTATAACATTAGTATTGTTTTTAAGGATATTTAAGTCGTCATAAATATTTTTGTAAATGGAAATTTGTTAGCCCATTAATTGCATACCTCCACACAAAACTCCTTTCCCATACATTCCAACCACTACGCCCAATATCTACTAATCAAAATACATACAACAACAGCAAAACTCAAATTTCAAAGTGAATGCATGTAAATGGTGGTGCAGTTTCGGGAGCACAAAATGTGTTGCATGATAAAAACAACCACAAAAACAACCCACATTTTTATACACATTTTCAAAAAAAAAAGAAACAGAAATTCTTTTGGTGTCATATAGCGCTGTGTGAATTAAATAGGAATGCCATTTTAATTTCATAATTTTTTTTCTCTCTCTCACTATTTTTAGATGTCGTTAACAAAAAAAGATCCGTCGTTTTGTGTGGCGGCAAACGATCCACACCTGGTGAGTTTAGGCGGAGGACGTTTGAGCACCGCCGTGACAATACATAATATACCAATAGGTAAGTCCAAAAAACAAAACCTCCACCCAGAACAATATCAAGTAGAATAAATTCAATAAAATACTCGTAACACAGAAAAGTGTACTGATCATAGACACGTGTCCCTGTGGGAAAGAGGCGACACATAAACTATGCTCATCAAAAAAAAAAAAACAAACAAACATATGTATGACACAATCATCTGAGAAGAAACTGATAAGAATGAAGTAGCAGCTTGTTCTTCGAATAGAACATGACATGTGTTCTGTTTGAGTTTAGCCAGTGATTTTGAAATGTGTAATTTCAAAACCCTGCTTAGGTTCATTTAATAACACTAGGCAACAAGATTTTTCAAAAAAAAAGCTCTGAGAGAAAATGTTTGACTTAGATTTGATTCGGTTCCCTAAACAAGATAATCGAAACAGACTTAGGAGTTTAAAAAATCTTTTAATTAGTTTAAAAATTTAAAATGTATGCCTAAATTGGCCTAAAATATGCTTTTACATATACCTAATTGGAAACTCCTGCACCACTTTCAACAGTAATTGAGAATATTTCACTTTAAATTGGGATTTTAATTTGAAATTGAAAAATTGGCTAAATTTAATTTGAAATTTGAGATTTTCAGTGTGAAGTTGGCTAAATTCCATTTGATGCTGGAACAAAATTCAATTGAAAGTGAGATTTTTTCGTTTAAAATTTTTGATATTAAGATTTTTCATTTGATATTAAGATTTTTCATTTGAATTCGCCAGAATTTCTGCTATTTTCAACAATAATTGAGAACATTTTACTTGAAATGAGATTTTACAATTGAAATTGAATAAATTTCGTTTCAAATTGAGAATTTTCCTATTAATTCCATTTGAAATTGTTATTTTAAATTAGAAATTGACAAATTTTCCATTTAAATTGGGATTTTTCATTTGTAATTAGATTAAGTCCAATTGAAAACGAGTTTCTAAATTTGAAATTCACTAAATTCCATTTGAAGCAATTGACAAAATTTCATTTGAAATTAAGTTTTTACATTTGTTATTGATCAAATTTATTTGATATTAAGATTTCCCATTTGAATCAGAATTTCCACTGTTTTCAAAAATAGCTGAGAAAATGTCACTTGAAATTGAATAAATTTAATTTCAAATTGAGATTTTTCGTCTTAACTTCACTAAATTACACTTTAAATCTAAATTTTAATTTAGGAATTGCCTAATTTAAATATAAATTTTTATTTCGAAATAGTTTTTTTCACTTGAAATTTTTTATTAAAATGGACTAACTTCCGTTTAATATTTTTTCATTTGATATTAAGATTTTCCATTTGTATTCGCCAAAATTTCCACTATTTTTAAAAATAATTGAAAAAATTTTACTTGAAATTGAGATTTAACGATTGAAATAGAACAAATTTCATTTCAAATTAAGATTTCACTGAATTCACTAATTTCCATTTGAAACAAATTTAAAATTATAAATTGACTAAATTTCAATTGAAATTTAGATTTGTCATTTCAAATTGACTAAATTCCATTTGAAATCCAGTTTTTTTTACTTGAAATTAACTAAATTCCATTTGAAGATGACCAAAAAAATGATCGAACTGAGATTTTCCATTTGAATTCAATATAATTTTAACACTTTTTAACAATAATTGAGAAAATTTCACATAAAATTGATATTTTACAAATGAATTTGATTAAATTTAATTTAAAATTAAGATTTTTGTTCTAAATTCAATAAATTCCATTTGAAATTATAGATTAGGAATTGATTAAATTTCAATTGAAAATGACCATTTTCATTTGAAATTGAAAATTTTCGTTTGAAATTGAAAAAGTTTTATTTGAAATTGTGATTTTACATTTGGTACTGACTAAATTCCATTTTATATTGAGATTTTATATTTGATGTCGACAGAAGTTCCACTATTTTCAACAATAATTGAAAAAAAAATTACTTGAAATTGCGATTTTAAAATTGAAATTTACCAAATTTAATTTCAAGTTAGGATTTTTTATTTTAAATGCACTAAATTCTATGTGAAACTATTTTAAATTAGTTATTGACTAAATTTAATTTGAAATGTTATTTTACATTAGGAATTGCCTAAATTTGCAATTGAGATGCTTCATTTTAATTGGCCAGAATTTCCACTTTTCAACAATAATTGAGGAAATTTCAATTTACAATTGAAATTGATTAAATTACAATAGATATTGAGATTTTACATTTGAAATCGAGTTTGACTAAATTCCATTTAATATTGAGATATTCCATTTGAATTCATCATAATTTCCACTATTTTCAACAATAATTAAAACAAATTTATTTGAAATTGAGACTTTGCAATTGAAATAGAACAAATTTAATTTCAAATGAGATTTTTGGTTTTAAATTCACTAAATATGAAACTAATTTTGAATTATAAATTGACTTAATTGTTTTTTCATTTGGAATTGGCTAAATTATATTTTAAATCGAGTTTTTAAATTTTAAATTCACTAAATTCCACTTGAAGTTGATCAAAAATACGACCGAAATGAGATTTTCCATTTGAAATTGGAAAAATTTCATTTGATATTGAGATTTTCCATTTGAATACAACAGCATTTCGATTCATTTCAACAATAATTGAGAGAATTTCACTTGAAATTGATATTTTACAAATGAAATTGATTAAATTTAATTTTGAAATTAATTTTAAATTATAAATTGACTAAATTTCAATTGAAATTTTGTTTTTTCATTTGGAATTGGCTAAATTCTATTTTAAATCGTGTTTTTAAATTTAAAAATTCACTAAATTCCACTTTAAGTTGATCAAAAATACGATCGAAATGAGATTTTCCATTTAAAATTGGAAAAATGTCATTTGATATTGAGATTTTCCATTTGAATACTACAGCATTTCAATTCATTTCAACAATAATTGAGAGAATTTGAAATTGATATTTTACAAATGAAATTGATTAAATTGAATTTTAAATTAAGATTTTTGTTCTTAAGTTTCTAAATTCCATTTGAAATTGAAATTTTTAGGAATTGACAAAATTTCAATTGCAATTGACAACAATTCATTTGAAATTGTGATTTTACATTTGCAATTGCAGAATTCGTCAGAATTTTCACTATTTTTAAATTAAGATTTTTGTTTTAAAATCTCTAAAATCCATTTGAAATTTAAATTTTAAATTAGGAATTGACTGAATTTCAATATACATACATATATTGTGAATTACATTTGGAATTGACTAAATTCCGTTTGAAATTGGCAAAATCTCATTTGTTTAAATTTGAAATTGTCTAAATTCCATATGAAGTTGACCAAGAATTCAACTGAAGTTAAGATTTTTGATATGAAATTGAGCTTTTATATTTAGAATTGATCAATTTCATTTGATATTCAACAATAATTGAGAACATTTTCAACAATAATTGAGAACATTTGACCTACAATTAAGATTTTAAAAGTTAAAATTCTATCTGATATTGAGATTATCCCTTGGACTTTCAAATTTTGGATATTTATACAGAAGTAATAAACTTCTGTTAGAGTTTAAAAGGTCGAATCCTATAGAAATCTAATTTTGAATTTGAACATAAAATTGAAATATTTTCATTTGAAATTGGGAAAATTGATTCAAAATTTTCATATTCTCTTGTAATAACAATGTACTAGTCCAAATATGTAACAGGTAGCTCATATTCAGGCAAAATAGCTCATATTCGGGCAAAATAGTTCATATTCGGGCAAAAAGTTTGCATTTAATGATTTTGAAGTGAAAGGCTACGGAATACTCGAAATAACTAACCTCTCTGACTTCCCAGCAAACTTTGTGGTCCAATATCTAGAAAACAACAGCTAACCTTCAAGAACGGCAGCCACCACTGAATTCAGGATGGTCGAAATAGGTCTACCCATAGTGTCTCCTTTTTGTTACATTTTTAAAGGGTCCATTTAGAGGACAGTGTAATTATTGAAATTTTACCTTTAAAATTTACTAAATTTCATATGAAATGAAGATTTTTTATTCGATTGCGATTAAAAAACATGTTATTAAATTGTGAAATGGGTACTATTGTTTAACGTAACGTAACGTATTTTACAAAACCCCTTTCTGCTATCCCTCTCTGGAAGTAATGATATTCTTTAGGAAGTTTCCTCTTTTTTTATTTTTTTTTTATTATTATTTTCCATTGAAATTCACAATTTACTATTTAATAGAGTGTTTTTTTTCCAACCATTCGTAAACGTTCATTGGCTGCTACATTTAATGTGAATGCCTACAGTGTTCTAGGTCAATTGTCAATAATTGTAATATGCAATGATTCTTTATGGTTGTTTTAGAGAAATTCCCCCTTCCCCCACATTAAAAATGACCAAGATGTAATGATTAAATAAAAAACAATTAGGTTTAATTTAAATATTTTTCAAAACTATATTTTTTGTAGGATATTATTCCTAATTGCAACAATTGATTGTTACTGAACATTTTTAGAGAGTGTGGAGTTTCAGAGAGTTTGGAAATATTTTACATTAGAGTAAAACCCAGACTAATCGACAAATATTCAATCAGATTCTTTCCGATTTTGGTATAAATGTAGTCTCAGGAATCTACTTCTTAAATTTATAAACTTTTTGCTATTTTAAGATTAATTTTTGTAGATTATAGTATACTAGATTTGTACCGTCATAACTTATAAAGACATTGCCCGATTACTATAATACTTTCAATAAGAAGAAGCTATATCAATTCTAGCAAATCATCCTCATAACCGAATTTCCCTATTTTTTCGTCAACAATTTTCAAATTGACTTTGTAGAACAAAGCTATTCTATAATACAACCGAAATAAGTATGTATGTCTATTTCATCCGAACTTCAGAAATATGATGTATTAGTTCTGGTGTATTTTTTGTTCTACTATGTTGCTTAGTGTATACTCGTACGTAGCTGCCGCCTCTTTGCTGTGGGGTAGATAAGGCAACAGCTTTGAAATTAATTCCCCCTTGCTCAAAAACTAATAACAATGTTTTGTTTTGTTTAAACATTTTCTATTTTGTTCTTCTAGGTGACACTACTGTGGGTTCTTCGACACGTTGTAATATTTCCTTAAACGGCAGCGGCGTAAGACCCTTACATTGTACCATCTACCGAAGCGAAGAAAACGAAGTTACTTTGGTGCCCGAACGTGATGCTCGCATCTTGATCGATGGCACAAAGATCGTAGAAGAAACCAATCTCACCCAGGGTGCCATGATAACCATTGGCAAATCATATTATTTGCGTTTTAATAATCCCGCCGAAGCTCAACAGATACGCACAGCCATGGGCTCCAGTGAAAGAATCTCAATGCCCCAAATCGATTTCAGTCAGGGTGGAATACAAAGAAACTCCGTGAAAAGTTCATCGGATAGCATGAGTGGCGGGGAGGGAAATAATCTGTATGAAATTGAATCGTTCTATGAAACCACAATACAGCCAGCGGCAAGACAGTCCAGCACAAACAACCACCACCACCACCTGAGCAGCTCCAAAGCAAAATCCTTAAATTCCTATGCAAATTTGGCACCCATTGACATTAATGGTTTGCAATGTCCAAAAGTGTTTACAGCCGATTTAGTTACGGTAAATTTGCCCGCGGAAGATGTTTTGGGGCAGAAGTATTCGCGATTTGCCAAGAATATGGCCGAAACACAGCGCAATGAAAAGAATATGAATAATGCTCGTAGGAATCTTAATCAATCGAAGAATAACAACAACAGCAATAATAACAATAATATCTATGATAATGTCCCCATGCATCCACATGCACGAGAGCAAAATGACAAGTCTTTAAATACTGACTATTCCGCCGCCAAAGTCAAAAACAATTCGGCCTATGATCGTTACCCAAAATTGGGTAATTTACAAATATTCCCCATGAACAGTATTAACAGTGAAATGAATACCAACACCACTGCCAATAGCCCCTTAAATAATAGTACACCTTTGTCCATTTACAATCGTTTGGATAACTGCCGAGATGCCGAACAAAATGACCTGGTCAGCAATAATGAGAAGGAACATTTGGATGATATGCTTAAGATATGCACCGAATACACAGACAGACAAAATCAAAACAATCCCAGTAATGGTGGCAATCCCACCTCTTCGCCTATTGTACAAAATCGAATTATAACCAATGGCTCTTTGCCGCGTGAAAGAAAATCTCCCTTTCAACATGAAATGCAAAAATCCTTCGATGGCAGTTTTAATAATTTGTCCTCTTCCACAAACATCCTAGGCAACGGGGGCGATCAGGATTGTAGCTATAGCTCTAGCGGCTATGAAAATGTACGCGTTTTGGGTCCCAAGCGTGTAGAGATCAATGGCCAGCAGCAGTTTGCTGGTGGTAGTGGTAGCAATTCGGAGAGTTATGAAAATGTAGTGGTCGGTAAATATGTACCACAAAGTCCTCGCACAAAAATACGCACCACTTGTATGTCTCCCAAGAAGGAGCAAAGCTTTAGCGGAGTCTTTGCGCAAAAGGCCGAACCTCAGGCACAAACCAGAACTAATGTCAACAGACAAATGGAGTACGATGAGCTACTCAAAACCTTTGGAGAGAAGTTGCAAATTGAAATGCAGGCCATTGAAGAGAGTAGCCGTTATCAGCCCAGCTCTTCGGGTCCCTCATCGGCCACTCACTCGCCCAATCAGAGGACCAACAAAAATGTGCACAATCTTAAGTTGAACTTAAGAATGCCCAACTCTCTGCAAAACTCTCCCAAACTGAATAAGAAACCGGCACCAGCTCCCAGAACTCTCATCAAAAGCTCTACCAATGGCACCGGAGGCAGTCTGCCGCATTTGTCCGTGGCCTCAAATAGTGCTGGAGGAGGTGTTGGTGTATCATCGAACAAGGTATGATGATGAATACATTTAATGATAATTTCTTTCTATTAAACAAATTTCTTTAATAATAGAGTGATCCTCCTCTACATAAAACCAAAAAGGAACTTGATTTGCAGTCTCTGCAGGAGAAAATCCATCGTTTGGAAGCTCAACGTAATGCCACACGGGTAATGGAAGAAACTCAGCAAGCTAAACTAAAGCAGTCCATTGAAATGAAAGTGGATCAAGTGAAAAAGTAAGTAAAATCTAGTTGAAGAGTAAATTAATAAGGACTGCATTGAAGAACTAAGATACATAGTATTAGTCGGATGGCAAAATTTCACCCAATTCCCTTGACTGACTGTAGTTTCGGCAAAGCATTTTAAAATGGCGAATTTGAAGACTTTGGGTTCATTGGTGCCGAGGTCATGAGTTGAGTGAGTGTGAAATAAAGTGATGATCTGAACTTGTAATGCGTTTTTTGACATACTTCGGTGTTCTAAAAATTGATCCTGTGAAGTATAGTGAAGTTTTGTGAGATTGGTCCGTTTTTTAGTAATCCCAATTTTTCCGGACATTAATTGTAAGATAGCATTAGTTTTTTGGTGCGAGTGCATGTCCGCGGATCATCCGCGACACTTTTTAATTTTTTAATTTTTTGTACGCTCTATCATTACTGGGCATTTCATTGTAGAATATTTACGATAAGCCTATTTTGTAATTAGTTTTTAAGTGTTTTGGATTAATAAAATGGCTATTTGAAAACTGAAACTGGTGTTCTAAAAATTAAAATCGACATAAATTACATTTTATGAGATTGCGATCAAAATTGTAGCTATATTTTGGATAATAATAACACTACTGTGCTAGAATTGAAAAGTTTTTTTTAATTAGCATACGAGGCACCCGGTGGGTTAAACTAAATCGACTACGCTGAATACACTAGTTGTAGCCACTGTTGTTTTCGATATATTCGACCACAAAGTTTGCTAGGAAATCAGAGAGTTTAGTTATCTCGGTTGTGATTTTGAAGTGGAAGACTTCGGAATACACGCTTCCGTCCAAAATAAAGGGAATATTTGGAGAATTATTTCTCTCAAAAGGGACGCTCAAGCTTTTCACCCCCTCACCACTAAAACATCATATAAATCGCCGACATTTTCAGTTGGTGTCTTTGAGAAAATTATTCCTTGTGAAAAATTACTATAGGTCCCCTTTCAACATATTTATTTAAAATGATCAGTTTTCATAATTTCGCAAGTTTTGCCAGTGAGTTTTGTATTTCCATAGTCACTAAAAAAATGTAAGTCAAAAACTAATATTAATAAATAAATATTTTCTGCTATGAGTTGCTTATTTCTCATAAAAACATTGAGAAAGGACCTATAGTATTTTTTTGTGAAGAAAAATGTTCTCTAAGACACCAAATAAAAATATCGATGATTTGTATGACTTTTGACATTTGATCGATTTTATTGAAATTGTGAAACCGTGTTCATTGATTCTATTTTTGTCTAACGGTGAAGATCTGCGTTTGAAATTGTTTCATAGCCAAAATATTCCACATATCATTTTTAATCATCTGTTGATGAATACTTGTAGTCTTTGGGCTGTACTCTTCGACATCAGCAATGTAGGAGTGTAGACTTTACACAGGAGTTAAAAATCCGCATTTTGGTGCTTGGATTGATTTGATATCCATGTTTTGTTTAGACGGCCAAACGCCGACCTGACTTTTTGAGTCTATTAGAGACGTCGCCTTCCACACCGTTGTTGGTCGACATAACTCATCCTAGGTAGCAGAAATTATAAACAATCGTTTTTTTTTTACAAAATTATTGTCGTACGTGTTATTTCATTTCATTTATTTCGTACAAACATGTAATTCAAAGCCGTCTGGCCAATTAAACATAAATTACAATATTCATATAACTAAGCTTTTTAACCAAGGGTAAAAACTACTCATTGGTAAATAATGATATGTTGATTTGTTTAAACCTAATTAATATATAAGGAATAAATAATATAAATACAGATTGGGTATACAGAAAAGTATTTATGATAACTAAATAGCTACTCAGTTTGCGAAACAAACATAAGTAAAATTCTAATATAAGGAAAAATGTATAAAGTCAACTCAACGCAAATGTTTTTCTATGTTGATTTCTAGCCCTTACCCTTTTCTTGAAAACTGCACTTTTCTAACTTTTTTGGAAATTGAGGTTAAACTAAATTTGAGGGGCTACACCATTTCGACTTAAAAGGTGCATGTCCGTCCGTCTGTTCTCGAGATATTCGACCACAATGTTTACTAGTTTAACCAATCGGGTGCCCGCTTAACGATTTTTTCAACTAGCACAGTGTAATAGTAATAAGGAGAGTTAGATGACTCACTATTCACAAAGCCTAATTATACCCTACACCACACTGTGGTACAGGGTATTATAACTTTGTGCATTTGTTTGTAACACCCAAAAGGAGAGGAAATAGAACCATCGTTTATTATACCGATCGACTTCGAATCACTTTCTGAGTTGATTTAGCTATGTCCGTCTGTCTGTCTGTCCGTCTGTCCGTCTGTGCATGTATTCTTGCAATCAAAGTACAGGTCGCAATTATGGTCCGATCTTAACGAAACTTTACACATATCTTTTTTTTGGCCCAAGGACGATCCCTATTGAATTTGGTTAAAATCGGTTCAGATTTAGATATAGCCCCCATATATATGTTAGCCCCGATTTGACATGTAAGCGCTGTAAAAACTTTATTTTATATCCGATCAGTATGAAATTCGGCAGAAAGAGGTTTCTTATTATATGAATGAACACAGTTAAATTTGGAAGAAATCGGTTCAGATTTAGATATAGCCCCCATATATACGTTACCCCCGATTTGACATGTAAGCCCTCTAAAAATGTTATTTTATATCCGATCAGTGCGAACTTCGGCAAAGAGAGGTTTCTTAT
Organism: Eudasyphora cyanicolor; assembly: GCA_963930755.1. Classification (NCBI taxonomy): domain Eukaryota; kingdom Metazoa; phylum Arthropoda; class Insecta; order Diptera; family Muscidae; genus Eudasyphora; species Eudasyphora cyanicolor. The sequence goes on along the minus strand of OZ005734.1, from coordinate 343,155,031 downwards.
TACATGAAGGAATACTGCTAAATTCGGAGAAAATCGGTTCAGATTTAGATATAGCCCCCATATATATGTTACCCCCGATTTGACATGTAAGCGCTGTAAAAACTTTATTTTATATCCGATCAGTATGAAATTCGGCAGAAAGAGGTTTCTTATTATATGAATGAACACTGTTAAATTTGGAAGAAATCGGTTCAGATTTAGATATAGCCCCCATATATACGTTACCCCCGATTTGACATGTAAGCGCTCTAAAAATGTTATTTTATATCCGATCAGTGCGAAATTCAGCAGAAATAGGTTTCTTATTACATGAAGGAATACTGCCAAATTCGGAGAAAATCGGTTCAGATTTAGATATAGCTCCCATATATATGTTACCCCCGATTTGACATGTAAGCGCCGTAGAGACTGTATTTTATATCCGATCAGTACGAAATTCGACAGAAGGAGGTCTTTTTACAAGAATGAATATTCAGGGAAGATCGGTTCAGATTTATATTAAAGCTCCATATATATGTTCCTCCTGATTTGGTATCAAACCGCTATAGAAGTTGTATTTTACTTCCGATCATTAAAATTTTCCAGAAAGATCTTTCTCAATTTAGGAACGAATATTACTTAATTTAGCGATTATAGTTTCTGAATTACATAATATGTTCCTACCCATTTACCAATTATTCCAAATTATTATGGCAATGACCCTTATCGCATTGTTAGGGAGGTGTAGGGTATTATATAGTCGGCCCCGCCCGACTTTCTGCCTTTCCTTACTGGTTTTACTTTTGACTTTCTAGGATATGTAGAAAAGGGATGGACTTAATAAAAAAAGTACATATTTTGTTTTTTTCACTTAGGCTCAAGATTGTTATTGTTGTTTTCAGAATATGAAAACAACTTTGTTAAAAATTAAAGAAGAAGTAAGTGACATGTATTGGGTGTGGTTGTAATGGTTGGATAGACAGATCTGTTTCGGGAGCCACCAAACTCCCATTATCAATATCCTTATTACAACGATTACTTCAGTCGAAATTATTAGAATATATACGCACAGCCAAGTATCATTAAATGAGAACTGTTTGCTAAAAGCGCATATCTCCAAAAAGACAATTCAGTAATCATCATCACTCGTACATGCACCAACTTCCACTCTCGTGAGTCTTTACAATGTGAAGAATTCACACGAATGTTTTGATGTAGTTGACTATGCAACAACAACTTAAAAAAAAAAAACGTACACCAATGTGATCTCAATTTTTCAGTTCACCCGGATCGGTTGTAAAATAAGGTTTTCAGAAAACAAGTCAGCACGGAAAGCATAACTATTATAATCGTTTGTCCTATTTTTACCAAGAATAAGGCCAACAATCAGTCATAAACAAGATTTATCCATACTTAGGAATGCCTTAGATTTCTGCATAAACCTTTTGTGCCAGAGAGTATTCGTTCGCTTGCTCCCAGCTGTTATACACTAGTTTACAAAATTCTTGTCAAAGGGCTGTACATAACATATTTAAAAAATAATTAAAAAATGTTATGGTAATTTTTTTTTTTTTACTTTTTGATTTTCTTGGAAGTTGTCTTTAGTATACCATCTAAATGAGAAGAAATTTTGAGGGCTACAAATACTGAAAACATCACTTTTACGTAGAAACAGAAGTTTAGTAACTGTCGCTGAAACAGTAGGAAAAAAATTGATTTATAACACTTTTTCTTTACATAATTTACGAGGTAACGCTGTCGATTTTTTTAAATTTGTAAATTTTTTTATATAATAACAACCAATTAGTCAATTTTTTTCTCGCAAAAATAGCATTTTTCACTTCAGTGTTCCAAAAAAAAATTTAATTTGGAAAAAAACTCAGCGTTACCTGGCTATAACGATTATCAAACTAAATAAATTATTTTTTTTTTAATTTCTGATGATCCGGGATCGAGTTATAAGGAGCACCGCACTTCAATTTTTTTCAGACGCTTCCGCAAAAGTGCTGTCATCGTTGCCATATTTTTTAATATTTATTTATGAAAATTGTACACTATAAACTTTGAAAGTTATACTTTAATGTACCATTGGTGTCAATCAAAAAATTGTAACCGTTTCGTCACAAAAAAATCATACAAATGTGCCTTTTTTGCACGAACTAACGTTACCCCCTTTAATTCGTGCTTCCTGGTATTCCGTCCAGTTTATCTTATGGTCTAGAATTACACCTAAATTCTAGACCAGTTTATGGGACCTAGTTGACCTCCTTTCAATTCTATTTGTAAGGAACCTTGCGCCGCAAAATCGATCTGTTCATATTTTATTCTAACAAAACATTTTGAATATGTATTAATAATGTCAGACTTACCACCGATAATATACCTCTCAAATAAATACTAATCCGGCTTTATTCTCCTTTTCAGATTAAAAAATATGCTCAAAGAGAAACAAGACAACGAATGCTTAAAAGATGAATTAAAAAATATCAGTGAATCTCTAGAGAATGATCGTAAAATATTCGAAGATTTGGAATTTCAATATCTTGAAGAAGAGTCGGAATGGCATGCCTACCACGAGGAATTAAAAGCGGAAGCGAAACAATTGTCCAACAAGCTGGGTGAACAACAACAGCAACGACAACACCCCAAAGAATGGCAAACTCTATCGAAAGATTACAAAGAAAGACACAGTGAATCCATTAGTCAATTCAAAACCAGTGAAAGAAAACCCACCACAAACAACGATATGTTGGATAGACGTGCTAACAATAAGCCTTACGATATCGGTGAAGCCATTGGCATAATGTCACAGTCCCTATTTGGTTCGGCGGAAATGTTATGCCCTCGACGGCATACGGAAGATGTAATGTCACGTAGTGTAAATGAGAATATGTTTTTCAATAATAAAATTGAATTACCTGGCGGTGGTGGTGGGGTAGGAAACACAAGCACACCGAAGCGTCCCCAATTACAAATAGTCAATATTGATGATGAGTGTCTGCAAGCTACGCCCAATTCAATTTCAGCAACAACAACTTCAAAATGTACAGAAACTTTTAATAATGCTGTAAGTTTTAATTTGTCTCTGGGCAATGATGATTTTGAATTTAATCCTCTGGAGAAGAGAGTACCCTCACAAGATGATATTGATCGTATATCGAAAGTGACCTCTGATGCTCCCATCTCCAATGGTAATCAGGGAGCCAGTACGAAAATCTTTGATTCTATCAAAGAAATTGAACGTAATCGTCAGCTGCTGTTGGCGCAACAAGGTAAGTTTGTTGGAAATTGAATTTGTTAAACATTAGTCGAAAGTAATAGAAAGTGATTTAAGAAATGGAAAGACATGACATTAAACTTTCATTGGATGTTAAAGAAATTATTTTTTTAAATGGATTGACAAATTTCATAGTTTCATTGTTTTGATGATTTATGAATATGGTCATTAACATTGCTCTTTATGACCCTTATCACCCGTCGTCGTTTAACGCCCACACAAGAGCATGCCGCGCGTGCCGTTTTATCCATGTAGGGTTTTATGTGTGGGTTATAAAATATCATTTTCACTTGTTTTATAATTTTTATACCTATGAGCTTATGGATAAAACGTATAGGGTCGTTCATGTCTACAGAACAACACTGGAGACAATTCTTTATTAATATCATTTTTATTACTACTAAAATAATCATTCATTCCATAAAGGGATTGTGAAATCGCCATGTAAAAATTGAAATGAAACAAGTGCCAAAATGTTTTTTAGATTTTCTGCAGAATTGTGTATTTACATGTTAAGGCTATATGATGTGATTAAGTGAGATTATTTTATTGCTAAAATATTTAAATTTTCTTTTAATCTTTTAAATATATCACCACATTTACAAAACATTGGTGTCCAAAATAATCCATATCTATACATTAAATACAAGACAACAGATTTGAAATACTCGTAGAAGCCAAATATTTAAAGATAAAGATTTCTATACATTTCATCTAATAGAATTATATCAATTCTATTTTACTAGTATTGAAATATGGAACTACAAAGTTTTTAGGGAAATATAAAGTCAGATTATATTCAAGTATAATTATATATCTCTACAACAAATCCTGAGAATTAAAATTTCTAGTAACAAAAATCATCGACTTCAGTCTTAACAAATCGCGAAAAACATGTAATATATTCATTAATTCGCATATAATACTCTCACCTTACGGGGAACAAAAATGTAGCACATCGAAGTGCAGACATAAAACCTAATATATATTGGGAGTAAATCTATTTTGAGACTTTTTAAGTAATTTTAGCTATGCCGTCCACCTGTCTGGATGGTGCTTATGATAACGTATCCACAAATAGTTCTCCAATATCGTGTGGAATTTTAAATATCTTTTAGGTTTAACATTAGTTAACATAATCATCTGTAATTTCACATATACATAGTCATAGCTACACCATAGTTATTATATTCAAAAATTTAATTGTCACAACCTTTTTGGTGCTTCCCATACAGATAGGCTATTTGTGATACTCGTATGTATGTCCGTCTGTCTGGCTTTTTGCCCTTGATAAATGTCGAAAGGAGTTACCGAATGACTTAAAATTTTCGCCGAAATTGGAAGAAAGACTATCATCTCGAGCATAATGGGGATAATTGTCCCGGCCTTCTTTTTGCATATCACATAAAGAGAACATTTTGTACGAAAAATTCTATTTTCATGATTCTGTGATTTTCGGGAATGACCACATAAATTGAATTTTTCGATTTAGAGATTTTGAATCCTAATCATTATATTTCGATCCATGTATGTCCAACTATTTTGGAACTTTTTCTCAATCTCTGCAATTTTTATACCCTCCACCATAGGATTTGTCATTCCGTTTGTAACACCTCTAAATATTGATCTGAGACCCCATAAAGTATATCGTCATCAGAAACGAAAAAGGGCGCAACAACAAGAAATCCGGAAATTCAGTTTTTGATGGATTTCGGTACGCTGCATCGAAATACACATCCTGACAAATTATTAGCGGCGTAATATTAAAAATGGCGAATTTATAAAAGAAATTCAAAAGGGCCTAACAACAAATTATTTCTTTTTTCATAGTTAAAAAATTCTTTTTCACGAAATTTTCAAAACCAAGGTATAAATCATGTTTGTGTGATTTTATATATGCATCATTATGTTTAGATATTACCCTGAAAACTTCGTTTTTCTAACGGTAGTACTTTTCATTTTATTTAGTTTTTTGCTTCTCTGTAAAATTTTCTAATATGATGATAGGCCCTATTTCGTTTTTGATGACGATATATATTCTTAATCGTCGTAAAATTCTAAGACGATTTAGACTTGTGCGTCTGTCCGTCCGTCTGTTGTAATCAAGCTACAGTCCGTAATAATAGATATAGGTTGATAAAATTTGGTAGAAATATTTCTTATCGGTCCATATTTAGATATAGCTCCCATATATAGCATCTAACTTGTTCCTACTATTCTCATCTACTATATTTTTTTTTGTGTTTTTCGGTGTTATTTTCTTTAGGTTTGAGTTATTTTGTGTGGTCACATGCTATTCATGGTGGAGGGTATATAAGATTCGGCATGGCTGAACTTAACGCTTTTACTTGTTTTTATTTCAGTTAAATTTTCCATATACAAGTTATACACAATACTTCTGTCGGTTTACCCAACTGATGTTTTCTTGCTTGTAAGACAATTTTAAACAATTTCTCCTTTTAAACCATTATTTTTGATTGTATTCCAAAGCCATCATATTGTTATCCAACTTCTTTAATCATATTATTATTTTTTTTAGTATTTACCTAACAGTTTATCGTAATTATCATCTAACATTCTAATAAATTTCTTATTACCTCTCTCTCCCTTTGCCATTAGGTCACCATGTTATTGAACACGAACGCCAAAAGATGAACGACCTAAAGAAGAAAAGTCACAGCGAAGCACGTGCTCAATATCTTTCCATGCTCAATAGGAATAGTACAGAGTAAGTATTCCAATATCTTTAGCACTCACTCGTTCGATTGTGTAGCCAGCCTGTTGCTCAGATTTGATTGTCCACTAACAATTGATCATACGACTTGTAGTGTTGGGTGGGGGACGATCGAACATCAATGGATGGTTGGATGTTTGGTATGGTCATTATTTGTGTGCACTAGTGGCTATGGTGGACGACAATAGACTATGCGTTGGACGGCGGCATCAATAATCAATTGAATCACCAGTGCCCCAGCGCCCATCGAACAGACCGAGGAGTCAATTATGTAGTTGAGAACTAATGTTTGCTTGTTGTTTTGTTTACACTGATGGCTGTTGTTGTAGTTATTGTTGTTGTTGTGGCACCAATGAATGCAAACAAACAAGTCATTTGTTTGCATTCCGATTAAGATTAACAATTAACACACTTTTTTGGTGATCGCCGTCAAACACAAAGAAACGCACAATGTCAAAATATTCATATACTTATGTGTGTACGAGTATATGAGTAATTTCTTATGAAAAAGTGAAAAAATCACCCTTTTTGAGGGCCCAATTTCCTTAATGAGGAAAATTTGTTCATATTTATTTTTCTTATCAGTGACGTATTGATATGAAACTCATTTATCGCATATCTCTAATTTTAAGATCGTATTTCATAATGTTGTGATCTTTCTATTTGGGGTTTTTGGAAATCGATACTTCTATAATATTCCATTCAAAATTTATGAAATTAATTTTTATAAAATGTCTAAATAGCCACAATTATGACACAAACTATAGTCAAATTAAAAAAAATGTCCTTAAATGATAAATGTGTTCACAAGCAATACCGCCTATATCGAAAACTATGCTTTCGAGAAAAATCACTTTTTATTTTTCTGTAATGGGCCTTCATTACGACTTAGGTCAATATATTTTTATTAGTATCTTTAAAAGAAAAAAACAATTTCACGTAAATATAGATTACTGTTAGTAGAATATGATACATTGCTCAAATATTTCTTAAGTCGTTATTTTTCTATAATGTGGCTTCATTAGAACTTATGCTTTATGTTTTTGTAAATATCTTTTTAAAAATATTTTTCAATTATTATGGACATGTTTTAAATATATAGTGAAAAGTCACGCCACTAAAGACTTTCTCGCCTGGGACAGGGTCAAACTCGGGAATGCAAAAAGAAATTTTCTTAGATTGACAATCTTCAAGATTTTCTCGTGAAGGAAACGTCTACAGAATATTTCCTATGGGCAGCTCCAAAATCTGACTCGCAAAGTTTTTTAAACTATTTATATTCAAGATTCCCTACCGTGGGAAATATTAAAAATCAGAAAAGCTTTACTTTGTATTGACGGCCTTAAAGGCTTTCTGTTATGGATTAGGTCCAAAAATCGGGACTGCAATGATACGTTTTTTGCATTGTCGTTTTCTGTATTAAATCAGCTCGTTCCTGCTGTATATGTGATTTCATCCAGTGAGTTTAAAATCTAAAAAAAATTAATTAAGGTTATGGTTTTTTTTTATTTGAATATTGGCGATTTTCACGATCGAAATTTAATCGAAAATTATACAAATTAATATTTTTTTGTACTTTTTGGTCATTTGCAATTATTCGTTGGTCAATTTTTTGGGCAATATTTCATAGTCATTATTTAAATCATAAAATTGTTGCCTACGTCAAAGTATTAAAGCTATGACAGTATCAGCAAAAAAATGTTGACGCGATCCGATATGTGTTTGGATATTGGCTACATATTTTTTAACGCTCAGATTGGACCAATATTTATAATACCCTATGGTTATTATTATGAGATAGCCCGACAACACTTGTTTACAAATATTTGTCGAAGGGCTGTGCATAACATTTTATTGTGTAATAAGATGTTCCATACAAGAAAAAATATTAAAAGAAATTTTTATTATAATTTTTTCTATTTTTTTAATTCCTTTTCTTGGTAATTGCCTTTAGTATTTGAACCATATTTTGAAGTATAATCTCGATAAAGCAGGGCTAACATTGAAATGAAAGGAAATTATTAGGGATGCAGATCTTGAAAATTTCGCTTTCACGTAGAAACATGAGTTTGTCGTTAAAACAATTAGAAAAAAATAGAAAATCGGAAAACCATGTTTCTTCCAATTTTTAAAATTTAATATCCTAAGCAAAATAACAATGTCTATTTGAAAAAATCTATGAATAAGTGTACAAATTATAGCCCTTTTTGTAGAAGTAAGATTTTAACAAAATCTTGTTTTTATATCCCGACTATTGTGAACGAGGGTATATATCAGTGGCTGCGGGCCAAACGTGCAACGCATCGAAGGAGTGACCTAAGGGAACCTGTCTGGCTGGTGCGCGCTAAAACTTTCGATAGGAAATTTTTCTCACCTTGAGAAAAATGGTCGAAGTTGCCACACCCCTTTTTTACCTCCCATACAAATGGACCATTTTGCACAAAAGGCTAAAAGCTTATAACTTCGATTCCTGCGCCATACAAACACTTGAAATTCTGTACAGGGTAACCCTTTTATAGTACCCACATTCTATTGAAAAATGGGTGTTATTGCCACACTCCTTTTGATACCTCACATACAAATTAACCATTTTGCAAAAAAGTTAATGGCTTATAACTTTTATTCCAGTTCATACAAATACTTGAAATTTTGTGTAGTGTAAGGTTTTTGTTGTATATACAGTCCCGTGAACAATAGAACAGTAAACTACTTATAACTTCGATTCCTGCGCAAACTTACACTTGAAATTGTGTATAGTTTAATGCTTTTATAGTGCCTACAGTCTATTGAAAAAGGGGCGTTCTTGCCACTCCCTTTTTGGTACCTCCTAAACAAAATTACCAAAATAAAAAATATGAGATATTGGTATGAGAGTTTTAGTATGTTGACTTAGTTCGGCAAAATACGGGTTTGGTTAGTAGTTCTTGTTAAATGCAATTTACTGCTTCCACAAGTATTTCAGCTGATTTAAGTTAAAGACATACACTATTGCTACTGAATTCTGAAGATGATAGAGTGGTGTCTATCGAAACTGCAGTCAATTCTACCAAGCAATTAAAACTCTACCAATTTTTGTATTTGTTTCTATTACTTTCTTGGAATAGACAGAAAGTAAATGGAACATATGGTCTCAAACCAAAAGATAAATTCTGACTGAATAAATATGAGAATTTTTTTTTGAATTTCCAATATGGGTCATAATTTATACACACGTTTATCCATAGATTCTTTTCAAATTGGCATTGTTTTCTTCGTTAGGACGTTAGCTTTCAAAAATTGGAACAAACGTTTTTTGCGATTTTTTCTATATTTTATGTTTTTTTTCGTGCCAGCAAAAAACATTTTTTTTTTAAAAAATTCTAATTGTTTCTTCTAATTTTTTTCACGTCTCTATCGATCTTATATGTAGTTCAAAAAATATGGTTCAAATTTTAAAGGTACCGTCGATTCATAAAATATTATGCCTCAATCTACACAAAAAAAAGTTTTTAGTATTGAACACAATTTTGTTAATAGTGTAATAGAATCACTTTTTGAGCTCATTTAGCCATGTTTCAATTAAATATGAAATCTTATGAAAATTTACACAGGGACTTTCCTTGGGTTAGGAGTGATCCCACGTTTTGATGCAGCCCACATATAGTAGTTTCAGTTAATTTGGTTTAAGAAGACACATTTTACAACCAATATGGCTGACATTTTACAGTTTATTATCGATTGTTTGGACCTTTCTATTTCAAACAAAATTGGACCATAACGATCAATGTGTTGATATGACCCCCATAAGTAGGTTCCTTTATATTTGACTTCTCGGCGCCCGGAGGCCGCATTTTTAAAATGATTTTACTGACGTTTCAGTATTTGTTATTCTTAATATCCAAAATCGCAACTACTTAAATTGGGACCTCCCTTCGGATATGGCTTCTCGACGTCCTATAGGCAAAATGTAACTGATTTGGCTGAAGATAATGTATTTGTATTTCAAAATGTAACCGATTTGGCTGAAGATAAAGTATTTCGACAGTTTATATTCAATATCCTCTATCTTAAAAAACACAATTGTTCAGTAGAGCCAAAAAACCGTTTATATCCCTAATTTTAAAGAAATTTAAAATTGTTTGTTCTACAATGTCTATTACACCTAACTACGTGAACTACTAAATAATATTTTTTTTAATATTTGCACCACGAGCCATTTTATGAAACATAGAGGGTATTGCTATTCAAAAATTCTTCATGTATAAAAAAAGATAGAGGAACATTTATTTATGAATTCTACAAATTTTTTTAATATATAACACTGCCCAACAAATTAAGACTTTTTGATTGGAACACTATAATTCTGAAAGGGCATGTTGAGTAGATCATTTTTGTATGGTCCAGCTGGTCTGCGTTTTTTTTACAGGGGGTCAAGTTTTCATTTTTTGGTTGAAGGTAGCATTATACTAAATGAAAAAATGATGTAAGTTAATGTCTGAGAGATTTCTCATTGTCGGAATTACATAGTGGAATTTTATGAGGATAATTTTTGTGGAAGATCTTAACCCTCTAGCTCCCCTCTTAATGGGTCAATGTGGCCCTTTTTCGAAAAATTAAAAAAAGTCCTTTCAAAAAGGACATTTAAGGATTAAAATATTCTACGAAAATGTTTGCCGGATAGAGAAATTACAAAAATGACCATAAAATCTCAATTTTTGTTTTTTTTTTTATTTCCAAATTAGTACCATAGATGCGCCTTATTTTACCGAATATTTTAACATAAAAATCTCATTTTTGCAAAAATTGAAGATAGAGGGTTTTGAATATAAGCTCTCGATTTGTATTTCATAAAAAGTACAAATATTAAGTATTCGTATTTCATATAAATATGTACTTCATCTCGACGCTGTAGATAATATATTTTTTAACCGATCGGTCTGAGATTTAGGCATTTATATTTCATATTGCCTAAAATCATTCCTAGTAGTATAGGGCCATATGTATGTATGTAGGTCATGTTATGATAAAGCCATCCATCTAATGTAACCATCCGATATGACATAGATATCACATTGGCATACAATAATATACCCTAACTTTAGTCGAGGAGTGTATATATCATTTGTCCTAAGGCCCTAAGTATGTTTGGCGAAAATTCGTTTTAGGACATTTGAAGTCATTTGAGCAATGTCCGCACGATAACTCTCGCCAGGAGTAACCGAATTACTTCAGATTTTGTATTAAATAATATTTGTTTATTCATTCGAACTAAACTTCCCCATTACTTCTGCAACAACAACCTTCTAATTTTTTTTCATATTCTGTATTTTAGAAATGTTTCCTACGACCATAGGCTGACACAGATTGTAAACATTTATTTTCACCGTTCTGGCATCTCCCATCCGAAGTACTATTTTTACCAGTCAGAAATGTTCTTACTTTTTCATCTTCACATACATATTTCTTGAACTATTGAACATATAAAAAAATACTATGTTTTTGAGATTGATCGGCTTGAGGTCCTTTGTTAATTAAAATACGTTTTTAATTACTTTATTTTCTTTTTCGATGTTTCGACTAAAGTCGTTAGTCTTCTTCGGGAAATTTTAGAAATAAACCAATAAAAAATTTCCTCCGTTAAAGTTCCGAGTTAGTCTGTTGAACAACTTTCCTAAAATCGCAAATTTTACTAAAAAAATATTATAATTTTATTACATACTGATATATTTTTAAAATTTTGTTGCACAGTTCAATTTATTTTGATTTTCACTGCGCTAGTAAATATTATATTTTCCTATGAACAATTGATACCAGTGTAGATGATCTCTGTTTCAGAGGAATTCCCAAAGAGCAAACTCTCGTCAGCATTATTACTCATATGACAAATGCATTATTCTGCCATCAATCGTCATTGATGCCGACGAAGCGTTGTTGAGTCGATTATTGTTGAAATCACTCATATACGTATGTACTTTTATTAATTCTCTTTCTGTGTATGATTTTCTCTCTATCTCCGCCAAACGCATATGTAGTTTCAAATCACTTTGCCGACTTTTTGCCAAACACAATCCATATGAATTCCCATAAGTCATTAGTAGCTCATAAACAGTTTAAGGGAGACCCTCACCTTTAAGCGTTTCAAAACGCTAGATGACGAGCCGAGTCATAAGCTAGCTATTTCTAGCCTAGTGTTTAGTGTATTGACGTTACGATTTTCATTCTTCATTTCGAAAATAAAAAAGCTGAATGCTATTTTTTGTGTTGAAAAGCTTTGAGCAAAAATGCAAAGATAAACAAGTGTTATCGTTATCAGTAGAATTGAATTGAATTGAAAAAAAGTTCTCCAATTGTCGCCATACAGTGTCCGAATTGCTGCGCTATATCGCCACCGCCACCAATGTTTATTGTTCGCTCGCTCAATGAAACAGTTGGTGCTTGCTGGGTGCTAGGTGCTAGCCGGTTTCTGATTTCTAAGTTCCTCGAAAGACTGAAAAACGCGTAAATAATTACTCATCATCGACGTGGTGTTCTATGTAGTACAAGAAACGAGACTGCTTCTGCTGCAGTATTTGGAATGTCTTATATTGTACCTTTTGTATTTTATACAAGCAACAACTGAAAGTGTGTTATTGTTTTACTTATCCACTCCCCCACGGATCGCTCCTCCACCGTTGTTGTCTTCGTTGTAGTACTACTACGTTTCTGTTGATGATACGTCTCTTTGGATAAAATATAAACACGGTTGTAGCAGCAGCAGCAGCAAAGGCAACACGGCAACACATAATAATACGTAGAATTATGAATACTTTGAGATCGACGATTTGCTGCTGGTAGGCCCACAAAGACAGACAGACAGACCGACAGTATTTTAATGTTTTATTGCCATTGCGCTCATTTGTTGTTTATATATCGTATATTGTATATTCTTCGAGTAGTTTAGTTTATGCGATTTTATATTTATTATTATTATTCTTTGCTCATTTCGCATTTCAGTTGTGTGACTAATAATGAGGAATCTCAAACGGATTTGCCCCTACAACAACAACAACAACAGCAGCAGCACCCTATGTTGGATAAAGAGAATCGACCGGCCATCGAAAGGAGTAACAGCAAAGCGAAATCGAATAATAATACAGCGAATGATGGTGTAGCTGGAGATTCATCAAATCAGGTAAGATTTATTCAATTCAATAAACAAATCACATACATACATATTTATATGTGTTCTTAATTTGACAAAAATGTGCAAAGATTAGTTCTTATTGAAATTTGGTTGAATTTTTTTGTTTCGCTTTATTATTCAATGCGGGCACGTTTGCATACCTGTAGAACTACTTTGTATCTTTTTGTTTGGTTTGGGGATTAATAGCGAAAAGTTCTATGAATGTCACGGTCAGGTTATTATTATTATTTTCTAAAAAAATAATAATATTCACAAATAAATAAAAAAGTAGATTAGTAGAAAAATTATGCATAATAGAGTCTTCGAAACATATTATACTTGGGATTTGAATAAACCCAGAAATTAAATAGATTTCAAGTTTACTATATTTGATAGAGATAATGAGCTTATAATTAAATTAATATTTTTGCTGAAGAGGGGACAAAAGAGGTCTTCAGATATGGTACTCCTACACCAATTATTTTTCGAAATTCATAATTTTTGTAATAAAAAGGAGGACAATAAGAAACCCATCAATAAAGAACGCCAGTATGTTCGTCGGGCCGAATCTTATATAACCTTTGATTGTATTCAATCAAAGACTTTTAAGAGCAGACTACTAATATCAAAAAAATTTGATAGATTTTCGTAGTGTATAATATATCAGAATATATCATTTTCTACGAGCCCACATACCTAAGACCCCAAGTATGTTGGGTGGAAATTCGATTTGGGTCATTTTAAGTAATTGACGTCCGCCTGTGTGCTGGCTGGTGTGCACGATAACTCTCGAAAGAAGTAACCGATTGACTTAAAATTTGGTAATATTTTGGCGGCAATATTTTTCTCTATCTCATGCTAAGTTCGAGGATATTGGGCCATATTGGCCCATACCTTCTAGGGTTAAGACTCCCCCACTAAGGGTTAACATTTATTAAAACATTGATTCGTTAATAAATTCTATACAACTTATTCGAATCTTCTGAAATTCCACACATGGTATTAGTTTATAAGTCGTTATCATCTCGAGAAAAATGTGCGAAGTTGCCACGGCCCTTTTGGTAATTTTCACACAAATGGACCATTTTGTACCAAAAGTTAACTGCTTATACTCGTATCATTATTTTTGGATTAAGGATATATACTCTTACCACAAAAACTACATTGAATTTTGAAAAACTAAAAACGCCAAAAATTCCCGTGCACTATGAGAATTCTTGTGCTAATTTTGTGAAAATTAAAAGGGGTCATTTTTGAGTTGGTCGAACTGCTTTCAAATTGCACACTATAGTTTTAGGAATAAAATTTCCAGAAGAGAAACAATATTAAAAAAAATATTCCAAATTAAATCCTTAAGCATAGGCATTAGTCCTCAGATTGACTATTTTATATAAAAAACAACGGGTAACCTGGTATTTAACCTGGCTTAAGACAAAATTGTGAAGTTATCATAAAATAATAATAGCACAGCTCAACAAAAAAATTTTTTTTTGTTGCGGCATAGGATTTTGCAGCCGATATGAGATAATACAGTTCTTAGCCCAAAGAGTAGTTTCTTTAAATCAGATCTAGTTCTCGCGATAAATTGCGATTTGCAAAAATAAAGTGATTGAGACACAAATTATAGAAAAACGCGAGAACCATTTATCTGAATTTGTTCAGGAACGTTTTAAAGAATTAAAAATTAAGTAGCTTTCAACTTCTTATAATACATATTTTCCATTCGTTCAACGGTTTCGACGATATCTTACCAATTTTTTGAGTAAATGTTAATAAATTTTTTACAAACGCCTTATAAAAACATGGGAAAATTCTCAATTATTAAATTTTTATTATTTTATCATAAAGTCTGATCGGTCATGAATAAAATGACACTATTTCGAAGAATATCAATGCATAACTTAAAAAGTTGTAGCGAAATTATCAAATCTTCCCCGAAATTATTTTCACCTTAACTGGTATCGAAGACAATAGGCATGTTTTCGTTACAAGCTAGCAATTTTAGTTTAGCACTTTGCAACGAAAACAACTGACTTCCACTAACTGACACATAAGCAATAAGTGGCGGATTTTCACTATCTGGTAGCAATGGTGTCATGAGTTGCGAAGAAAGAACAGTGCGAAACAGACAAAAAATTCGTGAAAAGTATTTATAAAACATATATTTACTATTCTATGTTCAATTGTTTACACTCTTTTTGCAAATATTAAAATAATTTCCCATTTTTGTTCTTCTTCTTCCCGTTAATTCACAATAATTGATAAAATCTCTCAAAAAATGGGATGCCATATTGCTAAATATAGGATGCCCAATCTGGCAACATCATACTCGTTTAAGACAGGAACACAAGCACCAAACTTCATCGGGAACTATTAGTGCTTAAAAGTGCTTAGCTCCCCATACAAATTAAGCAATTATGGTGTAACGAAAACACGCCTAATGTATCAATCAAAAATATTACAGAAAATCGCATAAAAAAGGTTCCTCTTTCATTCTAATTTACATATAACTTTTGAAGTTGTGCATCGATTTCCTACGGAATGGTTTCTTTTTATTCACGACTTTATGATAAAATAATAAAAATTTAAGCATTTTTCGATGTTTTTATTACGCGTTTATTCAAAAATTATTAAAATTTTCTCGTAAAATAGGATTTTTTGGGACTATCTTTTAAGATATCGTCGAAATTATGTATATTTTAAGTACAAATGTACTTATTTTAATGACTAAGGGCGTCTTTGGCGCAAATCTTTAATTTTAAGACAGTGTATACAAAAGTAATCACATTTTATTTATTTTTATACCCTACACCACACTGTGGTACAGGCTTTATGCATTTGTTTGTAACACCCAAGAGGAGAAGAGATAGACCCATTGTTTATTATACCGATCGACTTGTAATCACTTTCTGAGTCGATTTAGCTATGTCCGTCCGTCTGTCCGCCTGTCTGTATGTAGATGTATTCTTGTAATCAAAGTACAGGTCGCAATTATGGTCCGATCTCAATGAAACTTTGCACGTATCTTTATTAAGTTGGAGGCTACTTAGTTTTGGGTTCTTTGAAGTTCTCCTGAAATAATTCTTATAAATGGTTCTCGAGTTATGCTATAATATGTGTCTCAACATCTCTATTTTTGCAAATCGCGATTTATCGGGAGAACTAGAACTAATTCAAAGGAACTACCTTTTAGGCTAAGAACTGTATTATGTTATATATCCAAATCGGCTGCGAAACCCAGTGCCGCAAAAAAATGTTGACCAGTGTAATTTAATTGCCCCATAATTGAAAGGCGAGTCGAAACATTTTCAATTTGATACCTTCGATTTTGTTAATTTTGGTATATGGACTGTTTCAATAATGTACTTTCCAATTTTAAAAGCTTTAAGTCCAATTTTCGAAAGCCTAGTAGGTATTATTGGTTTTGATCTCATTATTATCAGCAATCATTATTCAATTCCTACAAATACGGAGGGCCTAAAATAACAGATTAGATCCTCCACTTTATAAGCATATACAAATATTTTGTGATTACTAAGAATAATAATAATAATATCGCTAAGTTAGATTCTTTGAAGATATCTGCAAATTATTTTTTTTTTGTAATACAAAGGCAATATTTAACTAAATATACTTGCAATTCCATAACGAAGCAAAATAATTGTCGAGTACTATCCGCTATTTTGGAATCATAAACTTTTTCACTCATAGCAAAACGTTGTCGTGAGTGTGAAAAACGTAAATTCGATGAATGCATCTTCGTGGAATTTAAATGTGTTTACTTAACGTTTTTTGGTGTTTTCCTAACAAATAACAAAAGTCCCACTGAATTGTATGCAATTTCACAGCATTTATTTGCACCCCTACATTTTGTGGATAATCCAATAATACAGAATTTTGATGATTAAATCGATCATAAATCTCTTACCGGAAATGAATTTGCTATAAAATAAACCGGTATGATTTCTACAAAAAAATTGTAAAAATTTCAAATTAATAATATGTCATTGACTTCCAGAAATAATTGATTTTAATCTGCAATCAATCTTAAATTTAAATTGAATTTATATGTAAGTAAAATTGGATAAATCTGTATATGTAAAATGATTGCAGAGAGTTTGCTTGCCACCGATAATCTGAAAAAGGAAAGAACCTATTGAATTCGCATTCGCACAATATGTTTACGAAAAAAGGAAAACTGGATTAAATTCCGAAATTTGTTTAGTCAATTAAAAATTTGTTTAATTTTTGAACCAGTAAACAAAATTGTATTATTTATTAAGGAAGTTCTGCAATTGATTTATTCATTATAAATAAATAAGTTATTACATCAATAAAAACAGGCATTGTTCGGAAAATTTTAATTAAAAAAAATAATTAACTTAAGTGAACAATTATTTAAAAAAAAATTCTGATATTATTAAGTTTTTTAATAGATTCATTTTAGTACTAATTTTTTCTGTAAGGTTCATGGCTATATTAGGGCCCCGTAGGTGATATTGACTCAAGTTATGACAAAAAAATTTATTTATTGTCGAAAATTATTCATATTCATTATAGGTTAGTTCAGTGTTAAGAATGATAATAATAGAGATTGTACCCAATAGATGGCGCAACATTAGATTTATTTAGAAACGTGGCATTTATTCACGAAAACAACTGTTCTACGAACTGCAAAGGCGGCCTCAGTTAGTTTTAGATATAATTTTCTACGTGGAAGTGGACTTCCTATAAAATTAACAAATAACAAAATTAAATTATCGATTTTAAACGGTAATCTTTAGTGTGTTTTCTGCATTATTTTGATGGAAAATTTTTTAATTTCATATATTTGAGAAAACTTTATTTCTTTAGAATTGTTAGATCGATCTGTTATAGCAATCGGATTTATGATTTTATATTCGACACAAGTTTCTCTCTCTTGTAATATCAAATGGAAATACAATTTCCTCAAATCTTAATGGCTTGTTCACTTACAAAGAAAATAATAATTATAATTCATAATGTTTACATTTTCAACTGTTTACAGTGTTTACAAAAATATGTAATATTTACAGACTGCCTATGTCACTCAACACTTGATAGCTTCAACAAACAACACCAATAAATATTTTATGAAATTCATTTTGTGGGAATAACCCAAAAATTTGGAGAAATAATTAAAATTTCAACTGGGTGTTTTAAAAAAAGCATAATGATATTTTATTATATTAATAGAACAGCTGGACAATGTGTGACCATTGAAACTTCTGCCGAAAAATATATTCCATTTGGCCAATCGGCTATTAAGCACTTCCCCCCTCTGATGGGGGAGGGAAGCATACATCTGTATTTACATTTCGATTTCTACTTCCACTAGTTCATTGACATGTTTATATTAAGAAAAAAATGTTTATTTTGAATTCTTTTTTAATGAATGAATGAATTCTATTTTTTTATACAATATCGTCTGACCACATGTGAATGCGAAACTTCCACGCTGTATTTGTGCTTCTACGTTTTTTTATAAAATAATTAAATTATACAAAGTATTGAGTGGTATATAATTATTTTCCGGCAATTGTAAATTTTTTGATTTCTTTTTTCTATACCCTATTCCATGGATATGAGGTATATTTATTTTGTTATGTCGTTTGCAGAAACTACATTGAGTGATGCTAAATTGTTTAAAAGTTTATAATAAAAAACGTTGAGTGAAATATTTTCAAAAGCAAATGTCATAAGCTTTCGTTTGAGTAAAAAAAATATAGTTTTTGAAAAAATGCAAAAAATAGTTTTTGACAAAAATGCAAAAATAAATTATTTTGCAAAGAAATTAACAACATTTTTGTTATTTTGTTTTAAGATTGAAGAAAAGGGTGTAGAAAACACTTTAGGCAAAATTTTCTGAATACAATAGGTAATAAGCTATATGGATGGGATAAAAGGGCCATTTGGCCAAATTTCAAAATTCAACACCCTCCAACTCGGACAGTCCTTAACCGATCCTGTTGACATTTTGTGTCATCACTGCTATCCAATAGAACTAAACTTGCTGCGTGTTTCGTCCCGATCAGAAGCTATCGCTTTTAAAAATGTACTTACTTGACATGAAATCTCTCATATGCGAGTACATATAGGGCTACAAATTTAGCTACAAGGTTTTAAATTATCCATAGATTTTCTTCGGAATGGTCTCATTTTATTCATGACCCACGAGAATTTACGATAAAATAATAAAAATAGAATAATATTATAATAAATAAATAATAATTGTGTATTTTTTGATGTTTATAAGAAAGAGGTTTTAATTAAAAAATTATTACAATTTTCTCCAAAATATTGGATTTTACGCAATATATTGTAATATATCATTGAAACCGCTGTTGGAATGAGAAAATAATTGTCGAAGAAGATGAAGGCTACTTAATTTAGAATTCTTTACGGCTTTCCTGAAACAATTAGGATAAATGGTTTTCGAGTTATGTTAAATTATGTATTTTTTTCGATGTTTTGTTTTGATATCCCATAAATTGCTTTTAAGCCATCCCATTCCATAAATTGCTTTTAAAAAAATTTACATGGAAATATAGTCCTTCGGTAGGCAGAACATTTTTATTTTTATACACTGTGGTACAGGGTATTATAAGTTTGTTTCACGGCAGATGTTTGTAACACTTGAAAATAACACAGCTAGACCCTTAAAGTATACCGATCGACTCAGAATCACTAGCTGAGTCGATTTACCCACGTCTGTCTGTCCATGTAAAGTTGTTCGTCGACTACAGGTCGCAATTTCACTCCGATCGTTCTGAAATTTTGCAGTTTAGAGTATTTCGCTGTAAAGATCCCTACTGAATTTGGTTGAAATCGGTTCAGATTTAGATATAGCTCCCATATATATTTTTCGTCCGATTTGCCCCATTTAGTCCTATAGAAGCTGTATTTTACATCCAATCGTTTTGAAATTTAGAATGGTAGAGTTTCTTGATCCATGAACCAACACTACCGAATTTGAAGAAAATCGGTCAAGATTTAGCTATAGCTCCCATATATATTTTTCGTCCGATTTGGCTCTTTAGTCCTGTAGAAGCTGTATTTTACATCCAATCATTTTGAAATTTAGAATGGTAGAGTTTCATGATCCATGAACCAACACTACCGAATTTGAAGAAAATCGGTTAAGATTTAGCTATAGCTCCCATATATATTTTTCGTCCGATTTGGCCCTTTAGTTCTATAGAAGCTGTATTTTACATCCAATCGTTTTGAAATTTAGAATGGTAGAGTTTATTGATCCATGAACCAAATTGTCGAATTTGAAGAAAATCGGTTAAGATTTAGCTATAGCTCCCATATATATGTTTCGTCCGATTTGGCCCTTTAGTTCTATAGAAGCTGTATTTTAGAGTTTCTTGATCCATGAACCAACACTACCGAATTTGAAGAAAATCGGTTAAGATTTAGCTATAGCTCCCATATATATGTTTCGTCCGATTTTGCTCTTTAGTCCTGTAGAAGCTGTATTTTACATCCAATCATTTTGAAATTTAGAATTGTAGAGTTTCTTGATCCATGAATCAACACTACCGAATTTGAAGAAAATCGGTTAAGATTTAGCTATAGCTCCCATATATATGTTTCGTCCGATTTTGCTCTTTAGTCCTGTAGAAGCTGTATTTTACATCCAATCATTTTGAAATTTAGAATGGTAGAGTTTCTTGATCCATGAACCAACATTGCCGAATTTGAAGAAAATCGGTTAAGATTTAGCTATAGCTCCCATATATATGTATGTTTCGTCCGATTTTGCTCTTTAGTCCTGTAGAAGCTGTACTTTACATCCAATCATTTTGAAATTTAGAATGGTAGAGTTTCTTGATCCATGAACCAACACTACCGAATTTGAAGAAAATCGGTTAAGATTTAGCTATAGCTCCCATATATATGTTTCGTCCGATTTGGCCCTTTAGTTCTATACAAGCTATATTTTAGAGTTTCTTGATCCATGAACCAACACTACCGAATTTGAAGAAAATCGGTTAAGATTTAGCTATAGCTCCCATATATATGTTTCGTCCGATTTTGCTCTTTAGTCCTGTAGAAGCTGTATTTTACATCCAATCATTTTGAAATTTAGAATTGTAGAGTTTCTTGATCCATGAATCAACACTACCGAATTTGAAGAAAATCGGTTAAGATTTAGCTATAGCTCCCATATATATGTTAGCCCCGATTTGACATCTAAGCGCTGTAGAGACTGTATTTTTATCCGATCAGTACGAAATTCGACAGAAAGAGGTTTCTATTTTACATGAATGAGTATTCAGGGAAAATCGATTCAGATCCTGATTTGGTTACAAAGCGCTATATAAGTTGTACTTTACTTTCGATCATTACAAAATTCTCCAGAAAGATGTTTCTCAATTTAGGAACGAATATGCTTAATTTAGCGATTATCGGTTCAAAATTAGATATATCCACATTAGGCCGGGTTGATTTGTGGGGAGGCAAAAAAAGTCGCCATTGCGCAGTGAAAATCGTATTCTAGGGATAAAAATAAGAAACTTTGCCGAAGGAACCATACCTCTAAAACGAATGCTGATGTCCCGGAATTTGGGTCGAACTTTTGGGTAGGGGCAAATTTTGAAAAATCCCACTTTGAGCCATTTAGAGTGCTCCAATCGAGTCCAAATGTATAACCGACCCCCACTAACTTTGGAGGCCCGACCCACCCATGCCAGTGGCTCACCCCCTGGAACCCCCTGGGGGTTCCATACATTTGGACTCGATTGCAGCACTCTAAATGGGTCAAAGTGGGATTTTTTCCGGGACATCAGAATTTGTTTTAGAGGTATGGTTCCTTCGGCAAAGTTTCTTATTTTGATCCCTAGAATACGATTTTCACTGAGCACTTCACTGAGTGGGGGTCGGTCATACATTTGGACTCGATTGGAGCACTCAAAATGGGTCAAAGTGGGATTTTTTCTGGGACATCAGAATTCGTTTTAGAGGTATGGTTCCTTCGGCAAAGTTGCTTATTTCGATCCCTAGAATACGATTTTCACTGGGCAATGGGCGATTTTTAAATCGACCCGCCCTAATCCACATATATATGTTCTTACCCATTTACCAATTATTCAAAATTATTATCGCATTGTTAGGTTGGTGTAGGGTTTTATATAGTCGGCCCCGCACTTTCCGACTTTCCTTTCCTTACTGGTTTAAACTTGTTATAGGACTTACTGCAATCTATATATAAGATTCGGCTTGCTATTGTTCTTACTTGTACAGGGTGGGCCATTTAAAATTTCTAAATTTGAATCGGTAATAAAAAAAGTACTGATATTTTTTTACAAATTTCTGGTTTTATTGGAAAGGTTGAACATTGTCATTTAATAAAGGAACACAATATCATTCATATGACTACCACGACTTGTTCGGCAGTACCTCCTATCAACCCACTTTTTAAGTACATTTTCGATTGTTTCGGGTCGAATCTCCTCAATGGCAATTCATGTTTGAACGCTTCAATTCTCTCTGGATGCTTTGCATAACATTTATCCTTAATGGCTCCCACAGAAAATAGTCCAAAGGGATGAAATCAGAAGTCATGACATTGAATTCTGGCGTTTACCTTTTGAACCATTATATTTGTGGGCTTCAAGTCATTTTAATGCTAAAAAATCGCTTCTGTAATGTATTTGCTAGAAACATATTATTTTTTGTATCTTATAAATAAATCGGAAATAAATTGTGTAACTTATTTAAATATTTCTCCTTTTTTTAAGGTAATCTTCACCGAGACTCTGAAAAAAATAATATTGATAAAGGAGATATTCAATGATTTTTTCTGTATGTAAACGTTAAATATTTGCACAAACATATATTTTATATATATTTGCCTCTCAAACATATTTTGTTTCCTGTTTTTTTTTCTCTGTGTACCAGTAACATTGTACCGTGTAACTGTCCGATACACAAACATTTTATTCACACATATATGTCGTAGCTCATTAACAATGGCTGAATGTGATTTTTCAGCCAAATACAAATCAATAACATTGTTGCATTTGAATTCCATTTCGGTATCCTTTTTAACTGCTAAGTAAAACTATATAATGCTTCTGTAGGCTTGTAAACAACACAAAAACGTAGCCAATAAACGATCTCTTTGGTTGCCACAACACCATGAATAGCCATTGAGGGTATTTGAAATTCGTCAATGCCGAATGTCAAACGCCCCCTACTTTTTGCCTGCCTCAATTCCCACAGACCAAAAAAAGAGGAAAAAATTACTCACTATTAAGAGTGTACTTAACGGACCGTTAACGATCTTGTGAAAATTGTATTCTCTAAAATGCGCCATGTAAATTTTCGTGGATATTTGGATATTTTCGGATGCTCCACTCTCAACCACAAGCGAATTAACCATAATTCACTGTTTACATTCAAGGTAAACAGAAACACAGGCAGACAGACAGACGTGACGGGACGGGATACGAACAAAAATGTATGCCTGAGATTGAGGCACATTTTAGTTAAAGTCCGAAGATCGTGGTGTTTGGTTAAATTGTCGAGTCGACGCTTCAAGGATTATTGGAAGAGGAAGAAATAAAATCCCATCATGATTTGGATAACACATCTTACGCGTAGTCGTCCACATGCGGCGGTGCGACATAGTTATCCACAATTTGTGCATATTGTAAGAATATATCTACGAAATCATAGTACTGCTCAATTTATTGGTACATATTCTAAAAAAAAGGGGAAAACAAAAATTCTTCAACATAATTCAATTAATTAGTGGTGTGTTCGCATTTAACGAAAGGTCCCCAAGTTCGTTTGTTTGTCCCCCAAGAGACTGTCGTTTTAATTAAATCATTATCTCTTCGTCATCTTCATTGACATGAAGATCATTATGAGATTTATCTTGGTTTCTGTCAGTGTATTTTGCAATTCTTTAGTGTTTTCTTTTTTTTTGCTATGTTGCAAATAATGTTCTCGTTCATTATATACAAAATATGTGTGTGGTCAAGAGAAGGCAATCAATCGTTGACAATCTATGGCGAATTCTTTACTCTTCTCTCTCTCCGATCGGTCATCTATGTTGGTTGATGTGGTGAAAGGCACTTTCCTCCTCTATTCCCCCATTAGATCAGAGAAAAAGTGTTCTAAATTAGAACTGGACAAATGCTTTTCATAATACATCTTTGTATGTCTTATAACTTTTAGTTGCTGACCAGTGAGAGTACGCATTGGTTGGTCAGTCATATTCTCGTCTCGTTGATCGCCACAATCTTCAAATCTTAAGTGATTTTTATTTATTTTAATAAATTTTGTGGGTGGACACGGTCCGTCGTTGTAACGACAACGTTTAAGTTGTTTGTTCGGTCGCAGCATATCGCACAGCACCCACAGTTTCATCGCATAATGTCCGGTTGGATAACTTTTGTAAAACGGCGAAGACGTCCTGAACAACAGGCAACAGGCCAAAATCGTTGTTGTCATCATCACATTATCATTTTAGTAAGTTTTGGCCCCCCTTTTTTTATATAAGTATTTGACTGATAACTCACTTGGAATTTGGAGGTGGGAAGGGGCGGGTAACAGTGATGTGAAGAATTAATTTGTTAACCGTTTTACTGATAAAACGCTTGTTTTGATAATTCAGTTCGAAAGTGTGCAATGTGGATAGTCCAGAAATACAAAAATGTGATAAATGTGGCTGACGTTTGGTCGATATAGGTCAATTGTGTTTTGGGGTTCAGTGAAATCAGTTTGGTGATAAATATGTTTATCACATTACCCCATTTCCCTTAATAAGAAAACAAATTCAAATCAATCATCAAATTTACAAAGAAGTAAGAAAATTGCAGTCGATGTATTTGTATGGATTGGAATCCAAGTGTGACAGGTTCCAAAAGGGTCGTGACAACTTCACACATTTTTGGAAAATTGATAGCGACCAAGAAACTAATTTTATGTGTGGAATTTTGAAAGATTCTGATAAGTGGTATAGAAGTTGTTAAAGAATCAGTATTTCACAAAATTTTGAACCTTTTGTGTGGGAGGTACTCGAAGGGGTGTAGCTACATGGTATTAGCTTTGATATTAACGTGAGATATAACAAAATAGGGACACATACCAAATTTGAAGTCAATCGGTTACTCCTATCGAAAGTTATTGTGCGCACCAGCCAGACAGACGGACGGACATTTCTCAAATGACTTAAAATGGCCCAAAACGGATTTCCGCAAACTATTTTTGGGGTCTCTTAGGTCACTCCTGCGATGTGTTACACTTTGATATATACCCCCTTTCACAATAGGGGGGGCCCAAAACGGATTTCCGCAAACTATTTTTGGGGTCTCTTAGGTTACTCCTGTGACGTGTTACACTTTTGGCCCGTAGCAACTTTCACAATAGTGATGGTGTAAAAATATACTCGTAATACTGTTTAAAGTCTCTTACTTTTACCAAAAGGGCTATAGTTTCTACAATTAATCCATAGATTTTCTTCAAATGGAGCATTGTTTTCTTCGTTAGGATCCTAGCTTTCAAAATATGGAACAAACGACAGTTACTAAACTTCGTTTCCACATGAAAGTGCCATTAATAACATATGTAGGCCACATAATTTCCTTTAATTTAACGTGTATCCGGCAATTATCGAGCATATACTTCAAAAAATATGGTATAAATGTTAAAGACACTTTCCAAGAAAATGGAATTTTTAAGAATTTTTTTTTTTTTAAAGTTTACCATAAAATTTTTTTTTTATAATTTTTTTCGTGTTTAGGACTCCAAATTACACCAGAAAATGCTATGTGCAGCCCTTCGACAACAATTTTGTTGCATAGTGTAATTTGACAAATAAGTCTCACATTTTGCTGGGCTAAGTTCCGCTATAGAAAAGTTCGACTAAATAGGGTTTTATTAAAAATATCATAGTAATTTAGATAGAAATTTTTGTTGAATATTTCAATTTTATAATTATGTCCATCAAAATTTACGAAACTGTATTTTTCTAGAAAATATTCCCTAAGTTAATATTTCCTGAAAATTTGCAAATTTATTGTAAATTAAAAAGGAGTTGCAATTTTATAGAAAATGTCAAAAATCTAATAGAAATCGAATTTTTATAGAATAAAAAAAATTTGTATTTTAAAAAAAATTCCGCTATAGAACCAATTGCAATTTTATAATTATGTCCTTCGAAATGGTATTTTTCCAGTTAAATAATTCTTCCGTAAATTCATATTTTCTTGCAAATTTCATTAAAGTTGTATATTTATGGTAAATTTAGTAGAAGTTACAATTTTATAGAAAATGTCAGCAAAATCTAACATAAATCGAATTTTTATGGAAAATTTTTCAAAATTGGTTTTTATGTTGTATTTGTGTCATAATTGGTCTTTTAAAATTTTTTTTCAAAATTGCCTTTTCCTATAAAATTTTGTAATTTTTTTCGTTGAAAATTTTGTCGAAAATATTTTTAATGAAATTTTTTTTTTAGGAAACTCAAAATTATTTTTTTTTTTGAAAAATTGTGTTGACTGCATATATCTAGAAAATTACTTCTAAATTTTATTTTTCTAGAAAATTTAATCGGGAGTCATCGTCCTTTAAACACTCATCGTTCTTTATTTAATTTACAAGAAAAAATTTAATTTCAAGAAATGTCGTAGAGAAATGATTTTTTTTAAATTTGTTTCCTAGAAAATTTGTCGAAATTCAATTTTTCTAAAAAATTGCGTTAAAATTTCAAATTTTAAATTTCTAGGAATTTCTCTTTTATTTAAAATTTCATCGAAATTGATTTTTTCAGAAAATTTCCTTTACCGGCCTTTAATAAATACGAGAAAACTCAAAATTGTTTTTTTAATTTCATCGAAATTGTGTTTTTCTATAAAATTTCTGAAAAATTTAATTCGGTTAACCAAAAGATAAATTCTGACTGAATAACAAAAGCACAGACCAACAATAAATTTAATTTTTATAGAAATTTTCGCCAAACATTAATTGTTTTTTTTAAATTTTTATCAAAATACCTTTTTCTATAAAAATTCGATTTTTTATAGATAACTATCAAAAGTAAATTTTTCTGAGAAATTTCCTTGATTTTGAATTTTTAGAAAATTTAAATTTTTTTTTTAAATTTTAGTTTTTTTATTTCTTTAAAATTTTAGTTTTTTAAATTTTCGGAATTGATTTTATCAGAAAATATCCTTATATCCCTTAAACCACTCATTCGACATAACATTGAAATGTCAATTTTATTGTAATTTTATGATTATGTCCTTAAAAGTGTACACAAATATTTTTTTTTTAGAAAATTGTATATTTATTGTAAATTTATAAGAAGTTGCAATTTTATATAAAATTTCATGACAATCAAATATAATAGTATTTTTATAAACAATTTTACCAAAATTGGTATTTTTAAAAATTTCATCAAAATTGCTCTTTTCTAATTTTTCGCAAAACTTTTTATTGGAAATTTCGTTTTCAGAAAACTATCAAAATTCAAAAAAACTAATAGAAATCGATTCTTAAAAATATTATCAAAGTAGATTTTTTAAAAATTTCATCAACATTGATTTTTTCTATAAAATTTCTTCAAAATTGAATTATTATTTTCAAAATTTTAAATTCATATTTTTTTGCAAATTTCATCAAAATTGCATTTTAATTGTAAATTTAGAGAAAGTTTCAATTTTATAGAAAATTTCAGGAAAATCTAATAGAAATCGAATATATATAAAAAATTTTGGCAACATTTTCGTTTAAAAATTTCATCAAAATTGCTCTTTTCTACAAACATTACACAAAACTGAAGAAGATAATTTTTTTATTGGAATTTTCGTTTTTGGAAAAATATCAAAATTCAAAAATCTAAGCATTTTTTCAATTTCATCAAAGTAGTATTTTTAAACATTTCATCAAAATTGATTTTTTATATTAATATTGAAATTTTCTGAAAAATTCGTTGAAATTGCATATTTATAGAAAACTTCTTCGAAATTATATTTTTTCAGAAAATTTAATGAAATAAGTCAATGACCATTCGAGCCCTAACCGCCAAAATTTCAACAAAATTTTGCAGAAAAATGCAATTTTGGCGAAATTTTCAACAAAATTTAATTTCAACCAATTTTCTAAAGAAAATTTTCTAAAGAATTTTTTCTGCAAAATTTTGTTGAAATTTTGGCGGTTAGGGCTCGAATGATCATTGATTTATTTCATTAAATTATCTGAAAAAATATAATTTCAAAGAAGTTTTCTATAAATATGCAATTTCAACGAATTTTTAGAAAAGGAAATAATTAAATTTAACAAAATTTTATTTTACAGGGAGGCAAGACGATTTTTTACATGATTGTGGGGGGCCGTGTGGTTAATAGGGTTGGGATTGTTTATTCTATCTGAGCAATATTTATGACTTAATAAATATATTTTATTTATATTTACCCCTAATAAAAATTGGTTATATCGGTTATACCCATTAGGAGACATAATGTTACAGGTACATCTGGCTCGAATTTAGTCTACCCTGACTCGATTTGAATGTTCCTTAGTGTATTTTGAATTACAATGGATGCGATTTCTCAATCTCGAATGCAATATTTGAATTTATTTTATATTAATTAATTTCCAAAAGAACCTTAGAATTTTTCAAATTACAGTTGAAAACGGTGTAAAATTTTGGGATATGGAAATTATTTTATGAATTTCTGCGAAAATAGAAAAAAATATTTCAAATTTACAATATTTCAAATTAACCAACTGCCACTCTGTAAAATATCAAAAGAAGTTTGTGAATATAAAATAGTTGTAATTTGTTTCTTTCTCATATTTTTTTTTAAATTTATACACTTCCATATCAGTTCTTATTCAAAAAAATTATCTTATTCATTCCATATATTCCATATTATGCTGGGCACTACAGACTTCAAAAACCGAGACTGATTGACGGCAGCTGAACCCAATTTTTGTTATGCTTAATTGCGTTTTTATTCGCTAGGATATTGTTTTGAAAACACTTTTCTTCGGATACAGTGTAGTGATGTAGTGTGTGGATTCCATTCAGTTGTTATTTTTTGTTTTTCGTTCCATTTTTGTCATATTTATTGCTGCTGGCTAGAGGTGGAGGTAATGGTGGCGGTATACGTCGGCGGTTGTGTGTTGTTATTAATAATTTTCATTGGTGGCGCGTTGGCCCCTAATTTGTGTGATTATAAACATAGTATTTGTTTTTCTTTTAATATGTATTTTTTTTTTCTTTATAAATTTGGAACTAGAAATAACTAATAGAAATTGTTTGTTTATTTTATTTTCTTCTCCCTTATTTTTTGCCACTTTAGCAACGTCATTCGCAGCCTGAATTTGAGACGAATCATTTGCATCCGCAGCACTTGGAACAACAGAGCAAACGGCATAGCACCTCCTCCCGCCCGCTGTCCGAAGCGAACTCTGAGTTGAGTTGTGAATTGCTGACGAAAAATCAATCGAGCAAATCGAATATCGAACTTTCCACACTAAGCAATGGCAATGTGTTGACAAATTCCTCGGAAATTCTGAAACGACCAGATAGTTTAAACTCAACAGATGCCAGCAGTTGTCAACAACTGAGAGGAGGAGAATCACAACAGGAGGGTAATGGCGAACGCAGCGAACGTAAACGGGCGCTGCCCAAACATCAGAGACCGCTCACCCGATATCTGCCTATATTTTCACCGGATTTGGATTTGAGGCAACATATCGAGTCGGCTGGTCATCAAATAGCTCTGTGTCCGCACGTTCTTGTGGATGCCAACAGTTGTCGAGGGTAAGAGAGCTGTTTTTGTAGTACTGTGTAAATTATAAATATTAAAATTATTTCCTTTTACTTTCGTAGATATCTCCACAAGTTGGGTGCCACTTTCCATGGATGGTCAAAACGTTGGTTTGTCTTGGATCGTCAGCGTAATGCCTTTATTTACTATTCCGACAAATTGGAACGTAAACCTCGAGGTGGTGCATATTTTTCGGTAAGTAACAAACAAAATTGAATCAATTCCCCCAGGACTAATGCATTTTTCTGATGTACTCCCGTAGTTCTCGTCCCTTTAAATAAGAACATTGAGATAAAATTGTTTGTGTGGCATAGTTTTTTTAAAGATAAAAAAATAAGTAAACACAGTGGAATATATATAATATAATATATAAATCTGATGGGACCTTTATATAAGGTTTATGTCTAAAAATTACGTGAAAAGATATTACGAAAAGTAATGAATTGATTGTTTCTAATGAAATTGTGCATACATAGACATATTTTTTAATTTCTATTTTAACTAATTTTTTTAATATATTTCAAAACAAAAATGTTCTTTGTTAAATCCATTGCAGAATGGTTTTAACTTCTTCCTTTGTCCTTCAGACATGCTAATAAATTTGAATGTCATCACTTTCAACGAAATTTTGTAGAATAATTTGATTTCAAAATTTTGTTTAAAAAAATAGAAATTGAAGAAATTTTGTTGAAAAATTCATATTTGAAGAATATTTCCAAAAAATTAAGAATTTTTGTAGAAAAATTTAATTAAGAAGAAAATTTTCTATAAAATTGCAATTTTCATTAAATTTTCTAGAAAAATGCAATTTTAACGAAATTTTGTAGAAAAGTGTGAATTCAACGAAATTTTGTAGAAACATGCAATTTCGGCAAAATTTTCAAAAATAATGCAATTTCAACAAAATTTTGTAGAAAAATTTGAATTTAACAGCATTTTTTTTAGAAAAATACAGATTTGAAAGATTTTCTAGAGAAATGCAAATTTTAAGCAATTTTATAAAAAAAAATCAATCTCAAAAATTTTTGTACGACATTTTTCTATTTTTTAACAATATTTTGCAGAATAAATTAAATTTTCAGTAATTTTGTAGAGGAATCCAATTTTATCAAAACTTTTTGGAGAATTCAACTATTTTTCTAGAAAAATTCAATTTTAGCGAAATTTTGAAGAAAAATGCAATTTCGACGAAATTTTCACTAATTGACATTTGAATTTACAACAAATTTTTGTGGAAACAATTTTAATTTAATGTAATTTTGTAGAGGAATTCAATTTTAAATTTTTTTTTAGAAACATGCCATTCAAAAAATAACTCAACGAAATTTTGTAGAAACATTTCAACATGATTTCAATTTTTTTAGAAAAATACAAACTTGAAGGAAATTTTTAGAAAAATACAAATTTGAAGAAATTTTCAAAAAATCAAGAATTTTTGTAGAAAAATGTAATTATGAAGTAATTTTGGAAAATTGCAATTTTTATTAAATTTTTTATAAAAATGTAATTTCAACGAAATTTTGTAGAAAAATGTAATTCCAACGCAATTTTGTAGAAAAGTGCAATTTCAGCGAAATTTTACAGACAATTGTAACTTGGACGACATTTTCTAAAAAAAAAAACATTTCAGCGAAGTTTTGTAGAAAAATTTGATTTCAAAATGCAATTTCGCCGAAATTTTCTAGAAATTTTCTAGAAAAAAAAATGTAGAGAAATGCAATTCAAAACAATTCACCTTCAAATAAATTTTGTAGAAAAATTTGAATAAAATTTTTTTTATAGAAAAATATACTTGAAGGAATTTTCTAGAAAAATTTAAATTTGAAAGAATTTTGAAAAAGTAAATTTTAAGAATGTTTGTAAAAAAATTTAGTTGTGTTGAAAGTTTCCGTAAATTTGCAATTTTCATGAAATTTTCTAGAAAAAAAATTCCCATAATTTGTGTATATTATTCGACCTTTTTATTAACAATTAGAATAAGTGATTTTTATATTTCGCGAAATATCGATATGAAAATATAAATAAATAAATCACTCAAAAAAAAAACGACCTCGAGCTTGAAAAATCACTTATTCTAATTGAAAACATTTCAATTTTTTTATAGAAAAATACGTATTTTTTGAGTAATGAAATTTTCCCAACAATTTTCAATGAAATTTTTGCAGAACAATGAAATTTAAAAAAAAATGCAGAAAGAAATGTAGAAAAATGGATTTCAACAACATGTTTTAGAATTAAAGTTTTAAAAGATTTTCTAGAAAAATTTAAATTTTAAGAAATTTTCTAAAAAAAATGCAAATCACGAATTGTTTTTAGAAAAATTTAATTATGATGACATTTTCTATAACATTACAATCAATATTCATCTAATTTTCTAGAAAAAAATAATTTCAACGAAATTTTGTAGAAATGCAATTCCAACGTAATTTTTTTTAGAAAAATTTAATTTCAAGGACATTTTCTAAAAAAATTATTTAAACGAAATGTTATTTCGAGAAAATTAAAAAAAAATTCAACGAAATTTTTTCAAAAATATTAGTTCAAAATGTTTTAGAAATGCAATTTTGAAGAATCACTAGAAAAATGCAAATTTAAGAATTTTTGTAAACAAAATTAATTATGATGAAATTTTCTATAAAATTGTAACATTCGTTAAATTTTCTAGAAAAAAGTCGACGAAATTTTTGTTTTAGAAAATACGATTTTTTTGAGAAATGAAATTTTCAAAAAATTGAAATTTCGATTTACAGAAAAATGCAATTCAACGAAATTTATTTTATTAATTTGTTAGAATTACAGTTTTGAAGGATTTAATAGAAAAACGTAAATATTAAAAAATTTTCTAAAAAAAATACAATTGTCAATTTTTTCGAAAAGTTTAATTATGATTAAATTTTCTATAACATTACAATATTCATTAAATTTTCTAGAAAAAATCAATTTCAACAAAATTTTGTAGAAAAATGCAATTCCAACGCAATTTTTTAGAGAAATTTAACTTCAACGACATTTTGTACAAACAAAATTTAATTTGAAAAAATTTTGCAGAAAAATTTATTTTCGAGGAAACTTTCAAAAAATTTTAAATTCAACGAAATTTTGTAGATAAATTTGATTTCAACAGCATTTTTCAGAAATAAAATTTTTGAAGAATTCAAAAAAATTCTAATTTTAAGAAATGTTCTAAAAAAAATTAAATTTTAAGAATTTTTTGTACAAAAATTTAATTATGATGAAATTTTCTGGAAAAATTTAATTTCAACGACATTTTGTAGAAAAATAAAATTCCAACGTTATTTATTAGAGAAATGCAATTACAATGAAATTTTCTACAAAACTTCAATTTCAACAAAAGTTTGCAGAATAATGCAATTTCGATTAACTGTTTCCCAATTCTGTATAAAATTTTAATTCAACAGCATTCTTTTATTTTTTAAGAACAATTTATTTATGATGGCATTTGTTATCAAATTGCAATTTTCATTAAATTTTCTAGAAAAAAATGAACGAAATTTTGTTAAGAAATGTAATTCAAGGATTTTTGTAAAAAAAATGCAATGTCAACAAAATTTTATAGAGGAATGTAATTTTAAGAATTTTGTTTAGAGAAATGCATTTAAAATAATTAGCTTTTAACGAAATTTTTTAGAAAAATTTGATTAAAATTTTTTTAGAAAAATACGTGAAAGAATTTTCTGGAAAAATACAAATTAAAAATGAAAAGGAAATTTCTAAAAAAATGTTAATTCAATTAAATTTTTTAGAAAAATAAATTTTAATGAAATTTTGTAGAAAAATATGATTACATAATAAAAAAAATTAGAAATTTCAAAGATTTTCTAGAAAAATTAAAAAACGTAAGCAATTTTCTAAAAAAATAAAGTTTCAAGGATTTTTGTAGAACAATTTAATTATGATGAAATTTTGTAAAAAGTTTCCATTTTTATAACATTTTCCAGTAAATTTTAATGTCAACAACATTTTGTAGAAAAATACAATTCCAATGTTATTTTTTAGGGAAATGCTATTACAATGAATTTTTCTAAAAGATGGAATTTATTTTTTAGCATTAAGGGATATATCAAAATATGGATCAATCAGGTTCATTGCTCATTTCAATGGTTCTAGGTAAATTTTTTTGCATATTGCCAAATTTCAGGCCAATCGGTTGGAATTTGTGTTTTCTAAGTAATCAATGTAAAATCTTTAAAAATTAACCTACAAAATATTTTTATCTTGATTTTCATGTTAAGGAAAACGTACTATGCAGAAAACTGTATTAACAAATCGGGTTAAAAATGTCCTATTGTAAAGGGTCCGCCATCTAACGTGTTTTTCAACTAGTGCTTATTTCGTGAATGGTAACACTTAGCTCATGTCTGATTTGACAGATAATTAGTTTTATCCTTCCGCTGAACGAATATGTGAATATTGTGTATATTGCGAATATTGCGACATTACTTTGAAAATCATAGTAATGTTGCAGAATGTGTGCGAAAATTGGGTACGGATTTTGGAAGAAGAGAAGCACCGTCAGCTCCGTATGTTCGTTATCTTGCGAAAAAAGTAAAAGAAACTGGCATCCTCATCGATAAACCAAAGCGTGAAAAGCCAAAAACAGTGCGTACACCCGAGAATATTGCTGCTGTGGCAGAAAGTGTGCGTGAAGCGCCATCAACATCAATTCACCGTCGTTCTCAACGATTGAACATTTCTGAGAAATCATTGAGACGAATTTTGCATAAAGACCTTGGTATGACGCCATACAAAGTCCAATTGGTTCAGGAGTTGAAGCCAACTGACCATCCAATGCGTTTTAAGTAGTTTTTTTTAAAGCATTTTCAAAAAAAAAGTTATTTGGCGGACCCTTTATATTATTATTCACTTCATTTTATAATAAATCATTTAAATAACTAATTCATTTTTTTCTTTATCTATCTCATTTTAAAACACAGACCATAGATGAAGTCTATTTGGATCATTTGAACATATCGAAAAGTGGCCGTCCCCATTGCACCCTAATTGTTAAGACTAAAAAACGCAGCTATCAATTACTGGCAGCCTCCGATGCTGCTGCTAGAATATGGATCGATGCCATAATAACCGGAGCTCAAGGCAACTTAGACTATTAGTAGTATTAATTATACATTTTTAATGTTTTCATTATTTAATTAATTGATAAGTTTCTTTTTTCTGTTTTCTACACAAAAAAAAAGAAAAACGTTAAATGCTCGACCAAAGGAAGTAGTTCTTCGTATATATAGTTTATATCAAAACATAGTTTAAGGCATATTTTTGTATTTGTAATTTACATCTAGAGATGTATACAAGGTTTAATTTTTTTTTACAAAAAAATAATGTAAATATTTATATATGTACGCAACTAAAATAAACATATTAAGAATATTATTTTGTGATCTTTCATTATATATTGCGTATACAAGATTATAAGACCACGCAGCATAAAAAATTCTCCACAGAAAACATTTCTTTCGCAAAGAAGTGTTCTAATCGAAAAAGCTGAACGATTCGAATGTGTAAACATTCAAACAAAAATCTAAAAATTTGTTCCACTAATACAAAATAGTAACATTTAAAATTTTACAACGATTCTATAAATCGATTTCCAGAGTTTCCACTTGACTGTTGGTCTGTTAACGTTAACGTCGTCATCTGTAATTGCACTGTCCATCATCTGTTTGTTATCGCACGTCATATGTTCCCAATAATAAAGCGGTAGCTCTGCGGGCAGTTCTCAGTGTCGCTCTTGTAGTTCATTCTGTGTTTTGTTTTTGTGTTGAGAATGTGAAGCATCAAGCAAGAACAAAAAAAATTAGATGGAATTTTAAAAAAATTTTGGATCGTCTGAGCAACAGGGAGCGGATGCTAGTATATTGAGTATACACGTGTTAGTGGCTGTGATATACGGCCAGTAACACCAGCAAAATAAGTGAAGTGTCATTCTTGGCTCAAAGAATTGTGCGACGGCCTTTGAATCCGACGGTTTTGGGTTACATTGCCGTTGCTAAATTTAAACTTCTTTCGCCATCATAACTTCTTGAGGTCCAATAAAATTAGTTTGGAGAAATGACTTACTCAAATAACATTCCTAACAACCGTTCTTCATGAGAATTGTGTAAAATGTACGTAAAGTTCAAGCGACAATCGGATATATGCCAGAAATATATTTGAAAATTATTACCTATATACATACATAATTCTGCAAGCTGTTACAATGACAACACAAGTGGTGAGTCACTTTTCGATTTTATAACTACTAACTATCGTAGAATCTAGCGGGGCAAGTGATGTCCATCGAACATTGACATACTGTAGATAATTATATTACGTATACTTCCCTAATCTGTTTATTAATATTTGTATATATATGTATATATGTACAATAAATACTGGAGCTAGCCCCTTAAAGTATACTGATCGACTCCAAGTCATGAACCATGACTGTTTGTTCATCTTTCATGTCTATCTGTACTTCATCCCAAATTGTCGCAATATTACACCGATATTGATGAAGTTTGGTATATAGTTCTTCTTTCCAACAAGGGCGAAGTCTATTGAAAGTGGTCAAAATCGGTTCAGATTTAGATATAGCTTCCATATGTATGTACATCTCGATTTGACATTTACGAGGGAGCTTCCAAAATTAGCTGACCTGACATACAGATGGCGGTAGTTGAAAAAAATTATTGTCGTGAAAAGTGCCAACCTTCTACATACAACATATGTTTTAAGTTTCAAGACCCCACGTTGTTTATTTTTCACCGATATGTATTACAATACTTTAATTTGAAAGGGTTCAGTTCAACCAATATTAAAACCCAGCTAGATTATACTTTGACCCAAATTCTACTCGTTTACAACTAAAATATTGGGTGGCAGAGTTTAAAAGTTGCCCGTTCGAACTGCCAATATGAATACCGAGTGGTCGACCTAAGGTGGCCAGCAATGAAGAGGTTGATGGCTATTTTCAGGACCTATAAAGAGGGTATCGAATATATTGAAAATCGCTGGAAAAATTGTATCGAGCTAAAAGAAGATTATGTTGAGAAATAAAGAAAAAAATTCCTAAAGTTGTTGTGTGTTCTTTGTTAGGTCGGCTAATTTTGGGACCGTCCTCGAATATAGGAATGTCATATATCGATCGATAGATAATGATTACCTGAATTTATGCCAAAATCGCGAATTCGAAAATTTTTGACATAGGCTGTTATTCCAGACCACAGATATATCGTTCACTCACTTCAAGAGTGACATAACTCAAAATTTAAAAGTGTCAAGATATGTAACTTTATGTCCGTATAAAAGGATAAGTAACATGAAATAAGATGTTTAAATACGCTTGAATAATCCGAAATATGTTTTTTACTAATAGACCAAATTTCGCTGAGATTAATTTATGGACATTTGCAAAATTTGGATTTTTGTAAGGCAACCTCAAAAATTTTAAATTTTGAGTTATGTCACTCTTGATCTTTATGATCTCTGCCAAATGTAATGAGGTTAAGATTTGTTGAGATATAAGGTCCCATCCAGATAATAAGGCACATGCGGGTTCAGCCATACTGATAAAAAATAATATTAAGAATGAAATTGTGGAACCAATTTCAGAAACATTTTTACAAGCGGCGGGAGTTAAGGTTAAATGCGATAATAGCAATATATCTATATTTTCAATATATTTCCCTCCAAGATTTAGTGTGAAATGAGATGAGTTTGAGAGATTTTTTAAAAAACTGGGCAACAAATTTATCGTTGGCGGAGATTTTAATGCCAAACACCCTTGGTGGGGATCGCGCTTAGCAAATTCCAAAGGAAAAGAATTATATAAGTGTGTTATGAAGAACAACTACCGTACACTATCTACCGAAACACCTACGTACTGGCCCAGTGATCCCGCTAAAATCCCGGATTTACTCGATTTTGTTGTGTATTGCGGTATTTCCGACTCATCTTTCGATATTACAGGCAGTGATGATCTCAGTTCGGATCATAGTCCTATTATCATAAACTACAAAACTACTCCTCGCATGCGAAACAAATCTTCCAGGTTTTTTCAAAACGAATCGATATTAATTTTTTTTAAAAAATTGGATCGATTATAATTTGAATCTAAATATTCCAATAAAAAATGGCGATGATTTGGATGAAGCTGTAGAGTCTTTTATAAAATTAATTCACGAAGCAGCATTTAAAGCTACCTCTGAAGAAAGGTTAATAAATAACATCGAGTATTAAGGAAACGACGGAGATAAAAAATTTCATTAAGAGTAAACGACGTCTAAGAAAAATATGGCAAAGAACAAGGCTGCCTTTACACAAAACAAATTTTAACCGAGCTTCGAGAAATCTTAATCAACGCCTTAAGCAACTAAAAGACGAATATATGGGCAATTATTTGAATAATTTGAGCCCAACAGGCAAGAACGATCATAACTTGTGGAGTGCAACAAAGGACATCAAAAGGCCTCAAAAAAGGAATATCGCAATTAAGGATTCGGCTTGGTCTTGGTGCAGATCAGATAAAAGTAAGGTTGATGCATTCAAATTATTCTTAGAAGATACATCCTCCCCCTTTTCAATTTGTCCTATTTCTGAAGGAAATAGTTGATTTTCTTGATGTTGCATGTCAGATGATGTCTAAACCAATTAGTGAAATAAAAAAAGAATTGAAGATGCTGAACTGCAAGAAGTCACCTGGGTACGATAACATCGACTAGAAAGTAATAAAATGTTTACCTGATAAAGCAATTATATATATCACTGTTATTTATAATGCAATATTAAGACTGTCTTATTTTCCCACTCAGTGGAAATATGCAAAAAAAATCATGATCTTAAAACCTAATAAGCCCGAGAATGATATTTCATCGTACAGGCCAATTAGCTTATTGCCCATACTTTCAAAATTATTTGAAAGATTATTTCAGAAAAGATTATTCCCAATCCTCGAGTCATTAAATATACTACCAGAGCATCAGTTTGGATTTCGACATAGCCAAGGAACACCGGAGCAATGCCACAGGATTATCAAGGAAATAAGAGCAACTTTAGAAAACAAGCGCTACTGCTGTGGAGTGTTCTTAGATGTAAAACAGGCGTTTGACCGAGTATGGCATGCAGGTCTTCTATTTAAACTGAAACAAATGCTTCCAGCCCCTTTCTATTTGATTATTAAATCGTATCTTCAAGATAGGAGATTTTATGTAAACCTAAATGATGAAATTTCTGAATTTGGATTAATAAAGTCTGGTGTCCCACAAGGAAGCTTTTTGGGACCAGTGCTATATACACTATTTACATCTGATATGCCAACAGAGACTGACGTTACAATTGCTACATATGCTGATGACACTGCAATTTTAGCTACGAGTAAATCCCATGTTGAGGCATCAGATTTGGTGCAAAGGCAACTTTATAATACGCAGAATTGGTTGAAGAAGTGGAATATAAAAACCAGTAAGAAAAGGCTAAAGTCGGGCGGTGCCGACTATATAATACACTACACCACTCTCGTAATATTGAATAACTCTGATATATAAATTTTGTAATTTATGTATAAATTGTTTACATACATAAATTTACTTTTGGGAAATTTTATACTTAAATAATACCCTGTACCACAGTGTGGTGTAGGGTATAAAAACGATTGGATCTAAAGAACCAAATCGGATGAAACATATATATGGGAGCTATAGCTAAATCTTTACCGATTTTCTTCAAATTCGGCAATGTTCAATGTTCATGGATCAAGAAACTCTACCATTCTAAATTTCAAAACGATTGGATGTAAAATACAGCTTTTATAGGACTAAAGGGCTAAATCGGACGAAACATATATATGGGAGCTATAGCTAAATCTTAACCGATTTTCTTCAAATTCGGCAATG
This sequence comes from Eudasyphora cyanicolor, assembly GCA_963930755.1. Taxonomy (NCBI): domain Eukaryota; kingdom Metazoa; phylum Arthropoda; class Insecta; order Diptera; family Muscidae; genus Eudasyphora; species Eudasyphora cyanicolor. The sequence continues at coordinate 343,115,175 of OZ005734.1, read as the reverse complement.
TTGGTTCATGGATCAAGAAACTCTACCATTCTAAATTCCAAAACGATCGGATGTAAAATACAGCTTTTATAGGACTGAATCGGACGAAACATATATATGGGAGCTATAGCTAAATCTTAACCGATTTTCTTCAAATTCGGTAGTGTTGGTTCATGGATCAAGAAACTCTACCATTCTAAATTTAAAAACGATCGGATGTAAAATACAGCTTCTATAGGACTAAAGGGCCAAATCGGATGAAACATATATATGGGAGCTATAGCTAAATCTTAACCGATTTTCTTCAAATTCGGCAATGTTGGTTCATGGATCAAGAAACTCTACCATTCTAAATTTAAAAACGATCGGATGTAAAATACAGCTTCTATAGGACTAAAGGGCCAAATCGGATGAAACATATATATGGGAGCTATAGCTAAATCTTAACCGATTTTCTTCAAATTCGGCAATGTTGGTTCATGGATCAAGAAACTCTACCATTCTAAATTTAAAAACGATCGGATGTAAAATACAGCTTCTACAGGACTAAAGAGCAAAATCGGACGAAACATATATATGGGAGCTATAGCTAAATCTTAACCGATTTTCTTCAAATTCGGCAATGTTGGTTCATGGATCAAGAAACTCTACCATTCTAAATTTAAAAACGATCGGATGTAAAATACAGCTTCTACAGGACTAAAGAGCAAAATCGGACGAAACATATATATGGGAGCTATAGCTAAATCTTAACCGATTTTCTTCAAATTCGGCAATGTTGGTTCATGGATCAAGAAACTCTACCATTCTAAATTTAAAAACGATCGGATGTAAAATACAGCTTCTATAGGACTAAAGGGCCAAATCGGATGAAACATATATATGGGAGCTATAGCTAAATCTTAACCGATTTTCTTCAAATTCGGCAATGTTGGTTCATGGATCAAGAAACCATTCTAAATTTAAAAACGATCGGATGTAAAATACAGCTTCTATAGGACTAAAGGGCCAAATCGGATGAAACATATATATGGGAGCTATAGCTAAATCTTAACCGATTTTCTTCAAATTCGGCAATGTTGGTTCATGGATCAAGAAACCATTCTAAATTTAAAAACGATCGGATGTAAAATACAGCTTCTATAGGACTAAAGGGCCAAATCGGACGAAATATATATATGGGAGCTATATCTAAATCTGAACCGATTTCAACCAAATTCAAAAGCGATCTTAACAGCCGTGAAAGACTCTAAACTGCAAAATTTCATAACGATCGGAGTGAAATTGCGACCTGTAGTCGACGAACAACTTTACATGGACAGACGGACATCGTTGAATGGACTCAGCTAGTGATTCTGAGTCGATCGGTATACTTTAAGGTGGGTCTAGCTGTGTTATTTTCAGGTGTTACAAACATCTGCCTGAAACAAACTTATAATACCCTGTACCACAGTGTGGTGTAGGGTATAATCAATGCCAATAAATCCACACATGTTACGTTTAGTCTCAGGAGAAATGATTGATGGAGTTTCAATACCGCAATCCGAAAGTGTTTGATACTTGGGGCTTCAAATAGACCGCCGCTTGACATGGAAAGAACACATTAAAAATAAGCGTAATCAACTAGATCAGAACACTAAAAAATTATTTTGGATGCTAGGATCTAAATCAGAGCTCAGTTTAGAAAACAAGTTATTGATTTATAAAACTATTTTAAAACCTGTTTGGACATACGGTATCCAACTTTGGGGTACATCGAGTAACTCAAATATTGACATATTGCAGAGGTACCAGTCTAAAACTCTAAGATCATTGGTCAATGCAACTATACATAATGATCTAAAAATTCCTACTATAAGAGAAGAAATCAAAAGATATTCTAATAACTACCTCAATAGACTAAGTTTACATCCCAATGTATTAGCCATTACTTTGTTAGATGATAGTGATGAAACAAGAAGACTGAAAGGAAATCACATCCTTGATCTCCCTTTTATATAAATTTTATTGTAATTTTAATTATATGTTTAAATTAAACTAAAAATAATGTATCAATTTGCATCACGTTTATGATCAACTGATCTTAAACTCTCTGTCATTATCTAGTATTTATACAAATTTGCTTAATATTTATATTGTAAATAGATTGCAAATAAAGAAAATAAAAAAAAAATAATAATATCTAATGGTTATTGATATCATTTTCATTAGCCTTCAGAATCTTGTAAGTGGTTCGTGATGCAGAACTTGGTGAGAAGCTCTGGATAGATGGATAAATTAACTGAATATAGTTTGGAATATTTAGAATTTAACAAGTAAGAAAGTTCAGTCGGGTAAACTGAAATACGAATCCCTTTATCTCCAGTACCAAAATTATTTGTTTATCTATTTTTTTGTTTTAATTAAATTATTATCAATTTAAATTGCGTTAATATAATCCAGGGTTAAAATTTAGTGAAATATTGATTCTCTAATAACTTCTATACTACTTATCCGAATCATCTGTAGATCCTCCCATAGTAATAGTTTATCCGTCGCTATCATCCTAAGAAAAATGGGCGAAGTGATGCCACCCCTCCCATACAAAGGAACCATTTTGTACAAAAATTTAACTGCTTATATCTTTTATGCCAGTGCATATAAATGATTGAAATTTTGTGCAGTGTAATGTTTTTATAGTACCTAGAGTCCAGTGAAAAGTGGGAGTTATTAACACAAAGTTCGATACATTGTGGTTCATGTTCGCACTTAAAGTAGGTTTGGACAATATATGGCACTATATTAAAAATTTGAGGCCATTTCGAATGCTATAGTGTGTATCAGCAAGACTGACAAAACATTAATTCTCATCAGGCACCTTCCGATTTTGAGATTGAGCCAACAAAAATTGTTGACAACGACACATATTCATCGTATCATCATGTTCATCAAAACTGAATAACTCTAGAGGAAAAAGAGAATTTTTTCAGCCAAAGAAACTTCTTTTTCCTGGCGAAATTTTCTGTATTCTAAAGAAACGTTTTTTACCAATAAAGAATATATACTTTTCAATAAATTATGAAATTTTTTTTATTGAAGTAAGTTTTTGTTTTGTTTTGAAGAACAACATTTTTTCAGTGTATGATTAAGAATTCGCTTAAATTGCCATATAAAATAACGGTCACGTCGAAAAACTTCGTCAACAGACGGCGCTGTCTTTGCTGAGACTTATCAAATGAATATAGGGTTGTTGCCATAACTGAATTGCCATTTCATGATTTCCTGCGGCTGAATAAGACTTTTTTGCCGGCCACAAAGCTTATCCACATCCACCGGTAAATTTTGTATGCAACTTTAAGAGCATTTATACACGGGGAGAGAGAGAGAGCTCTCTCTCTCTCATCACTGCTGCTGCTACGACTGCTAGTGGTAAAGTATATGAATGCGCCTAATAGCTCGCTTTGCAAAATTCCTATTCGCATTATACAGTTTCGCCTCGAATCGACGATTGCTTCGGCAATGCAATACGCGTGGTTGGCACCATTACATTATTGGGAAATTGAAATTGTTCAAATTTATATACAACAAAACCAACAATAACAACAAGACCACCACCACATCGCATACAATAAAAATACAACAACAATACACATACTTATATAGTTAGTATGTGAGTACAAGTGAGAGTGCGTGTGTGTGTGCGTGCGTGAGTATGTTCGCAAAGCCAAAGTGAGTGCGAGTGTTAAGTGTTAAAAAGTGCGTGTTTGTGTGTATATTCACTACATATATATGTGAAGAAAAATACTTAAAAAATAGCAACTGACACGAAAAAAATCACAACTGACGTTAGAAGAATACACATACATGCGAAAAAAAAACAAAATTTCATGTTTTTCGGTGTTATTAGCCTAGAGGAGAGAATAAAAAAACAACGGAAAATTATATCAAAACGGGGGCGTCGTTGTAACGGAAAAAATGCACCAAACTTAGAGCAAAGTGTGAACAGTGCTTGTGTACCTGTGTGTGTTTTATTCATTTCTACGTTTCCCCGTGAATTGTGTTAATAATCGATTAGTTCTTTTGCACAGTGGTTAATGGCGTTTGATGAATGAAAATTACTAGTTTTTCGTTCGTATATGATGGAGAAGAGGATGGAAAAAGAAAAAAAGTTCCCTCCCCCCCTCGTTTACAATTATACATACTAGTATTGCAGTTATACACACACAAACATAAGTACCTACATATGTACATATGTATATGTGTGCCGAGCAGAAAGATACGCATACATTGATTGATGTATAATGTATGTATGTGTGTGTGTGAGTGAATGCTAGTCTAAAAAGGGTTTCCTTGCATTTTACTTTCGGTTCGGGGGAACCCTAAGAATTGTACCGCAGTGAAACCGGAATTTCGGAGAAGAACTTTTTGTTCGGCATTTTCCTTTGTTCTTGTTGTTCTTAATATTGTAGTTGTTGTGTATTCCCTGCTATTTTAAGGGAACCCTGCAATTTTGCCTTAAAAGTGAATTAATTTCCTGTGATATTATGCCAAAAACGAAAACTATGTCGCCGCTCTCTTTTTAACTATTCCCTTAACGGTACTCTCATTGTTTGCAAGTGTTTCGTTGTTGTTGTTGTGGCTGCTGCTGCGGCGGTTTCTAGTCAGTCCACCATCATCATTGAGTTGCGAGCTGCGTTATGTGTGAGCAAGCAGAGCTTCATTCGTCTTAGTTCGCGCCCGAAGCGTAAAGTTGCTCTAAATTCATCGGCCTTTTGGAGTAGAGTAAACTTTCGCATTGTGTGGTGTGTGTTTGTGTTTTTTTGTCAAGTGTCTGTGCGTTTATTCATTTGCATTAATGGTTATTTTTTGTATGCACTATGTTATCGACACTACAAACACGACTCTCTAACTCTCTCCCAGTTAGTTCCGTTAGTCAGTCATGCTAAAACACTGAGCGAGTGAGTGCAGTGCAGTTGCATTTTCAAAACGGGATATTTTATTATACTGAAGAAATTCATATCAAACAAAAAATAGTATGTGTAGTGTCATCTCACTTCCTCTCATCTTAAACAAATGTAAGGGAAACAGGCAGCAGACAATGAGAGCATTGCCAACATGAAATTCCAATTGTTGGCCTCCTTTTCCATAAAAAAACACAAATGGTTGATATCCTAACATTTTGCCGAATTCCTTTTTATACACTCCATTCGTTGTTTCGAGTTTACGGGGAAACACATAACGGTTTTCTTTGCTTACACACAAAAATTAGAGAGGAGTGTAAATCGGAGAGATTATAGAGAGAGAGAGAGAGAGCGCGTACCCATTAGGTCAACAACAATAATAGGAACAATACACAAAAGCTGCTGGCGAACGCATTCCTTCATTCCTATACTCTTCAATGTATCTGTCACCAGTGCACAGTGGGGTCGATTGTAAAATAGAGTGGTGTTAATAACAGAACTTCTAATCTATGTAGCTGGATAAATTCCAGTTTAGCGAAATGCCACATATATCATCTTATGCAGAGTTTTCCAATAAGAGTGATATGATTTCTTTGAAAAAAACACTTATTGTTAAGGAAATTCAAAAGTTTTTTGTTTAATGTGAAGTACAATCGATACAATTAAGTTCTAAATGAAACGTCATTCAATTGGCCTCCACGACTTCTTCTGCAGGAACGAATTCGATGAACCCAATTTTCGAGCACTTTTTCCACAAAATCAAGTCGTATGTCATGAATGACACGTTCAATATTGACTTGTAAAGTTTGAAGAGAGTCCGTTTTATTTCGAAAGACCAATTACTTCAAATAACCCCACAAGAAATAGTCTAATGTTGTTAAATCATAACTTCTTGGAGGCCATTCAATACCACAATTTCTTGAAATAATCGAATCTCCAAACTTTTCTCGCAACAATTCAATTGTTTCATTTGCAGTGTGGCACGTAGCCACAATCGGTCAATGGAAAAAAGATAGCTCTTAACGAGAGCTAAAATATTGCTCATGGGTGTCAAGGTCGTAAGTCGACTGGAAAGTGTTTTTTGGATTTTAAAAAATTGACGTAGCGAACGAAAATTTGCAATTGGAGAACGATTATTTTGATAATATAACTGAATTATTTTTAAACGTTGTTCTTTCGTATATCTCTCCTTGATGAACTTGTAAACACTACTGAATGCAATGAAAAACAAATGACAGATCAATGGCCGAAACGTCACTTCAAAATCATATCATCCCTATTGAAAAATCCGTTATATTCTATAACATTTAAATTACCAGACATGTTTTTAATGAAAATTTTCTCTAATTAGTGGGTCGATTTCCAAAAATGTTATAAGAATATTTGAATTTTAAACTGTACCGATTATAAAATGTTTCCTCGAGCTATTGTTAATCTACACTCATTTGAAAATAAAATTAAATTCGAAATTTTTACCTTCTTAGCTCAGATTTATCTAGCTACCCTACATGTGCCAGGGTACCCTACCCTACAAGTGCCTTCCTTTACACGTTCCAGTAGGTTAAATTTTAATGACAGTTTCCCAACTAGAATTATTCCTAGGAATTTTGCACTTTCAGAAAAGACTACATCTGTTCCATTTATCCGAGGAGGGTCCACATGTGGGACCTTATTTTTCCTAGTAAAGAAATTCTTTCTTGTTTAGGTCAAACTCAAACCTCTGCTCCATCTAGCCACTGTAGGATGCCTTTGAGGACGTTTTCAAATTTTCCAGTTACAGTGATTGCTACGACGTCAGCATATGCCACAACCTTGCAGCCACAACGTTCTAGATCTAACAGGATTTCATTCACCGCTATGTTCCAAATAAGAAGAGACAGTACTCTTCATTGTGCGGTCCCCCCGTTTGCAAACCTTGTAAGAGTTGTGGACCCAAGACATGCTGTTATGTGTCTTCTGTTTAGCAGGCTTTGAATTAGTAGTCTAATCAAGTTAGAGTTCACCCTTAGCTGTGACAGGGCTGCAATTACCTCATCTGAGTGAATGTTGTTAAAAGCCTCTTCTATGTCAAGAAAGGCCACCATAGTGAATTCCTTGAAATGTAGGGACGAATCGATAGTGCCCAAAATTTCGTGCAGGGCAGATTCTATAGACTTTCCGTTGTTGTAAGCATGTTGGTTCCCGACTGGGGCTTTTACCTTATCCGTTTCGAATCGTAATCTGAATTTTCGAGAGCATAAAACGAGTAATTCGGAAATTATCGTAATCTGAATTTTCGAAAGCATAAAACGAGTAATTGGGAAATTAGTTTTTCGCTTATTTTTATATAAATAAGTTATAAATCACCTTTGGAACGATATGCTGAAATTTCATCAATATCTGCACATAAATGTTCGATTTATTAGATCTCACAATAATTTATTCATATTTTTTTAACCCATGGAGGACCCATTCTGAAATTTTTAAATTTTTTTGTAAAATATGTGGGTAATTTAAAAAAACGAAAAAAATGGAAGATATGCTTTTCAGGATAATCAAGGATTAAGGTCATTTGCGTCCTTTTGATGTCCTTTGTAGAAACAAATTAGTTACTTAATTCATAATTCTTAGAGAGAATGTTAAATCCTTTCAAATGGTACTTATGTCATTCAAATCTGATATTCCGTTCAAAAGTTATGTAGACTTTAAAAAGTCAAAATTTGTAACAAAATGTTGTAGGCGACCAACTTGAGCACTCAATAAAATCAAAACCGTTATGAATTTGGCAAAACGGTAAAAAGTTGTAAGACTGCATGGTCTTCTAGTATATGTACTCGTGTAAAATTCCATTAAAATCGAAATCCAAAAATATTCGGAGTGGGTCGGTTTCCTTTGGAATTACCCAATTCTAAAACTAATATCAATAAACCTTTTCTGCACACAAATTGTGTTATAAGTCGAAATCTGCTAATTTCTCATAAAAGCGTTGGGAAAGGACTCATACTATTTTTTTGTCAGGAAACTTTTTCTCAAAGACGCTCACTTAAAATATGGACAATATTTATGACTTTTGACATATGGGCAAATCCTGTGTGACGCACGCTACATTCGTACGCGTTTTCGGATTAAAATATAAAAATTGTTTGGTCTTTCAAAAGAGATACCTTCAACTTATACATACTATTTAGTGGGATATGAGTGTTCTGTCGAATGCCATAACAAATTTTTTTGTAACAGGTATAAGTAAATTTTGCATAATAAAGCACCCAAAATTAAATACCTATGAGAAAGATGAATACTCGTATAAGAGAATTCTAAAAAAAAATATTTGCAGCCAAAAAATGTTGTAGTTATTTATCAAAAACCGTGAACTCTATGTGACGCACGCTACGTGACGCACGCTAAATTTTTTCCTGTCAAACTTTTTATAGTAGAAGTTGTGTTTATTTTAACAAATCAAATTACATTATTTTTAATAACATTTTGTAAAACATTTTTTTATGTTTATAAATGTATTTATGAATGAATATATGTTTATAAATGAATGTTATGGGCTATCTATTTTACCACTACAAATAATGATAAAAACACATCAAAAAAGTATTTTTTTTTCTAATAAAATTAAGAGACATGATGTGAGGAACCATTTTTTAATACTTTTTGTATTAATGGACACACACAAATATTTTTTAACATCTAGTCTTATATTCCATTAACCAAACTAAAGTTGGATTAATTTTAAAATTTTTTGGTTGGTGGACTGTTTCTGGGATTTGCCCATTTGGTAATATTTGAATGCGGTTTTTTAAGAGTAAGGCGGAGAGAAGCGGGGACCACAGTTTAAAGAAAACTAATTTTAAAATGGTGCTCTTTATTTCGATCTTTGGGCTGAAGAGTGTATTACAAAGTCTTAAACTTCAAACTTTGTGGTCGCATATCGCGAAAACAAGAGCTAACTTAGAAATACCACTGGATTCGGCGTGGCCGAAATTGGTATAACCATACAATTTCTTTTACATATTTGGAATAGCACAGTGTTATCATTTAAAATGATAAATTAAATAACTCAAAATATAACACCGATTTTTGTGGTACACTTTTAGGAGCTTTAGTGACCTCAAATTGTAATAACTGTTATATAATTGGAATGCCAATTTTCTAAAGGTGTGCAGAATCTTATTATTTTTTTTATTAACATTCATTTTTGGGCTTATTAATGCCTGCAAAATCTTCTGGTACACTTTCACTAGTATTGGTGTCCTCAAAATGTAACAAAATTTGTGCAATGGAAAGTTAGTTTCGAAAGATGTACGCAATTGTAAAATATTAAAATATTACAGCCCTGTTTTTTGTGCTATACAATTCTCGTAAGATCCATAAAGCCTTCAGATGTTTGTGGTATGAAATAAGGATCTTTAAAACCCGTCAGGGGAAAAATTACTTGGGCAGTGTTCATACGAAACAGTGTCTCGACTTTTAGGGGTGAAAAGAATTAATACATCTTAAATAATTTTGATATTTACAACGGTTTTTACTAGGACAAGCACGCAAATGTCGCATATTGTCGCATAATTAAACACAAATGTTGCCTAAAAGTCGGCAACGCGAGGCTTAAATGTTTGCTTATTACATGAAACACTGCAATATGAAGCAAAGTTGTCGACTTTTAGGGGTAAAACACGATATGTTTAAAATTTTTAATAATTGCCACGTTTTTAATTTGGGCGAGCTAAAAAAACTTTAGCTTGGAGAAAAATGTCATACAAATGCAGACTAAAAGTCGGCAACGCGTGGCTAAAATGTTTTCTTGTCAAATAAAACAAGGCAATTATTAAAACTATTAAAAATTAATGTCGAATTCTTTTCTGCAAAAAGGTGCAACATTTTCATTGCCCTTCTTCCGAAAACGGCACTTTTGTGATACTTTTTTGAAATTTGGTAAAGTTATTCGAATTTAGCACAACTAAAATTTAAAAATTTCAAAAGAGCGATATAATAGTGCAATGCAAGTGTTGCACTTTTTTGCAGAAAAGAATTCGGCATAAGTGTTTTATTTTATTTTAAAGTTGGCAAGAGTTCTCCGTGTGGACACTGGCCAGAATGAGCCTCGTTCAAGTAAAGTGAGTGATTCTGTGAGGAATGGGGCTAATAATTAAATTGAAGATTTTACGTATAAAATGTAATTCAACACATTTTTGATAAAACTTTTTTGTAGAAATCCTAATATGGTTATAATGTAAGGCTATTAAAGTCCCCAATAGTGTGCAATAAATCGGAAGGCCGTTAAAGAGCCTAAAAGTATACCACAAAATTCGTGCATTTTGATTGTCATCCCCACTGTGCAAAGTCGCTCTTGTCATCATCATCCATTCGCCTGCTTACTTCGTCCGTTATCCGTCGTCGTCGTCGTAGTCGTATGTGTGTAAAGTGAAATGACAAAATATTTTGTAGCAACGACGAAACAATATTCAAAACGTAACACGAAAAAAATGATTTACACAAGAAAAGTGTTGTAAGACGACGACGACGAGCGAGAGCAGCAGAAGTAGTGAACCAAAAATCGATGGATACTCCATCCGTTCGCTGGTCACACAAAATTTTCTTATACCCCCAGAAAAAACCCAATTTAATAAAAAATTCTTTTCGATCCTAGTCCTGAGAAATAAAGAAAAATACCGCAAGAAAAAGAATAAAAAAATAAATCAAAATGTAATGGCTTTAAATAAAGACGTATAACGGTGAAATATTAACAAAAAGTAATGAAATAAAATAAAACAAATTAATTTAGTTTAAGTGCTACTACAAAATAACAAAAAGTTAAAAAAGTAAAACAATTCGGGTTTCTGTAAAACACATAGAAAAATTACAAAAAGAAAGTTAAAAATTAAAATAACCAAACAACAAGCAATGCGTTTATTGACCACCGAAATATAACAACGAGGCTCATTTTTCCCATTCATTACAACAAGAAAAAAATCCACACAAAAATCGAAACCATTAAACATCTAATACAGAAAAAAAATGAAAAATAAAATAATCTTCTCCCCACAAAAATTAATATTGCCAATCGCCAAATAAAACATCAATAAATTCAGCCTAACATTATCAGCTCGAGAAAAAAATTATATATCTAAAAAAAAATCTGTGAATTTTTGTGTGTAACACTACTTACGGCGGCTCGAGTCAAACCCACCATCAGCTTCGCAGTCATCCTCTCCCAACTTTCAAGCTTCAAATCATGCCCATGTCCATGTCCATGCCCAAGGCCAACACAAAAGACCACACATTAGTTGTTCATGGATTAGGCGACGGCAAAGACGACATCGAACATCAAATCTAATGAAGAAGTTACCCCCAATAATTTCGGATACAACACTTCATCTTCATCTCAGGTAATTGTTGTTTTTCTTTTTTTTTTCTTCTCCAGAGCAGCCAAAAATTTTGCATTGTCCGTACATCGTTCCCTCTCACCCCCGGCCACCGTCGTCTTCTTCTTGTTAGGCAACGAACATTGAGGTTAATACCCTTTTGGCGTATAGGTCCCCGAAAAGTGCATTGATATATAGAGACTCTAAATATACACGATATGTCTTGGAGCTGTGCATGTTCTCCTTGTAACTGCATACATATGTACATATACGAGTATATGTATGTATGTATGTATAATATTGTATATAGTGTTATTGCTGTTCTTCTTCTTCTGGTTACTACTATTATATACAAGATTCTTGGGGAAAAAATGTGGGTAACCAAAAGACAAACTGTAGTTTTTTTTCTAAATACAAAATTTTGTTTACGATACAAACAAATTAATAAGTAAAAAAGTCGAAAATCTAAAAAGTTCAATAGCCAAACAAATTACAGCTTATTGAGATTAAAGTAAAGTATTAAATATGTCAATATAATATTTACAGTTTTTTTTAGAAAACTAACATATTCAAATGTACAAGAGAACGAACAAATTGTTTTTGTGGTAGACTTTTGGCAGCAATGATGCCTACACATCGTAATATAATTGATATGTATCATAGGAAATATAATAAAAATTCTATTAATGGGAAGCAGGGATGGTCCACGACATGATTTTTTAGGTTTACGACTGTCAGAAAGGTGTAAACGTCACATACGTCATAAACCCGTCAGAAATGTATGAAATGTCGTAAACTGTAATATCAGTTCTAAGGACGCTACAGACTTCAGCCCTTCACGTAAAAATCTGGTGGACACCATATAAAAACTAATCGAAATCCGAGATACAACTTTATTTAAAATTTGTTGAGGAAATATATGTTTTTGATCGAATACCGATATTTACACAATGGTGTGATATATTGTACAACCCGAACATTAATTAAGTTCAAAATGGGAAAATCAACTATTTCGGCAATAAATCTACTTTTTCAACAACGGCACTCACATCTTTTCAGATCATAAAAATGCACTTTTCTTCACATCTTTTGTAGACCATTTAATTTATTTTCTTGACGGACAATAAATCGTTCAGTTTCAGTTTTTTTTTTTTGCAAAATATTATATAAGTTCTGATTCACACGAGGCAATTTTTTTTAAAGCAAGTATCAAAGTTTGTAGTTTGTCTGCCTCTCTCCAACAAACTTTGACACCCCACCCATTTCTGTGCTTGTTGCAAAAACTATTAGGTCTTACTTATTCTGGAATATGGCAAAAAGTCGACATAACGCATTGTCATAATGTGCTCTAAAATTACTGGTGATCCCAGCGTCCACTGCATAATTAGAAGGCATTTTCTCCAATTGGTCTCATGTGCATTCTGATTTTCGAAATCTATTAGAATCGGAACGATCTAAAAAGTTGCTGGAAGTTTACTCTTCACATAAAATACGCGAAAAAGACAAATTTGAAGTCATTGAAGATAGAGATTCGAGTGAAGAAGAAACCTAATTTATAAACAAATAATAATTCATTTGAACCAATAAATAAACTTGAAAGTTCAAAATAAATATTTTTTTTCTTTTCTATTGATTTGCTAATTATTTACTGTTAGTGACAAAGTCAAGTTTCCGACATTAGGTTTACGACGTTGTATACGTATGTTGAATACGTCTCAAATGTATGTCATATACGTCACAGTTTAAGACGGACCATCCCTGATGGGAAGGTAATTTTCCAAAAATGTCATTATATAAAAAAAACCAGCAAGGGAAGACAAAAGTCGGGCGGAGCCTTCTATATAATACCCTACACCACCATGATAGGGCAGAACAAACACTCATATATTTGATCTAAATTTGAAACGAGTACCTTGAAACTCGTACTATCAGCCCATGGATAAAGAAATCACTTTTTTTAAACTGCATAAAAATTGTTTGGAAAATGTAGCTTTGCCAATCCTAAAATGCATAACCGAAATGATTACAACTAAATCTGAAACTTCCTTCTTACAATTTTCGTAACAGGGGTCTGTAAAATACAGCTAAATCTGAAGGGATATATATAAAGGGTCCGCCAAATAACTGTTTTTTTTGGAAACATCGCGCAAAACGTCGAGTGTAGCTTCGGCTGTGTGGCACGTAGCGCCGTCCTGTTGAACCCAAATGTTGCCAATATCCTCCTCTTCAATTTTTGTGAACAAAAATTCGTTCAACATGGCCCGATAACGATCGTCATTGACTGTAACGGCCACTTGCTCATTTTCGAAGAAAAATGGCCCAATCATGCCTCTGGACCAAAATCCGCACCAAACAGTGACTCGTTTTGGGTGTATCGGCTTTTCAATGTATGCGTGCGGGTTTTCTGTGCCCCAAATGCGACAATTTTGCTTGCTTACATACCCGCCAAGATCAAAATGACTTCATCTGAAAAGATGCTTTTTTTTTGGCAAAATCGGCATCTTCTGTAAGTCGATCGCTCCCAGCGTTGTTCAAGCGTATACACAACCATATTCGTTCAGCGGAAGGATAAAACTAATTATCTGTCAAATCAGACATGAGCTAAGTGTTACCATTCACGAAATAATCACTAGTTGAAACAAAAAAAAAAACGTTAGATGGCGGACCCTTTATTAGGACTATATAAACATCCGATTTTCATTAAATTTAGCGGCCTGTGTTAACGGGTAAAGAGACTTGTCTCTGTACATTTTTACCTCGATCTGGTGTAAATTACACCTTTTATAGGCCTTAGAAGCCAAATCGGAAGGAACATATATGTATGGGGCTATATCTAAATCTGAACCGATTTTCATCACTAAATTGCGGCCTGTATTAACGGTTAAAGAGTCTTGTCTCTGCCAATTTGTACCTCGATCTGGTGTAGAATGCACCTTCTATAGGCATTAGAAGCCAAATCAGAAGGAACATATATAAGGAGCCTATATCTAAATCTAAACCTGAATTTAGTAGTCTTTATCAATGGGTGAAGAGACTTGTCTCTGCCGATTTTTACCTCAATCTGGTATAAAATACACCATCTGTAGGCCTTCGAAGCCAAATCGAAAGGAACATATAGGGTTTTCCAATAGGGATGATATGATTTTGAAGTGACGTTTCGGCCATTTGTAATATGTCATTTGTTTTTCATTGTATTCAGTGGTGTTTACAATTTCTTCATGGAGAGATATACGCAAGAACAAGGTTTACTAATTATTCAGTTTTATTATCAAAACAATCGTTCTCCAATTGCAATTGTTCGTGCGCTAAGTACATTTTTTTTAAATCCAAAAAAACACTTTCCGGTCGACCTACGACCTTGACACCCATGAGCAATATTTTAGCTAGCTATAAAAGAGCTATCTTTTTGCCATTGACCGATTGTGGCTACGTGCCACACATCAAATGAAACAATTGAATTGTTGCGAGAAAAGTTTGGAGACTCGATTATTTCAAGAAATTGTGATATTGAATGGCCCCCCAGAAGTTGTGATTTAACACCATTAGACTATTTCTTGTGGGGTTATTTGAAATAAACCAGACTTTAATTGACTTTACAAGTCAATATTGAACGTGCCATTCATGACAAACGACTTGATTTCGTGGAAAAAGTGCTCGAAAATTGGGTTCATCGAATTCGTTCCTGCAGAAGAAGTCGTGCAGGCCATTTGAATGACGTTTTATTAGAACTTTATTGTATCGATTGTACTTCACATTTAATAAAAACTTTTGAATTTCCTTAACAATAAGTGTGTTTTTTTCAAAGAAATCATATCACCCTTTATATGGGGACTATATCAAAATCGGAATCAATTTTCATTAAATTCAGCAGCGAATATTAACGTCTAAATAGACTTGTCTCTACCAATTTTTACCTCGATCTGGTGTAAATTACAGCTTATATAGCCCTAAGAACCCAAATCGGAGGAAAATATATATGGGCGCTATATATAAATCTGAACCGATTTCCACTAAATTTAGTGGTCTTTATTAATGGGTGAAGAGGTTAGTCTCTGCCAATTTTTACCTCGATCTGGTGTCAATTACACCTTCTATAGCGCTTATAACCCAAATTGGAGGAGGGCGCTATATATAAATCAGAACCGCTCTTTGCCAATTTCAATTTCTGGGCTAAAATAGTGCGCTGTGCTAAATTACATCACAATCGGACCATAAATACGACCTGCACTTTGATTACAACGATACATCTACAGACGGACATGGTTAAATCGACTCCGGAAGTGAAGTCGATCGGTATAATGAAAGATTGGTCCATCTCTTCTCCTTTTGGGTGTTACAAACAAATGCACAAACTCATAACACCCTGGACCACAGTGTGGTGTATAATGACAGGGATTATTTTGGTATACTTTTAGGCTATTTAATAATTTCAGGTTTTTGTACACATTTGGAACATAAGTGGTCTCAAATTTCAATAATAAAGGGTTTTCCAACAAGAGCTGTTATTTTGGTATTCAAAGAAAAATGCCACTTTTTGAGATAAATGATCGGATGTTTATTTCGTAATAAAGAGGAAGGTATGCCGTTAATAATGAAAAACAACATCAGCCAAATGGCCACCACGACCACGCTTACAGGGCCATATCCTTTTCATAAAATTTTCCATAACCAAATCGCAAAGTGGCTGCCCTATGTCCTCGATAGCCTCACGAATTCTATCTTTGAGGTCTTGAATCGACGCTAGGCTGTTGGCGTAGACCTTATCTTTCACGTGGCCCCAAAGGAAGAAGTGGCAACGCGTTAAATCACAAGATCTCGGTGGCCAATTGGGATCACCTCTGCGAGAGATAACACGGTCCGGAAACTTTTCCCGTAACAGAGCAATGGTTTCGTTGCTTGTGTGACACGTAGCGCCGTCTTGCTGAAAGTAAACGTTGTCCAGATCAATACCATCCAACTCCGACCATAAAAAATCATGAATCATCTCTCGATAGCGCAATCCATTCACCGAAACTGTTGATCCAACATCATTTTCGAAAAAGTGAGGTCCAATGACCCCGCCGGACCATAAACCGCACCAAACAGTACCACGTTGAGGTACTGTAACTCTTGGGTGGAAATGGGCCTCATCAGTCAAGATGATTTTGTATCGTTTTGTATCATTCGATGACCGTGTATCGTTCCATTTTTAGTAATGGCGTAGTTTCTACTTGTCAAATGTCAAAGAATAAAAGCTTCAAAAGTGACAGCTACCGAAATACCGGGTGATTCAAAATAACACCTCTTGTTGGAAAACCCTGTATATACACACATATATCATTGGAGTGCTTATTTTCTAATGATATACAAAATCCTATTATTTTAATTAAAAACTTAATACATTTTTGAGATATACATTTAGGCTCTTTAATAAAATTATTTTGTGTGGTACACTTTTAGGGGCATTAGTGTCTCCGAAATCGAATAAGTTGTGTATCATTGAAAAGCTAATTTCCCAAACATGTGCCGAATCGTATTTTGTAGTAGACTTTTGGGCTCATAACAGCTAAATGCAGTTAATATCGTCCATGCTCTAGAAAGGAGTAACCGATTGACTTACAATTATGTATGCAGTCATATTTTTCTCCATCTCAGGCTAAGTTCGAAGATGGGCCATATTGGTCAACACCTTCTAGTACCTCCCCCACAAAGGGTTGACATTTAGTGAAGTATTGATTATTTTATAACTTCTACAATACTTATTCGAATCATCTGAAATTCCCCACATAGTTTTAGTTTATTAGTTGCTATCACCTCAAAAAAAAACCTAAGTTAACCGCTAATAGCTTTAATATCAGTTCATACAAATACTTTAAATTTCGTACAGTGTAATGCTTCTATAGTACCTACAGTCCAGTAAAACATGGGCGTTATTGGCACGCCCCTTTTAGCACCTACCACACAAATGAGAATTTTTGCCCCAAAATCTTACAGTTTATAACTTTAATACAAATACTTGAAATTGTTTACAGTGTAATGGTTTTATAGTACCTACAGTCCAGTGAAAAATGAGCGTTATTGCCATGCCCCTTTTGGTACCACCCCACAAAAGTACCGTTTTGTACGAAAAGTTAACAGCTTATAACTTTAATACTAAATCTTAGAAATGCTTAAAATTTTCTACAGTGTAATGTTTCTACAGTACTTACAGTCTGTCTACGGTCCTGTTAAACCTCCAATACAAAAAGAGCCAATATATACCAACATTAAATAGGTCATAATATTAGCACATATACTAATGCATATTTACATTGCTCAGAAATTGAGGGTATACCTTAGTCGGTTTTCCCGACTAAATTTTTTTAAAATTTTTAAATTGTTTTTTTTTACCTATTTTTGACTGGCTTCAAGGCGTTTATCTGTATTATTTTCGCACAAAAGTGTTTTCGACGAATGATCAATATTATTTACATATCAAAGCAGTCATACGTCACACTGTCCAACATCTGCGGAAATTTTTTTGTAGACATGATCTTTATGTGGTTTTCTTTGTTGACTCGTGGCTTTATTGTCTTCAATTTGAGAAGTTGTCAATGCCAGAGAAAGTTTTGCATTTAGAATTTTCATTATCAAAAAATATGCAAAAGTAGAGGAGTTTGGATCAAAATCGCGTTTTCGAAAAAGAAATAAGACAGACATTTTTGAATGTAAGCCCTCAATATGTAATCCCGATTGAGCATCTAAGTTCATAGGAACCACATTTTCAATAAATTTGTATGAAATTTGACAAAGAGTTTTTTGTATTCTGTAGAAATATCGGTGACTTTTATAAACAAAATTCAGTTCATATTTATATAGCCTCCATATACATATACGTTCCTTCTGATTTGGCATATAGGGGCTTATAAACTGTATTTTCTTCTCAATTTTTATGAAATTGGCAGAGGAAAGTTTGTTGAACCAGCAACGAATTCGTTAAAATGTGAAAGAAGAAAAACGGCTCACATTCGGATATAGCCTCCCAACATATATTCTTTCCGATATGTTCTCTAAGCGCGATAAAGGTTGTATTTTACATCCAATCATTATGTAATTTCACAGAGAGAAGATTTTTGATCCAAGGACGAACACGTTGGAGTTTATATATTCATCGTTCCATATTTAGTTATAGTATCCATCTATTTTGCATACGATTAAGATTATCATTGTGTATTGAGTCTTTTCGAAGCTATAAGGTTTTGAATAAACATTGGAATATAAATTCTAAGGACTATACGCTTTATCCTAATTTTCCTATATGAGTCATTCCACGCCAAACGGGACGATTTTTCACATCACTATTTTTGATTGCTTCGAAATTTTGTGTATGCATTATTTACCTAAAAATATCTTATACGTACTTCAAGACAAAATTTAAAAAAAAAAAAAATTCTTTAAGAGTTTTTTTCTAAAAGGTGTGTTCATTCTTTTGCTTGTATCTCCTGAAATACGTGACAGATTTTAATGTGCTATTTTTATCCTTTTATTATCCTTTCTGTTAATCATTTAAAGCACATTCACAGAAATTATGCAAATGGTTTTTTTTTATAAAAAATCGTAAAAAATAGTTCCCATCAATTCACCACTTCCAAATTCATACAGTAGCTAACAAAGACATCTAAAAACACGACATTAAAATTTCAAAAAAATCGGATGTAATCATTTTGAAAATCGCAATAGAAAGTATAAAAGGGCAAAAACATTAAAAATTTGTATATTTGTTGTAGTGCTTAATCCAGTTAGTTGTAGTAGTTAAAATTACCTTCAAAACAACGTATAGCACATTAAAATCGGTCACGTATTTCAGGAGATACAAGTAAAAGAATGAACACACCTTTTAGAAAAAAAACGTTATTTCGTCGTTTATCACGACCTTGCTCCAGGGTTTTTATTTTATTTTTTGATGTCTAAGTCCTATATATATATTTTTTTCCTTTTATTCCTGCAAGAATCATAGGGCCGTTACAAGGTCATTCCAATAATCACGATTATCCGCTATGTTTGACTTCATTCCATCGCAGGTTTAATTTGGATAGTTGCAACACAACTTGTCTCCTCCATGTATGTGTCGGTCGTCCATTGCTGCGACTGCTCTGAGGATTCCACTCTATAGCCTGTTTTGCTATATCCTCCGACGGTTTGCGCAGAATATGGCCACTCCAACACCATTTCCGTTCAGTACGGGTTTTTATACTGTTTCTTCCCACAAACGATTGTTTGTTATTGTTGAAGGCCAGAATATACGAAGGATTTTACGTAGACATTTGTTGTCAAAGGTTTGTATGGTTTAAATATCCCGTGTTGCCGCATTCCACGTTTCATAGCCGTACAGTATTGTGGCTTTGACGTTGTAATTGAATAAGCTTATTTTGGTCCGCTTTGTATTGATAAGGAGTTCCACACAGGTTTTAGCTGACCGAAGGTTTGTCAGGCTTTGCTGATTCTGGCAGAAATATCTGCTGTTGAGCCGACAGTTTTGTCGAATATGGTTTCCAAGTAGCAGAAAGTATTCACATCGTCGATTTCTAAGTTTCGCAGGCAGAATTTTTCATCAACATTGGAGTTCATTTTCATTCTTTTGGTTTTTGTGATGTTTATCTTGAGACCAACGGAGTGTGCCGTTTCGCTAACCGCTAACGATGTTAATTTATTGTTCATGTCGGAGAAAGAGTGGCTAAGAAGGCAGATATCAACTGCGTAGTCGAGATCTGCTAACTTCCCCGTCAGGCCCCAAGTAATACCTTTGCTCACACCCATTGCTTTTCTCATCACCAAATCGGGGACGCAGTTAAAAAGCAATGGCGACAGGACACATCCCTGTCTCACTCCTTTCTTCACCGATATTTTATTGCTCAATTGTTTCTCATGCAAAATTCAACAAGTAGCATTTTTATAGAGGCTTTTGATTAGATTTTTCAGCCTGTTGGGGACACCTTTGCATTCCAAATAGCGGAGTGGTTTAAGGTGTCAAAGTCTTTTTCGAAATCTATAAAGGCCAGATGTAGGGGCGATATCCACTCAGCTGACTGTTCCACAATTGTGCGAAGGCTGTTGACATGATCTACACACGATTTCCCAGTGCAGAATCCTGCCTGCTCCTTTCGGAGGCTGGGGAGAATGCATGAAGAAATTCTATTCAGAATTATCGGTGCGATAACTTTAATGATCACGCTCAATATAGGTATTCTACCTCGCCAGTTCTTTCGGTCTGTCAGGTCACCTTTTTTGGGAGATTGACAATTACTCCTTCTACAAGGTCATCTGGGATATTTTCATTGATCCAAAAGTTGGTAATAAAAAGCAACATCAAGTGTGCGCTGGTGATGTAATCGGCTCGAAGTAATTCCTGTGATATATTATCTAAGCCTGGAGATTTGTTATTTTTGAGGGATTTTATTGCATCGCCTATTCCATAGCTGTTGGTGGATCAGAAGGTACGAAAGCATGCTGTTCCACAGTCGCATACTCGATGTTGATCATGAATTTGAGCAGATAGCATTTCTGTATAGAATTGTTCCCGAAGCTGGAGTTGCTGTTTTTTGCAAGTTATTAATTACCCAAAATCATTCTTTATCGGCTTCCCCACAGAAAGTTTTTGTTGGTCAATTTCCTAACGGTAAGGTAAAGGCCACGAGTTCTATTTGTTTCGGCTGCTGTCTAAGCGCTATATGAGCTGTAATTTACAGACCATTCTTCGAGTACATTTTTGAGGTGGTCACGACACCCTCTAATATCCAGAAACAAATCCAGACTGATTTTTAGCGGAGACAACTATATATTTTGTGTATTTCAAATGTATTACATTCTTTTTGACGACTATTTTTTATGCCGAACATCTAAATCACCCTTAGGCTATAATTCCTATTTTGCGATGTGACACTCTTGCACAAAATGGGCTATAATGACTGTCTATGACGATTTGGTGTGGGAATGCACCGCAACCACTGCCTTTATAAAAAAATATATTTTCTTCATCATAAAAAAGCCAATAACAAAAAAATATCTGTATAGTACGAGTAGATAAAAGAGACTTACATCCATGACATACTCGTTCTACATCATCATCCATCCATTTGTGTGTCGTGTCTGTTCCTCCGTCCGACCATCCGTTCGATGTCTAGTTTGCCGGAATGCATTATTATTGTTGTAAGGGGTGAATTACATATCCATTCAGACTGACAAACAGGACAGACAACAAGCAGACCGTCGGACAGACGGACGAACAGAAACACCACGTCACACACAAACGAGATTGTGTGACAAACAAAATTGTAAAGCCACCCCAACACTGGGTCCGCATGGTCTGAAGTGGGGTGGTGTATCTGTCTGCTGCAGCGGTGAACAGTGTTGGGGTGGTGGTCGTAGTCTTGGCGCTGCTGCTGATGATGATGATGTGATGGTGGTGGTTGGTTTTGTGCTCAAAATAGAAGTGCCAGTGCCAGTGTCACTCAGTCCATAGGATAAGAGAAACAGGGGCCGACAGAGAATTGTTAATCACTCATAATGAATTAGAATCGATAAACATTTATAGACGTTATCGAATATAGATATTTTCCGCTTACAATCATCCGCATTTGTACACATTGTGTCTTTTATCGTATCGTACTTAGTTGTTAATAAAATATGTACTTGAATTGAAAGGATAAAAATACCAAAAACAAAGAAAGAACAAACTAATGAATAAATTGAGAAATTATGTCGTCGCGTTTTATTTAGACAAAGGTCATCATTGAGGTCATGTGAACATTGATAAGAACATTTATCGTTCGATAGATATCCTGTGACAAACAACAAAGTAAGTCATGGCACAGCAGTAGGGATGACAATGTTGAATCATGTTGTTAATATTCAAGATAAACTAATCTAAAGTGCATTTCAATAAACAGTATTTTTCTGCTCTATAAATTAAATAAAAACATGCAAGGATAACGTCTGGAAAAAGGTTAAACTGGACAAGTCTAAGTTTGTTTTTGGAATTTTAGGTTATTATTTCATCGACATACGATTACGGAATTTGCTTACAATGTATGCAGCAGCACATCTTCTATAAATTAGTTCTTAAAAATGTATACATGCACATATGTTCGAGCACACGCTCGAAGTGTGACCAACTTCACACTGTTATATTAGACAAAATTATCGAAGTGAAACTCTAACGCAACAATGTTCATGTATTGGATATTTTTATTGGGACCAAATTTTTGTAAATTGTAATCCCGATAGGGCCGTGATTCCCTTTAAATTAAAGAAAATTATGAGGGCTACCAAACCACTGTCTATACTTTCTATATATGTCTAAAAAATTTTTTTTTTTTTTTTTCAAAAAAATAGTTTTTTGCTGGCCCAAAAAAACCATACAAATAAGGAAAAAATCAAACAATATTTGTTTATTCTAATTTTTGGACGCTAGCATCCTAACGAAGAAAACAGTTCATATTTAAAAAACATCTATGGATAACTATATATTACATTTTCAACATTTATAGCCCTCAAAATATGGTCCAAATACTAAAGGCACCTTCCAAGAAAAATGGAATTTGAAAGAAAGATTTACGCTAAAATTTTATTTTAATATTATTTTCGTGTTTGGGACACTATACGAGTATTACATCAGAAAATGTAAATTGACAAAAAAATTAAAATAGTGTTATTCGTCGCTATCATCTTAAGACAATAAGCAATGGATCGATTTTTTTTTAAACTTTAATAGAAGTACATATAAATACTTGAAATTCTGTGCAGTTTTATACTTCTACAGTACCTACAGTCTAGGTACAAATTTGCGTAATACCAAAATTGAACAGCTCACAACATTAATACCAGTGCAGTTATTTCCTTAAAATTCGGTGCAGTGTAATGTTTTTGGAGGATTTTGACTTTCGAAAATGTCCAAAACTGAGGACTTCACATTCAGCAGAAAATTTGATAAAATTTAATTTTTTGTGTTAAAATTCTAATTTTTTTTTAAAAATTTCATAGAAATAAATTTTTTTAATAATTTCAATTTTATTAAAAATTTCATAGAAATTACAGTTTTATCGATTTTCACATCTATAGAAAATTATGTCGAAATAGAATTTTATTGAAATTTTCGTCTTAATCGAATCATCTTAATTCGCCTAAATTAATACCTTATTCCTAATTTTATTAAAATGTTTGTTTATTATATATTTAATTTCCATAGAAAATTTCAGCAAAATTTTACTTTTATAAAATATTGCAACAAAGTTATATATTAAAAAAAAAATTAAAATTTCTTTAAATTTGTATTTTTCTTTAAAATTTCTTCGAAATTAAATTGTTCCAGAACATTTTCCTCATCTTTTAAACAATTAGTCGACCTTTAATCCGGTGTTAACTGGAAATTTTCAAATAAATGCAATTTCGTCGAAATTTTTGGAAAAAAATGCAACGTCGGAATTTTCCAAAAAATGCAATTTCGACATAATTTTAAAACAAAAATAAATTTCAACGGAATTTTGAAAAAAATTAATTTCAATGGAAGATTTGTAGAAAAGTGCTATTTCACATTTCGAAAAAAAAATCTCTACATTTTCTAGAAAAATTTATTTTCCACGATTTTTTCTATAAAATTTAAATTTTCTAGAGATAATAATTTTCAATAAATTTACATGAAAATTTTCAACAAAATTTTGAGGAAAAAATAAATTTCAATTAATTTCTGTAGAAAAAAAAAAATTTCAACGAATTTTGTAGAAAAAAAAATAATTTAATCTACATTTTCTAGAAAAATGTATTTTCAACGATTTTTTCTTTAAAAATGAAATTTTCTAGATATAATACATTTTCAATAAATTTACATGAAAATTTTTAACATTTTGAGGAAAAATAAATTTCAAAATTTTCAAGAAAAATTTAATTTCAATGAGATTTCTATAAAAATTTAATTTTAACGAAATTTTGTAGAAAAATGCCAATTTCAACAAAATGTTCTAGGGAAATTTAATTTTAAAGAAATTTTAAGTAAATTCAATTTCAGTGAGATGTTAAGAAAAATACAATTTTGTAGAAAAATTTTTCAATTTTCATAAATATAACATATATAAATTTTCAATAAATATATGTAAATGAACATTTTTTTTTTTGTAGAAATTTCAACGAATTTTGAATGAAAAAAATAATTTCATCTACATTTTCTCTAAAATAGTTATTGTCTAGAGATAATAAATTTTCAATAAATTTACATGAAAATGTTCAACAAAATTTTGAGGAAAAAATAAATTTCAACTTAATTCTGTAGAAAAAATAAATTTCAACGAATTTTGTAGAAAAAATAATTTCATCAACATTTTCAGAAAAATTTATTTTCAACGATTTTTTCCATAAAAATGAAATTTTCTAGAGATAATAAATTTACATGAAAATTTTCAACAAAATTTTGAGGAAAAAATAAATTGCAACTAAATTCTGTAGAAAAATAAATTTCAACGTAATTTTATAGAAAAAATAAATTTTGAAGAAAAAATAAATTTCAACGAATTTTGTGAAAAAACGTGATTTCACCATTTTGTTTTGAAAAATTTTAATTTCATCTAAATTTTCTATACAAATTTTATTTTAAAGATTTTCCGTAAAATTAAAATTTTCTAGAAAAATTTACTTTCAACGAGATTTCAATTTTCATAAATATAACATATATAAATTTTCAATAAATATATGTAAATCAAAATTTTTTTTTGTAGAAATATCAACGAATTTTGAAGAAAAAAATAATTTCATCTACATTTTCTCTAAAAAATTTACTGTCTAGAGATAATAAATTTTCAATAAATTTACATGAAAATTTTCAACAAAATTTTGAGGAAAACATAAATTTCAACTTAATTCTGTAGAAAAAATAAATTTCAACGAATTTTGTAGAAAAAATAATTTCATCTACATTTTCAGAAAAATTTATTTTCAACGATTTTTTCCATAAAAATGAAATTTTCTAGAGATAATAAATTTACATGAAAATTTTCAACAAAATTTTGAGGAAAAAATAAATTTCAACTAAATTCTGTAGAAAAATAAATTTCAACGAAATTTTGAAGAAAAAATAAATTTCAACGAATTTTGTGAAAAAAACGCGATTTCACCATTTTATTTTGAAAAATTTTAATTTCATCTAAATTTTCTATACAAATTTAATTTTAAATATTTTCCGTAAAATTAAAATTTTCTAGAAAAATGTACTTTCAACGAGATTTCAATTTTCATAAATATAACATTTATAAATTTTCAATAAATATATGTAAATGAATTTTTTTTGTAGAAATTTCAACGAATTTGAAGAAAAAAAATAATTTCATCTACATTTTCTCTAAAAAAATTATTGTCTAGAGATAATAAATTTTTTTATAAATTTACATGAAAATTTTCAACAAAATTTTGAGTAAAAAATAAATTTCAACTTAATTCTGTAGAAAAAATAAATTTCAACGAATTTTGTAGAAAAAATAATTTCATCTACATTTTCAGAAAAATTTATTTTCAACGATTTTTTCCGTAAAAATGAAATTTTCTAGAGATAATAAATTTACATGAAAATTTTCAACAAAATTTTGAGGATAAAATAAATTTCAACTAAATTCTGTAGAAAAATAAATTTCAACGTAATTTTATAGAAAAAATAAATTTCAACGAAATTTTGAAGAAAAAATAAATTTCAACGAATTTTGTGAAAAAACGCGATTTCACCATTTTATTTTGAAAAATTTTAATTTCATCTAAATTTTCTATACAAATTTTATTTTAAAGATTTTTCGTAAAATTACAATTTTCTAGAAAAATTTACTTTCAACGAGATTTCTATAAAAATTTAATTTTAACGGAAATTTTGTAGAAAAATGTCATTCCAATGTTATTTACAGAGATACAATTTCAACAACATTTTCTAGAGAAATATAATTTTAAAGAAATTTTCAAGTAAATTTTAATGAGATGTTAAAAAAATAAAATTTTTACCAAATTTTGTAGAGAAATGTAATTTTAACAGAATTTCTAGAAAACGATTTTGTAGGAAAATGTAATTTTTGTCGAAATTTTCACATTTTTACATTGTTGTTGGGAGTCGTATGGTTGAAAGTGTTGGGAAGCCCTGATCTAAATATTTTCATATTCTGTATTTTTCAATAACAATTACTAACAAAGAATGAAAAAAAATTTCTCTTGCTAATTTAAACTCTTGCTAATTCTATCCAAATTTCATATCTTTTATATTAAATCCTTTCTACTCTTGTTAATAACGCATGATATCCGAAACCATAATGGGCTGAAAATTGAACAATATATTCAGTTTGGGGTCATTTGTGTTTTAGAATTATTTTCACCGCGATAAATTTCGGAGTGGTCAAGTTATTTGCAAAATTCGCATTTCAAGAGCGATTTGAATGAAATTTAAAATATATGTGAGGTTTGTCTTGATAATAGTTTGCATGGATGATTCTAACCGGTAGATGGTGCTGTAGTGGTCAAATGGTCAAAATACATATGGTCAAAATACAATTTTTATAATGAAAAACAAACCAATACATCCAAAACAGGATGGACAGAATGGACAGGACAACGTCTGCTGGGGTCAGCTACTTTATTATAAATTTATTGGAAATTGAATTTTTAAAGAAAATTTCAGCAACATTTAATTTTTGTAAAATATTTCAACAAATTTGTATTTTTTAGAAAATTTCGTCGAAAATGGATTGCACTAAAAATTTATTAAAAATCAGTCTTTATAAAAATTTTTGTAAAAAATTTCTTCAAAATTACATTATTCGGAATTTAATTTTCTGCAAATTTTTTACAAATGTGCATTTTTCATTCAAATTTCTTCGAAAGTGATTTTGAAGAATTTGAATTGCTTCATCTTCTAAAGCAGTAGTATGACCTTTAATCCCATCAGTGGACTTGAATCCGCCCGTCCAGCATTAATGCGGCTAATGTTTTTTAATCCGTGGTAAGATGCCGGATAGAATAGATTTAACCGGTATTTTTCGAAAAAATTGGAATTTCGACGAAATTTTCAAGAAAATGTGATTTCAACAAAATTAAAAAAAAAAGAAATGTCAACGAAGTTTCGTAGAAAAAATTAATTTCAACGGAATTTTGTAGAAAAATGGGACATGTCGATAACATTTTAAAAACCATTTTATTTCGCCTTAAATTTGTAATGAAAATTAATTTCAACGATTTTTTCTATAACATAAAAATGTTTATGAAATTTTTTTTAGAAAAAAAATAATTTCAATGATTTTTTCGATTGACATTGACTCTCGAGAGAAGTAGAAGTCGTTTTGTTTCAAAAATTTCGAAATATCGGGAAAATAAAAATTTTAAAAATAAAACAATAAATTCATAATTAATTTCATCAATTGCACTATTATAGAAAATTATATCGAAATATATTTTTATTGAAAAATTGCTTCAAAATTTACGAAATCGTATTTCTCTATGTAGAAAATCTTGCCAATTTTGTTTCTGTAAAATTAAAATGTTTAAGAAATTAAAATGTTTTCAACAATTTTTTCAAGTTGACATTAACTTTCGAGAGAAGTAGGATCTTTGTTTTGTTTTCTAAACATTCTAACCTTTGTAAATGATCGACTAAATATTGGGAAAATAAAAATTTTAAGAATAAAACATTAAATTCATAACTAATTAGAAATTTATATCGAAATATATTTTTATTGAAAAATTGCTTCAAAATTTACGAAATTTCTAGAAAATCTTGCCTAAATTAATAACTTCCTGCTATTGGAAATTTCATTTTTGTAGAAAATTTCAGTAAAATTTAATTTTTATAAAACATTTCATCCTCGTTGTATGGATGGATTTTTCGAAATTTTATTTTTTTTACAAAATTTCTTCAAATTTGAATTTACTATAAAATATCTGTGAAATAGCATTTTCCAAGAAAACTTTCTTCATTTTTTAAACCAGTGGTCGACTGTTAATCAGGCGTGCGACCGTTAACCGGAAATTTTCTAAAAAAAAATTCAATTTCGTCAAAATTTTTAAAAAAAAAACAATTTCGACGAAGTTTTTAAAAAAATGCAAAATATAAATTTTCTTAAAAATTCAATTTTCGAAATTTTATTTTTTTAAAAAAAAACCTTCAAAGTTGATTTTTTTTTAAAAATTCTTCGAAATTGCATTTTTCCAGAAAACTTTCTTCATTTTTTAAACAAGTCGTCAACCTTTGATCCGGCCGAAATTTCCTAAAAAAAATACAAATTCGTCGATTTTTTTTTTAAAAAAATATCTATTCGACCAAGTTTTTAAGAAAAAATGGAAAGTCGAAATTTTCTAAAAAAATGATATTTTGACAACATTTAAAAAAATATATTCCAACGGAATTTTGTAGAAAAAATAATTTGAACGGAATTTTGTAAAAAAAAATAATTTGAACGGAATTTTGTAGAAAAAATTAATTTGAACGGAATTTTGTAGAAAGGTACGATTTCACGATTTTATTTAAAAAATATTTCATCAAAATTTTCTAGAAATATTTATTCTCAACGATTTCTTTCCAACGTAATTTTTTTACAGAAATGCATTTTCAACAATATTTTCTTGAGAAATGCAATTTCACAGAAGCATTTAATTTCGATGAAATGTTTAAGAAAAGTGCAATTTTAACCAAATTTTTTAGAAAAATGAAATTTCAACAGAATTTCTAGGAAACGATTTTGTAGGAAAATGTAATTTTGTTGAAATTTTCCGATTTGACATTGTTGTGGGGAGCCGTACTTGAATCCGCTTGTCCAGTATTAATGCGGCTAATGTTTTTTAATCCGTGGTAAGATGCCGGATAGAATAGATTTAACCGGTATTTTTCGAAAAAATTGGAATTTCGACGAAATTTTCAAGAAAATGTGATTTCAACAAAATTTAAAAAAAAAAGAAATGTCAACGAAGTTTCGTAGAAAAAATTCATTTCAACGGAATTTTGTAGAAAAATGGGACATGTCGATAACATTTTAAAAACCATTTTATTTCGCCATAAATTTCTAAAGAAAATTAATTTCAACGATTTTTTCTATAACATAAAAATGTTTATGAAATTTTGTAGAAAAAAAAATAATTTCAATGATTTTTTCGATTGACATTGACTCTCGAGAGAAGTAGAAGTCGTTTTGTTTCAAAAATTTTGAAATATCGGGGAAATAAAAATTTTAAAAATAAAAAAATAAATTCATAATTAATTTCATCAATTGCACTATTATAGAAAATTATATCGAAATATATTTTTATTGAAAAATTGCTTCAAAATTTACGAAATCGTATTTCTCTATGTAGAAAATCTTGCCTATTTTTTTCTGTAAAATTAAAATGTTTATGAATTGTTTAAAAAAAAATAGATTTCAACCAGTTTTTCAAGTTGACATTAACTTTCGAGAGAAGTAGGATCTTTGTTTTGTTTTCTAAACATTCTAACCTTTGAAAATGATCGACTAAATATGGGGAAAATAAAAATTTTAAAAATAAAACATTAAGTTCATAACTAATTAGAAATTTATATCGAAATATATTTTTATTGAAAAATTGCTTCAAAATTTACGAAATTTCTAGAAAATCTTGCCTAAATAATAACTTCCTGCTATTGGAAATTTCATTTTTGTCGAAAATTTCAGTAAAATTTAATTTTTATAAAACATTTCATCCTCGTTGTATGGATGGATTTTTTGAAATTTTATTTTTTTTTTACAAAATTTCTTCAAATTTGAATTTACTATAAAATATCTTCGAAATTGCATTTTCCCAGAAAACTTTCTGCATTTTTTAAACCAGTGGTCGAATGTTAATCTGGCGGGAGACCGTTAACCGGAAATTTTCTAAAAAAAAATTCAATTTCGTCAAAATTTTTTAAAAAGAAATCAATTTCGACAAAGTTTTTAAAAAAATGCAAAATATAAATTTTCTTAAAAATTAAATTTTCGAAAATTTATTTTTTTTTAAAAAATTTCAATTTACTATAAAATATCTTCGAAATTGCATTTTCCCAGAAAACTTTCTTCATTTTTTAAACCAGTGGTCGACTGTTTATCAGGCGTGTGAACGTTAACCGGAAATTTTCTAAAAAAAAATTCAATTTCGTCAAAATTTTAAAAAAAATCAATTTCGACGAAATGGTTCATTTGGTTCATTTTGTAAACCAGTGGTCGACTGTTAATCAGGCGTGTGACCGTTAACTGGAAATTTTCTAAAAAAAATCAATTTCGTCAAAATATTAAAAAAAAAATCAATTTCGACGAAGTTTTTAAAAGAAATGCAAAATATAAATTTTCTTAAAAATTCAATTTTCGAAATTTTATTTTTTTTACAAAATTTCTTCAAATTTGAATTTACTAACTTTCTTCATTTTTTAAACCAGTGGTCGACTGTTAATCAGGCGTGTGATCGTTAACCGGAAATTTTCTAAAAAAAATTAAATTTCGTCAAAATATTTAAAAAAAAAAAAATCAATTTCGACGAAGTTTTTAAAAAAATGCAAAATATAAATTTTCTTAAAAATTCAATTTTCGAAATTTTATTTTTTTTTAAATTTCTTCAAATTTGAATTTACTATAAAATATCTTCGAAATTGCATTTTCCCAGAAAACTTTCTTCATATTTTAAACCAGTGGTCGACTGTTAATCAGCCGTGTGACCGTTAACCGGAAATTTTCTAAAAAAAAATTCAATTTCGTCAAAATTTTGAAAAAAAAAATCTATTTCGACGAAGTTTTTAAAAAAATGCAAAATATAAATTTTCTTAAAAATTAAATTTTCGAATTTTTTTTTTTTTTAAATTTCTTCAAATTATAATTTACTATAAAATATTTTCGAAATTGCATTTTCCCAGAAAACTTTCTTTATTTTTTAAACCAGTGGTCGACTGTTAATCAGGCGTGTGACCGTTAACCGGAAATTTTCTAAAAAAAAATAATTTTCTTCAAAATATTTAAAAAACATCTATTTCGACGAAGTTTTTAAAAAAATGCAAAATATAAATTTTCTTAAAAATACAATTTTTGAAATTTAATTTTTTTAAAAAAAATCTTCAAATTTGCCTTTTCTTAAAATTTTTTTCGAAATTGCATTTTTCCAGAAAACTTTCTTCATTTTTTAAACAAGTAAGCGACCTTTGATCCGGCCGGAATTTCCTTAAAAAATATTTCATCAACATTTTCTAGAAATATTTATTCTCAACGATTTCTTTCCAACGTAAATTTTTTACAGAAATGCATTTTCAACAATATTTTCTTGAGAAATGCAATTTCGCAGAAGCATTTAATTTCGATGAAATGTTTAAGAAAAGTGCAATTTTAACCAAATTTTGTAGAAAAATGCAATTTCAACAGAATTTCTAGGAAACGAGTTTGTAGGAAAATGTAATTTTGTTGAAATTTTCCGATTTGACATTGTTGTGGGGAGCCGTATAGTTGAAAGGGTTGGGAAGCCCTCATCTAAATACTTTTATATTCTGTATATTAGACAACATTTCCAATGACTATAGACTGACAAAGAATGAAACAAATTTTTTCACCGTTTCGGCATATCCCACCCGAAGAAAAATATATTCCATATTACATTACTTACAAAGTAAAGGTGGTATACCTAAGTTGGTATACCCGACTGAAATTTTCTAGTTTACAAAATTTGTGTTTAAGGGCTG
This sequence comes from Eudasyphora cyanicolor, assembly GCA_963930755.1. Classification (NCBI taxonomy): domain Eukaryota; kingdom Metazoa; phylum Arthropoda; class Insecta; order Diptera; family Muscidae; genus Eudasyphora; species Eudasyphora cyanicolor. The sequence continues at coordinate 343,083,235 of OZ005734.1, read as the reverse complement.
TGCATTTTTTGGTGTAATATGCTGTAATAAACGCGAAAAAATATTAAAAAGATTTTTATGGTTTTTCCGATTTTTCTGGAAGATGACTTTTTGGCCCATACTTTTTGAAATATAAGCTAACCCAAGAATATGTGAAGGAAATATTCATATTTAAATTAATGGATAACTTCTCGTTTTATATACCAACATAATTTAGTCCTTGTCCCATTGAGTCCTTGTTCGAATTTATTGGTATTCATTCTATAATTTTTGTTACATTAAAATAAAATTGTATTGTGTATGACTACAATGATATTGGCTTATATTGCCTTCAAGCCATACTCGTATACTTACGTTTTCAATGTTCTCTTCATGCATCAAGGATAGAAAAACATCATCAACTAACATGAATTGAGATTAAAATGCATGTTTTGATAGCAATAACATAATGAGACCAATCCATCCATTACGAGTATTATGATATCAAAATGTATACTCGTATTGTTCACTATAAAATTATAATCTTTGTTGTGTTTAAAGAGAAAGCGAACAATGTACTCGAATCTCCTCTACAAATATTTACTCGTATCTCGTACAGATATGTGCTAAGTGCAATCCTTATCCAATTCTCAATTAAATAAGAAAACATTGTATTTGTCAATAGCTCGAGTACGAGTACGAGTGTATATGCAGAGAATTTGCCAAATGCAAGAAATTCGTAAGACTCTGATGTCACTCATCCACATGGGCTGCGAAAGAAAGATGATGTGTGCATCGAATACAATCGACTGACCCAAATGATGTAATCCCAGTTAGTAGAATACGGCCATTGCATTGCAGCAAAAGGAACTCCCCATGACAATTTTATGTGTAGCAATAAAAGCGAACATTGTTGAACCAGAATTGACTTTTTTCTTTCATAGTCACCCACAATTCATGTGCATTTAAAGACATTCTCTGTTTGGTTTTTATAGGCTGAGTCAGATTTTGTATATTTTAAATTGCTGAAAGCTAGCCTAACGACGAAAACAATGCCTATTTGAAGAAAATCTATGGATAAATGTAAAAATTATAGCGCTTAAATAAGAGAATCTCATTATAACACAGTACAGCATTTTTAAGCTCATTGATTTGCGACTGAATTTTGAGAATTGGACGTAAAAGTAGCCACAAAAATAAAAACTTCTGCATCATTCGTTTAGTCAAGTTGGTTCAGTTAATAATTTAATGACCATAAAATTTTTTTTTGCTCAAGGTGGATTTTTGCACTTTTTTTATATTTGTTTCTCGGTATACCGTTCGGAATATGTATTTTGTGTCTGAAGCAAAGATATTGTGTAGGAAAAAAACCTACCCGAAAAAAGTGCATCCAGTGCCTTATAAGAAGTTACAAATAGGTAAACTAAGATCTCGCTATAAGTTGTTTTTAAGAAAATTTTTTTAAACAAATTTTGTAGACATTTTATTTTTTGAAAAAATTAAAAAAATAGTTTTTGTGTTTTACGAAATTTGTAATTGATCTCGATCGGCTGAACCGTTGTTCATGCGCGTGTAACTCGTGTTTCTCTTCCTATTTATGTGTGTGTTTTACTAACTGGGGTCTAAAAATAAATTGTTTACACCTAAGAATTATCTCGTATAGTTACCGAGATATCTGCAATTAAAAATTGAAACAATATATACCGATTTTTGGCGCATTGTGTCCTCTTTAAAACAAAGTAAACTTTGCGGAAATCGGTTCAGCCGATCGAGAGAAATTACTTATTTCGAAAAACACAAAAACCCTTTTTTTTAATTGCCCACAAAATTTTTAAAACAAAATTTTTTTAAAAAAATGGTTATAGAGATCTTATTTTACCTATTTGTAACTGCTTATAATAATTTTAGCCAAAAATAAAGTACATAGGTGGATATTAAATATTCTAGCCCTATAGCCAGTTGCTCCTGCTTACTGGATTTTAGTGATCCATCCTCTGCAGTAGCGTTATTTTTTATTATTATTTTCTGTAAAATTTCCTTACAATTGATGACTTAATGCCTCAGCGCCAGAAATGGCTTTATAGAGGCTAGATTGTAGATTTTGATTTGTAGATTTTGATTTTCATTGTGCTTAATTCCATTATTATTTTATATAATTCCTTCGCGTTACTAGTGTTTGCCGCAGTCCGTGCATCTGTAGCCATTTTACGTGAAAGGAGTTTTTATCACGCCGCAGTTGATTTTTTAATATCTTTAGAGCAGAGATCGGCACACTCGTACAACCATAACACATTTCCCTCTCTTAATGTAAACTGAATTAAATCTTGTATTCTCATTCAATGTGTGAGAGAAGTGAACCGACCATGGGCGCCGTTTTGCCGATCTCTGGTTTAGAGAGATTCCTAAAACGTTCTGATAATAATACGTGCCCCTGCTCTGACGATGCTGATAATTTTTGTACTTTAAGGCCGCGTCGCGACGATATTAAGTTCCAACTTTCTTGCGATATCCATTTCCGAGGCTCCCTCTTTTGAATATCTTTTCAGCCTCTATCTCTAAGGTGAGGGGATACAAATTGTGTCCTTACATCTTCAAAATATTGTAAGTAAATTTCAAGAAATTGCTTAAAGCATCAATTAGGAATAAAACATGCAGAATGAGTAGCGATGTTCCTCCATTGAAGCAGTGAAGAAAATGAACTAGCCCCCCAAAAAGAATTCTGGGACTTGGATTTATTTCATTCTCTCAATTTGGGGAGTTATTTCATTGAATTAATTCCCCAATTATAGTAGAAAAATAAATCCCGAATAAAATGAAAAAGTCCCTAAAATAGTTGTTTTTGTTTTCAGGTATAAACTTTTGGGGACATAGTTAATTTTTGTTTTGGGGACTAATTTCATTGGTGACGTAGTTCGTAACGCCGGCCTTTCTAGGAAGATTAACAGATATTTCCGGTACCGATATTCGTACTATCGATAACTTTGTTTATCAAACAGGTTGTTTTCGATGAGGGGAATTTCAGCCCGTGTTAACGCTAGGACCTAAACTGGTCTATGTGAGCTGGAAAAAACTGCTGCCACCCTAACCTTACCTAACCTTTGCTATACCTACCACTATCCTGAGATGTAAATATATACACTTGACCTATGAGTACTTTTTATCTAACTTGTGAAAAATTCAATCTTATTTACTGCTTTGGATATGGCTAGGGATAGGCTCAGAAAGTTATTCTAAGTCTATCAGTATAATAAACGATGGGTCTATATCTTATCCTTTCGGGCATTACAATCAGATACAGAAAGTAATTGAACCCCGGTTGGCCATGTCTTTAAGGCATCCCTGAAGATGGTTACAAGACCATTATAAATCATTGAAAACAGGTAAGGTACATCCTAATGGAAACACTGATACATGATAAGCGACAATGTCGCACAGAAATATTATAAACCAGTAAGGAAAGGCTAAAGTCGGGCGGGGCCGACTATATAGTACCCTACACCACTCTCGTAATATTGAATAACTCTAATATATAAATTTTGTAATTCATGTATAAATTGTTTACATAATTTTACTTTTGGGACATTTTATACTTAAATAATACCCTGTACCACAGTGTGGTGCAGGGTATTAAAACGATTAGATCTAAAGAGCCAAATCGGATGAAACATATATATGGGAGCTATAGCAAAATCTTAACCGATTTTCTTCAAATTCGGTAGTGTTGGTTCATGGATCAAGAAACTCTACCATTCTTAATTTCAAAAGGATTGGGTGTAAAATACAGCTTTTATAGGACTAAAGGGCCAAATCGGACGAAACATATATATGGGAGCTATAGCTAAATCTTAACCGATTTTCTTCAAATTCGGTAGTGTTGGTTCGTGGACCAAGAAATTCTACCATTCTAAATTTCAAAAGGATTGAATGTAAAATACAGCTTCTACAGGACTAAAGAGCAAAATCGGACGAAACATATATAAGGGAGCTATATTTAAATCTTAACCGATTTTCTTCAAATTCGGCAATGTTGGTTCATGGATCAAGAAACTCTACCATTCTTAATTTCAAAAGGATTGGGTGTAAAATACAGCTTTTATAGGACTAAAGGGCCAAATCGGACGAAACATATATATGGGAGCTATAGCTAAATCTAAACCGATTTTCTTCAAATTCGGTAGTGTTGGTTCGTGGACCAAGAAACTCTACCATTCTAAATTTCAAAAGGATTGGATGTAAAATACAGCTTCTACAGGACTAAAGAGCAAAATCGGACGAAACATATATAAGGGAGCTATATTTAAATCTTAACCGATTTTCTTCAAATTCGGCAATGTTGGTTCATGGATCAAGAAACTCTACTATTCTAAATTTCAAAACGATTGGATGTAAAATACAGCTTATATAGGACTAAAGGGCCAAATCGGACGAAACACATATATGGGAGCTATAGCTAAATCTTAACCGATTTTCTTCAAATTCGGCAATGTTGGTTCATGGATCATGAAACTCTACCATTCTAAATTTCAAAACGATTGGATGTAAAATACAGCTTTTATAGGACTAAAGGGCCAAATCGGACGAAACATATATATGGGAGCTATAGCTAAATCTTAACCGATTTTCTTCAAATTCGGTAGTGTTGGTTCGTGGACCAAGAAACTCTACCATTCTAAATTTCAAAAGGATTGGATGTAAAATACAGCTTCTACAGGACTAAAGATCAAAATCGGACGAAACATATATATGGGAGCTATAGCTAAATCTTAACCGATTTTCTTCAAATTCGGCAATGTTGGTTCATGGATCAAGAAACTCTACCATTCAAAATTTCAAAACGATTGGATGTAAAATATAGCTTTTATAGGACTAAAGGGCCAAATCGGACGAAACATATATATGGGAGCTATAGCTAAATCTTAACCGATTTTCTTCAAATTCGGTAGTGTTGGTTCATGGATCAAGAAACTCTACCATTCTAAATTTCAAAAGGATTGGATGTAAAATACAGCTTCTACAAGACTAATGAGAAAAATCGGACGAAACATATATATGGGAGCTAAAGCTAAATCTTAACCGATTTTCTTCAAATTCGGCAATGTTGGTTCATGGATCAAGAAACTCTACCATTCTAAATTTCAAAACGATTGGATGTAAAATACAGCTTTTATAGGACTAAAGGGCCAAATCGGACGAAACATATATATGGGAGCTATATCTAAATCTGAACCGATTTCAACCAAATTCAATAGCGATCTTAACAGCTGCGAAATACTCTAAACTGCAAAATTTCAGAACGATCGGAGTGAAATTGCGACCTGTAGTCGACGAACAACTTTACATGGACAGACGGACGGACGGACGGACGGACGGAAAGACATGCTTAAATCGACTCAGCTAGTGATTCTGAATCGATCGGTATACTTTAAGGTCTAGCTGTGTTATTTTCAGGTGTTACAAACATCTGCCGTGAAACAAACTTATAATACCCTGTACCACAGTGTGATGTAGGGTATAATTATAGTCAGTCTGTTTCTTCTAATTTGCATATTTTGATTTGATGAATTATTGTATGCTGTTTTATATTAGAAGTGTCTTGCTATGCCTTCGAACTCAGAACCTTTCAATTGCGAATCGCGCAAGTTTCAACTATGATACGGCGGCAATACGCAGATTGACAAATAAATTGTGAAGGAGGCAACAACAGCGTTGATGCCCGTTTGTGTTCCCTCCACCATACGATGGGGTGTGTAATGATTTTGTCATTCCGTTTGTAACACCTCTAAATATTGAGTTGCGACCCCATAAAGGAAATATATTTTTAATCGTCGTAGAATTCTAAGACGATTTAGCTATGTCCGCCCCCTGTCCGTCCGTCTGTTGCAATGACGCTACAGTCCGTAATAATAGAGCTAGATTGATCAAATTCGAGGATATTGTTTTAAAAAGAAATATGTTCCCATTCTAATATTTCTTTTATTTCGAACTAATATAGGGTGATCTTAGTAGAGATGCTTTTTTCAATAGCCTTTTTTTGACAGATCACGTGTGAATCGTGTCATACTGTCATGTTATTTTTGTTAAGTATTGTTTGGCATTTCATCATGGAAAGACTTACGCCTGAACAACGTTTACAAATTAGTCAGTTTTATTATCAAAATAATCGTTCGCCAATTGCGCTAAGTCCATTTTTTTAAATCTAAAAAAAAACAATTTCCAGTCGACTCACGACCTTGACACCCATGAGCAATATTTTAGTTCTCGTTAAGAGCTATCTTTTTGCCATTGACCGATTCCCGATCCGACGTACCGGAAGCATCGGTCCATATATCTTCAAAAATAATGCCTGTGAGAACGTAACCGTCAATGGCGACCGTTATTGTGCCATGATAACCGACTATTTGATGCCTGAAATTGAAGCTCGTGATATCGGCGACATTTGGTTTCAACAAGACGCCGCCACTTCCCACACATCGCATCAATCAATGGATTTATTAAGAGAACACTTCTCACACATCGTTGGCCACTAAGATCGTGTGATATCACACCGTTACACTTTTTCCTGTGGGGATATGTAAAGTCTAATGTTTATGCGGACAAACCCGCTTCGATTCAGGCCTTGGAGCAAAACATCACGCGTGTCATTCGCCAGTTACCAGTCGATATGCTCGAACGAGTCATCGAAAATTGAACTCAACGGATCTGAGACGTAGCCGCTGCCAACATTTGATAGACATGATCTTCGAAAAATAAATGACAACGAATGTTTTTTCAAATGATAATAAACATTCCCCATTCAATTTGAATTTTCTGTGTTTTTTTCTTTAAAAAAGTAGGGAACCTCGAAATGGATCACCCATTATTTCCGAAACAATAATTAATTTGTATTTAAGTATTTTTGCAATGTATCAATGCCTTATTTTAAAGACAAGTTTTCTGTTTTTCTATTTTGACAAGAATTCATAATAGCAAAAATATAATTTTCAATATGGACCGATATATTTTGTTATAGTCACCCTATAGAGGTCGCTCCAAAATATACTCATTTAAGCCAGAAATACGGTATTTTCGAAGCATTTTACTGAATCTTTGCAGTTTGTATTAAATTAAGACAATAATTCATCGCAGTATACATTTTTTTAATCTGTTCATATTTTATTATAGTCCACCTATAGATGTCGCTCACAAAAAGTCTTATTTAAGCCATAAACACCACATTTTCTAAGAAATTTAGCCGAAATTTTGCAGTTTGTATTCTATTTTGGCAAGAATTCATCTCAATATAATTTGTACAAATGAAATTTTATATTGTTGTAGTCCCCGCGTAGATGTAGCTCTCAAAAATGCTATTTTAAGCTATAAATACCACATTTTTCAGGTTTTCAGAATTTGGCTAAATAATTCGTTTGTTTTTTTAATAATTTAATAATTTGCTGTAATAAAATTTAATGCAAATCATTATGGAGGGTATATTAGATTCAGCATGGCCGAACTTAACGCTTTTACTTGTTGTTACTCTATTTGTTCTTAAGGGATTCTGATGCAGGATAACCTCGTACATTGTTGTGGAGTTTGTTTTCAACTTAGTTCAATAGATGATTTTGTCACTGAAATTGTTATTAAGATTATGCCTGAAAATCTGAGAATCTTTTCGTACAAATGAGGTTCGCAGGAGGAACATTGGTCATACACTACATGTTTTTGATGAACGATGTCATCGGAGGCCATTTTGCCTACGGGTTTCACTATACCAATATGTAGTGTGGGGTAAAAAAATGTATATTTTATTTGAAAAATTATAGGTGCTATTTTTTCTACTACATAGAGTATTAAAATATTAATCTTGTATTTGTATTTTGTTTTTCGTTTTTTTTTTGCAGATAAATGCATTTGGTGTCCAGCCAATGCAACGTGATGTCAACAACGAATCAGTGGATCACTAACAGCAACAACAACAGCAACATTTGAATATTGCGCGGATTTTACAATCGATGGAACACGGCCGACCTACAAAAACGATGAGACAGGTGATGATTACCTGTCAGCACTGATGTGGTATGTGGGTGACGGCCTATGTTCCAGCTCCTCCTCAGCTCATGTCACGCATGTCCCGCCGCATATGCATTGCGAATAGTTTTGAATGTGTTACGGTCACAATAAAAAACGATGGACTAGTAAATTCGCAGTCACAGTCACAGTTTCAGTCACAGTCACAGTCACCACATACAGACATCCGAATGTTTCATCATTAATGCAGCAATCAACCAATCCACATTGTGTCCAACAACCGAAACGTGCCACAAATACGCCGTGTTGTCGTCGTCATCACGTTACCAATACCACTAAATGCAGTGGAAGAAGAAGTTTACTCGATTGAAAGCAGCTACAGGACATTCGCGTGCGCGAAGAATGCTTTGTTGTGGACGAAGAAAGGTAAGTCAGTCAGTCAGTCGTCATTCACACACTCACTTAGAGAGTCAGTGAAGAGGTGCAGAAGGTGGAATACTAATTTAGATTAGAAAGTCTCTCGTTTTCTTGGAGGAATTAGGGAAGGATCGAGTGAGGGAGAGAGGTTGTTAGGAAGGCATAGACAAAAATTCGGGCAAATATTTGTGTCATGCATCCATCCTCCATCTATCCTAGATTCTAAGGAGATTAAAATTGCTATGAGAAGACTTGAGATGAGGCGGAAGATAAAAGAAATTCTTGTAAGTGATAAGAACGAAGATGAGGAACAGTGGAGGGAATTTAGGAATAAACTTAAGAAATCTGCCATCTCTTAAACACAACTATTTTATTTAGGTTCAGTAACTCAAACGTTAGGTGCACTTAAACAAGTAATACCAGTTCCAGATGAGTATATCGACTAAAGTATACCCTTACTTCGTGAGAAATGATATATGTCCCCAAAGACAAAAAGAAAATGGAAATAAGCCCAAAATCTGTTACTCTTAACCGAAATTATTTTATTTAGATTCAGTAACTCAAAAGTTAGGTACACTTAAACAAGGAATACAAGTTCCAGACGAGTAAATCGACTAAAGTATACCCTTACTTCATCAGAAATATTATATGGAATTTGGTACACTGAAAAAACCGAGATCTTTCATTTGGCCACAAAGACAAAAAAAATGGAAAGCCCGTTTTGTACTTATATTAATGACAATATAATTAGTGTTAAGTAAAATATCCTTACCCTGAGTATGAATTAGAGTGATCAAAACCGGTTCCGGTTTTTCTCAAAAAACCGTCCCCGGTTTTTCTCAAAATCATGAATTTCGAACAACCGGTGCAACCGGTTTTTTTCGTTTGTTTCCACCGGGTTTTCCGCTTTTTTATTATCACTAAAATATTAAAAATTATTTACAACTTTATATACAAAATATCACAAATTAAGATAATAATATGAAATATATCTTATATGGCCTAAAAAGACTCGGCAACTTTGCTAGCATCCGAAGCCATTCATACAAATTACTATACAAATTACAAAAATTTAAAGAAAATAAATGATTCATACGCGCAGAAGTTATGTGAAAAGTAAACGCATTCTCCCACTTCCAAACCGAAACAAAAACAAGTAAGAACATTTCAATTGGGTAAACCGACTAGTGTATACTCTTACATATTTATATACCCACCTGCACTAAAGTGTGTATATAAAATATATATGTATAAAGATTTAGTACCTCTATTAAATATTCTATTTAATACCCCGAAATATTAATATTTTCTTGACTGAACTACATAAGGGGAATTTCATGTCAAGTGAGTAAATTTTTAAAAGGGGTGTCTTCTGTCGGGATGAAAATTGCACCAAGTAGCCCTATCAGATAGTAGTTATGAGACACAATTCCAACGAGATTGGTTAAGGACTTTCCGAGTTGGAATAATGACATTTTTGTCGTACGGTTGTTTTTCCCATTTGAAATGCTAAAATGTTTGGTTGAACGTTAATTTTGTTTTCAGAGGTTATATTTATTTTGATAGATCAACAGGTCCCATCCCATTAATAGGTCACAAAGCTTTTAAAGGAAATTATCTAAGCTTTCTTTTGAGCAAAAAAATCAAAAATTAAAACATAGGTTTTTACCAAAATTTCAAAAAAGTTTAATTTTGCAAAAATGTAATGAAAATATATTTGCTAATTTTTTTAAAAGGTTGAAGAAAAGGCTATCGATAACACTTTTGGAAAATGTTTCTAAATACAATAGCTAATTAGTTATAAGTATGAGATAAAAGGACCGTTTGACTCAAATGACAATATTCATCACAATCCAACTGATAACTACTATCCAACAGGACTAAATTTGGTGCAAGATTCCTGATCAGAAGACATCGCTTTTAAAAATTTAATATTAAAAATCTCCTTTTTTGTTATTAAAAATGAAAATGTTTTTCAAACGGAAATTTTCATACTGTTTTGTTATGCAGAAAAAAACCGGTTCTACCGGTTTCCCCGGTTTTCTTCGAAGAAAAAAACCGTCCACCGGTTTTTTTATAACTTAAATAAACCATCCACCGGTTTTTTATTTTTTCAAAAAAAAACCGGTTTTTTGATAACTCTAGTATGAAGTGCCCTTATATTAATGATTCATTGTATTCGGCGCAAATCAATGCAATTTTCATTAATATTAGGACATTTTTTTCAGCGTATTTTGTCCACGAAATGCCCAGAATGGTGGTTTCATGCGGTGGCAATTCCAAATGATAGACTAATTCCCTCCAAATTCCCCCCCACTGTGCGACATATGCACCAGTTTATTTGGAATGTTTATCATATAAGATTGGAGGATTGGATGATGGAAGTTGTGTTGTTCGACTTGTATTCATTGCATTTAGTTTAGTTGTTAAATGCATCCAAATCTCTGTACTTAGTGCAAGAACACCAACAACATCATCAGTAGTACCCCATCGGAACGACTGAATGACTGAACGAACGTGAACGACTGACTACGATGAGTTAGCAGAGTGTGTATAAGGATTTGGGTCAACTTTGTTAGAATTTCCTCATTATAGGGATGTATGTATGCGTCTGACAGTTGCATATACTACATATGTATGTATGTTGCCTTGTACACATGTACTTATATATGAATATACAAAAAACCATGTTGAAATGTAACTTCTCAGCTACTACCGCCACTAAAAGCAAAACGAGTTCAACTATTCTAATGTTTTATTCATAAAAACTATTCGTCATAAGATTGCCTTTCAAAAAAATAATAGAACAGCAGAAAAAAAAACTCGGACGTTTGGAAATGTTTTCCAAAGTTCTGTGCAACCCTTTATTATACGAGTATTGCTGTACATGCCAAAATTAGGGTATTGTCGAGGGGGGTGGGGGTCTACTTTAAATGCATCTCGGATAAGGGGGAGATTTAAACTTGTATTTAAAATTAATACTGATATTATTGGCGTACTTGATTGTGGTAGTCAATATCATTTTGGAGAAAAGAATTATCAATGGTTTAAACATAGGATTATTAACAATTTGGATTAATATAATATCAATTTTGGTAAGATTTTAACATTTTTGTGGAAGGTTTCAAGAGAGGCGTGGTAAAAACTCCCATTTTTCACATATCATATGTACTTTAAAAGAATTACACTGTGCAACATTTTGTAGAATTTCGGTGCCTTTGTGTGGGAGGTACCAAAAGGAGCGTGGCAATATGTTAAAGATATAAGCAGTTAACTATCAAGTATGTTAAAGATATAAGCAGTTAACTATTTATACAAATGGTCCATTGCGTCGGTGGAAACAAAAAGGGTGGGACCACTTCGCTCATTTTTCAAGGGATAGCGACAGATAAAATATTACACGTGTGGAATTACAGAGGATTCGGATAGGTAAAGTATAGCAATTATTAGCTAATCAATAGTTCACTTAATTTTAACCCATTGTGAAAGAGGTACTAGAAGGAGTAGACCAATATGGCCTAACGTCCTCCTTTCGAGAGTTATCGTGCGCACCAGCAAGACAGACGGATGGACATTGCTCAAATGACTTAAAATGTCCTAACGAACGATTTCCGACGAACATATTCAGGGTCCTAAGTCCCTAAACCACCTTGTAAGGGCAGAATAAGCACATATGTATGTTGTTGCTCTAAATTTGTGGATTCTTATAAAATCTCAACATATGAATATGGCAAATTCTGTGTGACGAACGCTATATTCGTACGCGTTTTCGTATAAAAAATTAAAATTTTTTGGTCATTTAAAAGAGATAACTTCAACTTATACCTAGCGTGTAAGTGTACTTTCGAAAGACATACAACATAGTTTTTACCTGGATTTGTTGCGAAATAATTGATGACAAAGTTGTGTGACGCACGCTAAAAAAGTGGAAATAACTATGAAAGTTGAAGTGTGTTTTTGTAATTTTTAGAAAATTTTGTATAATAAAACACACTAAATGTAATACCTAAAAGAGATATGAATATAAGAGAATTCTAAAATAACTTATTTGCATGCAGACAATTTTGTTCGAAGGAGTGCCCTAAGACCTTAAGTATGTTCGGTGGAAATCCGTTTTGAGCCGTTTTAAGTCATTGGAGCAATGTCCGTCCGTCTGTCTGGCTGGAGCGCACGATAACTCTCGAAAGGAGTAACGGGTTGTCCTAAAATTTGGTAGAAATAATATTTTTTCGGTCTCAGGCTAAGTTTGAAGATCGGCCATATTGGTTCACTCCTTCTAGTACCAAATCCACCCCCCTTCCCCTCCCACAACGGGTTAACTTTAAGTGAAATATTGATTCTGTAATAACTTATATACTAATTATCCGAATCCTCTGTAATTCCACACATAGTAATAGTTTTTTTTGTCGCTATCAACTTGAGAAATGTGGGTGAAGTGGCCCGCCCCTTTTGGTACCTCCCACACAAAGGGACCATTTTGTACGAAAAGTTAACAGCTTATAACATTAATACCAGTTCATAAAAATACTTGAAAGTAATGCTTTTATAGCGCCTACAGTCCAGAGAAAAATTGGCGTTTTGCCAAGCCTCTTTTGGTGCCTCCCACACAAAGGTACCATTTTGTACAAAAATTTAAAAGCGTATATACTCACAAAGTGAGGGTATACCTTAGTCGGCTTACCCGACTGAAAATTCCATACTTGCTGTTTAATAACTTATATTACTAAAAATTTTATGTTTATAAATGAATTTGATCGGGTCATTTATGTTAATACTTTTTATTATTGTATTACATTGTTTCTGTAATAAGGGACATCATTTTACTAATTTTAATACAGATTTAATACCAAATCGGAGGAACATGTGTATATATGAGGGCTATATCTAAACCTGAAACGATTTTCCTCAATAGGGATCCTTGGACCAAAAAAGAGCACTGTGCCAAATTTCATCACGATCGGACCATAAATACGACCTGGATTTTGATTTAAAGAATGCATCTACAGACGGACTTTTGGGTGTTATAAACAAATGTACAAATTCATTATACTCTGGAACACAGTGTGGTGTAGGGTATCGAATTTATTTATTTCTTCATAAGAAAATGTTGTATAGTTTATTGGTGCTTCAGAATTATCATTTACCCTTAAAAAAAAGCCTTCATTCAATTAAGTTCTCGTGTTATCTGCCAGTTTCCATAAGGGAGTTTTAGACGTATGAACCATTTCAAATTACTTAGTAATATCGGTAATAAAAAAATTAATGTGTGGATATAGGAATGTAAAATATTCAAACATGTCGACATAGAGACAGGCGGACGGACATTGCTAAATGTTTTAAAATGTCGTAAAACGGATTTCCGACGAACATACTTAGGGTCTTCGGTCAAAACGGATGTCTGACGAACATACTTAGGATCTTAGGTCACTCTTTCCCGTATCAAATGATATCCTCGTATACCCTTCTACACTAAATTGAGCGTATACAAATTTGATGATATCTATTCGAAAATAAATTGTTTTCTATTTTTATTTTTTACAAAATCTTCTAAACCAGCAAAAGTATGTAACACAAAGGCTATACTAATTTTGCTGACAGTTTCTATGTTAGTTCTTATTTTCAAGATATTCGACCACAAAGTTTACTGGGAAATCAGAGAATTCAGATATCTCGACTTTGAAGTGGAAGATTTCGGAATACACGCTTCAGTCCAAAGAAGGAAATAAAAATGAGCTTTGGAGAATTAGTAGTCCAAGATTGACGCCCCCTTGCCGCAAAAAAATTTACCTCAAATCTTATCGTATGACAAACTACATAGAAATCGCCACAATTTAAATTTCAAAAACAAAATTACAAATAATGTCTTCCGGATTTTAGAGAACAATATGCCTAAACTCATAAAACAATACTATAGAATGTCGGTTCACATTTAGATATAGACGGACTCCAATAAATATATTTAAAAATAGCAAGCAGCAACCATTTTTAAAATGTAACTTCATCACAAACCCATTAAATTTCTTCAACTATGCCTTGCATCTTTCGGACGCAAGAAACTAAAAATTAAGTAACTATTATTAGGTGTATTTTTTCTATTTTATGAATGTTTTCAAGCAAGCAAAAAGTTATTTAAAAAACTTATTGTATTTGTTGTTTGCACACTGTTTCACTGGTCGTTTATAAATTGTGCATTCCTGAGTTGGTCTTTAGCTTCACCCCTATATAGTTTTGAAAACTCAAATTTTAAACTTAGGCTAACTTAAAACTCTTCAATAAGTTTCTAGTTTTCATTCCAATCTTTGGTTAAGAATCGTCACATTTAATTACCATTTTTTTAGGATATTCCCACACTGTGTATGTACTGTAGCGTATAAATAGTTTTTATATACTTTTTTTTCTACTTTTTATGCACAATTTTACAATAATACTTTAAGTGTCTGTAGCTTAACCCCTATATTTTTCAGAAGTTCCAAATTTAAATCCAAAAGCTCGCCAATACGTCTTCTTCTAAGTGTACTAAATTGCATTGCAACAAGTAAGAAAGTTCAGTCGGGTAAACCGACTAATGAATCCCCTCACCTTGAGTCTCAAAAAAATATTAGTAAATTAATTAATTTTTTACTTTTACTTAAATTATTATCAATTTATCAATTAATAACTTTAAAGTATGTACATACTGGTATTAAAGTTCAAAACTGTTTACTTTTGGTACAAAATGGTACATTTGTCTGAGAGTTACCAAAAGGGGCGTCTCAATAACGGTCACTTTTCTCTGGACTGTAGGTACTATAAAAGCATTACACTGTACAAAATTTCAAGTATTTATATGCACTGGGGCTGTTAACTTTTGGTGTAAAATGGTCCATTTGTGTGGTAGGTACCAAAAGGGGCGTGCCAATTACGGCCAATTTTCTCTAGACTCTAGGTACTATAAAAGTATTACACTGTACGAAATTTCAAGTATTTGTTTGCACTGGTATTCAATTTATAACTTTTGGTACAAAATGGTCCATTTGTGTGGGAGGTACCAAAAGGAGCGTGGCAATAATGCCCATTATTAAATCATTACACTGTACAAAATGATACCAAAAGGGGCGTGACAACTTTGCCTATTTTTTCTCGAGGTAATACACTCAAAAAATTTATTTCCTAAATTTTAGTAAAATCCATACTCCAATTTAGTTCAATGTTTTTATTCATATTGAGTTAATTTTTTCTTAACACTGGGAAATTTTATTTAGTACTACCAAATTTTATTTTTTAACTAAAAATGAGGACATATTTTTACTAAAACAATATTTGTTGGAAAAAGTTCGAATATTCATATATTTATCAAATTTAAACATATGCGGTGGACACCCAACATAGACATAAGGAAATTATGAACTAATAATGGAAAGCATGATTTTTAGGAAATTTTAACTAAAAATAATCATGAATCCTTATTTCGAGTCCATGAATTTGAACTCAAAATTAGGAAAACATACTAAAATCAAGGAAAAATTAACTAATTTCGGACTATGTTGTAGTCCTAAAAACACAAAAAATTCTGTTCTTTTTCGTTCCGCAATTTTTATTTTTTCGCAAATCGTTACTTGCAGAAATTAAATTTATGGAGCAACATTAAAAATGTTACGCCCGGGACGAGAGTCGAACCGACAACCTTATGATAGTGAGCCAGACACACTATATATCGAGCTACGAAACTCTTTTAGGATTGATATGAAAATGTCATTCATAATAAAATTTCTTCGTCGCCTATAAATATAGTATATGGCAACTCTATTTATCATTCAATGATGGCAATCCTTTTATCAAATTTAAGTGTACATAAAAATACATTGTTTCGAAAATTTTGGGATATATAATTGTATTTAAAAACTAATTTTTCATAAAAATTTAAGTGTCTACGTAGCTCAGTTGGTAAACATGTGGTTCATAAAACGGAAGGTTCTGGGATCGAATCGCATTCGGAGGTAAAATTTTATATATAGATAATGTTTAATGGTTTAATAAAATAAATTTCAATTCCTAAAATAAAGCAGAAGAGAGAGAAATCCAAAGAGGAAGTGTGGTAAGAGAGAGATTCCAACATATAAATGGAAAGTGAATGATGTAGGATCAAAAATCGCAAAAAAAAATCATGGACTATAAAAAGTCCAAGAAAAATTTTAATTTTTCTTTTCTTTTTGCATAAATTTAATTAAATTTTCCTAAATTTGGGTAAAAATTTACTTGCAATAAGGACAAAAGTATGCTGAATTTGCATAATTTCAAGTCCGAATTTGCTAGTATTGAGTTAATTTTCCCTGTTTTAATTTCAATAGTTACTTAAAGGAAGTACGAGTTAACTAGAAATAAGTTAAAAATATTTCATAATTGTGAGGAAATGTATGAACTTGATATAAGGAAAAATAGCTTTAGCGAAATACGAAGTTCAATATTCCTACAGTTAAGTTCATTTTAACTTGCTCTAGGGTTCACTTTTTTTGGAGTGTAGTGACTAATAAACTAATACTATGTGTAGAATTTCAGAGGATTCAAATAAGTAGTATAGAAGTTATTAAATAATCAATATTTCACTAAATGTTAACCCTTTGAGGGGGAGGTACTAGAAGGAGTGGACCAATATGGCCCATCTTCGAACTTAGCCGGAGATAGAAGAAAATATTACCACATACCAAATTTTAAGTCAATCGATTACTCCTTTCGAGAGTTATCGAGCACACGCGCCAGCAGACACACAGACAGACAGACAGACAGACGGACGGACATTGCTCATTCGACGTAAAATGACCCAAAACGGATATCCGCCGAACATACTTAGGGTCTTAGATCACTCCTTCGATGTGTTACACTTTTGGTTCGTAGCAAATGATATATACCCTCCTCTCTAAGGTGAGGGGATAATTAGTTGACTTATAAAGAAACGGCAGATTCATCTTCCGTTTTTTTCGAAATTCCCACACTGTGTACTGTATCGTATAAATAATTTTAACAATTCAAATAATCATTCGCCACCATTGCATATGGCACATGTGCACATAGCCTTTATTTGTATACCCTTTTTTATACCGTTTGTACCACCTCAAAATATTTTTATCCGAGACCTAATAAAGTATATATATTCCTAATCGTTGTAAAATTCTAAGACGATTCAGGGTTTATTTATATCCGAAATCCTTCACACAAACAACCGTAGTTATGGTTTGATATAGCACCCATACAAGGGTCGTTTACCCTACATCATAGAACGGGAGCTTTATTCATTTTGTCACTCAGTATGTAACACCTTTATGACATTTCACTAAAGTGTGATTTAAAAGACCTATACAAAAATTAATATTTGACAAAATGGGATGACTCAACTTCTGAGGTGCCCCAAATATAGTAGTCTTCCCCAGGTATCAGCACTATCATGCATTAGCTTGTTTATATTAGAACAATTAGGTATGATCACCTCCAAAAAATAAGTTTTGAGTTGTGACGTTATTTTTGTTACCTGATAAAATTATAAGACGATTTAATTGAGCTAAATGACTGAAATTTGGTAAAGATACTACTTGGTTTCTTCAATTTCAAATACTAAATTTTTGTTTTTTTTTTTGCCCAAACGAAAGATTTTGTCATTTAAAAGCGGTTTTCTGGAATATCCGTCTATGTCAGAAATTTCATATTTCGATATTTTAACGTAGATGAATTCTGCTAATCATTACCTGTTGATTAATATATGACAATCCTATATATGAGTAACATATCACTAAATTTTCCTAGTTAAGGCTATGTATGCATGTCAAGTACGGGTTTTCCAACAAGAGGTGTTATTTTGAATCACCCGGTATTTCGGTAGCTGTCACTTTTGAAGCTTTTATTCTTTGACATTTGACAAGTAGAAACCACGCCATTACTAAAAATGGAACGATACACGATTCAACAACGCATTGAAATTATTAAAATTCGAAAAATCGGAAATAATCGAAAAAATAATCTTGACTGATGAGGCCCATTTCCACCTCGGTGGCTACGTCAACAAGCAAAATTGTCGCATCTGGGGCTTGGAAATCCCAAGAGTTATTGTTGAGAAGCCTCTCCATCCTCAACGTGTGACTGTTTGGTGCGGTTTATGGTCCGGCGGGGTCATTGGACCTTACTTTTTCGAAAATGAGGTTGGATCAACAGTTACGGTGAATGGATTGCGTTATCGAGAGATGATTAATGGTTTTTTATGGTCGGAGTTGGATGGTATTGATCTGGACAACGTTTACTTTCAACAAGACGGCGCTACGTGCCACACAAGCAACGAAAACATTGCTCTGTTATGGGAAAAGTTTCCGGACCGTGTTATCTCTCGCAGAGGTGATCCCAATTGGCCACCGAGATCTTGTGATTTAACGCGTTGCGACTTCTTCCTTTGGGGCCACGTGAAAGATAAGGTCTACGCCAACAGCCCAGCGTCGATTCAAGACCTCAAAGATAGAATTCGTGAGGCTATCGAGGACATAGGGCAGCCACTTTGCGATTTGGTTATGGAAAATTTTATGAAAAGGATATGGTCCTGTAAGCGTGGTCGTGCTGGCCATTTGGCTGATGTTATTTTTCATTATTAACGGCATACCTTCCTCTTTATTATGAAAAAAAACATCCGATCATTTATCTCAAAAAGTGGCATTTTTCTTTGAATACCAAAATAAAACCTCTTGTTGGAAAACTCTTTAATTATTAAAATTTTTTTTGTAATATTTCTCGAAGTCCTAGTAGAACAATATGGGTCTCAAATGAAAGTCCTAGTAAGACAATATGGGCCTCAAATGAAAGGACACATTATGGGCTATCTAAATATTATTTTCGTTTTTAGAAAGCGGAACTAAAAAGTAGCAAAAATGACCTGAACATTTTAGTCGTTTACTATCCTTTAAGATCCTCGGTAGAAAATTATGAAAAAAAAATAAATAAGTATTTTGCGGATCTTAATGTTCAGTTATTCATATCCAAATTGTAGCATTCTACTTTGATTAGTTTTTTTCTAGAACTAATTTAATTTTACATCAATGGTTATTTTGTTATTTTCTTATTTACCGAAATCTAAATGGGGTAAAAACATTTGACACAATTGTTTATATTATTTTATGGATGAGCAACATTTGAATTAAAATAGTTCTAAAAACAAACTATTCAACATAGAATGCTAAAATTTGGATATGAATAACTGAACAGCAAGACCCGCACAATATATATTTTTACAAAATTTTCTACCATTTTCGCAACTTTTTAGTTCCACTTTCTAAAAACAAAAATAGAATTTCGATAGCCCAAAATGTGCCCCTTCATTTGACGCCCATAATGTCTTACAAGAACATTCATAAAATTCAAAAAAAAATTGGAATAATTATATCCTTAAAAAATGTTATGTGCTTTCACAAGCGAACTTGCCCAGAAAATAAAAAAAACTGAGTATACAGTTTTGTTTTGTTTCTTGTCAGCGTTCAGAATTTTATATACATTTCCAAGACCAATCATTTTTTTTTAAATTTTATCTTAAAATTTAAAGAAACATACAAAATGTTGGCGCAAGAAAAAAATTTATATTCAAAATCCAGTGTCATGGGAATATTAAAGGTTTATTAAAAAACCGACAATGTTCCATGATTTCTTTCTGTGTACAAACATTTTGTTCGAATCATGTTTTACATATACACATACATATTTCTTCTTACCGAACATCAGTATCAGATGAGATTTTAGTGCTCAAAACCTAATCAATTTCGAAGATTGTCCTTTGCCCATTTCCCATTTTGTCCTTACTCAATTATATGTGATTGAGTGTGCTAAAATTGTTAGTTCATCAGTGGTGTGTTGTTCTTGCTGTTGTTGTTGTCTGAAAATTATCTCACGTTCAATGGGTTTCTTCTCGATTTGACAAATTTCATTTTGCTTTGTCGCTGTCGTTGCCGTTGTTGTTGTTAATAAATGTGTTCGTGTATTCCTCTCCGGATATGTGTTATTATACGAACACTTCCGTTTCTCTGACAGGCTGTGTGTGTTGTTGTTGCTGTTATTCTTCATTTGCCATTTCGCTCCGAGAGAGAGACAAAGAAAGAGTACACAATGCCAAAAGGCGACAAAGGATATGTACTACACTGTACTCCTCCTAACCATACACACACAATTAAGTGTAAAGGCTGACAGTTATTAATTATGCGTTTTGCCAAAAATGCCACGAAAAACGGAGGAGAGGATTCACTTTGTGCCGTCTTTCGTAGGGAGTCTGTGCGGCAAATGATTTGCTTGCTCTTTTTGTTTTTGCATGCTTAGTGAGAGAGTTTTAGCTCTCTCTTTCTCTCTCTCTCTCTCTTTGAGGCTGCGCTGTACATTCTATTTATCCGTTTGAATTTTATCCTTGCCTTTAATTTCTAATAATGTTCTGGCTTAGGGTTGCATCTCCTCTTTTTTTCTTGTTCTTCTACTTCTGGATGGGATTCTTGGATGCTAAAATGTTCGCCTTAACGGCTCTTCAAAGGATATGTCATTCAGGTGTCCTGCAGTTTTATTCTTGTGTTTATGTATAGGTATTTTGTGTCCGGTGCTGTGCATGTCAGATCTTGTTCAATAGTATATATGTCAGGACTTTACGCTGTCGTTGACCCATTTGCCTGCATTTTCCTGTCTACGCATATCCTTTTCTACTTACAGAGACACTCAAACACATTTTTATGTTTTTTTTTCCAATTTTTTGTTGGTATACTTTTATATGTGAATTTTTTTGTGTGAGCGAAGGAGAAGTCTGAGAAAAGAGGGAATAATCAATATTGTTTTAGGATAGCAAGTTGTGGGAGTCCTTTTTGTGTGGGTTCGAATGCGTGTGTGTGTGTCCAATGAATATTTCATTATCCTGAAAATTTGAACATTGTTCTCAGAATTAAATTAGGAATTTTCCTAACCTAACTCAATGTGAAAAGTGTGCGTATTTTACACACACTCTCTTTTGTATGCGGGTACTTATTCACATTCACTCTCTGGCTCTCGTTTACATAGTTTTCCCAACTGGCAATACTTTAGGCTCTCTCTATTTCTCTCTCGTTCTTTCTGTGACATTTTTGACAGTTTGAATAACGGTTATTCTTACGCACTCGGGATTTTTGGTTAACCAGAAAGCTTTGTGAGAACAAACAGAGCCGCAATGCTCACTCATCATCATTATGTCTTGTTAGAAAAGCTCATAATGATGTTCAAGCCTAGAGCTGAGAGGGAGTAGGTGGAGCTTTTGCTCCCGTTTTAATGGGAAGCCTTGCTCCACTTTTTGTCAACGACGTTGCGGGCTTTTAATACAAAAGATTTTGCCGAGTGCGTCGGGTCGGTTTTTGGTGTTGAACGGCATTCGTTGTCGTGTGGAATGAAGTGGAACGGGAGAACCCTCCATCCAGCCGAACATTAAACATTCGTGTGCGTGCATGTGTATGCTTTTACGTGCGGGTGTGTGTGTGTGTGCATAGTCCTTTTTACACAACATACCTCCACATATACTAAACGCCATAGTATATAATAGTAAAAGTTGTGAAAGAAATTTCGGTTGTAGTGAAAGGACAACGAAACAAAAAATACACAGAAAAACGGCAAAAAAAAGAAACTATACCGAAAACCGAATATCAAACGAATAAATATAGTATTGAATCGACGAATAAACGAAAGAAACGAAAAACAAAAACCCCTAAATTAATTTAACAAGTCAATTAAATGTGCAATTAATAAAGAAAAAATATAAATTAATTAATTAAATAAATATAAAGATTAATTAAACTTAAAACTACAAATAAATACAAATAAGGTGCTAAAGAAAATCTCAAAAAAAAAATTAAAATAAACTTGAATTGAAAATTAAAAAAAAATCCAATAATTTTATATACATTTATCTACCTACAAATAAGTATATACATACATACAATACAAAAATAAAGCAAACAATGTTTAAAGAACACGAGTTCACAGGGTGTACATAAACCACCTACACTTGTCAAATTTTAACATTCTGCGACTCTGAGACCCCTTCCCCCACCACTCAGCATTTTCTTTAAATGGTCCTGCTCAATTTTTTCTCTGGTATACATGCTACAATAATTTCTTGTGTTTTTTCGTGAAGGGAGGAGGCATTTATTGGGAGCCTGTAGTTGTCTTCAACTCCCCCCTGTTCCTCTGTCCCCCCACAACATACGATAATCTCATTAGGACTGCTTGAACTGTGGCTGGCAGACAATCTTTCACAAGATTTTGCTCACAAAACATGCTTCACACATAAAAGGCGCCTAAACGCCTTACAACTCTGGGAAACATCCCCCTCTTCCAACACTCCACTCCAATCCAGTCCTCCTCTCCTCTTCACTCCTCTTGTCCTTTCTTTGTTCATCTTCATCCAAAGCTATCATTTAGCCATCAGAAGCTTACCCTGGTTTTTTGTTTGTTTGTTGGTTACCTCCAACATCGAGACTATGGCAGCTCTGTCTGAGGGCAACAACAAAGGATATTTGTATCGTATATGCCCAAATGTCTATACCCTCTAACAAAAGCCAAAAACCACGTCACACATTGTTCCAAAAATAACACACAACATTGTTGTATGTACTCGTATATATGGGGGACGTTTACGCACATGTTATTCCATGATCTAAGGCGCCAAATATTCCACGAGAGGAGGTTCGATAAAGTGGAGGAGGCGAGGCGAGTCAGAAAAGCCTTTGGCCTTTCGGCGGGTATATCCATGGGGTCCTTGGTCAAATTCAGGATATTAACTGTCATTATAATAATATTCTTATCGATTGTTGTGTATGCTCAACCACATTAATCACAAGTTTGGTTAACAACCATCGCCGCTCACCGAATGGCCTGCGGTTACACTAGTTTACCAAACATAATTTTATTACATTTGATTATATTGCATTGGTACAAGCAAAGAAAAAATAATTTCCGCAGGAAAAACAAATTCTAGACAACCACACTGTGTTTACGGCAACGGTAATGTCTTTTGTAGCAAACTAATTTTTAGTTTCCACAAAAGGAAATTTCGTTTACCGAAAATGTGGTACGTAGTTTTTTTAAATTTCATCCATGGGAAATGTCTTAAAATAATAATTTTTCTAGATTCCTACTATTCATTGCTCATAGATAGAGATGTCAAACGGGATTGGTTTTCACAAATCCCGGGATTCGGGATTTTAAATTGCAAATCCCGGGATTGTTTCGGGATCCCGAAATTGTTCGATATCGCGGCATTTTCGGGATAAATCGGGATTTCGGAATCCCGAAATTGTTCGATATCGCGGTATTTTCGGGATAAATCGGGATTTTTTCATTCTTAATGGAATACAAAGATATTTCGAAATGGAATCCAAACATTTTAGTTCAGTTTTAATTTATTTTAAATTAATTTAAATAAGGGTAAAAACAGCTAAAGCTTGCATTAATTATACCCTACACCACACTGTGGTACAGGGTATTATAAGTTTGTTTCACGGCAGATGTTTGTAACACCTGAAAATAACACAGCTAGACCCACCTTAAAGCATACCGATCGACTCAGAATCACTAGCTGAGCCGATTTAACGATGTCTGTCCGTCCGTCCGTCTGTCCATGTAAAGTTGTTCGTCGACTACAGGTCGCAATTTCACTCCGATCGTACTGAAATTTTGCAGTTTAGAGTATTTCGCGGCTCCGCTCACAGAATGGCCTGCGGTTACACTAGTTTACCAAACATAATTTTATTACATTTGATTATATTGCATTGGTATAAGCAAAGAAAAAATAATTTCCGCAGGAAAAAACAAATTCTAGACAGCCACACTGTGTTTACGGCAACGGTAATGTCTTTTGTAGCAAACTAATTTTTAGTTTCCACAAAAGGAAATTTCGTTTACCGAAAATGTGGTACGTAGTTTTTTTTAAATTTCATCCATGGAAAAAGTCTTAAAATAAAATAATTTTTCTAGATTCCTACTATTCATTGCTCATAGATAGAGATGTCAAACGGGATTGGTTTTCACAAATCCCGGGATTCGGGATTTTAAATTGCAAATCCCGGGATTGTTTCGGGATCCCGAAATTGTTCGATATCGCGGCATTTTCGGGATAAATCGGGATTTCGGAATCCCGAAATTGTTCGATATCGCGGTATTTTCGGGATAAATCGGGATTTTTTCATTCTTAATGGAATACAAAGATATTTCGAAATGGAATCCAAACATTTTAGTTCAGTTTTAATTTATTTTAAATTAATTTAAATAAGGGTAAAAACAGCTAAAGCTTGCATTAATTATACCCTACACCACACTGTGGTACAGGGTATTATAAGTTTGTTTCACGGCAGATGTTTGTAACACCTGAAAATAACACAGCTAGACCCACCTTAAAGCATACCGATCGACTCAGAATCACTAGCTGAGCCGATTTAACGATGTCTGTCCGTCCGTCCGTCTGTCCATGTAAAGTTGTTCGTCGACTACAGGTCGCAATTTCACTCCGATCGTACTGAAATTTTGCAGTTTAGAGTATTTCGCGGCTGTTAAGATCGCTATTGAATTTGGTTGAAATCGGTTCAGATTTAGATATAGCTCCCATATATATCTTTCGTCCGATTTGGCCCTTTAGTCCTATAGAAGCTGTATTTTACATCCGATCGTTTTGAAATTTAGAATGGTAGAGTTTCTTGATCCATGAACCAACATTGCCGAATTTGAAGAAAATCGGTTAAGATTTAGCTATAGCTCCCATATATATGTTTCGTCCGATTTGGCCCTTTAGATCCAATCGTTTTTATACCCTACACCACACTGTGGTACAGGGTATTATTTAAGTATAAAATGTCCCAAAAGTAAATTTATGTAAACAATTTATACATGAATTACAAAATGTATATATCAGAGTTATTCAATATTACGAGAGTGGTGTAGGGTATTATATAGTTGGCACCGCCCGACTTTAGCCTTTCCTTACTGGTTTTTGTTAAAAACTACAAACTTTTATTAAAATATTTCACAACATCTTAGCTATGAAATAATTTTGGTCCAATTTCAGTTCGTCGTCTGAATTATTATTGATGTTATAATTTTCTATCATTAAAGCACTAAAATTTGTCGATCCATATCACATCTTATATTAGGATTTTTTCATAAATTTGAAAGAATAGAATACAATCATCTTCGTTTTGTGGGAAACAAACTCTATTTGTGTTCTTGTTTTAAGTTTACTTAGTTATAATTACATTTATGATATATTTTGTAATTCTTCTCCAAATTTCTAATTTTTTCACCGGATTATGTCAATGTTTTTTGATGTTAACAATTTGCTTCATTAGTTTACATTTTCGACAGAGATTAACCATCTTTCACTTAATATTTTATAAGAGACAGCTTCATATGTTATTATAAAATTTTATTTATTTTAAAAAATCCCGGGATTCGGGATTTTTCGGGATCGGGATTTCCCGGGATTTTCGGGATCGGGTTTCTTGTTTGACATCACTACTCATAGACAATATAACATGACATATTTTCTCACTCGATTAAATATTTAATTGATTTTGAAGGTATCAAAGAAAACTTTTTTTTCTATATAAATTAAATAGAAAATCTGAGATGGAAATCGGATTAAAATTATCCATTTTTATACCCTGCCTCATTGGGTTGTTATTTCGTTTGTAACGCCTTAAAATACATGATCGGATACACTATAAGTTCAGTCAGTTTATATTCAGGATCATCATTAGTTATATTCAGGATCATCAAGATATTCTAAAACGAATTAGCAATGTCCGTCCGGCTGTCTTTTAAAATCACGCTACTTTTCGCAATAATAGCTCTATGCCAAATGCACTTTAAAAATATATCCCGCATAATTTCGACACGCTACATCGAATGGCATTTGCCGTTTTTTCCTGTGTCATCGCTTTTTCGAGATATTTAGCCACAAACTTTGTGCTGGGTAAACGAAGAGTTTAGTAAATTCAGACACAATTTTAGTACAGAAGGATTCGGAAAAGATGTTCCATGTCAAGGAACAAAATAAAGGAGACACGTCAAGAAGTATTTCTCCTAAAACACACTACACCCCGGCTCATCCCCATAACGCTGAACATCCTGCTCCAAAAATACTCGTAATGATATATCAAAAGTTAGAGAAATCGATAGAATCGATTGGATTCAGTCACAATTTTTGCATAGAAGGCTTTGTAATAGAAGTTCCATGTTAAAGACCGAAATACATGAGACCCTGCAGGAAGTATTTCTCTCAAAACAACCAATACCCCTACTCATCCCCTTACCCCTGAAAATCCTCCTCAAAAAATAATGATATATCAAAAGTCGTAGAAATGTATATGTATATTAACCCTTTGACGACCACTGGGACATATATGTCCCATGCGAATTGTTTTGCAATTTTTATCATACTTATGTCTAAAGTATGTAAGTAAGAAGAAAACATGTGTAATTTTTTGATTTCACTAAAATAATTCGACCTTTTTTTAATTTTTTCGAGCAGTAGCTTAGAGAATTAAAAAAAGTTGGTATTTTTTCAATCCTTATGGTCGTCAAAGGGTTAAAAAAACGATTGGCCATTAAGCTGTATTGTGGGGGCCTAAAGGGTTTTATTACAGAGATATATTTTGATATATATTTTTTTTCCCAAACATATTCGGCTTGAAAAATATATGTATATGTTTAGAAGATATTGTTGTAAACAAATCTTTGTTTAAATCCCAATATATTATTATTTGGGACTATTTTTTCCGAAACAAAAATTTATTTGCGTTTCAGAATTCAGAAAATAGTTATGTAAAATTTTTATTAAGTCGAGGTTAATGTTTTAGAAATTTTTAATGATCGTAAAATTAATAAATAATTATAATTAAAATCGTATAATCTTGAATCAAAATAAATAACGACAAGAAATGATTGCTTGGAATACTCGGCTGCATATGGTATTGTAACTGGGAGGTACAATTTGAAACCGACGAAAAATTAAAACTAAAATTCGAAAAAAAATAAATTTGGAGAAGTTCATAAACAATACTTTTATTTTTATTTAATCACATATTTTATTTGAGAAATGTAGTTTGCAAAAATTTTTTTGGTGTTACATATATATTAACATATGTGGGCGCCCCAGTAGGTGAGTTGGTAGCGAGCTCGCCTATGAGTTTGGGGGTCGTGGGTTCGATTCCCACCAGAGGCTCTGGTCTGTCGCTGCAAACATTCAGTCATATGGTCTTTGTAACCCGGCCTTTCCCTGGACCTTAAAATTAGAATATAAATTTACTTTGTATTGTAATTCAAATAAATAAATAAAAATAAAAAATTAAAAATTTGTGTTGCAAATATATTTTCTTTCGATTCAAACATATCAAAAAGGGCTTTTGTCCCGTGTATATTATGTTTTAGTCCCCACATATAGAGGTCGCTCATTGATATGTTTTTAAGCTATAGAATCCACATTTTACAACCGATTAAGCTGAAAATAAGCAGATTGTATTTTGTATCAAATAAAAATCTGGACAAAAAAAATTGATAACATCGGTATATGTTTTGATAAAGAGGTTGCTCTTAAATATGTATATTAATGTTAAAGTCGAAGACACTAAATTTGTCAAACAATTTGGCTGAAAATGTGCAGTTGGTAGTCTATTTTCACAATAATTCCCCACAACAAAAAGGAACACATCGATCAATGTTGCATAACAGTTATCATACAGAGGTCGACTACATTTTCCTGACGATTTCTCTGATATTTTGCAGTTTTTGTTTTAATTCTACTAAAATTGTGTATAAGAAAAAAGTTTAAATGTTCTATGACTTTGTTTTAATATAGTATCCATACAAAGGTCGCTCTTAAATATCTTTGCTTATGACATATATTGTAGGGATATAACGAAAGTGACTTTAGCGAAAGCGAATGCGAATATTAAAATATATTTCTTGTGAATGCGAAAGCGAATAGTGAAATATGCGAAAGCGAATGCGACAACGAATAATAGTTTGACCCATTATTGCCAACAAAATTAAGGGCCAGAATTAATACTTCTCCGGGAAACTCAAGCATTAAGGATGTTTTCTATATTTTGACCTCTTGTTACTGCAAGGACAAACATATTTTTTTTTCAACTGTTTTGAAGAGATGTAACAGAGGTTTTTATTGGTATTAATATGTTCAAAATATGTAAATCGAATACTAAAATATATTTTTGCGAAGGCGAATGCGAATATACCAACGATGGTTTTTGCGAATGCGAATATTAAAAATGATGCGAATAATTGGCATTCGCATATGCGAATGCGAATATTCGTTACATCCCTTATACACAGTTTCCACATTTTCTCAAGCTTACAATTTTTCTTCATTTTCACCAAATTGATTCAAGATGGACCCAAATAAAGTATACTCTTCTAAATGATATATTAAATTCATACTTAAGCAGCCCGTAAGGACCCAAATTTCTCAATTTTAAAGTGGCGATTTATTTAAGCCAAAATAACCACTTTCAATCCGACACTAACAAGACGACATAGGTTACATTGAAATCCAACAAGGATGAGCTAAAATCAGGCGAAGCCCACTACATATGATGCCCTACCCTGGCCAATCAGAGCAGAATCAAAATAAATATTGTCAAATTTTATCAATTATGTTTTCCTAATAACATTTTCAACAATCAACATTAACATTTTTTTGTGACGCAAGATTTTGCAGTCGATTGGGTTACATATGGGATAATACAGTTTGAGCCTATAAGCGATAAATCGTTATATACACGGGGCAAAATTGCCTTTTTTGTTATGTTTGAATTAAAAGAAAATATAATTGGAACACAAATTTTTAAATGTTATATATTTTAGAGCAAATACATTTTATTTATAAATCAATGCAGTTTATTTGGAAATCATATATTAATATACTACAAAAACATATATTTGCAAACTAAATTTCTCAAATAAAATATTTAAATTTTAAGCGATTCAAAGTTAATTTTTTAGAAATTTTTAATGTTGGTAAAATAATAATTAATAGTAATTGAAAACCTATAACATTGGATCAAAATAAATTACTTAGAGGATTGACAACTAATGATAGCTTAGAATACTCGGAAATTTGAAATGATTGATTTAAAACATAAGTTAATGCCACATATGGTATCATAACTGGGAGGTACCATTTGAAACAAAGTAAAAATTAAAACAAATATTCGAATAAGTTAGCAAAAGTTTTGAAAATATTTTTTAAATAACATATATTTGCATAAATTCCTAAACAATACTTTGTTTGTTTTTAAACACATATTTTATTTGAGAAATTTAATTTGCAAATATATTTTGTTGTAATATATTTTTAAAAGCTTTCCAAATATATTTTACTGATTTTCAAATAAAATGTATTTGGTATATATATTTAGAAATATATACTATTTTAAAATGTGTGTTTCAAACATATTTTGTTTCGATTGAAACATATCTAAAATGACGATTTTGCTCCTTGTAGTATAATTTATAATATTATAAACAATTGGCTTCAACTCGTTTTAATATAATTTTTTCGTCCGTTCGAAGATATATAATATATTGCGGGAAAAATCTTATTTTTGAGAAAATTTTAATAACACAGTGCGACAAAATAAACTCAAGTTGAGAAGCAAATGACGCGATACTATTTTTCCTGTGGGTATTGTCGAGTAAAACACGAATCTTATTTTGGAATTCCCCGGACACCCTCAAAATCCGGATTTACGGGTAAAAAGCCGATTTTCTTGACTTTTTTCACTTGACCGCCAATAACTTGGTTAATTATTAACAGATTTTTAATCTCTAAACAAATTTGGGAAGAATGTAGTTAGACCTTTCTAACGATATATATTTTGTCGGACACCCCCAAAATCCGGATTTACGGGTAAAAAACAGATTTTCTTGCCTTTTTTCACTTGAACGCAATAACATTGTTAACTATCATCCGATTTCTAATTTCTAAATGAATTTGGAAAGATGATTATTAGAGTATTAGACCTTTCCATCGATGTATATTTTGTTTATTTAAAGTTGTAGGAATATCTGTATATTTGTCCCGCAAACAAATGATTAAATTTTTTTTATCATTTTTTAGTTTAGGCAATGTTTTTAATAATTATTTCGTGAGATAACCGTACGATTAATTAATTTTCATATATAGTATATTTTATAAGGAGTAAATACAACCAGTCTCTTAAAAATCCGTTTGCAATTGACTGAGTTATTAAAGTTTCATTAAAAGTAAATCGGTACATAAACAATAGTTTTGGCCATTGAACTCAATAATGTCTGCTTGAGCGTTTCATGTTTAACTCGTCATCATGCTAAAAACTAATGGCTCCCCACAGAAAATAATCCAAAGGGCTCAAATCACAAGTCAAAGCAATCGGTAGTTCAAATTGAAAATTTTAAATGCCCACCCTTAAGTTCAGTGTCTTGTTAGAACATTCATCATATCGTCATACTGATCTCGGTCTTACATAGTTCCAGCAAACATTTCTGCTCATTTGTATGTGACCAGCTTTAATGCCGCCTCATAAAGCACATTTATACCGTCCTATTTTGGAGCGGTTCTAATTGTCGCCCCATCTTGGGCAGAGTCCACATTTTGAGCCTTTAACTGACCTGCATAACGACCAAAATCTGTGGACTTTGGTTCTTTTATTTATGGGGTCCTTCCAGCTCAGATTCCGATCCAAGATTGCTCCGACCGAGGATTCTCGAATTGAAATCGATCTTCAGGTTCCTCGTGAGTTGGAATATCTCTACTTATCTGGGTTAATGTTTAATCTTCGTTGTTGTGCCCAGTGTGCCATCGATGCTTATTGCTCTAACTAATTTTTCGTGGCATCGGCAGGTTTTGTATTTTCCAGATTTACTACTTGAATTTATCTACCTTTTAAGGGCAAATCATTCTCTCGATCATTTCCAATCATTACGATGATTCATCAATAAAAAGTTCTAATAACGTGTCCCCTAGTTCGGAGCCACCCGTTTAGCAGTGGTTTTCTATGGGTACTTGAGTTGGGGATCCGCTCAACTAGGATTGTCTGCATCGAACAAATAATTCGCAGTTAGCTGCAATCCCGCTTTTCTGCAATACGATCGGAGATTTCCGCTGTTTTGTTATGACATATCAGTGATTGTAGTACCTTTGATGGTACGTCTTATGGTCTTGATTTATCAATGCAACCATATGTGTCTTGCTTAAATGCCGTTTCATACAGTTCATTATAGTCTACACCATCCTATTTTGGAGCAGTTCTAATTGTCGCCCCATCTTGGACAGAGTCCACATTTTGAGCCTATAACTGTCCTGCATAACGACCAAAATATTTGAACTTTCGTGGCTATTTTATATATGCATTCCTTCCAGCTCAGATTCCGATACAAGATTGCTCCTACCGAGGATTCTCGAATTGAAATCGATCTTCGTGAGTTGGAATATCTGTCCTCAGACTACAGGCATAATTGCTTTCGACTCCTACTCCTTAGAAGTATTAAAACATCTTCTTCATAGTAGACTAGTTTAAGTCCTTCATTGATGAGGATTCTTAGTAGACTGTGTATTATGTAACACATAGAAGAAGTATTGAATCATGAGTCTTATTGTATCGCCTATTGTATAATTTCCAGCGTATTCAGTTTTGAAATGTATGTTCCAATAACAACAATT
Source organism: Eudasyphora cyanicolor (assembly GCA_963930755.1). NCBI lineage: Eukaryota > Metazoa > Arthropoda > Insecta > Diptera > Muscidae > Eudasyphora > Eudasyphora cyanicolor. The sequence goes on along the minus strand of OZ005734.1, from coordinate 343,051,146 downwards.
TTCAATTATAAAAATCTTTTTTAAAATGAATAATAAATTGTTTACTTGGAGTGCTTCAAATATGATTCCTTAGGAAGAACTTACAAAAAACAATTTTAGTCGTTCAAACTGTAAATCGATAAATACGTTCATCACTTAATGTTTATTCTATTTTGTTCAAAACATTTTTATTGCCTTTGTAAAATATCAATACAATGTAAGCTAGTGTAATGGCTATCTCTGGCCTAACATCAAATAGTCATTAGTGTCTTTTTTGGTTTATGAATAAAATGTCCTTTTTCTGTATGTATATGTATGTGTATGTGTGGAAAATTATAGGTCTAGGACAACATTTGAATGACTACTCAACCACCGAATGAATATTTAATCAATTTATATCAATACACAACAAAACAACAACAGAAACAACGCAATAAACAGACAACGCTTTAAACGAAACTAAAAATCACAGTAACAACAGAGAAAAAAAAAACAATTCCAAAAAAACTAGTAAACGATATTACAAATTATACTCAGGGATACATACCAAACAAAAATAATAATCTAAAAAAACACAATATCCGTCCGTAATCAAAGCAAAACGAAACGAAAGGAAAAACGAAATGAAACCAAATCAACAAAATCTAAACTAAACATTTGCTACAGGACCATCAAAACCCTCTTTCGTACCCCTAAACCTTCCGCCCCCAGCTAGAAAAAAAAACTAAAAACAAAACGAAGTAACCATTTAATTATAGCCTTAGACAAACGAAATGTTGCGGCCCACAACGCCAACACCACAAATAAGCTCCTAACTACAGAAACAATAGCCAAATATCCTTATGCCTGGAAGATGAGGATGAGACTACCTATACATACACACAACCTACGACAGCCACAAGAAGGACCACTGCGACAATGAGCAAAAAACATGGCAGAAATTAAAGTGCGCGCGCGTTATACAAACCGGAGGACGCGACAGACCTTTTGTGGAAATTTCCTCGAAGAATCCTATTGACAAACTCCCGTCGAGTCGAGTGAGTCCGAACAGTTTGTGTGTGTGTCATAGTCGTCATCTCTCTCACACCGTCGGTGTGTGTGCGTGAATTTGTGCGGTGCGAAGCAGAGCGGTGATTTTCTCTTCTCGAGGCGATACGCAAAAAAGTTGCCAAAATTTTCTCGTCACACACAAAGTTAATGTGCGACAGCACATCCACTGGCTGTTTTCTAAGCAGAAACAGTGGCCGCAAGGTAAGTTCTTTTCTAGGTTTGCCAAAGGATGGCAATCTTGCAAAATGGAAAATTGCTCATGCGAGTAATAAACACATTGTGGTCATAAAATCACTAGACAATAGAGTGTGCAGAAAATATTGCTTGCAGGTATATATATATTTTTTGTATTGGGATAGCTCTACACTGAAAGTATAAGCTTTATCAAATTGATGAATTCTGACATTGTCCGGAAGAAACTTTTGTTCAATTTTAAGATTACAAAAATTTACTTTGTAAATTTATTTTACATTAAAATTTATATTACATTAATAAACACATTGTGGTCATAACATCACTAGACAAACTTTTTTCAATAATTTACATTAATTTAATAAATATGTTTTTATTAATTTGATGCAAACAAAGCAAATTTATTTAAAGTGTATTTCATTTTATTATACATTAATATACAGCAAATTTACATCATTTGTAGGCTTCAGGATCTGTTAATTAATTTTATTTCTAACTATAAAGTTATTCTATGGAATTTGCAATATTAATACCTTCATTAAATTTTTAAAATACGGCAATCGCAATTCAAAAATTCGCCTGTTACCCCAGCTTGCACGGTAATACATATTCTTAATATGAACTAAACGAGAACTATTTCTACACTGTGTTTCTACATTATCCAGAATGACTGCTTTGACAATATTCGTTACAAACTGTGGTTAAACACTTTCACTTTTTATTGATGAAAAATAATCACTCCAGAGGCTATATGTACATGTTTTTTTGTTTATGCTTTTGTCTTTTAATTGATGAAAATAATTCTTCAAGACAGGAGAGACGTTACATCAATCTGTAGAATAGTCAGTGAACATATTTATGTAAATTTTTATAAAGGCTTGATGTAAAGTTTTTTAGTGAAAACTTTACACCTATCCCCAAAATGATGATCAGATTTATTGAGGGAGTTTTTACATCAAAACACTTGAAGAAACATGTCTTTTATCTGATGTTAAAATCTGATGTTAAATTTCTCAGTGTAGGGATACATATAACACTATGTCACAAAATGAAGAAAAACATGAATACGTTTCATCTTCGCTCCCCAATGTATAACATACCCAGCAAAATCTTGGTAAGTACTTGTCATTATTCCCTGCATTTCCAAATAATGACATCTCATTATTCGATGCATTACTTTCGGCTTATTAATAATGACTTACCAATAATAACAAAAATAAGTGATTTTTTGTTATCAAAATAATTTTGGAAACTTTAATATAATGCAATTTTGGATATATGTGGGTTATTGTACAAGATTTATTTAGTTTTCAACATATTTTCAAAAAATTCGTGCAGATTTGAATGAAAATACCATAAAAATGGTTTGGGTTCAGAAATTCGAATTTGGTATAAGGAAATGGTTTGTTTCGAGAAATAAGCACTTTAAATGATCATTTCTACATATTTACCATTAATTATTCTCAATTTTCTAATATGGGTAAATGTACTTTTTCGATGTTATTTCGGATGTGATATAGAAATATAAAAGATAGTTCGATAAAAGCCAATTGTTAGGGCTGAAACTAAGTTCACGCTGTGATTTTATGTGAAAAATATTTTTTTGCTTGAAAATAAACCACAACTGAACTATCCATTATTAAAACTTTTTGGTTCCAGTTTCTAAAAACAAAAATATTATTTATATAGCCCAACATGTGTCCTTTCATTTGAAACCCATATCGTCTTACTAGGGCTTTCAGAAAAATTACAACAAACATTTGAATAATTATATCCTTAAAAAATGTTATGTCCTTTTAAACACGAACTCGACCAGAAAATAAAAAAACTGAGTATACAATTTTGTTTTGTTTCATGTCAGCTTTCTGAATTATGTCGCATATTTATTCTGCAATATTAAAAAAGTTGCATAAAATGGAAAACTTTAAGTAGTAAAATACTTTAAATGAAATGAAATTTATTTTACAATTAATTAATGTCAGGTGTAATTCCTTTGTAGAAAAGTATAAGTTTTGTATAAGTTTTCAATACTAGATATTAATGACACTTTTTATATCCTTTTAGTATTTCGCTTTTCCTGATAAAATGAAGCATTTAAATTAAAAACTAAACTTTTTCCTCACCATATAACTTTTTTTAAACAAAATTAAACCTTTTACGATTTATAGGAAACACTTTCCAAAATGAACCTTTTTCCAATTTAAATGAACCCAAAAAATTATAGTTTTTGTTATATGTATTGAAATTTGAGTTCACTTAAATTTAAAAACATTTAATTTCATTTGGAAAATGTTTACCTTAAATCAAATAGCTTTAATTTGGTCTGGAAATGTTTGATTTAGTTGAGAAATAATTTTATTTATTTACTTATTTTGATAATAAGAATTTTTTTATTTATTTACTTATTTTGATAATAAGAAATACCAACAATTTTAATAACTGAATAACTGTTAATTTAGGGTTTTAAATTTAATATTAATGTATTCCTTTACACCAATACATTCCTGTTCGAACTATGAAATAAATATATTTTGTTTTTAATTACAAAAATGTGTTATTGAAAAAATTATTTCAAAGCATGCACTGACATGACACGGCTCATTTAAGTACTTATTGGTAATGCATTATTCAATTAATTCTTATTTTAAAATATAAGTACTTATTTATGTAGTGCACATAAGCTAGGAATAAGTACTTATTTTATAACTTATTGGAAATGGATTATTCAAGTACTTAAATCTTGAAAATATAAGCACATATTTATGTGGTATGCCTATGCTACAAATAAGTACTTATTTTGCTGCTTTATGGTAAGCTTTTTGGAAGGACTTCCCTCCAATGACATCCCCATGTTAAAATAATGAGAAAAGTGGCTAAATAATAAGTACTTACAATTATCGAACTTTGCTTACTCGTCGGATTATTTGGTAATGAGAAATTTTGCTGGGTATTGACATTTATTGTTGACGCAGCCTATTGACATGATAATCTGTTGCGATATAGTTCTCATATATCGTTCATTTCAGATGTTATAAGCATTTGGGAAAATATATGAAAAGATGTATTTTGGAAGTTTTACGCTATTATTTTCCTTTATAAACTGTGAGTAATATTGAAATTATAAAATACGCTGAACCATTCCAATAGAAAACAATTTCGATTTCATACATTTCCAAATAAAATTGGTCTTATATAGAACAATAGAAAATACCAGGTTCAAGTTTGCAGGATAAGCTCAGATTAGATAGGACTACATGCCTATATATATTTCCTATATGGGAATTTCCTGCGTTGCGGACGGCAGTCTATTGAGCATAAAAACACTACATTTATAGAATTTTGAAAACTTTGACAAAGGGACGGCAGGAAGAAAAACACAATGGAGTGATTTAAAAATGTCAACGAAACTTCTTATAACAGTTTTTCCAATAAGAGTGATATGCTTTCTTTGAAAAAAACACACTTATTGTTAAGGAAATTCAAAAGTTGTTTATTTATTGTGAAGTACAATCGATACAATTAAGTTATAAATAAAACGTCATTCAAATGACCTCCACGACATCTTCTGCAGGAACGAATTCGATGAACCCAATTTTCGAGCACTTTTTCCACGAAATCAAGTCGTTTGTCATGAATGGCACGTTCAATATTGACTTGTAAAGCTTGAAGAGAGTCTGGTTTATTTCGAAAAACCAATGACTTCAAATAACCCCAGAAGAAATAGTGTATTAAATCACAACTTCTTAGAGGCCATTCAATATCGCAATTTCTAGAAATAATCGAATCTCCAAACTTTTCTCGCAACAATTCAATTGTATCATTTGCTGTGTGTCATGTAGCCACATTCGGTCAATGGCTAAAATATAGCCCTTAACGAGAGCTAAAATATTGCTCATGGGTGTCACGGCCGTAGGTCGACTGGAAAGTATTTTTTTTGTATTTAAAAAAAGTGGACTTAGCATCATTTTCAAATGTGAACGGAAAGTTAAAGTTGCTATAGCTCCTTAAAGGTCGGATCGGGAATATTGCCCATGGGTGTCAAGGTCATAGGTCGACTGGAAAGTGTTTTTTTGGATTTAAAAAAAAATTGACTTAGCGCACGAAAAGTTGCAATTGGAGAACGATTATTTTGAAAATAAAACTGAATAATTTGTAAACGTTGTTCTTGCGTATATCTCTCCATTATGAAATTGTAAACACTACTGAATACAATGAAAAATAAATGACATATTAGAAATGGCCGAAACGTCACTTCAAAATCATATCATCCCTATTGGAAAACCCTTTACATCGTTCATTTCGATAGTTTTGAAAATTTGTTTTGTCAGAGTTTTACTACCAAAATGATTATAATGTAATTGGCGGAATAAAAACTAAATAATGCATCTGAAATTTGAAAAATTTGGGAAAATATATGAAAAGGTGTATTTTGTAAGTTTTGCGCAATTATAACCATTTTCGGTTTCAGACATTTCAGGTAAAATTGTTCTTATATAGAACAGAAGAAGATACCAGGTTCAAATTTGCAGGATGAGCTCAGATTAGATAGGACTACATGCCTATATATTTCATATATCTATTCTGGTGTTATCATTATCCAGTTGGCAAATTAAAATTTAAGAGGAAAAATATACAACGATATTTGGGAATATTGGCGAATTTTTGCATATATATATAAGTACTCTAATTTTAAGAAATCCACAAACTAGTTTTTATGCACAACAAATGCAATATTTACATCTAAGCAATATTTTAATAAACATTTTTAAAACAGAACGGGGCGGAACACCATCTTCACATTTTCAGGGTCCATTCAGAATATATAAATAAATTTTAAGTTCGTGTCATTGATGTATGAAATGCAAATTAAATTTACAGATACATCGGATGCATTTAAAAAAATTAAGGGGGGTAACGTTAATTCGTACAAAAAAGTCAAATTTTTATGACTTTTTTCTGACGAAACGTTTAAAATTTTTGGATTGAAACCAATGGTATTTTAAAATTTAACGAAGTTCGAAGTTTATTGTGTAAAATTTTCATTAAAAAATATTAACTCGATACCGGATCATCTGATATTAAAATATAAATTTATTTAGTTAGATAATCGTTAAAGTCAGGTAACGCTGACGAGTTTCATTTTCTACATTTAAATTTTCCAATTTTTGGGAACACTGAGGTGAAAAATTATATTTTTGCGAAAAAAATCGACAAATGGGTTATTTTTAAATAAAAAAATTGTTTGATTGAAACCAATGGTACTTTAAGATATAACAAAGTTCGAAGTTTATTGTGTAAAATTTTCATAAAAAAATATTAACTCGATACCGGATCATCTGATATTAAAATATAAATTTATTTAGTAAGATAAACGTTATAGCCAGGTAACGCTGTCGAGTTTTATTTTCTAAATTTAAATTTTTCAATTTTTGGGAACACTTTGAGGTGAAAAATGTGATTTTTGCGAAAAAAAATCGACTAATTGGTTATTGTTAAATAAAACCAGTAAGGAAAGGCAGAAAGTCGGGCGGGGCCGACTATATAATACCCTACACCTCCCTAACAATGCGATAAGGGTCATTGCGATAATAATTTGGAATAATTAGTAAATAGGTAGGAACATATTATCTAATTCTAAACCGATAATCGCTAAATTTATCAATATTCGTTCCTAAATTGGGAAACATTTTTCTTGAAAATTTAAATGATCGGAAGTAAAGTACAACTTATATAGCGCTTTGACACCAAATCAGGAGGAACATATATATGGAGATTATATTTAAATCTGAACCGATTTCCTTGAGTACTCATTCATGTAAACAGACCTCTTTCTGTCGAATTTCGTTCTGATCAGATATTAAATACAGACACTGATCGGATATAAAATAACATTTTTACAGGGCTTACTTGTCAAATCGGGGTAACTTATATATGGGGGCTATATCTAAATCTGAACCGATTTCCTCCGAATTTAGCAGTATTCCTTCATGTAATAAGAAACCTCTTTCTGCCGAATTTCATACTAATCGGATATAAAATAAAGTTTTTACAGCGCTTACATGTCAAATCGGGGCTAACATATATATGGGGGCTATATCTAAATCTGAACTGATTTTCTCCGAATTTGGCAGTATTCCTTCATGTAATAAGAGACCTCTTTCTGCCGAATTTCGCACTGATCGGATATAAAATACAGTTTCTACAGAGCTTACATGTCAAATCGGGGGTTACATATATATGGGGGCTATATCTAAATCTGAACCGATTTTCTCCGAATTTAGCAATGTTCCCTCATGTAATAAGAAACCTCTTTCTGCCGAATTTCACACTGATCGGATATAAAATAAAGTTTTTACAGCGCTTACATGTCACATCGGGGGTAACATATATATGGGGGCTATATCTAAATCTGAACCGATTTTAACCAAATTCAATAGGGATCGTCCTTGCGCCAAACAAATGATATGTGTAAAGTTTCGTCGCGATCGGACCATAATTGCGACCTGTACTTTGATTACAAGAATACATGCACAGACGGACAGACAGACAGACGGACAGACGGACAGACGGACATAGCTAAATCAACTCAGAAAGTGATTCTAAGTCGATCGGTATAATAAACGATGGGTCTATTTCTTCTCCTTTTGGGTGTTACAAACAAATGCACAAAGTTATAATACCCTGTACCACAGTGTGGTGTAGGGTATAAATATAAAGTTACGTTAAAGACGCGAAAATGAATACGTGCTGTAAAAAGCCTTCATTTGAAAAAGTTCGTCTACGCGTTCGGATAATACATTACTCGAAAAGTACGCCATTTAAGAATATTTTCCTATTTTCTCAGATTTCAGATGCTAATAAAACCTGAAACAATTTTCGTCAACAATAAAAAGTATAATTTTCAGCAGAGAATCGATGTGCAAAAAAGATGTTCAGTTTGAAAAGGATTTTTTTTTAAACAGCTAACTTTATTAACAAAAAAAAAACAAAACGATAGAACGAAATGAAATAATATTATAAGCGATACAAATGATAGAAAAATCACTTTAACGTAGAGACAATAGTTTAGTAACAGTCACTAAAGCAATTAAAATAAAAATTTTTTTTTTTGTTGGCACCAAATGACCATAACAATATTCAAAAAATCTCAAATTTTGTTTTGTTCCAAGAAAACAATACGTATTTGAAAAAAAAATCAATGGATAAATGTATAGGGTAATTCCAAAATAAAACGACCCAAAAATTACAATTTAAATATTCGACCATTTTGATTTCAATGAAACCTTACACGCATATATCCTAGAAGACCATCCAGACCTTTTACCGATTGTCCAAATTCATAACGGTTTAGATTTGATAGGGTGCCCAAGTTGGTCAACTTTTTTTAAGTCTACATAACTTTTCAACAGAATATCAGATTTGAATGATGCAAGTACCACTTGAAAGAATTTAAAATCCTCTCTAAGAATTATAAATGAAGTAATTAATTTTTGTTTATTAAGGACATAAAAGGGATGAAAATGCCCTTAATCCTTATCCTGAAAAGCATATCTTAAATTTTGTTCGTTTTATTTTTAGAAATTACCCACATGTTTTACAAAAAATTAAATAATTTCAGCATGAGTCCTCCATGGGTTAACAAAATATGAATTAGTTAGTGTCCGTCCGTCTGTTAGTTCGACTGAATAGTGCTAACGATAACTCTGAAAATAAGTGACCGAATCACTTAAAATTTCGTACGTTATAATATTTTATTCAAACCAAGTTTATGTTTGATGGACAACCATATCGGCCTGCTCTTTGTTGTACCTCACCCACAAATGGTTTAAATTTTGTGACACGTATCGTGTAAAATTTCACACATAGTAATCATTTTACCGTCTCTATAAGCTGAACAAAAATGGTAGAAAATGCCGAGCCCCTTTTGAGGGACCAGTTTTTACAAAAAGTTCACAGCATACAAATACTTGCAATTTTGTGCGGTGTTATGGTTTTATAGTACCTACAGTCGTTATTGCCACGGGTGTTTTTTTTACAGCTTTGTTTTTCGAATAGAGATAAAACTGGCATTTTGTGGTCAAATCTGGCAACTCTAATGTCATTTATGTTCAGTTTGGTTTGCCATTTCATCATGAACAGGTTGACAAAAGAACAACGCTTGCAAATCGTGCAAATTTATTTCGAAAATAATGGTTCAGTTCGCGAAGTTTACCGCAAGCTCCGTCCATTTTATGGTCGACATAATCGTCCATCAGAGCAATTAATTCGGTTAACCATGGATCGTTTTCGCACTACGTTTACTCTATGTGATAATACGCATCCGGTTCCAACAAGACGGCGCTACATGCCACACAGCGCACGTCACAATCGATTTATTGAAGGAAACATTCGATGAGCGCATAATTTCGGGGAATGGACCTGTCAATTGGCCACCAAGATCGTGTGATTTGACACCATTGGATTATTTTCTTTGGGGATATGTGAAGTCGCTCGTCTACGCCAACAAACTAGAAACGTTAGGGGAATTGGAAGCCAACATTCGTGGCGTTATTGCCGACATACGGCCCCATATGCTCGAAAAAGTGGTTGAAAATTGGACCTGTAGAATTGGCTTTATTCGAGCCAGCCGCGGCGGCCACATGCCCGAAATCATATTTAAACATTAATGGCATAAAATTATCCCTCCAATAAAGCCAAATTGATGGACCTTAAAACGATTTTCTTGTGTTTTATTTCAATTCGAAGTTCTATACCCCTAAAAAAAACATCTCACACAAATGGTAACAATTTTGTGAAATCTATTGTACGCGTGTAAAATTTCCAAAGGTCGGTTTCCTTTGGAATTAGCCTATAAGTTATAACGCATATTTTAAATTAAGTGAAATTAAAAAAAAAACATTTTTCATATGTTTTATTTTGACCATTGGCAGGTACCAAAAGCGGTGTCGCCATAACGTCCATTTTTCAATTGACTACGGGTACTATGAAAGTATTACAGTGTACAAAATGTCAAGTGATTGTATGCTCTGGAATATACTTTATGTTATAAGAATTTAACTTTTTGTGCAAAATGGTCCATTTGTATGGGAGGTACCAAAATTGGCGTGACAATAAAGCCAATTTTTATCAAGGTTATAGTGATCTAACTAATACGATCCCTAACCACTACTAATTCGTACAGTAGACACTTTATGGCATATTTAATTTATTAATTAATTAATTTTGCGATTTTTAAGGCACCGGATGCTGTGCAAGTGCAAAAAATTCACCTTGAGCAAAACAATTCGTATGGTCATTGAGTTATTAATTGGGCCAAGTTGACTAAACGAATGATACAGAAGTTCTTATTTTTGGGAATACTTTCACGTCCATTCAGAATTGAGTCTCAAAATCATGTGTTGTCCTGTGTAATTTGTAATAAAACAAGTAAGAAAATTCAGTCGGGTAAACCGACTTATGAATCCCCTCACCTTGAATCCCAAAAAAAACTTGTTCGTAATTTTTTTGTTTTAATTAAATTATCATCAATTAAACTTGCAATTAATAACTTTTAAGTATGTACTGGAATTAAATTTAAAAGCTGTTTACATTTGGTACAAAATGGTCCATTTGTGGGGAAGGTACCAAAAGGGGTGTGCCAATAACGCCCACTTTTCTGTGATCTCTAGGTACTATACAAGCATTACACTGTACAAAATTGCAAGTATTTATATGCCCTGGTATTGATGATAAAATCGGTTAAATTTTGATCGGTTAAATTTTGATTTGTGGGGGAGCTACCAAAAGGGGCGTGCCAATAACGCCCACTTTTCTGTGGTCCCTAGGTACTATAAAATAATTACACTATACAAAATTTCAAGTATTTATATGCACTGGTATTAAAGATATAAGATGTTAACTTTTGGTGTAAAATGTTTCATTTGTGTAGGAGGTACCAATAGTGAGTGGCCACGTCGCCCATTTTTCTTGACGTGTTAGCGACTAACAAAGTAATAATATGTGTGAAATTTCAGAAGATTCGAGTAAGTAGTATAAAAGGTATTAAAGAATCAATATTTCACTAAAAGTTAACCCTTTGTGGGAAGGTACTAGAAGGAGTGGACCAATATGGCCCATCTTCGAAGATGAGATAGAGAAAAATATTATCGCATACCAAATTTGTGTCAATCGGTTACTCTTTTCGAGAGTTGTCGTGCGCACCAGCCAGCAGACAGACATACAGACGGACGGACGGACATTGCGCAAATGACTAAAAATTACCCAAACCGGATTTCCGCCGAACATACTTAGGGTCTTAGGTCACTCCTTCGATGTGTTACACTTTTGGCTCGTAGCAAATGATATACAGGGTGGCTAATATGTAATGCAACAAAGTAAAGCGCTATATTTTTTTAAATTTTATTGTTCAAAAGCAAAAAATGTCGAAAATAACATAAAATTTTAGAAACAGTTTAGATTTGTTTGAATTGGCCACCTTTGGCACGAATTATGGCCTTGAAACGGCCGACAAAGCCATCACACGCTGCACGAAAGTGGCTCTGCGGTATTTTGGCCCATTCCCGGCGAAGCGCCGTCTTGAGATGATCGATACTTTGGTATTTTTTAGTGCGAACCTTACTCTCTAAAATGCCCCAGGCGCAAAAGTCCAACGGATTGAGATCCGGAGATCTTGGTGGCCATTGTGCGGTAGAAATGAAGCGAGGGACCTCCTTTTTAAGCCATTCTTGGTTGACGCGTGCTGAGTGCGATGGTGCTGAGTCCTGTTGGAATGTCCATGGTCTGGGGCCGAAATGTTTGTCTGCCTAGGGCTTCAATACTGTCTTTAGGACATTTTCCCGATAATATTCGGCATTTATTTTGACCCCATGGTCGATGAATATGAGCGGGGAGCGAACATCGGCCGTTACGGCGGCCCACACCATTACCATCGGCGGCGCTTGAGTTCTGGAGGCCAATCTAAGGTGTACATTTTCAGCTGACCTCTTTGTTTGTTCACAAACTGCTCAATTTGGAATGGCTTCTCATCGGAGAAAACCAAATTCGGTAACTGGCCACTTTCGTGCAAGCGAAGCAACTCCTTGGCTCTTTCCAGTCTAACTTTTTTTTGTGCATCGGTGAGCTCTTGCACTTTTTGGCTTTAGTCCAAGCTCATTTTTTAATATGTGTTGTATCCGTTTTCGCGATATGTTCAGCTCACGAGCAATTTTTCTACCACTACGGCGTGGATTTCGATCAAATCTGGCCTTCACTTTTCGGATCATTTCTGGTGTTGTTACCGTTTTTTTTCGTCCACTTTTTGGACGCGATGCAACACTGCCAGTATCACGGTAACTTTTTGCCTATCTCGAGAATAAATTGTTTATCGGAACTGGCTGAGATTTTTGGCTACAGTTTATTTTGTTTTAACTTCTAGTTAAAATACTATATTGTTTCACATTTGATCCTAGGTGACTTGTCTTATTGTTCGCTTTTTTAAACGAAAGAAATTTGAAAACGTTTACTCTATTTTAACGTAAGAATTTGTAGTAATAACCGTTGCTATAGCCCCTATATAAAAGTTCTCATTGTTTCCCTTTTTATCTACTGTTCAGTGGAAAATAGGCGTATTTGTCAAATGCCTTCTGCCTCCCACACAAATTGACAGATTCATAGTCATTGACATCTCCCACACGAAGTATCATATTACATTACTCACAAAATGAGAGTTTCACTTACGCGTTTTGCCCCACTAAAATTGTCTTACTACTTTAGTTCCAAGAAAGGACAAATGTGAGACGTAGGCGGGCCGAACATACCGACAATAATGTATTTCGACTTACCCTCTTAATTTTTTCTCGATAATGAATGTCATATTTCGAAATCTTAATATTCCCAGAAATGTACTATGTCACAAACTGTATAAACGTTATTTTACTCTGTCCTGTCCGTCCAGTCAAATTTTTTGTCGCACGGTTTTATTATTAAATGAAATCTTAAATGATTCAAACTTTTACGGTAATTTTCACCATATCCGGTTATCCTACATTTAGATCTAACCTATGTTATAGCTGTCAAAACATGTTGAATTTAAAAATGTTAGCTTTTGGCTTGGCTCAAACCAGAAATGGGTTAATAGTTAGTAAGAAAACTATCGAACCTCATGACTTTATTTATTCAAAATTGTCCAATTGATGTTAACCACTTCAAAATTGTCCATTTGATTTTAACCACTTCAAAATAGTAGCTTTGCATTTAAAATCACAAATGAAAGCAATTAGAAACTCCATGTAATACCTGACATTAAGTTGTGCACATTTATTGATTGTAAATAATTGAAATCCAACGCGAAGACCTTGAACGTGCATTTGGATTTTTTCTTCTTCTAAATAATACTCTGTCAGTATTCAAAACGCCGGACTGCCACCACAGCCGTCGGTGGGTTTCATTTCTGTCACACTTGTTACTTACGAATCTCCTTTCCGTGGAACACGCGACCGTGTGTCTGCCCACCTTTTTCCAGGAATAAAGTATGAAGTATGATGATGGCAATGGTGGAGTATTGTATGTGTTTATGACATTTTTTGTAAATCCAAACAATTTAAACACGCAATAGTGGCAGCAGGAGCAGGTGACTCATAACCACGACAACCATCATCACCAGCACCGCCACATGAAGGTACTAAGAAACCGACAAACAATGAAACAACCATTTATGTGAGCTGGTGATAATGTTGAAGGTGATGGGTGATGACGTTTGACTTAGTTTTGGGGGTGATGGGGAGAGAGGTGATTCGATATCAATCGAAAATAGAGATTATCAAATTGTCTGGGTGATAGTGACTAGGGACGAAAGTGGGGTACTATTGTTCGTCCTAGAATTTGGAATAAATTGTTTTAAATTTAATTATGTATTTACTTTGATATGGCACCAGAGATCAACGCTTTTAAAATAAGTTAATTTCCTTCTTAAGGTCATGGATGTTGCTAGTTTTAAAGCTACTCTGAAAAAAAGTTGGGATTGATTTGGCTCCAAGGACACTTATATTTTGGATAACATAATTAGTGTTTAGTTAATTTTCCTTAGTTTATGTATGAATAGTTCTTAACACATTGTTTCAATGCTTTTGACGCCATATCAATGCCATTAACTTTAATATTGTCACACTGTTTTAGTGTAGGTGCATTTAAATTAAGTTCATTATATCTAAAATGTATAGGAAAGTAATCATCGCCATTAAAATACTCGATTTTGTTTGCTTAAGGTTAAGACAATAAAGTTACATATTACACTACTTTAACATTTTTAAATTAAGGATATTTGTCTTTGACAAAAAATATTATTTAAATCAAGTACATTTCATTATTAATAATTTATGTTATATTTAATGCAAGTATATGTCATCTTTAAATTTACAAATTAAAATTACTATATTTTGTCTTTAAAATAAGAAAATTTCGTACTTCACAACTTTTAGCCAAATTGCATATTTAATGTTAGCATGCATAGATCTTTGATTAGCTGCAGTGGATCAACCTGAAGCTAAATAGTTGAATTACAATCCGGTTCTGACAATCACACTGAAAAAAAGTGTTCTAATATTAATGAAAATGGCATTGTTTTGGAGCCACATACAATAAATAATGAATATACCGACATTATATACTGAAACAAGTTCCCGATGACCTACAAATCGACACAAAAGTCAACGAATAACTTCAAATCACTCTAACACGAAGTTCGCGAATAACTTTAAATCGGTAAAGACCGATGTTCTCGATCACCTTCAAATCGACCAACAGCAGTACTCGATCTTTCACCCAGTTCAACAATCCGGTCCGAGAAAATCGGCCTTAGTAGTAGAATTTTGTAGTCAATTCTACGATTTAAAGGGCACAGAATAATTAGTATTGAAAACTTTTCAACTTGTTCTTAATGGTCCTTATTTTGAGCTAAAGAAAATAATCTTTAAAATAATGTACTTATACATAATGTACTTATACATAATGTACTTACATACATAGTTAAATTAAAGATTTGAGAAAATGTTAATGTTAAGTAAATTATAAAACTTTTAAAGAAGCAATTAAAGTACATCATATCATTGATTTGAGTATACTTTCTGAAACTAGTACGATTTGTTCTACTTAATTCAAGTAAAAATGGATGTGATTTGGAGCTTAAGATAATAGTCTTGAAAATAATTACATTATTTACTTAAATTTAAGATTTGCCAGAACGATTTGTGTTAAAGATAATAATCCTTAAATTAAGTACATTCTATATTTAAATTTAAGATTTCACAAATTGACGACAACTTGCTTAGTTTAAGTAAATCATATCATAATACTTCGATAGTAAATCAAATTAAAGAAATTTACTTGATTTAATGTCCGAAGCCTTTAAAGCAAGAACATTGTGACTATGAATTGAGGATACCTTATAGTTTGTACTTAATGCAAGTAAAAATGCCAGTGATTTTGAGCTCAATATAATATTTTTTTAAATAACTACACGGGAAAAAACAGGAAACAAAATATGTTTGGGAGCAAAATTTAAATAAAAAATATACCTTTTCGCAAATATTTAATATTTATATACCGGAAAAAATGTTTGAATATCTCGTTTATCAATATTATTTTTTTTTTTGGAATTATAGGAAAAATGTTAATGTTCCTAAATATAATATGTTTCCTGAAAATATACTACAGAAGCGATTTTTTTTTCTTATGGTACATTCTATATTTAAATGTAAGATTTGACTATTTATGAATAAACTTTCTTTCAATTTTATCTTTAAATCGGTAATGATTGAAGTTCTCGATCACCTTCAAATTGGCCAACAACCAGTCGCGATTTCACGCCCAGTTCTACAATCCGATCCGAGAAAAACTTCCCTTTTACAGTACCAAAATAAACAGTATTTTGTAACAATTCTACTATTTCAAGGGCACAGAATAATGAGTATTAATAACTTATGAAATTGTCCTTAATCGTTGTGATTTTGGGGTAAAGATAATAATCTTTAAAATAAGTACATTATTCTCGTATACTTAAATGAAAGATTCGAAAAAAGGCGTGCTTGTTATGATAAGTAAATTATATAATTTGCCAAGAAATGGTCTTTAAATGTGAATTCCGATGGCACTGAAGCAAGGACATCATATCTTTGAAATGAGAATACTTTATAGTTGAAATAAATACGATTTTTTTTACTTAATTCAAGTAAAAATAATAGTGATTTTGAGCTGTATGAATGAATAATGACATGAATAAAACATAATAATATTTAAATTAAGTACATTCTATACTTAAATTTAAGATTTTACAAGTTGACGACAGTTTGCCTAATTTGAATTAATTCAAACCAATTTTGAAGAAATTTCCTTGGAATTTATAGTCCGAAGCCCTTAAAGCAAGTACATTGTGACTTTGAATTAAGGATTATTTTGTAATTAATATAAATACGATTTTTGTACTTAATGCAAGTAAAAACGTTATTTTATTTATTTTTGCCAATATTTTTTCCCAATTCTTTGAATTGCATCTTCAGGGCTGATATGTAAATATACTTATTTATAACTTAAAACTAGGGTAGATTCACCATCATCCTCAGTAGTTATTATTGACGATGGTGGTGAATCTACGCTAGTTTTGTGTTCGAAAGATAAACAAAAACAACTAATTCTTAAAAATTACTACATTCTATATTTAAATTTAAGATTTGGAAAAATTACGACAATTTGATTAATTTTAAATAAATCATACAATCTATAGACAAATTGCCTTTAAATCGGTAATAAGTGATCAACTTAAAATCGACCAGCACCCAGTCTCGATCTCACGACCAGCTCAACAATCCGATCCAATAAAGGCTCAATTCTGTGCTTTAACGGGCACAGTATAATTAGTATGGAAAGCTAATGATATTGTAAATTATGTACATTATATACAAAATTTAAGATTTGACAAATTGACGAGAACTTACTTAAATTTAAATCATACTTATTTTAAAGCAATTTTTAAGTTAAAAGCCGAAGTTCTTAAAACAAGTTCATATCGTTGAGTTAAGGATATTTTGTAATTAAAACAAATGTGGTTTTTGTACCTAATACAATTGAAAATGCTAGAGATTTTGATCTAAAGATAAATGCTTTAAAATATCTACACATTTCTAATGATGACAATTTGATTAATATTAAGTAAGTCACATTCGTACTACATATTAATAAATAAAATTTATTTTAGTTTAAAGTCTGGCGACTTTAAAGCAAGTACATACATGACTCATATTTTGTTATTTAAACAAATATTTGTTGCACTTAATGTATGAAAAACCAATTGTGATTTTGGGCTAAATACAGTGTGGAGCGCGGTAATTTGCTTATTTGGGAATGAAATAAAAATTATATGAACCATAGCAAAATTTATTTTATATTTTAATTATATTGAACAGTAAGGGAATTTATAAATTACCTGGTTTTAAATAGTGTATCTGGCAGATGTCGACCTTCGCTATCCACACACTGCTGCATACGTTTTCTAAAAGTTTTCATGAACTCTAACAAGCATGTCGACTGGTATTCTACAAATTTCAGCCTCAATATTGTTAATTAGGTCTTCCAAGGTGTTGAGACGATTGATATACACATTCGCATGGAAAAAATCGAATGGGGCTAAGTGTGGTGAGCGTGCCGGCCAGTTCACTTCGAGTGATTCACATCATCCCGAACGAGTGCGCATTTGAAAAATGCGCTTCAACACAAAATGACCTCTCCTCACGTGTCCAATGTATGATGGCAACTGGAATCTCCCGTCAGCCACTATAACGGCCTGTTTCTGTATTTCTAAAGCTGAGTATAGACGATTGCCAGATCGGCAAACGTTATCAACCCTGTTGAAGTGCTGCAAATATAGGGACAATGACAGATTGTTAGGCAAAGCTGAATTGACAGTTCAGACGATTGCATGAAAACATTACAATTTAATATATTTACAATATATTTTATAAATATTTATATGCAGAATTGCCAATAAAAATACATTATAGACAGTGTTGCAAATAAAATGTTTTTCTGGCAATGGCGCCGTTGTCACATGCATAAACTTCGCACATATAACAATCGGCAAATTATCTCGCAATGACTTTTCTGCTAACGTTGCAAAACAAAAATTGTGTGTTCACACGGTTGTAAATTCACAGGGTTGCATTTTTCTGGCAATGTTGTCCGATCTGCAAATCGTTTGTACATACCTTAACGAAAGTCTCTGCGAACGAAAACCAGTCACTCACTTTCGTCAGGAATTTGGTTTATCTAAGGTTCGTTCGCCTAGCCTTACGTCAATGACGTTAGCAATTTACCAATTGGAAAAAAAATGTAATTGCCAGATCAATAATTTTACAACTTCCGGTCTAAAAAAGCACACATTTTTGTATGGTCGACCTTAGGGTCAGTTGAGCTGATGCAATACTCTCATTTCTTTCTCTCTCCCGTCTCTCTCATTGTGCACTGATGAATTTTTTCCATCTCGGCGAGCTGCCAATGTTGACTTCTTTATGCTTAAATATGTATACAATTTTATTACTATTTAATTTTTTACCATAATTATATTGATATCTACTTATTTTTTGCTTTGAATACCGTTTTTTTTTGTCATTGTTCCTATCAGTCGACAAATAAAATAAAGTGACTCGATCTGACATTTGTGTTCGCCCAGATGACAGCAAAGAGAGATAGAGAAACCAAAATTTACACTGAAATGATTACGTTTTCGCACGAGTTCATTTTCGCGCGACTTGTCGTTGTGATTGTGGTTAGTGAAACCCAAATCAGCTGTTTGTCGTCTGGCAGGCGAACGAAAGCAACATTTTAAGTTAAAGAAACAGGCTGTAAGCCACGCACACTCTCCACTCTCTTCGACCAACAGTGGCGTCTCAGCCTGCAGTGCAAAAAAGCAAGTTCCCGCGCTCCACCCTGTATATAACATTGTTCGGCATTTCATTACTTTCATTGCATTGCATCTTTGAGATAAAGACACGTTTTATAGTTTTAACAGTTCACAAAAAAAACTTGGAACATTTATGAAGTTGTCCTTAAGCTCAAGAAGGTGGTAATGATTTCAGGACAATCACAATAATCTTTAAAACAAGTAATTCTGTACATAGATTTAAGAAACATTTGTAGATTTTTTTTTTCATTTTAACCGCATCTTTGTTGCATGGATTAAGTTTTTCCAGGTTTTAAGGTTGAAAAACTTCATATCTCTATTTTTAACTAACACGTTATAAAATAAAGTAAATTAGGATTCGGGTTTCTTTACTTTGTATGCCTTTCTATCATAAACCAATTCATTATGACAAAAAGCAAATATAATTGTTCTGATCACGCAATAAAGAACTCATTAAACGATGACCACTTGCTCTGTCACTTCCTTAATTGCCCCCTCTCTTAGATATCATTAAAAATAACTAATAGCTTTTTTTAAAGAAAGCCATTTAATATCCGATTTTATATTGAAAAATCTCGGAATCTTTAAGCTATGAAGCGAATTTCTTCTTTAACATATGATCTGTAAAATGTCTTAAAATTTCTGAAAACTAAATAATTCTTATCTTATCTTGAAGTAAATTCACTTTAATTCATTGATTTTAGGATCATTTTAAAATGAAATATTACAATATTAAGGTCAAAGTGTATTTATGAAAGGACCACATTCTTAATATTAAAATCTACCCTAAATCTTTGCGTAGGAAAAGCTGATATTGACTGTTAAATGATTTAATTCCTAAAAATATGACATTAAAAATTATTTAAATTGGATTTCTATATTGACCATATTATTAGTGTTTTATTGTGTTTATTGGTAGAGCTAAAAAGGGTCAGTAAAAATCGTTACTCCTAAAAAAATCGTTACTAATAAATTAATTTTCAAAAAAGAAATACAATGTCTTAAATTAAATTCTTCTTGTCGTTGCAGGAAAATGGAAGATCAGTTCCTGATGTTACGGCAAGCCCGGGTCGTGCGCCGCCCGGACCATTGCCATCAAATCAAATGCAAACGATGGTTAATCAACAGCAACAACAGCAGCATCATCATCAACAGCAACAATCACAGCATCAGCAACATCATCAACAACGGCAGGGCGGCGGTGGCTCCAAGGAACCAGTGCTACTGCAGGGTGATTTCCGAAAGGTCTCGGGTATTAGTTCAGAGATCTTTCGGCAGATAGAAGCTGTTGAAAATGATCATGATCCGAATACAGCGGCCGCCTTGGAGGTAAACGCGTGCACAATTTTACTCGATATAATGTATTTTTAAACTAATTTCTATTTATATTTTGAACTCAGGCGGTCGAGAGAAGAGGTGAGATGATAGTGCGCATCTTGGAACCGCATAGTATTGGAGGTAAGCAGGCGGTAGATGCGGCCCACAAGTTATTGGCAAAGAAGGATAATCGGCATATAGTGCAGGTAATTTTATTGCCCATCCTCACTTCATGCAAATATCTCCATGTAATTCTTATAACTCGTTGCAACAGTTGGTGGAAATCGTTAAAAGACCCGGTCAGACCTTAGGTTTATATATACGTGAAGGAAATGGAGCCGATCGCACAGATGGTGTATTTATTTCCCGCATAGCCATCGAATCAGCAGTGTCGAATAGTGGTTGCCTGAAGGTAATTATCTTTAGGATGCACAAGAACATTATTTGAATTTTTTTGTAATCCATAGGTGGGCGATGAAATCTTAGCAGTGAATTTAGTTGACGTCACGCACATGTCCTTGGATGACGTTGTGATAATAATGTCAATTCCTCGGCGTCTTGTGCTGGCCATCCGGCAGCGTTGTGGCAATCGTGGCACTGGTTCTCCGGGACCACCTTCCATGTCACGGCCAGAGCAGAAACCACCACCAGTTGTTGTCATGAAGAGAGACTTGCGAGACGAGGAGCTCGATGAGACTGATCACATGTCAAGGTCCCGTTCATCACGCGAAAGACGTACAGGTATTTAACACTGTTGCTTGGTTGTGATATATTAAGGTTTGGTCTTTTCTTATCTTTACCATAGGAGATGGTCGGGAGATGTCAGAGAGTCGGTCACGTCTGGGTTTGGGTCTGAACAACTATAGTCCGCAATCGGAACAGCTGGATATGTACTATAACACGCGTCCCGGCATGGAACCACCCAACTGGGGTTATAAACCACCACCACCTCCCTCATCGGTCATTACAGAGCAGCCCAAAGGTCATACATTTGCCCCCTCACATGCGTATTACAAGAATGCTGGTACTCTGGAGAGTCTCGCCGAGAAGGTGCATTCCTTCTATCCAGGTGCTCCGCCTTCACGTCGTCTATCAGTGGGTAATGTGCCCCAGAGGGCCCGTTTCCCACGTTCTGGTTCCGACCAGCACTTGCCTCGCGTCGAATATGCCGACTATTCGAATTCATTGGGTCGGCATTCTCTGCTCAGGCCGAGTCTTAAGCCCAGCGGTGGATCTGTGATTATGGGTCCGGGTGGAACATTGGGTCGTTATGGCCGCTATGATCCTCATTCATCGGGCAAATACGGTCCGAGTGGAACGCAATCGCTGACAAGACGATCGCGACCCAATTTGGATTATTCCAGTGATACAGAAGCTACCGTGGGACCACGGCCTAATTACTACTACTACAATCGACCCGCCATTGGCAGTATGCCTCGTGGTGCTGCTGTTCCAGGAACATCTGTGTTGGGCGGAGGTCCTGACATGGCTAAGTTCAACTCACTGCCAAGAGACCGTCCCGGGGTGCGTCTTCCGGGAATACGCTCGCGGATAAGCGATAGAATAATGGATGAAAATGACGGTAACATCTCTGCCCCCGAATTTAATGCTAGGCGAGATCGTGATTTAAGATCCCGCATCACGGCCAGTCCTCAGTCAATCTTTACCTCGGACGAATACCGGGCTTGGTTGCGAAGAGCCCCCAGTAGTTCAGCCATAGCCGAACAGATGCGTATGACGCGAGATCTGCTGAATCAGCCAAGGCAACATCGATTCTCTTGCAGTGCGGAGAATATTCACGATGCTCTACGGAATGTAAGTTGTTGGCAATTTACATAAATGCAATGCAAATTAATTATATATTTTGTTTTTTTTTAGACTGAAAGTATTTATTCCAGTCGAACGGGTATTTTGGGTGCCGGTACTTTGGATCGACATCTCGGTATGCCACGACCCATCTCATCACTGCCTGTACGATCAATGTCCTCACAACACATTGGCGGCCCCTCTTCAATACGTTCCCCCAGCATTCGTCGCATGCGCCAGTTACTGGAGCTGTCCGCTGGCCCAGCCAGTCCTAGTGGCAGTATCATGAGTACCGGAGGACATCAAAGTCCTGCTCCCACGCCTAGTGCAACACTGCCGCGACCTCATCGGCAGATCGATATCAATCCCGCAGAATTTAGCAAATACAAGCTGGACAAACCCATTGTCGACATAGGCGGCGTGTCGGGTATGTTGTGGATTCACCTGTTAGCGGGCCGTGGCCTACGTTCGGCTCCCGAACTGGGTCCACAGCACGGTGCAGGAGGACAACATCTGCCAGCGCCCACACGAGATCTGTACTGTGTGATAGAATGCGATCGTGTTCACAAGGCCCGTACTGTGGTGCGATCCGGTGACTTGCAGTTCGATTGGGATGAATCCTTCGAGCTGGATTTGGTAGGCAACAAGCAACTTGATGTTTTGGTTTACTCCTGGGATCCACAACATCGTCACAAGCTATGCTATCGCGGAGCCATTTCCTTGTCGACCATTCTTCGCCAGTCACCGTTGCATCAACTCGCCCTTAAGGTGGAGCCCCGAGGTACTATCTACATACGCATGCGTCACACGGATCCCATCGCCTTGTATAAGCGTCGTGGTCTACCCAGCTTGCGAGCCGGCTATCCCACTCTCTTCGGGGCCGATCTTGAGACTGTGGTAAATCGCGAATCGAAGGGAGCACCCGGCTGTGCACCCGTGCCCATTGTCTTAAGACGTTGTGTGGAAGAGGTTGAGCGACGCGGTCTCGATATAATCGGATTGTATCGACTTTGCGGTTCGGCCACCAAGAAGCGTTTGCTGAGGGAAGCATTCGAACGCAACAGTCGTGCCGTGGAATTGACCCCAGAACATGTTCCTGATATCAATGTCATCACTGGTGTGCTGAAAGACTATCTAAGAGAGTTGCCAGAACCCCTATTCACGCGATGTCTCTTCCAGATGACAGTCGATGCATTGGGTGAGTAGAAACTGAGAACCAAGTAAGAGGCATGAGCTTATGGTATGTCATCTCTTTTAGCTGTGTGCCTGCCTGACGATCCTGAAGGCAATGCAAAACTCATGCTCAGCATTTTGGACTGCCTACCTAGAGCAAATAGGGTAAGTTGCTCAGTTGCTTGAACCAATCAGTTAATTTGAATTTCTATATTTTTCGCACAGGCCACCTTAGTATTTCTACTCGATCACTTGTCCCTGGTTGTTTCCAATTCCGAACGCAACAAGATGTCTGCTCAAGCGTTAGCCACCGTCATGGGTCCTCCCCTGATGCTACACTCGGCCAGCGCTCAGCCAGGTTCCGATATTGATCATGCCCAGCCCATCGCGGTGCTGAAATATCTCTTGCAAATCTGGCCCCAACCCCAGTCGCAACATCATCAGAGCGCGGCTGGTGTCGTTGCGCCAGGAAATTTAATGGGTAGCATAGCTGGAGTGGGCGGCAGTACCATGGGTATGGGCTTGGGCATGGGTCTGGGCATGAGTGCTGGTAGTATGAGTAATATGGCGGGCGTTGTTTCAGGTAACGTAATTTTAGTATATTTCTCGTGTGAGCATTTTTTGCATTACTCTATCTTCAACTTGATTTTTATTTGACTCATTTTTAAATTTTCTGGACACACTTCGTGGCACAAGAGATTCGTCGCTACACGAGAAAAAAAAACTAAACACTTTTGTTATCACAGCAATTTTCGTTAATTTCTCAAAGGTTCTAAGTCTCAAAACCGAACTGAACACCAAAGTTTAACACGAATTAACTTCACTATATCTCTATCTCTCTCCTACACCGAACACCGAAACACTGTTCCATTAAAAGTTTCGTTTCGTTCCATTCGAAAAGCCATCGTCAGCAAAGAAAAGACATTTTGCTCTCGCTGTGTATCTCTCTCGCATCTCTCTCACCCACTCTCTATCTCTCTATCTTTTAAGTTATTGTTGTTTAGCAAACAAATTCAATTACAATAATATTGATTAATACAGAGTCCTATGTAGACAGGTCGGCGCGGCGAGTCAACAGGGCAGCGTGGAAGCAAAGTCAGTGCGTTGCAAGTGGACAGGCAGGCGTTTCTCATGCAGCAGCAGCAGCAGCTCATGGCGGCGGGCAATCTACTACGCTCGTCCACTTCGGTAACCAACATACTTTCTCAAGGCCAACATCCGCTCTCAGCCACAGTCAACAGTCATCTGTATCAATCAGTAGTGGGTCAGTTAGCTCAATCGCATCGAGCCTTGCAACAAGCGGTGCAACAGGTAAACAAAACACCACACACATCCTCCCGTTCCCTTCCAAAAAAAAAAAGAAAAACACTAAAACACTCTAATAACTAACTAACTTGATTCTATACTTAACTCAAGATATTCTATCTTCAATTCAATGGAATTAATTTCAAAAGAGGAATGCTCTTCTATATTGTCTATATAATACAACGCTAACTGCTCAAGGACGAACGATCGTTTCAACCTAGCGATCGTTATGAAACACTGTTGTTACAGTCTTCCCTTGGCTAACATAAACTAACCTAACATTTCTGGTCATTCTGTCCTATTCCCTCCCTCTAAACGTATCGCTCAGTGCAATTTTTATTAAATTAAGAGTGGTCCAGCCTTAGACGAGTCTAAGTTACAGTTCTAAAAACACACACGCCACAAACCTAACTAATAAAATGAGTACTTTCCTGAAAGATTAAGACTGAGATACACCTCTGCAATTTATAACTTCAAGAAAAATTTATTCTTTCCTGAATAAAAGACACTAACCTAACATTGCTGGTTCTTTTAAAGAACATTCCGCCCTGTTCCCTCCCTCTCACTGAAACACACAGTACATATTTTGTTAAAATTAGACTTGTCCAGTCATATACCAGTCTAAGATAGAGTTCTTAAAACGCACACGCCACAAACCAAACTAAAAACAATGTTAACAGTACTTTCATTGAATATTTGACGGAGTCATACCTTTGCAATTCGCATCTTTAAGACCACCAAAATACACCAATTGAAGTCTTTGCTGATTGCGCTTAAGACATGGCGGATTTAAAATCTCAAAGTTTCCAATCTTTCAAAATATTTAGAAAGTTTAAAGTCAGTCAGATTAAAATCTCGGCGATACCATCTTAAGCCGTTCAGATCTGGATATAAACTGCAAGTTAATTCTAATGGACACTGGTCGTTCGTCGAGCGAACGGACACTGGCCGAAAATTTCAATTACATACACGTTATAGACCACTGACAGCACCCTCTATACTAAAATCAACCACATATGTGTGTAGGTCTTCCTCTGTACTACAGTTGACCACTGAGGTCTTCCTAAAGACTAAAATCGATCACAAAGATCTTCATATAAAATTGAAACGATCACAGAGGTCTTGATATATACATATTAAAGCCGACAACAGAGATCCATATTAGAGTTGAGAGACACTGAGGTCTTCCTCTATATTAGAGTCGACCCCTCTAGTCTTCTTCTAAATAAGAGTCGATCAGTGAAACCTTCTTCTACGCAGGAGTCGGCCCCTGAGACCTTCCTCTATACTAGAGTCGACCACGGAAGACTTCCTCCACACTACAGTTAATCACGTAGATCTTTCTCTATATTAAAGCCAACCACAGGGGTATTCCTTCAAGAAATCGCTGAGAGTGATCCTTTGAGATCCTCTATACTGGAGTCGGACATAGAGGTATTGCCTCTGTACTAGATCAGACCGCTGAAATCTTCCTCTACACCGAAGTTGGCCACTGAGAGAAAGCCCTCCTCTATACCGGAATTGACCACTGAGGGCTTCCTCGATACTAGAGTCGAGCCCTATGGACTTCATTTATACTATAGTAGACCACTGAGGTCTTCCTCTATACTAGATTCTACCACTGAGTACTTCCTTTATACTATAGTAGACCACTGGACATTTCCCTATACTAGAGACAACCACTGAAGTCTTCCTCTATACTAGAGTGGAATACATAGTACTTTTTCTTTACTAATGAAATCCTTCCCCTATACTGAAGACGACCGCTAAAGTCTTCCTTTGTACTAGAATCTCTCACTTAAATTATTTTTGCATAAATTCAGGGGCCTAATTACCGCATCCGTTCGTATCGTAATCTGAATTTTCGAGAGCATAAAACGAGTAGTTTGAAAACTATTTTTCGCTTATTTTTATATAAATAAGTTATAAATAACCTTTGGAACGATATGCAGAAATTTCATCAATATATACAAAACAATTTTAGAGTTATTCGATCTGACGTAATCGAATTACGATACGAAACTGATGCGGGAATTAGGCCCCAGATATTAAAATATTTCCTTAAATGAAATTCGGAACCGTAATATTATCTTAAACATGTTAAGGGTACTAAACATACATTACACATATTGCTACCCTGCAAGGCAACATCGATCAAAAATCTAATGGAAGCAAGTGATTGTACCAATTTGCTGAGTGAAAAAGAGCCTATTAAAAGATATGCCTCCCAACGGAATAAGTCCTTCCCTTCAATGGGTATAAAATAGTCTATACAAAATAATGTAGTGTACCAGTTTTCCACTCTTAGAAGCCCATTTTCAAGACCGGATAATACTATATGGCTTTATTCAACAATTTAACAAAATATTAAAAAAATTCAGACTTTGTAAGAATTCCAGCTTCTTTTAATGGGCCCCTGTTGGTTACCTGTCATCCATTTTGATACCGTAGGTAGTGTACCAGTTTTCTACTCTTGGGAGCCCAGTTTAAAGACCGGATAATACTATGTATACGACTTTATTCAACAATTTACTACATACATTTACTACATAGAGACTTTGTAAGACTACAACAATCGCTTAGCTGAAGTGCTGTCATTGTGTCTATCTTTATGTGTTATGTAGTTGTTTTGAGGGTCTCCGTTCATGACTGGACAACAACTTCTGTTCTCATTCATTGAGTCAGTCGAAATATTCAGCCACTACAACTATCCCTTCTCCACAAGCCTACAGATGATCAATCTTGAAATGGTAGGTACCATGTACCTGGGTTCAAGTGTCTCCATGTCATCACTATTGTCGACTGTTTTGGCGACATTGTTAACGAAGCGTCTACAGTTTTCATTTTGTCTTTAACTTATACCCACCTCAATATTACTAGTGTGGGAATCTAGTACAAACTGTTGACTACAATTAATAAAACAAGTAAGAAAGTTTCAGTCGGGTAAACCAACTAAGGTATACTCTCACTTTGTGAGTAATGTTATATTGAATATTACACGAATTATTCTGTCAATTTGTGTGGGAGGTACCAGAACGGGTATACGAAATACACATATATTTCGCTGAACTTTAAATACATTGCACTATGCCGAATTATAAGCGTTTATGTGGACTGGTATATTAACGTTATGAGATATACAATTTTGGTATGATTTGGCCATTTTGTGTGGGAGGTACAAAAAGGGGCGTGGTGATAACGCGCATTTTTTACCAGGCTATAGGCATTATAATATATATATACTGTACAAAATTTCAAGTATGTTTATACACTGATATTAATGTTATAAACTGTTAACTTTAGGTACAAAATGGTACCTTTGTGTCGGAGGTACCAAAAGCGGCTTGAAAATAACTCAAATTTTTCACTGGACTGTAGGCACTATAGAAGCATTACACTGTACAAAATTTTAAGTATTTTTATACACTGGTATTAATGTTATAAGCTGTTAACTTTTGGTGCAAAATGGTGCATTTGTGTGGGAGGTACCAAAAGGAGCGTGACAACTTCGACCATTTTTCTCGAGTTGATAGCGACTAATAAACTAATGCTATGTGTGAAATTTCAGAAGAGTCGAATAAGTATAATAGCAGTTATTAAAGAATCAATATTTCGCAACATTTTAACCCTTTGTGGGGGAGGTACCAGAAGGAGTGGACCAATATGGCCCATCTTCGAACTCATCCGGAGATAGATACAAATATTACCGCATACAATTTTAAGTCAATCGGTTACTCCTTTCGAGAGTTATCGTGAGCACCAGCCAGCAGACAGACAGACAGACGGACGGACATTGCTCATTCGACTTAAAATTACCCAAAATGAATATCGGCCGAGCGTACTTGGGGTCTTAGGTCACTGCTTATAACTTTAGTGCATACAAATACATGAAATTTTGTACAGTTGAATGCTTTTATAGTACCTAGAGTCTAAAGAATAATGGCTGTTATTGGCACACCCCTTTTGGCACCTCCCAAACAAATGGACCATTTTACCGGCGATCCACTTTCGTACGGATGTCTTCTGATCCGTCCGATCTTCTGATGCCGACAACAAATATTCCCCAACACTTTGGCTAAAATTTTCTAAATACAATAGCTAATTAGTTTTATGAATTTGAAAAAAAACCGTTTGACCATTATTTCAAAATTCAACACCGGACAGTAATTTACCGATCACGTTTACCTATTTATTTTTGCAAATTTTATGCAAACAGCATATTTGCATATATCGTGCATATGAAGAAAATACGAGTATGCAAACACTTTTATGTTTAAAATTTACCATAAATTTGATAATTTGCTATTGATCCATTTTGTACCGGCTATTATTTTTCTAAAAAAGATAATTCTGAAAGGGCGTAGCAGACAATCGGCCGATGATTTAATCTTGAAATTTGGTGCGAGGTTAGATCTTGCCGTTATATAAAATTATGTTTCAATTTTTTTTTTAATTTTCTCCAATTTGCCTATGCATATTTGTTGCATATTCAATTTTTTTAGTTGCATATGCGATTTTTTATTTGCGTATGCATTTTTCATTCAACATATCTGATGATATCCCCGCACAGGATTGAAATACGTATAAGGGTATGTGTTTACATGGCTTTCAGAGCGCAGTGCTTATCTTTTCCAATACACCACAAAAACCTCTCTTTCGAAAGGAAGAGTTGATCGAAAAAGCTGAACAATTCGAATGTGAAAACATTCAATAAATAAAGCTAATGTGCACATTATATTTTGCTTATGTTGTTCATACTCCCTTGCATATCTTTTGCATATAAAATGCATATATGGAATATGCAGATTTCCTCGAATTTTTGAAACTTAATTTAATATAACGACAAGAACTACCCTCGCATCAAATTTCAAGATTGAAGCTTCAGCCGTTTGTCTGTTACGCCCTTTCAGAATAAAGGTAACTGTGTACGAATTTTAGGCGACACATATTGACATCTAAAGTATAAAAAAAATCTGAAAATCTTTTTTTAGAAAAATAATAGCCGGTGCAAAATGGAACACTAGCAAATTATCGAATTTGTGGTGAATTTTAAAGAAAACTGTGTTTGCATAAAATATGCAGAAATATATGTAAATATAATTATTTTTTGACGAAAAAAAGTTGTGTATTACAACCATCCAATAAACATATGCAATTGCATATATTCCGAATTATACTACTTAAAAACCTATCAGGAGACATCGCTTTTAAAAATTGGCTCACTTAATATGAATTCCCCCATATACATAAACAAAAAGTTTTGTAGAAAACGTTTCCGAAAGAAAAAATTAGTATAAAATTTGCATCGTATGATTGCATGTTTGGTTTATTCCGAAGTTTGCAAGGTGTATCCATTCAAGAGTTTATTTTTTCGAAAGTACTGTAACATTTTATTGAACTACCCTCTGAAACCTGTTGTTGACCGTTTGAATGTAATATATATTTGAAAATTATACGAAAATGTATACAATGTAAATTAAACTAACTACTGTAACGGAATATTTAAGGATATTTAATTGAAATAACGAATTAAAGGACATTCCAACATAAACACACAATACTTTTTTGAAAACCAATAAACATATTAACTCATAATGATATACTCTCAAACCAATTTGATGTGATGTGTACTACTGCAATCGGATGTAAGCATGATTGGCCCACTACTGGTAAACTTGTTGAAACAAAACAAACAAAAAAAACAAACCACATTAGCATAGTATCAGTATCAATCAGTTAATCATTCCAAAACAAACTAAACTCAACTCAAAATCATGCTAAAAAACCAATTCATTATAACCATTCATTTGAAAACCAAACCAAATCAAAAATCGCATCGATCACAGTCGATATTCAAAGCTTAAAATCCTTTTGTATATACTCAAACTCAATTCGTTATGCGTTATTGTGTGTTTTTTTTAGACCGAAAAAAGGAAAAAAAGACGCATGTTTTCTGTTTGAAAAGCAATTGCAAAAAAAAGCCACCAAACACCAATCACAACCCTTTCGAAAAAAATGTTTAACAAAATTATTGAAATTCAAGTAGTTTAGAACCTTCATTCTTCATTTATCCCATAATTGGAGAGTTCAATCGGGAATTCCTTTCCAAAGTAAAGGAGTCGAGATTACTCTGCCTTGCAGTTACTGCCTGCATGTATTTCAACCATTCGTCAATCAGTCAGTCAACCAATCCATCCATGTATATCCACATCCACATCCGCATCCACCCAACCATACATCCATACAGCAACCCACCCACCACTCCATTTTTACATTGGCGTACAAAAGTATTTGGCAAGTGGACAATTGGCACCTTATGGAAACACTTCTCCAAATCGTTTCATTGTTTTGTAATTTTGTAAAAATGCACTTGTTTCTTTTGCGTGTCTGTGTGTGAAGTTGCTGTTGTTGTGTACGTAGTTATGTTCAATATTTGGCAATTGATCCCACCTAACTTATCCCTTTGCTGTTTTGTTGCAACAATTGGGAAAGAGAAAAATTTGAAAATTTTATACAGAATTTGTTTTTGTAAAAAAATGACGCACTATCGCTTTTACCACCTCCACTATTTCCACTACCACCACCACCACTACTACCACCATTTTTCTCCTTTAGTTGATTGAATTTTTTGAAATTAAAAACGTTCCGGAGATAGTTGTTTTTTAACATTCGCCTGTTTTCTCTCCTCGTTTCGCTTTCTTTGCAGCCCCATCCATTGGTGGACTCAGTGGTCTCGGCAATTCCCGACCCATCGCCACTGCCCATTCCCGGCACACCCTCCCCCGGCAGTAGTTCAGCATCCACGGCATCGGGATCCGGATCGGGGAAAAGTAAGTTGAGGCCCCGCAAAGCCTCCCGCTCACCTCTGAACTGAAATGTATGTGTTTGTGTGTGTGTATGTGTTTCCTTAGGTACGGATACCATCAAACGGGGCATTTCACCGTCATCGGTGAAACAAGTTAATATCCAAGAGTCCGTCAGTTCGTATTCGCTCAGTCAGAAAAAGTCCGACAGAGAATCCCTGGATACCAGCAGTCACCATCAGCACCACCACCACCTCAACCACAACAACATCAACAACAACAACACCAATCAACAGCAGCAGCAACTTTATGCAACAGCATCATCATCATCGGGCACCTCATCCGGCACAGCTGCGCATGCGGCTAGCACCACCACGCGCAAAGGTGTTGATTTCTACGAACCGCACAAATCTCAGACCAAGAGCGACGATGACAATAATGGTGTGGTGAGCAGCAGCAGCAGCAGCAAATATGGGGATTCGGCTTATAAACTACGAAGTGCCTATGCTTCGTCTGGTGCATCGACGGCGGCCGGCCTGGATCACAAGGCCTCCACCTCATTGTCCACCGAAGAGTACAAGGCCATGCGCAACAAGTCCAGCGCTACCTCGTCTTCGTCCTCATCGCAGGCCACTGTGCTGAGTGCCGGTTCGGCTGGCACCTCGGCCACTACAACCTCATCGGATGACTCTGACGATTTGGTGTCGTACAAGTCGTCCGCCTCCACCAATGCATTGTTGGCCCAGTCTCAGGCCATGACCACCACTCAGCTGATGTCGAAGTATTTAAAGCGCGAACCACGGGTTCAGTTCACACCCATCAAATCGCCCGACTCACCGTCTCCACCCGGTGGCAGTAGTCTTCCGAGAGGTACGTATGTCCTGACCAACAGTAGCCGTAACATACACGCCGATGTCAGCAGTGCCGCCGGCAGCACGGGCGGCGGCAAATACTCACTGGACAAATCCGATAAGGCCGCCTCACCATCGAAGCCAGCTCTGTCCTCACTCCTCAAGGAGCCAGCAACGTCAGCGTCTGCCTCAGCAACATCGCCAGGATCCTCATCGACTGTTTCGTCCGGCCGTCGTCTGTTCGACAGCCTGGCCTCCGAGACCTCCGAACGGGAGGCAACAATGCCGTCGTCGACGACGGGCCGTTCGAGGACAGCTACATCCACCACATCATACAATAACGACATTAGACACTCGGTAGCAAGTAGTAGTACTCATATTAGCAATAAGTCCACAACAAGCTCAGAACACCGTTCGTTCGGTAGCAGTCTCTTTAGCAGCGGCGGGGGCACTACTGAACGCAGCAGTGCTCCCTACTCGAGCAATGGCTCAAATGGCTCGGCCCACTATGGCACACTGCCCAAGCAAAGCATCTCTGGGGCGACCCTATTCAATACATCCGCCTCGGCGTCGTCCGCAGGGTCAACGGCGGCCGGTGCTTCATCCACTGCTCCCGGCACGGCCAGCAGCAGTGGTGTCAGTTCCATGTCTGGCTCAGCCAGTAGTTATGATTTCTATACTAATAATTCCTCGGGTTATTCAGGTTCTAGCATGTACGGCACCACCTCCCGGCCCTATGCCAATGGCACCAATGGTGGCACCGCCGCCACTTCGTCTACATCGGGGGCGGGCAACTATCACACTCTAGGCACTTATCGTGTACAATACGCGGCCACTAATCCATTTCTAGATGCATTCGATGCACCCGGTGAAAGTACCACCGCCGCCACCGGTCGAAGTAGTGGTGCGACCACCTCCTCGGGTGAGCATCGTGCCTCGGCCATGGCTGCCTTTCAAGCAGGCAGCGAAGTGAAAAATGGCAGTGACGAATACGATGACCTTAAATAGACGATAATGACGATGACAACAACGACGGCATTCTCCAACTGTTCCTTGTCATTCGCAACTCGCACGACTCATTCCAGTAAACCAAACTACTAGTAATCAAATCATCATCAACAACATAAATTAGTGGTCATATTAGTATCATTGAAAAATTCCATGCAAATCGGTCGCTCAAATAACATCAATTCATATATCCATCCACCATCATCTGTTAATGTTTGTTTCAGAAAAAAAGAAGTTCTGTAGGAGAACACCTGCAGAAGATGGGGGAATTTTTTATGATATTCCTAAACTACTGAAGAAGTTGTGAGAGACATTTTAGGGGGTTTTTAAAGAGAGAATAAGATAAAAAATGTACATGTACAGGTACTAGTAATAAATATATCAAGACTAATTCGCGATTAACTGATTTGATCTAGATAGTATTGCTCCAAAGTCACTTAGACGATCTAAGATGGACTGGTGTTTTATTACACGACTATCTTAGAGAAAATATATATCGATACAAATTATGTTCTCTGAATATTTGGTGTTTGTCCGGCAACCCAAACAAAAGTTATTTACAAAATAGCAAAGGTAATTTCATTTGCTATATAAAAAAATGCCATACTAGTTTAAAAATTTCAGAAAACTTTATCCGCCTGAAAAACTACTACTACATTAGCATGTTTTGGAATGGAGGCATCGATATATAGAAACTATATAAGTTCGTTTAAGTCAGAGATTGGCAAAACAGTGCCCTCGGCGGCCCGCTCGCACCTACATATGGTCACACATTAAATGCGAATAAAATGATTCATTAAAGGCTGGGTTAGGCAAACGTAACCGTAACGCCCCCGTAGCGTAACGAATCAGCTGATTCAATCAGACATATGGAAATCAGTGTAAACGATTAGCCAACAAAAACTAAACGTAAACGGACGGCTGAATCTGCTGAAATTTAATTTGGACGGTACGTTTATGTTTAGAAAAATAAATCATTTTGATAAGTGTTGATTGCATCCATAGAAAAATTCAGTATTTCAGAAATAAGTCTTAAAAACAATTAATTCACAACTCTCTCGATTTCAATATCAATTCTGATAGCTTATTTATCTTCTCAATGAATGTTATGTATTTACCCTTTGGTAAAGATTTATGTTCATATCCAAATTTGAGGTATGTGGCGAGTACTAATAATAAAATTAATATTACTCATTCGACCTCCTCTCCTCAATGAATTAATTGATACTGATTTGCCAAGATTTATATTTATTCTTAGAATTAGACCATGTGACGTATGAGTACGTTTACAAAAATGTCTTTCTTGATAAGCGTGGATTGCACCCATAGAAAAAATTCAATATTTTCAGAGAGATGTCTTAGGAATAGTCAATTCATACATCACTTCTTTTCAATATCAATTCCTATATTTTAGTTAACTTCTCAATGCATTTTTGATTCTGATTAGTAAAGACTTATGTTTACGATATGACGGAAATGAGACATGTGGCAGAATATATCGATTCCGCTTTTGTACAGATGTATATTTACATCAAGATTTAAAAAAATGTGGCGTATGAGTACTAATAATGAAATAAATATTATTCATTCGCCATCCTCTTCTCAAAGAATTTATTGATTCTGTTTTATACTGATTTATAGTTATTGTCAAAATTGGAACATGTGACGTATTAGCATGTTTTAAAATTTTTTTTTATAAGAGTTGATTGCACTCTATATCTTCGGAAAGAAGTCTTAGGAATAATTAATTCACACCTCACTTCTTTTCTTTATCAATTCCTATATTTTATTTATCTTTTCAATGAATACTTTGGTTCGGATCACTAAACATTTATGTTTATACGTATCCGGATTTGAGACATGTAGAGCATAAGTACAAATAATCAAATTAATATTACTCTTTCGCCATTCTCTTTTCAAATAATACTTCCGGTTATACAGAATTATTTATATTTATTCCCAGAATTGAGACATTTGGCATATAAGTACTAATAATGAAATCGATATTACTTATTCGCCTTCCTGGTTTCTAGAAATTAGTACTTCCTGGCGAAAACATATTTCAACAATAGTTTTAAATGTATGGTATTTTTTTTCTTTATAACGAACGCACCCATAGAAAAATTAAACGTTTTCATAAAGAAGCTTTAGGAAAAATTTAATCACACCCCTCTCCCTTTCAATAACAATTCCCATATTTTCTATATCAGATCAATGAATACATTCAGATTTGTTAAAAATTATATTTATACCCAGATTTTTTTACAATTCAGAGTCAATGTAATTGATGACAAGGGTGAAAATAAAATACAATTAATATTACTCATTCGCCATCCTCTTCATAAAGAATTTATTGATTCTGATTTGTACAGATTTATATTTATTCTCAGAATTGAAATATTTGGCGTATTGCAAAATGTACAAAAACTCCTTTTTGATAAGTAAGCTTGCACCCATAGAAAGATGCAGTATATTCAGATATAAGTGTTATGAATAATTAATTCACACCTCACTCCCTTTCAAAATCAATTCGGACATTTCATTTTTCAATCTTCACAAGGAATACTTTGTAATTCTCCCGTTTGTAAAGATTTTTAT
The DNA here is from genome assembly GCA_963930755.1 of Eudasyphora cyanicolor. NCBI lineage: Eukaryota > Metazoa > Arthropoda > Insecta > Diptera > Muscidae > Eudasyphora > Eudasyphora cyanicolor. The sequence goes on along the minus strand of OZ005734.1, from coordinate 343,015,138 downwards.
AGAAATGGAAAAAAATAAAAAAGGAGAACTTTTGTCGTAAATGTTCTTTCCGAATTTTGAAAATTTGGGATAGAAAATAGGAAAGTTGTATGGGAAGCATGTTGGATTATGAAGCGTATGAGTTATCAGTTACTTATACGCTGTATTTCAGATCCTTTTTATATATATTTTTCCTTTGTAATTTGGTGAAGATTTTCAGTTATTACAATGTAACTTCTGAACCTATGTCGTCCCCACTCCAAAATTTACGCCATCGGTAGAGTACACATGGACCATTTTTTATAAAAATTTAAAGAAAAAAAATTAGATCGATTCTGAGATATCGCAATTTATATTTTTGTATTCGCGAAAAGTGACCGAAAAAAATTAAAAAATAAAATTAGTATTTTTTATGAAAAGTACGCGGAAAATGCTTTAAGAAACGATATTTTCTATTTTCAATGACTTATGCCTTGTAGCATTAAAATTAACCTGAAAATCCCACTACAGAGGCAAAAAATCGATTTTTCTGAACTTTGACCTCGCCCCCTGCCTCCAATTTTAATTTAATTTTTCCCACATCCAAGGGCAACATTTTCTGGGAATTTGAGAAATATCTAATTTTTGGCCTGTGACACTTGAGAAAGACCTACCCATATGTAAAATAGGAGAGTTTTTGTTACAAATATACTTTCAGAATAAATAAAAATTACCCTTGAGCTCACTGGTTTCTAGGGATAATCATTTGATATTTAAATTGCGAAATTTTGGATGAAAAATTAGAAGGGTACATGGGAAGCTATTCGCTCATGTCGGATTATGAAGCGTATGAGTTATCATTTACTCATACGCTGTACTACAGATCTTTTTAATAGTTTATCTAATGTTGATTACCAATTTATAAGAGAAAAATAATTGATATAGAAAACATGTACAATAGGTGTGTTTCTGTTATAAATCATCTTTTTGAAAATCTACAAATTGTCATGTGTGCAGTGATTTCTAACGAAAATAGCCCAAATAAAAATGATAATTAATCGTTTAAAAAAATCTAGTAACAGTTCATTGGCATATTTAAAAAGAAAACTAATTGATTTGGAAAATATGTAAAATATGAGTGATTTTGTTACAAATCTTCTTTCTGAATAAATAAAAATTTCCCCTGTGTGCACTGGTTTCTAGAGAAAATCACTCTAAATCAAAATGCCAAATTTGGGATAGAAAATAAGAAAGGTGTAAGGGAAGCGTATTTGTTCATGTTGGAATATTATGCGTATAAGTAATCAGTTTTTCATACGCTGTACTTCTGATATTTTTAAATAGTTTCTATAAAAATGTATTTCCAATTTATAAGAGCAACAGAATTGATATAGAAAACATGTAAACTAGAAGTGTTTCTGTTACAAATCATCTTTTTAAAAATCTAAAAATTGTTCATGTGTGCAGTGGTTTCTAGCGAAAATCGGTCGAAATATAAATGATAATTAATCGTTTAAAAAACGTGCACTGATTTCTAGAGAAAATAGTTCGAAATAAAACATAGCATTAATGGTTTAAAAAGTATGCCCAACAATTGATAAGTCATTTAAAAAAAAGTAAGTAATTGATATAGAAACTATGTCAAATAGTAGTGTTTTGTTACAAATGTTCTTTCTAATTAAATAAAAATGTTCCTTGTGTGCACTGGTTTTTAGAAAAAATAGCTTGAAATAAAAATTCAAAATTTTTAATGAAAAATAAGAATGTTATATTGGAAGCATGTTCGCTCATGTTGGAATATTAAGCGTATAAGTTATCAGTTATTCATACGCTATACTTCCGATCTTTTTAAATAGTTTATGTAAACATGTATTACCAATTTATAAGAGTAAAATAATTGATATAGAAAACATGTAAACTAGGAGTGTTTCTGTTACAAATCATCTTTCTCAAAATCTACAAATTGTCCATGTGTGCAACGGTTTCTAGCGAAAATCGGTCGAAATAAAAATGAGAATGAATAGTTGAAAAATCTACATAACTATTGATTGACAATTTGAAAAGGGAATTAATTGAAACCGAAAATATGTAAAACATGTGATCTTTTGTTACAAATATTCTTTCTGTATAAATAAAAATGTTCCCTGTTTACACTGGTTTCTAGAGAAACACGCTCGAAATAAAAATGAAAACTGATCATTTAAAAAATCGAAGTAACAATTGTTTAGCTATTTAAAAAATCAACTGAATTGATATTGGAAATATGTAAAACAGGATTGCTTTTGTTTGAAATCTTCTTTCTGAATAAATAAACATTTCTCTTGTGTGCGCTGGTTTCTAGATAAAATCACTCGAAATAAAATTAGAATTAATCATTTAAAAATATATATAAGAATTGATAAGCTATTTAAAAAAAGTAAGTGAATTGATATAGAAAATATATAAATTAGGATTGTTTTTGTTAGTTATCTTCTTTGTGAATAAATAAAAATGTTCCCTGTGTGCATAGGTTTCTAGATACAATCGTTCGAAATGAGAATTAATCCCTTATAAAGTCTATTTAACAATTGATAAGCTATTTAAAACAGTAAATTAATTGATATTAAAAATATATAAAATAGGTGTGTTTTTGTTGGAAGACTTCTATCTGAGTAAATAAAAATTTTCCATGTATGCACTGGTTTTTCGAGGAAATTTCTCGAAATAAAAATGAAAATTATTCATTTAAAAAATCTACGTAGCTATTTATAAGCTTTGTAATAAAGTAAATTAATTGAAATAGATAACATGTGAAATAGGAGAGCTTTTTTTCAGAAATCTTCTTTCTGAATAAATAAAAACTGTCCATGTGTGCTGTGGTTTCTAGAAAATCTACCTAACAATTGATTAGCATTTTGAAAAAGTGAATGAATTTTATTATAAATCTTATTTCTAGTTGGTAGAGAAAATCCATCTTTATAAAATAGAGAATTTGTTATTTAAAATATCTTTTTGTTATTCAGTAAATCTGAAGAAAAAATTCCTCATTATTATATGTTGAGAAAAAACTAATTTTTCTGCAACATATGTATGTATTTACGTGCTTTCCCCCCAAGTTTCAGTGGTTTTGGGCGTGTCCAAAAAAAATATTTCCATCTTCTGCGTTTTCTTCTGTTAAGAACTCAAGGTTTTTCATTTGTTATTTTGTTCATTCCAACCTGTCATTATCATGACATTCATTAGTTTTGGATATGACATCATGTCCACATAAACCACACTCACATCACCACCCATACATACTTACATATATGCACTTTATACACCAACACCACAATACGAAGTGAATCAGCCCAACAACAGAGGAAACAATAATTTTATTCGTTCATCTTGAGAAAAAATAAATAAAATAAAAAAACAAAATGGTTATACATACATATATAAAAATCTAAAAAAAAACCAACAAAAACAAAAAAATATGGGAAATGCTAGTATTACATTTTGAAATAATCTCCTTTTTTAAACATTTACAATTTACATACAAATTTACAGTAAACATACGAATTAATAAAATAAATAAATTAAATTTAAAAATGTAATGTAACCTTAAAACAGACAAAAGAAAACAACAACAAGAAAAATATTTATAAATTCTAAAACATCATAATTTTTTTTAAAACCAAAAAAACCCATATAACAGCAAACAACAACAACAAACAGACATTTTCACAACAGCAACAAATCTTAATATAACAAAGAACTGACTCAAATATACTACAGAAAAAAAAATATAAAACAACAACAAACGAATTAACGAATTTTTCAATAGGATATGATGATATGTGGCAATCCAACTAAACACAACTACAACTATTCATACTAAATACAACTACTACTACTAATACTATTACTAAAATACTTACTAAATTAGCATACACAACACACACACGCACAGCAACAGGTACACGTACACGCAGGCGACCTCATAGCGGCGTATGTGTGTGTGTGTGTATGCGCTGTGCGTTTGTGTCTGCTTATCTATGTATATGTATAGGAAAACAACAAAAACCAATACTTACTTATTATGAACCGATTTTTTTTACATAATCCTTTTTCCCCCAAAACTCTCTTAAAAACTCTTTACAAAGCTGAATTTACAAGAAAAAATATACACACTTATTAACAACAAAAAAAAGAATGTAAGAAGAAAAGTCTAGATAATCTGAAAAAAAATAACAAACCAAAATCATCATGTTACTTACTTTTGCTAAAGCTTCAAATATGTTGGGTTTTTTCTCCTGCCATTCAAGCAAAATTTGGTATTTTTTTACTTTTTATAATTTTGGCAAAATTTCCACAATCAAAAACTTTGATTTGATTTGAAATTAAATACATTATCTTGACTTAATCCTGGGGGAGGATCTAATTATTTTATATTGAAATATCGCTCATTTCTGTAAATTAATTGCAATTTAAAAATTCCAAAGGATATATATATATATAGCATTCAAATCACAATCGATTTTATCACATAACTATTGACTGAGTAGATCATATTTTATAAACCATTGCATGAATATATTCCTCTCGTACGAGTATAACTCAAGTAACGAGTGCTGCGAAACGAGTATAAGTTACAACCATAACGAATGCTGATATGTAGCCGAGTGAAACGAGAGAAAGATACAGACGTAAGTATTACGAGAAATTAAGTGCCAATTTACCTGAGTCTGCTGATCCCAATAATGGTTAAATTAGGACCTATCTCTGATCTGATCACGTAGGGAGTGATCGGATCATTCAAAAAGGGCTCCAAACCATATTGCTGCCAGAGTCGTCAGACGACTCTATCAGATAAATCAAATCGTTAGATTACGACCTGTTAGGTTATCTGCTCCCTATTAGAAGACCCTTTGTTCCTCCTGCGGCCCTTTGTTCCTCCTAGGAACCACAGGCCTGAATAGATGTATATATTAGAAGACCATTTAGGTTATACACTCCTTAGTAGAGGGCCAGTTGAGTTATATACTCCTTGGTAGGCGGCCAGTTGGGTTGTATACTCCTTAGTATATGACCAGTTGGGATACCTACTCGTTAATTGAGATACAGTCGGCTTACGTACTCCTTAGTAGATGACTACTTGGGTTATATACTCCTTAGTAGACGGCCAGTTGGGTTATCTTTTCCTTAGTAGATGTCCACTTGGGACCAGTTTTTGAAGTTCAACAAATAAACAATAATCTTTTAATTAGGTTTAAAAGTGATCTATGATGTCTGACTTTTAAGTTTCAGATACTGTAGGTATTCTTTTAGACCAGCACTTGGTTATCCCACATGGTGGCAATCCACCACTTCCAATGACAATGACATATAAAGTTGCCGGTTGTTTTCATATAAAGGGATAATCTGCAGACCAATCCTTATTGTTGTAGTTAATGATCCTAACACGCTTTTTGGCATTGTACCGGTCCAGTTTCCTGCAAGGTAGTTAAATTATTTTGGAGAACAAACGAAATACTCGAATTATTAGCAATGAGAAACATTTGTATTTTTTAACTTTCTAGCGTACTTAAGTTAGGTTAAAAACATAGTTGTAATACCCTGTAGCACAGGGTGAAGTGGGGTATAAATATGAGATTTTCCTAGCCCCTCCCGTTGAACTAATCCGATTGATTTTAAAAATATTCACAGATGGTAGCAAATATGTTAACTTGCTAACTCTCCCCTTTTAGATAAAGCTGGGCTTAGGTAAATAAGATTTTATTTAGAGTCCTCCTTACCTCCATCACAGCAGCTCCCGCAAAATTATTTTTTCAAGAAATAGAGCACTTCCGCGTGCCGTCCAGACACGGTGGATATATTCTGCCTCTACAATAACTCAACGAGTTGTTGTGTATCTAGTTTAGGCAGGACCACATCAGCTTGTATACTTTTAGAATGATTAGGGGACATCTGCAGTTTGTTTTTTCCCCATATTTAACAACTTTGCTTCAGACACAAAAGAGATGTTCGATACGGTATACCGAGAAAAATAATATAGAAAAAGTGGGAAAAATCCACCTTCAGCAAAAAAATTCGTATATCCATTAAATTATTAATTAAGCCAACTTTACTAAACGAATGATGCAGAAGTTCTTATTTTTGGGGCTACTTTCACGTCCAATTCTCAGAACTGAGTCGCAAGTCAATGAGCAGAAAAATGCTGTACTGTTTAAGTATACTCTGATTTGAAACAAGTAATTTATGAGTATTAAAAAAACCCCAAGGAAATGAGAGCCTAAGGTTTCATACCGCCTTCTAGAGAGAGCGGCAGTAAACCGTCATTACAGACACGGTAAGTGAGACGTCCGGTCTCGACAACGACAGTAGAGCGTTGGTGAGTTTTGTGTTTAGGCCGTGTCACGTCAGCCTGAAGTGTATGCAGTTTCAGACTAGTGACCACCTGCCTTTGTTTCGGTAAGGGCATTATCTCCCAAGAAGATCTTGAAGGTCGTTAGAAGCATGCGAACATATTCCAATTTCCCTGGATCGTATAAGGTAGTTCCTAGTCTTACAAGTTCATCTACCTTGCAGTTCGCTGGTATGTCCCCGTGGCCCGGCACCCATTTCAGACTAATATTGAACTGTTCAGACATTTTGTTAAGAGATCTGCGACAGTCGAGGGCAGTTTTTTAATTCAGGAGTATAGTTTCAAGGGACTTGATAACAGCCTAGCTATTAGAGAAAATAGCTAATATTTTTACCTTGTAAATACTACAGTGATCAGGCAATCATTTTGCAAGTAATAGGTTAGGTTCCTCAGGAAAGACACCAAAAGCCCACTTGGTTGTTGAATTTTTAACCGTCTGTAAAAAAGTTAATGAATCTCCTATGTTCTGGGATAAGACCATTCAATTCTGATCTGAAAAGATCAATTCTTTGATTTTTTCTGAATGTTGGTTTTGAAACTGAACTTCCTGTCTAGTAAAACCTATCTAAGTATTTTGCACTTTCGGAGGAGGGAACTTCAATACCCCTCAAATGCGCAGTTGTTACTCGTGGTACCTTGTTTCTCCTGGTGAAAAAACTAGTTTCCTCTTGGTCGGGTTAACACCAATACCATTATCGGAAGTCCAACTTGCGGTTGTAAGAAGGGCCTCATGTAGGATGTCTCTAGAGTACTTGGAGACTTCCTTCTAAAAGCTATTGCCACTGCATAGGCAACAGCTCTGATGCCCATAACCTCCAGAGAAAGATGAATATTGTTAATGGAGAAATTCCATAGCAGAGGAGACAGAACACACCCTTGGGGCGTTCCCCTGCTGACAAATCTATGGAGGTCAGTTTACCATAAGCTTGCTGAAATGTATGTATAATTTTAGGTTATTAATGAACCTATGTATACTGCTATGAACGCCAAAGATTGCTAAAGCCGCAATTATAGCGCCTGGATTTATGTTATTAAATGCCTTCTCTTTATCTAAGAAAGCTACCATGATAAATTCCTTAATAGAGAGGGATCCTTCAATAAAGCTAACTAGATCATGCAGTACGGTTTCGGTGGATCTGCCCTTGCTGTAGAAATGCTATTGATTGCACAGTAGTCTGTGATAAATTTTACTCCTAAGATAAGATAAGATCTTTTCAAAAGGATTTTCTAATAATATGTATAAATATCAGATATATTTTGAAAGTTGAGGGTGGGTAATAATTCGCCTTTAACAAATAGTGTTGATTAACAAAAATCGAAATACAGATTCGATTAAATATTTAATCTCTTACAACTTCTATACTGTTTCCCTTAATCCTCTGTAATTTCAGATATAGCAATAGTTTTATTACCCCTATTAACTTAAAAACAGGAATATACCACATCCCTTTTGATATCTCTGACATTTGCACACCTCATAACATTAATATCAGTACAGGTAAAAAAAATCGGTATAGTGCGATGTTACTGCAAAGTCCATTTTGTACATTCCTCAAAACACGGATAAATCCAACCAAAATTTATTAATTTAAAACTTTAACAAAATGGTACATAAAAACTCTTAAAATTTGCTGAAATGTGAAAATTCTGAAGTGTATTTTATTCTCTGAAAAAATAGAGTTTTTGACAAGTCCCTTCAAATTGAAAAATTCATACAAAATTTAGTTTTTCTGAATCGCATTTTATTTTTTGGCAAATAATCATTTTTGTCAGTCCCTTCTCAAAAATGTACAAATTCATACGGACATCGTTTCCTCACAGATTCCTGTGCGGTCTCATATTATTCTGCGGATATACAGAATCATATATACGAGTACATAAAATATTTTCTTTAATTGTAAAATCCAGAAAAATTAATTAACAATATCTCTACACAGTTTTTTGTGGTTCACTTTAAAGATCTTTAGTGCATTCAAATGGTAATAAAATGTACATCATTAAAGCTTATTTTCCCAAATGTTCACAAAAATATTTTTGATTATATCGATTCTTATTAAAACGCAATAAATTAATTAATTTCTTTTAAGAAACTGAAAATTCTACGTAGATTTTTTCCTGCTACACTTTCATGATCTTATGTGAACTTAAAATGTCGAAAAATTTACATCTGTGGAAAGCCCTATAGGCACATATCTGGGAATGTTATCTATTTTGATTCGATAATACCTAAGTTTTGTTTAATTATAATAATAATCGGAATTTTTTTTGCATTATAAATGCTCTGATTTTAGGGTACTTCCAAGTTCGTTATTACAATAAAGTGGTAATAATTTGTATAGCAGTATAAATCTTTATTGTCATAAATGTGCCGGATAATATTTTAAATGATTTTAATTTCTTACAATATTCAGAAAATTTAATCTCTACATTTTATTTCTTTGGGGAACACTTTTTACATAAGACGAAAGCTATTTCTCAAAAGATATGCTGAATCATATTTAAAACAGATTGATGTTTTGATGAAATTCAATCGTTTCATTGTTTTTTGTGGTACACTTTTAGAGTTGTTATTATATTCGAATGTTAATAAAATATGCCTGTTCTACGTATGTATAAACAGTAATTATCAATTTGAAAATATAAAAGAATTGATTATGAAAATGTGAAAGGGACGTGTAATTTATTTTTCAACCTTCATAAAGAATAGCTTAATTTGGCCAATGTGTGCGTGAACTTTAAATTAATATTACTCATACTTTGCAATTAATTTTATTTCATTTGCAATTTAAGATAGTAAATGAGTTGATATTTTTGCAAAGATGATCGAAAGGCCTAATTATATGTGATAACTGAACGAATGCTTAGGTGCGTAAAAATTCGAAGTGAGATCCCCCCTACCCCTTGACTCATAATTTTTTATTTCAAACATTCACAATGTCACAAATGATAGGTAGCTAAAGCATTGCAATGTCGTGCAATTGTACTGAAATCTCTAACAAAATATGAAATACTAATAATAACAAATAATCTAATCACAAAAACCCTAACAGTATTCTATTGAAGTTTATATGACAGAGAGGAGCAGTGAATCAGTGAAACAACAATAATATGGTTGACCTAATGCATTTAAACAAATAACAACAACAACAACAACAAAGAACAAATGAACTTTATTAGATGACTAACAGAATATACACAGACTCATACATACAAAATAAAACAAAACAACAACAAATAAAAATATACATACTTACCGATATATAAGCATTGCAATACAATTTAGCTAGGCAAAAAAAAAAAGATACCAAAACAAACCAACAAACATTCCATAACCTAAAAACCTAAACCTAATCTCTCCTCTTTCTAACCAATATACTCCCAACCAAACCAATGAAAACCAAACCAAACCTAAAAAAATGTGCACTGTACTTTTTTAAAGCAAAAACCAATCACAAATACGACCAATATTACTACTATTATTATTACTAACATATACCTACCATATACATACGATGCATACTTACATATATAATATATATATACATATTATATATCAAAAAAAGAAGAAAAAACAAAACAATATAGTACTACATAAATATTCCGGTAAACAAGAAAAAACAAACGGCAATTGCAATTATGCATATATATATTTAATATAAATATACATATACAACAACATTCAAACAAACAACCAGAAAAAACCCCAAGCATTAATAGGAAAGTCTTATATACTAACTATCTACACCCGCAGAAAAAAAACTATTCGTATATACATCAAACCTAACAAAAAAACATAGCAAATATTTTGTGAAAGTATGTGTTGTATATCCGGGAAATCACGTCTCAAAAATAACTCTCCCTCAATCAAACTTTTTTGGAGTATTATGATCTTTGTTTATTTTTCGAAAAGTCATTGCGTTTTGCTACAACATGTTTTTAGAAAAAAAGGAGCATACAAAAATATTTATTTTATTTTGTATATAATTATATTCAGAAATCAAATCTCAAGTAATTATGGCGCTAACACAAGAAAAACCAGGAAGAATCGACTAAAGTGGGCGGGACTGACTGCATATCACCCTCGACCATTAATGCACGGATAGCCATTATTGCTACGAACAGTTGCAGGCCACATAGAGTACATTTGTAAATTCCAGGCAGATTGAATGCAATATGAAGTACAAAATCTTAAATTTCTGCTTGGTGGGCTAAAACTTACGTTCCTTAGAACGCCAAAAAGTCTTATATGTATATTGGGACAATTTTAAAACAGGGACGACCAAGTGCAATATTAAGTACAAATTCTTAAATTTCAGCCAGATAAATTAAAAAATGCGTTCTCTAGAGCTTAAGAAGTAACATTAGGTTCAATATAAAGTGTAAATTCTTAAATTTTAGCCAGATCAATTGCAAAGGTATGCTCTAAAGTGTCAAGAAGTGACATCGGTGGGGACCCTTATGATGAATGGAGTGCTTCACATATGATACCCAAAAAGGACGGTACTTGACGATGTTGTGGAACTTAATCGTGAACTTAATAAAAGACAATTCATGACTGTTACAATATTCCTTTTTTGCAGATTGTAATCAAAAGCCTAGCGATTGTAAATTTTTTTCAAATTTGACATTCACCCCGAAGGTATAAAAAACCGCAATCGTAACACCTTTCGGTCTTTATGATCACATCAAATGGATTGATAAATGCGGTTCAAAGTTTCCAAAGGGTAATGGATACTGTTCTCCGCGGTCCTTATTGCATCCAGAAACCTAGCAGAATATTTTGAATTTTTCATATTTCAACGCTTTAAAGATCATGGAATAGTAATAAATCAGAAAAAAGTAATGGCGATTTCGTTTCTGCAACATTTTCGTAGCCCTTTTCCGGATAACTTTACTTATGTATGTACATATATGCCACATTTTGGAATTTTGAAATGGGAGCTAAGTTTAATTTGAGGGATTACATCAGTATGGATACATATTTTCCAGAATTTCTCGTCGACGGGGCAAATGTTTTTTCAGAATCGAAATCAACATAAATGTGGTGTTCCTGAAGTTAATTTTTTCTTATTTAAAATCAAAGAGAAGGGTTTAACGCCCATGTATACCAAATTTGAAACAATCATACATTTCCAAAAGCCAAAAACAATACAAGAACAATAGCTTTGAAGAAAATTTCTGACAAGGCTGAAACAATTTTTTGAAAACTAAAACTAAGTGAATGATATACATATATAAAATCACAGACAAACAAAAATTGTAATTGATAGGCTGCCATATCAACCCCCTTTCAGTGCGAAACGTACGGTGGGCTGATTCAGCAGAGATGCAGGCAGGTTTAAGCCTATCAACATTAACTTTCTCCTCTTTAATCCGCTCACAATCTTATAACAACGCGACCAATCATAAGAACAGGGGCCGAATCAACTTATGAATTAAAAAGCAATTTCAATTTTTGATAATATTAAAAAGTGAACATTGGAACTAATGGAAAACTATCCAGATAATCTGTACAGGAATTTATTTTAACAATCAACTTCAATACGACAGAAGTTTATAATATTTAAACAGTAATAAAAAAACACATTTCGATCGTAAAGTACACGATATCGAATGCCGTGATTTAGCCCCAGGTATCCAAATACGTGGGTCGTAAGTTAGAGAAAATAATGTTTAGATTGGTGAGTAAATGTAATGGTTCACCAAACTCTACAGGGTCTCCCATATTCGACGGACCCATCTGGCAACGCCATAACTTTTGACAGAGATGTCAGATCGCTTAATGACATACCGCGTTTGAAGCGTCAGTCCAAGCAGATTTTTACCATGGAACAATACACGCCACGCGAAATAGTTGAAATTTACATTCAACAGAAGAAGTCAAGTCAACGTGCTTTTAAAATATTAAAAAATGTGAGAAGTGCGCCTTCTAAGAACACCATTAAGCGTTTATATGAAAAATTTTCGACTGGTGAGGCTCTTTCTAATCCGAAGAGGCCAAATAAAAGTCGACCAAGGCGATCGGCCGAGAATATCGCTGCCGTACGAGCCAGTGTTGAGAGGTCCCCAAGAACATCCCAAAAACGCCGTTCTCAGCAGTTGGGCATGGCTCGGTCCACTTTACAACGGATTATTCTCGTTGATTTGCATTTGTTCCCGTACAAAATTCAATTGACGCAAAGATTGTTGCCTGCGGACAAGCCTCGTCGATTGGAATGGGCCCAAAAAAAACATGGGTCCGTCGAATATGGGCAACCCGTTAGTTCTGCACAAGACGTACCGATATCTTATTTTAATGTTGATCGTAAACCAAGCATAACAATAGGTAGTGTCCTCGTCCATTGAATTTTCCCATGGCAGGCCATGATAATATCCGGGATCCAAGTTGCATAAAATGTGGCTAATTTTGGTCTCACCTCTTGTAATTCGATTGACTTTAAAATTGCTTCGGCCATAATTTAGGATTCCCCTTCCAGAACTTCAGTATTTGTACGATGGCTGCTGAACTTCATTGAACTTTCCCATGGCAGGCAATGATAATATCCGAGATGCAAATAGTACAATATGTGGTCAATTTTTGTCTCATCTCGTGCAATTCGATTGACTTTAAAACTGCTTCCACCTGGACGAACCATAATTAGGGTTCTGTTTCCAGAACTGCGGCATTTTAACGATGGCTGCTGATGAAATGTGCTGCTATAGGACTTGATCTGCTTGAGAATGTTGACTGCCGTTCAGGCAATGAAGCTGACCAAAATTATCGGCGGCGCATGGAAAAATTTCGATCGGCGGCTCCGGCTGACAGCCGAGCCGATCAAATTTCAACAATCGGCTGAGCCGATAAAGTTCCATCAATCGATTAGAGGAAAAAACTTAAAATTAACACAACAATTTAAGAAAAGTTTTGGATTTGTTTTACATTGTTTCAAATCGGTTCAATAAATCTTCCATACATTTGTTTGAGAATAGCGTCTAATGAATATATTTTAGCCCAATCAAAAAGTTACACTTTTGAGATTTTGGAGGCTCGATATTTGTAAAAGTTATGGATGAAATAATAATTAATAAAAAAAGGTACATTTGGTTAAAAAAAAATCTACACAAAAATTTCTGTTGTGAATAAAAATCGGTTCGGACCTTCAAGAGCTATTGCAACCTCCGTAAAACCCAAAAAACTCTTTTTAAATCTGAATGTCCCATAAAATTTTTGGAATTTTTTAAAAATACGCAAAATGAACTACATAGATAGGTCGATATTAAAAATTCTGACCGTATTGTAAAATTTAGTACTCACTCTCTTAATGTTTATGGTTGCTTAAAATTTATATTTTTGACTTACTCAATACACTTCGGTAGCTGAGTTTCAGCCGATGTGAGCCACTAAAATCGGCGGCGGCTTACGACGCGTCTTATTCATAGCCTGCTGCCGTTATCTTCTGAGGCAACGTTGGAACCTAAGTACTCCATCTCCTGCCTTTCCTCCAGATACATATATTATTTTGAAATTACATTATGTTGAAGGTTCGGGGTCACCAATATAGAGGTTTGAAATGAAAAGCTCTATTTTACAAACTTAATAGATGTTATTTAATTTTAAAATTTCTGACAAGACTGAAAAGTAAATTGGAAAACTTAAACTAAGTGAATGATATAAAATTAAAGGCAAACAAAAATTTAAATTGGTAGGCGGTACATGCGTACTGTTAGTTCTGGGAAAAAGTGATCAAAGAAAGTGTGGTAGATAAGGCATAGGTCTAAAACTCTTTCTTTAGAAAAAATGTTTATAATAATTTAGTAAAGAGATACGTTCATGAATTTATCTTTAAAATTTTACACTTTATTCAAGTAGGGACTTTTGCTTCTTACTTATAGATATTTGAGGGATTTAAATGTGTAACAAAGAATTATTTTAAATAAAATTATGACTACACCCATAGCAAAATCTACAATATTTCTATAGAAGTAGTATGAACGCATTATTTAGACCAATCAGGTTTTCAATATAAATTATTTGAGACCGATTTATGTTAACATAATTGATGAATGTGACCTATGAATGAAATTGGTTACGTACATCAATTTGGAACATGTAGCGTATGAGTAATTCAATAGTGAAATAACATTGCGTATACCACTCAATGCAATGGTACTCTATATAATACTGTGGTTTACTCGGATTATTATACGAACGACTCAAATGCCAAATCGATTAACTTTATAAAAAAAATATGAGAAAACTTGTTTATGAATAGCAAAAGATTTGGCATCTATCAAGTGCTTTGCCTTTGAAATTTCGAAAAAACAAATGGATTTCATCGATTTGGCATTTGAGCACTGTTTTATCTTAACACAGAATACACGTGAATTTGCACGTTGCACCTATATTAGAGTTCAACATATTCTAAGGGAAGTAATAACCACGAATTATTTAAGCCAAACAGGTTTTCCATATCAATTAATTTACTCGAGTAATAGTGGTTTTTCTTTTACTGGCTAAGTTTAATAACATAGTTGGTGAATGTGGCACAAAATACATAAGAATTTCCCCATATTTTTGAAAATGAATTCTATAAATTTTTACCAAAAAAAATTTTCAACAAAATTTTGATTGCACCCATATCAGAATCTAACATATTCTAAGAGAAGTAATACACAGCCATTGTTTAAGCCAAATTGGTTTTCTATATCACTTCCTTTACTCGTGTTATAGTGATTTTTATGTTACTGGTCAGGTTTAAATAACATAATTGGTGAATGTGGCTTATATACGAGAATTTTACTGTAGTGCATGATTAATGTAAAAAATTTAATTAACGTTATATATAAAGCTCATTACACTACAAGTCATTTCAGAGCTTATAATTAATGTTAATTCATAATACTCTTAGAGGAGTAATAGATTGAACTAGAAAATCTGGTGCACAAACCAGGTTATTCAATAATAACGGAAGAACTTCCATTTATTGATTTACGTAGATTCGTAAAATTCTATGATTATGATTCATATTCATTGGTTCTTAATTGGTTTCAATATAACCTACAATACTCTCTTCAATATTATACCTTGTGTTGGCGCCATAATGATTTTCCAGATATGACTTTATTCATTTGCTTGAGAGCCAGAATTGTTATAAATTCCAAAAGAAGCCCAACCCTTAAAAACCAAAGCGCTTTTTTCTTTGTTGAATCGCTTAAAACTAATGTGTATATGTGTAATAGTAGAATTTGTAACGGAAGAAAATGCAAAATAAAAAAAATATCGTATAGACAAAAAAGGAAGGACATAAAGTAGCTTAATTCGGAAGGTGCCATTGCCTTCGCAAAACAAACATCTCTCCAAAACAAGACACAACCAACAGTAGTACAATTAATTCATTCCCAACTCCTTTTGCCCTCTCCTTTCCTATAAACAAAAAATAAGTGTTGAACTATTGATTTTAATTAGGAAGAAATTGTTAATTGTTATGTATTAAATTTTAATGATTTTTATGACAAAACTAACTCTCACACACTCATACATCATATACAACACTCGGTTTTGAGTTTGAGTTCAAAAAACCAAAAAAAGGAAAAAAGAGAAATTCAAACGTAACTCAGTAGGCTGTAGTTCCCAAACCAAAGAAACGGAAAGAGTATAAATACATAAAAAAAACAGAAGTAAAAGCAAACCAACCAAATTAGTTTAGATACCAACAAATGTTTATATACCTACATACAAACCTACATATAACTCTAACTACTCTAACTTACTTACAACTACTACTAAAAATACCCCCATACTCGTAAACGTACTCGTACATACTTCAAATCATACATTTACACAAAAAATTTTAATTTCAAATTTAATCAGACAAATGAAAAACATAAAACAAACCAAAAAGTAAATTCAAAAAATGCATTGTAGGTGTCCTTAAGAAATAATAAGAAAAGAAAAAAAAAACAAAACAAAAAACTGAAACTCGTTTTATGTACTTAACAAAATATTTCATGTCAATTGTATTGGAATCACATTAATGCCATTACTACTACTATTACAACTACAACTAAATACATACATACTACTAATTAACAAAGCATACATTCGAACCGACATACATAGAAAACCATACATACTTAAAATAAAAAAAAAAAACAAAACCAAAAAACAGCAGTTAGCATCTAAGCGTATAAATAACAACATTCATGCATATATACATACGTACATATATAATACAGCATAGCATATACATACATATAAAAAACAAAATATAGGATAAAACATTGCTATTAAATTGTATTGACTTTGCCTTTGGTTTGAAATGAAATGAAAGAAAAGAAAGAAAAAGGATTCCAAATTTAAGGATAAAAAAGGAGAAAATTTATTGGTTTTTTTAGCTTTAAAAGTTGAACCATTCAACAGAGATAACAACAGCATTTACTCATTATAACATCAAAAAAAAAAGGAAAACAACAACCATAACAACATTTAATTGTAGGGAATCATTATTAATCAACACGAATAAATATATATATATATATACTCGTACTTATAAAAAAAACATTTAAAACTATATAGTACATACACATGTATGAGCTACATATGTATGTTTACTTAAAAATTCGTAACCTGTATAGCAAAATATTTAGCTAATTATAATAAACCTATCAACATCTACAACAACCAACAACAACAGCAACAGTAACCTTCATCACATACATATTTACTTGACATTCCAAAAACACACAAAATTGAAACAAATAATAAATTGAAAATTAAATGTAAAAATCATCTCGAACTAGGTAAAATAACATTTCACTTTGTGTTGTTTAAATGCAAAAATCAACATCAAAAATATAAATTAAAAAATCACAAAATCATAATAAACTACATAGAAAAAGAAACTCTTTCGCAAAAATTAGAGAAATTGACAATGATTTTGTGTTAATGGCAATAAACTTTGAAATAACTTCAGTCCGTACCTAAAATTATGATATGAGGAAATAAACGGGAAAAATGCTTAGAATTTAATAGAATTTATTTAAATTTAAGTAAATCTTTCTTAATATTATAAAGATTTCATTTAAATTTAAGTAAATTTCAAATATAAATTTAAGTATTTCGTTTTTGAAAGTTATAAATTTTTAAATTTTTCTTAAAATATATATATATATATTTAACTTTTTTTTAAAAATATATAAATTAAATATAAAATATAGTGAACTAAAATCACTTCTTAAAGTAAACGAAAATTCAATTAGAATTAAATAAAATTTACGTAAATTTTGACTCTGTTTTCTTACAACAAAAAAAATTAAATTTGAAATCTAAAAATTTAGTTAAAACTTTTAAAATTTCACTGAAATTACATATTTTTTTTGAAGTTAAGTAGAATTCATAGTTTTGTTTTTGACTATTGAGTTCCAGATCGTTGTTTTTGTTTTCTGTTAAACAGAAAAACAAACCTTCTTTAAAAAAGAAGAATAAGAAATGTGTGAAATGTATTAAGGGTGGTCACTGGTTGGTGGACGATATCGTTTCGGAAGCTACCAAGCAACCTCATCGGCACCTTGGACAAAATACCCTGTCAATAATTGGCACAATATGAGAGCAGCTCAATATGAAATAATTGAGAACTGACTTCAAAGTCCCATATCTCCAAAACATTGCAGACAGTATTTCTCAACCTTAATACATCCCCACACTTCTTGTTTAGTTTTTTGTGTGTCCCTGCAATTTGCGGGGAAGGCACACGATTTGTTGTTATTGTCGCTTCTTACAGCGACAATAAGTAGAATTTACATGACGTAAAATACTTAACATTAATTGACTTAAAGATTAAGTAAAATTTTCCTAAAATTTAGTAAATTGTATTTATATATGAGTAAAATGGTTTTAGTAAAAAGTAGATTTTGTCTACATTTGAAAATTTTACTTCAAATTAAATAAATCTCACAAAAAAATAAATACATTTTACTAAAATTTAAATGAAATTGACTACAAAATTAACAAATTTTACTGAAGTTAAGTAAATTTTAATTAAAATTAATAATAATTTATTTATAATTATTTTAAATTAAAAAATGTTAGAAAATTAAATTAAAGTGAAGAAATTTGCTTTCTTTTAAAATTGCATAAAATTAAATTGGTTTTAAAAATAATTTTAGAAAAGAGTAAATTTAAGAGAAAAATTTACTTATTATTTCATAAATTTTACTTTAAATGAAATTAAGTTGTTTGAAGTTAGTTCTAATTAAAATAGAACAATAAAATAGAACAATATTATGCAAAAAATTTAGTAGATTTTTCTTTTAATTTATTTTAATTATAAAATTCAGTATAAATAAATTTTTTTAATTCTTCTCAAAATTATGCAAATTTAACATAAAATGTGACAAAAAATTAAGAAACTTGGGAGACTTAAAACTAAATCAATTCCATTGAAAACTTAACAAATGTTGCGCAATTTATGCAATTTTCACTTTGACTTTCGCATTTTTACACAAATTTAAGTAATTTCAAATAAAGCAAATTTATATACAAATTTAAGTAAAATTTCGGCTTAAAATGAGGTGAATTTTGCTTAAAATTTAATATGTATACCTAAAATTTAGAAATTGAAATTTGCTTAAAATTAAGAAAAATTTACTTAAAAGAATTTACTAAAAATTGAATATATTTTACTAACAAATTAAAACACAAAATGTACCAAAAGTTAAGTAAATAACTCTAAAATTTAAATACATTTTCTGAAAATTTAACTAAAGTTAAATTTAACTAAAAATTAAATAAGTTTTGCTAAAAATTAGGTAAATTTTGCTACACAATTAGTAATTTCTGCAAAAAAAATAAGTAAAACTTAAAATTACTTGTTACTAAAATTAAAGTAAATTTTACAAAAATGTTAATAAATCTTACAAAAATGTAAGTGAATTTTACAAAAAAAAATTGAGTAAATTGCACTTAAAACAAAGTAATATTTTCTAGAAAATGGCGAATTTGACTAAAAATTATTTAAATTTGACTAAAAATTAAATAAATTTGACTTAAAATTAATTAAATTTTACTCAAAATTAAGTAATTTTCACTAAAAATTAAGATTTTTTTTCTAAAAAATTTATTAAATTTTATTAAAAATACTTAAGTAAATTTACTAAAAATTAAAGTACTAAAAACTGAATAAATTTTACTCAAATTTACATTAAATTTTACAAAATTTAAGTACATTTTACTAATTATTATGAAAATTTGCTAAAAATTAAGTAAATTTTACATAATATTAAATTCTGCTAAAAATGAAGTAAATGTTACTAATTAATTATTAGTAAATAATGCTAAAATTGAAGTAAACTTTAGAAAAATTTAAGGGAATTTTTGCAAAAAAAGGGAGGTTCTACTTAAGGAAAAGTAAATTTTTCTAAAAATAATAAGTACATTTTACTAGAAATTCAAAATTTATTAATGTTTAGTAAAATTTATTAAATTATAATAAAAATTTATTAAATTTTTCTAAATATTTATTAAATTTAACTAAACATTAAGTAACATTTACTACAAATTAAGTAATATTTACTTAAAATTAAGTAAACGTTCAGTTTACCGAATGAAAGTGTACTAAAATTCAGTCAGAATTGATTTTGATTTGAGACCACATGTTTCGGTTACTTTCTGTCTATGCCAAAAAATTAATAGAAACAAATACAAAAATTGGTAGAGAGTTTTAATTGCTTGGTAGAATTGACTGTAGTTTCGATAGACTTCACTCTATTATCTTCAGAATTCGGTAGCAATAGTGTATGTCTTTAACTTAAATCAGCTGAAATACTTATGGAAGTAGTAAATTCAATTTAACAAGAACTGCTAACCAAGCACGTATTTTGCCGAACTAAGTCAACATACTAAAACTCTCATACCAATACATTTTTGTTATTGCTTGGGAGCGCATCGCGAATTAAATTAAAAACAAATTTATTAAATTTTAGAAAAATGTATTAAATTTAAAAAAATGTATTAAATTTTACTAAAAATGTATTAAATTTTACTAAAAATTTATTAAATTTTACTAAAAATTTATTAAATTTTACTAAAAATTTATTAAATTTTACTAAAAATTTATTAAATTTTACTAAAAATTTATTAAATTTTACTAAAAATTTATTAAATTTTACTAAAAATTTATTAAATTTTACTAAAAATTTATTAAATTTTACTAAAAATTTATTAAATTTTACTAAAAATTTATTAAATTTTAATAAACATTAAGTAACATTTACTAAAAATTAGGTAATATTTGCTAAAAATTTAGTACATTTTACTAAAACGAAGTAAATTTACTAAAAATTAAGTAAACGTTCAGTTTACCGAATGAAACTGTACTAAAATTTAAATAAATTGTACTTAAAATTAATTAAATTTTACTACAAATTATTAAGTAAATTTTACTAAAAAATTTCTAAAATTTAGTTAAATTTTACTGAAAATTAAATAAATTTTACAGAATATTAATTAAGTAAACTTTACTGAAAGTAAATTTTTTCAGAAAATTAAGTAAATTTTTTCTGAAAATTAAGCAATTATCATTAAGTATGTGTTACTGAATAATAAGTAAATTTTACAGAAAATTAGGTACATTTTACTGAATTTTAAGTATATTTGGCCGAAAATTAAGTAAATTTTAGTAAAACTTAACTAAGGTCTATATAAAATTAAGTGAATTTCACTTAAAGATAAATAAGATTTACTTAAAATTAAGAATTTCGGAAAATTTATCTTAAAATGAAAATAAAACTGAAAATTAATTTAATTTTTTTCACTTGGAATTTTAAAAATTCTCAGAATTTGGTAGACTTTTCATAAAATTAAAAGTATTAAAATGAAGTAGATTTTTTTTAAAGTGAGCAAAATATTCAATATTAACTTACATTTTCTTAAAATTAAAAAAGCTTTTGATTTAAGTTATATAAGTTTAAATTTTAATGCATTTTTTAAATGTGGTAAATTTTATTGAAATTAAGTAACATTTACTTAAAAATCTAATAAAATTTTCTTAGTTTGAAATTTTGTCAACAATTTATTTAATTTTACTTTATATTAAATAAATTATATAAAACAAAATAAACTCTTCTAACTTTTTTATTTAAAATAAATTTTATTTAATATGAAAAAAATATAATTTTAAGTAAAAGTTTTTCATTTCATTCACTCTTTCTTAATTATAAACAATTTATAATTAAGAACAAATGAATTTAAAAGAAAATCTTTTGCTTAAAATTACAAAAAAATGCTTAAAATTGTATACTTATATTTTTTAATATTAAGTAAAATTTATTTTAAATAGAAAATACTTAATATTTAGTAGAGTTTATTTTGTTTTATATAGATTATTTAGTAGACTTTATTTCAAATTAAATAAATTTATTCTTAAAATTTTAAATTAAGAAAATTTTGTATTAAATGAGACATTTAATTAATTTAAAGCTTACAAAAAGTTTGAAACATTTCCTTAAAATTACATCAAATTTTCCAAAAAAAATAACAAATTCAACAAATTAGTAAAATTAAGGAAACGAACATAACATTAACTAAAATTTGGTAAAATTACCTTAGAGAAATTTTGATTATATTTTCGTATTTTAATCCTATTAATATTATAAAATATTAAATATATTCTACAAAGAATAGAGTTTTTTGCTTAAAAGCGTTTTTTAAATTAAGAACATTTCTAAATTTCGTTTTAACAACTTCAAATGAAAATTAAGTAAATTCCACATAAAATCTGTTAATTTTGATTGAAATGAAGTTATTTTTCTTAAATTAAAATGTACTTAACATTTTATATTTTTTCTTTTAATTATGTAAAATTTTAATCAGTGAAAAAATAAACTAAATTAAATAAATTTTTCTTGAATGTTAGAAAAGTTTACTTTAAATCAAGTATATTTAAATAAAATTAGCAAATATTCTTAAAATTAAGAAATTTATTTTAAACTAAAAAATTAATTTAAAATTAACGAAATTACTTAAAACTAAGAAATTTGCTTAAAATTGGGTAAATTTCCATTAATTAAATTATTTTTCTTATATTTATGTACGAAATGTACTTATTTTAATAATTATTGTCTTTAAAATAACAACACTCGTATTTAAATTTAAGTTTTAAAAAATTAAAATTTTCTTAAAATTAAGTATATTTTCTTAAATTTGTCATAATAAGTACTAAATGTACTTATTTCAAAGATTTTTGCTTTTAATTCGAAATCGTGGTCAATTTAAGAAAACACTTTTTCTGTGTATGTTTTCGGATATGCAGTAACTAATTACTAGGCAAAATTAAAAATTCCTACATAATACTTAATGACATCAATACACATTCCCATTCCACAGACATACAAACATTAATGCCTAGCATTTCATTTAAAGGATTGTCTACGAAAAAACATCTTTAAAAATATAAAATGGTGGCCAACTTGACTTGACAGGATATCCTGGCAGCTATGGTGGCGGTGGTGGGGCTTTAAGGGAGGAGTGTTAAAATATAAAAACAACAATAATAAAAATAGGGAGAGGGGTTGGCCCAGATGTGCGAGAGCCGTGTGTTCCTCGGGTATTTTTTTCTGCTTTACTTAGATGTGCTATGCTAGCCATTGTCTCGGATTTTTTTGGGGTCGAACGCAGAGGGAATTTCGACAAGAGCCAATTAATTTTTTTAAAATTTTGTTGTATACACACAATTGTTAATCAAATTTATATTACATTTTTAAAAGCCTTTAACTAAACTAAACAATTTAAAAATCTACATTTTAAAAAATAAATTGTTAATTATTCAAAATGTATAAATATTGCCAGAAAATTTAGAAGTCTAAATTATGTAAATGTATGACTTTAATTATCATTTAAGCAGAGTAAACAAGATGATGGCTTAATGATTCGATAAAATTCTAAAATGTATGTTTAAGCATCGTAATATACTTTTAATACTTCTAGTGAAATTTTCAATATGATCTTTTTAAAAGAATTTATTCTTAGTTTTGTATATGTTTTTAAAGAATTTATTTCTTAATTTTAATGAAACTGTTATTTAGGTTTATTAAAACTAATTGCTGGAAATTGGGAAAATCGTAAAATAAAAAAATATTTAATTCTCATTGTGAAATTTAGGCTTTCGTTTGTTATTTTCTCAAAAATATTTAAGCTTTCGATTTATATTTCCCGTTTATTTTGTTTTTGGTCTAATCGTCTCCCTCCTAGGGTTCGATCCTTAGTTCTGCTTGTTCTATGTATATATTTAAATAAAAATGATAACAAATACTGTCGAAAGAGACGTTTGTCTACAACAAATGATATATCCCATAACTGGCTAACCATTCGAATGCAGCAATTACATGTTCTGAGCTTGCTTTAGTTATTATGAAAACAAAAAAACAAAATTATCAAAAAAAGGAAAATTTATGAAAATAATGAAGAAGAAAAAACTATAGCTAACATTATTACTTAACATAAACATAATAATATCATTGTGTCATATCGTAATGCAATTATAATCGAAACTAAACAAATCTAACGACAGTAGAAAGAATGAAAGTAGAAAGTAAAGAAAACGACAAGAGAATGCGGCATAACAAAAACAAAAAAACAAACACAAAAGATTTCTCTAAACTCTATCCAAAAGTCAAAAAAAGCTAAGCATAAAAACATTGCAACAAAAAGTATAGTTAATATACACTACATAAATGAATTAAATCTACAATACACACACGGACACACACACAAATAGAGCAAATTATGCTAAACTAAAACAAAAGAAGAATTAAAAAAAACTGTAGACAATTTTAAGCAAACAAACCTACCAAATAGCACAGAAAAAATAGTTCCTATAATTAAGGAAATTGGCAAGGAGTTTGTTGTACTAAAGACAGCAAACTTTAAATTAAGAACTAGTCGTTCTTAAATTAGAGATATCAGAAAGTATTTAAAATATAATATTTCAATATTTATCTCTTCAAATTAAATAGAATGTTTTTAAAATTAAATAAATTATTCTTCATTTTTTAATTATTAATTACACACTTTTTCTGTGAATTGTACTGTTAAGTACATTTTACTTATTTTACTTAAAAATTGTCATAATTAAACATAAAATAAAAACTTAAAATGTCTAATATTGTCCTGATTTAAGTAAAGTTTACTTAAAAAATTTAATATTTTTTCTTTTTCTTCAATGTTTAAATTTTACGCTTAATTACGAAAATTTTATTTAAAGAATTGTATTTAATTTAGAAAATTGTATTTAATGTTGTGCAAATTTTATTAAAAATGAGAAACATTTAGTAAATGTTAGTGAATTTTACTTAAATGTAGTACCATTTGCATAAAATTAGGCTAATATTACTGAACTTAAGAAAATTTTGTATAAAATTATACAAATTTTTCAAAAGTTTAAAAAAAATTTTGGCAATTTTATCTAAAATTTAGAACATTTTGCTTAGAATCAAGCAATTAACATTTAGTAGAATGAAGTACATTGCATTTAGAATTTAGTAAATTTTACTTAAAATGAAGTACATTGTCTTAAAAATAAGTACATTGTCTTAAAATTATTAATTTTTTATTAAAATCGGACAATTATTACTAAAATTAATAAAATTTTACTAAATTTTAGGTACATTTTACTTAATATTGAGGAAATATTACTTAAAATTATTGAAGTTTACTCTTAATTAAGTACAGTTTAAATAAGGTTAAGTTCGATTTCTTGAAATTAAAAAAAGTTATGCAAATTTTATTTAAAATCAAGCAACTAAAACTTATTAAATGTAGGTAAATTGTTTTGAAAATTAAGTACATTGTCTTAAAATCAAGTATATTTTCCTAAAATTAGTAAATTTTCTTAAAATCGGGCAAATATTACTAAAATCAATAAAATTTTACAAAATGTTAGGGACATTTTACCTGCTATAAAGGAAATATTACTTAAGATTGGTATAGTTTATTTAAAATTGAGAATAGTTTACATAGAATAAGGTAAATTTTCTGGAGATAAAAAAGTTACGTACATTTTATTTAAATTGAAAAATTTTACTTAAAATCAAGCAATTGATTCTAATTAAAATTAAAAAAACTGTACTTAAAATTAAGTAAATTTTCTTAAAATTACGTGAATTGTCTTAAAATTAAGTATATTGTCTTAAAATTTGTAAATTTTATTAAAATCAAGCATATACTAAAATTAATAAAATGTTACTGAATGTTAAGTTCATTTTGCTTAATAATAATAAAATATTACTTAAATTTAAGTATAGTTTACTTAAAATTAAGAATAGTTTACATACATTTTCTTGAGGTTAGAAAAGTTATTTTTTATTTTATTTTAATTGGAGAAAATGTTACTAAAATGAATTGCTAATTTTTATTAAAATTAAATAAATTGTATTAAAAATTAGGTAGAAGTAAGTGTATTGTCTTACAATTAGTAAATTTTATTGAAATCAGCCTAATATTATTAAAAATTTTACTCAAAGTTAAGTAAATTTTACCTAATATTAAGGAAATATTATTTAAATTGAGTATAATTTTTTAAAGTTAGGAATAATTTTCTTAAAGTTGCGCAAATTTTATCGACATTAATTAAGTAATTCATAATTACTGAAATTGAGTAAATTGTTTTTAAAATTAGGTAAATTTTACAACAAAATCAATTAAATTTTAGCGAAATCAAGTACATTTTCTTTAAATTTAAAAAAAGGTTACCTAAAGTTATATATTTTTTTACCTAAAATTATGAAAATCATGCTTATAATTTTAAATTTACAGTTTACATTTAGTACATTTTCTTAAAATTATTAAAGTAATTAATTTCTTAAAATTTTGGTAAATTGTATTTAAAATTTGGCAAATTCTAATAAAATCGAGGAACCTGTAGACCAAGTTAATTTCTTAAAATTATTAAAGTAATTAATTTTTTAAAATTTAGTAAATTCTAATAAACTCAAGCAAATTTTACACAATTTTACTAAAAGTTTAGTACATTTCACTTGCAACTTAAGCAATTTCACATAAACATTTTTAAAATTAAGAACATATTACTTAAAGTTATTTAAATTTTAGTGGACATTTAATAAATTTTCTTTATATTAAATTAACAAAACAATTTTACTTTGATTTAAGTAAATTGTACTTAACATTGTGTAAACTATTAAAAATTGCATTTAATTTATTAATTAATTAATTTAAAATTAAAAACATTTTCAATTTTTGTTGACATTTTGTAATTTTTCTTAATATTAATTAAGTAATTAATATTTTTTTAAAATTAATTACATTATTTTTAAAAATTAGTTAGCTTTATTAAAATCAATTAAAATTTAGAAAAATTATTTACTGTTAAGAAAATTTTGTTTAAAACTAAGAAAATTTTACTTAAAGCCATGTAATATTTTGTTTACATTCGGTAAATTTCCTTAATATTTCTTAAAATGAAGTAAATTGTACTTAACATTTAGAAAATTCTGCTAAAATAAAAATTAAATGGGTAAAATTCATGATTACAAAAAAACAAATTTTTGAAAAATGATACTTGAATTTAAATATATTTTACTTAAAAATAAAAACACATTTTACTTAAAGTTGTTTCAATTTTAGTAGAAATTAAGTAAATTTTCTATTCTACTAAAATCAAGTAAATATTATTAAAAATTTATAAAATTGTATTGGAATTAAATGACATTTTACTTCATATTAAGGGACTACTACTCAAAGTTTTTAGTACATTTTACTTAAAATAATTATATTGATTACGTAAAATAGAGTGCATTTAAAATGAAGTAAATTGTACATAAAATTAAGTACATTTTCTTAAAAATAAGTACATTGTGGTCTTCCTCTATACTAGAGTCGACCACTGTGGTCTTCCTATTTTTTATTAAAAATAGGCAATTATTACTAAAATAACTAAAAGTCTACAAAAGTTAGGTACATTTTACTTAACATCAAGGACAATTTACTTAAAGCTAAGTACATTTAGTGAATTCTCTTAATAAAATAAATTTAAAATTATTTAATAAAATTTAAGAAGATGTTACTTAATGTTTTAAACTTTACTATAACTAAATACATTTTCTTCAGCTTATTATTTCCATCTAAAAATTAAGAACGAAATGTTTTTATTTAATGATAATTGTCTTTGGTTCGAATTCATCATTGCCATTTTCCTTAATTTAAGAAAACATTTTTTCTGTGTACAAGTAAAAAAAGGGAGTAAAGTAAAGAAATATGAAAGAAAGAATTCCCCTAGAAAAACAAAGCGAATCTATACAAATGTAAGCAGAAAAATACGAAAGAAAGAATACAGCACAATGGGTCTAGCACAGTGCAGCTGGGGAGCCTACTTCCCACTACACTGAGCTAAACTGCAAAATGAGAGGAAAAGATGCGTGGTGGTGGTCCAAGGATCGCTTCACCATCTTTTCCATTCCATTCGTTCACGTTCGTTCACGCATCCGAGTTATCCAACAGTTAATTGTTATTTAATTTTTACAATAGTTGAAGAAACCATATAAACAAAACTAAAAACTAATCTAAATCTAATTCTAAGAAGTACATATACATACTTACATATATATGTTAAAAAGAAAAAATCATAATTAATTACTTTAAATTAAGTTAAACCAACATTTAATACTCGTTTTAATAATTTTCCCCTGTTTAAATGTTACAGAATAAATTAAAACAAGAGAATTACATTTTCAGTTTCTCCCTCTCGCCCGATACGCATATTTTTTTATGTATTTATTATAAATTGTATTGTACACTAAATAGCAAAAGTCTGAATACAATAAAGTGTAAAGTGTTTTTTGTTTTGTTTTGAATTCTTTTTTCCATATTACAAACTGTTCAAAATTCAATTTAATATCGAATAAAATAAAAATTTAAACAAACACTCACAAACAAAATACCCACCCAATTGAACTGAAAATGAGAAAAATGGTGGCAACAACTATTTTCCTCAGCAGAAGTTCAGGTTTTTCTTCTTATTATTGTTTACAAACTTTTTATGGATTTTTGCAATTGCTGACATTTTTTTCCATACATTTTTTGATTTCCATACATTCAGAGTTGTAACTAATAATTTAGTTATTATTATTAAATCGATTGCAAAATTATTCGGATCAACAATAAATTAGTAGAATCAATTAAATTAATTTATTGAAAATCTACTAAAAAGTTAATTGAGCATTGAGCAATGATTTCATAATCAATTTGAATTATATACCGATTAAAACTGGTGTAATCAATGAATAAATAATTGGAAAAATATGGAAATGATTGATCCAATTTTAAATATTTCAGTTTTCACTAAGCGTTTTCCTTCATACATATTTCTTAAAATTAAGTAAATTGTACTTAAAATTTTACTAAAGATACATTTTTTGACATTTTACTTAAAACTAAGAAAATGTGTGATATTTTAAAATTGTAAAGGAATTCAACTAATTTATAAAAAATTTAAATAACAAAATACTTGGTTCGGAAAAAACTTATTGAATCGATTACAATATTAATTGCACCATTGTACCAACAACAAAAGACAAAACAATGAATTATATCGATTGCAATATTAACACTAACAATTAATATTTTGCTTAAAAATATTAATAAAAAAATTAGTTTGGCAAATAATGTATTTTGAAGTAAATTGAAAAAAAAACATAATACAAGACCCTAACAAACGCAACCATTTATGCAGGTTTGATTTAAATTAGATTACAATATTTAATTGATTATTATTTTATATCTCTATAAATAAAACAAAATATATGTTGGGTCTTTTAATTAGTTATTCCATCAATTAAAATTTGATTAAATCAGAGGAGAGACAAAAATTAAGTTAAATGGAATGAAAATTAAATTGAAACAATTAAAAAATTTATTAAATCGATAAAACTTTAAAGTGAACCAATAAAACTAATTAATTAATTTAACATTTGATGTTAGGTAGCTATTAAAAATTTGATTGATTCAATTAAAGTTTAAATATCGATGGAATCAATTTTATTTATTTTAATTTTTATATAAATTACTATACACAGCAAGAAAATGGCCAAACTATTTTTAGCCGAAGTCATACTTAATAATTTAAGCACGTTCGTACAAGTTTTTCTTAAACCAAGCAGAAAACGGATTAAATTGAAAAAATAAATTTCAGAAAGGCTTATAAGAAGTATATAATATTTGAAATTAAGTAAACATTTCATAAAGTGGAATATTAGGCCTAATATGCCTTAAAGTAAGAAGAAAAAGCTTACTTTAATCTGTGAGGGAGAAAAATTATGGAGCACAATAAAATTACTCACTAAGCAACTCTCATTTGAGTGGTTGCAACATCAAACACGCTCATATAACTGGACAAGATGTATATGTGTACATCTATGTACGCAACGAGATCCAATTGGTTTCTCGTTCAAGCGGTGTTTGTGAATAGGTGATTTTTTTGGAGTTGAGGTGACAGAACTGATTAATAATTCTTGTTCGTTCCGTTGAAGCTATTCCTTATACGCTTAAGTTTTAAATCGAGTAATTACAGCTTAACTTTTCCTTTTGCTGTCAAATAATTTTATTTTACCATACCGTTTGCATTCCACTTATATAGAAATACTAGCTGAACCCAGCAGACGTTGTCCTGCCCGTCCTATTTGGGATGTATAATTTTGTTATTCATTGATATTTCATTCAAAAATGCATAATCCCGAGTTTCAGGAAAAAAATCATCAAAAAATTTATATTGACCATATGTCCACTACAGCGCCATCTACCTGTTAGAATCATACATACAAACTATTATCAAGACAAACTACACATACATTTTAAATTTCAGTCAAATCGGTCAGGAAATGGGAATTTTGCTAATAACTTGACCAATCCGCAATTTATCGCGGTGAAAATAATTCTAAAACACAAATGACCCCAAACTGAATATATTGTTAAATTTTCAGCCCATTCGCTTTTATGGTTTCGGAGATCATGCGTTACTAACAAACGTACAAAGGATTTTATATATAAAGAAGATAGAAGCAAAAATGGTATAGTATAAATAGTATATATAAAGCGAACGAAAGCACAATATTATCAGGATTAAATCAAGTATTGATCAGGCTTAAATCAAGTATTGTTCATGCTTATACCAAGTACTGATCAGTCTTAAATCAAGTATTGGACCTGTTTAAATCAATCAAAATTGTCTTCATTGAAATCCGTTTCGCACTCAATTCAAATCCATAACATTCTTTAATCAATCGCTTTATTCTTGAAAGAAAAATAATTCGGCTTAAAATCAAGCCAAATCAAGCTTATAGAGCACTACATTTTTTTTCAATTATTTATCAGGCTTAAATCAAGTATTGTTCATGCTTAAACCAAGTATTGATCAGTCGTAAATCAAGTAGTGGACCTGTTTAAATCAATCAAAATTGTCTTTAATTAATCGCTTTATTATTGAAAGAAGGATAATTCGGCTTAAAATCAAGCCTAATCAAGCTTATAGAGTACACATTTTTTTCAGGTTTTGATCGGGCTTAAATCAAGTATTGTTCATGCTCAAAACAAAGTATTGATCAGTCTTAAATCAAGTATTGGACCTGTTTAAATCAATCAAAATTGTCTTCATTGAAATCCGTTTCGCACTCAAATCAACTCCATAACATTCTTTAATCAATCGCTTTATTCTTGAAAGAAGAGTAATTCGGCTTAAAATCAAGCCTAATCAAGCTTATAGAGCACTACATTTTTTTTCAATTATTTATCAGGCTTAAATCAAGTATTGTTCTTGCTTAAACCAAGTATTGATCAGTCTTAAATCAAGTAGTGGACCTGTTTAAATCAATCAAAATTGTCTTTAATTAATCGCTTTATTATTGAAAGAAGAATAATTCGGCTTAAAATCAAGCCTAATCAAGCTTATAGAGTACACATTTTTTTTCAGGTTTTGATCAGGCTTAAATCAAGTATTGATCATGCTTATACCAAGTACTGATCAGTCTTAAATCAAGTATTGGACCTGTTTAAATCAATCAAAATTGTCTTCATTGAAATCCGTTTCGCACTCAAATCAAATCCATAACATTCTTTAATCAATCGCTTTATTCTTGAAAGAAGAATAATTCGGCTTAAAATCAAGCCTAATCAAGCTTATAGAGCACTACATTTTTTTCAATTATTGATCAGGCTTAAATCAAGTATTGTTCATGCTTAAATCAAGTATTGATCAGTCTTAAATCAAGAAGTGGACCTATTTTAATCAATCAAAATTGTCTTTAATTAATCGCTTTATTATTGAAAGAAGAATAATTCGGCTTAAAATCAAGCCTAATCAAGCGTATAGAGTACACATTTTTTTCAGGTTTTGATCAGGCTTAAATCAAGTATTGTTCATGCTTATACCAAGTACTGATCAGTCTTAAATCAAGTATTGGACCTGTTTAAATCAATCAAAATTGTCTTCATTGAAATCCGTTTCGCACTCAAATCAAATCCATAACATTCTTTAATCAATCGCTTTTTTCTTGAAAGAAGAATAATTCGGCTTAAAATCAAGCCTAATCAAGCTTATAGAGCACTACATTTCTTTCAATTATTGATCAGGCTTAAATCAAGTATTGTTCATGCTTAAACCAAGTATTGATCAGTCTTAAATCAAGTAGTGCACCTGTTTAAATCAATCAAAATTGTCTTTAATTAATCGCTTTATTATTGAAAGAAGAATAATTTTTCAGGTTTTGATCAGGCTTAAATCAAGTATTGTTCATGCTTAAACCAAGTATTGATCAGTCTTAAATCAAGTAGTGGACCTGTTTTAATCAATCAAAATTGTCTTTAATTAATCGCTTTATTATTGAAAGAAGAATAATTCGGCTTAAAATCAAGCCTAATCAAGCTTATAGAGTACACATTTTTTTCAGGTTTTGATCAGGCTTAAATCAAGTATTGTTCATGCTTAAACCAAGTACTGATCAGTCTTAAATCAAGTATTGGACCTGTTTAAATCAATCAAAATTGTCTTCATTGAAATCCGTTTCGCACTCAAATCAAATCCATAACATTCTTTAATCAATCGCTTTATTCTTGAAAGAAGAGTAATTCGGCTTAAAATCAAGCCTAATCAAGCTTATAGAGCACTAAATTTTTTTTTCAATTATTTATCAGGCTTAAATCAAGTATTGTTCATGCTTAAACAATAAGTATTGATCGGTCTTAAATCAAGTAGTGGACCTGTTTAAATCAATCAAAATTGTCTTTAATTAATCGCTTTATTATTGAAAGAAGAATAATTTTTCAGGTTTTGATCAGGCTTAAATCAAGTATTGTTCATGCTTAAACCAAGTATTGATCAGTCTTAAATCAAGTATTGGACCTGTTTAAATCAATCAAAATTGTCTTCATCGAAATCCGTTTCGCACTCAAATCAAATCCATAACATTCTTTAATCAATAGCTTTATTCTTGAAAGAAGAATAATTCGGCTTTAAATCAAGCCTAATCAACCTTATAGAGCACTACATTTTTATCAATTATTGATCAGGCTTAAATCAAGTATTGTTCATGCTTAAACCAAGTATTGATCAGTCTTAAATCAAGTATTGTACCTGTTTAAATCAATCAAAATTGTCTTCATTGAATTCGTTTCGCATTCAAATCAATCGCTTTATTCTTAAAAGAAGAATAATTCGGTTTAAAATCAAGCCTAATCAAACTTAAAGAGAACTAAAATTAAGAACTCAGCGCTTGAAAATACGTACTTGATTCAATTAGTTCGTACTTCGTTTAAGAAAAACCCTATTTTGACTTCAGAATCTTCCTATATTCTAAAGTTCAAAAGTCGACCTCAGAGGTCTTCCCCTATAGTAATGCCCACCTCAGAGGCATTTGTCTACAGTACGAGTATAGTCGATCTTAGATGTTCGACTTCAGATGTCTTTCTCTATATTAGAGTAGACTTCAGAAGTCTTATACAAAGAATTAAATATGTTATCTATTTAAATATGTTATATATTTGTTTATTCATTTAAGTCATAGAACTTTCGCTATACTCGTAACACAGGTGATCTCAGAGGTCTTGCTCTATACTGTAGTCGACCTCAAAGGTATACCTCTTTATTTGAGTAGACAGCTGAGGTCTTCCTCTATATTACTTAGAGTTGATATTAGAATTGACCACAGAAGTCTCTCTCTATATTAGAGCCGATCTCAGAGGTCTTCATCTATATTAGAATCGACCTCAGAGGCTTTCCTCTATATTCTCTCCAATAGTGTCGACACTGAAGTTTTCCATCTATACTTTAGAAGTCTTTTTTGGCACATGATTTATTTATTTTATCTATTTTTTTTTTTGATTTATTCATTTGTTTTTTTTATTAATTTCAGTACAAGATGACTTTATTTTCTAATATTATGATCCAGGCAAGAGTAGAGTTACAAGGAACCATTCTAGTCTCTAACAGGAATCGAACCCGCGATACATTTAATTGAATTAAAAGTATTAATTTAAAAAGTGATTCGCACAAAATTTTATTTTTATAATTATAATTGTTATTGAGTCAATAAATTATTGAAGGAATTCTTTTTTAACTGAAGACGACTAAAGTTGTATTCTGTTTTAATTGATGTTTATTCAGCTTTTCTTTATCCTGTTATAATTTTCCTTATTCAAATTTAATCGAATTTTTTTACAATTTTAAAAGTTCCAAAAATTTGCACGATCTGTTTAAATATATAATAAAAAATATTTTAATAATTAAAAATTTCATTGATTGGTTTAAAAAATGACTTATTTTTAAATATGACATTTGATTGGATTTATAAGGTGATATTGTCAATTTTCAAATGACTTGAATATTAAGTCAATGTTAAGCATGTTTCGTTACAAGCTACCGATTTTAGTTTGGCAGTTTGCAACGAAAACAACTTAGTTCCAATAACTGGCGTATTTCCACTAACTGACGTTTTTCGACTAACTGGTAACAAAGACAAAAAACCAGTAGGAATAATTTCCACCGTATAGATGGAGCAGCATAATATGTATGTAGTGTTAATTTCTAGTAACATACGAATATATTCTCATAAGTTTTAATGTGAGGAGAAAGAATTAACTGCGTCAGTGGGTCGTTTATCTAGTGTTTGTGTTTTTTTCGACCAAAGAATGAGTCCACATGTGACGACGACATCTGGCGGAAATTGTGTGCAAACCGTTTTTGGGTTCTTGTCATTGGAATTTCTAATTATACCTCAGTGGCAGCGATGCGCTCAATTACGGCAGGAACGCAAGCACCAAACCCTATCGCGAACAAAATAAGCGATTATGGTGTAACTAAAACACGCCTAATATGGGAAGCGAATTCTGCACTGAAAAAATATTCACACCTACCTTAGTATTTCGTTCATAACTTTTACAAATATTGAGTCCCCAAAAAATCCAATTACTTTTTTGGATTTGTGAGAGCCTGGTACATCGAGGTTGAGAATTTTTTTTTATAATTAAAGTTACAAAATTTCCCTTTTTATTCTCTTTCAAACGACGTGAACTTTCGACTTAAAGAGCAATTAAAAATTGCTTAAAAGCACAAAAATCATTTTTCTCCATTTTTCAAAATTGTTAATCCCCATTAAATTGTAGAAAGAATTATTTTTTTTTAAATAAATGATAGCGATATCCTAATTTTCCTTTAAGCAACTTTATATAAAGTTTTTAGGCAAAAAATATTGTCATGGGGTAATATTAATAATTCATTTAAATTTAACCCCCGTCTTATTTAATTGTTATTATATTTTGACCAAAGAAATTTAGATTTATTTTTTTTTGACATTTCGCTAATACCTTTTAATAATTTTCAAATTTTTTTTCCAATTCTCAGACTTTTTCTATTTAGCCCATATGTATGTATAATTTTTTTTAACTATAAGTATTCACATTGCTTTAAGCGAATTGTGTTCCACGATTGCAAAATATTTAAGTTCGAACTTAACTAAACCTTGTTATATCTATATTAGAAGTTAATACATATACATATACTTATAATTAATAATTCCACAACAAGTACATTCTATTTTTTACTTTAAGAATTTATAAAATGTATGTATTTACGTGTGCCTAACTTCATATAATTTTAAGTCTAACTTTGCCTCATTTATTTCCTATTCCAACAAACAGAAAAAAACTAAAAGTGATTTATTTATTTTGGAATAATATATCGGGGATTTTGCTATTCTATACACTTGAAGAAGAGAGGAAACCAACAATATTGGCTTTTCCACTATCAACCCATATCCATCCTATTGCCCATTGCCACATCTTCATTAATTGAAATCATTAACCATTAAACCCGTCAACTTGTGCGAGACCAAATGCTCAGGGCTTTTATCGTAAATCATTTTTTGAACCGTAGAAACAACGCTCTACAATGCCTTTGACTTTTTTGGTGTCATGTTTTTTTTCGCCTTAGACATTTACAATTTTTATTGCGGATTTATTGCAAATAAAGTGGAAATACATCATCAACTTCAGAGCATACTTCATTTTCAATCATATCCATTATATTTGATATTAACAATGTTTTTTTTTTCCAATATTCGTAACAATCAATGAAAGTGACTGCGATTCTGTGCAGTTTATGTTGTTTAGCACAAAAGATATTTACATATTTAACAATCCCTCGAAAAATATGAAAACACACACAAAGAGACTGAAGCGATATAAATACGATATATAAAATCGACTTCATTATAATCAGATCATAGTTGAAAATCACCTCCCAAAAATGGTTTAGGTTTTTATTTACACGAGGAAGGTTGGCAGGAACTTGTAACGTGGTGGGAAATAGAATCATTACATATACATAGAGGAAATAAATCCTTTCACATGAAAGACATTTTAGGCAAATACTCTCCTTTGTTTAATCAATTGGAAATCATTTACTTGACCTGAAAATATTTCTACATTAGAGTCAATCAAAAAGGAATTCTTATATACTAGAATCAAATACCGAAGTATTTCTCTGCACTAGAGGCCTTCTTCTATAGAAGATTTGATCTCAGAGGTTTTCCTTACCATACTAGAGTTGTTCTTATAAGACTTCCACTATACTACAGTTGTACTCAGAGAACATTCACTATAACACAGATTATCCCAGAAGTATTCCTCCATATTAGAGTCGAAGTGAGTGTCCGAGGTCTTCCTCTGTGTTGGAGACATCCATATTAAAAAATACCTCAGAAGTTTTCTTCTATATTATTGTCGACCTCAGAGGTCTTCCTCTATTCTAGAGTTGACCTGAGAAGTATTCCTCTATATTTGAGTCGACCTCAGAGTTCTTCATCTATACTAGAGTTAACCTCATCAGTCTTCATCTATAGTTGAGTCGAGCTCAGAGGTCTTCCGCTATATTTGAATCGAACTCAGATGTCTTCACCTATACTAGAGATGATCTCAGAGGTCGTCCTCTATCATTGAGAGATCTATACCAGAGTTGTCTTAAGAAGTCTTCCTCTATATTGAAGTCGAACTCCGATGTATTTTTCTATATTAAAGTCGAATTCAGAGCATTTTTTCTATATTAGAGTCGTCTTCATAGTTCTTCCTCTATGTTTGAGTCGACCTTAGATATATTCCTCTTTATTGGAGTCGTCATCAGAGTTCTGCCTCATTAGAGTTGAATACAGAGGTCTCCATCTGTTAGAGTTGACCACAAAAGTCGTCCTCTGTATTAGAACCACCTCAAAGGTCTTCTTCTATATTATAGACGAACTCATAGGTATTCGTCTATACTAGAGCCGACCCCTATACTAGAGGTGACCTCAGAAGTCCCCCTCTATATTTGAGTCGACCTCAGAGCTCTTCATTTATACCACAGTTGACCTCATTAGTCTTCTTCTATACTTGAGTCGAATTTTGAGGTCTCTCTCTATATTGGAACCGATCTCAGATGTCTTCTCTATATTTGATTCGATCTCAGAGGTCTTCCCCTATATTAGATTCGACCTCAGATGTTTTCCCCTATATTTAAGTCGACCTCAGAGGTCTTCCTCTATTTTTTAATCGACCTCAGAGCACTTCATATATACTATAGTTTTTCTCAGAAGTCTTCTTCTACAGTTGAGACGAACTCAGAGGTCTCCCTCTATATTAGAGTCGATCTCAGGGGTCTTCTATATTTGAGTCGATCTCAGAGGTCTTCCTCTATATTAGAGTCGGCCTCAGAGCTCTTTATCTATACTAGAGATGACCTCAGAATTCTTCATCTATTTTTGAGTCGAATTCAGCGGACTTCCCCTATATTAGATTCGACCTCAGATGTTTTCCCCTATATTTAAGTCGACCTCAGAGGTCTTCCTCTATTTTTTAATCGACCTCAGAGCACTTCATATATACTATAGTTTTTCTCAGAAGTCTTCTTCTATAGTTGAGACGAACTCAAAGGTCTCCCTCTATATTAGAGTCGATCTCAAAGGTCTTCTATATTTGAGTCGATCTCAGAGGTCTTCCTCTATATCAGAGTCGGCCTCAGAGGTCTTCTTCTATATTTGAGTCGACCTCAGAGCTCTTTATCTATACTAGAGTTGACCTCAGAAGTCTTCTTCTAGAGGTCTTCCTCTATATCAGAGTCGACCTGAGAGGTATTCGACTAAGAGTCAGAGTTCGTACTCTATATTGGAGTCATCCTCTATATCAGAAACGAACTCAGAGTTCTTCCTCTATCTTAGGGTCGATCTCACAGGTTTTCTCCTATATTAGAGTTGACCGCAAAGTTCTTCATCTGTATAAGAATCGACCTCAGAGTTCTTCGGATTGGACTTCAGAGGTCTTGATCTACGCCAGAGTTGATCTAAGAGGACTTCCTCTATATTGAAGTTGAACTCAAAGGTTTTCCTCTAAATTGGATTTGACGTCAGACTTCTTCATGTACACTATAGATTATTTAAGTTAAACATATATACTTTAATCTCACTGTACGCTACTGGTCCTTAGAGGTCTTTCTCTATATAAGGGTCAACTTCAGGGGGCCTTTCTCTATAATAAAACTGATCCAATATGTTTGACTTCAAATTTATTTCTAGTTTCGACTCAGAGGCATTCCTCTACATATATTTTAATCTATCTCAGAGGTCTTTTTCTATTCTAATTTTGACCTCAGAAGATTTCCTTTACCTTAAAGTCGAACTCAGAGGTTTATTTATATTAGAGTCGACTTCAGAGGTTTTCCTCTATATTAGAGTCGACCTCATAGGTCTTCCTCTAATAGAGTAGAGTCTAATGTCCCTGCAGCGCTTCACACATATCAGAGAGATTTTAATTGTTTTTAAGTTCAGAAACGCTGAATACAAAAATTTTACAGCCGGACTATCGAAGGATATCCCAACAACTTTTGTATCATTTATTCTGCTACTTAATAATTATACATTTAATAATACAGAGCTTAGCTCAGGCGACAAGCTATAGATAGCCCTAAATAGTTCGTTTAGGTCGCAATGACCTTTTGGGAAGTAATTTAATTTGGAACCAACCGATTTTGAAGTCCCCCTTGTCTTATTGTGAGTTAGGTATTTTTGGTCATTCGACTGGACATTTACGAGTTTACGCGAGTACAACGGTTCCTCTTCAATAGGTCAATGGCGCCATATTGTTCAGACGAAATGTCAATGAAAGAAAAAAATCTTTCAATAAATATTCTTCACAACTTTAGATTTATGAGGTTCTCTCACACACTAATAAAGTGTGCTAATATTAAAGAAAATGTCATTGATTTGGAGCTGAAGACAAACAAGCAATATAATATAGGAGTATTTTATACTTAAGCTAAAGAAAATTTACTTAATACCAATAGAATTATCTTAATATTAAGTGCAAAATAAACTTATATTAAGGTTTTCTTGTCTTTGGTGCCAAATCAAAGTCAAAGTCATTGACGAGTTCAGTTGAATGAGTGGTTCTTTCTTTGTTGCTGTGGCTGTGTTTGCTCTTGACTCCAAAAATGCCTAAACCTTAAAACAAGGACATTTCATACTTAAAATAAAAAAAAATTCTTTAATATCAAGTACATTTTTCTAATTCTGAGTATACATTTTCCTTGTTTTAAAGACTGGTATGTCTTTGAAGCTAAGTCTTTAAAATCGAGTTTTTTCAGTATAAAATATAAGAAACCTTAGTATTTTTGAAGACTTCAAAAAAAAGTGAAATATTTTCGTACTTTTATTAAACTGAGATTGAAACACTTAAATATAATTTTAAGAAAGAACAATTTTTATTCAAATTTATAGGATTAGGCAAAATGCGTATTTATTTAAAGGGCGGTGGCAAAGATTTTAAGACATAACCTAATCATTTTTTTAAAATAAGTACATTTCACACTTAAAGTAAAGATGACTTACTAAACGCTAAATTAAGTTTGTTATTAAGTGTATAATTATAAATGTAAGCAGTAAATGTACTATCTTTTAAAGCTTCTTTGGCTCGAAATCTTTGCCGCGGTCTTTCAAATGTTTTCAAATGAGACTTTCTAGCAAAACAATATTTTAAAGAGAGAAAATCATAAAGAGAAGAAAGATAAAATCTATGATCTAAGCATAAATTCCCCACAGAAAAATCTATTGTTTGTTAACCCTTTTTTGTTGAATGTTTATTACAACTGTTTGTTAATCCAGTATGTACTTCACTTCCTCCACTTCTACCCACACACACACAGACAGCAAATTGTTAAATTACAAATTTAATCCACATTCAAAAATAAATGCAAGAAAATGTTAATGAAAGGACATAAATGACATAAAATACTCTACAACTCTCTCTCTCTCTCTCTATCTATATATATTTAACCACTGCCACAGAAAGTAAGAAGGAAACAAAAATTATTCAATGGAATAATTATGATATCAACATAACATAAAACTTTATTATTATTATAATAATTATTATAATTATACATACCGAAAGAAAAACTACATTATAAAAATAAATTAAATTAAAAAAACAGAAAAAATTAAAACGAGTACTTAACTAATACGATACGACTAATAGCGAAGAAAATATTAAAATTAAATCGAATTAGAAAAAAGAAAACGGAAAACCCCAAAAAATAAATATGAAATGAAATGAAATATATACATATGAATATATATATATACAGATATAAATACATACGAGTATTAAATAAATAAATTTAACAAAAAAAATAACAATTAAAAACAAAATCGAGAGAAAAAAAACAAAAACACAAAAAGTAAACGATGTTTAAACTTTAAGGCATTAGCGTATAACAAACAAAAAAACAAATAAAAACAATAAAGATATTAATTAAATAATTACAACATTTCATTACAAAACGGGCAAAAAACAAACACACTAGTTTATTGTATGTGAAAGGAAGAAGAAGAATAAATGAAGTCGAACAAAAAAACACGAAAGCATAGTTAAAAAACTTCGAATGAAAGAAAGAAATCAACCGCAAAACAGAGAAAATAGTTCAGAGTCCTTCAATCATTCAAAAAATTAATTCAATTCACTCATTCATTCCAAAAACAGTCAAACAGTCATTTATTTACTATTATTATTATTATTATTATATACTACGACGATTCATAGTTATTATTTATTAATACTCGACATTAATGAATAATAATAAATAAAATTAAACAACCAAAAAACAAAATAATAACGAATATTACAACTATAGCATATACATACAACAACAACAACAAGAAAAACCAATAGTTCTTTGCGTGAGAATTAAACAATGTTAAATTATTTACTGAAAATATACGAAAAAAATAACAAAAATTGAAAATAATTCAAAATTTTGCATTTGAGTTTTATTTTATAGGGGAATTAAGTTTCAAACGCCAAAACATTCGTGTAAGTAAAAATATGTGTCAAATCACAATATTTCGTATCTACAAAACTGTCTCAGAATTTCAGTAAAACAAAGAAGAATTATGGAAAATCTTCAGTAAAATGATTAAAAGTTTTTCTGATTAGATTTCATCCGAGAACCCAATATTTTAGGAAATACTGGATTTTTGGAAAAAAAAAACAGTAAGGCAACACAGTAAGTCGGGCGGGGCCCTCTATATAACACCCTAAAAGGGGCATAACAATTTGGGATAATTGGTTTTATTTCAATTAACAAAGTACTTCGCTTCACCTCCTCATCAAGGCTTACTCCAAGGAGGAGTTGAAGACGCTGATCATAATAAACTAGATCTGAAACAATAATATTAATCTTAAATCGAGAATCGGAAGGAGTAAATAGATGGGACTATAAATAATATAAGCAGATTTTTATCAACGTGGATCAAAAAACTCATTTCTGCCAAATTATATAAAGATCGGACGTAAAATACAGTTTTAATAGAGCTTAAATACTAAATAGGCAGGAACATAAATATGTGGTTATATCAAAATCTGCACTGATTATAACCAAATGAAGCAGTATTCGTTCCTAAATTAAGAACCCTCTTTTAGCCAAATTTTTTAATAATCGAAGGTAAAGTACAACTTCTATAGCGCTTTGCGGTGCTTTAGCGGGAGAAACATACTTATA
The DNA here is from genome assembly GCA_963930755.1 of Eudasyphora cyanicolor. Taxonomy (NCBI): domain Eukaryota; kingdom Metazoa; phylum Arthropoda; class Insecta; order Diptera; family Muscidae; genus Eudasyphora; species Eudasyphora cyanicolor. The sequence goes on along the minus strand of OZ005734.1, from coordinate 342,973,243 downwards.
CGAGTATATGGGGGCTATATCTAAATCTGCACCGATTTTCCCCAAATTTAGCAGTGTACATTCATGTAATAAAAAACTTCTTTCTGCCGAATTTCGCACTGATCGGATGTAAAATACAGTTTCTACAGTGCTTAAATATCAAATCGGGGGTAACATATATAGGGTGATCCATTTCAAGGTTCCCTATCTTTTTAAAGAAAAAAACACAGAAAATTCAAATTGAATGGGGAATGTTTATTATCATTTGAAAGAACATTCTTTGGCATTTATTTTTTGAAGATTATGTCTATCAAATGTTGCCCGCGGCTACGTCTCAGGTGGTTCATCCGTTGAGTCAAATTTTCGATGACTCGTTCGAGCATTTCGACTGGTAACTGGCGAATGACACGCGTGATGTTTTGCTCCAAAGCCTGAATCGAAGCGGGTTTGTCCGCATAAACTTTAGACTTTACATATCCCCACAGGAAAAAGTCTAACGGTGTGACATCACACGACCTTGGTGGGCAATCGACCGGCCCAAAACGTGAAATTATCTGCTCAGCGAAGTGATCTCTCAATAAATCCATTGATTGATGCGATGTCAAGATCACGAGCTTCAATTTCAGGCATCAAATAGTCGGTCATAATGGCACGATAACGGTCGCCATTGACGGTTACGTTCTCACTGGCATAATTTTTGAAGAAATATAGTCAATGGTCAAAGGCAAAAAGATAGCTCTTAACGAGAGCTACAATATTGCTCATGGGTGTCAAGGTGGTGGGTCGACTGGAAAGTGTTTTATATTGGATTTAAAAAAAGGACTTAGCGCAATTAGCGAGCGATTATTATGATAATAAAACTGAATAATTTGTAAACGTCGTTCAGGCGTAAGTCTTTCCATGATGAAATGCCAAACAATACTTAACAAAAATAAAATGACAGCATGACACGATTCACACGTGATCTGTCAAAAAAAGGCTATTGAAAAAAGTATCTCTACTTAGATAACCTATTATATGAGGGCTATATTTAAATCTGAACCGATTTTTTTAAAATTTTTGTTGTCTCTAAAGGTATCAAGAATCGATTTTAACCAAATTCAATAGAGATCGTCATTGGGCCTAAAACAGCTATGGGCAAAAGCACTACCCGGGGTTTTTCCTCGCACGTGTACACACTGAAAAAAAATTTGTCATAAAATTAAAGAAATGCTCCAAAGACGTCATTAGTTTTTTAAATAAGTACATTTTGTACTTTAAATATAGATAATTTCAATAATATTAAGTAATTTACTTAATTTTAAGTAAATTTTCTTAATTTTAAGTACAAAATGTACTTATTTTGAAGACTAAGGACGTCTTTGGAGCATTTCTTTAATTTTATGACAAATTTTTTTTCAGTGCATGAGAACACACATTGAATGAGAGTTCACTATCATTCAATGTGGTTATGACGTCGCTTGTTGCTGTATGATAAATTGCAGTAAATTTTTTTGTTTGCTGTATTTTTCGGTAAATAAAATTGTTGAAGTGTGGCAACGAACGTTGTCCTGTGTAAACTTGTATGACCTTTTTTATAATGGTAAAAGCCTATATGTATATATTGTTTATAACATATTTAAAAGTTGAAACATTTTTAAATACACACAACCAAAAAAGGTTGGACACCCGAAAAATTTAAATACAATAAATAAGGAAAACATTTGATATTGAATATGTTCATCTTTTCTTTTTGCTTCTGAAATTATTTTTTCTTTATTACCTATCAAATAAAATTTGCTGGAAAATTAACATCATATTTCTCGCTGTGCACAAAGAGAGCGTTAGCACTTCTCACAAACACAGACCAGGGATGATACATTTGATATGTACTTTAGTACGTTTTTTGGTACTTTTCAGACACATTTGATAATTTTTTTTATCCAAATCTTTGCGCGAAAATAATATACACTTTTTCAGAAAAATTATATAAGTCGTACACATGCTATTTCGACATGGTTCGACATAGCTACGCCACGCCTAGAAATATGTTTGGCTCTTTGTATTACAACAAAATTCAGTTTCTTTTTATTGTGTATGAAATTGCGCCTTTCAAGTATCAAAAGTAAAAAATTTTGGATTTGACAAATTTTGCATTTTTAACGAAATAAAAAACCTATAAGAAAAGATTAATGACACGTAGGTTGTAGAACGTGGCATCTACACCAAAAATTCAAATACGTCTGGAACCATCATGTGGGGTATAATCATATCAAAACGTGAAGCAATTCTAACAAGGAGCGATCTAAAATCAATTTATTTTATATTAAAACTGGACCTACACGAATCATGTTTACTACAGACGATTTTGTGCAATATGCAACATATTTCATCATAATCGGCTAAAAATGCATTCCCTAGAGAGTCAAGAATTCTAATCGGAAGGTACCTCTAAATAGAGTCTAAATCAAAACATGGACCGATATGCCCCATTTTCAATAGGGATCAACAATAATTTTGTATCAATTTCCGTAAATATCGGTTTATATTTGCGACCTGTACTTTGATCACAAGAAAGCTTCGATTTTAAAATTAAGCATTTCAGATATTTAACAATAATTTTATATAATTTAATTATTTTGCTCCAACAATGTGGTATAGGGTAGTACAAACCAAAGGTTTTATGCTGCTATAAGTTTTTAGTAGCTTGTTATCAAGAAATTGTTAATATATTACTGGTTTGTATCTTTAATTTGTTTCTCAAAATTTAAGATTTCAAGAAGAAATTAAACAGATTTTAAAATGGTTACTTTTTGGGTCGAAAAAGTACCTTTTTAGAACGATTTTTGTACCATTTGGTTACTCTCAATTATCATCCCTGACACAGACATACGATAAAATTATACGATAAATAAAATTAACATCATATTTCTCGCTGTGCACAAAGAGAGCGTTAGCACTTCTCACAAACACAGACATACGATATTGAATTTTGAGGAAGTATGTGTGTGCCCATCGCTGGCCTAAAGAAAGATATGTGAAAATTTTCGTTGAGATCGGACCATAATTGCGATCTGTACTATGATGACACGAATATATGCACACACAGACGGACATAGGTAAATCAATTCCATTTAAAATTCCATACTTCGATTTTTAATCCAATTTTGTAACAGTATAACTAACCCCTTTCCAAAATTTATAAAAGTTGAGGAAAATCTTTTCTGTGGATAATACGTAGTAGTCCCATTACAGATATGTAGAAATGTTAATTTTTTTTGTTGAACCCAATATTTTAGGAAATATAGCATTTTCAAAAATTTCCCTTCATTTCTTAATTGTCACTTATTGTCTGCATTTCTGGCTTATTTGAGACAAAATATATGTCAAGCGATTTCTTTTGGCGAGAGGAAACAATTGATTTTCGTTTCGTTTTAAAATTCCAAACATTGATTTACAAAAGTTAAGGAAAATCGAAAAGTTTAAATTTTCCTGTCGAGTCGGTTGATGATAGTGAACTCTATACTATCTGTAGAAAATTTAGTTTTTATTCTAGAAACAAATATTTTAAGAAATATTGCGTTTTTAAGAAATTTTCCTATATTTCTTTATTTTCTCATATATTATTTTTCTTATCACTTCTCTGTATGATACTACTATTACCTTTTTTTAGAAAATTTTCCTTTATTTCTTAATTTTCTCATATTGTCTGCGTATCTGTCTTACTTGAGACAAACAATAAGTCAAATGATTTCATTTGGCGAGAAGAATCCATTGGTATTTTTCTCGTTTTAAAATTCCAAACGTTGATTTTTATCAATATTTTTTAACCTGTCACTTCGATGGACGATAGTAACCCCTTTACTGAATCTCTATAAAATTTACTTTTTATTCTAGAACACAATAGAAAATATTGCGTTTTTAACAAATATCCCTTTGTTTCTTAATTAAACGATCTCCTTTGGAGAGTAGAATTGATTGGTATTTGCCTCGTCTTAAAATTCTAAACATTGATTTTAAACCAAATTTTTTAACGAAATTTCAGTTTTTTTCCAAAATTTACAAAGGTTGAGAAAAATCTCTTATTTCTCAATTTTTCAATATTCTCGGCGTTTTTTTGCTTATTTGAGACGAAACTACGTCAAACGATTTCTTTTGGCGAGTAGAATCGTGGAAAATATCATTTAGTCTGTAAGTGGTCATTTGAAGATATCTTTCGAGTTATTGAAGTGTCCAAAGCCGGATACGCGGACCAAAGAGTTTCTGGGTTGCTAAAAGTGTAACAAGTGTTAAATATTTTCCCCTCCAAGGGTTAAATAGTTAAAAGTCGAAAATTTTAATTACAGTACCCATGTTCTGTAACTCTCGGTGAGAAAAATTTCTCACATGGAACGTGTAAGGGTATCCCTTAAATACCAGCGTGAACGCGTATGGCATCTGTCAAACTCGACTTTAAAAGACGACGCACAGTGGTTCAGAATCGTTTTTTAATGGCCAAAACTCTGTAACTTTGGAACCGATAGAGATATTTTAGTAATTTTGTTCGACAGGTAACTCTTTAAGCTTTTCGCCAGTTTTTATTTCAATAAAATCGGGTCAGCAGTTATTGAGGAATTCAAGGTCAAAGTTGAACTTTAGAATTTTTTAATTTTATCATCTTCTTTATTTATTAATAGAATGTCATACGTTGATAATTAAACCATTTTAATAATAAATTTTGTAAAACTAAAAAAAATTTTCTTTTCAACAAAAAAACACCAAACTTTGTTTATATTTTGTTTTTGAACAACAATAAGGGAAAGCATTTATTTTTTACTTATATAGCGTGATCCATTTCGAGGTTCCCTACGTGTTTAAAGAAAGAAACACAGAAAATTCAAATTGAATGGGGAATATTTATTATCATCTGAAAGGACATTTTTTGGCATTTATTTTTTGAAGAATATGTCTATCAAATATTGGTCGCGGCTACGTCTCAGATGACCCATCCGTTGAGTCAAATTTTCGATAACTCGTTCGAGCATTTCGATTGGTAACTGGCGAATGACACGCGTGATGTTTTGCTCCAAGGCCTGAATCGAAGTGGGTTTGTCCGCATAAACTTTAGACTTTACGTATCCCCACAGGAAAAAGTCTAACGGTGTGATTTTGGATTTAAAAAAATGGACTTAGCGCAATTGCGAACGATTATTTTGGTAATAAATCTGAATAATTTGTAAACGTTGTTCAGGCGTAAGTCTTTTCATGATTAAATGCCAAACAATACTTAACAAAAATAAAATGACAGCATGACACGACTCACACGCGATCTGTCAAAAGAAGGCTATTGAAAAAGTATCTCTACTTAGATCACCCTTTATATGTAACAAAAACGGTAAATTATAATTTTTATTCGTTCGGTTGAAAAATTTCCTGCAAATATACCATATTTTGTTCCGTATTATTTCTGTCCTCTTTCATCTTCATCTAAGTCCCGATGTTCTACTTTCCATTGATTTCGAATGCTGGAGATGAGGGGATCTGACTTTGCCAACAAAATATTAAATGGATCTTCGTTTGTACAATTTCGAGATATTTTTCTGGTATTGTGCTCTCTATAAAACCTGTAATCCGTATTTCTTTTTTCCTGGGCTTCCTCTGATAGATCTCCGATTGGTACCAAATGATGCATAATGACATCTCCTCCATGATAAAGAATTTTGTGAAATGTTTTAGGCATATTTCTCCATGAATATTTGGTATTATATATTCATGCAGTTTCCTGTTTGGTATTATATGAATATAAATTTTTTAGCATCAATTTGTTTATGGCACGCAAGTACATCTGTAATTGTTTTAAATCTTGAAATGAGATTTATGGGCCTGTTTCTGTAACTTTTTGTCGTTCGTCTACTGCGAACGATCAAAAATCACTCAATTATTCCGAGAAATCTATAAGTCACAGAAGTTTATAATTCGTTGTGTCTGTAGAAAATCATGTAAAAAGCTTGTTCCTAAAATATTTCTAACCTGCGTTTTATAGAATTCAAGTAATAGCTGAGAGAATTTTGATCGTTCGCCGTAGACGAACGAAATTAATTTACAGAAACAGGCCCTATATCAACACCTGTTATTTCAGATGCTTTTTCGGGATCAGAAAAGAACCTTCTTGCTGTAGTCCCATCATTGGTATTGCCTGATCCTTGTTTTGGTTGATCTATAATCAACCCACATTTGAGAAATTCATCCTGAACATGTTTCCTTTTTAAATTTCTTAAATCCTTGTTGGTGTCATTGTTTCTTATTGATCCTGTAGGTCCAAAATCCATATCATGACTGATTTAAAGTATGTGTTCCATAAATCGTATTCTGTATGTAGTGGCGATAATCCAATTTCATATGCATCAGTATTATCTACTGATTATTCCGGGACTTGGTTTAATTTGCTTGATGTAGATTGACATAAAATGCAGCTGGAGGAAGCCTCTGTGTCAGTCAAAGCCTGGCCAATTTTTCTATCTATCATCGTTAGTACTAATTGGTAGTTAACTTCCGCCTTTTATGTCTATCGCTACAGTTGCCGAGTGATTTTGGTGGTCTCCCACAGGTAAAATAAAAAGAACAATAAATTTTTTCCCCGAGTATTTTCATAAAAATTAAAAAAGTGTTCTACAGGCCGGTCGGGACAGGTACAAAAGTATATATAGGCTTAAAGAGGACACTTTCACCTTTCTTCTGGTACCAAAATCTTCTTGAAGTCTCTTGATGCTAAAAAGTTTCATTCCACTAAAATTCCAATTTGACAAAAACAGGTACTAACCTGTGGAAATGTGTTATAACAAACCACGTGTAAACAGTACAGTAATACTTTTGACAATTTCTCAAATAGTACTATCCTACCTACGTAACAAAAACCCTCTATCGATAATAGTTTGCGAGAAATTACAATTTCCTTCTACAAAATATACAAAAATTAAGTTTTTTCAAAATTACATAAAATAAATAATATAGTACTACCCTACCTACGTAACAAAAAACCCTCTATCGATAATAGTTTGCGAGAAATTACAATTTCCTTCTACAAAATATACAAAAATTAAGTTTTTTCAAAATTACATAAAATATTTGTTTTCAGCATCTAATTATTTGGCTACCCTAGTCTCAATATGTTTGCTATTGAATGGCATTAACATTTTACAAATCGCCGATGACAAAAAATTTGACGTCTGGCCAGTAAAATTCAATTCTGAAGCACAGGACGCCGGACGCTTTCACTGGTGTTTAAGGAATTCTCTTACAAGTTCCATGTGCGAAATTGTTCTCACTGATCCAAACTTCGTAAGCTTCAAGATATTCTAATAAAAATTACGATTAAAAGATTACATCAAGACAGTACAATTTTGAATCTGATCCAAATCTAGTATGAAAATCCTTAGATCTTACTACCGCGACCACAACCCGAAAGCCACAAATAGGTAATTGTAACAGATGTTTCTGGTTCGCAAATACCACAAGCCGATCGGAAAATTCTTATGTTTTAGCATGACGCCTACAGGGATATTTAGCTTCTAAGCGACTTTTGAAAGATAACAAATTTTTTGGTCACTATTGGACTGACCTCTCATGACCAGTTCATGTTCGTGTGAATAGCATATTCCAGCTACACCCTTTACTGTATATGTGCAAACTTTCAGATTATTACTTTTACATAGGGCCAGTGGTCAAGAGGTCACAGAATACTTGGCGTAATAACAAATGCTTAATATGCTATGTATGTTCCAAATTTCGATATAATCAGTTTAGTCATGATAATAGAAATAATATCACATAATTCAAAACCTGATAAAGTGCATACATATTGACCACACCCAAAAATTAACTACATTTTTGTAAAATATATTACCGCTGTTATTGGAGAGCGGACAATATCTAGCTTTGTACCTCTTATAGGAGCCGCAACGGTCTAAATTCGCTTTGCAGATCAGATAAAGTGGAAGGATCATAACTCTTAAGTGACTATCAACGTACAGAAAGAGTGAAAATCGCTTTAGTCATTTCACTGATCACATTCTGAAAATTGAACGAATTGACAAGGTAGGATATGTTACCACAGTAAGTGGTGAGCGATATATTTTGAAAAGCCTTTAGAAATTTAATGACCCGGTTTTATGACCAGTTTGACCCCCGACTGGACATCAAATAGTTGTTTTCGCATCTATTTTTGTATTATTAGCTCTTAATAAACTTTTAAACGCAGGTAAACAATGAAAATTGTTTTTGGTCACTGCTTCACTGACCACACTCTGAGAATTGAAAATAATATTTCGCGCATATATTTGTCGTATAAAGCACTTTATATTAACAAAGGACACAAACAATAATCCAGTACTGATAGCGCTTTTCCAGATTTCTGCTTTCGGTCAAGTGTTCGAAAATCAGTTGGCGGAATTTCGAAAAACAAAGTAGCCTCTTTTAATTTCCGTGTATTGGTTTATCTGTTCACCAAGCTTCAAGAAAATCGGTTCAGGCGTTTAGGCGTGATGCGGCAACAGACAAACAAAAGATTTTATTATATTAACCCTTGGACAAATACCTGGTTCTGGCCAGGCATATTTCATTTTTGAGCTTTAATTAAACATACTTCTAGTTTAGGTATTTCCCGGTAGCCGCCTAAAATATTGTTGGCTTTCTATCTGTAAAACATATGCCCGTAAAACATAATTATTTCATATTATTTGTATGAAATAAATTATTATTATACACATTTTGGGTTGTTTTTCTGTGAATTCAATGCAGATGTTTACTTCCAGGTAGTTTCTGTGTTAATTTTTCTCTTATATCTTTCTTTCGTTTGTGATTTTGGTTTTGAGTTCAGTTACTTTATTATTGAATGCTGCACATACAACATCGACAGTCCGAAATATAAATTTTTTGTGCGGAAACTAAAGTGAAATTATTACTATTATAATGGCAGAGGATTTAGAATTTGTGTACAATACGCGCTTGCGTACAGGCAGCCTAACTGATAATTTCCAGCAACAAATATCATCAGCGTTACAGCGTGATTTCGCACTTCACACATAAGCAGACGAAGAACAAGATTTATTTGAAGACCAAAGCGGTGAAAACACAGATTTTGTGCCCGAAGATGAAGCAAATGAAATATTCGACAGCGATGAAGAATCCGAAGAAGAAAGTGAGAATGCACAAACTCAAGCTGCAGACGGTTTTTTGCTTGGAAAATATGGTACCAAGTGGAGTACAGCTGAACCCGCTACAGTGAGATTCCGCCAGCACAACATCACGTGTTTCGGAGATGGACCAAAAACAAACCTGACCTCTCCGCTTGAGTTGTTCAAGCTTTTCTTTTCACCGAATATTACGTTCATCATCGTAACACAAACAAATCTATAGGAGAAAAAGTTACACGCAAATGAACGCAGAACATACAACTGCACACCAGACTGAAAAAAATGTTAAAGATGGCGGCAATGATTTCGAGCCAATGATAAGTTGGCTTTAAATTTGGTACATTTTCTACTTAAATTAAACATAATTTACTTAATATAAAGAAACTCGGCTTTGTTTTTATTAAATTGTCTTAATATTAAGTGTGGAATGTTATTACTTTAAAGATTTTTTGAAATTGGCTCGAAATTATTGCCACTGTCTTTAAAGTTAGTAAACATTTTTTCTGTGCACCAGTATGGGTTGATTGGACAAGTGTTGACGCGTTTATTGGGATACTATTGGCTTTTGGTGTCAGTCATAATACTATGCAGCTCTCAAGATTGATGTGGCAAACTGATGCACTTCCAATATTCCGTGCAGCCATGTCATATAGACGATATGTTACTTCGATGCGCTGTATTCGATTTGACGATAGTCGTACGCGCACATTTTGTCAACAAACCGACAAAGCTGCTCCCATTCGCGACATATGGAACATCTTGAATAACAATCTAGCCAGTAATTTTGAACCATACGAAAGTGTAACCATCGATAAGCAGCTATCGATAAGCATGGGCGCACAAAGTTCACGCAATACATCCCATCAAAGCCCGCAAAGTATCGCATAAAAGTATGGTGGGCATGCGATGCGAAAACCAAATATAACCAAAAATGGTAAGGAGGGAGAACAACGAAAGACAAACCAAGGCGAAAATGTGCTCATGAGTTTGGCTACTCGATACACCAACAGCGGCAGAACCATTATTGCTGATAACTTCTTTAGAACATTAGACGCAGCTAAACGTCTTTCGTCGATTGGGCTAGCATACGTTGGCACCATTATATCCAACAAAAGGTGTCTTCCCAAAGAAGTGAAAAAAGGCAGCAACGGCCAGTGCTTTCATCTATGTTCGGTTTCTATGTTCTACTGTGCACTACACCAAGAAAGTTGAAGGCGTAGCAAAAAACCGGAAGCTATATTATTTTACAATTCAACAAAGGCCGGCGTTTATACAATGGACCAAATGGTAACGCATTACTCCACAAAACGGTCAACCAGATGTTGGCCATTAGCATTTTCTTGCAACATGATAGACGTCATGGGATTAGCCATATGCAATGAAAATATAGAAGGAACCAGAAAAGAGAAGCGACGATTGTTCTTGAACACGCTGAGTAAACAATCGGTGCTTGCTAATACTGAAAATCGCATGAACAACAACCATATTTTGGGACAACATTCAACCCGTTTGGCCATTGAATTTTCCCAGCAACATGCTGCCTAACCAACAAAGCGGTACACTGAGTTCCAGAAAAGATTACAGAATTTGTTTCACGCAAGACGAAAAGCTGCGTAGGAAGACACGTTGCACCAAATGCACTAATCCTATGTGCAAACAACATTCTAAAATTGATTATACTTGTTTTTCATGCATTCCACAAAATGAGAAAAAAAAAATAATAATAAAAAATATTTTTTTTTACATTTAGTCTAAAGACCAAAATAATATACGGACGTACTGAGAAATTCAGAAACGGCACCCTTTTTGCCATACAGAATATGTGTTTTACAGGGAGTTAATAGGATAAAGGATTTCCCCTTATTTTAATCCCATCACATTTGCTATGAGTCAAAAGTGTAACCTATCAATTCATGTCCTTGATTTTTTTTTTTTTGTACTTAAGAGTCAAGCTATTATGAACTGACTATTAAAAACTCAAAATGAAACCTCGCTGGACCTAAAAGATATAGCAATTTTATTGAGTCGATATAAAAATTTGTCTTGTATATTTTTATATAGAAATTTAGATTCTTCGGCTGGACTAGTGTAGCTTCTAAACGGCTTGCCCGATTGAGGTTATTTTTACACATTATATTTATATTATTTAAGTCCTTCAAGGTTCCATTTTGAGTTTTTCGTAGTCAGTTCATAATAGTTTGAATCTATAGTACCAAAAAATCAAGGATATTAATTTATACTTTTTCAGGATATTCAAGGATAAAGTATATTAACATTCCATATTTTCACATCCTTCCACCTAATGGACATAAATATTTCATTCTGCTACATTGAACAGGAGTAGCAGAGCTTTTCATTGGTGTTAATAGTTTTTAGAAAATTTTTTATTTTTTCAATATTTTTAAATTTTAGAAATTGCGGTAATATTTTGCTCTTGATTATATTTATTGATGATATTTTGCTACATTGATCCACTCCTTCTAGTACCTCCCCCACAAAGGGTTAACTTTTAGTGAAATATTGATTCTATAATACCTTCTATGCTACTTACTCGAATCTTGTGAAATTTCACACATAGTATTAGTCGGTAACACGTCAAGGAAAATGGGCGAAGTGTCCACTCCCTTTTTGGTACCTCCCACACGAATGGACCATTTTCACCAAAAGTTTACTTCTTATATCTTTAATATCAGTTCATACATATACTTGACATTTTGTACAGTGTAATGCTTTTATAGTACCTAGCGTTCAGTGAAAAGTGGACCACGCCCCTTTTGGTACCTACGACACATATGGACCATTTTGTACCAAAAGTTACCAGCTTATAACATTAATACCAGTGCATACAAATACATGCAATTTTGTACAGTGTAATGCTTTTATAGTATCTAGTGTCTAGAGAAGAGTGGCCGATTGAACCAAAGACAAATAGAATATAAGAAGACATTCCTTCAGGCCGAAACGTCAAACTCTATCAGTTACGAACGAATAGGAATGAATTGTAACACGCGTAAAAACAGTATTCCGCGAACATTGATTGAACTTTTTTTGCACTTATCGATTAATATTAATTTTTTAATTGTGACAATTACAAAAAATTCGGGAAAAACGGCCTGAAAATCCGCGGAAAACCTCACTCGTTGGAATCAAATTCCTATTCGTTCGTAACTGACAATTACTCGTTACAGGAAGGAATGTCTTCTTAAATTATATTGTTTTTGGATTGAACCTCTTCCTTGTTACCCAATTTTTTAAAAAAAATAGTTTTTCGGCTGTTTTCTGTATTTCTAACGAAAGTCTCTGCGAAAGAAAACCAGTCACTCACATTCGTCAGGAATTTGGTTTCTCTTAGGTTCGTGCGTTCGTTCGCCTGGCCTTACGTCAATGACGTTACCAATTGGAAAATAATGTAATTGGCAGATCAATATTTTCACAAATTCCGGGTTAAAAAAGCACAGACTTTTGTAAGGTCGACCTTAGCAAATACACCTCTGTGCTCTTTACACTAGCGGTGGCAAAAAAATCAACCCTGGGTGGGTCAGCTGAGCTGAATCAAGACTCTCATTTGGTTCTCTCTCTCACGTCTCTCTTATTGTGCACTGTTGATTTTTTCCCTTCTTAGCGAGCTGCCTATGTTGATTTCTTTATGCTTAAATATGTACACATGTGTATACTACAATTTTATTATTATTTAATTGTTTTTACCATAATGATGTTAATATCTAGTTATTTTTGCTTTTAATAACGTTTTTTTGTCATTGTTCGTATCAGTCGACAAATAAAATAAAGTGACTCAATCTGACATTTGTGTTCGCCCAGATGGCAGCAAAGAGAGATGGAGAAACCAAAATTTACACTGAAATGATTACGTTTTCGTACGAGTCCATTATCGTGCGACTTGTCGTTGTTATGGTAGTTAGTGAAACCCAAATCAGCTGTTTGTCATCTGGTAGACGAACGAAACCAAATTTTTAAGTTACAGAAACAGGCTGTATATACGAGAACCCGATATTTTAGGTAATATTGGGTTTTTTAAGAAATTTCCTTTTTTCTTAATTTTCCTATACTCTCCGCGTTTCTGGCTTATTTGACACAAAATAAACGTCACACTATTTCTTTTGGTGGGTAGAACCGATTGGTATTTGTCTCGTTTTAAAATTTCACACTTTGATTTCTAGTAAATTTTTTTTTCCAAAATTTACAAAAGTTAGGGAAGATCAAAAATTTTATTTTTCTTGTCGCTTTGGTACATGATTGTAGACCCATCGCTTACCTCTACAGTTAACTTTTATTCTAGAACCCAATATTTTAAAAAATATTGCGTTTTAAGAAATTTCCCTTTATTACTTAATTCACCCATATTCCTGTGTTTTTATTAACCCAATTTTAAATTACCCACATGATCATTTAGTGGATACTTACCCAAATGGCAACAATTTGAATTGAAAAAAACTCAACACATTTTCAATATATTTTTTAACACAATTAATTTTTAATTTTTAAGAATAGATTTAAAAAATACAAGTTTTGCAGAATATTAAGTTAAAAAATTACGAAAGTTGAAATATATTCTTCATTCGGTGTGATACAAATACAAATCTAAAATAAAAAATATAGTATATGTACTCGTTTCGTATATATGTATGTATATAATTAGGATACTATTGATGTGTGGATGTGTGGCTTGAGTGTGTGTATGTGTCTGTGTGTCTGACTTCATATCTCTAGTGTGTATAAGATGGTTTGTAGAAGAGTTTTTTTTATAGGTTTCATTGTTCCGTGATTGATTGATTTGATTTTGTTTAAATAAAACACATTTTGTTTTCTTCTTCTTCATTATAGCGGACAATATTTGCATAGTAAGTGTGTGTTTATGCATAAAGTTATCTCTTTTATTAAAAATAAAATAATATTTGTAGTTAAAAGTTAGAGTTAAGAATTAAGGGTACTTAAATGAGGATTTATGAAAAAAAAACAGTTGCTACGATTTTATGATTATCAGTTTTTGCTTTTTGTTTGTTCGTCTTTATATTTTTTCACAATTTTTTTGTATGTTTTTATGTTTAAACTTAACAATGTAACATAGGCTGTCATTTGCAATAATTTTACTTTTTATTATTATATAGCATATCTCGGTTTTTTATTAATAATTTAATCATTAATAAAAATAAAATGATTTTAGTTTTGTTGTTCAAAATGACAATTTTAAAATTATATTTATAATATAATATTTAAAATTATTTTTTCTTTTTTGTGTAATTAATAACGATTTCAAATTGTAAGCAACAAAATAAAAATAAAGTTTTTTGATTAAAACAATTTTTAAATAAAAACTTAACATATAGCTTATTTCCTGTTATATCTGATTTAAATTATAAAATCGTTTTATTTGCTTCCAATTTAGTTAAAACTTCCGGTTTAGATTTTCTCTCTTTTGGTTACTTTTTCTCATGCGCCATAATACTTATAATTCAATTGTTTATAATGTTTTTTTTTTTGTTTTCATCACTTAATTAATGTCAACATAACAAACAAATAACTTTTTGTTGATTGTGTCTTCTGCGTTTTTTCACTTTATTTTTTTCTTCTTATACCAGCAGTACATAATGTTGATACATATATGTAATGGTTTGCTACAAATTTTTGTTTTTTCAACAAAAAATATTTACTAAACTTGTGATCACTTGCATTGTTTGCATTCTTGGTTGTTTGGTCGGTCTGGTAAGTCGTTTGGTCTGTCTGTCTGTTCGGGAATTTTTCAAAAACAAATTTAAATATTTATGATTGTAAAGGGGGCTTTTTGACGAAGAAATTCTTTAGAGATTTGCCAAAGATGTGACATAAATTATTTACAATATATGATGGAAAAGGGTAAATATATAAATAATCTTCTTTATTGACTATTAACTGATGTTCGATGTTTTGTATAGAAATTAAAACGAAAAGATAAGAAAAAGCCCTTTTTCAATTTTTTATTAAAAATATTTTCTTTAAATCAAAGAAACTATCTTCAAGACGATAATAATTAGACTGGTTTTAAAAAATTTTGGAGAAGGGCTTTGCATAAAATTTTCTAGAGAAGTTTGGTGCCCAAACACTAATAAAATATTTAAAAAAAAAAGAATTATGGTAATTTTTTCAAATTCCATTTTTCATATCTTTAGTATTTGGACCATATTTCTTTAGGTATTAGCCCGATGGAACCGATGTTCTAGAAAAATGCAATTTAAAAAAATGCAAAAAATTCCAATTTCGACGAAATTGAAAAAATACAATTTCAACGAAATTTTGTGGAAAAATTTTAGTTTTACAACACTTCTTAGAAAAATAAAAATTTGAAGGAATTTTCTACAGAAATGCAAATTTGATGGAATATCCGAACAAAATGCAATATCAAGAATTTTGTAGAAAATATTTTAATTATGATATATATTTTCTATAAACTAGGACTTTTCATAAAATTGTCTAGAAAAATTTAATTTCAACGAAATTTTGTGGAAAAATGGATTACCAATGTATTTTTTTTTTTTTTCAAGAAAAAATCAATATCAATGAAATTTTCTAAAAAAAAATTTTTAACGAAATTTTGCAGAAAAATTTAGTTTCGAGAAAATTTTCAATAAAAAATACAAATTAAACGAAATTTTGTTGATTTTAACATTTTTTTTTAGAAAAATGCAAATTTGAAGGATGTAATATCAAATGTTTTTTAGAAAACTTTTAATTTTGATGACATTTTCTATAAAATTGCAATTTTCATTAAATTTTCTAGAAACATTTTATTTCAACGAAATTTTGTAGAAAAATGCAATTTCAATGTATTTTTTTTAGAAAAATTAAATATTAATGAAATATCTAAAAAATAAACCAATTTCAACGAAATTTTGCAGAAAAATGCAATTTAGAGGAAATTTACAAGAAAAAATACAATTTTTTCAATGAATTTTGCAGATATTTCAACGAAATTTTGTAAAAAAATTTGATTTAAACTAAATTTTTTGAGAAAAATGCAAAATTTGAAGGAATTTTCTAGAAAAATGTATTGGAAGGAAGGAATTTTCCAGAAAAGTGAAATTTCGAGAAAAATTTCAAGAAACAATATAGTTTAGGGAATTTCAACGAAATTTTGTAGAAAAATGCAAATTTGAAGGAATTTTAGAACTGAATGCAATATTAAGATTTTTTCTAAAAAATAATAATTATGATAAAATTTTATATAAAATTTTAAATTATCATTAAATTTTCTAGAAAATTAAAATTTCAACGAAATTTTGTGGAAAAATGCAATTCCAATTTAATTTTTTTTAAAAAATACAATATAAATGAAATTTTCCCAAAAAAAATCAATATATTGATTTTTTGGTTTTGGTTGATATATCAGAAAAGTGCAATTTCGAGGAAATTTTCAAAAAAAAAAAAACTACAATTTAAACGAAATGTTGAAGACTAATTTTAATTTTAATTTAAAAAGTTTTTAGTTTGAAGCATCAGATATTACCTGAATTTTGATTTATTTTTTGTATGTAATTACACTGATCGTAGAACGTTATTGCACAAAGTGGATGTTGATCGAAAAACCAAATATGTTATTATAAGTGTATACGAGTATTTGGATAATGTAATTGTTTTTGCTATAAGGCAACAAAAATTTTCTATTACAATACATATTAGTTGCTTAGCTGCCTCAATTGCTTTTGCAATATATTTTGCGCATTTAGGTGAAAAATACCGTAATGCTCCATTCACTTAGATACCTTGTCACTTAAGCGAAATGTTGATGCTTATTCCGCATTTAATCGCAACATGATCAAAATCACAGCAAAAGCTTACTTTATTATGAAATTTTATAATGAGCTGTGCCGATTGTAACAACAACAAAGTGAATAGACAAAACACGAATTTTCTTCTCTCTAAATTTCAACAACTAGTTTTGATTTTTTCCCAAGTTCTCACTACACTTTGAAAACGAAAAACATACAAAAAGATTTTTTTATTTCGCCCGTAAGTGACTGAAAAATAAATGCTTTTAACTGAATTGTGCACTTAAACGAAATGCACGTTAATGTACTATTTTCTAATAAAAGCGAACCAACGTGATTAATACTGTCCCTTTGAGTAGGTAAGGATAAAAGGCACTTAAGTGCAATGCAGCTAAGCGGAAAATACTGTACTTGGTATCTTGATATTTGGATTTATTTAATTATTATTACGTTTATTGAACGCCCAATTTACAAAGTGGAAGTTGATCGAAGGTCCAAGTACTTACTCGTATTATATGTGGATATTTGGACTATGTTTATTGTAATATCTGCCCGACCAAATGGTGTGGATTTATTTATTTCATAAAGTTTCACTGATCAAAGGACCAATTTACAAAATTTTCAGTTTGAAGCATAAAATATCTGCTGGAATTTGGATTTATATTGTTGCATATAGTACCACGGTCTCCTAGGAATTATGGGAAAATATATAGTTACACTGGTCGAAGGACCTAATTACACAAAGTGGATGTTGAACGAAGAACCCAATATTTTATTATATGTGTATTTAGGAAAAGATTAATTGTGTTTACTTTGAAGCAACAACTATTTTTCTACTACAGTATTTATTGCTTAGCTGCCTCGATTACTTTTTCAAATTTAAGAGAAAAATGCCCTAATATTGTATCCACTTAGCTGCACAAATGTGCGCTTATCGGAATGAGCAGATACCTACCGCACATGAGGTAGGTATGTGCTCATACCTACTCATGTGCACTTAAGCGATATTTTTATGCTGATTCGGCATTCAATTTGATCGTAACAGGATAAAAGGCACTTTAAGTGCAATGCAGCTAAGCGAAAAATGCTGTAGTTCGTATCTTGATATTTCGAAAAACCAATTTAAAAAGTAGATGCTAGATCGAAGGGTCAAATATTTTGTGGCATATGTATATTTGGATTTATTTTATTGCACTTGGATTTATTTTCTTTAGTTTGAAGTAACAAATATTTGCTGGTATTGAGATTTATTTTATTGCATTTACATGGATACACTATAGAATGACAACATTAAAAAGTGAATGTTGGTCGAAGGTTCGAGGCAACAAATATTTTTCTCCTGATATTTGAATTTATTTATTCGGTTTAGCTTCACTGATCTAAGGACCTATTTATAAAATAGATTGAATTTGCATTATATTTATTGCATTTACTTTGAAGACACAAATATTTGCTCGTGTTTGGTAACGGGACATTAGAATTTATTTATTATTTCATTGAAAGCAGGACCAATTTACATAATGGATTCCAGTTGAAAAAACAAATATTTTGTTATATGAATTATCTTGGTTTGAAGTAGGAGCTATTTGCCTGGATTTGGATACTACGATTTTGTAACGCATAATCTCCGAAATCATTAAAGTGAATCGTTTAACAATTGCACAATAGGTTCAATTCGGGGACATCGGTGTTTTAGAATTATTGCAATACCAATAAATGGAGGATTGGTCAACATATTTGCAAAAGATCGAAATTCCAGGCGATTTGACTGAAATTTAAAACATATGTCTGGTTTGTCTTCAAAATAATCTATATGTATGATACCACAACCCGGTAGGTGGCGCTGTAGTGAACATGTGCCCAATAATCATATTTATGGCACTTTTCCCCGAATTTTAATTGAATATCAAAGCTAATATATCCCATTTGGGACGGGCAGGACAGCTTCTGCTGGGATCATCTATAATGTTATAAAATTTAAATTTTTATCTTTGAAACAACAATTTTGTTGTATTTTTTGCATATTTAGATTTGTGATTTGTATTATATTTAGTTTACAGCTGAAAAATCTTTGCTAGTATTTATTTGAAAATTTTCAATAATTTTATTGCATTTAGTTTCACTTTAAAACACATCGAAGACTAGTTATTTGCCAAAAAAAGAAGTAAATGGATTAAAATTATATTAATTTTTCAGAAACATCGAATCGAAACGAAAAGTTTAGCTTTTTATACACTTTATAAAAGACCGTAGCTAAGACTGTATGTTCTATGGTTGAATATGAATAGGTTAGCAATTTCAACATATTGAAATCTTGTTTTCAATAAAATTTTTATTTAGATTTTATAGACATGTAAGAATTGCAAAAATGTATGCTATAGTAATTTACAATAATTTAGTGATGAAATTGTGTTATATTTTTTGTATGTAGAGGAGCATATTTCAAAAATTCTATGATATTCACAGGTAAAATAATATTGAGGTAAAATTTAGAAAGAAAAAGGAAACAAGGGAATAAAAGGAGAATTATTATTATTTGTTTTATTTTTTGAAGGTCCACATAAAGCGTTTAATATGGCGAAAGCAGCCTCGAACAAAAAATTCTCATATGCCGACGTTGTAATTTTTTTTAAATATTTTTTCATAAAATGTTTCTTGGTTTGGACCCTAGTTTGTATAATATGTATGTCTGTGTGGGTATTGTGTCTGGCTGTATGTATGTATGTATGTATAATATGCTCTAAATTGCATTTATATTTATTTATAATAAATTGTTTATCGACGTTTCTCTTTATCAGTTTTTTTCTTGATGAGTTAAACTAAAATGTAGTATTTGTTTTGTATTTTACTATAAAGGACAGGATTATTGGCGAAGAAACCGGAAATAAACGACGACTTAATGTACGAACGAACAAACGATAACTAAAAGAGAAATACAAAACTGTTTTACTAAAGTAGGAACTTTTTCATACAGTATTTGTCTGCCTGTATGTATGTATGCGTGTGTGAACATGTATGTAAGTGTGTGCTGTGTCTGTTTATTATTATGTTTTATTTGTTTTACTTTTTCTCTATTCTGAAATGTACGCGCGCGCAATGAGTGGGTTCTTTTTCTTTCTTTGTGGGTGGGTGGTAGATGATGATATATGTATATACCAAGTATGTATGTAGTATATGTATTATGTAGAACAACTATATATCATTTAGATTTTCACTAACTATCGTCAAGTTCCCTAACAGGAGGATAGACCGAGAGAGATAGAGAAGAGAGATGAAATATACATAAAATACAAGTAGAGCGGTAGATAGTAAATATTTTGGAAGAGTTCTGCTATACAATATTGCCATCAAACAGCCTTTGGAGAAAAACAGAAGATATTAATGGTCGTATGGTTATTTTTAATTATTAATAATAAGCATACAAGCAAAATTTTAAAATATCACATTCAAAGGCAATATTACCTATAATACAATTGCACTCAAGACAGTATCCAACATATTAATAAAAAAACAATGATCACCGAGGGAACTAATACAAATTGCGAATTTTCCGCGTCAATTAATTTACTCCAGAGCGCCCCAGTAGGCGAGTTGGTAGCGTACTCGCCTATGAGTTTGGGGGTCGTGGGTTCGATTCCCACCAGAGGCTCTGGTCTGTCGCTGCAAACATTTAGCCATATGGTCTTTGTAACCCGGCCTTTCCCTGGACCTTAAAATTAGAATATAAATTTACTTTGTATTGTAATTCATATAAATAAATAAATAAATAAATAATTTACTCCAGTAAAGTCTTATTTAATCAATGTCATTGAAATCCGATTTGGCATTCGTTAAAAATTGTCGAAGTTTTAACTTGGGATCGTTGTAACACGAGAACAAATATAAATTTGGAACGAAGGATACAGTTCACTAAAACATAGTTTTTTCGGGAATTGTGATATGTCGAATTCCGGGATTTATTTTGTCGGCGATGGACTAACACAATATTTTATTAAATTATTTTATTTTATTATGTGGCACGGTGTGTCTGAAGTGATGAGAGGTTAAACAACAACGAAACAACCAGAGAAAAACATAAAACAGCTGACAGCCAATTATGTGCCATTCACAATGGTGACTTAATCATCCATTGTAGCTTAGCTGTACTGAGTCAGTGTGGTACATATGGCGGATAAAAAAAGTTTTACCGTTTGAGCAAAAGTCGCTTGAACTCATTGTAAAGGGTTTTTCAACAGGGACGCTAAAAAAGTAGACCGACAGGGACAGCAAACGACGCCATATTTTTTGCCGCTCTTTTGACATTTCTCTTCAGTAAGGTTTGCCATTTCATGATGGAAAGATATACGAGCCGGCAACGAGTCGAAATCATTAAAATTGACTACGGAAATTCGGAGCCCCAACGTTAACAGCGAATGCCACAATCAATTTATTGGAAACCAAGTTTGGAGAACGTGTTATCTCACGAAATGGTCCAGTCGATTGGCCGCCTCGGTCGTGCGATTTGACGCCGTTAGACTATTTCCTGTGGGGCTACGTCAAGTCTATGTTCTATGCCAACAAGCCAGCGACGATTGATGAACTTCGTACGAATATCGAAGGTCGACTTACGCTTGAAAACCGTCGAAAATTGGGTTCAGCGTCTGGACTTCTGCAAGCGTGCCCGTGGTGGTCATGCAAAAGGAGAATTTCAATTGATATCCAAAACCGTTTTTGTTTTATTTAAAAAAAACTTTTCTAGCGGACCCTATACTATAAATTAATGAGTTTTACAAATTGCATTGTTTTGCACGAAATTTAAAATTTCCGTTTAGAAAATGGTTTGGAACCATAATATTATCAATTTCTTACAAAACCCCGTCGTACATGAATTTTTTTTTTTAAACTCAGCTGTTCTACTATCCTGCCTAGAGGATGTTGGCAGCCGCAACACTAGGATCGGATGTGGAGGCCTAATCAGTCACCCATCTTATATTTCAATGATTACCGAATCCACAATGAACAATAAAAATCAACGAATTCCAACGATGACGACCGGAACATGGAACGTGCGCACACTCCTATACCCATCAAAACTGGCCCAAGTATTCAGAGAATTTACCAATTACAACCTGCTACTTTTAGAACTGTGTGAGAAGAGATGGGCAGAATTCGGTGAGCTAAACACCTGTAATAACCGACCCTTTTTTAAATTCTGGAAAACCGACCGACCACTACTTTCCAGGGAAGCTCGAAATGCTCTGATTGACTGGAAACCTTGCGGAAACAGAATCATTTTGGCGAACATCCGAACAAAAGTAAGAAATCTCACATGCTACGCACTTATACCGAGTGTTATCCTCAGTACCCCGTGGCAATATGGCGATCTAAATGTACAGGTAGGTCCAGACAACAAAGACCGTGAGAGGATCATGGACATGCATGGACTAGGTACAATGTCGGAAAATGGGATGTTGTTCACTGCGATGTGCAATAATTTTAAACTAGTGATTGGAGGTACTCTATTCCCCCATATAAAACCCCACAAAGTAACCTGGGTTTCACCAGACAGATCAAAAAGAAAACCAGATCGACCACGTTACTATCAGTCGAACTTTGCGTAGAAGCCTCCTGGATGTTAGAGTTAAAAGAGGCGCGGATTGTTCTTCTTATCACCACCTTGTAGTCGCCACAATACTCCTGAGGGTTTCCGGCATTCGAAGACCCGCCTCGGCTCCAAGGATGTGCAAAACCTGAAAAATATTGAAAAACGTAAGAACTACACAGAGGAACTGCAGAATGGTCTAACGTGCTCACACTGTTTCCGACTGATGAGCATCAAAACTCATTTTGAAGACGCTGCCAGAGACCATCTTGGGTACAGAGTATCGCCAAAAAAGCAGGGGATCTCCGACAACACATGGCAACTCATACTGGCAAGGAAGGAAGCCAAATCTAATCTAAAAGCAGCCGAGACTCGACACGAGAAAGATGTTCTTAAAGAGGCGTATAATGCTAAGGATAAGCATGTAAAACGAAGTGCCAGATGCGATTAAAGAATATTCTGCATACAACTTGCTAGTGATGCACAAAAGGCTGCGGAAGAGCACCGATCCAAAGATCTTTACGCCATAACGAAAAACTCACCGGAAAGGGTTTTGCAACAACAACATCTCGATCTGAGGAACTGGAAATTTAGCGTTAGCACTATTCTACCATGCTGTCCACTCCTGTTGCGAGCAGCAGCATAAGTTCATTCAGACAGAAGCTCCCGATTATAGCGAAATCCTAAGTGCTGTTACGGATATAAAATCGAATAAAGCCCCTGGAGTCGATAAACTAGCCCCTTAAATACTCAAGGTCGACAGTAAGACATCGTCGCGCTTAATACTACCTCGTCACTCGTCATCGCGAGATATTCACCCAGTGCAGGTGTTTGTTAACCGCTGTCTGCGACGAATACTTATGATATTCTGGCCTACAACTATCTCAAATGAACAGCTGTGGAGCAGATCCAGCCAAAGGCCTACTGAGGTACAAATATTGAACCGTAAATGGAGGTAGATCGGTCACACGCTGCGTAGACCCCCGACGACGTAGCTAGAACCGACATCGACTGGACCCCGCTGGGCAGGACTCGAAGAAGAGGACGTCCTTCGCATACATGGAGGCGCCAACTTGAGCATGAAATAACGCGGAGCGGAATAAGCTGGAGAGAAATAAAAAACTTTTCATCGAACAGAACCGAATGGAATCATTTCGTCGTGGCCCTTTGTTCCTAATAGGAACCACAGGACAATATATGTATTATATATATGGTGGTCCATTTCGAGGTTCCCTACTTTTTTAATGAAAAAACAACACAGAAAATTCAAATTGAATGGGGAATGTTTATTATCATTTGAAAGAACATTCTTTGGCATTTATTTTTTGAAGATTATGTCTATCAAATGTTGGCCGCGGCTACGTCTCAGATGGTCCATCCGTTGAGTCCAATTTTCGATGACTCGTTCAAGC
Organism: Eudasyphora cyanicolor; assembly: GCA_963930755.1. Lineage (NCBI taxonomy): Eukaryota > Metazoa > Arthropoda > Insecta > Diptera > Muscidae > Eudasyphora > Eudasyphora cyanicolor. Next base: position 342,949,362 of record OZ005734.1, on the reverse strand, counting down.
ATTTTGACTGGTAACTGGCGAATGACACGCGTGATGTTTTGCTACAAGGCCTGCATCGAAGCGGGTTTGTCCGCATAAACTTTAGACTTTACATATCCCCACAGCAAAAAGTCTAACGGTGTGATAGCACACGATCTTGGTGGCCAATCGACCGGCCCAAAACGTGAAATTATCTGCTCACCGAAGTGTTCTCCCAATAAATCCATTGATTGAAGCGATGTGTGAGAAGTGGCGCCGTCTTGTTGAAACCAAATGTCGCCAAGATCACGAGCTTCAATTTCAGGCATCAAATAGTCTGTTATCATTGCACGATAACGGTCGCCATTGACGGTTACGTTCTCACCGGCATCATTTTTGAAGAAATATGGACCGATGATTCCGGTACGTCGGATCGGGAATCGGTCAATGGCAAAAAGATAGCTCTTAACGAGGGCTAAAATATTGCTCATGGGTGTCAAGGTCGTGGGTCGACTGCAAAAGTGTTTTTTTGGATTTAGCGCAATTGACGAACGATTATTTTGATAATAAAACTGAATAATTTGTAAACGTTGTTCAGGCGTAAGTCTTTCCATGATGAAATGTCAAACAATACTCACACGTGATCTGTCAAAAAAGGCTATTGAAAAAAGTATCTCTACTTAGATCACCCGTTATATAATTTGAAATCTATAAAACACAGACCTAAAATATTTTTTTACGAACAATAGTTCACTAAATGTTAACCCTTTGTGGGGGAGGTACTAGAAGGAGAGGACCAATATGGCCCATCTTCGAACTTAGCCTGAGGTGAAAAAATATTACCGCATACCAAATTTGAAGTATGGGTTACTCCTTTAGAGAGTTATAGTGCTCACCAGCCAGCAGGCAAAGAGACGGACGGACATTGCTCAAATGACTTAATATGATCCAAATCGGAATTCCACCAAACATACTTGGGGTCTTAAGTCACTGATCCGATGTGTTACACTTTTGGGTCGTAGAAAATGATATATGCCCCCCTCTTTAACGTGAGGGGATAAAAACTGGGGGTTAATCTAAATGAATAATTATTTAGATTTTTTTTGTCCTATTAAATAAATGGGAAAGACCCTTTAATTCGCATTTTTCTTTTTTAACATCGTTAAATCGAAATCCCGTTAAATTTAAAGCCCATGTAATTCGTAAAAAGTGGCGGGTCCCTTGCGATACGGGATTCTACTGTATATTCTTAATCGGCGTAAAATCCCTCCATCCCTTCGATTTGGCTTCTTAACGCAAAATTAAATTAAACACACATTTTATCTGATGGGCTAAAAATTGGTAACATAAGAATATTTATACCCGAAACCCTGCACACGAACAACGGCTGTCATGGTTCATGTTTTTTATATAGCCCCCATAAAAAGAACCCTCCCGATATCACTTCTTAATGTCACAAATGATATCTATTTGTACCCAGAACTCATCACACGAACAACGGTCGTCATAGGTCCATGTTTTGAGACAGCCTTCTTACAAAGAACATTCATGCTTTAGAGCCCTCGGATATAATCCTCAGGCTAGTAGAAAACGCGGAAGACCCCGAAACTCTTGAAGCCACGCCACAATCCTGGAACTAAACTCCTTGGAAACCAAACGGCCAGATATTTTACAGATATACGAGAACTAAAACAACTGACCAAAAGGCGCACCGAATGGAACAACTATACTAAATACCAATACCCACTGTGAGGTAGCTCTAGATACGTCCCGAGCAGGGCTTATTATTATTATTATTCAACATTAAAAGCGTTTCTAATGGATTTCTTTTTGATCTGGCTTCCATACAAAAATCCTTAATTTTTTATATTTTATACAATTTCTACTTGCGTTTTTATATTATGAAATTAGGTTATATCCAATATCGGCTTGGCAGACCAAAGTGTCTTTGCATAGCAGAATACTAGCTGATTCCGTTTAGCCATATCTGTCTGTCTATCGGATCATACAAAGATCGTTCGCAAGAAGTAGTACGATATTTTAAAATGATACTGCTAAAATTTGTGGTATGTAAATATTAAAAACAATTCAATTGATTCCGTGAAACTAAAACCGTCAATCATTTGTATTTTTAATACTGTTGAAGAATATATAAGATCTAATGATGTGTGCAAGCAAATTAGAATACTGTATAGTTTTCTTTTCCTAAAATACGGTACGGTACGGTCAAGAAAAATATTGCTATGTCAATTTAAAATAAATCAAATCAGATTTTATTTTTTATTTCTTAAAAAAATTAAAACTCACCTAAATAGGAGCAATGTATAGCAGAACACTTCCGTTTTTTTATATAAATTAACCATATTTTGTTTTTAATGAAACATTTGAGTTACTTTCCAGACATTTCAATTCCATTTTAAATTTACAAAAAAAAAAAATAAATAAATACTGATAGAAAATGATCAAGCGATTCAAGATGAAGAAATAGTTTTTTAAGTTTTTCTTTTCGACAGCTAAATGTATTTTGTTTGGTATATAAGAATGTAGTATGTACTCGTACGTGTCTTAATCAAGAAATGCAATTGACTTTTAAATACTAATTCTTGTTCTGTTGTTTGTTTTCTTTTTCTTTTCATAAATATTTTATAATTCGTTTTCAGTTATTTATGGTTTTGTTTTATTTCACTTTTATTAAATTTCCTTTAAATTTTTATTCTTTGTTTTGTTAGATTTTATTTGACACTTACATGCATGTTTCGCTAACATTTTCTTTTTTTGTTTGTTTTTTTTTTTTCTTTATCAATTTCTTTAAATTTGATTGATGGGGATTTTTTCCTCGGGGGGTGTGTGTGTGTATGTTGGATTGTTTTTCTTTCGATTTTCGAATTTTTAAAATATGTAATTCATCATAAAATAATCAACACTCATTTATAATTTGAACTACACGCTAAATGTTTATTTTATTTATTTATATGTATGTATAATGTAAATTGTAGAGTTTACTTTTTTGTTGTTTTTTTTAGTTTTTAATTTTTTGTTTCATTTTTTTTTCAATTTTTTTAATATATATAATCAATATTTGTTGTGGTTTTTCTGTTTGTTTTTTGTATGCTTAATACGTTTCTTTAGTTAAAATGATTTGTTTCAAACGATTGTTCTATACTTTTAAGTTTTTTTTATTTATTTCATAACAACCCTGTGTTTTTTAAATCTTAATTTTTTTATTTTATGTTTTTTCTTTATATCAAGTTTAAAAATGTATAATCATCTTCGCTTTTTGGGGGGGTCTAAGGCAAATAAATCAATCAAATTGAAAATTTTTATAAATCAAAGTTGCACATAATACATAACACATATACTTTACATATGTATGTATGTATGTAAAATACAAGGACCACAAATGGAATCGAAAACATTTTGCAACAGAGTAAAATAGTTGTCCTTTTTTCAATAAAACTCAGGTGCTGCTGTTACAAAAATTAAATTAACAATAAATGCAATTAAAAATAAATGTTTTTTTTATTTATTTATTAAAAATAATGCTAAAATAAATAGTTTTTTTCCTCCGCTTTATTTTTGTAACGCTTTGATATGTATACTGAATTGTTTGTCTCAATCTATAGCCGAGATTTATACAACTCAAATATTATGGGGATGGGTGGGGATTGGAATAATAATAAACCAATTTATAGCTCCTCACAAGTCATCACAGCTATATTTTCATTAAGTTTAAGAAACTTCAGAAGGGGTTCCGTTGTTATACAAAAGTAACCGGCTTAATTTTTAATGGGACTCAACACTCATTTAAAATAATAATATTCGCAATATTTAAGATTTTTTCATACCATTAATAAAAATCTTCATAAAAATAAAGACAAATAAACATTTCATAATACTAATAAATCATGTTTCATAAAATTGTAATTAATAAAAAATTTCACATATATTATTATGAAAGATAATTCCTTTAGTACGCGGGCGCAGAGATTTGTGAATTTCGAAAAAGGAGTGTTTCAACAGGACGGTGCCACTTGCCACACAGCTAACGAAACAATGGTTCTTTTGCGCAACAAATTCAATGGCCGTATTATCTCACGTCGTGGCGATGTCAATTGGCCGCCAACGGTGTCTCACATGACCTTGTGATTTGACACCGTTGGACTTCCTTCTTTGGGGTTATTTAAAGAAAATTTGGACCATCGGATGGAGGTGTGCCGCCGAAGTCGCGGCGGCCATTTGGCCGATATTTCGTTCCATACATAATTGAACCATACCAATATTATCATAATAAAAAGAAATGACAATAATTTCCTAAATAATTTGTGTTTTATTCAAAATCAACATCGGCCCTTAAAATTTAACCACCCTTTAGAAGAGGTGTTAGCTAAAACTGGTTTTTGTAATTTTTTAACCCCCAATGTCACCTCCTCTGGTTAGAGCTAACTCACAGTTAAAGAATAAAAATGTCAGGTTAGCTCTAACTATAGGATAACCGGAAATTGTGGAATTGTCCATAAGCCATATAAGGGGATTTTTAAATTGCTGTAACTTTTCTGTTTTTAAACCCATGTATCAGAAATCTAGGGTATATTATAATAATCAAGCCCTACAAAAAGTCTTTTACACCTATAGTTTGTCCTGATATATCCGGTTTTTACATTTACAATTGACTTTTTTCCCTACCCTAAGCGCTATAAAAATGGTATTACTGGTTAATGAGTGACTTTTTAAATCAAGCTCAGGTTTTTGGATAACAAAATAATTTTATGCTAATGTAGTCCAACGATTCTCTGATTTTTTTCATCAAAATAGGTATTTTTTGTGAGATGATTTCATCGTTGGAGCAAAATCTCGTTCCGCCGATCTATTTCTTCAGGTTTGGAAACAATAAATAATCACTCGAGGCTATATCCGAAGAATAGGGCGGACGAGTGAGGAAATCGTAGCCTAATTCATGGATTTTTGTATTGGAAACTGTACATGTGTGTATTATCCTGGTGGAAAAGAAAAATTTTGATCATGGCCAAATGCTCAAATCCTCATTAAAACGACCAACAGGTTGACATACTATTCGACATTTATTGTTTTACCATTTTGATGTTAGTTAAAGCTTTCTCATACTCAAGTGATCATTCAAATTGAAACCACTGAGCCATGTGAGATGAATTTGGCTTCCGACATCTCTCGCAATTTCAATCTCTGATCGGTCAGCACCAAATTGTGAATTTGTTTCAATTGTTTCGAGACAGTACAGACCTCAACTTGGCCAGAACCTCCAGAATGTTCGGAATCTTCCGTTCTTATATGGCCATAAAGAAATTCAGTAAACCCCCTTTTACCATTCGTAAGTCGGGTAAACCCCTCAACAAAATTTTTTTTACTATTTTTATACCCTTCCCCATAGGGTGGGGGTATATTCATTTTGTCACTCCGATTGTAACAGCACTAAAAATTGATCTGAGACGCCATAAAGTATATATATTATTAATCTTAAAATTCTAAGACGTTGTAGCCATGACTGTCCGCCCGTCTGTTGTATCACGCTGCAATGCATAATACTTGAGGTATGTGGCTGAAATTTGGTATAGATACTTGTTATAACTGTAGGTAATTTGGGTTTTGAAATGGGCAATATCGGTCAATATTTTGATATAGCCCCCATATGTTGCATCTGTCCGATTTGACTTCTTAACGCCATAGAGACCACAAATGTCAACTGATCGGGCTAAAAATTGGTAACTGGGGCTTATTTATACAGGAAAAACTTCACACGAACAGCGGTGGCCATTAGTCCACGTTTTGATGCAGCCCCCATGCAAAGGTCCCTCTAGATTTTACTTCTTAACGCAACAAAAACTAAAAATTTCAACTTCAGCATCAATTTTAAAGCGTTTTCTCCCCAACCCACATTTCCAAAGACGGTCCCCTCATAACTCAAACACTACTGAACCGATCCTTTTGAAATTTTTAACACTATTTCTTTACATAATTTCCGAGGTAACGCACTCGAGTTCTTTATAAATTTGTTAATCAATTTTCGAAATCGAATTTTTCACTGCAAATTATTCCCAAAAATTGAAAAATTTAAATTTCGAAAAAAAACTCGACAGCGTTGCCTGGCTATAACGATTATCTAACTAAATTTTTTTTTTTTAATTAAAATGATCCGATATCGAGTTATGACGGTCACCGCAATTTCACTATTTATCGAGACGCTTCCGCATAAACGCTGTAGCTGCCATATTTTTTTATGAAAATTTACACAATAAACTTTGAAAGTTATACACTCACAAGAAGTGAACTCTGGAGCAATTTAAAAATTAACTAAACTGTAGGAATATTGAACTTCGTATGGCGCTAAAGCTAGTTTTCCTTATATCAAGTTCATACATTCCCTCACAATTATGAAATATTTTGAACTTAATTCTAGCTAACTCGTACTTCCTTTAAGTATTGAAAATAAAATAGGGAAAATGAACTCAATAAATTTTTACTCAAATTTAGGAAAGTATATTTAAATTTAAGCAAAAGGAGCAATTAAAATTTTTCTTGGACTTTTTTAGTTCTTGACATTTTTTTGCGATTTTTGATCATTTGCTTTTAAATACAATTATATACCCCAAATTTTCCAAACAATGTATTTTTATGTACACTTGCATTTGGTAAAAGGATTGCCATCATTGTATGATAAATAGAGTTGCCATATACTACATTCATAGGCGACGATGAAATGTTATTATGAATAACATTTTCATATCAATTCCAGAAGTGTTTCTTAGCTCGATATATAGTGTATCTGGCTCACAATCACAAGGTTGTTGGTTCGACTCTTGTCCCGGACGTAAGATTTTTAATGTTTCGTCATAAATTTATGTTTCTGCAAGTAACGATGTGCGCAAAAATAAAAATTGCGGAATGAAAAAGGACGTACAAAAATTTTGCATTTTTTGGTCTACGAAATAGTCCGAAAATAGTTAATTTTCCCTTGATTTTAGTATGTTTTACTAATTTTAAGTTCAAATTCATGGACTCGAAATGAACTGTTTATTTTGAAAGTGGAATAAAAGCCACTCTGCTTTATTCGATTTATCATTGAAAATAGTGGGTTAATAAAACTCAAATGCGAAAATTGTCACTTAATATTCAAACGTTGAAGTCTTGAGGTGAACTGAATGTAAATAATATATTTCTCCTATTCACTTAGCCTTCTAACGATACTACTCTTGCTTTACCGAATGGCGTTTCAATGAGGATTCATGATTATTTTTAGTTAAAATTTCCCAAAACTCATGCTTTCCATTTTTATACCCTCACTTTAGTGTGACGAGGGTATATTTAGTTCATAATTTCCTTATGTCTACGTTGGGTGGCCACCGCATATGTCTAAATTTGATAAATTTGTGAATATTCGAACAATTTTCAAGAAATATTATTTTAGTAAAAATATGTCCTAATTTTTAGTTAATGAACTATTCTGCATATCCCCAAAACAATAAAATTTAGTAGTACTAAGTAAAATTTCCCATTTTTAGGAAAAAATTAACTCAATATGCATAAAAAAATTGAACTAAATTGGAGTATGGATTTTACTAAAATTTAGGAAATAAATTTTTTTTGAGTGTACTTTAATGTACCATTGGTTTCAAAAAATATTTTAACCATTTCGTCACCAAAAATATATAAAATGTTTTTTTGCACAAATTTACGTTACCCCCCTTATATTATTATCAATTTAAATTGCATTAATATAATCTATTTGAGTGGAAGGTACCAATTTGCTACGAGAAAAAGTGTAACATATCGAAGGAGTGATCTAAGACCCTAAGTATGTTATGCGGATATTCGTTTTGGGTCATTTTAAGTCGAATGCGCAATGTCCGTCCGTCTGTCTGTCTGCTGGCTGGTGCGCACGATAACTCTCGAAAGGAGTAACCGATTGACTTCAAATTTGGTACGTGGTAATATTTTTTTCTATCTCCGGCTAAGTTCGAAAATGGGCCATGTTGATACGCCCCTTTTGGTACCTCCCACACAAATGCACCATTTTGCACCAAAAGTTAACAGCCTATGACATTAATACCAGTGTATAAAAATACTTGAAATTTTGTACAGTGTAATGCTTTTATAGTGCCTACAGTCCAGTGATGGGTGTTTTATTTAGGCCCCTTTTGGTACCTCCCACACAAAGGTACCATTTTGCACAAAAAGTTAAAAGCTCACAGCATGAGTACCAATACAATAACATTTTGCACAGTGTAACGCTTTTGAAGTGCCTATAGCCCCGTAAAAATGGCCGTTATCACCACGCCCCTTTTTGTACCTCCCACACAAAATGGCCAAATCATACCAAAATTTAATATCTCATATCGTTAATATACCAGTGCAAATAAACGCTTATAATTCGGCGCAGTGCAATGTATTTAAAGTATCTACCATTCAGCGAAAAATAGGTGTATTTGTTAAAAACCTTCTGGTACCTCCTACACAAATTGACAGAATAATTCGTTCAATATACCATATTACATTACTGACAATGTGAGGGTATACCTTAGTCGGTTTACCCGAATGAAACTTTCTTACTTGTTCACTGGACTGTTGGTACTATAAAAGCATTACACTGTACAAAATTGCAGGTATTTGTATGCACTGGTATTAACGTTCTAATCTGTTAACTTTTTGTGTAGAATGGTCCATTTGTGTGGGAGGTTCCAAAAGAGACGTGCCAGTGCCAACTTTTGGTGGAAAATGGTCCATTTGTGTGGTAGGTACCAAAAGGGGCGTGGCAGCTTCACCCATTTTTCTGCAGGTGACAGGAACTAATAAACTAGTAAACAAGAAGAACGCAATTTTTAAATCTCGCAACATTCGAAGTGTCATTGTTTGACATTTGAATAATTGTTATTGTTTGTTAGTAGAAGGTACGAGGTTAGTAAAAATGGAGAAGGACAGCGAAGGGAGTTCGTTAATTGGGTATTGGAGAGACAACATGAAAATGCTGATTTTGCCGATAAAATCATCTTCAGTGACGAGGCCCATTTTCATCTTGATGGCTTCGTCAATAGGCAGAATTGTCGCATTTGGGGTGCGGAAAATCCTCGAGTGATTCACGAGAAGCAAATGCATCCTCAACGTGTCACTGTGTGGTGTGGTTTTTGGGCTCGAGGAATCATTGGACCTTTTTTTATGAAAATGAGGCAGGTCAAGCGCAAACAGTCAATGGTGTTCGGTATCGTGAAATGATAACCAGTTTTTTCTTGCCTAGAATTGAAGAAATGAATGTGGAGGGCATGTGGTTCCAACAAGACGGCGCCACATGTCATACAGCCAGAGAAACAATTCAATTGCTGCATCAGTAATTAAAAAATTGCGCTCTTCTTGGGACAGATTGGAATAAGTTAATATTATAGAAGTTATTAAAGAATCAATATTTCACTAAATGTTAACCCTTTGGTTAACATCTTCGAACTTAGCCTGAGACTGAGAAAAATATTATCGCATACCAAATTTGAAGTAATCGGTTACTCATTCCGAGTGTTATCGTGCGCACCTATCAGCAGACAGACGGAAGGACATAGTTAAAATGACTTAAAATTCCTAAAATCGGATTTGTACAAACATAAGGATTTTTCTAGAAAAATGCATTTGAACAAGATTTTCAGAAAAAAATCAATTTCAACGAAATTTTGTATAAACTTTATTTTACAAATATTTTTGCAGAAAAATACAAATTTAAAGAAATTTTCTAGAAAAATGCAAATTTGAAGACATTTTCTACCAAAAATTTAATTTTAAGAATTTTTGCAAAAAATTTCTATAAAATTTAAAGTTTCATTAAATTTTCTAGAAAAAGTCAATTTCAACGAAATTTTGTAGAAAAAATCTATTCCAACGTAATTTTTTAGACAAAATTAAATTTCAATAAAATTTGCAAAAAAAAAGCAATTTCGAAGAAAAAATTCGATGAGATTTTTTATTTTTTTTATGAATTCGTATGGTTGAAACGGTTGGGAAGCTCTGCTGGAGGATCTCATATAGTCAGCTTCACCCGACTTTTGCTTTTCCTTGCTGGCCAAATGTACAAAGGTGTTGTAAGGTAAAATGATTTGTCATGATTTTGGGTAATTTTAAATATTCTTGGGAATTTTGGTGTTGTATCCTACGGCAATGTCCAGCCACATAGTGGTTGTCACCTTCATGTACCCAAAAATAGAATAGAATTGACTTTGTATCGTTATTTAAATAAATATATTTGTTGTCGGAAAACTGTGTATATATTTATTTGTCCGCCATTAGGGAATGTCTGCTAAGAGGAACAATTAAAAAAACTCAATGTTTTAAAAAAATCCCACAAATGCTAATTTTTTTCAACTTAACTCGACGCAGTGTTGTCATTTTTATTACAAAAATATTAACTAAGCTAGAAACAAATACTAATTGAAATATATAATATATATTTAATGGTAATTTTTATGTAAAAAATCTCATCACAATACCCAACTCAATTCGAAATATAGCTGTGAAAACTTTGCCGGGTGGTCGAATGACCAAATCTGCAACTAAGTTTTTAATTTCAATTGTTGTAAATTCTATGACAATAATCTAAACTAAGTGAGAAAAAAATATGTACCTAATACTTTTTTTTTGACCTCTTTTATGCTCATTTAAACGTTTTTGATCGCCTGTCTAGTCAATCAATCAAGTCTTATATTTGTAGGTTTTTTTCTAAATCATTTTAACATGCTAGTTTGTTTGTTGTTGTTTTTATTTTTGTTTAAACATAATGCCAATATTATAATATTGTTTAATGCCAATAGTTTTGCGGTCATCATTATTCGGTTTGCCAAGGCCGTCTCATGGCCGAACTGCTGCTTATATGATCCATTTATTTATTGACTTATTTATTTATTTTGTTATTATGTATGTATGTAAGTATGTTTGATTTAAATCAATTTAAATTCTTTGCTTTTACATTAAGATTAGTTTGCTTTTCTCATATGTTCATATGTTTAGTTTTGAATTTGTAGATTTAAAAATTACTATGCAAATACGGTTTTTTTGATGCTGGGATTTTTGTAGTTTTTCTTGGATTTTTTTGTTTTGTTGGGTTGTTTGTGTTCGAGTGTGGTTTGTTTAATTTGTATATTTTTGTTAAATTTAAATAATTTACAAATATTTAGCTTGTTGTCTTCTCTATGTTTGTTTGTTTGTTATCCATTTAAAATATTATATATTTACCATCGTTGGGATAAATATTTCATTTAAAATTTTTTTATTACGGAAAATTTTGTTAATTAATTTTTGTTTCTGTTGTTGGTTTGTTCATGTCATATGTATAATATGTATGTTTGTTTTGTATGTTGTATGTATATATATCAATACTATAAAGTGCAATTTTTCACAAGCCTTTAAAATAGATGGATGTAAATGTTTTATTTTTTTTTCTTTGGGGATTTTTTCTCATTAAATTTTCACCACTTTTGCTTAACTTGTTCATTTTCTTACATTCATGTTTTAGTTTTGGGTTTTGTCAAAATGTCTTCAGTTTTGTTGTTTTGTTCTGTTTTGTGAAAATAGCACTTTTTTCCGGTTTTATTTTATTATTATTTGTTTGTTTTCTTTTTAATAAAATCGTTTCCATATATTTATTATATCGTATGTATATAATAATATATATATTTATTTATTTATATATATATATATGTATATATGTATGTATATATTGTATGTTTGATTTGTCTTTAGTTTTTTATTAATTTCTTTTTCTCTTTTTCATTAAATTTAAAGAAATTCCTTATAATCCTTAAATGGGTTTCAATTTTTGTGTGTTTGTTTGTTTGTTTTTTTTTCATTTGTTTCTCAAAAAATAATAATGTTTTACATAACAAGCTCTCATTATTTTTTTGTTGTTTTTGGTTGTTGGCAAAAAACAATTAAGGGTTTTAAAAAATTTGTATATAATTAATGACAACAACAAAAATACATACATTATTTGTATTTTACAATTTTCTATACACATTTTTAAAATCTTTTGAAACAAACAATTTTAATGAAAACTTAAACAAATTAATTAAAAGCTAATGGCTGGAATTAGTTCCAGTTTTAGAAAAAAAACAATATAAAGCAATTACCGCAACAAAACATTTTGGACTAATAACAAAGTCATTGATATCTTTAAATGTCCCCAGGAGGGACATCAAACTAAAAACATTACAAAGCCTTTGGGTTGAGTCATATTTCTGACAGCAGTGATGATAAAATCTTCTGATCTCAATGTAAAAAACATATTTTTCGTAGAATTTTCATTTCTCAAAAATTATTAATATGCACTGATTTATGACGCCAAAGTCAATCAAATATTAAGATATGTCCATTTTCTACTGACATTAATGATAATATATTTAGAAATTAGTAAATTTTCTTTGGTTTAAGTATGAAATGTCCTTACCTTAATGCCATATTGGATTTGAAATTGATTCGATGTCATTTTCTTTAACATTATAATACTTTTTTTCACAATAAAATTTAAACTTTTCTAAACGAAACAACAACTTTAGCATACTTTTAGGCAATGGAAATCAATTTGTAAGTGCTGCTGCTTCGCATGAGGCAATTTTATCCAAGCAAGTGTCAAATTTTGTGGTAAAGAGAGACAGGCGGAAAGAGCTCCCTGCCTCTCTCACCAACAAACTTTGACACTTGATTGGAAAAAATTGATTCGGGTGAATTAGGACTTACAAATATCGAAAGTAAATTATACAAATTTATACACTGAGAAACAAGATTGAACACCAAAGGCATTATAGTCTTTAATATAATTACATTCCATATATAAAATGAAAACAATTTCTTTAATATTAAGAAAACTGCCTTCATTTTGGGAATGACATTGACATAATTTTAAAGATTACAACGTCTTTGACACCAAATCTTTAAAATTTAAAAAATATATTCAAGATTACTACCTTTCACGGCTTAAAACATGAATAAAACCCATTCCAAATATGTCGAGGAAAAATATTTGTATTATAGAAATGTCTATTCAATTTTTGAAATGTTATCGAAATAATTTTTAAAATAAAATTTGTCTTAAATGCCAATAAAATTCTGTAGTGATATGACCCTATTTATCATGACTTTAAGCTTTGATAATAAAATTCATTGAAAATGGACTTGGTCAGATTATGCAGTATGTCAATGATGTACGTATTTATGGAACATACTCGCAGAGTTATCGATGAGCCACAAAATTAATTGACAATATTAATATTAAAGATTAGTACCCAAGATAGTACCCATTACTCGCTATACTATATTTAATCTATGAGATAATCTACTACGAAATCTAGTCGACTATTTTTTATCAGTTTGCAGTGACAGACTTGTTCGGCAATGTCATTTCAATATGGTTAAATTATTATCGTTGGTTAATGATAAAATAATCGACCAGCGGCCAAATCACGGCAATCGATATCGAGAGCGTTTCGTTCGAAAATCATATTAATTCTTGTTAATAAGAAAAATTAAAAATTGGAACTAATTAACAACTTACCAGACGAACTTCATTAGAATTTACGAAAATATCTACATAAATTTCAAAGAATTGTTATACTCTTTTGACGATAATCAAAAACGCATTTAGATTGTATAGGACTAGATATCGAATGCCGTGATTTTGCACCAGATTTAGAATTATATTGGTTATCTCTAGTAGAAACGTAGTGTTTTTGTACAGCAAATTTAATAATTTTCAATTAAAATGATATGATTTTATTTAATACTAAAGTCAACGAAAAATTCTAATTAGATTGAATATTTGTATAATTTATGGTTTTATTTATATGTAATTTAATATTATAATAAACTTAATAGAAATAAATATTAGGAACTAAAGCTTTCGATAACAAAACCTCCATAATTTTAAAATTAAAAATATTTTATTTTATTTAAAAAGAATAATTGGTATTACATTACATTTATATTTTAATTAATTCATATATTAATTTCTTAAGTAATCTTTTCAAATTGATTAAAACAACCACTTCACTGAATATTTTGATAATTTCTATCAATTTCGTAATTTAATCAATTAAAAATTTTAATATTATATTGATGATATCAATGTTTTGTTACACTGAAAAAAAATTTGTCATAAAATTAAAGAAATGCTGCAAAGACGTCCTTAGTCTTCAAAATAAATACATTTTGTACTTAAAATTAAGAAAATTAACTTAAAAATAAGTAAATTACATAATATTATTGAAATTATCTATATTTTAAGTACAAAATGTACTTATTTTAAAAACTAATGACGTCTTTGGAGCCATTCTTTAATTTTATGATATTTTATTTTCAGTGTATACAACATAAACTTCATTTTAAAAATGTTGCCTTGTAGTTTTACACTTTTAATGGACAGAATCGAAGACAAAATAAGAAAAAGGCAGCTTTTTAACTCATTATAAACAAAGCATAATTTAAGGCGTCACCTAAATAAAGCATCTGCCAAAACATCATTAGAAACAAATCTGTTCGGTAGGGCAGAGTCCTCGCCTTTAATTAAATGTTGGGCTGAAAAAAATGCAGTTTTGCACCGTGCGAGTGCGACACTTTTTACAAAAGGAAACGAAACCCTTTCGCAGAGGAACATTTTTACAAACGAAAACAAAGGGCGAAAGGCGGAAAAATTTAACTTTTTTGGCACAAAGGAAAAGACGATTAGCATGGGGTAGTCGTGGAAGAATGTCATTCTTTTGCAGTACATTTGAGGAGTGTTTTTTCATATAATTTTATAAACAGATTTTTTGTCGTAATTTGAACCCGGGTCTCCTAAACGGCTACAAACAAATTCAAATTAACGGTGCTAATATGATATATTCGGAGAATTTGGCGTATAGGTTCTTTTTTGGAATTATTCTGCTAAATTTTAACTTGTTCACTGCTTTGGATGTTCTCTTTTTTTAATATGAATTATTAAATTGATGTAACCGGCTTCGAATTTCGTATTGAATATTTAACTTTTTTTATTAAAATTTTATTTACAAAATTTTTCAAACGTATTAAATTTTAAAAACTTTAGTTTTAATAAATTTAGAAGTTTTTATAAAATAATTTTAATATTTTATGTTTTCATAAAATAAACATTCGTTAGCTATTTTATTCTCACGATCTGTATTAGTATCTTAAATCAAAGAAAATTGAAAGCATAGACAGCTTATCGCTAAAATAGCATTAAAACTCCCCGCAGAAGGCATTCTCGGTCGCATAAAAATTGTCGAGAATTTATGTATTCTGCCATCTAGCGAAAAGCTTGTGCAACTGACTTAAGATGTCTACACCTTCAATTGTCTTTGCGTCAACAAGGTCTATCCCTATAATTGATAAACTGCCGAGATTAGGACATAGATATATACAATCCCACCAATAAAAAAACTTCTAAAAAAGTGGTTGAAGTTGTTATTATTGCGATCCAGAAGTATTCCTTTATTGGATCTTCAGCGACGAATTTAACATGGGCTCGTCGCGCCATGTCCTTCATTATTTGGCAATATATTCGCACCTGTACTCATAAAGTAATGCAAATGCTATTTTTTTGATCCTCTCAGGATGTTAACAATTTCCTAAAATAAATTAAAAATAAAATTTTTCTTTAATTTTATTTTGATGAGCACTTTTTTATTAAATTTTTCAAAGTGAAATTTTTGATCTTGTCGTAATTTGAACCGAGGTCTCTAAGCGCTGCAGCAGCATAACCTCACATTTTAAGTGAACTGCCACAAACGAGTTCGAATCACCACCACTTAATATTGATATCTTAAATAATTTAAACTCCAAAAAAGCGGAAAACTATGCTTTAAATTAAGTATGAATATTGTATTTATTACTTCCAAATTTCGTGGATGTACACAATAAACTGTCCAAGTTCATTTTGATTAACATTTGTTATACAAATTTCTATTCAAAATTGTACATTTTTATTAAATTGTAAAGGAAACGCTGAAATGCCAATTTTAGTTTAAATCTCTATAAACAAATATTTATCAAATTGATAAGAAAGTTATTTGTTAAAATTTTAAAATTTTTAATGTATAATCCAGCTGTTGATGTACCAAACTATTTTTAAAACTATTTATATATATATGAGCAAATCCCAGAAACAGCCCACCAACCAAAAAATTTTAAAATTGATACAACTTTAGTTTGGTTAATGGAATAAAAGACTAGATGTTAAAAAATATTTGTGGGTGTCCATTAATAGAAGAAGTATTAAAAAATGGTTCCTCACATCATATCTCTTAATTTTATTAGAAAAAATACTTTTTTAAGGTGTTTTTATCATTATTTGTAGTGCTAACATAGATAACCCATAACATTCATTCATAAACATATATTCATTCATAAATAGAAAAAATGTTTTACAAAATGTTATTAAAAATAATGTAATTTGATTTGTTAAAATAAACATAATTTCTACTATAAAAAGTTTGACTGGAAAATATGTAGCGTGCGTCACATAGAGTTCACGGCTGTTGATAAAAACCTACAACAATTTTTGGCTGCAAATATTTTTTTTTAGAATTCTCTTATATTTATCTTTCTTATAGGTATTTCATTTTGTGTGCTTTATTATGCAAAATTACGAAAACATACCTTAACCTTCAAAGCTACTTCCATTTTTTGTAGCGTGCGTCACAATAATTTGTGATAAATTTTTTCGCAACTTACACAAGTTACAAAAAATGTTTTTGTGGCATTCGAAAGAACACTCATATCCCACTAAACACTATGTATATGTTGAAGGTATCTCTTTTGAAAGACCAAAAAACTGTTATATTTTAATCCGAAAACGCGTACGAATGTAGCGTTCGTCACGAAGGATTTGCCCATATTTAGAAAATATCTTCTGAGACAGTTTATTATGTACAAATTGCCGATTTTTTTAAAGCTTTCGCTTCAGTCAACAATAAACGTGAAGACTCAAGACCTCTCCCAATAAAATCAGGATCAGCTGATCGCTGTATATTACCAAGTTTTGTTGTATCATAGATATTAAGACGTGGATTCAGTGGGTTTACAAATAAATATACATACATACAATATGTCAAGAAAGTGTGCTTGCAAAAAAATTACATCTGATATACTCATTTTGGGAAAAACATTTCTTATTAATAAAATAATTTCTTTTGATATTTGTAAAAAATTGAATTATTTTATATCAATAAATTCGAATTTTCATGACATGCTGTATATAAAGATATAAAATCATTTTAATTTTTCAATGGATATATTAATCGAAATCTATGTTAATAAAGAAATCTTTTTTATAGAAATATTCCTCCTCTATAAATTGAGAGAAAAAGAGTCAGTAATACATACTATATAATATATCAAATGGATCAGTAGTTACAATTTCAATAATAAAACCTATGGAAAAATGTATCCATAAACGAACGACATACTTGAGATTTATTAAGCAATTTCGATTAAATCGCCTTTAAAATCATTCAAATTTGCAAATTGTTCATGAATTTTCTACTATTTCTCGTTTTTAAGACTCGTGAATCACTACAATCGATGTTTTTATCGAATCTTATCAGATATATTTATTATGAAATGTTTTTCAACAATATCAATTTCAATTCATATTCCATTCTTTCATAATATGATCTTGATCGAAGTGATGATCTAGGATTTATTTTCTAAGAAGTTATAGCCATTTTAAGTCATTTCCTTTTTTATTTATTTAATAATAAATACTTCTTCTTTAATTTTTAACAAAGTTGTTTTCAAATACTGAAAACAACAAAAACGATCTTGAGCCTAAAAAAGTGCAAAAACAAAATTGATCAATAAATAAATATCAATATATTCAATCACAATTTTCTTCAGAGATTTCACTTTCTTATGTTTCTGAAATTCCCCTAAGTTTTCACTTTATCTTGATCAATAGTAAATTGTGACCTAGAACTCATATTCAAAGGAGTTATATCAATTTTAAGTTATTTTCTCTATTTTCTATTTTAAACATTATATAAGTCTTCTGCTTCTAAGCAATTCAAATTTGATGAAAATCGTTCTCCATGATGATTTCACTTTCTTATAATTCCAAACTCCACTTAAATTACTTTTTTCGATTTCGCAAGTTTGAAGAGAAATGGTAAATTAAATAGAGGACGAAAAGGATCTGAAAGCGAAGTCCTCAACCATTTCCATCACTTACCTGAAATTAAAGAAATGATGGGAAGAAATTGAGACTGTCTCCCATACTGACTTCGATACGAATTTTGTGTTAATTTTACCAATTATTTCCGGCTTGTGAAGACGTTTCTTTCTCAATAACGAAGTATTACAATTATCAAATTAATATCACAACTACAATTCCAAGAATTTTTAATTATTACAATAAAATCACGCCGTATCTTTTTCCAATTTCAGCTAATTTTACTTAACATTTTGAAATTTCGAATAAAAAAGCCAATGAACTTACCTTAAAAATTAAAATGTTTTGAAAGGAGACGTATGCGGATGATAGGAAAACATATACCCCCATAATAAAGATTGTTAAACGAAAACATGCATTCAATTATGAAATTTTTGTAGACAATTAAAAATATTAAAAAATACCTTCCTTCACTTTGAAGGAACTCTTTGATCTTCAGCTCAACTCCACAGTGAGAAAAACCATAAAATAACATCAATAACAGATCAATCCCGCATAGGGAAACATCAAAATAAAATGTGTTGGATTTTGCACCTATAAAGAAAATGATATTATTTACTAACGAAGTTGTCTGACTTATTCATTCTAATTAAATATTGGTTTATTGGGTCAATGCATTGATATGAAAATTTGATAAAAACAAATTGACTCAAATAAACAATTATTTAGTAATTTTCCTGATATTTTTTCTGTACAAATTTCAGACTTGAGTTAAGAAAAGGCAAGTTTCCTATCAAACATTTTGACTATGACCTGCCAAAATTAATTACCAGAATTAAAAAGTTATTGCAACTTTAATTATTTAATTATTGGTTGCATTTTTTTAGTTAACTCAATTAATATATCAGCCCTGTTCTGTATTCCGTGACTGAAGGGAATTCGAATTTCTATATAAAATTATTCATAATTTCTGTTTGAGGACTTTTGAAGAATCCTTTTAAACGCAGATTGCATTTTTTCGCAATTCAAGAATATTTTGGTACGAACAAAAAATTAGTAACTCGATACCGACCAGCTCAAGTCAAATTCGAAATACAGAACAGTACCATAAATGAATGTTTTAATTGAGTAAATTAACTTTTTAATTAAGGTGGTAGTAATTTCCAATAACACTGTGCTAGCCCAAAAAGGTAACAGAAAGGAACCCCTATGGATAGACCTATTTCGGCCATGCTGAATACAGTGGCATTAGCCGTTTTTCTATGTTAGCTCTTGTTTTCGCGATATTCGACCACAAAGTTTGTTGGGAAATTAGAGAGGTTACATATCTCTTTGGTGATTTTGAAGTGGAAGACTTCGAAATATACGCTTCAGAATTATTTCTCTTATAACAGTCGTCCACGCTTCTCACCCCTTACCACTGAAAAAGTGCAATAAAATCTTATCATATGTTAAAAATCATATATATCATCGACATTTTTAGTAAGCATCGTTGAGAAAAATATTCCTCGGAAAAAAATACTATAAGTCCTTTCTCAACTTTTTTATGAGAATTAAGCAGATTTCGAGTTATCACATAATTTCTGTATTTTTCTGCTCATAGCAGAAAATATTTGTAATAAAGTTTTTTTTACTTAAATTTTGGTAAATTATTTTTTGGTAAGTGTCAATGGAAATTTCAAAGGTAAGTAACAAAACCTGCTAAATTCTACAACATGTTCATTTTTCACAAATATGTTGAAAGGAGACTCATAGTAATTTTTCGCGAGGAATATTTTCCTCAAAGACAAAAACTAAAAATGTCGACGAATTGTATGACGTTTGACATATGGTAAGATTTGATTGCACTATTTCAGGGGTAAAGGGGTGAGAAGCGTGGTTGACTATTATAAGAGAAATAATTCTCTAAATGTTCCCTTTATTTCGTTCTTTGGACTGAAGCGTATATTTCGAAGTCTTCCACTTCAAAATCACCAAAGAGATATGTAACCTCTCTAATTTCCCAACAAACTTTGTGATCGAATATCGCGAAAACAAGTGCTAAGGGTTCCCTTTATTTCGTTCTTTGTAATGAACCGTGTATTCCGAAGCCTTTCAGTTCAAAATTACCTTTGAGATAACTAACCTCAATGATTTTCTTGCAAACTTTGAGGTTCAATATCGCAAAAACAAGAGCTAACGTAAAAAAACGGCTGGCACTACTGGATTCAGCAATGTCGAAATAGGTATATGCATAGGGTCTCATTTCTGTTACATTTTTGAAGTGTAAATTTCAAGCACAGTGTAATTTTTTAATTGGAGTTTTTGAAGTTATTTTTTGTGTTGAATAGGTGCAATAAATTGAATTTTTTTAATAAATTCAACTGGTTGATTATTTGAATACTTTTACTGAAGTTGGACAACATTTTCAATTTTACAAATAAATTAAATCAATTAATATATTGATTCATTCAATTAATGTTTAAATTCTACCAATCACAATTTTTATTGAGGGAGTACAACATTTGCAATAATTAATTGTAATTGTAACATTTTAAAGCAATTTTTTCCTTTGTATAATTAATTAAAAAATTGAGTCTATTCCAAAACCCCATTGCCACCAAAAAAATCCATATTTCTCTACCTACCCGGGGGGGAATCAAGAGAAAGTGATTAAAAAATAATTAACAAGACCATCGATTTCACGTTATAATAATTAATTATTGTGTTTATTGTTCAAAAAACATGTATTCCGACTTACACAACAAAAATAAAAATAAAAACTGTTTTTTTTGTGGTTACAGTTTTACAGCAAAAAACACATATGTTTCATGATTTGTTTCTTTTCATTTTTCTTTTATTATAATTTACAACAACTAAAATATATGCTACAATATTCATATAAGTATAAGAATTAAATGTTAATATACAATATTTGAGAGAAAGAGACAGAGATGGGGGTGAATGCGCCTCTGCGAGTTTAAAAATGACGCCCGATCTCGACTCTTTAGGAGAGTTTTTTTAGCAAATAAAACAATATTTTTTCTTCTTCTTCTACTTCATTTTCTTCTTCTTAGCTTAGGCATCGAGCCGAAAATAGTTCAATGCTAATTAATATACCTAAATGCTTTAGTGTTGCGCGTCCTGGTGGTGTCCTTCAGACGTTGAATTTGCTGTGTTTTTCAGTTTTTCATTTTTCTTTTTTTTGATTATTTCTCCATAATACTTAAACGAGTATGTATGTCTGATTGATTGATTTATCTAGAAGAAATTGATTGTTTATATGTTAGACAATATTCCTGTATGTAGAGTTGCATTTTTAGATGCTTCTAAAGGGGGGATTTTAATTTCTAAGCCCCTTTTTATGTTTTGGTTGCTCTCTTGTTGCCAGTTCTTGTTTTGTGATATGCAAAAAGGCGATTTTTTACCTCCATATTTTTTGCAGCAATTTCCATTTTTTTAGCTCTTAATATGTTGTTGTAGTTTCCGATATGACAAAATCGTTTGATCACAATTAGGTTAGGTTTTCTCATTATTCATTATATATTGTTCGTTTTTTTCTATTAAGGATTTTTTTTAGTCTGGACTGCATTATAATTTTTCTAAACAGGAACTGTTTTACTTTATTTCGGCTGCCACTGGGGTTTTGAAAAAAAACGTGTTGTTCAGTAACTTTTGTTGAAATTATTTATAACGGTTTTTTTTTAATTTGTTCAGCAATTCTTAGAGGAAATCCCAAAAACTGCTCTCTAATAAAACTACAATCGAATCTGATATTAAATCTGTATCTTTCGCATTAACAAATTTATATTCCAAAAAGTTATGAAAGGGACATTTTCGAAAATGATAGGAACCAAATCACTAAATTCTATGGTAATTTTTATCAATAGATAATAATTTGTACTTGTTGTCAAAAAATCAGTTTTTCTCGATTTGCTTCAGTCCGAATTTATCAATTTTCAGAGTAATTAAAACCATTTTCGAACGACTAATTCTCGATATTGATGGAACGCAGTGATTAGGTTCCTTTCAGCATTTGTTAATTACTAAACGTAATTAAATAATAAAATGTCAAAGATGCGAAACAACATTTAATATCTCGCGAAATTTACGAGACTTTAACATTATCCGTACATCCGTTTCATTCAAGACATGTATTCCGAATGTGGCCGAAGTCGGGATTTTCGGAATTGAGTTTCTAAATTTGATTCTTTGGACCCGAATATGTTTCGAATGGGAAATTAAGACAATCTGCTTTTACAGAGAATCTTCAAAGCCCTCTAACTGAAATTATGGACAATTCAATGAATAAGAAACTCCGATTCAATTCCCTATCGGATTACCGAACAGGGGTGATACATACATTATATTTCTTAAATTGACCAAGTCAATTTTGACAAATATTTTCTATCGAAATTTCAAATCAATACTAATTTATAGAAGATATTGTCCTCTATAATAGGAAAGAAGATCCTGTAAAGATATAATCCGATTTTACGTTTAACTATTGCCTTTTAATTTCGATAATAAAATTTATCGAAAACAGATCAAGATAAACGAGTATATTTCATTGTATATTTTCTTAATTAAATTAATATTCTTGAATTAAAATTCAAACAATTCAACTTGAATTTTAAATATTTAAATACCTTTTTGAACGGAATAGAAACGTTTTCAAATTTCAAATGTTTTTATTTTCGACTAATATTTTTCTATTTAATTTGAAATCCTAATATGTAAACAGTTTTTAAGGTATCATATCATGTAAGTTTCAAAAATATTATTTTTTTTGGTAAAGTTTGGATTTTAATTAAAATGCAAATGAAAATCTATGAATTGAAGTTTCATTTGAAATTTAAGTTATTTCATTTACACTTGAAAAGCGGAAGCAATTTATAAAAATTGTAATTTGTCATTTTAAAGTACTCATAGATTTTAAACGGAATTCAACTACAACATTTTTAAATGTAATTCGGAGAAAATTTAAAATAAGACCCATTGAAATTCTAAACATTTTTGAAATTTCAAATAAATAACTTGTAATATACGTTAGTTTAAATTCTAAATACATGAATCGATAGAATTCGATTTGAAATTCGAAATAATTTATTTGAAATTCAAAGAAATCCAATTGTAATTTAAAAAGGTAAACATGTGTGATTTATGTTTGAATTTCAATTGATTAGTTTGAATTTTAAATTTAATTTTTTGGATTTCGAATGCATTTGTATGACTTTCAAAATATTCGATTTGAAATTCGAAAGATTTTATTTGAAATTAAAAAAATTCGAACTGTAATTAAAATAATCCAATTGAAATTCAAAAATTTCCTTTGAAGGTAAAAATTTGAAATTCAAAAATTCTAGTTTTAATTTCTAATTCTAAGAATTCTAAGAATTTCAATTGCAATACCAAAAATCGTAAACACGTTATAAGGGAATTTTTTTAATTTCAATTGACTTGATTTGAATTTCATATCAAATTAGAATGTAATTATATGAATTTCAAAATATTCGATTTGAAATTCAAAAGATTTTATTAAAAAATGCATGGAATGGAATCGAATTGCATGAATTTCAAAATATTCGTTTTGAAATTCTGAAGATTTTATTTAAAATCCAAAATAAAACAAATTTCCTTTGAACTTCAAAAATATCAAAAAAAATCTATTTTTAATTCAAAGAATTCCAATTGTGATACCAAAAAAAAAGCAAACACATTTTTAATGGAATTTTTGATTTTCAATAGACTTGTTTGAATTTTAAATTAAACTTTTTGGATTTCTAATGGAATTGTATGAAATGCAAACTTGTCAATTTCAATTGACTTGATTCAAATTTCATTTGATGTCTTTTGTATTTCAATTGACTTATTTAAAATTGAATCTTTAAAATCGAATTTCAAATAAAATTTTTATGGATTTTTTGAAATAAAATTTTATTAATTTCAAAATATTTGATTTGAAATTTCAATTTTAAAAAAATCTAATTGAAATTCAAAAATCTCATTTGGTTTTTGAATTTTGAATGGAATTTAATTTCATTTCAGTTGACATATTTCAATTTTAATTCGATGTCCTCTGATTTTCTATTCACTTATTTTGAATTTCAAATTTCAATTTTAATCTTTAAATTCTATTGCTTATTTATATTATTTTATTCAATTTCAAATTGAATATTTTCCGTTTGTAATTCAACAGATTTCATTTCAAAGTCAACACAAGTCAAATGAAATTAAAAATCTTAACAAATTTTTAAATCGATGTATTCCATTTGTAATTCAAAAAATTTAATTTGCAAATCAAAACAAGTCAATTGAAATTAAAAAAACTGCACTTCAAAGAAGGTAAACACGTTTGAATCGATTTTTTATTTTTTTTTTTACTTTTTTAGTTTCTACTGATTTTTTAATTTAAATTTATGTATTTTATTTTATTTGAATTTATTTAAATTTATTTTTTTTAAATTTATTTTATTTGAATTTATTTTATACGAATTTATTTTATTTGAATTTATTTTTTTGATTTTTTTGAATTAATTTGAATTTATTACACGCCCATGTGATGACAATCGCGTGAGTTCGAATCGCAAAACGCAAAAATTTCCCTTTCAATTTTAATGGTCTTCGAAATAACATTTTAATAAAATGCACACATGGATGTTGTTATTTGTCACTGTAATTAATAATTTGATTTTAATAAATCCAAAATTTTGCGGCAAAAAATAATTCAGAACATGCATTTTGCGACTTGAAATCACAATCGCCAATTTTAGGCGAAATGCGATTGCCATCACATGGGCGACAATGTATTTTAATTTATTTTAATTTATTTGAATTCATTTAAATTTATTTGAATTTTTTGATTTTCAATTGAGTTTTATTCAATCAATGTTTTCGTAAAATTTTAATATATTTTTAAATAGATTTTAAGACATTTTTCAATTTCAAAGGAAATTTTCGAATTTGAAAATTTTTTTGAATTTCTAAAGAAATTTTTCTTCTTCCATTTCAATTAAAATGTTATGAAACTGAATTTCTTCAGATTTTATGTTGACATATTTCAAATTTAATTTGATTTTTTATGTTTTTGTATTGACTTATTTTGAATTTCAAATTTCCATTTTAATCTTTAAATTCTATTGTTTTTTTATTTTTATTTTATGCAATTTCAAATTTAGTATATTCTATTTGTAATTCAACAGACTATACTTCAAAGTCAAAACAAGTCAATTGAAATTAAAAATTTTAACAAATGTTCAAATCGATAAATTGCATTTGTAATTCTAAAAATTTGATTTGCAAATCAAATTAAGTCAATTGAAATTAAAAAAATTTTACTTCACGGAAGGTAAATACATTTGAATCGATTTTGTTAATTTTCTTGACTTTTTTTTAGTTTCTACTGATTTTTTAATTTAAATTTATGTATTTTATTTTATTTTATTTGAATTTATTTAAATTTATTTTATTTGAATTCATTTTATTTGAATTCATTTTATATGAATTTGTTTTATTTAAATTTATTTTATTTGAATTTATTTTATATGAATTTATTTTATTTTAATTTATTTTATTTGAATGTATTTGATTTTATTTGAATTCATTTGAGTTATTTGAAGTTATTTGAACTTATTTGAATTTATTTGAATTTATTTGAATTTGTTTGAATTTATTTGAATTTATTTGAATTTTTAGAACGTATTTTAATTTATTTGATTTCATTTAAATTTATTTGAATTTTTTGATTTCCAATTGAGTTTTATTCATTCAATGTTTTCGTAATATTTCAATATATTTTTAAATAGATTTTAAAAGACATTTTTTTAAATTCAAAGGAAATTGTAGAATTTAAAAAAATTTTTTTTGAATTTCTAAAGAAATATTTCTTCCATTTTAATTTCAATTAAAATGTTATGAACTTTATTTAATAATGGTGTATTTGAAATTAAAAATAATCTCTTCAAAAATGTTTACATTTGTGAGTTTCAAACGAATATTTGAATTGTTTTTTGAGTTTTCCAGTTCCGAAATGTATTTGCAACTTTCTTATTGCATTTAAAAATGGTATAAATCGTTGACTAAAAAATTGATTTTATTACAACTTATTATAAATTTTTTTTTTAAAATATCAATAAAAAGTTTTTTGTTTGTGCTGTGCTTTATTAATAAATTAGTTGAAAAACCCTAAAGCTGGCTGGGAGAAAAACTCGATTTCCAGTGGGTGGGGGAAAAGCCCAAAAGTATGCTAAAGTCTCCCTTAAATATTTAGGAAATTGTTGAATATTTCATTGTTTTTTTTCTACGATTTCATCATCTGTCGATCATAACTAGGCCCATATTAAAGACTTTTTCTAAAAAATAATAATTCCTTTGTTTGTAAAAAATTAGGATATTTTAAAAACCATTTTTCTTTTCTCTAAAAAAATGTCTGGTTGATTTTCCTATTTCTCAGTTTGTTTTGTTTAGCTCTTGATTTGCGATTGAATGTAGTAGATTGTTTTCTTTTTTCTGTTTTGTTTATTAGTTATATATAATGTTTTGTTGCTTGATTTGTTGTTGTCTTGCTTGGTTTTATTTTCTTGTTGTTGTTAATGTTTTTTTCTTTCTTCTTAATTCTCTAGTAAATTTTTGTAATATAAACTAAATGTTTTTTGTTTTTCTGTTTTGTTCACTTATTTCTTAATATATTTTAAGATTCCCATTTGTTTTTGTTAAAAATATATTTATAATAATATTAATAATAATCATAATAATATAATAATAATAATAATAACACTATATCAGCAAATACACAAAAATTTGTTCATTTCATTTGTTTTTTATTTTAATTTTTTTATGTTTTATTTTGTGGGGGGTTTTGTTTAAAACGAAACACAGTTGATATTTTTCATATGTTTATATTTCTTTTTTTCTTTCTTCTTGTTTTTTTAGTAATCGTATGTTGTTGATTTTTTTAAATATATGTATATATATAGATATATTTATATATATATTTTAGAAATATGTTTTTTCTTGTTGTTGCAATTTTTCTTAAATATGATTTCAAGTTTAGTCCACCTACTACAAAAGTTGTTGTTTCAGAATCATTTTTCATCAGTTTCTGCAGTTGTGTTTTGTTGTTGTTCTGGTTGAGAATTGGAGGGTTTTCTTTAGGTTATTTTCAAAAAACGATGAGTTTTGTTTCTGAGGGACTCTGTGGGGGGATTGATTTGCAGGTTCTGGGGGGGGGGAGAATAATATTTCTAGCCATGAAAGTGCTTTATTAAATTGGTTTTATTTGAATTTTCTTTTGTTTTTTTTTATTTGTAATAAATGTTTTGTTGTTTTTTTGTTGTAGTTTGTTTATATTCATATCCTAAACTTAAGTTCACATCCAGTAAATTGAATTATAATGATAATAAAAAATAATGATATTTAAAAAATAAAACGAGAATTACAAATTAATAATAAAATAATTTCACATTGTTGTTGTTGTTTTGTTGTGGTTTCATAAAAAAAATTATATAAAATATTAGGCATGGTTTTTTCTTGTTGTTGTTTATGTATATATATAAAAAATAAGTAGTATAGTAGTAGTAGTAGTATGAGAGTAGAAAAAATAATGAAAGAGGAAACAAGTTACACATTCAAACGACAACTTGATAATACTTTTTCATAATGTTGTTGGTTGATTGGTTGGTTGTTGCAGGTTGCACAGGTTTGAAGGTGTTTGGCTGTTTGCTTCGATTTGCGAGGAGTAAAGCCGGCCCAGACATCGGCTGGTATTGGAGTTGGGGGATCGTCGGTAGGGTTCAATTTTTGCAGTTCAACTGGTAAAATTTGTTCGCACATTATTTCTCTTCTTGTTGTTGTGTTTGAGTTCTTTCTATTGTTTGTTTGGCTGTTCTCGCAGTCAAACTTTTTCTGGGTTGTTGGCTTTTATTGATAATTTACTTAAAAATTGTTCTCTTGTTGCTGTTTCTTATATATTGTTATATCCTTTCATTTTGTTTTTAAATTTATTTTGTTTTTGTTTTTTTTTGTAGCAGTATTATATACTATGCTTTGCTTGCTGCCTATGTTGTTTGTTTGTTTGTTGTTGTTGTTGATTTTGTATAGTAGTTTATGCAGTAAATGTATGTAGTTTTTGTTTGTTTAATGTTATGGTTGTTTTTGTTTTGTTTTAGTAGTTATATATAAATCTCTCAGATTCATGCAGGTTTGTTGAACAGGTTGTAGTTGCTTCAGATATTTGATTTGGAGAAACTAACGCGTAAATGATTCGATTCAGACAACTGATGATTGTGCATTTTGATTAGAGCCAAGACGGCTTCTTCGACAGTGGAGAGCTGTAACAAGGCCATTTTGCGATCCTTACTGTAATACAAAAAAAAACAAACAAATAAACAAATTAGTATTCAATTCATATTTTAAGGAACACAAATCTAAAACTTACGGGAAAAATTTAAATGCCTTAACTTCAAATTTGTTGGAGGTGAAGGCTTCTTTTATATCTTCCTCAGTGCAGGATGATCTGGAATGAACAACAAAAAAAGAAACATTGTATTAAAATTTAGTAAATAAAATAATAAAAATTGTATATTATTACTGTAAATATTAAATATACTATAAGCTTTAAAATAGCAATAATTATGTATCTAATCTATTTCTTATTTCATTTTGTTGTTTTACTTTTCTTATTTTATTTTTTTATTTCATATTTTTTTATTTCATATTTTTTTATGTTATTTTCTATTTTCTATTATTTTATTTTCTATTATTTTTTTATTTTATTTTATTTACCATTATTTTATTTTCCATTATTTTATTTCTATTATTTGTTGTTATTTATTGTTGGTCTAAGCTTTTGTTATTCAGTCAGAATTTATTCGGTTCGAGACCATATGTTTCAATTTTTTTTATTGGCATATTTGCTGTTTATTTTCTATTATATTATTTTCTGTTAGTTTATTTACTATTATTTTATTGTCTGTTATTTTATTTATATACATTATTCTTTTATTTTCTATTATTTTATTTTTTATTATGTTATTTTCAGTTATTTATTTCCATAATTTTCTTTTATTTGCTATTAGTTTATTTGCTATTACATATTTTATTTTTTATATTCTATTATTTTATTTTCCACTATTTTATATTATTTTATGTTCTATTGTTTATTTTCTGTTGAATTTATGTTTACGTTCAGCTTACGGCCATAAATAAAAAAAAATATTTTTAATATTATTGTTTCATTACAAATTTGTATTCCCGATATTTCGAACGACTTCTTTTTATTTTCTTTTATTTTATCTTCTATCCTTTATTTTTTATTATTTTATTTATTATAATTTTATTTTCTGTTATTTTATTTTATTTTCCATAATGTTCTATTAAATAATAAAAAAATCTATTATTTTTTTATTATATTTTATTTTCAATTATGTTATTTCTGTTGTTTTATTTTATTTATAATTTTTCATTTTTTATTTTCTATTATTTTATTTTTTATTATTTTATTTTTTATTATTTCCTTTTCTATTATTTTTTTATTATTTTATTTTGTATTTTCTATTATTTTAATTTCTTTTTAATTTTTCTTTTTATTTTCTATAATTTTTTTGCTATATACTCGTATATCGTCATCAGAAACGAAAAAGGGCGTAACAACAAGAAAAATTGAAACTCAGCTTTTGATGGATTTCGGTACCCTGCATCAAAATACACATCCTGACAAATTTTTAGCGGCGTAATATTAAAAATGGCGAATTTATTAACGAAATTCTCAAGGGCCTAACAACAAATTACTTCTTTTTTCATAGTTAAAAAATCCTATTTCACGCAATTTTCACAAACAAGTTATAAATCATGTTTGTGTGATTTTATATATGCATCATTATGTTTACATATTATCCTGAAAACCACGTTTTTCTAACGGCAACACTTTTCATTTTATTTAGTTTTTGGCTTCTCCTGTAAAATGTTCAAACATGATGATAGGCCCTTTTTCGTTTCTGATGACGATATACATTATTATGGTAAATATTAAATATACTATAAGGTATAAAATAGCAATAATTATGTATCTAATCTCATTTTTATTTTATTTTGTTTTGCTATTTTACTTTTCTTATTTTATTTTTTATTTTATTTTATTTATTTATATGAATTACAATACAAAGTAAATTTATATTCTAATTTTGCGTTCCAGGGAGAAGCAGGTTGACAAAGACCATGTTACTTGTTAATTTTTGCTGACCAGACAGACCAGAACCGCTGTTGGGAATCGAGCCCACGACCCCCAAATCATAGGCGAGCTCGCTACCAGCTCACCTACTGGGGCGCCCAATATTTTATTTTATATTATTTTATTTTCCATCATTTTATTTTTTTATTATATTATTTTCTATTATTTTATTTTATTCTCCATTTTTTTATTTCTATTATTTTATTTACTATTTTATTTTCCATTTTTATTTTCTATTTTTATTTCTATTATTTTATTTTCCATTTCTTTATTTTTATAATTTTATTTTCTATTAGTTTTTGCTATTATTTCATTTTAGTTGTCATTAGTTTCTTATTTTATATTTTATATTACTTTATTTGCTATTATTTTATACTCTATTAGTTTATTTTCCAATATTATTTATTTTTTATTATTTTATTTTCTATTAGTTTAATTACTATTATTTTATTTTCTGTTATTAAATTTTCTATTATTTTTTTATTATTTTATTTGCTATTATTTTATTTTCTATACTTTATTCTTTTATTTTCTATTATTTTATTTATTATTATTATTATTTTATATTCAGTTTTTTTTATTTTTCTTAATTTCGTATTAATATTTTTGTTATTACATATTTTATTTTGAATTTTCTTTTTATTTTCTATTATTTTATTTTCCATTATTTTAATTTCTTTTCTATAAGTTTATTTCCAATTATTTTATTTTCTATTGTTTATTTTCTATAGTTTATTTTCTATTATTTTATTTATTATTATGTTATTTTCTGTTATTTTGTTTTATTTTCCATAATTTTATATTAAATAATAAAAAAAATATTTTATTTAATTTTTTTTTTATATTATTTTGTTTCATTTTCAATTATTTTATTTCTATTGTTTTATTTTATTTTTAATTTTCTATTTTTATTTTCTCTTATTTTATTTTATTTTTTATTGTTTTCTTTTCTATAATTTTTTTATTTTATTTTATTTTTTATTATTTTATTTTGTATTTCCTATTATTTTATTTTCTTTAGCTTTATTTGTTATTATTTTATTTGCGGTTATTTATTTTATTTTTGATTAGTTTATTTACTTTTTATTTTCCATTATATTATTATACCTTCACATATATACAGACAAAAGGTGTAACACATCGAAGGAGTGTCCTATGACTCCAAGTATGTTCGGTGGAAATCCGTTTTGGGCCATTTTAAGTCATTTGAGCAATGTCCGTCGGTCCGTCTGTCTGTTTCTATTATATTACTTTATTTATTCAGTAATTTTATTTTCCATTAGTTCATTTTCAATTATTTTATTTTCTATCGTTTATATATATATATATATATATTTTAGTTTCTCGACTACTTACGGAATGTTACTTAAATGCAATGTCGCCGATGGCGGATAGATGTTTTGATAATTTTTGCTGCCTGGTTTCTTGAATCGATGCAATGGATTCTGGGAGTAGTCACGTGTAAGGCCGGCATCAGGTTGTCCCTCTTTTGGCAATTGTACGGCCTGATGTTTGCTGGCCATAACACGTATTGCCTTACCCCACAAGCGTAATTTGTCAAGGTGATTCATAGCTGCAAAGAAAATAAATATAATTAATTTTATTTCCAGATAATCTAAACAAATATTTATATTCAAGAGACAAATCCAAAGACAAATAAAATATAAAATTAATTTATTAGAAAAATTGGAATTTGAATAAAAAAATTTTAATTTTTAAAAACTTAAAAAACGGCGAAAAGAATCTCAATAAAAAACTTTGCTTCATTTTAAAGTTTTTGCTCCAAAGATCCCCCAGTCTTTAAAATAAGTGCAATTCATAACATGAAAAAAACTTTTCTTTATTTATTTTTCATATAAGGACAATTTGTACTTTGACTTAGGACAATTGACCATTATATTAAGGAAATTTTCTTTTTATTAAGTACGAAATGTACCTATTTTAGGTATTAGGAAATTAAGTCATATATCACTATATAAATAATTTAACTTATTAACAAAAATAGCCAGATCGGTTCAAATTCAATAGCTCTTTGATTTCACGAGAGATACGAGTATATATCAGGACTCTTACCCCCAGTTTCTGTAAAACGTTTTCGTTCGTCTACGACGAATCATTCAAAAATCACTCAAATAACATGCGAAATATATAAGCCACAGGAGTCACTTAATCGTCATGTACTATAGGAAAGCACAAAAAGAAAATATTTCACGCCTGTGTTTTATAGATTTCGAAATTTAGACGTTTCGTCGTAAACAAACGAAAACTTTTTACAAAAACAGGGGGTTAAGATCTCTCCCTCTCCAAAATTCAGAGAAATTTGTCACACCTCTAAAATATGATAATATGTATTTCTATTTCCCTAATGGTGAATATTTTAGCATCCTTTAGCCTTTTAAATTGTTTTATCGCATTAAATATTAATTAACTGTTTTTTTGTGCTTTGTCATTTATTCAATTGTTATAATACCGAAGAGAAGCACCCTCTTTATCTTTATGATTTTTTCACTTTGAAAGCTGCTTGTTAAAACCCCCGGCACGATTCAAATGAAGACAACTATTAAAAAGACAAAAAAACAGCAATTCGAATTTAATTTCTTTTGAAGCAACTTTCAGGGCTATACCCTTAAAGAAAGTGTCAATGGCTGAGAGACCGTCTTTTTGGACCTCTACTATGTTTTGTTATGTGTCAATATTTATGTCATCTTATCCATCCACACACCTTTACACACAAAGGACATATTCTGACTACACTCATATACAATTGAAATAAATGAAAAAAGGAATGCGATATTATATGTGACCGAACACTACCACCAACACCAAAAGCCCCACTACACACTGCACAACACACATTGACTACTAATGTGCCACAAGGGCCGAGAAATAATGTTTATCCCGTACAGGATATCCCCGTTGGCCCTCGTCAGAGGATAATCTTGGAATGGTGGGGGAGGGGCGGAAATAGACGACAAGGGGACTGGCAGTTGCATTTTTAATAGAGCTGTAAAACATAGTCAAGTAGACAGTTTGGCAGTCGGTAATACGAATGTTCAAAGGTATTTTCATGTGCGGCATAGGTGAGTGTGTTCTGTGTGTGTGCGTCCGTCGAACAGGTATGTGTAATAAACTATGTAGTACAACATACATTATTGTACATATTATATGTGTATGCATGTACAATATATAACTGTATGTGTATATATGTGCTGAGTACATTCAATACAAATGTAGCTTTTTATTGCATATGCTCATAAAATATTAACAAATTCATTTGTTACATCAACGAACCGGCAAAAATTGAACCCAAACGAGACGTAGAGCGGCAGGCAGGAAACAACATTACACACAACGACCCACACAATGAAACATATATTTTAAAGGCACCACACACACACACATACGCATACTCTCCTATAGACCTTAACACCTATGTGGAGTCATTGTGTTGGTTTTAACGTCTGTGCCTTCAGAAAGGAAACTACAATTGTTGTGTGTAATAAAAACCAACACATTGGCAAAAATTGTGGGAGTGGGGGAAACAAAAGGAAATAAAAGAAAAATATAAAATTCCGGATATATCCCTACTAAAAAAATACACCGTGCAAATTGTACATATGAGGTAGGGTATAATAAGTCATGAAAAAAAACAATAAAAAATCTAAAAAAATAAGAAAAGACTTGTCACAAGAGAAAATCATGTAAAAAAAACAATTAAAAAGTAAGGAGAGACTAAAGTCGCATGAGAAAATAATTGCGAATAAAAAGTTGTATTGCTTTATTTGAGTATATTCTAGTCTAAGATTAAATGAAACAATAATACTCGAAATATTTCCAAAATTTATAACACCACCCTCGTCATAAAAATGTCCTCTCATACATTTGCGGCATTGTTGAACTTTGAGCGTACTCACTCGTACACAGAGGTGCGATGAGAAATGAAGTGATAGTCTTCACTTAGTCAGACGGCGGCTGAAGGCTTGAAATTATTCTTTTGTCGTATTTCACAAGTTTTATCTGCTCCCACAGGTTTGTGCGGTGTTGCATTGTGTGTTTGGTTTGGGTATGGTTTTGGTCGGTCGGTTCGTTTCGGTGTTCCCTGGTATATTTCCCGGAACAGTACCGACGAGAGAAGTACGAATATGTATATTTTTTGGATGGTGTATGCACAACATTAAAATCACTTTAACGGTAAAATAAAAATAACAACTTTAGAGTAAGTGTGCGTGACCTTTTTTTGGGTGAATAAGTGTCGCTGTATGTGTCTGTGTTAGTGAAGTTTTATTCTGGGATCTTTCAACGCATTACTGCATTTATACACGCACTCACTCACCCCCACACACACACATTTGTTCTCATGCAGTGAGCGGGAAACGAGTACTCCTGACATTTCTGAGTGTTTATGTGGGGTTAAAAACAACAACATCATTTGAATGTGATTACACACGCCACCACCACCTCCTGTCACCTACATATAATGCACCTTCTACCATCACTACATACTTTACATATATAGTAATATAGTAAAATATATATTCTCACGAGTCCAGCCATTTGTAGTCTATGCTGCCTTGGCTTGCTTGGTTTGTTTGTGAATATTAAAAAAGAGAGAATATTTACATCAAGGGATTACACTACATACGGGAGTTTGTCATATAACCAAACACACACGCACACATATACGTAAATACTTTAAACTAAAATATAACTATAGGCACTTATATGTGTGGATAGGAAGTAACTCGAATGCATTGTAATGGTACAGTGGTTTAAAGTGATTTAAAAACAAGTCAATGCGACTCTGCGATGGGTGTCAATGTGCTGAATGAAAGGCTTTGCTGTATCCCAAGTGATAATAATATTTAAATCTTATTAAAAAGAATTTATTAATTCGAAAAAAAGAGAGCGTTATTAAAAATGATTAAAAAAACAATGTATTTGAAGAATCGCTTTT
This sequence comes from Eudasyphora cyanicolor, assembly GCA_963930755.1. Classification (NCBI taxonomy): domain Eukaryota; kingdom Metazoa; phylum Arthropoda; class Insecta; order Diptera; family Muscidae; genus Eudasyphora; species Eudasyphora cyanicolor. Next base: position 342,914,088 of record OZ005734.1, on the reverse strand, counting down.
CGATCTACTATTTCGGAAATGATATAGCAGATCTAATATTAATGAATAATACTTCGTCGGGATATGCATGCAATTTAAGGAAATTATTACATACAGTAGAATTCGGTTATAGCGACCGCCAAGGGACCGAAATTATACGTCGTTATAACCGAACGTCGTTGTATCCAAATAAGTGTACACAATATTTTTAAGTTTTTTTTTAACATGTATATTCATATTTATTGAGATTGGAAATAGTTTAGAATTGTGGTTTGTTTTCTATTTATAAGAATTTCTTTTAATAATACCGTACTGATAGTCGAATGCGAAACGCAATAGTCCTTCGCTAATGCTGCATTTGAAGAACCAGTTTCAGCAAAATTTCTGCCTTTTCTTTTATGGAGAACAAACACCTTACGTTTTGTAACGTCCATTCTGGAAAAACATACATACATACGTACATACATACATACATACATATTTACTCAGTATTTATCCAAGTAAAAGTGCAGCACGCAACCTTACCTGCGTTTGGTTGAGCTGGATTACAGATTCTTATGTAAATAAAAAATTTCTATAACACCGCTGGTAATTAAAAAGTGAATGTTTATGCGTCCATCAGCTTTTACGATTCAAACTGGGTTGAATATTTCTTCTTTGTCATTTGCACCTCTGTTTGGGATAGTCGAAAACAAATTCTGTGATTCCCCGCAGTATATGTTTCTTTATTTAGTATTGGCTGACGACAAAAAATGGAATGAAAAAAATAAAAATTAGTACACAGAACTTACATCGTCGTTATAACCGAATGTCCATTCCAAAGCAGACGTGCAAATTGGTCGTTAAAAGCAGATGGTCGCTAAAACCGGAGTCGTTCTAAGCGAATGCTTGCGCATGTACAAACTATTAAGAACCAAACTTGCTTTGAAAATCCGTCGTTATAAACGGATGGTCGTTATAACCGAGGTCGCTATAAATGAATTCTACTGTATTTCAATTTTTCGTAGAACCTTTGGTTTATTAATAGTCATCCAAAATATGAAAAAAAAAATAATTTTTTTGGAAGAAAGCACTTTTCCCTTGCAAAAAATCCATAAAAAATAGTAAAAAAATCGTGAAAATTATTTTATTAAAAAAAACTATGGATAAATGTATAAATTATGACCTATATTTTAAAAATTTAACAAAATCATTTTTCATATTCTTTATTTGGCCATTTTGTTTGGGAGGTACCAAAAGGGGCATGGCTATTTTTCAATATACTATGGGAACTATAAAAACATTTTAATGTACAAAATATCAAGTGTTAGTATCCGCAGGAACCGAAGTTATAGGACAAAATTCCAAGTATTTGTAAGGACTAGAATCAAAGTTATAGACTGTTAATTTTTGTGCAAAATGGTGCATTTGTGTGACAGGTGGCAACTACGTCTCACGATGAAAGCTACTAATAAAATATAGCTATGTGTGGAATTTCGGAAGATTCTGATAGGTTGTATAGAAGTTATTAAATAATCAGTATTCTTTAATAACACAGTGCAACAACAAAAACGGGAATGGAATGAAACCAATTGCAAATGAAAGCTGACATTATCCATAACAAAACCTTCAAGGGTTTTTTCAGTTCAGTGCGAGATTTTTTTTACACGCATTTGAAGTTGGTGATTTTGAACCGATTTTCTATGAAAGAAATAGCAACATTTGCATGTCCGCGCCATCTAGCGTAAGTTGTAGGTAAACATAAATATCAAAAATTAATTCCTCGACCCTAAAAACAGTAAGATACCACAACATTCCATGGTAATAAAAAACAACTTTATTTTATCAAATTTTCAATGATCATTTCTTGTTAGACAGCGTTCCAAAATCAACAACTTCAAATGCGTGTAAAAAAATCTCGCACTGACCGGAAAAAACCCCTTGAAGGATTTGTTATGGATAATGTCAATTTTCATTTGCAATGGGTCTCATCCCATTCCCATTCGGAAAGTTCGATTTTGTATCACAGTGTAATCAGTATATTTGACCATTTGTGTGGGACCATTTTGTCGAAGGAATGGACCAACATGATCCATCTTTGACCTTGCCCTGAGATAGAAAAAAAATATTAACACTCGGTAAATTTGAAATCAATCGGTTACTTCTATCGAAAGTTATCGTGCACACCAGACAGACGGACGGAGAGACATTGCTCAAACTGATTTCCGTCAAATATTCTTGGGGTGTCTTAGGTCACTGCTTCAAAGTGTTACACTTTTGGGTCGCAGCAACTGATATATCGTCATCAGAAACGAAAAAGGGCGTAACAACAAGAAAATGGAAATTCAGTTTTTGATGGATTTTGGCACACTGCATCAAAATACACATCCCGACAAATTGTTAGCGACCTACTATCAAAAATGGCGAATTTATTAACGAAATTCAAGAGGGCCCAACAACAAATTATTTCTTTTTTCATACATAGTTAAAAATTACTATTTCAAGCAATTTTCACAAACCATTTATAAATCACGTTTGTGTGAATATATATGCATCATTATGTTTAGGTATTATCCTGAAAATACCGTTTTTCAACGACAACATTTTTCATTTTATTCAGTTTTTTCCTTCTCCTGTAAAATTGTTAAATATGATGATGGGCCCTTTCTCGTTTCAGATGACGATATGTATATACATGATTTTGTTGAAATTCTCTTACTTCTACCAAAGTGGCAATAATATCTACATTTATCCATAGATTTTTTCAAATAGGCTTTGTTTTCTTCGTTAGGACTATAGCTTTAACAAAATTGGCGCAAACTATTTTTGCGATTTTTTCTTATTTTTATGTTTTTTTTGCTTTGTTTGTTTAATAGTTTTAAGGGTCTTTGGTAATCTTCTATTTCTACGTAAAAGTGACATTTTTAATATAATTACCTTTAATTTAAAGATTATCACGGCTTAACCGAACTCATAATAATTTTTTATTATTACACCAAGATATCTTCTCATACAAAATACGCGTTGGGCGCCATTTGAAGGAAACCAAAATCAATGACTAATTATAATACATATATGTGAATATTTTACGACTTTACTTTAGGACTGCAATTGTTATATTAAATCAGGCCGATTTAAAATTGTTCGGAAAGAAATCAAAGACGATTCGCGTGGGGCACCGCAAAGTGTCTTTTTTTACAAAATTAAATAGCAAGTTTATCTCGACTAAACTTTTGGAAGTTTTCTCTCACATTTAGAGAAATATAATTATTTAGACAAATGTAAACGTTTACAGGAGAGCGTTGTGCGCCTTAAGCTTAATGCAATGTCCTTTGGTATTATATTATATGCACCTTTACGACTCCAGTAAGAATTAATTAATTTAAACAATTAAATAAAAAGATTCAGTCGATTAAACCAACTCGAGTATACCCTCACTTTCAGAAAAATATAATATGGAAATGTCTCTGGGAGAACTGCTAGGATTTTTTTCACATTTTTTAAACTTTATTTATTGCAACTCTATCCACAAACACCTAATGTTTATTTATCATCTCTCTGTAGGTTTTCATATTTCTCTTATTTCAAAAACTGTAGGAAAACCATACCATCTCCAAGTTGGGCGCCATTTATATATTAATAGTGGATTAACCGGAAAGAAAAACGATAGAGAGTTGTATTAACTGCTTTACTAACATTAATTATGAAAATAATTGCAAAATTCTTGGATCTACTAAAGTATATTTACTGTACCCAAAAAATCAGTCGAATAATCATCATTTATGTATCATTTCTATAGAGGTTTTTATTTTATATCAAGTACGAAAGAATACCATACCATCTTCACGTTGGGCGCCAATAAATAAATGGGCTAGGAAAAAAATGTCATTGAAAATGACAAAAAGTTTTATAAACAGTATGACTATTATAAGTTCGAAAAAGTAAAACATATTTTTGAAGATGTTTATAGCAAACCCTGTCCGGCAGATTTTTGGTCCTTCGACCTACTTTTACTCCTTAGTCGAAAATCAACATTTTATTTTATTCTCCTACTTAGAAAAAATTCTTCAAATTTAAAAAATAATCCCATCTCCATGTTGGACGCCATTTCTATGCCAATGAATGAATTGCCAAGTCAAAAAGAAAATGCCTTCCAGAATAACAGAAAGCTTTACGAACAGTTTGATCAATAGATCAATCGAAAAAGTGCATAATGTTGTTTGCAGAAAAATAATATAAACGCTGGCTAGGTATTATTTGGTGCTTCGAGCTATTTTTAACTGGAAATATAGCTACTGGATGTGCAAAATTAATCGGACAATCATCATTTCTTGCTCAAAATCAAAGTAAGTTTTAAATTAAGAGAATTAATTTTCAGAATACTATTGAAATTAAAAAAAAAATCCTTCCAGGTAACAAAAATTAATAGTTTTATGGAAAATAAAATGTCTTTATAAATTATGGATATCTTTACGACATGTCTGGCCACTATTAATTAGAAATAAGAGAATAATCTACTCAATATACTTATAACAAATGATAGGTAGGAATTATTTTGAACTTCGCCCAACTGTCACCAGAATATTTTGACTTAAGGAAAATATTTTTATTAAAAAGAATCATCCCATAACTGAAGATATGGCCACTAGGTTAAAAAATCACAAGAATACCTAATCAAAATTTGAATTTTTGCTCTTAATATTGCAAAACTATTCAAATTAAAAAAAAAAACGAATCACCCCATTTTCATGTTGGGCGCCATTTCTAAGTCAAACAATGAATGACTTAGCCCAAAAGAAAATGTCTTTGAAAATTATAGCAAGAACAAATTTAACCAAACAAAGTAAAAAATGTTTTTGAAAATATTTATAGGAAACACTGGCTGGAATTTATTTGGTCCTTCGATCCAGATAAAAGTATTAATTGGATACAAATCCTCTCGGTATAAAAAATTACTTGGACAGTCATAATTTGCTCAAACACAAGCAAGTTTTAAATTAAGAAAACTTATTTCAAGATAACTATTGAAATTTGATAAAAATTCTTCGATCTCTACTTTGGGCACCATTCCTTTATAAAATTATTAATGACTTAGTCGAAAATAAATATCTTTGCAAATCTCAGAAATCTGTACGATATATCTGGAAATTACTAACCAAGAAAAAGCTTACTAAAGATATTTATAAGTATATCAAGTGCCGGCTGAGTGTTTTTTGGTCCTTCGATCTACTTCTACCTTATTATGCAGTATGAAAAAATTGATTCGAATTATCTCTTTTTTCTAAACCACTGTCCACTCTGTGTTAAATAAACCAAAAACAATGTGTGAATAAGTGAAATGTAAACACATCCATCCATTCAACAATCTATCCCTTCATCGTTGTGAGTTGGGACTTGAAATACCAATAAAAATGTTATTATTTTGCCTACAAATTACGAGGACAAAAAATATTTTCAATAATATTTAACGAAGCCTAAAATAACAACAACGACGAGGACTATATCACATAATACACAATACATATGTATGAATATACTCTCAACGTAAGAGTATTATTATTATTATTATTACGGTCAACATTTATTACCAGGGTTATAATAAAATTATCCTATGGACAATATGAAATTATCACATTTCATCTACACTATACAAGGATCTCTATCTCTGTAGCACTTTTCCTCCCACCGACCGATAGCAGTGCCCACTTAAAGCTTGATTTTATTGAAAAATAAAAAAAGTTTGTATATGTTGGTCAAATCTCTAAAGTATTTTAATTTTGTGTGTATATCCTGGGGACATTATTTGCTATGTGGATGTTCGTTTGGTTTTTATGCCTATAGTGAGTGTGCCGAATAGCTTAAAGGGTAGGCGGGGTGCTTTTGGTTCATGGCTAAAGGTTCAGCAATTAAATAGAGGCCTCAAATGCGGAGAGGTGTGAAGTAGCTAATAGACTTTATGATGGGGTGACTGATGATATTGCTGTTTGGACATACCACTTAAAAAAAAATTGCTTCTGAGCAAATAAATGCTCGTATATGAAATATTTAATAATTTTATATTAACATTTTCCCTCTCATAGTTCTGCAAAAAAAGGACAGCTTGTGAAAACTGTACCCAGAGTTTTTTCCCTTGGTTTGTATTGAGATTTTTTGTGTTAATTGGATATTTTAAGATAAGATAAATCAAGTATTTGTAATCAACATATCACGGTATTGCTAGCTTTCATTTTCATATACGAAATTAATATTGTTTCAAGAGAAGGGAGAACATATAACAATTATTAAGGGTACATTTTAAGGGGAATAATGATAACTAAATCAATGACATGAAATGAGTCATAACATCTATTAAAATGACGCCCAACATCGAGCCTTAATGACTTTATTCCATATGACAACCGCTAACACATATATAACAGTTTAAATTTAATCTATGTCTTGTTTATCTGCCAGATTTATTGATATCGGTATTAAAAAAACCCGGATTTCATAACCAACAAATCTATTGTATTAATATAAAATAGAATGGAACCCAACGTAAAGCTACAATGGCTTTATTCCATGCTCTGTTTTACTAGCATTTCAAGGTAACCTTCTGTTGATACAGGAAGAAGAAATTTTAATTTTAGTAATTAAAAAATGTAATGGCGCCCAACTTCACATCTTAATTTTGTCAAGTTACGAAACTTATTGAAAGGTTTTTGTATAAATATACAATAAAATAAGCAATATAATGTTATATAATCAAAATGTCAGTTTGCATTAAAATGACGCCCAACGTTAAGTGTTTGCAAATTTCAAAGTAATCACTTTCAACTCAAAATCCCCAACTCTACTTGGTTTCCAATCTCGCCAAATTGGCCATCATTTCACTTTGTATCAACTATAAATCTTTGTATTTGTCGCGCGATTATTACGAGTTTTAGTGCAAATGTGACAAAAGTCGAAAGGATAACACAAACACAAGCAAATACATTACTCAAAGCCTTAATGGCGCCCACAAAAACGACAACGTCGACATTCAGTTGCGGGAAAACGCAACAAGACTTTTGTTGTTTGCTTATGGTGGAGGGGCCGAACGAACATTGAAACCATTAAATGTTCGGGCCAACCAGAGAGAGGAGGGGTAGCAGGATAGTAGTAGCAAGCGAAACACTATTCTTCACCACGTGAGTAAAACGAAACGAAACGAAACATGTGTCAGAGTTTTTGTTTATCCTGCCACGACACGATATATTTCATTCGAAAACTCTGTTGCATGTCCTGTGCGAGTGTGTGGAGCACAGTGATGTGGCGCACTGCTATGTAGTAGTGTTGATGTGGCTGTACATTTGCTAAATGAACCTCGCATGGTTCATCAAATTCACACTATCAACTTTTGTGGCATTGCTGCAGCCTGTGGAGTTCTTAATACAAATAAGAATGAAATGGTATCATGTTGTGCTAAGCTAAGTAATAGCAATTTTCATTTTATCCTGAACTAAAGGCTGGATATTTGCCAAAATGCCAGATGTTAATGAAGTGAGTCAATCCACGGTCCGGAAGGATGAAAATTTTATGATTGAGGTGTCACAAGTGTTGGTCCTTCGAGCGGAAAAGTTATTACGCTAGAATTTGGCCTGCGAACTAGTTATTTATACAAAGGTTCATTTCTCTGAAAATAAAGTGAATTATTTGGTCCTATGAATTGTACATTGAGCTCACACTATCAAATTTTGCTTAAGCATCGGATACCAAATGAAAAGTTCTTTTAAAAAAATCTAATCTTATTTGGTACTTCGGGCAGCTACTCTATAATTTGTTCCTTCTATCGGGAAAGGAAGATATCAGCAATAATCATCTGGGAAAATATACCGGTAAAAACCCCAACGCGGACCAATGACCCAATTGTCCATTAATGGCAGGATTCGATACGAAGATTTTATATGAAAACAACAACTATCTTTAAAATGACTTTGTTATTTGAGGTGGTGAATTGTCATCTATAATACCTACACTACCCGACCGTTCTATGTCAGACATTGCATAAATCTCATAGGAAGCCAATAACTGTTTAATAGTTGAACTTCGAAAACTGGCCCACTACTAAGGGGCAGATAACCCAACAAGTCATCACTAAGGTGTAGATAACTCAACTGGCTGCGTACTAAGCACAAGATAACCAAACTGGTCGACTACTCAGGGGAAGACAGTCCAACTAGTTGCCACTAAGGTGTACTTATAGATAACTCAACTGGCTGCGTACAAAGCAGAAGATAACACAACTGGTCGTTTATTAGGGAGTAGATAACCAAACTGGTCGACTACCCAGGGGTAGATAGCCCAACTAGTCGTCTCTAAGGTGTAGATAACTCAACTGGCCGCCTGCAAAGCAGAAGATAACCTAACTGGTCATTTATTAGGGAGTAGATAACCAAACTGGTCGACTACTCAGGGGTAGATAGCCCAACTAGTCGTCACTAAGGTGTAGATAACTCAACTGGCCGCCTGCAAAGCAGAAGATAACCTAACTGGTCATTTATTAGGGAGTAGATAACCAAACTGGTCGACTACCCAGGGGTAGATAGCCCAACTAGTCGTCACTAAGGTGTAGATAACTCAACTGGCTGTCTAAAAATCAGAAGATAACCCAACTGGTAGTCTATTAGGGAGTAGATAACCAAACTGGTCGCCTACTAAGCGGCAGATAACCCAACTAGTCGTCACTAAGGTCTAGATAACTCAACTGGCTGCCTACAAAGCAGAAAATAACCCAACTGGCAGTCTATTAAGGAGTAGATAACCAAACTGGTCGACTACTAAATAGTAGATAACCCAATTGGTCGCTTAATAAGAATAAGATGACCCAACAGGCTGCCAGTTAAAGAGTAGATAACACAACTGGCCGCCTAATAATGAGAAAATAAGCCAACAGACTGCCTACTAAGGAGTAGATAAACACTGTGGACGTCTATTAAGCATCAGATATACATACTGGTATTTTACTCTACCGAGAGCAGATAACCCAACTCATCGAATGCTAAGGAGTAGATAAATTTGATGTGAGTCGTATGATGACTTACCACATCTGGCAATATTGTCTGGAGCAGTTGACTCTAATTAACTGATATCAATTAATCCCTAGCTGATCAGCTCTGTGATAGTACCCAATTTTACCAGTACTGGTATCAGCGGACTCAGGTAAATGGGTACTTCGTTTCCCGTAGGGATTGTATCGTCTTTATTCAGATCAGATAACAGTTAGGATTTAAATAATTCGTTTACCTTTATCTATGCTTTGTATTGCTATGTGGGTTAAAGAATCAGTGGACACATATACACATTTTGTGCGAACCTTGTAGTGCTTAGATAACACTTTTATCAAAAAATGCAGAACATATTAAATTAGTATAGCCAAATAGACAGTGAAAAATCCTACTTTGGGCTCCACTATTATAATGTCGGTTTATTGTACTTATCTTCATAAAGAGAATTAATAGGAGTTATCAACAAACACAGGCAGGAATTTGAGTTGTTTAATTTTATTTATTTAGATTTTTTAGAATTTTATTTAGAATCTTGTTAGAAGGCCCAATGTTGGGCGCAACAATTATTCAGTGTTAGTTTATAGTAGATCTACAAATAGCATATATTATGAAGAGAATAGCTTTTCCAATTTGGCAAACAAATACTAAAACGTAAACCAATATTGCCATTATTTTGGAATATTGTTAGAAACGCTATACGTTGGGCGCCACAAATGATCATGTTTGAGTTTTTTTTTGGAGTAGATTGTGAAGAGGGTACTTTCTCTCGTTTTGCACAGAAATTGCAAAAATGAATAGGTTTATTGGTGATGTTAATTTGCAATCGCTTTGGAGATCCCAACGTTGGTCGCCATTCCTAAAAAAATTTTATAAATGGACCCTTCATTTCCTGTAGGGATTGTATCGGCTTTGGTAATCAGATATCAGTTAGGATTTAAATAATTTGTTTATCTTCAACTCTGCTTTGAAAGTATTTCTGTCATTCGTTCGTCTTCATATAAGGCTAGGAAGCTGCAGATGTGGGTTAAGGAGCCAGTGGACAATATACTCTTTATACAGTTTTTTTTTGCAAAACTCTTAGAGCATAGCATTTTTATTAGAAAAATTCAGAACATATTCAAATGACAAATTAGAGAGTCTATTTCTAGGCAAATTTGAGTACGGCGCCAGTAGGATAATGTCAGTTTATTCTAATTCTCTAGATTAAGAGGATTTATAGAAGCTATCAAAAAATACAGGCAAGGATTTGTTTTGTATATAATTTTTATTTTAGAATCTTGTTAGTAAGAGGCAACGTTGGGCGCCACAATTTATCTCGGTTGGTTTATAGTAGATCTACAAATAGAATATATTATGAAGATAATAGTTTTCCAATTCGGTAAACAAATACTGAAAGGCAAACAAATGCTGCGATTATATTGGAATATTGTTAGAACCGCAATACGTTGGGTGCCACAAATAATCATGTTTCAGTTTATTTGTATAATAGAGTATATTGTAAAGAGGATAATTTCTCTCGTTTTGCACAGAAATTGCAGAAAGGAATAGGTGTTATTGGCAATGTATATTTGCAATTCCTTTAGGGTATCCCTACGTTGGTCGCCATTCCTCTAATTAGCGTTTTTGTCATTTTTTTCAATCCTGACAGCAATACTTTTTACGAATAAATATACAAGAAGGGATTTGCTTTGTCTATGAGTTCACTTTAGTGTCGCCTGATAACAACTCTACGTTGGGCGCCACATCTTACCATGCTTAACTATTTTAATAATTAATTGTTTTTGTGCAATTTTTTCGACAATTTTATTTTATGAATACAAATTTATTAATGTTTTTTTGTCCATGAGTTTATTATAACAATCGTCTGGTTTAATGCAGGTCTACGAACTAGCGAAAGGTATATGTATTGCTCCATTAGAGCAACTCCACGTTGGCCGCTACTTTAACAATTTCTGTTTAAGTATGTTCTCGATTAACAGAATTTAATGTTGAATATGTCAAAGACACATATTTTTTTGATTGTATTCCATCATTCCATTATATACTTTCTTGTATACATATGTATATGTCATACGAGTACACCATATCGTCTTTAGCCAGATCCTGTTGTATGCATCTCCTGCTGAGCATTATGCATTATATGAAATGTTATACATAAATCTCTGTTTAAAACCTCAAAAACTCATCAAAAATAACTACTTGGACAACATTCGTCTCACTGAGGGTATTCTTCAACGAATAAGACAAATTATTTGGAAACAGAAGAGATGAACTGACCATCGATTGTGGCAGGAAAAAAAATCATAAATGAAAAAGACTAACCACACACATATATGAATGTGACAGGCATAATGCAAGAAATGTCTTTTAATTTAAGGAAAAATGCTGAACGGAAATTAAGCACACTACAAAAAAATCCTCATTTATATAATAATTTGAATAATTTGTTATTTGTTTGTATTTTAAAGTGAATTTCCCCGAGGATGACTGTCGAAGACAGTCAAAATTTTTGGAAACAAATAAAATTGAAACTATTTAAAACAACAAATCCATCGTTTTTAAATAATACATGACCTCAAGCCAAACCATCAATAACTTCATAATATAATAAAGGACAACAATAAATAATTAACAATTCTCATAAAATTAAATGGCTCCAAAGAAGTCCTTAGTTTTTTTTTAGATAATTTACTTATTATTAATTTAATTTTATTAATTTTATAAGTAAAAAAAACGTACTTATTGCAAAGATTAATGACCTCTGTGGAGCCATTCTTTAATTTTATGACAAATTTTTGTCAGTGCATAATAAAAGAATTATTAAATCTATCAACAAGAATTTCTCTTAAGATTTTATTAAGAATAAAAAAAAAATTGTCGGAGAATTTTTTTTTTGAAAATTTAATTTTTGTCTTTGTTTGTCCTTTAATAGTTCTATTGGTTTAAGGACTTACCCAAATAAGCTTGTTGTGGTTCGGCCATTTGTATGAGAGCTGAATCCTTTTTGTTGTATAGTATCTTTACACGTTGCACATCGCCATAAACACCTAAGAGAAAATAAATAAATGAGAAAGAAGAAAAATTAAAAATTGTGGAACATTTTGAAAATAATAATTAAATTTATAAAGAAAACTAAATGTGAAATAGTTTAAGGAATTAAAAAAAAATAAAGTATACCACATGCCAATTAATGTTTATTTTTTTTTATAAAAAAGGACACGCTTTTATGCCGTAAAATTACAAAAAACTAGCAATCTTTCTTTTATTACTTTATGGAAAAAAAATTATTTTATATTAAAATGAACATGTGTTAAAGGTAACATAAAAATTGCCAACTTTTAAAGGTTGCCAAGATGTATTATAATGAGTTAAGAGATGTATTCCCCACTCTGCTAGGGTAGAGGAAGCGAAGAAGAGGAGGGGGAAGATAAAAGGATGAGGAAAAACTACCTTTGCTGTTCTCATCGACTGACTCTTTTCGTTTCGGTTATAAAATTTGCAAAATTTATGATTCGCTTGGACTTGACTGCAAGTTTTGTGGTCTGCTTATTGAGGGGTGACTGCTGAAAGGTGGGTGTGGATGTGGGGGGGTGGTCTCTTGAACTCTTTGCTTTTGCAGAGGCCAAGCCTTGGCGCTTTTACTCGGGATTTATTATTGGTGGTAATAAGTTGGTTTGGTGGTTTGGCCCAGTTTATGTTAAATAGTCCGCCCAGCCGTCAGTGCAACTGTATTTTATTGTTTTACTTTAACAACAAACTTTGAAACATTTATCCTTAACCCACCAACAACCATTTCCTGCTCTCCTCATCACCGGCACCACCACACCACATCCTTATGTTATTGAATGCAACGGAAGTTTCATCATGAAAACCCAAGTCCATTTACCTGGGCCACGTTGCATTATTGATTTGGCTGTACGCTAGTTTATGGAGTCGTTTTCCTTTTTTGTTGCAGGATCTGCAGGGAGGTTAAGGAGCAGCAAAGGAGTCAGTGAAAAAATTATAGACTATAGTTAGCTTTCCCTACGAAATTATCAGGGTGACTAGGGTTTTTACAGCTGCTTGGATTCTTGCAGGAGATGAGGATGGGTAAGGTGTAATTAACGAGCCGGGCTACAAATTAAGGAGAGTAGTTAGTTTTTGCTTCAAACCTATCAGACTGACTTTGCAGAGCTTCAGAATTTTCACCAATATTATAAAAATAATGTTGAAAATATTGCTGAAATGTGTTCGCTTCCATATGAGGCTAGAAAGTTTCAGGAGATGAAGGTTAAGGATCCTTCTGTTTTATATAGAGGAGATTAAGTTATAAACTCGTAGACATTCAGAATTGTATTCCTCAAGTTCCTAATCCAAAATGAAAGGGTCGAGTGGAAGGCAATATCCTATTTCTCCTATTTAAAAAAAAACAGGATAAATAGAATATTGCCGTCAAATCGATCCTTTCATTTTGGGATAGGCATTTGAAGGATATTCAGATTAGATAATTTATCTTAATTGAACTGGTATCCCGGCTTTATCGACCGTACACTTCATAAAATATGGCTCAAATACCAAAGGTGTCTCCCAAAAAAATTTAAATTAAAACAAAAAACATTTTTAATTTTTTTAATTTATTCGTGTTTAGGACACCAATGTTATGAACAGCCCTTCGACATAAAAATTTGTAAACTAGTGTAAATATTGAAAACATTACTATTATTCAATTGGACAATTTACGGAATATCCAGGGAGCATTTGAGGAGCTATTGGCAAAGTTAAGGAGCAAAGTTAGTTTTTGCTACAAAATAATGACGATGACCTCGTAGAGCTTCAAATATTGAATATACTCGTAATTGCTTCGTTCAATGGGTCATATGGGGAAGAACATGTAGATGTAGAAGCAAGTATTAAGAAAAGAAAAATATGTATTTAAGTTTTCCTATGAAATTATTATATTAAATAGTGGTTCCTTCTTTTTCTTGCAGCAGATGTAGGTTAAGGAGCATTTAAGGTGCCAGTAGACAAACTAAGGAGCCAGTAGACAAATTAAAGAGCAAAGTTACCTTCTGCCACATCATTATCAGACCGACTTCGTTAAGCTTCCGAATTTTCCAAAAAAAAACCCATAGCAGAAAGAAGAATATTGAAAATATACCTGCCATTCGTTCACCTTCATATGGGGCCAGAGTGTATTTCAACGCAAATTGGCCCCCAAGCACCTTGGCCAGCTTAAAAAGCAAATTGTGGCCATTTGCTGCACTATCCACGCAACCAGCCACCAACCACTTTATACGTATCAAGGGATTCTTGGTCAGAATAACACTTGCTTCCCATCTCACATATTCGTAGCCACTCAAGGATCCTAAGAAAATCTCTTGAAACAAATTGCCAGAATATTTACAATCGAATAAACCGAATTGCAAATTTAAAACAAACAAATGGAAAAAAAATAACTCGTAAACTTGGCCAAACTGCCAATAAGTAAAATTGCATGTTCCGGAGAGGGGCTGAAATGCAATGCAATCTAGCATAAGGATACCTGAAAGGAACTTGACACAAACGCAAATCTTCACGAATAAACAAGCAGGTAACTTAAGAACAAACAAAAAAACAGGAACCAAAACCGAGGAAAGGAGTTCGAGGAAGCAAAATATCCGTAAACCTTTGGGATTTGGGGGTATGTTCTCATGCAGCCATCCATTACATGTCCGACGCAAACTGTCTGGATAAGTTATTAGGAAGAACAACCGCAACAAATAACTTTACATGTTGCATATCGACAAAATTCAGGACACCGGTTGTTTGTGGATCGTAAACGTGAATTGCATTAGATTTCCTCAAACCATCACAATTTGACTTTTCAATCAATCGTACTGGAAAGAGTTAAGGAGCATTGGCAGATATGTAATGTAAAATGCACCTACTACAGTTAAAAGGTTTCTCAGAGTTATCAGAGTTATCTCCACCCTCGCCCCTCCCGAAGAAAACAATAATTCCAAACTGTTGAAGTGCAGAGAAGAAACCTTAAAAAAATCCATTCCATTTGAAATAAAAAACATATTCCCCACAAATTCCGATAATTTATTAGCGTTTCGTACACCCCACAATAAAATGCCTGACGGCTAAATATGGTGAACGAGCAATGAATATCCTGCCTGGGCCAAAGCGAAATTCTCCAGAGCCACATTAGGATGCAAGAATGGAAAGATGACGCTGGCAACAACAAGGACGACGACGACGTGGTTGAGTTTGTGCCATGCAACATCACACATATTTGATGAAGAAATATGTGACTGTTGGCTGGTTAGTTGCCGGCTCTCACACTCAGACACTGAGGCTGACTGTTCAGAATGTTGTTGCTGTTACCGTAAGTCGTAAGGATTTTTTATATATGCTCCTTGCTCCAGCTTCGGCTGCTGGTTTTTTGCTCGTTTTCTATTTGGCCCAAAGAGAACAAGAAAACAAAGCATTAAATTGAGTGCAAATTTCCTTTTTCTTGCATGCCAACAATTTGTACACATTCGCAAGGATAATGGCTTCGTTCTGTAGGATATGTGCTGCCATAAGAAAAACAACAAGAAAGTTGAGAACACCAACAGCAACACCACCAACAACAACAACAATAAACTATGTACTCATATACTGAGGAAATTATGCGCGATTGCATATCGATTCAGTTTAAAGCAATTCAATTCCATTCGATTTTAGTTGCTTTGTTGCATTAAATTGAAATAAATCATTCGAATTGGCATTGAGCATAAACGATGTACTTGACTTCAAATCAGGACATGGCAGAACAGGACAGTGCAATAGAATATCAAACTGGCCAAGAGTTTTGCTTCTGAGGATAAATAATAGTTTAAAATTATCTAAAGAAAAGTTCAAGTTTGGAAAAGAAAAATATTAATGTTTTAAGTAACTGTAATAAAATCTACGTTGGGCGCCATTAAAGAAAAACATCTGTATAGTTCAAACCAATATTTTTGAGGGGATCGTACCGTATGTATTACATATTAATTTGATTTTAAACATTTTATTTAATTTATATATTTACGGCGATTAAATTCCAAAAAACTACACCAGTCTCACGTTGGGCGCTAGCCACTACAACTGTCTATTTGTTTGCGTTATATTTGTTAATGAATGGATATGTTGTAGGTAAAATAACTAGAAGCTACGAGTTAATCAAATCAACCAGATATGTATAGTAGTTTATTGCACATATAGTTTTTATTGCAGCAGATGAAGGTTAAGGAGTCAGTAAATAAACTTGAAGTTAACATGTAGATCGCACATTAACAGCTTAAGAAACAATTAGTTGTGGCGGTATAATGTGGTGTCTATCAGGAGAGTAAAATTCATAAGTCTTTAAAATATTTTTCTGTTTAACACGATTTTTGTTAGCCTGAGTTGTGCCTATATACTACTACATATATTTATATGTATACACTATTTATTATACCCTACACCACACTGTGGTACAGGTTATTATGACTTTGTGCATTTGTTTGTAACGCCCAAAAAGAGAAGAAATAGAACCATAGTTTATTATACCGATCGTCATAGAATCAATCAATTGAGTCGATTTAGCCATGTCTGTCCGTCTGTCTGTCTGTCCATGTATTCTTGTAATCAAAGTGCAAGTCGTATTTATGGTCCGATTGTGATGAAATTTAGAACAGTGCTCTTTTTTGGCCTAAGGACGACCCCTATTGAAATTGATCAAAATCGGTTCAGATTTAGATATAGCCCCCATATATATGTTACCCCCGATTTGACATGTAAGCGATGTAGAAACTGTATTTTATATCAGATCAGTACGAAATTTGGCAGAGAGAGTTCCCTTATTACATGAATGAACACTGCTAAATTCGGGGAAATCGCTTCAGATTTAGATATAGTCCCCATATATATGTTTCACCCGATTTGACATGTTAGCGCTATAGAAACCGTATTTTATATCCGATCTGTATGAAATTCGGCAGAGAGAGTTTTCTTGTTACGTGAATGAACACTACCAAATTCGGAGAATATCCGTTCAGATTTAGATATATATATGTTTCACCCGATTTGACATGTTAGCGCTATAGAAACCGTATTTTATATCCGATCTGTATGAAATTCGGCAGAGAGAGTTTTCTTGTTACGTGAATGAACACTACCAAATTCGGAGAATATCCGTTCAGATTTAGATATAGCCCCTATATATATGTTTCACCCGATTTTACATGTAAGCGCTGTCCAAACCGTATTTTATATCCGATCAGTGCGAAATTCGGCAGAAAGAGGTTTCTTATTACATGAAGGAATACTGCCAAATTAGGAGAAAATCGCTTCAGATTTAGATATAGCCCCCATATATACTTTACCCCCGATTTGACATGTAACCGCTGTAAAAACTCTATTTTATATCCGATCAGTACGAAATGCGACAGAAAGAGGTGTTTTTACATGAATGAGTATTCAGGGAAAATCGGTTCAGATTTATATATAACCTCCATATATATGTTCCTCCTGATATGGTATCAAATCGCTATAGAAGTTGTACTTTACTTCCGATCATTAAAATTTTCCAGAAAGATGTTTCTGAATTTAGGAACGAATATTGCTTAATTTTGCGATTATCGGTTCAGAATTAGATAATATGTTCCTACCCATTTACCAATTATTCCAAATTCTTATCGCAGTGACCCTAATCGCATTGTTAGGCAGGTGTAGGGTATTTTTAGTCACACGAACTGCGGAAAAGCTATTCATAGTACTCATTCGCTCCGGTCAACAAGAATATTAATTGATCATAAACATTTCAAATGTTTAAAATGTCGATAGGTCTGTTAGATTTGAAGTAAATATAAAAATGCCGCATATATATATGTAGGTCATACGCAATGAAGTACACTTATTTATATTAGTCATAAGGACTGCGGTATAGCTATGCATAATACTCGTTAGCTCTGGTCTACAAGAATATTAATTGAATAATAACGGAGTAAAAACATTTTGAGTCGATTTGGTCTCAAGAATTTCGATAGCTTTTGTAGATTTGAAAATCTAAATATACTGTATTTATATTGGTCATACGCACTGCAGTACACTTTTTTATATTAGTCCCACGAACTGCGGAAAAGCTATTCATAGTACTCATTCGCTCTGGTCTACAAGAATATTAAGTGATCATAAACATTTTGATTAG
Source organism: Eudasyphora cyanicolor (assembly GCA_963930755.1). Taxonomy (NCBI): domain Eukaryota; kingdom Metazoa; phylum Arthropoda; class Insecta; order Diptera; family Muscidae; genus Eudasyphora; species Eudasyphora cyanicolor. The sequence continues at coordinate 342,895,929 of OZ005734.1, read as the reverse complement.
GAAATGAACATACACAAGAGTTTATCTAGAAAATGCTGATAGTGATTGGAACAGCTGCATTTACCGGAACAGAAGATGACAGAAGACTCTTTTTTAAAATTTGAAGAAGTATTTGCCCTATAAATTTTAACAGGTCCTTAAGTTTTGGAATAAATCCAAATATAATTTGTACATATAAATATTAGTCATATGAATTGATGTATAACTATCTGCATTATTCATACGCTCTGGTGCACAGGTATTGCTGTCATTCATACGCAATTAGGTTCAAATACCAGAATGTACGTATCTGCCTAACTAGGAAGTTACAAGAGTTTTATGTTTGAGGATCCGATAAGGAGATAATGAACAAAATATTGTTTGTTGATAACTTTTGTCACAAATCTATCAGAAATGCCTAGTAAATCTTCTGAATGTAGTTAGCTGTTGCCACAGATCTATCAGATTGGTCCAGAAAAGCTTCAGAATTTGAAAAAGAATAGCAAACCCATCTTGGGCGCCATTCCAACAATATATGTAATTTTTAAAATTGAAAGGTATGTGTATTTTTACATACACAGATAATTTATGTTATAATTATTGGGATTTAAATTGGGGAAAATGCCCACGTCGGATGTCAGTCATTTAAAGTTGGTATATTCTAGTTATATTTTTGTTAAAGGAATTATCCTTAGTCCGTGTACAAATTGAGAAGAATATTAAGCTTTTGCTACATATTTATCATGCTAGTCAGGGAGGCATATATGTGGTCTCTGTTGTTATTGGTATAAAGGTTAAGGAGCCAGCCTATCAGACTGACTTCATAGTATTTAAGAATATACAAATATGGCAGAGACAGGAAGAATATTAAATATATAATATTGTATTTCGTCCTATTTCATATGTGACTAGGATTTTGATGAAGATGTATGTAAAGGAGCAGTTAAGGGGTCAGTATAAAAATTAAGGAGAAAATCTATCTACTGCTGGACTGCTATCAGACAGATATCATACAGATCAACTATTACAGAACATGTAATTTTTTGGCAATTACCATACTTCAACTGAAACATAAGTTTTTAATTTCAAAAAAACAACAACTAAAAACGTTTTTTAGACTCTAGCAAAATAAATGAATTTTGGAATAAGCGGGATTTTTAAATTATAAAGCATTAATTTCCAATTAATCCCTGAAAATATTCAACATCTGATAGCAGAGCAGCCAGCCACTTCATTTGTAATGTAGTTTGTCAATATAAAATGTTGATTCAATGTTTTAATAACCGCTAACTGTTAAAAACAATTAGAAATTCGTAAAAATCCTAACACTCCACTGTTGGCATATTTTAACAGAAAAACAGTAACAGTAATTTAGTTTTGATTTGTTAGCATTTTTTACTTTGGCAATTGTCAATAAATTAGCATATTTTTTGGATTATTAGAAAAAAGTCAAATATGACGCTTAATGATGTCATGAACACTAGATTACAGTTAATTTATTATATAGAAAACGGGAATTTTTTCTTATAGATTTTATTTTTGAAAATGTGTTTTTTTTGGATATTATCCAAAAACTTCATAATTTAAAGATACAAAAATAGGATTAGTTTTTGTAGTTTATTAGGATTTATTTTTTGTAGTTTTCTTGCAAACTTGTGTAATTTGGAATAAATCATTTCTGCCATTGTATGTTTTCTGATTGCTCCATTTGCATAAGTTTTATTTGTCAACAAATGAATAAACATTTAAGTTTTCAGAAAAAACAAAAATTTAAATTTTAACTTTTTATGCGTGATTTGGAATAAACAGAGACAATACTTTTTTATAGAAATTTATATACGGGGAAATCGGTTTACCTTTATGTTGGGCGCCATTTTATAGGTTGAACTCATACTTAATTGTAGCGCCACCGAGATGTAATATTTGGAATGAAATTAATTGTCTGACACAAAAACTGATAAGTTTATAGCGAATGGCATTTGTTTATATTTTGAAAATATTTTTATTTTTTCAGAATTTTTTAATCTATCTGTATATATAAAAATGGAAAAATGTTTGTATGTATGTATGTGTTTTATAGACACTTAAACCACTGGACCGATTTAAAATTTGTTTCTTTTGTTTGAAAGCTATTTTGTCTGAGATGGTCTTGGAAAAAAAATGTTGCAAAAAGTGGGCGGCGCCAAAAAATCGTTTGTTTTCAAAAATGAACGGGATTGGAAATCTAAATCTGGGGCAACGAAGTGGACCGGGTCCAGCTATATTAATATAAATTCTGAAATTGAAAATTTGCATTTTTTTCGGAGAGGAAACAATTGTTTTTGTTAAAAATTATACAAATTGAATATGGAAGCGCAAATTGAAAGGGTTTTATTTACTTTTGTCGAAGTATTAAAAATGTGAAATTTATAAAATAAAAATTATATGAAAATAACTGATATATTGCCACAGATTCATCTTTTTGGCGGTTTTGGCTCGAAATCGTAAAAATACAACTAAAGGATTTTGTTCTATTTGTCAGTTAAGGCATTTTTAAGACTGTCGATTAATAGAAACTCAACTCGAAGGACCATATCGTCATCAACAACAAAAAAGGGCCAATCATCATATTTGAAAATGTTTCTAGAGAAGCAAAAAACTAAATAAAGTGAAAAATTTTGTCGGCAGAAAAACGGGTGTTGCAGGATAATACCCAAATAAATGTAGGCATATATTAATTAACAGATATATGATTTACACATAACTTGTTTTGCAAATTGTGTGTAATCGGCATTTTTAACTATGAAAACAGAGTACTTAAAATATCCTTTCGAATTCCGTTAATAAATTGGCAATTTTTGATAATATGGCTTTAGATTACAATAAGACTATATAAATATTTTAAATTTAGTTGTCGAAAAATTCAGTTATCACAACCATACTGTTCTGTTCATGTGAAAAATGTATCATATTAAACATTTTCATGATTTCCTATTAAAAATTTAGCAAAATTTTTAAATACCTCTGAAAACCTCATCACAAATTCAAAATGAGAAATTCATAAAACATTCCGTTAAATAGTAAATTTACAAAAGTGATTATTTATTTAATATTCGAAAATATGTTTAAATTCCATTGCAATACTTGTGCGAGTATTATGTTTGGGTGAACGAGATCACACACACACACACTCTCGCATACAAACACAACTTAAAACTTAAAGTGGGTGTCAACAAAGTCGGTCCATCAATGTCCAAAAGTTGTTTAAAACAATAGCCATTTAAAAAAATCGCTTGCACTCTCTAGCTAAGTACAGGGAGATTTTAAAACAACAACAACTTTAAATTACTCAGCACACCCCTGCTCCTCATCTCCCCAAATGTCCTTTATGTGATTTTATTATGTATTTATGCAGAAATGCAGGATTCAGTCAAACAGAACGAATGACTAACACAAAATCTGAAAGTAGTTTCGAACTCTCATTCCCCATTAATTCCCCCGCTCACTCACTCTCTCTCTCTTTGTCGCTGTGTGTCTAGTTACGGTTTATTTTATTACAATTCTAATTGTAAGTGTAATTCAGGTATTAAGGCAACAACAATGACCAAGGCTAACTAGCTTAGGGTCCAGTGATAAAACTACTACTGCTGCATGCGGAGAAAAAATAAAAAAAACTACAAAAAAATACATTACAAAAGGACTTTTCTCCCCATTAGATGCGCACAATAAAGCACCGATACACCGGTTGGTCGGTCAGTCCAGTTCCACCTCTCCTCACAACATTCATTTGTTAGAGTTTATTCGAGAATATATGTATGTGAGAACAAAACTTCATACGATATGCGATTTTTTTGTTATCTGATATTTTAGAATTGTGGAAAAAAGTAGAGAAATACACAGTTATGAAGAGAGAGGGGTCGGAGTAAAGAATAGCTATCCTCATAGAGTACATTTATTGCATTAGTTAGTTAACGTTTGCGATTGTTACTTTGCCGGGGAAAAAAACTTCATGCACACACACACCCTCACACGCCCCACATAAGGATTACAACCTCTCAACGTAATACTCGTAGTGATGCTGTGTCATTATGCAGCAGTGAAGCCGAATCAGATAGAGAGAGCAAAAGAGAGAGTAAGAGGAAACTTGAAACCGGCAAACATATGTGAGCGTGTGTGTTTGTGTGCCTGTGTCAAGTACTCTGCCCGAGTATTGTGAAAATGGCTTGTAAAGCATCAAGTACTTGTGTTACAACAAATGTAAATACACACATACATTCGTATGTAGATACAAAAGTATGTAGGTTTGAGAGTGTTTACATTTAAAATATAAAAATTAGTTAAAGCGTTTTTATCTATTGTGCGATTTGTGTGCAAGTGTTTGCACTGACTGGCGCTGGATGCTTGGCTCGTATACGCTTGTTTAACTTTTAACTCGTACTACAGTAATGAGTGGTGAGGGGCCCTGCACTGGCCAGCCTGCTGCTCCAACTTGTTGGTCTTCCTGCCAGGAAGAATAGACAGGATAAATATATACGCTCCAAAGGGAGTGAGAGTTGAGAATAACGATGGGAATATCTCTGTATCAACAATTGTTTTAAACAATAACTGTATTCTGCCCCGCCATCTCTCTCGCTTTACTTAATTTGTTATCTTCTTGCTCTAACTAGTTGGGAATAGTTTCGTTTATAGTTTAAAGCGCAAAAATATGCAAAAGTAGTTGTAAAGCATTTTAATTGCATAGATTAAATCACTTGTGAAGTGCAAATGCATAAATTGTTAATAGATTAAATAAAAGTAGTATAACACATTGCAAAAGTTTTGCAAATCGAGTGAAGAGAGAAGGTGTTTTGAATTAAATAAACATTTTAATTATTATCACATTTTAAGTATTTCGAGTATCAATTAAGGGGAGAAGAAAAGGACAAATGGCAAATAAATCGAGGGATTTATAATCAAGTAGCATTTATTCATTAATATGTTCTTTGACAGCGAAGAACCAAATGTATTAAGTCATTAAGTCTGAAGGCCTCGAAGGACCAAATGTATTAAGTCATGAAGGGTGTTCACCATACAAGCTAAAGTAAAAATGTTGGCTGTTTTCAATACTGACGATTTGCAATTTGTAGGATAAATCGTCACCAAAAACAAAAAAGGGCTTAACTACAAGAAAAAAATTGAAATTAATTTTTTGATGGATTTCGGTATGCTGTATAAAAGTACACATCCTGAAAAATTTGTAGCGACTTTAAAAAATGCAGAATCTATTTACGAAATTCACACGAAATTCACGAATTCATTGTTAAAAATTCTTATTTCACGCAACTTTACAAACAGGTTAATAATCATGTTTACGTGAATTTATATACAGTGTTTTCCAACAAGAGGTGTTGTTTTGAATCACCCGGTATTTCGGTAGCTGTCACTTTTGAAGCTTTTATTCTTTGACATTTGACAAGTAGAAACTACGCCATTACTAAAAATGGAACGATACACGATTCAACAACGCATTGGAATTATTAAAATTCGAAAATCAAGGAAAAATCATATTGACTGATGAGGCCCATTTCCACCTCGGTGGCTACGCCAACAAGCATAATTGTCGCACCTGGGTCTCGGCAAATCCAAGAGTTATTGTTGAGAAGCCTTTCCATCCTCAACGTGTGACTGTTTGGTGCGGTTTATGGTCCGGCGGGGTCCTTGGACCTCATTTTTTCGAAAATGAGGTTGGATCAACAGATACGGTGAATTCATTGGCCAATCGAGAGATGATTAATGATTTTTTTATGGTCGGAGTTGGATGGTATTGATCTGGACAACGTTTACTTTCAACAAGGCGGCGCGACGTGCCACGCAAGTAACGAAACCATTGCTCTGTTACGGGAAAAGTTTCCGGACCGTGTTATCTCTTCGAGAGATAACACACAATCACAATTGGCCACCGAGATCTTGTGATTTAACACCTTGCGACTTCTTCCTTTGGGGCCACGTGAAAGATAATTAAAATCACTTACACCCACCATAGCCCCGAGTGAATATACAGTGGGATGTACAGGTAATATTAATTCGAATTGAAATCATTTATACCCACTTCATAAGTCGACACAGGTAGTTTTTCCGTAGAAGCGATCGAAGTTTTATGTAATTTTTCAATTTATATGGAAATCCGTTTAAATTTAATCGAATGAAATCTAATATTTTTCAGATTATTTTTCCGAAATTAAGTTATTTTGACATCGTTGTCAAAAACCCATGTTTTTATTTCTAAAAATCCCCTTTTTAGAATATTTTGAGAAATTTGTAATTCGAATTAGTAATAATAGAATGGAATATAATTATTAATAATTCGAATAGAAATCACTTATACCCATCAGAGCCCTGAGTACATATACAGTGGGTGCTATGAGCAATATTAATTAGAATTGAAATCATTCATACCCACCAGATTACTTCGTATGTCGAAACAGGTAGTTTATCAGGAGAAGCGATCGAAGTTTTATGAATTTTTTAAATTTGTATAGAATTCCTTTGTAACTTCGAATCGAATGAAATCTAAAAAATTTTTTACAGATTTTTTTTTGGCGACATTAATTATTTTGACATCTTTGTCAAAAACCTATGTTTTTATTTCTGAAAATAGCTTTTTTTAAGAACATTTGTAATAATTTTGTAATTAAAACATATTAAAAATCGAAAAATGCGCAACTATTACGAGTAAAGTTTTATTATTTAATCGTAGTCTGATCGGTCATGCAAAAAATGAGACCATTCCGATGAAAATCTATGCATATTTTAAAAAGTTGTTCTTAATTAAGGGGAGTGGTATAAGTAATAATAATACGAATTGAAATCACTTATATCCACCAGAGCCCAGAGTGCTTGTACAGTGGGTGGTATAAGTAACATTAATTCGAATTGAAATCATTCACACTCACCAGAGTGCTTCGTAAGTCGAAACAGGATCGCCGGAGAGGCGATCGAAGTTTTATGAAAATTTTCAATTTGTATGGAATTCCATTATAAAGTAAATTGAATGACCTCTTCCATTTTGTTCATAACTTTTGAAAGGGTAGATGCATAAACACCAAATTTAGACTAAATATAGTTTGGAATATTTAGAATTTTGACTTAGAATGTACTGGATTTAAGGTATCGATAAGTAGTCATATATTGATTGTTATTTTTAACGAATGAATGAATTGATTTTAAAAGGTTTTTTACAAAAGATATTTATAATATAACTCTCCTTTCAATTATTACTAGATTTTCCCATGTGTGCACTCGCTTTGTTTTCAAAGAAAATACGAAAATAAAGTCTCTAAGGCGAAAACTATCAATGGTGAAGGGCCAAGTAAAATTATGAGGCATCAATCTATATGAATATGCCAGATGCAATTCGAAGGACAAATAAAAACATTGCAATTCACAAGAAGTTTTTAGATTTCAGTAAATATTTAAATAAACGTAATATGGCTTATGTTTAGTCATATATCAATGACTTCCATTTGACTCGAGGACCAAATAATAGAACATTTGAGTGGATTTTTGAAGTTTCTTTAGGTTAGGTTGAAGATGAGGAGACGACAATGAGTCGGCCTGTTGTGCGTTCCTTATTCACGATCTTTTAAACCTGCAGATCGTAGCCTTGTCAAGCTGTTTCCAAAAGAACAACTCTTCTGCTTATTCAAAATGTAAATTGATATGTCGATACCTCCATTCTAAACTATGCTAAGTGCAAAAAGGTAGATTTTCAGGAGAGGCGATCAAAGTTTGATGAATTTTTTAAATTTGTGTGGAATTCCTTTGTAATGGAAATCGAATGACCTGTACTGTTTTGTGAATAACTTTTGATTGGGTTGACGGATAAACACCAAATTTTGACTGAATATAATTTGGAAGATTTAGAAATTAAAAATGCAATCTCCCTAAAACTATGCTAAGTCGACTTAGCATGTTTTAGAATAGAGAAGTATGTTGGAGAAGTAAAGTAATTACATAGGTATAACTAATATTAATACGAATTGCAATCACTTATACTCAACAGAGCCCTGAGTAGATATACAGTGGGTGGCATAAGTAATATTAATTCGAATTGAAATCACTCATACCCACCAGGGCACTTTGTAAATATTTTGAATATAAATACTAATATTAATTATTATTTTTTACAGGCAAATTAATTGACCTTGAAACGCGTTATACAAAACATTCAACATATAGTTTAACTCTTCTTTTAATTATATTTTTTCCTCTCAGTCTAATAAATTCTTTTTTAGCTCCCACAACTATTGCAAAATATGTTCTCCTTTCTACGAGCTTTTAATAGCTCCCCAAAGAATACAAAAAAGAAACAATAAAGATTTAAACAAACTATTAAAGTATTTAACGCGAATGGGTGTTCAATATATATGAATTGTTTATACAATATTTAACAGGAAGTTGGGAAAAAAAGAACTTCAGTGTTTGCAAAGTATACTTGGATTGCATGATTCACTTCCCGCCCCTCCCCATCATCTGTCTCACCACTGTTCAAATAATTTATTTAACTGAAATTGATTTCGATATTGTTAAGGCGGATGCGTTATTGCTCGTCCTTCTTTTTATGCTTTCAAGCGTTTTTTTTTTGTTTCTTCTTTTTGTTCTGAGCAATTTGTTTTATGTTTCCTTACTGGACTATTTTCCTGTGCAGCAGCGGAGCTTTAGAGTTGAGTTGAGTCGAGCTGTTCAAGTGAAAATTTTGTGGAGTTATATTTTAAAATATTAATCACTTCTTTTTAAAAGAGGATTTAAAAACAGAGTGGTAGTTGTGGTGGTGCTGATGGTCATGGTAAGCAGTTTGAGAGGATTTTCTCGGGATCTGATAGTATGTTTTTGCATTTAAGCAGCTTAAAACTAAGTAAATGAAATGTAGTTTTTAGAATATTCAAACTTAAGACTTTAGATTTGATGCTTTTGCTTTTACGAGCAAAAAATTAAAATAATGAAAATGTCAATAATCTATGGAGTATGAAAAAAATGTAAAATAGTTTTCTTTTGGTAAAAAAAATGATAGCATTATGAGATTTGTTCAATAGAGTTTAAATATCGCATAAATGTTTATAGAATATAGAATACCAGAAAGATGCTAGCTATATGACTCTACTACTCGTATCTTAAGAGTAATTCGATTTGTTTTTTGTCATGTTTTGTTTTTCAGTTTCTTTTTTAATTAAATTAAACAAAAAAATTAATAAAAATTTCATGTGCAGACGTACCAAAGAGGGTAAATAGAGCATCAGGCGTGACCATCTACAGAAAAAAGAGAGAAAAATAGAGATTTAGTTAGCAAGAGTTGACGTAAAAAAAATAAAATGATAAAAAATAAAACTTAGAAACAAACGAAGGAAATATTAAAAAAAAATGAGAAATTGGTCAGTTGTTAAAAAAATATGAGTAAAAAATAGAAACAAAAAAGTAAGTCAAGTTCGGAGATGGAAATGGGAAAAAAGAAGTGATGAAATTGACTTACTTTTCTGTTGTATAAAAACTGTTTATTCAATTTTATTTAATAAATACTTATGTTGGTATGAGAGTTTCATATTATTTCTTTTTAAATAAATAATAAGATGAAACATTAAATAAATTTTTTAATCAATTAAAACTTGAACTTAACATGGAATGCACTCTACAGATAATCTCATATATGTTTTCCAAACAAAGAGTTAACCATAAAGTAGCCTTGTCAAGCTGTTTCCAAAAGATCAATTCCTTTGCTTATTTAAAATGTAAATTGATATGCGTTTCGTGGCAGCAAAAGAGTTACATGTAATAAAGAGTATACGAGGGGTGGTATAAGTGATATTAATATGTATTGCAATCACTTATACCCGCCAGAGGCCTGAGTGCTAATACAGTGGGTGGTATAAGTAATATTAATTCGAATTGTAATCACTCATACCCACCAGAGTTCTTCGTAAACAAATAGACACATATTAATTGTTAATTTTTAACAAGCAAATTAATTGATCTTGAAATGTTTTTTATAAAAGATTTTTACAAATTATCTCTTCTTTGAATTATTGGAAGATTTTCCCATGTGTGCACTCGCCTATGTCAGATAAATTAAATTTTTTTGTCGGTTTTTGTTAAAAAAAAATAAATAAATATACAAAAATAAAAGTTTAACATCTCTGAGAGCGAGTAAGGAAAATATAGCATGAAAAATGAAATGTTGTATGATTATAGTTGGCAAAAGCAAAAATAAACAAAAAATTTAAACTCAATGGAGAAAGGAAATGTAATGTCAAATGCACAAACACGCACACAATATGAAATATGTCATTTCTTAATTCAAATGATCAGTATAACGATTATTTATTGAGGAAAATTGAATTGTCTATATATATATGTATATATTAATTGTATTTCATAAATTCGAATTCTCTTCGTCGTCGTGTCATTGTTATTAGGTTAAAAAATTAGAAGAGAACAAAACTAATGACAATTTAAATTGATTGTAGTTATATTAATATATGTATGTACTATGGAATATATATTTATACTAGGTACAAAAAGTCTGTATACAGAGGAATTTTTGTAGAAATAATTTGAAATAAGTTAAAATGAGTTGAAGGTAATTTGCAACCCATTCCGATTCGTAGGGTGTGAAGTTTAAATGTGGTTTAAAGTTGTTTTCAGCCAAGACACAAACCTACCCCAATCAAAGCAGCAATGTGGAGAACCGCCAAAACTTTTTTTAAAAAAAAAACAATGTTTTTATAGGAAAAATATCTTAAGCCAAAGAAAATATATAAGAAATAATTATTATAATTCCCACATAGCCAATTCGCATTGGTCCGATGCATATTAGTTGATATAATTAGGCATCCCAAGTCGGTTCCAATAAAGCTTTATTGCCAAGTATCAAAACATGGTTATTATAATAATTCGTAATAGGACGTAATACATATGCTATTCAGATTAGGTATTCCCAGTCAGATCAATTATTCAGTATCAACAAATTATGCATTTATCTGGTTTTCGGTGATAAAAATCTGAGTTATTCATTCGATGGGTTAATGTCTTGGCTAAAATAGCTTCAACTCCATACCCTTAAGGCTTTGAATCTAGCTAATTGGTGTCTCTGCTAACATCTTAAGTCAGACTTTTCGAAAGTAGTATAAAGTAAAAATACTTCAAAAGGGGAAATAAATACTACTAATATTAAAATTTAGCATTTCAGCTTTAAATACGTTTATTTTAATTTATATAAGTTAATATAAATATACTACTACTGAAGTCTAAATATGTATTTGAAGTAAAATACTGCAAAACTCTATTTAATTACTCTTCCTAATAAAAAATAATTAAAATTGTTCAATTTAATGTAAAAAAAAAATAATTCATACTAACCTCTTCATTTAAATTCGAAACAAGCAACACATTCGAGAAACCACGCAATGCAGGGGCGGCTGTCTGTAGGGCGCCACTATTGGCAAGAGCAAAAGCGCCCAAATTTGGTATGCCGCTGCTGTAGCCACCGGCCAAGGGGGTACCGATGCCCAAAGCAAATGGTGGCAGCACTCCGGGTGCACCAAGACCATTCACTAAAATCCCAGCAGAGAGAAAAAGAAAAAAAGGAAGAAAAGAACATTGTTAATATTATCTTTAAAAACATAGAAGAGTTAAATGATTGTTAAAAGTTTTTGTAAAGTACTATAACTGCATACATCTTAAGGTTAAAGAGTTACTAGTTATTAAATATATTTATAAGTATATTTTTAGCATCCAAATGTATCAAAAAAGATTCAAGTTAATTGGTTAGTATTTGATTGATTCTTTTAGTTATGTGTGTGAGTGTGAAGAATAACAAAATTGAATCAAAAAAAAAATTAAACAAATAAAAAAATGCAAAAAAATCACAAATCATTACTATGCTTGGATTAATTCATATAATTATTACAAAAATTGCACAAAAATCAAAACAAATCAAATCGAAACTAAATGCAACGTAACGTAACGAAATGAAAATCAAAAGGAAAGTTTAAGTGTTACCTATTTTATCACCTGTTAGAGAGGGCCTTTGACGGGCCGCTATCATAAGTAAATCGTTTGCATTCACTAGACCGCCAGCGGTGGGCATTATGTCGGCGCCCGGTTCGCCGGGTGGCAATGAGGGATTTGTGAAATCACGTGACTTATCATTGTTGTATTTCACATTGAGCGTGGTCATTTTGCTGTTGTCAATGCGCAGCGTACAGCAGCCGTTGTAGATATTTTGGCCATCCAATATGGTTTTGGCATGTTGGGCCGAATGAGCATCCGGGTATTGTATGAGGGCCTGGAAAGCGAAAGCAAAAATAAACTTATTAGAAGTACAGAAAATTAAATGGAAAATATTCGCAATAACGTTTGAAATCATTTTATTTTATTTGAATTTATTTGAATTAAATTGAATTAATTTGAGTTTATTTGAATTTATTTGAATTTATCTGATTTTATTTGACTTTATTTGAATTTTTCTAAATTTATGTGAATATATTTGAATTTATTTGAGTTTGTTTGAATTTATTTAAATTTATTTGAATTTATTTGGATTTATTTAAAATTATTTGGATTGATTTGAGTTTATATGAATATATTTGAATTTATTAGAATTAATTTGAATTCATATGCATTTATTTGAATTTACTTGCATTTATTTGAATTTATTTGAATTAATTTGAATATATTTGAATTTATTTGAAGACATTTAAATTTATTTGAAATTATTAGAATTTATTTGAACTTATTTGAATTTATTTCAAATTTATTTGAATTTATTTTAAATTATTTGAATTTATTTGAATTTATTTGAATTTATTTCAATATATTTGGATTTATTTGAATTTATATGATTTTATATGAATTTGTATGAATTTATTTCAATATATTTGAATTTATTTGAATCTATATGAATTTATATAGATTTATTTGAATTTATTTTAATATATTTAAATTTATTTGGATTTATTTGAATTTATTTAAATTTATTTGAATTTATTTTATACTTATTTGAATTTATTTGGATTTATGTGAAATTATTTGAAAATATTTAAATTTATTTAAATTAAATTGAATTTATTTAAGTTAATTTGAATTTATATGAATTTATTTGAATTTATTTGAATCTATTTGAATTTATATGAATTTATTTGAATTTACTTGAATTTATATGAATTAATTTGAATTTATTTCAATATATTTGACTTTATTTGACTTTATTTGGATTTATTTGAATTTATATGAATTTATTTGAATTTATTTGAATTTATTTGAATTTATTTGAATTTATTTGAATTTATTTGAATTTATTTGAATTTATCTGATTTTATTTGAAATTGTTTGAATTTATTTGAATTTATCTGATTTTATTTGAAATTATTTCTATTTATTTGAACTTAAATTTTTTGTTTTAAAAAAATAATGAAACAATAATTGGATCAAATGACTTTTCTTTATTATAATGAACAACAGTATTTTAATGTATAAATCTTCCTCGATATGAATAGTGCTGTTTTTTTGTTGGGTATACCGAAAACAAATTCCTTAAGTCATTCTTAAATCAAGGATATATGTATTTTGTCATTATTTCAATGGCAACATACATTGAATTTAGGACATTTACCTGCACAATTGTAATTCCTTTAAAGGCAATTGTAATTGCCTCTATTTTTAGTAATAAAATGCCCTTACTTTAATTATAAATCATCTTTAAAATTATAAACACGCCGTCTTCAAAATTAGGAAAATTATGTCCATAAATTGAAGATAACATTATTGATACAAGGGCACTGTTTCAGTACCAACATATGGATGTCGAAATAGTCTAAATACATTTATTCACATTTCTAATTTATACACCTTCTGATTTTAAAATTATTAAATGGAAGACAAAATCATTGATATAAGGACAATTCTCAATAATTTCTGTGAGTGAAGAAAATTTCTTTCACATTATATATGTATATGCTGACTTCAATATTAGAAACAAAAAGGGGCTAAAGGTAAAGACAAAATCATTGATCCAAAGACAGTAAATAAATTCATTATATTTGTAAATGTTTCATAATGTTAATGTAGACATTTTTTTTACAGAGAACTTGGTCTTAAATTTATGTTCGGATTTTTTGTGACATTAAATTAAGGATCTATCGCCTTTAAAAAATATAATTTTTGCACATAGTTCACTAAAAACTGTCTTCGATTTTATTTCACTGCAATTTTTGTAAAATAGAGTATATTCAGAAACAAATGTTTCATGGTTTTTTAAATAAATTTTTATTATTCCAATGAACATCTTCATTATTGTAGATAAACGTTTCTTAAAAATAAGGAAAATGTTCTTTGGAATGAAGAAGAAAGAACATTGAAAGAACCAATGAACATTTTCATTATTCAAGAGAAAAGTTTCTTAAAAATATAGTAAATATTCTTTGGAATAAAGAAGGGAAATAAAATGTCTATGGCAATTTCTGTACAGACGATTATTCTCAAAGAAGTTGTTCTTTCTTTAAAGGAACATTTCCATTAGTCCTAGAGAAACGTTTCTTGAATATAAGGAACATTTTCTTTGGAATAAAGAAAGAAGACAATCATAAAACATTTCTTTGAATTAAATAAGTTATTCTGTGTTTTATGTTTAAACATATGAACTTATTTTAAAGGGATGGATTTTTTTCTCTGTGAGAGAAATTTTGAGAGCATCATTAAAGTTTGCAGAACTTTCCGCTAACAAACGGTGGTAAATTAACGTACGTATTTTTGCGTTCTGTGAGAGAATAATTGTTGAGTCATTAAATTAAAGACAATTATATAAATTTTCAGTAAGATACTAAAATGTATTATATGTTTTCCATTTACTAGTTATCATTTCAGGTTTACCGTTTTTTTTTTTGATTTTTTATAAATATCTTTCGCATTCACTTACCTGGAATGTATTGTTCTTCGTAAAGGTAACAATTTTCAAAACCTTGCCGAATCTCTGGAATATCTGATGGAGTATATCCAATGAGACCGGGTACAATTGAGATTCCACAATAACACGCAATACGGTATTCGGTCCACCGGCAGCATTGGCATTGCCCGTCAGCGAATTAACGGCATTTGTGTTGTTCTGTAAGACGGCCACTGAGGTGTCGGTGGTATTGGCGGCACTATTCGCATTGGCCGCCCCACACAGAGGCAATGGGGAACCGGATGCCGGTGACTGTATGCGATATTCACACGGTACGAGTGCACCCTGAAAAAAAGACGAAACGGAAAAAGTTTAAATAAGAACAACAATTTTAAACAAAAAAAACATAAAAGAGAAAACTAAGAGTAATATGGCAAGGATTAGAATTTTTGTTCGCTTTTCTTTGCATTTTTGAAAGGAGCGTTTCATGTTTTCGTTTCCTTCGTTCGATGTTGTTTAAAAAACCATTTCGTCGTAATGTTTACTTAAAAGCTTAATCTACTTTTCGAAGTGATTTTGTTTTTTGTTTTTCTTTTTCTCTTTCATAAAAAATAAGAATTAAAAAATACAACACTACCCAATCCTAAGACAACGCACACCAAAAAATGTGAAAAAAAGTTTTATTTGTTTTGTGCGGTCAAGTCAAAAGAAAGTTTACTTAAGGATTATAAGGGTACTGTCGCCCTGTATCCGGTTTGGCTTTGAAGCTAGGCAACGAAAACATGTCATAAAAAGGTAAAGCAAAGTTTTCTTTTTTTGGGGAATAATTTTTTTTTCCAAAAAACCCAGTCTGTCTGTCAGACAACAGATGAATGAAAAAAAGACAACATGTTAAAGAAACCCCAGAATTTTATGGCGGCCAACGTTGGGAGGGATGGGTTATAGAATGTCATAAACTCATCCTCTCTGTTGTATACCTTCAAAAACAACAGGAACAGGAAACAAATCAATCACACCTCAATATTGATTTAAATGCATGCATAGTACACATACCACTGAGTAGAAAGTGGAGGCGAGGGGGAGGAGAGCAAGACATATAAAAATCTTGTCCTGTGATCGGAAAACAATTTAATGGGAAACGGAAGTTAAGTTATGCCCCAGTGCGTGTTGATTTTTCATGCGGCGACGAATCACCGTATCACAAACAATACAGAGGGACGGACGGACAGACACATACTTCACACCCAAAAGTGATGCGAGGCACAGTGTCAACCGGCAAAGGTAAACTTTAAGATGAACTCACGGCAGAGAAGCCATCACGTAGTATCAGCGGCAAAAAAGTTTACATTTAAAAAAATAAACGCATGAAGAACATATTACCCAAGCGTGTGATTCTCGTTTTACGCACACAGACATGACGCGCCGCGCCAACCAAACACAGCAAGGACGAAAGGAACACCACCACCAGCAGAGACAACAACCTCAAAATAAATAAACACTATGCCACCGGCACAGTGTGCAGGTGGCAGCAAATGTCGGTAGGTAACTACACTGAGAAAAATCGTTCTTAGAGTTTTACAAAAGCTACACTGAACAGTCGTTGGCATTGTTTTGGCGCCAAAGGCAATAAAACATGGAAATAACTTAATTTTGTGCTTTATTTAATGATAATGTAATTAGGATTAAGTATTTATATTAATCGTCCTTATTCCAGT
Organism: Eudasyphora cyanicolor; assembly: GCA_963930755.1. Classification (NCBI taxonomy): domain Eukaryota; kingdom Metazoa; phylum Arthropoda; class Insecta; order Diptera; family Muscidae; genus Eudasyphora; species Eudasyphora cyanicolor. Next base: position 342,879,345 of record OZ005734.1, on the reverse strand, counting down.
TGGCGTCGTCGACGTCGTCACGTCATTTTCGTCATATCTATGAAGTTCTAGCTTTGTCATCTTTACGCCAAAACGAATGTTTTTGGTATCCATGAACTTCCAAAAACCCTTTTTATAACTTAAAAATATTTAAAAAAATTTCAAAATTTATGAAGTCGTCAATCTAAACAGTGTCGACTAAGAATCGACTTCGACGACGTCAACTGGAATAAGGGCGAATTATCTTTGGCAATGTAATTACATTTAAAATAAAATAAAATAAAATAAAATAAAATAAAATAAAATAAAATAAAATAAAATAAAATAAAATAAAATAAAATAAAATAAAATAAAATAAAATAAAATAAAATAAAATAAAATAAAATAAAATAAAATAAAATAAAATAAAATAAAATAAAATAAAATAAAATAAAATAAAATAAAATAAAATAAAATAAAATAAAATAAAATAAAATAAAATAAAATAAAATAAAATAAAATAAAATAAAATAAAATAAAATAAAAAAATATAAACAAAAATAAAATATAAACAAACATAAAATAAAATAAAAGTAAAATTTCGTCTCAAAGAAATATCGCTGCTTAAAAAATTGCGTTTTAAATATAAGTTTTTGTTTAAAAAACATACAGAATTTTTTTCCCACAAAAGAAATGTGTATTTTTTCTTTAGAAAAATCTTTGTTTTAAAGAAGACTTTTTGTTTTCAAGATAAGTGTTAGGTTATCGGGTCTGTTCTGTAGCAAGGTGATTTGAAATCACGGTGATTTTAAAATCACCGGCGACTTACAATCACTGTTGGAGTTCGAAATCGTCCGGTTTATTAATTATAGCCTCCCAAATAAGATTGTTCGAAATATGTTCGGGTAATTTCGAACTCCAAAAGTGATGTTAAGTCGCCGGTGATTTTAAAATCACCGTGATACCAAATCGCCGTGATTACAGAACAGACCCGTATGTTAGGTTAGGTTGAATAGAGGAGACGTTTCATGTCCTTGGACATACACTTAAGTCACTGGTTCGGCCTGTTGTGCGCTCCTTAACAAAAGTGTTTCTTTACGAAAAATCTTTGGTTTGAAGAAAACTCTTTGTTTAAAAAAAAATCTTTATTTTAAAGAAAACTCTTTGTTCTAAAGAAAACCCTTTGTTTTAAAGAAAACTCTTTATTTTAAAGAAAACTCTTTGTTTTAAAGAAAACTGTTAGTTTAAATAAATACCGTTAGTTTTAAAGAAAACTTTTTGTGTTATAGTATTAAAGAAAAGTCTTTCTTTAATGGAAAACTCTTTTTTAAAGAAAACTTTTTGTTTTAAAGAAAACTCTTTGTTTTAAAGAAAATTTTTTGTTTTAAAGAAAAGTGTATGTTCAAAGGAAAATAATTTTCTTTGGTTGAAAAGTTAGGAAAAAGTAATTTTCTTTATAATTTTCTTTGTTTCAATAAACAATTTATTTCAGTGTAGTTATCGGCTATGGTGTCCTTCGTCAATGTCCTCCCTAGGAATTTTCAACTGCGAGAGTCGCGTTACCATACGTAGACACAAAAGTGTCAGAATGTAGTACGTGCTGTGCTTATGAAAAATCTTAACTTGCTAAACTTAGACACAGAGACAGACGGATGGACGGACAGACAAGCTCGCTTTAACTTTCATAAAATGCTTTTCCTTCCGTTTTACTGGAGCAATAATAAAAATTGATTAGAATTGCAAAAGAGATGACAACAGCAACGACAATGACATCGAGAGCGAAAACGAAAACGACAAGGATAATGGAGCCGACAAAGATGTTGGCGTTAACGTTTCAAATATTTTCTTGGCTGAAAGCACGCATCTTTTTTACACCTGACCACAAATGCATCCATAAGGATTCATTTTCAGTTTTAGGTACTAAGGCAAATTGTTATAGAGACCACAAAAAAATCATTTTGTATTCAATTATTTTAAGGAGACAAGATAAAGTATTTGGTGGACAACAAAATGTGAGTGGTTTTTTGGTGGGAGAAATAAGGAACTGAAACATTGTTAGTCAAAAATGTATTCTATATTTTTTTGAGCAAATTTTAAGAATATTTGTCTTTAGACCACAAAAAAAAACACAGTAGAGGACAAAATTCCACCAAAACCCAGAAAAATAAATTCCTAACACTTTTCTGCAAATTTCTTACTGAGCATACGTTTGTATATACCTATTGGGATTCGCTGGTTTCTATGAATGCATCTAATGCCTAGGAGAAAAGCTATATGGCTGTTAATTTGGCGATTTCTAGCTATTGGCTTTTAAAAAATAACTTTTTATATTCGTTCTCTAAAAAAGGAAAAATGTCACATCATCTGTCCAATTCATTGCCTACTGTCTCAAAACAAAAAACTCTTTTAGCAGTAAAATGCTCTATGAAAACTCGAGGGAATTCCCCAAATTATGCTAAAGAATACACATTTGAGGATAACAAGTGTCCTTCTTCAACTTCAGCTCGCCCAGTATTCAGCCCCATTCACCCCCTTGGCCGAGGGCCTCCGATTGAGCTAAAGTCCCTGTCCTGTTGCTTGTGTTTGTTTAGCCGAAATTGAGGTATGACATATTTTTATATATATTTTTAGAGAGAACGGAAAAAATATGTTGCTTTTTTGTGGACCAAAAGCCCAGGTAACAACAAACAAACAATGAAAAATGCTATTCTAAATGAAAATATACTTTGGGGATTTGTGGTGGTGAATGGCAGAACGAAACAAAGACCGTAGATTGGGACTAAAAATAGGAAAATAGAAAAAAGTTGCAACAGCTTTAACTTCATAGCCACCTTGTCTTCCTGAGTTTTTGCTTCCTAGGTCCTCTCATCATTATCCTCATAATCATCAAAAATGCCGAAAAGGAATTTTTTTGCCTGAAACTGAGGAAACTATGACAATAAAAGCTTTTAAGAAGAAGTTTGCCAAATGTACAAAGTTTTGCTTTTACTTTCTCGCCTTGTTGTTTTTTAAAGTTAACCATCCCGTTTCTGGAGAGTGGGAGCGGAAAAAAATCCCCTCTTAAAAATTGTTCTTCTACAAAACAAAACGCAGAACGTAAGGATGGAGCAGATAATCCCTGAACATTAAAAAAATGAAAAACAACAGCAGCATAAACGGAAAAAAGACGTGGAAAAACGTTGCCGAGACGAAACTGATGATGATGAGGGCCATGAAGAAGTAGTACTGCTGCTCTACTCACCGGAAAAAAAACTTAGTTATTTATGCAAAGAGTATTAAATAAACCACAAGCAGCAACAAACTTAATACACACTCAAGCTTACCGGGTAAGTGTGAGGGTAAGGCAATGGGGTAGTGCAGTTGCACTCTCAAAAGTGCACTCCTGCCATTATCCCATCAACAGATACGATAAAACACAACCACAATAGCAGCAGCAGCAGAAACGGCAGCAGCAACATGTCCTTGTTGCTGGTTTGCAATGCTTTGTAGCTCCGCTCACTATGAGGGCAACAAATTGATGGAATTGTTGCCCCAACTATAACAACAACGACGACGGCAACAGCAAACAATCAACAACAACAAAGCGTGGCAACACAAGGAAGGCACAAACAAAACGCCGTCATAAAAAACAATGACAAGTGGATGCTTTTATTTAAAGTTTCATAAATGTGATTGTTTTATGCTTTTGTTCAAGAGCCAGAAAGCGTGTCGACGACGAAGAAAGGCAACAAGTTGATAAAACAGAGAAAAAAGGGGAAAGAGGAAAAACACTAAACTAAAACAAACTTTAATATAAATATACTTAAAGTCGGTCAAGAATGACTGTAGAGGAACTCTACATTACAGAGATTTTAGGAGAAAAAAAATAAAAATTAATAAAAAAATAAATTAAATGAAGAACAATATAATTTAAATAAAATAAAATAATATAAAATATAATAAAATATAATAAAATAAAATAAAATAAAATAAAATAAAATAAAATAAAATAAAATAAAATAAAATAAAATAAAATAAAATAAAATAAAATAAAATAAAATAAAATAAAATAAAATAAAATAAAATAAAATAAAATAAAATAAAATAAAATAAAATAAAATAAAATAAAATAAAATAAAATAAAATAAAATAAAATAAAATAAAATAAAATAAAATAAAATAAAATAAAATAAAATAAAATAAAATAAAATAAAATAAAATAAAATAAAATAAAATAAAATAAAACATAAAATAAAATTAAATAAAATAAAATAAAATATAAAATAAAATAAAATAAAATAAAATAAAATAAAATAAAATAAAATAAAATAAAATAAAATAAAATAAAATAAAATAAAATAAAATAAAATAAAATAAAATAAAATAAAATAAAATAAAATAAAATAAAATAAAATAAAATAAAATAAAATAAAATAAAATAAAATAAAATAAAATAAAATAAAATAAAATAAAATAAAATAAAATAAAATAAAATAAAATAAAATAAAATAAAATAAAATAAAATAAAATAAAATAAAATAAAATAAAATAAAATAAAATAAAATAAAATAAAATAAAATAAAATAAAATAAAATAAAATAAAATAAAATAAAATAAAATAAAATAAAATAAAATAAAATAAAATAAAATAAAATAAAATAAAATAAAATAAAATAAAATAAAATAAAATAAAATAAAATAAAATAAAATAAAATAAAATAAAATAAAATATTTCAAACAAAAATTATTTATTGATGAGAAGTAATAATAAATAAAATAAGATAAATGTACATTACATTTTCTGGTGTCATTTTTGTCGCCTATGCTCAATTCGTTGTTTGAAAAAAAATACATATTAACAATTTTGCCCAACGATTGAAAACCCAAATCCCAACGATTGAAAACTCTGCTTATGTACAAATATGAACTGTTTTTATTTCTGAATTGAATCGAAGGACTAATCGAGAAAAAATTGTAAACAATTTTTTTTTTAAATTTTTCAAAGGACAGAATTCCAAATCTCTGCTTATGAATAAATACGATATATCAGTGGTTTTGAACTGAAAAAACCCTTGAAAGTTTTATTATGGATAATGTCAGCTTTCATTTGCAATTGGTTTCATCCCATTCCCATTTTGGTTGTTGCACTGTGTTATTTTCCTGGGTGCAACAATGCACATTCAGTATCAAACGTACTGCGAGAATATTTTGATTTCTTGAGAAATCCACATATATTTTTATTTTCGAATCGATGTTCTAATCGCAGAAAAATTAAAAATTTTTCAATAGGTTCGAAGAACCAAATTCTAAAGCTTGAAACAAATCTACTTAAAAAATATATTGTATATTTTATATATATATTTTTATTTTTGAATCGATTCGAAGGACTAATCGGAGGAAAATTATTACATAGCCTTAATGCAACTCTCAAAGGTAAAATAGAAGGAAAACGATCCAGGGGAAGAAGGAAAACTACTCCTCCTCAATGCTGCTAAGAATAGGCAGCTCACCATCACTTAATAATAGTTTAAAAAAACGTTTTAAGTTAAACATATTTACAATCGAAAATGTATGATCGTAAAAGATCCGAATACAGATTAGCAAATAAGAAGAAATGGTTGGTCGGAAAGGTATTTGCCTGAATAAGTGCTAAGAAAAGATACGTCCGCGAAGTACAGGGTTCAGAGCATAAATGGAAAACAATTGGGTTCCATAAGATGAATTGATGAATCCAATAGATTCAAAAAACTATATCAATGTAAGTCGGTATTTATTCTTTAATTTTCGGTGTTTCAAATACAGGAGTATAAGTACTTATAGTACATTAATTCAATTTTAAAATTATTCTAAATATATTATTATTCGAATCAAGCTAGGGGAACATAATTTAGGTCGGAGGACCAAGAACCAATTTCGAATGATGGTACAAATTTTCTGCTAAATGAACCAATGCTTATTCCTCAATTATTGTTGTTTTAGATAAAGACGAATTAGAATTAGGGGAAAATAATGTATATCGAATGACCAAATTCCAAAATTCGAAGAACCTAATTTGATTGCTCAAAAAAATATTCATTAAATATTATTCTCCTTCGAAGGACCAAATTTCAAAAGTCGAAGAACCAAATTTATTTTTTTAAAAAATATTCATTCAATTTTATTCTCCAATTTTTGTTATAATAAATAAAAAATAAAGAACATTTTTTAAAAGCTCTCTTTGAACCTTCAAGCAATGTTGTTACTAACTTATTTAAATTAAATTTTATTATTTCAGAGTTTCACCTTATTTGTATTTGATTTATGGCGTAAAATGTAGCCTAAAACTAGATAAAGGGCAATATACTCGTATATATTTTATTATCAAATTTTAAGGTGGCACATGTGGTAAACTCCTGAAGGCACTTGAGTGAGATTTTATTTGGAAAAGATTATAAAATAGACGCAACAATTTGTATAACGATAACAATGGGAAATCATGGGAAAAGGATGTAAACCCTAAAATATTATCTGGAAATAAAATTAGGAGGAGAAAAAAAAATACTAACACTTCGATAGAGCAAGATTTTCCTATTTTCCTACAATTCCTTAAGTTGTGTAAATATTTTAATATTTATTTATCTCACATCTCTAGAATAAAAAGGGTTAAGACACTTTCCGGTTTTTATAGGCATTGTTATTCTTTATTATCTATTATTGGTTATTTATTCACCGCAAATACATAGGCACACACACACATCGCACAGACACATCGAGAAACAAACACGCGTGAATATATCTTTTGACTGTTAGCCTTGTGGCAAGGATATTGGCAAGGACACGGGTATGGGCATGAGTAATGCCATCCATGGCTATGACAAGAGTGCCGAGAGTGAAGCTGTGGCGCGGTGGTAAAGGTATTTACTTGACACTCGAATTCCAGACGCATGGTAAAATGTAATTGAAATCCATTTGCTCACGTCACCAGCAATCTCGTGATATTTGTGTGTGAGCGTGCGTGCGTGTGGGGATCATCATAGCAAACAATTCGTGGTTTATGTACAGAAATAACAACACGTACATACGAACGTTACGTCGTATCTCTAACCAACCAACCAAGCAAACTCTGTGGCAGGCAGTCAGTCAGTCAGCAAAACCATACCACCATCTCTCCCCTAAGTCCTGGCCAAAAAGCTTCAATTCTATTCGGGGGGAAGGGAAAGAAAAGGAGCTCACATATGAGAGGAGCCTGCCAACAATAAACAACATCAACAACAATCAGAATAGCAAAACCTTAGAGAAGCAACAAGAAAATGTGTATAAATAAATATTTGTACACACACTTACAATAATATTAGCGTGTATTATTTGCCAAGAGAATAGAATAACAGAATTCACTCACTCATACACACACGGAGACAAAAATACATATAGTCGTACTCACATGTGTACACAGCAGTATAAACAAAAGTGTAAAAGAACGCGCAACAATTCCGCCAACAAAAGGACTAGAACAGGATGAATGGCATTATACAGCCAATACACGAACAAAGAATGTCTGAATGAAAGTATAAAGTCACAATGAATATTGCCACTTGAGTTTGAAGTACAACAAAAAAAAAAATGCTGATGTGTGTATGCGAGTGGTGGGGTGGAGGAAGTGTGATAATTTGAGGTTATGGGAGTAAAAATCAATTGGAGTTTTTGGCATAGGATTTGATTTTTGTTAATTGGGCTTGAAGGACCAATTACTAAATCGGGTTTAAAAATCACTGCATTGGGTAAATGATATACAAATTATAAATGATATGATTCTGAAAGTAGCTCTAAATATTTTTTGTAATTTTTGCTTCAGTTCGAAGGACCAAATATTATAATTTAGTGCAAGTGTTAAAGATAAAATAAAAATATATTTCGTTAGAAAAACCTATATACTATTAAAAAACGTTTAAAGTCAGACGGGCATTTCGGATTTTAATTGGACTCGAAGGACCATTTACTGAATTGCGGTTAAAAATCATCACATTAGAAAAGAAGAATAGAAATGACAATAGAGTTTCATCATCACATTAAAAAAGAGGAAAGCTTTCCTGAAAGTAACACTTAATATGTATGTATTTCGTAATTTTTGTTTGAGTTCGAAGGACCAAAAATAACAATTTAGTGCTATTGCTAAAGATCGAGCAACAAATCAAAACATATAAACAAAAAATTTATATTTTACCCAGTAAGGTAAAATTAAAGCCAGGTCGAAGGACCAAATGTTGTTAAAATACATCACACCTGAAAATCGATTTTAAAAAGGGAAGAAAACGACTTTTGTTTTAAATAAAATTATTTTGTTGTTTGTTATTATTTTTAGTTCCACTAAATAACTAACCCCAGATCTTACAACCTCCGGTTAGAGCTAACTTACAGCTAAAAAATAAAAATCTCATACAATTTGGCAGATATAACTGTAGGTTAGCTCTAACTGTAGGATAACCCAAGATTGTGGAATTGGCGGTAAATGTTTAAAACCTAAAAATTGAGCATCAACATTTATTAAAAAAAAAACGAGAATCAAGTTAAATAACTAAATGTTTCAAATGAAAAAAATTTAACATCAGCAGTCAGTTACAAAGTCAAGACAACAGAGGTTGTCAGAGAATGATTAACCAACTGATATTTGTGTGAGATCATTGATTTTGTGCAATATGATTAGATATAAATACGTGAAAATTTCTCAGGGTAAATACTATAATGTATAAAATGTTATATACAAGCATTTTTTGATAAAAAGAAGGCTTATTTATTTATACGGTTCGAAGGACCAAATGTAAAAATAGTGTTTCTTAAGTTCTGCATTTTGGCGGAGTTCGAAGGACCAAACTAGAGAAATTATGAAAATTGCTTTAGTTGGAGGGAAATCGCGACTTTTGCAAACATTTTGATTCATGTGCAAAATATGCAAATATATAGATATTTCCCAAGATGAGATAGGTGTTGTATATGGGCATTTCCGCCGAACGGTCAACTAGGGCCGAAAAATAAAATGTTGGTAATCACCGTATTTTATTGTGAATAATTATAAAAAAATGAATACAAAATGTCTAAATTTTTAAAATGTAATAGTTTCATAGCATATCTCAGTTGTTTTCATGAGAAAATTTGCATAAAACTGAAAAATTTTATTTTTTTCCATTTTAAGCTACTTTTACAGACATTTTTATATTTAATTATTTTACATATAAAAACATATGTTATGCTTGCACTCTTTCTACAAAACTTCTCTATTGCAATCAATTAAGAAGAGAAAATGCAATGAGACCAAAAAAAAATCGATTAACGATTAATTTAACGGTTAAAACAGATGGAAAAATCGTACGTTCGCGACCGGCACCTAAGCCAATTAGAAAAAAACAATAGAGATAATTTATTGTATAAAAACTCGATAGAAAGCTATATTAATCCTCTTTTAAAATAAATTAATAGCTTTAGAATATTTCGTTCCTTTTCGCAGATTTTTGCATATTACTAGATTTAGCCAAAGTTGACTTCTATTTCCCGTACGTTCGGGACCACATGTTTATTGCTATCATTACGAAAACTAAAACTCGATGAAACCCACCTTTTGCACCTAACATAGAGCTACCAATTTGCTATCAAATCACCAAAAAAATGCGGGGAAAATTTTTGTTTTCTATATTTTTTGTACATCAAAAGCGTAGGTTCGCGACCCGCGGAAATGGCCATATATTAAGATAAAGTTTAGGTTTTCATTGGGATCGAAGGACCAAATATAAAGGTAGAAATAAATTAAAAAAAATTAAAACAAACAAAAACGTCAGGGGTTTGAAACATGTCCTTAAAAAAGTCACATAAAATCGAATGACCGGTTTAATGGAATAGAATATTTTGATTTGTATGAAAGAAGGATCAAAGGTGCGATATACCATCCAACTGGTTTAATATAACGCTTTGAAAATGTTCTCATAAAACATATTAAATTGTTCAGTACCCACTATACGAGTATAATTCAAAAACTTAGATTTTACTCGAAGAAAATTTAGAGATAATTGCGGTTTTTGTTTCGACTCAAATACTAATTTAAGCATTTAACGCTGCAAATATTTTTTAGATTTCTTGAAATATATTTTTGAGACTGGAAGTAGAGGTTTTTATAGGCAGAATCATAAACGAAATCCTTTTTATGATCATAACACCTTGAGAATTTAACTGTAAAGTAACTGTTAAGTCCCGACTATACAATGTCTAGGAGTTTGAACTTGTAACGGGTTATACTCATTTATTGAGAGAAGTAAAGCCTGGAACTTACGAGTGCTACAAATGCGAAAACATCACTATCCCATAGAAACAGAAGTTTAGTAACTGTCACTAAAACAATTAGAATTTTTTATTTTATTTAAAAAAAGTTTTTTGCTGGAAAGAAAAAAACCATAAAAAATATTAAAAAACGGAAAAATATTGTTTAATCCTTTTTTAAAGTTAAAATCCTAACAAAGAAAGCAAGCTTGAAAAAAAATCTATGGATAAATGTACAAATTATTACCCATATTATAAAATCAGGGAAATTTAGCTAAATTTCAATTAATTAACAATGGAATTTTTCCCTAAAAATGCTAGAGATTACAGATGTAATTTATGATTCGAATCGAAGGACTAAATTTGGGAAAATAGTTTAATTTTTGTATGAAAATGAGAAAGAAATATTTATAATAAACAATATATAAACTTGTATTATTTTCTTAATAACAAAATTTTAAATAGTTGGCTATATTTCTGAAGTCAGCTAATTTGCAATGGAATTTTTCCCTTAGAATGCTAGAAATTACAGATGTAATTTATGATTCGAATCGAAGAACCAAATTTGGGAAAATAGTTAGATTTATGAATGATAATGGTTTTCAGATGTCCTAAGTATATTTTCCTACTTAAGATCGAAGAACCAAAAATAAAAAAAATGCCTTAACTATATATTAAGTTAAACTTTGTTATAGGTGCCTTTATTTCAAATATTCTAATATATTTCACATTTTTTAATACTATCCTTTTCGCAATGAGTGATTGTGAAACTCAGAAAAAGTTGGTTATTTTTTGGAGAACATCTATATAATTTTTTCCAGGTAAAGATTTTATCCAATAAATGTCTTGAATAATTTTATGTTCGGAAGATTTAAGAAAATAATAATCCATTTTTGTTCATCCCTTCCCATCTATAATCCACCCTCGTTTCGCTGATGTTAAACAATGATTTTGCTACTAAAAATGTGATGGCGCAGCACTCCACCAATCATACCTCAACCCCCCCCCCCACCTGTGAACTGAGAACCTTTGGTACTCCTGCCGCCTCTACTGCTGCTGCTGCTGTTCCACGTTGGTAATATATCAATGTAAATCCCTTTTATTTCATCATATAATACTTTCAAGAAGAATCAGCTTGTTGATTTTTCTATTTGCTTTTTGTTTTCTCTGATATTTTTTTTTACTTCTTATGCGAGCGTGTGTGTTGAAAATAGCATATAATCTGGGATATGGTCAGAGGGGTTTGCGGCAAGAAGAGATTGGGAAATAATGGAGGGGGATAGGGTGACTGACATAGATGAAATCTTTTCGTGTTTTTGTGGCTTAACTGCTTGCCAGAGTTGTTGCATTAGATTGAAATAAAGCAGAAAATTAAATAAACACAAAATTGTGTTAAGTCAAAGGATAACATCATTAGCGTGCACATCACAATACAATGCAGACACAAACTCACACACACATCACCAAACAATCCTAGGATAGCTTAACACATACGAATGTACATCAAGACACATGTCAAGGCAAAGCAAAGGCAGTGATGCACAGTGGCACGACAACCAAATATTTCCTAAAGTACTCGTATGTACATACATCGTCCAAACAACACCTATGCGTCCACTCTAAGGATACATGTCTTTCATCCTTATCCCTTGTAATATATGCATGTGTTCGCTATGTATTGCGTGTGTGTGAGTGTCAATCTATCGTTTGGCAATCGAATTTGACATTCGGCAAAAACTTATAAATCCATTGTCCCTGAATGTCCTGTAGGCTAACAGCAGCTGTCATCTTTGTGATGTCTCTCTCTAAGTCGCTTACCCCCTCTCTTTCTCCCTTCAATGCGAAAGTTTCACTCAGCATCTGTCTGTCTGTGTGAGTGCGGATAAAACTTGTCTGATGGCGGGTGGTTGTTGGCTTGACTTTGATGGCAATTTTCATCACATTGTATGTGTTAATCCTTTAGTTGATTAACAAAGTTTCTATACGATTTAAATGTGCTTACTTTTGTCACTTGTATTAAATGTTATTTCCATTACCACTTATACGAGTATGTATGTAGTTAGTAGTAGTAGTTTGTGTGCATGTATATGTTTGATTGAATGTATTGGTTTAGAGGCTATAAAAGCAATTCGTTTAATTTTATTTGTTTGGATGTCTGTGAGCCACAAAAAAGGCCAAAAGGGCAATAAAAAAGTTTTATCCGCAACAAATTAGAGGGAATTTGCAAATAATAAAACCAAATCAGATTGTTCTATTAAATAAAAGTATTTAACTAACAAAATCCTTTAGTGATTAAATTAAAGCAAAGCCAGAAAAAAGGGATATCGGATTTTTTTTTTGGCAAAAACATCAATATATTTTCGAGGATTAGTTTACAACAAAAAGTGAATCAATTAATTAATTTATTTAATTTAATGAATAAAAATAATAAATAAAAAATTCAATTGTTTAAATAAATACATGCAGGGGAGTAGACTTCATAAGGGCTGTAACTTGACCTTTGAGCATTGTTGAAGTGAACTCGAAGGACCAAATGTGGGAAATTATGGTTTGATTAATAAATGTGCATGCTTTTTAGATGACTTAAATACATTTTTGATAAAGACGAAAAATAACATCTTATATACCCTCCACCATGGATTGAATAATAAGCCTTTTTGGGAGCGACATCTATAGTTACGAGTAGACTATAACAAAATATGAACTGATTTAAAAAATGTATACTGCGATGAATTCTTGTCTTAATTAAATACAAACTGCAATGATTTAGTTAAAATGCTTAGAAAATGTGGTATTTATGGCATAAATTCGTATATTTTGGTGCGACCTCTATAGGAAGACTATAACAAAATATGAACCGATTTGTAAAATTTTTGCTGTCATGAATTATTGTCAAAATAGAATACAAAAACTGCAAAGTTTCAGCTAAATTGCTTTAAAAATATGGTATCTGTGGTTCAAACCCCGTATTTTGGAGCGACATCTATAGGGGAGCTATATCAAAACATTGTATGATATGACCTATTTGCAATCCCAAACAACCTGCAACTATAAGAAATTTTTTTTACCAAATTTGATGAAGCTAGCTCTATTACAGACGGACGGACAGACGGACATGGCTAAATCGTCGTAGAATTTTACGACGATTAAGAATATATATACTTTATGGGGTCTCAGATCAATATTTCGAGGTGTTACAAACGGAGTGACAAAAATAAAAATGAATATACCCCCAGCCTATGATGGAGGGTATAAAAAAGAATAAATTCATTCGATAAATACATTTAGTATTGCATTAAATCATAAGTAATATAGACTACTTATATGTCTGCTCTCAAGGTGTGTCGGCAATGGATATATTAATTGGATTTTCGCTCCTATCGTCCGCTAGGTTTGCACAATTATGGGGAACGAATTTATCGTTTTTTCACAATCTCTTGATTTGAGCTTAGCACATGTTGCCGGTCTTATCTTAAGAAATTTTATTTGACATTCATTTTATTCTTTGAAAAAAAAAACGTAAACAAATCCTTAATCTCTTTCATATTTGAAGGCTTTCGTTGCAAGGGGAGCAAAATTCCCAGGATAGTTTAAATTTCCCCTATTCCAAACTTGTTAGTTTCCCAAAAAAAATAAAACATCTAAACAAGGGCTAAAAATTCAATAAAATCCCCATGGAATTCCCCAAGACACGGTGCTGCAACGTAAGCGCGGAATCGTCAACATCATCTGCTACAATTCAAAGTGACTGATTGCACGGAAACACAACCCATCACTACCTTGGCTGGATCATGTGATTATAACACAGGAAAAAAAAATAAAATAGAAATAAAAATCGGAAGAAAAATCCATGGAGAAGATCATTTCAGCTAGCTATTACAGGGGATAACATACGAGTAGCATAGATGCAGTGGAAGCAAGGAAGGATGAATACTGTCAGGACACACACACATTGGCTGACATTTTGTGTCTGGAGTTAAGCCAAGAAACGACTGAGTGGTCTTCTCCCACTTCCAGCAATAGAACACACATATGAATGTACCAAACGGTAGACACAAGACACACAGATACAACAAAAGTAAGACACGAAGAAAGTCCTGATACAAGACAACAAGGAAAAGGAGGAGCAGGGGCAGGAGCAGGAGCCGCAGCAGAAACAAGAGGACAAACAACAATTGAAAACTGAAATGTAACAAGTCTTAATGTGTCAAAATAAAAAACAACAACAATAACAAACACGAGCAACAGAACAAATATATACACAAAGGATGAATGTTGTCTATTAGGTATGTGTGTCAAATAGACACACACTCTCGACAGCAAAGCAAGGCAATAAGCAAAAAAAAACGAGGAAGAAGGACATATACACATAAGAAAGTGGTGGCATCAACAAAAGGATTTAATGCATATGCTACTTTAGTACGTGCTACCACAAAGAGACAGCGCGCGCGAGAGAGCGAAGACAAAATGCGTATTGTGTTAAGGGAGCAGAGCGCGGCAACTGTTGTTTGTCACCTCCAAAGACTAGAAGGACTATGTCACAGCCACCGTCACCGCACAGAGCCACGGAACAGTTAAGCAGGTCCACATAGGGAAAATGACAAAATAAAAACCTTAACGCCACATGCCACCAACACGTTGTGGTAATTTTGATGTATTACAGGTGAAAGGTTAGTGGTTTTGGGTGATAGCGTGGGTGGCGGGTGGTGGTGGTCTGGACGAGAGGTTGCAACAAGGATGTTCTTTTGCTGAACCTTCATTGCTCCTCCCCCTCCTACACAATCATTCATTAGATCCCGCTGCTGTTTGTCAGCTGAAATTTGGTGGGTTTTTTTCTAGAAAAAATTAATGATTTTAGTAGACACAGGTTATTAGTTAATGTCCTGTCTAGATAATGGAGCATAAGGGCTTAGATATGTATATGAATTCAATAAGTTTCGAAAGTATAGTAATTCTAATTTTTTGGGTCACTAAGAACGTTAATAATAATAAAGCATCCGATGGGGAAGGGGATCCAGGAAATGTGATAGGTCGCTCAAAATTGTAAAGAGAATTATTTTGAAAAAGAGGGGAAAATATTTGGATATTTTCTTAAATACATATTTTTTAAATGTATTTCAAGTTAGATTTTGTGTCTAGAATAATAGAAAATATTCATTTTAATGAACCTTACGAGAAAAGCAGTGCCAGCCTACCTGACTCTGTCATCGAACACGTAGGGAATGATTGGTGTCAGTTAATTGAGGATTGCTCGATGTGATTTGACATCATAAGACTACATCAGTTATTTATTGCTTAGTATACGTCCACTTGAGTTATCACAGTGTGATATTATCTACTCCTCAGTAGAGGTCTAGTTGGATTATATACTCCTTGGTAGAGGGCTCATTGGGGTTTTTACTACTTGATAGACGACTAGTTTCTTAGTAAACAACAAATTTGCTTATCTACTTTTTAGTAGAGGACCACTTGGGTTATCTTCCGCCCTCTACCATTGGGTATGCTTAGAATACGTCCACTTGAATTATCTACTCCATAGTGTGTTATTATCTACTCCTCGGTAGAGGGCTAGTTGGATTATATACTCCTTGGTAGAGGGCTCATTGGGGTTTTTACTACTTGATAGACGACTAGTTTCTTAGTAAACAACAAATTTGCTTATCTACTTTTTAGTAGAGGACCACTTGGGTTATCTTCCGCTTAGTAGTCATTTGAGTTATCTTCCCTTTAATAGAGGGACATTTGGGTTATCTACTCCTTAGAAAACGACCAATTGGGTTAACTTCCCCCTAATATTGATTTATCTACTGCTTAGTATACAGCCAGTATGTAGGGGTCTATTTGGGTTATATACTTCTTAATAGAGGGCCAATTGGGTTTTATACTCCTCAATAGACGACTAGTTGGTTTTTCTACTACTTAGTAAACAACAAGTTTGGTTATCTACTTATTAGTAGAGGGTTATTTTATTACTTGGGTTATCTACTTCTTAGTAGATGGCCATTTGAGTTATCTACTCATTGGTTACTTATGAGTAGATGGCTATTCAGGCTATATACTCCTTAGTAGACGGCCACTTAGTTTATTTACTCCTAAATATACAAGTTAAGTTATCTACCCCCAAGGAGAAGGGCAGTTCGGTTATATATCACTTAGTAGTTACATATTACTTAGTAAAATGTCAGTTGGTTTATGTACTGCTGAGTATACGTCCAGTTGAGTTATCTACTCCTTAGTATTCAGTTATCTACTTCTTAACAGATCGCCAGTTGGGTTATCTACTCCTTAGGAAACGAATAACAGGGTTATCTTCCCCTTAGTAGAGGGCCAGTTGGGTTAACAACTCCTGAGTAGACGGCTTCTTTGGTTATTTACTCCTGACTATACAAGTTGAGTTATCTTCCCCCAAGGAGAGGACCAGTTTGGTTATATACCACTTAGTAGAGGGTCAGTCGAGTTATCTATTACTTGGTAAAATGCTAGTTGGTTTAACTACTGCTTAGTGTATGTCCTGTTCAGTTATCTACTCCTTAGTATGCGGTATTTTCTACTCCTTAGTAGACGGCATGTTTTGTTATATACTTCTTAGTAGGGTTATCTACTCTTTAGAAAACGACCAATAGTGTTATCTGCCACTTAGTAGACGAACAAATGGATTATCTACTCCTTAGTAGACAAAAATTTAAATTATCTAAATTTTAGTGGTGGGCCACTTGGGTTATCTACTACTTAGTAGAGGGCCAATTGGGTTACCTATTCCTTAGTAGACAACAATTTTGGTTATCTTTATTTTAGTAGAGGGTCACTTGGGTTATCTACATCTTAGTAGAGAACCATTTGGGTTATCTACGACCAATAGGGTTATTTATTCCTTGATAGCCGACCAGTTTGGTTATATACTCCTTAGTAGCCGACCAGTTTGGTTGTCTGTTCCTTATTAGAGGACCAGTTGAGACAAATTTTCGGAGTTCAACGACTTCTGCTGTCTGACATTGAGGGGTCAGCAACTGTAGATATTTTTTGGGCCAGTAATTGGATATGTCACAGTTCACCACTACAAATGACAAAGACATGTTAAAGTTACCGGTTATTTTCACATAAAAGGGACAATCTTCCGACAGATCCCCGTTGAGTTATCTAATCTTATTTATGCAGTTATCTAGTCCTTAGTAGAGGACCACTTGGATTTTCTACTCCTTAGTAGGCGACTAGTTTGGTTATCTACTCCCTAGTGGACAACAACTTTGGTTATATACTTTTTCGTACTGGGCCACTTGGGTTATCTACTCCTTAGTAGAGGGTCAGTTGGGTTGTCTACTCCTTAGTAAAAGACAACATGAGTTATCTACTCCTTAGATAACGACCAATAGGGTTATCTTTCCCTTAAAAGAGGGCCAATTGGGTTATCTACTCCTAAGAAGACAACAATTTGGGTTATCTATTCCTTATTACAGGCCCAGTTGGGATATCTATTCCTTAGTAAACTACCAATTGGGTTATCTACTCCTTTGTAGAGGATCAGTTGGGTTATCTACTGCTTAGCAGCCGACCAATTGTGTTACATATTACTTATTAGAGGACCAGTCGTGACAAATTTTCGAAGTTCAACGACTTCTGCTGTCTGACATTGAAGGATCAGGAACTGTTGATATTTTTAGGCTAGAACTTGAATATGTCACAATGTGGCAATGACAAAGATATGTTAAAAGTTATCGGTTGTTTTCATATATAAGGGACAAAATCTGCGGACAGATCCATGTCCTTAATGGAACTGTCACGAGTTTGGTACCGACTCACTTTGCCGTTGAGAATATATTCAATTACAATAATTTTTTGGCGGACAGGTACAGATATGGAACGACAACTCCAAATACTCACTGAATACATATGATGGTTCGTTGTTGCCTAAAATGTCCAAGTTAATAGAGAAATAATGGTGAAGTTTAACTAAATAACCGACAGAGAAGAGCATCTTATGAAGGAAAACATTTTATAAATATGAAGAATCTTTTAATTTTAATAATAAATATTTTTTAGTTCTTTCAAGTTTGGCTGCAGAACTTCTGCAGAAGGCTTGTGTGGGTTGTTTGGCTTGTATCAGAAGGTACTTGACAAATACACCCATTTTAAGCTGAACTGTAGACACTTCAAAGGGATTGCCCTGAACCGATTTGTGAGTGTTTATGTGCACTGCTATTAAAGTTATAATCTATTAAATTTTGGTATGATTTGACCATTTTGCGGTTTTCTACTCCCACCTAAAGAGGAAAAGCAATAATGCCTATTTTTCACCGGACTGTAGGGCATTGCACTGCACACACTTTCAAGTATTTTTAAGTACTAGTATTTAAGTTATAAGCTTTGACGGAAGCTCTACTTTAACGCTTGTATTTAAGCGGCTGACTAGCTGAGGTAAAACTGAAAATAGCAATGTCTTCGCTTCTATCCTCCGCTAGGAGTGTTAGTTAGAAATTTTTATTAGAAAGATTTGTAGATTTTTCTTTGAAAATTAACATAAATCGAATATAAATAGTTTTTTTTCTATATTTTTAATAACTAAATGAGTTTTTCTTCCCTTTATTTCTTCCCTCTTTTCTAGTAAAGTTATTCACCCCCCAAAAAATTCCATTAATTTAATTTCATTAACTATTACCCCAAAATGTTGAAGTAGTAGTAGTAGTAATCCGTTTGAAATGTGTTCTGAGAAATTTGGTAACACTTTAATAGGTTTACAATGAACGAGTTTACACCACTACTCTTGCAACATAGGCATTATAATCGTGTATCCTTAAATTGTGCGCATGTATAGGTTTGAGTCTAACACAGAACATGTACGTGTAGTAGTGGATATGCTCGGCAATCAGATGTTGCCTAATTTTGGGTAATCATTCTAATTGGCAGTTATGCAAGTTAATAGCAAATTTTGAGACCGAACAGAAATTACAAATTACCGTCTAACAAAATGTGGTTATGACAGGAGTTTTGGAAAAGAGAGAGACAGGGGAAAAGGGAATAGGAGTGGAGCATTGGGAGTAAATTTAATATGAAAGCATTTTAATTATTGGTTTAAGGTTAATTTAATGTGGCCAATTGTTATAAATAATATAAGAAAAAATCTCTCTCTCCCTCTTCCGACCCCACAAAAAAGTAGTTGAGCTAAAATATTTGAAATTCTCTAAAGACGGACGGAAAAAGTCAGGTGTAAGATGTTTCTGGTTGGATTCCTGCCATTCTTCACCCACATTCCTACAAAGTAGAAACATATGTTGTTTTGACTTCTTGCCACATCTATGTCGGGGATACAATGACAAAAAGGAAAAATAGAAAAAGGAAAATAAAACATGAAATGTTATGAAATGAAATGTGAAAGGTAAGTAAATGGAAGGAAATGGCAATCATATTGTCAGCCAAGCAGTCATATATATAAACAGGACGTGATGAAGCCAAGGCTATTGAAGATGATGGCAACAATAGCTATAGCGCTAACTGCTAACTACCATTCATAGGATATGTGGTGGCCAGGCCACATAAGAAGTTGAAAAGCAACACAACAAACCAAAGGCCTCCACACTGATATCATTGACAGGACGAAAATGTTATGAGAGCGCTAAAAACTCTCGCCTGCACACATATTCGCACATTGAAATCTGAGGATTTTCTTAAGTCAACAAAGGCATACAATGCACACACACACAGACACTTTCACATAGTCCAACATCCTTGACACATCCTGGCATACTTCTTACACAATCACGTTTGTCTAAATACACACAAGAGTGTGTGTTCGTGTGTGTGTGTGTACATGCGGATGTGTGGGAGTGTAACTATTGTGGCATGTGGTTGCGATGATGGCTGTACCTTAACTAATGATTAAAGGTAGTTGTGGTTAAAGATAAGCTCTCTTAAAAAGGAAATATCTACACAACTGTTGCCTCTTAAGATGGACGAACGGATCTATGGACATGTTTTTTTTGTATGTGTGTATCTGTGTTACGAAAGTAGCTTTGTGGTTTGTAAGAATGTCTAGTTTAGGGTTATCCATTTGGAATTATGTTTAATAGAATTTAATATATAACAGACTAGGAAAATGGAGAACAAATTGAAGCTTAAATTTTGGAAGTTTGTTGTCTAAGATAACTGTCGATATGGCAAAAACTCACAAATCAAAAACACACAATGTATACATACATAGATGTAAATATCAAAAAAAGGTAGTAAAATTTGAAAATATCACTCAGAAGGTTTTTGGCTATCATAAACTGAGTTCATAATTTTGAAGTTTTTACGCCACAGACAAAGACAAAAATGCCGCAGATGGTTTGCACACAATATACATCAAATGGCGTTGTTCATTGGGGTCCAACCTTTTACTCGAGAAACGACAACCCACAGATGTCGTTAGTGCTTTAGGGTCCAATTTTTTATTCCAAAAACGGCAGAACGACCCATCCTTCGCCATAATTCTATCTCCGAGACTTGTCATTATTAAGAAATTAATGAATATCATTAAAACTAATGAACACTAAATCATATTTTATTACAAATTAGCAGTGGATATTTAGGCACTGTACACATCGATAACTCCATTCTAAGACATGCTAAGTCGAAAAGTGCACCACAAAAATGCTTTTACCGAATCAATATCTGACAGGTTTATTTTTTAATGAAATAATAAACTCCACGAATTAATTATAAATATTATTTAAAACAGAAACTACAGAAAACAGTATGTCTGGAAGAGGAGAAGAGTTTACTAAGAAAAATCATGGTCAATAGTAGCCTTCAGGAGAAACACAAATTTACAAGTGTTTAAAATTTTTATTTTGGGTCATTACTGGTTTGTCGCATGCAAAAGACTACCTTCAAATGATGGATTCCTTGGACATAAAAATGTATCAAAATAAAATTTAAATATATTCGGCACATCTTTTAAAAAATAGCTTTCTATTGGTATATTTGTTATCGGCCTTTTTGTACATTAAAGGACTGAAAAGTGTACCACAAAAACTCATGTAGCGAAGATACAATACAAGACATAAATTATAAATATGATTCAACACAGAAACTACATAAAACTGGAGGTCTGAAAGAGGAAGAGAGTAGAAGATTTTTTTAAAAAAAAGTCAAGTTCATTAGTTGCCTTCAGGAGAAACACTAATTTATAACAGTTTCCAATTTTTCTTTTGAGTCATTACTGGTTTGTCACAAGCAAAACTGTAGACTAGTTTTAAATGGTGGATGTCGCAAAAGGAAGACTTGGACGAAAAAATCTATCAAAATAAATTTTAATTGCATTCGGCACATCTTTGAAAAATAAGCTTTCTATTGGCGTACTCGTTATCGCCCTCTTAGTACACTAAAGGACTGAAAAGTGTACCACAAAACTGCATGTAGCAAAAAAACAATATCATATAACTTAATTTTTTTAAAGAATAATAAGCTCCCAAAATAAAATATAAATATATTTCAACACATCTTTGAATAAAGTGCTTTGCATTCGTATATAGTTTATTGATCTCTTAGTGCACTAAAAGCTCCAAAAGTGTACCACAAAAAATGTATGTAACCCAATTCTAGTAAGAAATATTTTCGATATCCGTGTCTAGGATGATATAGTCGTTTGATCTTCTCCTCTATTCTCAGCTAGGTTCGCTGCTCTGTTTGTTTAACTTAATGTGTATTTCAGTCTTATATACGTTTTTAAATTTTTTTCAAAACTCATAGCAATTTTGTAGAATTTTCCACCCTTATGTTAGAATCCTGTACTCTACACTTCCACTTCTGTCTCTTCTTTTGGACTACTTCAAATGAATTGGGAATGAAAAATTGTCGTTAAGAAATAATCATAGAAATGTAGCATCATCAAAGCATCACAATGACCTTTTTGCTTCTTCTACAGCAGCCCTTACTACTTCTGATTATTACGGCAATCCCCTCAGAAAATATGCTGCTTCTACTCTCTAGCACCTTTTTGACAAATAAATTCCTTTCCAACCGAAAGTTTTGAGCTTAGCACGTGCTGCATTTTAACTTTCACACACAGAGACAGGACAGAGATACAGATACCCCCAAAAGGTAGTGATAACAGGAATCATTTATGGAAGGAGAACGAGGAAGAGCAGAAGGAGCAGCAGCAGGAGGACTAAAGTACGAGGAAACTTTTTATTATGGAATTTTTAGAAATGCAATATCATATGACATGTGCAGTCTAACAACAAAAACAACAACAACAATGGCAAACCCGCATTTCTTTTTCCAGAGTTTAAGTGGGTTCAAAGACGAAAATTGAATTTTTCAAATTGCTCCTTTCCAAAGGCTTTTGTGGGTGTGGGTGGGAGTGTGTACACATATACATTGCTCACACACCTCCGTATCAAGCAAGGAATAAGGGGAGCAGTTAGAGCGGAGTGTAGCAGTCACAGGATCAAATTCAACAAACCAAATGCAAGCAAATACTCTCACATACACTCGTATAACATATTTCAAGTATTATAATGGAAAAGTCTGAATATGATATCATTTTAATTAATTGAAAAGAAAATGTAAAAGCCAATATGCCAGTGTCTTCGTTTTTCTGTTCTGGAACTCTGAATGGGTTTTAAAAGTTTTCTTTAACTTTAAAGAAACTACATAAAACAAGAGGTCTGGGGAGAGAAAGAGAGGAAGAGAATTTCCTAAGAAAAATCATTTTCATTAGTAGCCTTGAGGAGATGCACAAATTTACAACAGTTTACAATTTTTCTTTTAAGTCATTATTGGTTTATCAGAAGCAAAGCTGTAGACTAGTTTCAAATGATGGATTTCCACAAAGGAAGTCTTTGACAAAGAGTCTGAAATGGTTGAGAGATCAGCTAAAGTTTTGAGGACGAATAGGAAAGCTCTGCTGGAAAACAAAGTAATCAAAGCGAAACGCCAATCACATATTTATTTTAAGGCGGGACAACTTTGTATTTGAACAATAATGGCGCCCAATGTTGCGCAGGCAGTGGAAGAAGAAAATAGCAAACAGAAATTACACTTTCTGATTAGTTCGTAACTGAAATATAACTGAAAATAAATAACTAGAGCAATAATGGCGCCCAACGTGGAATAATATATTCAGAGTTTTTGAATAGCTGTTTTAGAGCTTCAAACTGACAAAACTCCTTAATACTCCCGCTCAGATGTAACAAACTGGTACTCTAGTGCTAGGAAGAAAACTCTTTTACGGTAACGAATGGCGCCCAACGTGGAGACACTTTGATACTGCTGCTGATATATTGTCTAATAACCCGGTATATTAGGGCAAGTAAGGAAACGACAACGAATGGTGCCCAACGTGAAGACACTGAATGAAAAATATTAATTGTTAATTATATGAAATACAACATTGGAATATTTGCGTTGGGCGCCACATTTTAAATGAAAGGCAGTTACAAATTTACAAGACAACTTTTTTATAAATGTGTTAGTTCTCTTTTGCCAATTCATGAACGTTTGAGGATAGATTACTACATCTTTTGAGTGATTGATTACTTTTCCATATTTTTATAAAAATTTGTTTGCATGGAAAATTATATTTTTCACTTACCGTGGGATTTTGATCCGTTTTCAATTCACGATGATTTGAAAATTGTACATAGACCATGCGACCGCGCATTTGTGGTGGATTAACATTATAGCACGATACCATAGAGGTGGCGGACACTTCATCGGCCATTTCCAAGAAAGCTTGATTTTTACCCTTTAGCACCAAAACATTTGTAACGCGTCCAAATGGTACACCCAAAGCAATGACATCTGCATCACTCGATTCATTGGGAATGTTACGCAAATGTATAACTTTCGAGGGTTTGCCTGCAAAAGAAGAAAAAAACAGTAGAATAAGTAAAATACCAAAATATTTTTAGGGAGAAGAATTTTCCAGCTAAACAAAAGATTTGTTCATTAGCTGAAGTGATTTAAAAGGGGGAAAGAGATTTCTTTTTTTTTGTTAAAAAAACCAAAGCTAATGGTTATAGAGTAAACGAGTGAGAAATTTGCTGACTTTGTAGCTTTTTGTGTTAGAGCTCTCAACACTTCCTATTATCCTGTGCGAAAATGTGCTGCAATCTTTGCCAAACAATAAATAAATAAATTTTCTTTTTTAAGCTCCAGGTACACAGAGAAAAATAAGTTTTAAAAAAAATTTAATTAATGAAAAGATTGAATATGTTTACATCTTCAAATAAAAAATTTAATTGATTCAAATAATTTGGAAATGTTTCCGACCTATATTTAAAAAAATCTAAATAATTAAAAAATATATTGTATAGAACAGACATTTTTGAATCACTTAAAATATTTATTGAATCAATACAATAATTATTGAATCAATGAATTACAAAATTTATTGAATCAATTCAAAATTGATTGAATCAATTAAAAAACTGATTGAATCAATATAAAAATTAATTAAATCAATTAAAAAAATATTATACCAATAAAAAATATTAAATCAATTAAAAAATTATAAAATCATTTAAAATATTATTAAATGAAATAAAAACTGTACTTAATAAATAAAAAAAAAATAATTGAAAATATCGGTTGAATCAATAAAAATCAATTAAACAATTTTAAAATTACATCAGTTAAACAATTTATTTAATCAATACAAAAATTATTGAATGAGTCCAAAACAAATTGAAAAAAATAAAAAAATTGATTGAATCAATTAAAAAATGATTTAATGAATCAAAACATTAATTGAATTGACAAAATTAAATAAATTAAAAATTTTTTTAAAAATATTATTAACAAATTTATTAAATCAAATAAAAAATATTCATCAATAATAAATTTTATTAAATCAATTAAATTAGTAAATAAATCAATTGAATAAACAAAATGTATTTGTTGAACAAAATTTATTAAATTTATAATTTAATATAAAACACTTAATAATTGAATGGAAAGTATTTATTGAATCAATACAAAATTTATCGAATCAATTACAAATGTGTTGAAACAATTAAAAAAAATATTAAATCATAAAAACTTGTTTGTATTAATCAAAAAAAAAATATGAAATCAATCGAAAACTGATTGCATAAATTTAAAAGTTTATTGAATTAATTAAAAATATTATTGAAACAAATAAAAAATGTATTTAATAAATTAAAAAAATTATTACACCAATAAAAAAAATATGAAATCAATTGAAACGTTTATTGAATCAATAAAAATCAATTAAAAATTACATCAATTAAACAATTTATTTAATCAATACCAAAAATTATTGAATCAATCCAAAACATATTGAATAATTTAAATTATTTATTGATTCAGTTATTATTAAATCCATTCAAACATAGATTGAATTGACTAAATATATACAAAAATATTAAATCAATTAAAAGACTAATTGAATCAATTAAAACATTTATTAAATCAATTAACAAATTTATTAAATAAATAAAAAAAATGTTAAATAAATTAAAAATTATTAAAAAATGTATTTAGTCATTTAAAAAATTATTAAATCAAATAACAAAACTATTAAATAAAATAAAAAATATTCATCAACTACAAATTTTATTAAATCAATTAAAAATTATAAATTAAATTAGTTAACAATTCAATTGAATCAATAAATAAATAAAATGTATTTGTTAAAAAAAATAATTTAATATAAAATATTTAATAATTGAATTCAAATGTTTATTGAATCAATCCAAAATTGATTGAATCAATTACCAAATTTATTGAATCAATTTAAACAAATTATTATATCAATAAAAAATAGTAAATCAACTAAAAAAATTATAGTGTGAATTAAATTAAATCAATCGAACACTGATGGCATAAATTAAAAAATTGATTGAATTAATTAAAAAAATTATTATATCAAATAACAAAATGTATTTAATAAATTAAAAAAAAAATATTAAATCAATAAGAAAATAAAAAATAATACTGAATCAATTGAAAACGTTTATTGAATCAATAAAAATCAATTAAAAATGTCAAAAAATACACAAATTAGACAATTTATTTAATCACTACGAAAATTATTGAATCAATTCAAAACAGATATAATAAGTTAAACTATTGATTGAGATGATAGATTGAATTGACTAAATCAATACAAAATTATTAAATAAATAAAAAGATTGTTCGAATCAATTAAAAATTTAATAAATCAATTAAAATATTTATTAAATATATTAAATTTAATAAATAAATTCAAAAAGTTCTTAATCACCTAAAAAAATATTAAATCAAATAAAAAATTTATTAAATCAAATAAAAAATATTCATCAATAATAAATTTTATTAAATCAATTAAAAATGTTAAGGTTAAATTTGTTAACAACTCAATTGAATCAATAAATAAATGAAATGTTTTTGTTTAAAAAAAATAATTTAATAAATTTATAATTTAATGTAAATAAATGAATCAATCCAAAATTGATTGAATCAACTAAAAAATTGATTGAATGAATTAAAAAAATACTAAATCAATAAAAAAAATTTAAAACAACTAAAAAATTAATTGAATGAATTAAAAAATTTTAAATCAAACCAAAACTAATTGAATAAATTAAAAAAAGTTTTAAATAAATTTAAAATTTATTAAATCGATTAAAAACGTATTAAATCAAACAAAAATAAAAAATTTATTGAGTCAATTATAAAACTGAGTGAATAAATTAAAGACTTTATTAAACCAACTAAAGATGTATTTAATCATTAAAAAATAATTATTTCAAATAAAAAAAATTATTAAATCAATTAACAAAATTAATTAATCAATAAAATGAATTATTAAACGAAATAAAAATGTTGAAATTACATTTTCTAACAAATAAATTGAATCAATACATAAATTAAATTTATTTGTTAAAAAATAAATTGAGTAAATTTATAGTTTAATTTCGATATTTAAAGGAGTATTTATACATATTTATACATTATATACATTTTATACAGTATATACATTATTTTTCAAAGTTTTTTTAACATTTTAATCCTGTTCTTATTGCAAACTAAGAAAATGTACATGTACATAATTTTATTCCTAATAATACAATTCTATGAAATAGTTCATAATATATACGAATGTTCTTACATATTAAGGAACATATTATCGAATTATACATACTGTGAACATATTATTTCTAATAATAAAATTATATGAAATTGTTCACAATATTTATGAACGTTCTTATACATTAAGAAATATTTTCTCGAATTATACAAAACATAAAATAATTGTTCCTAATAATACATTTTTATGCAATATTTCATAATATATATGAACGTTCTTACTCAATTTCTCGAATTATAAAAACTGAGAAATGATTGTTCCTAATAATAAATTCCTACGAAATAGTTCATGATATATATGAACATTCTTATACATTAAAGAATTTGTACTTTCTCGAATAATACAAACTGAGATATTATTGTTCCTCATAATACATTTTCTATGAAATAATTCCTAATATCTATGAACGATATTAAGCAATATTTATATATCAAAATTATTTTTCTAATAATAAAATTCTATGAAATTGTTCACAATATTTAGGAAACTTCGTACACATTTAGAAAAAATTCGAAAGTCCTGTACTTAAACATTATTAACAATATTCCTCTCCGTGTAGTCTAGCTCTAAAGCAACAGTTTCATGGAGACTGTTGCTCTCCCCCCAAAAAAAATCCTCCAAACAACTATGTATGAGCTGCAAAAATATTCTCAAAGTTTACTGAACCAAGAGGTGGCAGCAGTTGGGAAGTTTTAAATACCATTTGTTTTTATAAACCGGGGGGATTTCTCCTTTATGCAAGGACTGTTCGTCTGGCTGCTCCAAATGTTGCCGAGAAATGGCAGAGCGAATGTGGCAGGTAATACACGGTTTGGCCAAAATAAACAAATTGCAACAAACAGCCATTTTCACCAAATTCAAGTTGACTACCTTTGGTGCCCCCCAAAAGCCTGAAACTACTGTCCGCAGACTTTGTTAACAAGACCGACAAATTATTTACTACATTTTTGAGCGCCCATTCCACCAAAAACATACAGAGCGAGGACAACAACCAGGGCTTTCCTGTTGTAACATGATTATGACAAAGTTGCATGTTGCATATGCAGCAGTTCTGGTGTTGCACTAGCCCAGTGAAAGGGTATTAGCCGTAATGTTCTCGCAATGAATTTATGATTGCTTTGGGCCAGACTGGGACTGTGGCATAAAGCCTCTTTCCTCTCCACCGCCGGGTCACAACAAGACAGGAATAGGACCATCAACAGCATGAACAAGGACTTTCCATGTTTTCACCCCGAAGAGAAAAATATCTAACACAAATTAAACAAGAACCGCAGAGTGAAGCTTCACAAATTGACAATAGCCCTTAAAACTAGGCAACCAATATTTATTGTAATTTTCTGAGTAGCTCTCTTTTAAAGCCCTTAACTTTTTCCCCCATCGCAGCTTGAAACCTCCAGCAGAAAAGGGGTCAATGTTTGATGTTCATTTCATTGAAGGCTGGGTAGGGGAGTTTCCCATCTCGCTCTTAGAAATCATAACAGGCAGTGAGAGAAGAAAAAAAATTGCACTCAATACCAAACGGAAATTACACTTTCTGATTAGTTCGTAACGGAAATAAAACTGAAAATAAATTATGCACTGGGCTTATGAACAACTTTGAGGATTGAACGAATGCAAAAAAAGCACAAAAATCCAAAGGCATAAAAAACTAAAACAAATGACTGCAAAAGCCGGTGACGTGAATGAAATGTGACTTTGGCAAAAAAATCGAAATAAAACAGATATGATATTACAGGAAAAAAATCGATGTCCATATTTCACCACATTTAAATGTTGATGAATGACCTATCAAAAGTGCACAAATTTATCTCAGAAAAATGACAAGATTGAAAAAATACAACGAAATAAATTTAACAGCAAAGCCAAATAAGTTGGTGTGATTATGATTTGTGGCTATAGTAAGGCTATATCACTATGTATACCACTTTTGAACAAATTGGAATTGGAAACTAGGAAAAGCTATTTGGCAACAAAGGCAAAATTATGTCGACATATGTATTTATAATACTTAATCTTCGTGTCTTCGTTATTAGATATCTCTTCATTAACGGACATAAAATAACTTCACTTGTAACAAAATTAATCGAACCTAGAAATTAATAGACAGACAGACTTCTTTAGTTTCCAACATTAATTTCCCTAACGCTGGGCGCCACTGTGAATGTGAATAAGATGAAAGCATTTCTATGTATGATAAATATCTGGATAAGGACAAAATAAATAACATTTTTAGTTGACATCTTTGACAAAAATGTTATGCGAAAAAATAATATATATAGGTCCCCTCTATCCATCAACATTTTCTGAATAAGTAAGCGACATCTATAGGTGGAATATAACAAAATAGGAACTGATTAAAAAAAAATTTTACTGTGATGAACTCTTGTCTAAATAAAACACAAACTGCAGATTCGCTTAAATTGCTTAGAGCGACCTCTATAGGGGAGCTATATGAAAACATTGACCGATATGGCCCATCTGCAACTATAAGAAATATTTTTACCAAATTTGATGAACCTAGCTCTATTTCTATGGACTGTAGCGTGATTACAACAGACGGACAGACGGACATGGCTAAATCGTCTTAGAGTTTTACGACGATTAAGAATATATATACTTTATGGGGTGTCAGATCAATATTTAGAGGTGTTACAAACGGAGTGACAAAATGAATATACCCCCATCATATGGTGTAGGGTATAAAAATTGCATACATTGGAGTAGATTTGCTCAAATGTCCATAATATTGCTATTGTCCCATGGATTTCCTTAAGACTTGGCTGGTTTTCTCTGCTGTGGTATAGGATACTTGGAAATGAATTAAAAATAATTTTGCGAATTTTATTTCTTTGTTTTTATGTATTTTTTCGTACATAAAAAATGTACAAGTAGTTGATTTGAATTTTCCAAAGGATTTCCTTAAATATCACTGGTTTTCTCTGCTACCACGAAGGCTACTTAAAAAATTATTTTTAAAATTTGGTTTTTTATTCTAATGAATTTTTCAGTTTTTTTTTAAAAAAAAAAACAATTATTTTTTGATACAATATGTAAATCTTTTATATTTTCTTTTTTTCAGATATAATTTATTTATTTTGCTATAAAGTAATAATCAAGTTAATCGGTAACTTCTTTCAAGAGTTATCGTGCAGTAAAGACTAAAGAAAAATAGTAATTTATAGAATTTGTTCTATTAAAAAAATTAATAACATTTTTATTATTAATTTAGCCAGAAATTTCAAGACTTTTCGGTACAGCCAAAAAAAAAAATAACAAGTTTCTCAATTCTACTTTGAAATCTAACCCAATTTTTTCCATAATTTCGATTGCCATAAAATCATTTTGTAATTATGCCAACAAGGATATGCCTAGGATTCCTATTGTACGTGCGTGTGTTTGTATGTTTTTTGCAAGAGTTATGCTTGTAAGCTCTCACTTTTCTTTGTTGCAAAGTATTGGTGGCACGAGAGAGCCAGAGATTTTTACGTATGAAATGTGAAGAATGTGGTACTCATACAAATAAGAGAAAATACACACCTACACCCACACACATAAGTGCATAAGGAAACTATGTAAAGGGTTAGGATGGCAAATATGGGGACAGACAGCTATGATGCGTTTATGCAAATATTACTGAAGAAAACGAAAAACACATACATAGTTTGTTTGTTTTTTGCCAGTAACTCAGCCAGTCTGTAGCTGGAGAAAGAAAAAAACTATTTTTGTAATTGAAATGCAATTAAAAACTGCACTACGTTCTCCTTCCCTAGTTTCCCCGGCTCCTCATAGAACCATAGCAATGGCAGCAGCAGTTGCCGGCATCCTTTGGCTGCACCACAACTACAACGTCGACATCATCGTCATCCATATGCAATGTGACAGGCGCCTATGTGGGGCAAAATCTGCAGAAGCATTACTGCCACAAACCGAACTTAACAGAACTGAACTGAGCATAAGAACGATGACTATATTTTAATGAATTACATTTCTTAAGGGCATTAGAAAAGTAAACGATATTTTTTTTTTGCTGGATGTTAAAAAAACTTGCATAAAACCCATAAGACGAACGAACCGACCGAGTAGAAATTATTAAAAATTAAATTTGTACTCAATGAAGTGTGTAACAAAGATTGGAAGAAGCAAATTACAGCAAAACTAGGAAAACTATAAGTGTGGCTAAGACAACACAAACCCTTTAGAGGACACTAGGCAGCAAGCATTAATTTTTTAAGATACAAAAATTTTAAATACTTTTAGCTCGAAGGACCAAATATAAAATTGACTATTACTAATATATGCAATGACAGACAGATCCCCTTAGAGAAACTGGCAATAAAATACTGAATGTACTTGACTTTAGTTTTTGCAAAAAATCAGATTTCTATAGAAGCGGCTAAGTTGAAATGGTGATCTACAGAACTAAATTGAAGAGGTGAACTAATGAGCTGGTGAACTAATGTGCTGGTGAACTAGAGAGCTTGTGAACTAAAGTGAGCTGATGAAGTAAAGTGAACCGGTGTACTAGTGTCCTGGTGAACCAAAGTGAGCTGGTAAACTAAAGTGAGCTGGTGAACTAGTGTCCTGAAGAGTTGATGAACTAAAGTGAGCTGGTGAGCTAGTGAACTTGTGAGCTAACTAATGAACTAAAGTGAAATGGTGTACTAGTGAGCTAAAGTGAGCTGGTAAACCAAAGTGAACTACATAGTGAGCTGGTGAGTTGTTAAACTAAAGTGAGCTGGTGAACTAGTGATCTGGTGAACTAGAGATCTGGTGAACTTGTGAGCTGGTGAACTAAAGTGAGCTGTTGAACTAAATTAACTTACTAATTCACTTAATTGAACTGAACTAAATTGAGCGATTTCTTTAATAAACCAAAGTGACCAACTCCAAATCAGATCAGTTATTGGTCATATTTCAAAGAAATCCTTTAAAGATCATTGCAAGCTAAATTTTCGCCTAGTAGTCTCAACTTTCACCCTGAAAGAGCAGAATTTTACAACAACTATATTTTAATACATTTTTTAAAATACATTATTTTAATAAATTTTTTAAAATTTGTCGTGTTTTTCTTGAAAAGACTGTTGCATAGTAATAATTTAACAGTTTTTTCCTATGTTCTATTAATTACATTTAGCAACTTTTTAATAGTTGAATGCCTGACTGCATTCATCCTCGTGTCCGTCCATCCACCCGTTTGCCTCTTGGGGAACGTCCTTTTGGGCCCAGATCCTTAATGAAGCAACACATGTATAGATAGTCACCACACACATACGTACACTCAGCACCGAAGGTACATGAGGTCCTCCACCATTACCGTAGTTGGTTGAATGTGCCTATGGTTGTTGGTGGTGTTGCAATTATGCAAATATTTTCTTTAATAACACAAACATTGCAAGTGTCGTGCTGAGTAAACATTAAATATTGTCATATTTTCTTAATACAACAACACAGAGCGTCCATAACCCAGAGCCAACTCAGGCTGCCCCCGTACCGGGTGCGCTTGGATTGTTTGAAACCAATGTGACTGATGTCCGGCGGTGGTCGATTGAAAACACACCATCGTAAATTGTATATTTTCGCACATATGTTTGCTTTCTCACATAAATTTATGCCCCTTCCAATACAGAAACTCTCTATGGTAGTAGCTATACATACATACATATGCAAATATGTAGGTAGGCGTATGCATATACATATATAATTGTATATGTTCTACATTAATCTCTTGATATGTTTCACACACAGAGCGATTTTCAGCGTAATTGGTGTGACACCAGGATACTGACACACACCCACATTCATACTAAGGATATATCACACCTATACATATACAAACATGCATAACATGCCTATACAACAGAGTAGATAATGTCCTTGTCGCCTACACCATGTACATACACAGGGAAAAAATGAGAAAAAAAAACTGAAAATTAAACGATTTCAGATAATTAAATTTTTATTCGATTTGTTAGCAATCCAGAAAAAAGTGATAATATCAATTAAAAGTTTTTCCAAATGTACATTTTAAATAAACAAATAATAATTGCAAATCTTTACATGCTACAAAGGGGTAGGTATAGGTAACGGAATAGCATTTTTTATGCAAAATTCCTACAGTTTTGTAAGCAAACATTTTTTGAGATTCTAACTCAAAATTGATCCTAACTCAAAATTGAAAATTGTCGAGATGTATAACTTTAAGTCTGAATTAATAGTTATATAAGATGAAATGGGAAGTTTAAAAAATGTGGAATAATCCGAAATATTAATTTATTTATTAATTTATCGATATTTACAAAATCCTCATTTGTGTAAGACAACCACAAAAACTTTCAATTTTGAGTTCGGACAGTCTTGAAGAAGGAGAGCGATATGTTTGAAGGGAAACGATAATTTAAAATTTTGGTTGCCACTTTTATCTTAAATGAAATCATTTGTGTGTAAAGGAGTAGTCTCAGAAATTATATTGTTTGATTGTAACGTGTAACTGAGTTGTATTTCTCGGCAACTTATATACACACGTCGGGCGCCACTTTTAAATGGAGTGAGTCAAAAGTCGCAGTGAATGTTTTATAATGAATTTTAAAGTTAGAATAAAGCCTTGAAAATATCTAAAAATGTACACCCACACTGGGCGCCACTTTTTATATTTAAAAAAAATCGACTTCTACTAAAAAATATTCGAATAAAGGATATTATTGTTACATTGTATTGTAAATGAGTTGTATTTGTCGACACTTAATATACACACGTCGGGCGCCACTTTTAACATCCACATTGGGCTCCACTTTTTATATTTAATAAAAACGACTTCTATATAAAAAAATATTCGTATAAACGAAAATGGGCGCCATTTTATACATCAGCAAGTGTGATCCTTCCATTAATTGTGACAGATGACAAATAATAACATTATTAGTCTAGCCAACCTACAGCTCGAAGCACCAAATGCCGGGTTTGACTACTACACATATTCGATGCTAGGGTGATCGGATCGACTTCTGTATATTTTATAGAAAATTATTAATTTGGAAAATAAGAAAAACTAAAAAAAAGATTATTTGCTTTATTCCTTATAATGTAGGCTACTTGAAAATTAAACGAAAAAAGTAGATAATTTTGTCTCTAATTTCTACGAATTTTCTTTGGTGTTCTGAAAAATTTGTTCAAAAAAGTATATATGTAAAAGTATTGTAAATGAGTTACATTTTTCGACACTTAATATACACACGTCGGGCGCCACTTTTAAATGGAGTGAGTCAAAGATCGCAATAAATGTTTAATAATGAATTTTTATGTTAGAAAAAAGCATTGAAAATATCCAAAAATCAGTACACCCACATTGGGCGCCACTTTTTATATTTAGTAAAATTGACTTCTATATAAAAAATATACGAATAAGCGAAACTGGACGCCATTTTATACATCAGAAAAGTGTATCCCTTTGTTTCATTGTATGATAATGATATTAATCATACACCAACAATTCTTCAATGATATACGATTACACTCTTCTGGAACAGATTAACTGATTGTCATGAAATTATACACCCTACGGGATAGGATTAACCGATTTCCGTGAAATTTGTTTATTTTGGGTGAAGGATATTTATTTATTTCTTTAATTTTAAGCGCCAGTAATTTGTTTCCAAAACATGCATTTTATACAGATTCTCAGCTATACACATAAATAGCATTCATCATACTATATTATTCATTCGCCATGGAGTTCCACAAATAATATTTATAATTTACCAAGAAACTGATTACACTCTTCAGAAATGATAAATGATTTCCATAAAATTTGCATATTCTTTTAATGTAAAAATCTACAAATTACATTAACCATACGAGTATGTTAAGAGTTCATTTCCACCCTTTTGGAAAGGATTAACCGATTTCCGTGAATTTTGTGATTTTGTTTTGGTTTTATGTGATTTTTTTTACTTAATTTATGGCTCCAGAATTTTTGTCTTGAAATATAATTTTTAAACAGATTCGTGTTCACCCAGACCTATTGAAATTCCACCGATCACAAAAAATCATACGCCAAGAGTTCCAGTTATAATATTCATCATACGCCAAGAATTCCACTTATGATATTCATCATACGCCAAGAATTCCACTTATGATATTCATCACACGCCAATGATTCCCATATTAATATAACTCATACGCTATATTGGCCATATCCAAAGATTTTAAATATTCATAATTCCCAATTCACAAACGGATATGGACAAATTTTCCCAAGAATCCAATTACACTCTTCGGGAATGGATTAAGCGATTTTCATGAAATTTTGACTGGAATTTTACAGTTTTGTTTTGTTGCTGAACATACCCTACACTAAAAATATATTTTTGTTACATAATTGTGAAATACTAACATATTTGAGGTGCAATGTGGTTTTTGAGCTATTTAGGGTGCCTAGACACGTTCAGATTGTATTGAGTTGTTCAGATTTACCTTAGCTAAAATTTTGCCAAATATTGTTAGTGAAAAATTACTGCTGAAAAAGTGACAAAAACTTTTTTCCTTCACTTTTCCAAATAAAAGTACAGGAAAAATTTTTTCGCATTCAATATTAAGAAACTTTGTTCAGCATATTCTCAGCTACATTATTGCCAAATATAGTCAAGCGGTATCACCAAGTCTGAATTAGTTTTTGGACAAAAGCTGATGATACCTTTTTCGAGGGGCCCACTGATTCTCAGAAACTTTCGAGGCCAATAAAAAATTTGGTCACCAATTTCACCGAACCGAGTATAGGGTTATACTGCCTTTTGGTAGTAGAATCGAACATATACTGTCAACTCTGTGTATTTTTTTCACTGTTGCAGTGTAAGAAAGTATTTCTGAAAAGTATTAAACGATTTCCGAGATTTTTGCGTTATTTGTAAAAATATTTTATGTAACTTTTTAATTTAATTTAAGACTTTAGATTTTTTTCTTGAAATTGAATTTTTAAACTGATCCACTTAGACGTATTAAAATTTCATCAATCATAATAATCATACGCCACGAATTCCACTTATGATATTCATCATACGCCAATAAGCCCACTAATTATATTCATCATACACAACATTGGTCAAATCTAAAGATTTTAAATATTCACAATTCCTCATTTATTTAACCACCTGAATCAGGAATTTCTTGCCTTTATTCACCAAAGCATATAGAGAATTATTCTCCCCCTCATTAATGTTAATGTGATGATCTTATGTCTGGCTTAAAGCAAATGGATTTGTGGCTTCGCTGCTGCGACCACAGCGAGAAAAAAATCAAGTAACTACTTATTATGGCTGCTGCCGCTGAATTATTTCTAGGGGAAAATAGCCAACAATCCACTTATCATCGCTAGGAGGAGGAGTACGATACATAATTTTATCCATAAAAATTCTGCATTGAAATGAAAGCCAACCTTATATTCTGCACAGTGTACGAGTGTAATTTCATTGCAGAGCATTAGTGTGTTGTCCATCTATACAGTTGGTGGCAAGGCTTGTCAGTCAGTTGGGGCAGCTAGCCTTCCAGCCCAGGCCCGGCCAGGTTGTGTTAAATACCAATTATTAAGTCTTCTCATTTTATTTAATCGGATACATATGGTGTGCGGTGGTGGCAGTAGCGGCAACGGCGGCGGCATCAATGATTCGGGCCAAATGAAAATGAATGTATGAATGAATTGTAAAATGGATAGCTAACAGGCATTTGGTGGCAATATGCTTTTTTCTCACCGCCACTGCTGCTGTTGCTGCTATAACAAATGGAATTTTTAATTAATATTTTATATGAATTTGCATAAAATGTAATGATGATAGCCGAGAGAACAGCACAGGCCACAATGCAACACAGGCCAATATCACAGTAGTGTAGGCAAAGTTGAAACACTCATATAAGACAGACAGACGGACGGTTGGTCGAATGGATGGACAAGGCAAACGGAAGGACGTACCCGATCGACAGCGGCGGCTCATGTAAATGTCCTTTGTTAACGCTTCCATTATTATTTTTATTCAGGCATTTTCGCACAACATATGTTATTTAATATATGTATAAATAAACATACTCGTATCAACAAAACATTTGCGCTTTTCCATACTTTTTTTGCAGGATGCAGCGCGCGAAAAAAGCAAACACAATTTCATTTCGTTTTCATTTATACGTTGTTGTTTTTTGTTTTTGTAAATCAAGCGATAAACTTTTAATTGTATGCAATATTATTAACAAATTGTTGGTGCTCCTCTCTTCCAGCATGCCAGCAATAAGAATGCTTGGCCATGCAGCAGAACATCCAGGCCATTCAGGCCATCCACGCACATCCAGGATATGGCGTTTTGTTTTCGTTGACATAATGGGCCAATAAACAAAGTGTTTGGCCAATTGAATTTACCGTTTATTTATTCATGCAATCAATTTGTTGATATTCATCAACATCATCAATCGCTCGTTTGTCAGAGACCATATCGAATTTTTTTGTAGTCATTTTCTGTGAATATATGTAGTATCTATCTGCATTGTCATTGAAATTAAATGAAATATATATCTATTTGATGAATTAATGCTACCGATAGAAACTGGCTAACCATATAGTATATAGTAGTAGTGTCTATTTGGGGGAGTAAATTCTAAATACAGTTGTCGGTTTGGGAAATAAATCCGAAATTAAGGATCCTTGTTGTTTGCTGACACAACTCTAAATTTTATTTCGGACTTTTCACCCACTTAAACGTATTGTACTCGAATTAATGTTAGTCATACGCTACGAAGCTCAAAGCCTTAAAGTATGCTATACCCTAGTCACTTTATTATTATTTTTAAATAATATAATTTACTTGCCATTATGGCGTATACATATTCAATTAATATGAATCATACGTTATGAATACCTGACAATATTTAAGAGATAAATCTAAAGCCATAATATTTCGATACCTCTTCCAAGCCAAAATTAATATTAAGAGGTGTTCTAGGAGTAATTTAACCTCGTTTAGATATCAAGAACTATGGTGCACAATACTAACTAGAAAATGGTCAATAATGTCTGGATGATCTCGAGTTATACAAGTTACTTCCACCCATTCAGATAAGAGGTTAAGGGGAGATAAATAAAAAATAATTGTCGGGGACTAGTTTTTCTCAAAGTCTAATTGATGTCAACAATTATTGTATTATATCTGTTGAATGGTTTTTGTATTTTATATAAGTGGCGCCCAACTTAAAAATTTACAATATTTACAAATAATTACACTGAATAATGAACCAGATACATGCTTCCCGGCTTATATAATTAGAAATTTAAATACTTAAGGAACTGTCAACAAATTCTTAGCAGGATAAACGGAGCCCAACGCAAAAGTCTATTTGTATCAAAAGCTTTGTGGTCCTTCGAGCTGTTTAAAACCCCTATCTTTTCTAATGTTATTAAAGGATAACCAATATTAACAATAATTAATAATAGTACTTTGACGTCTCAAAGCAAAGGTCAGGCGAATATGATTCAAAATTCATTCAGTTCCATTAAATGGTAATTACGATAATTATTACCAGTAACTAACAATAGAAATTTGACGCCTTAATGCAAAGGTCAGGCGAATTTCATTCCAAATGCTTCTGCTCTCCATTCTTTTACCTATTACCCCCAAAAAAAATCTCCGCAGATTTCCACACATCCATTACACAAAAAATCAATTTACAATTAAATTGAAGGAAATTATGGTTCGTTGAGAGATTACTGCAAAAAAAAACCCAAAATGGCTAAGAGCTCTGGACCACAATTTCACACAAAGGAACTCCATCAGACACATTACATATTATTTTAAGGGTGTTAAAAAATAAACACTGTAAAAAGGAAACTCCAAAGGACTATACAAAAGCAACAAAAAAAAAGTAAATTCGTTATTGCATATAAAAGAAGCAACACATGTTGCCTTCGAGCTTTTGTGGCCATCCCAGTTAGCAGGATGATAGAACAAACTTGGACTCTGTGGAAGCAACAAATACAAATAAACAATTGACTGTTGCTTTTTGGTGCTCTCCTCCTTTTTTTCTGCTGGTCATTGTTCACTGTTGTATCGCCTGACCATGAACAGCAAACAAAAAAACCGTTTGTCCCTTCTTCTTCTACTCCTACGTAGAGAGAAGAAGAAGTAGTACGGATCCCTCTCTTGAGTTAGGTCAATTGTGTGTGGAGGGGATGGAATGGGTGGTCCTGGCCGTTCAAGTGTGTGGGGAGTATATGTTGGTTATATTTGATTTTCGGTATTGTGTTTGTATTAACAAGAAAACCATACTGACCATAAACACACTCGTAACTTCCACACAAGAACACACACATACTCTTATAGCGTTTCGGAAGTATAGAACAAACATAAACCCTCTACAGATATACAGATATATACATGGCATGATTTCCGAGTAGCCGTGCGAGCAGTAGTAGCAAGTTTTCGCAAATTTGTTTGGTTTTCATGAGCACAAATTCAGGATGTTTCCTTTTTTTATTGGCTCTACATGTCTGAGTATGTTGTTGTTCTAGTGTTTTTTTTGCGCTTGTTTCCTTTTTTCCAATTTGACATTCATTGGCATTTCTTTTGAACCATTGCCGTAGTGGCGGCGGACGGATGATGGCATTGGTAACGGTTTTGAGTTTTCAGGTGACTATACCATAACGAGCAGACAGACTTATTTTCCAAAGCCCACTCACTCTATTCACGGGGTGTTATTTGCGTCTACAACAATTCTGGTTCTGGCTGTTCCATTCTAAGCTTAGGTGTTTCATTGTTAGCCTTAATTCTGTTTTGTTAGCTACACATCTGGTTTGGTAGGTACCCAAGTAGGTTTATCTATGAGAGCGTATGCTATGGATCGATCCATAGAACACTTTATACAAGACATAACAAGAAAAGAAAAGCATAAAGAAAGCAACGAAAGGAATGAAAGGGATACAGAATGCAATCAATGGCGCCCAACGTGGAATATATGCTCAGAGAAAATTTTAGTCCAAAAAATTACGCCTTTTTTATTAATTTGAATTTTTTTATTTAATTTCGAATTTGTTCATTATATGCCTTAAACTGAGCATTCTCCAGGAAATAGTCTTAAAGGAAAATTGGCCCCCAACCTCATTCTAAATAGGGCAACACCTGCTTAGATGCGGTAGGATTTAATATGGGGCTTATGCCTTGGGCATGTAGAGCCTAAAAATGGATTTTTTTTAGTTCTCCAACGTATAATTCACCATTAAAGTCAGTGATAGTTTCATTCAAATTTCCAAGGAAACATTGGTATAAATAGAGATATTGAACCTTTTGGTCCTTCGGAGACATTTGAAAATAACAATGGCTTTGAAAAGAATCACA
The DNA here is from genome assembly GCA_963930755.1 of Eudasyphora cyanicolor. Classification (NCBI taxonomy): domain Eukaryota; kingdom Metazoa; phylum Arthropoda; class Insecta; order Diptera; family Muscidae; genus Eudasyphora; species Eudasyphora cyanicolor. Next base: position 342,838,695 of record OZ005734.1, on the reverse strand, counting down.
ATCCATATGTAATGGATTCATACAACACTTTCTGGAAGAACAAGACAAAAAAAATTTCGAAAGGACTGTCAACATTTTGATAAAAGGAATGCACTCTATTAAAAATTGGTGCCCAACGTGAAGTATCTAGAGTGCTCAGAGAAAATTTTACACTTTCCCTATTGGATCTATTTAATTTCGGATTTGTTTATGATATGCGTCAAACTGAGCATTTTCCATAAAATTAGCTTTAAAGTAAAATTGGCGCCCAACCTCATTCTAAAATAGGGTCACTCGGAAGCGTTAAGACCTCTTATATGTGGCGCCCAACGTGGAACTCTCACACAATCCTAATATCAATTATAATAGATGAGAAAACAATGTATTATAAACGCGTTTGACAAAGCTTATTCCTTTTTCAGGAAACTGGCGCCCAACGTGGAACTCATATATAATATTAATATGGATTAATTGATGACCAAATCAGTTTATTTAAAGGGCATCTAATTTCAAAATAGCATTTAGAGCAGCAAAGCGGTAATCATTTTCTTTAATTTTTTTTAGTTCCCCAATGTATAATTCACCACTAAATTCATTTATAGTTCCACTCAGGTTTCCAAGGTATAAAAAAAAAATGTGTGCCTTTTGGTCCTTCGGAGACATTTAAAAATAACGATGGCTTTTAAAAAGATCCACAATTTTCAAATAAAAGTAAAATAAACTAAATGGTCCTTCGATTGCAATGTTTCTCTTTAGGAAATGGCGCCCAACGTGTAATAGACCATTATCGTAAACATTTTCAAAGTTTAATTCAGATTTAAAAGAAACAATAAAAAAGGAGTAAACGCTTTTTGGTCCTTCGGGGAAATTTGCAAATATTAATAAATAACATTGCTGCTTTGGAAATGCCTCACAATTCCCAAATAAACTTAACATGGTCCTTCGATTCAATGATTCTCTACAGAAAAGAGCGCCCATTTCGAATGTAATCTTTTTCTTTAGAAAATGGCGCCCAACGTGTAATAGACCATTAAACATTTTTAATGTTTCATTCAGATTTAAAAGGAAAAAGTAGATTCCCAAATAAGCTTAAAATTGTCCTTCGATTCCAAAGATTCTCTACAGAAAAGAGGGCCCATTGCAATACCCTCTATCCGACATTCACACAGATAGGCAAATGACACATTAGAATCAATAAAAACGATGTGGTCTTTGTACAAAACTCCAATCATTGCTTAGTGTAGCGTGTCACAAAACGCAACACCTATGATACATAATACTATCCTATCAGGCAACATCTGTTGTAAGTTTTTTAACATTCCACGAAGAAAAAAACTAACAAACTATAGACCACCAACAGACAGACGGACAGACATAGGGATAATGCTTCCAGCCAAATAAAACGCATCTCCTCACAATCAACTCCACAGGATAAAGGCAATGTAGCATAACCACCGTCAGTGATATGGCATAGAGAATTCATGTTCATCCTTTCTACCACACGGTTTAGAGCGCACAGGACTCGTTAGCTACTGTCGCTGAGGAGGGGTGATGAGTACTCTGGGAATAGGTGAAGAGGAGCTCAGAGCGATCAGAGTAGAACAGTATTGTATTGAACACAAAGCGTAGGTTTGTTGCTTTTTAATTAATAGAAAAGTCCTTTGTAAAGTAATAAATAAATATTATGTTTTTGTGGTTGCAAATACAATACACATTCCAACCGACCATTGACAATTCGCAATTCATACTCGTACTATCGTTCATATGTACATACGTACGCAGTTACCTCTACCGAGTGTACTCGTCGTAGTATTCAAAAATGTTGACTCTATACAGGGAATAGGATAAAAAACCAACCAAACCAACTTTCACAAATGGGAGCACGTATGTATGGGTGTTTTTTTTTTGTTTTAAGTCCTTTTAATCCGAAAAGGAGATGTATTGTAACCAAAATATAGCACATACCGGAGGTAACATGAAAAAGCTGAACAGTTTTTCAGTTTGTTCTTTTTATCTTTCCATGGGCTCAAAGGCGGCGAATAATGGAGGCTCCACCAAGCAAACCTTAGGTACTCGTAGGTCTCACTCCTTTGGCAATATTTACATATTGTCCTTTTGTTTCGCCACACACAATTATGAATGAATTACATTCCAAATTAACTGCAAATTAGAGAGACAAAACATATTTTTGTTCATTTTGGTCACATTCCATTGTTGCCACCGTGTCCTGAGGTAAGAGGCAGAGTGAGTGCTGAAACCTTTTGCGGAAATCTACCTTAAATTATAATGAATGAATGAACGAATATTTGTGGCTTCCAGCTATTGTTTTTAATATGAATCACCATATGTGGTAGAACTCCCTACGGACAAACTATGGGGCGGGGGATGGATGAATGGACCTGCAGGACACACACACGGTTTGTGGAAAATATTCACTCTACGCCCTCTGCATATATTGCATGGGGACTTTTTCCAATAATATTTATTGATTGAGAACGAACACACAAATATTCCAGGTGCACAAAAGTATGCTCGAGTGCGGTTAGGCAATGCAATAAAATCCGCTAGTTGGGGTTTTATGCGGTGGCACAGCCACAGCCATTGCCACTGCTTTGTGCGAATGAATATTTTCAGCGAAACGAGAATTTAAATTGAATTGTGTGAAACACAATGAAAAACTATGCATATATTGCAAATTCTACGATATTTATCGATTATGATTGGTTAGAGTGGCAGAGGGCGTATAAAGTGACCTCTAATCATTTGTAACGGGGGGAGAAAATTGGCAAAACATATTGTAAACCAAATAGACAGAATACCAGGATTATTATTGGTTAGCAATGGATTTGGGGAATGGAGGTATCAGGGTGGATGTGAAAATATGCAGAAAAAAGAAGCAATGTAGAACGGAGACAAAGCATGACTTCAAATGACTAATGTAGTACGTTTCAATTCCTATAGGGAATTGGCGCCCAACTTAGATGGGAAGTTTAGTTAAAGCGCAAATCTCTCAAACTCTTACAGAATACTAAGATCGATTAGAATCGATGAGAATATCAATTGAATTGAACTCTATAAATTAAAAGAATTTTATTGGCAAAGCATATAACAAGAAACCTACATGTCTCTTCTTGGGAAAGTGGCGACCAACGTGGAACTCTTACAGAATCCTAACTTCACTTAGAATCAATGAGAAAATCTATTTATTTTAAGATAAAGTGCAAATAATTTCGAAATTCAATTGAAAAACCATATGGCAAGAAACTAACATGTCTCATCTTGGGAACGTGGCGCCCAACGTAGAGTTTTTACTGAATCCTAACATTAATAAAAATCGATTAGAAAATCAATGTATTTTAACTGTTTTATTCGACTTGAAAACGTCTTTGACAAAGCTTAGGACAAGAAACGTACTAGTCCATTCTTAAATAACTGGCGCACAACGGGAAACTAATGTTAAGTTCGATTTATTGATGAGAAAATCAGTTTATTTAAGTGCATCTAATTTGTAATTTGACTGCCAATGCTTAGGCCAATAAACGTAAAAGTCCTTTAAATTCAAAAGGACTCATTAAATTCAAAATTAGGTTGCATTTTTTTGCCGTTCGAAATGAAGGGAAATTGTGATTTAGTTTGAGGTACAGCTGATGTTTACAAAGTTAATAATGCTAAATGAAGCCGAGATAATTCTCATTAAAATTCAAAATTTGGTAGAATTTTTTGGTCCTTCCTTTTGGACCTTCAATGGCTGATTGGTTGCTCCTTACAAAATTGAACTCAATGGAAACTGGTACAATAAAATTCGAATCTACCCTTAGAGACGACTGGAAATTTTGCATATTGAAGACCGATTGAATAACATTTATAATTTGATTGTTTTTTAATTCTTTTTTAAATGAAATCGATCGCATTTTTGGTCCTACGAGCTCACCGAAAATTTGAATATATTAAAATCAGAACCATCAATAACAATTTTAGGTCCTTCTAGGAGACGGAAAGCTAGTTTGTTTGGCGGAGATTTGTTTCGGTTTAATTGGTACTTCAATGACTGATTGACTGTTCCTTACAAAATTGCCCTCAATGGAAATTCGTGCAATAAAACTCTAATCTGTTCTTAGAGACTATTGGAAATTTTACATGTTTATACCCTACACCACACTGTGGTACAGGGTATTATAACTTTGTGCATTTGTTTGTAACACCCAAAAGGAGAAGAGATAGAGCCATTGTTTATTATACCGATCGACTTGTAATCACTTTCTGAGTCGATTTAGCTATGTCCGTCTGTCTGTCCGTCTGTCTGTCTGTCTGTCTGTCTGTCTGTCCGTCTGTCTGTCTGTCTGTAGACGTATTCTTGTAATCAAAGTACAGGTCGCAATTATGGTCCGATCTCAACGAAACTTTGCACAAATCCCTATTGACGATCCCTATTGAATTTGGTTACAATCGGTTTAGATTTATGTACCCATATATATGTACCTCCGATTTGGCATATATGCACTGTATAAGCAACATTTTGTAACCGATTTGTACAAAAATTGACAGAGAGTAGTCTCGTGATACACTTAGATACAATACAAAATTTGGGAAATCGGTTCAGTTTTATATAGCCCCCATATATATGTTGCACCCGATTTGACATGTAAGCGCTGTAGAAACTGTATTTTATATCCAATCGTTACGAAATTCGGCAGAAAGAGGTTTCTTATTACACGAAGGAATACTGCCAAATTTGGAGAAAATCGGTTCAGATTTAGATATAGCCCCCATATATATGTTAGCATCGATTTGACATTCAAGCGCTGTAGAGACTGTATTTTATATCCGATCAGTACGAAATTCGACAGAAAGAGGTTTCTATTTTACACGAATGAGTATTCAGGGAAAATCGATTCAGATTTATATATAAGCTCCATATATATGTTCCTCCTGATTTGGTTACAAAGCGCTATAGAAGTTGTACTTTACTTCCGATCATTACAAATTTCTCCAGAAAGATGTTTCTCAATTTAGGAACGAATATTGCTTAATTTAGCGATTATCGGTTCAGAATTAGATATATCCGCATATATATGCTCTTACCCATTTACAAATTATTTCAAATTATTATCGCAATAACCCTTATCGCATTGTTAGGGAGTTGTAGGGTATTATATAATCGGCCCCGCCCAACTTTCTGCCTTTCCTTACTGGTTTTTAAATAAAATCGTTTGAATTTTTGGTCTTTCGAAGTGACCGAAAATGCGAGTATATTGACAATTTGTTGCTGCTTAGGTTAAGATAAGATTTTGACTATTATTTAAAAAAAAAATAATTTTTGGTCCTTCGAGATGTCTTTGAAAATTTTGTATTTTGACTGAATTTATTGGTCCTTCGACACACCAGAAAAATTGGTATTCAGGATTTTACCAATAAATTTAAGCAATTATACATTGGAAATTGTCGGATTGTTTCCTAAATGGCGCCCAACATAATTTCAATTCAAATCGACAGAATTAGTTGGTCCTTTGAGTCATTTGGAAGCTATATATTTTTTGACTAATGGCGATTTCGATTCCGATAAAAATGCATCATTTTCTTTGCACTTTTTCCGAAAACTGCCCATTTCCAACATATTTTGGAAATTTGAAGTTAAGTTTAATTCGAGGGGCTAAATCATTTCGATTTAAGAGGTGCAGATATTTCCTAGTATTTCACGTCGACGGGGCATACATTTTTCCAGAAACGAAATTGTCATAAGGTAAGTTTTTGACCAAAATTGTATTTTGGCTATCGGTTTTTAAATGTGTGAATTGAAGTACTAATTACACTTTGAAAATTCGTGCAATTAATAAATGATCTATTTTCTAAATGGCGCCCAACGTCAAGCCTTGTAACTCGGTTCAGTAGATGATCCTTCGAGATACACGAACGATGTTTATTTTCCAAAAATTAAGTTTTTGGGTCCTTCCAGACCCCAGAAAAGGATTTTGAACAGTGTTTCTACTTAATGCGAGTTGAATAGCGTCTGTTTTAAGTGGCATTAGAGGACTAAAATTTGGTTGAATTCTTTACTACATTTTGAGCCGTATTGAAGGAATGAAAGACATCTCTTCAGATGTACCAGCAACATTCGTATTATTGGAGGTACAGAGGTATAACCTTTGAGCCACCGGGAAATTATGGATTTTAGTGCTTTATCTGAGGCATACAACTTGAAAATTTGATTGGCCATCTGAAATTCCATTACACTTTAATTGCTTCATAAAATATTCAAATCTGTGGAGTTTAATGCTCCTTCGAGGCAATAAAAACTCTGATCAATTAGACAGTTGGTGAAATTATTACAGTAGATAGAATAAATCTTGCCAGATGCCTCAATCCAAATGAAAGGTCCTCCACAATTACCTTAGCAACTACTATTCCCAGTAAAGCAAACCAGTTATACATCTGCAAAATGCTATGGAATATTGCTACAATTGTTTGCCACTTTTCATCCCCAAACTTGTTTGTTATGATTTTCTTTTAGCATTCAACCGCTAATTACCCAAATAACATCGTGTTATACTTTACAAAATGTGTACATATTTCTATTGTGCTTTAAATCCCAAAAATCTGTTTTGCTTTATTTTCATGCCAGATGATTTTATAATCAGTATCCTTTCATGGCAGGGATTGCAACAGTTTTAAGCTGCCCCCAGAAATCACCGCAGTCCGTGTACCGGTGAAATGTACGTACTTCATTCTTTTGGTATTATTGTAAGCGGAAAAGTAAATAATAAAAGATCATAAAACGCCCTTAATTGCTTTTAAGTGTTTAGTTTAGTGAGCAAATCCTGCAAAACTCGCCCACTCCAATGGGTCAAGCACAAAACCCAGCACAATAACGCAATGAATGCTATGAATTCAAAGCATGAATGAAAGGCAAGGCATTGAAAGAGTGGAGATGGAGCAAGAGGAGTAAGAGAAATACATGGAGGAGGAATAAAAACAACTTACCAACTCCGCCGAGTACGGTGCTTGGCTCCAATTTGGCTTTCTTTGTGGCTAAATCCTGATTATTATTGTCCGAAGCGGGCGCCATAACTGCTGCTTGACTTAAAAGTTCGTCACTACCACGCTGCAATGAAAAAGAGAAAGAGAGAGAAAGGATGGAAGTTGAAATAATAGTATAAATATTTGTTTGTTTACACGCCAAAAAAGAGAAGAAACAGTACGGTACAAATGTAAATAAATTATGAAACAGATTTTTAAAGCTAACAATAATTGTACAAGTCTAGAGCAGAACAAAACAGAGAATAAAGTACAATAAATCAGATTAGAAATACAACACGACGACGGCGACGGCACGCATAACACAAAACGATTGCTCGACGAAAGGAAACAACAAATAATAACAACAGAAGGCTGCCGCAGAACCCTATTTCTCTGGTAAGGGGCAAGGTAAGCAGTAAAGTAACAAGTGCGTGAATTCATAGTTGTATGTAGTTAATGGGTGGTTGTTGGGTTGCCTTTTCCTGCCTTGAACAATAACTACAATAGCTAATTAGAATACCAAAACATTCCGCTTTTGGGGGGTGGTTTTTCCATACAACCCCCACAAACTTCTTCACCCGCCTAATGAAAGGAAGCCAAACAAACAGGCTGCCGCCACCTCCTCTTAAGCAAGGAAATAAATTCCCGACAACTTAGGCTGGCATTAAATTAGAATTTCGAAAGTGTTTACAAACGTAACAATTGTTTTGTGGCGAGCCTATGAAATATGTATTAGAAGGAGACGCCTTCAGAACTCAGACCAAACAAAAAGCAGCAGTAACTTCTGAAACAATCAAAACTGTTGATATATGCATGAAAGTGGAATTAATACAAATACAAATCCAAACACATGTCAGACTGTTCGTTAACACCTCCTCGTCAATCAATGACGGATATACAAAGTTATTGTTAAACTACGTATTATTAATGAATTAATAACCCCAGTTCAGTTTTGTCTGTGGGTGGAGGAGAAATGAGATAAACGTTTGCCGAAGGAAAAATGGCGCCCAACGTGCTTTGAAGAATTGAGGAGGCAAAAAGAAGGAGATTTCGCTCACTCACTTCAAGACTGTCATAACACAAAATTAAAAATTGTTGAGGTTGGCTTACAGAAATGCTAATTTTCTATAAATAAATCTCAACGAAATTTAGTTTATAAGTTCACAATCATATTTCGGATTATTTCACCTTTTTGAAACGTCTTATTTCATGTAATTTATTTTTCTATACGGACTTTAAGTTACATATCGTGACAATTTTCAATTTTGAGTTATGACACTCTTGAAATAAGTGAGCGATTAAGGTTGAACGATTTTACATAATTAAGATTTCTGGTATTAAAGGTAAATTTGCGAAAATATTCGTATTAAGTTTCAATCTCATTCAGTAGTCTTCAAGCATGTTCAACTTTAAAATTCATACAAAGTGAAATATTCTTCAATGATTCGAAGGAGTTAAGGTCGTTTGAGCCAGTAAATAGCGCCCAACTTCAAATGTCCCTACAAGATTTTTAGTCTTTGTGGATCTTCAGAGCTATCGTAGTGTATTATTTAATCCAGTTAACGTTTTCCAAAGAAAACTGGCGCCCAACATGGGAAAGCAAAGAAAAAGTTCTACACAGAAAAATGGCAACCAACATCGAAACCAATAAAAAGGATAATAGAATATTTGATATAACGATTTCAAGAAGTTATGATCAATGGTCCTTCGCGATGGTGACTGGAGCCCAAAGTTCAAGATCCCTTTAAGATGCAATTAGGATGATGTTTGTAGATTTTAAAACGATCAAAAATCGAGATGGGAAAATTAACGATTCCAAAAACTCACGTTTTATGGTCCTTCGAGCCAGTCAATGGCGCCCAACGTGACGTGTCCCTACAAGATTCTTAGTCTTTGAGCTATCATATTTTATTATTTAACCCTTTTTTTTTGCGGCAGATATATGATATAAGCTTTTCAAAGCAACAACTGGCGCCCTACACGGGAAGGAAAAGAAACGATATACCTTAAACATAATAATGTAGAACCAAATGAAACTTTATGTAGACTAATAATCATTAAGGATTGTGCTACAGGACCTGTATGATCTTTTTAGGATAGCCAAACAAAGCCAAAATATGAAGCGATCGAAAAAACCCGTAGAAGAAAATATCCACTCTCATTTGGATGTCTCTAGGTCAGTTAAACTTTGAAGAAGAGCATTATCTAAAATGAGTGCAAGATATTGCTTTGGATGATACAAGATAATTATTTAATAATATTAAATCTCCCAAAGTGGAATATCACCTAATGATTTCAACAAGGATCATAGCCCTTCGACTTGAAATTTCCCTTTAAGATGCAGATTTTTTGTAGAACTTTGAAGCCGTCAAATGTTATAAAGCAGCCCTGTTAAGAATTTCTTCAGAAAGATATGCGAGATAAAAGTTTCCCACGGAAAAATACCAACCAACCTGGAAACCGATATCATTAATGTAGTTTAAGTGGAATGAGTCACTAGAGACATTCCCAGACAGTTAAACTTTGGCCAATATGAAATCCCCCAAAGTGAAATGTTCTTTAATGATTCCAAGTATGTAGTTATGGTCCTTCGACTCGATAAATGGCGCCCAACGCAAAATGTCTATTTATTATTCAATTGCGATTCTTTGTGGTTAAAATATTATTAATAAATACTGTTAGCGTTTTTTTGTTGGATATAAGCGTTCTCCAAAGAAAAGTGGCGACCAACATGAGGATCCAAGGGAAGAAAAATAAATTATATAATATTTAAAATTAAAAAATTATCAGTGAAAATAACCATCGAAATTTTACGTTTATTTCTATATTAGTTAAACTTCGATTAACTCAACATTGGTTATAAAATGTTTTTAAGAATTTATGATTTATGGTCCTTCGAGGCGGTAAATGGCGCCCAATGTTGAATATACCTTTGAGATTTAATTAGGAAGAAAGTATAGGTGAAGTGAAAATAGTGAAGATGGTTGGACGCATTCAAGTAAAACGGAAGGAAATCGACAGGATCAATTCATAAATGAGTAGAAAGTGACGAGAGAAGGGCCAACTAAATGCAGACAGATAGACGATGTTAGAAAGAATGCATAAAGGAAGAATATAACGGCAATGTTAAGAGAAGACAGAAACTAATGGCGATTTCGGTTCTGCTAAAAAGAGTAATATCTTCGTGGGCCTTTTCTCGAAAACTGGTTTTGAAAATGTAGCTAAGTTTATGCATCAGTTACTCCTAAAAAGGGCAAACATTTTTCAGAATTTCGTGTCGACGGGGCAACTTTTGTTCAGAATCGAAATCACCATAAGAACTGAAAAAAGCAATATGAAGGTTCGAACTTGATAAGAGTTAATAGAAATTCGAGTCAATAAAGGAATCCGGAGAAAAACGACAAATTTGAATATTCCGAAGAACAATGCTATTCTCTCACTCGGATTCCCGGGCGAACCACAGAATAGTGAAGATTAAAATGCCCATGTTCGAGAATATTAAAGCTAGGATACTAACTCTAATGAGAACCTCATAAAAATCCTCAAATGATCCATTTAATGACGGCGGTATAACTTACCCACACCAAGGAAGCGAGGGACAAAGGATTACAAAACAAATTCTGGGAAATAGAAAACGATATGAGGAGTAGTAGACAACCCAGAAATCCTAACTCAAAAGTAGACAACATCCAGGAGACAAAGCAAGAATAAATGATGGACGAATACAACATGGGAAAAATAAGATGAATGAAAAATCATTAAAACTGAAAAATGAAAGCAGGTCCATTACAAACCATTTACATCTAAGCAAACATATGGCTGGACTTATCAAATATTTAGCATAGTTTTAGAGCTATTAGAAAATGTTTTCCTCCTCCCCCCCTACCATCAGTTCTGCCATTGAAATGACCCTCATAGAACGAGCAAAAAGCTTACAATGTGACCGAGAAAAAGGATTGAAAGGGAAATGAGCACAACATATGTTACACACATTATTGTCTTTGGTCCTTTTTGGTCCATTGGAAGAAACTTAAAACGAGGGGGAGTGGGGGGAGAAGAGAAGCAAGATGAAAGCACATGTCAGTTGTGGTGGCACGAATATGACATTTTAATTAAATGTTTAACAGAACAAACCAATGTTGTTGTGTACATTTGCCAGTTGTCTTCATTTTAATACTAATTGAGGAAAAATAAAAAGATTTAATAAAACTTGAGATTACTTCTGAAGAATTTAAACACTAATGTTATCCTTTTTGGTTGAACTATTCATTTTTTCTGCTTCTTCTTCGTCTTCAGTTAAAGAAAGGCCAGCACAACTAACTGTTGAATTGTATTTGCATAGAATATTGCTCGTATTTCTTCCAACAGCAACAAGCTCTTTGGCCTAAGTGTGCAAGAAGTTAGAAGAATGAACGAATGAATGTCGTTGCCAAAGAAGTCACACAACAACAAAGTTTTCCATTTCCCACAAAGTTTTCTCACTAAGTCGTCTTGCTCTTGGTGTTGTTGCTGTTGCTTGGTGAAACTTTTGCACTTTTTGTATTCATATCTGTACTTCTTGAGCAATATGCTTGCTTGGCTCGTAAGTAGCGGAAGAATATGTCAACCGGAAATTACAACAATTTCCAAGTTGTTGTTTCGCCACAAGTTAATTAATCCTTCTTGCAACGAACAAGAGAACAAATTCTAAAGTAGGCCACTAAAGAACTTGTATTATTATGATAAATCACAGAGATATTGGCTGGGCTGAAAGGATGCATGTCATAAAGGGGTTGCAGCTTAGAGAGTCCATGTCAGTTGGTCGGTTTGTGGGTAGGGCATGCGATAAAGGTCACTGATTTTGCTGATTGATTAGTTGTTGTCCATAGTTAGTCTTACTTAATCTTACTTAGTGCTTTCCGATAACACATTTCAACAAGAATTTGTTAAGATTTATTGCTTACAGTCTCGTAAATATTCGAAATTCTTTAGCTAAGGAGGAAGGAAAAGGAAAAGACGTTCTGTTACACTGAGGAAAAAAAGACGTTACAAAATTAACTCTGTTTGGGGATAATTTATACATGTAACGTGCACGAAAAATCATCCACAATTCGTTCATTAATTATCTCCAAAATGTGGGTGATTTTTTTATAGGCTTTGTTTAACTTGTTTTAAAGATTGTTTAACATGTTTTAAATATTGGATTTAACATAGAAAGTCATTGAAATCAACCCCAGAGCGTGTTTTAGCCGTCTCCAGTACGTGCTTTAAATTATCCCCAGTTGGTGCTGAAAAGATGATAAGGAAGAAGAAGGTTAACTTGGAGGAAAAGAAGACGAATGTACTGAAAGAAATCGGGGGATCAACAAACGATAAGAGTGGACCGGCTCAGGTCAAGTGGATCAGACGCACTAAAAATGGCAATGGAACGAATGGAAACCATATATTCAATTATATCTTAAATGACGAAAAGGAATAACGTTTTCAAAGGAACTTTAGAACTTAAGTAGAACTTTCATGAATACCAATAAAAGAGGAAGGACAGATGAGCGGACCAACTAATTAAAAAAAGAATACCTGGTGGTGAAAGATGTAGCGTGAGTTGGGGCTGAAGGATGATTAAAAGATGATGGGACGGACTCGAACGAAGACAAACATACGAAGATCGTTGGAAGAGAGAACCAATATGTGATTGATGATGGGAAGGACTCATGAATGGACCTGTTTAGTGAACTATGAAAGGAAACTTGAGCGAAGAGAAACCTACGAAGAACGCAGGAAGAGAAAACCAATATGCAATTGACAAATACTCTATTGGAAGCAACATTTGGTAAGAGCGATCGATAAAAGGGTATCGATTAAACGGTAGGAAAAACTAATGAACGGTTCTACTAATTAATGAAAAGCTACCAGTTCATCTAGGCAAGGAACTAAAGAAAGAAATCAGGCTAGCATACACAGAACGTAAGAAGGGGGAGATCCCATAGAAAATTGGCCACATTAATGCTCCTTTGGAGACAAACTTTTCTAGGTTAAGTTTAGGTTAGAGTGCCAGCCAGCTGTAGATCCAGACCAATGAAGATCACTAGCGATACCACGGGCATGGATGCTCATCTTCAGAACCAACCTTTTCGATAAACATAGTTATCACAAGTACGAATATCCGTACCAGAAAGATCTGTAAGACTTCCTAGGAAGGCCAACTCTAGTATTCAGACGTCTTCTTCCTCATCACCACAACTCCTGCAGAAGTCATTGGACTCAATACTTAACCTTCTGTCATGTTCGCTGAACAGGCAGTATCCCGTCGGAACTGACATTAACGTAGACGGTATTTTTCCTTTTCGATAAACAAATTTAACAATAGTACGAATATCGGTACCGGAAATATTTGTCAGACATCCTAGGAAAGCCGATTCCTGTATATCCAGAAGTCTTCTTGCACATCACCACAGCTCTTGCAGAAGTCATTAGATTCATACCTAACCTTCTGCCGTGTTCGCTGGGCAGGCAGTTTCCCGTCAGACTGTACACTAACGTAGACAGTCTTTGACCCCTCTAATGCGAGGAGATATTTTGACTCTCTTAGGATCAATTTCTTGGGAACGAGGTAGGGAAATGTTGGTGGACTGATGAACAAATATAGCTAAAGGAATGACACAAAATTCTTGAAGATAGGTAAAGGTCAATCGAGAGTTTGCGGCAGCAGGATGGAAAATAACAGGAAACTATGGATATTCATCCGTGGAGAAGCAGAGATGAGAGACAGCCGAAGGAAGATCTGCAGGCAATAGACAAAAGTCGACAAGACCGAAGAACTAACAGACAGTTGAATAATCAAGTGATAAAGAATAGTGAATGGCAGTCAAGCCGATGAACAATGGATGAATGAACGGTCGAAGGAATACCTTTGGTAGGTTGATCGAAGTAGGTAAGGAAGGGCTGGAAGACGATGATTCACCGAATCGCACATCGGACTGGGAAAATAAGAACATTTTTCTATTGGAAATGCCTAAGTCTGCAATGCCAATCCAGGGAACGCATAAAATACTTGTGGCGAAAAAATTGATTGAAGAATAGATGAACAGAAAAATCGATAAACGATATGAGGAACAGCGAATGAACAGAAGATCTTAGGAAAGATACAATGACAACCGAGGTATTGATGGACCAACAAAAATACAAACAGATTCCCGAACGTCGAAAGGACAGTTGGACTTTGTTGGAAAGTAGAATAGTCTGATGAACGGAAGGAAATCGGACTGAGAAATTAAAAACATTTTTTCTATTAGAAATGCTTAAGTCTGTACAGCCAACCAAGGGAAGAAATTAAATACTTGTGACAGGAGGACGAAACAATAGATTGGAGAATTATGTGAAGAGGAATAGATATACGATATGAGGAAGAGCAAATAAACTGAAGATCGTAGGAAATATGAAATGACGCATGAAATATTGATGGACGAAAGAATCATGAACAGATTACCGAAGGTCAGTTGGGTAATGGAAAGCTAAATTGATATAAACTACAATTTTATGCCGAATATTTATATATTGTGGCTAAGCTAACTTTGTCTGAAAATACTTATGCTAAAAATTCTACCTTAAAATATATTAAAATCTGTTTTCCCCTAAAAAATAACAAAAATATTCTCACAAAAGTTTAAAAGCTCTCTTTGGATCCTTTCATCTTCCACATTTTCCGTTTTTTTTTTTCGTTTGCCATATACTTTGGCCAAATTTGAATAGCGTACCGTGTCTTTAGTATCCAACAGCGAGTCACTCAATTTTAAATATTCAGATTGTTTTGTTTTATTGTTGTTTTTTTTTGCTGTTGTTGTTTGTTTCATCTGCTCTGTCAATTCTTACAATGACTTTAAGATGTCTGTTGAGCTGTCGGTCTGTCTGTCTGCCTGTCGGACTTGTTGTGTGCTATTGAAATATCACAATTTTGTATGTGCTTTTTTGTTAAGAGTGAGAAGGGCCGGTAAGGTGAGGAAGAAGAAGATATGGAGGGTGAAGGCTACAGAAACATTGCTATATATCTTACAACTCCTGCTGCATATCTTGTTTGTTTGTAGCTTTTATATGCTCTTTAATATTTAATGTAATTTTCACATTTTATTCCGGGTATTTTTTTTTTTGCTACTTGTGGATGAGTAATCTGGGGCATTAACATTTCTTTTTTCTTTGTGTTTTTTTTTCATACATTTGTAAGTCAAAACTGACTTGGACTAGAGGGAATTGCAAGTCTAAATTTAATATTGCATAGATCTGTTTTTTTTTTTGGGTCAGAGGAAGGGAGTGGAGTGAGAATTGAAAGTCTGTTTTAGTTTCAAATTTAAATCATTTGCCATATTGTTATTTTCCAAAAATAAATTGCCATTCAACACACTTCAACACTTTCAAAATGAAATTAGTATAATGGTTTAACAAGGACATACTCAGGCATGAAAGTGTTGCACACACACAGCACAGCAATGCAGCAAGGATATACGAGTAGAACTTTATTTAGGACATGTGGTGTAACCACTGTCTATGATTTTCAACTAATTCAATTCAATTGTAATTTGATGTGACAGCCAATTTATTAAAATTTAGAGATCCGTCAACAGCAGCATCGATATTCAACTGAGACTGATGATGTTGAATCAGATGGTCATCATCAAGTTCTATGAATAAATACCGAGTATTTTGGGGGATATTTGGGCCGACCCATCACAATGTCACTCTAATCAATTACTAATATCATCTGGTTACGTTTATGTCAGCTAGTCATCGACACATTCAGTCCTTCATTCATTCGTTCGTTCATCCTGAACCCCTAGTGCTGTCCAGACTAGAAGTGTGTGGTCGGTCACTCACCACTCCCTTTGCCTTGGCCATCATCGCATGAATGAATGAATGAATGTTACGGTAGTCTCCATAAACTGCGTATGATGTATTCTTGGTTGCAATATGCGGTAGAGATAATCTGGCTTATCGGCAGTATGGGTAGTTTGGTGTCTGTCTGACGGCCAAAGTATTTGTTTATAGTATCAGTTCGCATGTTGGGCGCCACTCAGCCATTCAGCCACTCGGAGTGTTTACAGTTTATTCAGTGGGACAGCTTAAACGTTGCATTTTTTCGAAATAATTGATTTATTTAAATACATGGTTGGCTGACCTGACTGCCTGTGCAAACAGCAACATCAACATGAACACGGACGTGGACATGGACATGCCCAACAAAAACACTGGCCACAATAATGGTGGCTGACAGCCAGGACTGGCTGGCTGCCTGGCTGCTTGCTTGGTAGCAAAAGAATATGGCATATAAGCTGTCATTATTTTTAATATTTGTCAGTTGGTCGCGGTGATGATGGTGACTAGTGAATGGTCGGCGGCTGTTCGGTCGTGGTGTTGATTTAATGATAACACATGTTGCTTGCATACTTTTAGGGGCGTTTAAGGCCGCTTTAATTTTTCCACTCTCAAATGCCAAAAGGCGGTCGGGCGGGCGGGAGGTATTCTTGTCTATTCACGACAATGCGTCATTTAATTGCAATTATATCAGGTTACTGTATTATAAACCAAAAGTAGAAAGCGTAACCACATTTTGGTCACTTTAGAAATGGATGGAGAACTTTTACAATAGGTATTAGCTGTTCCGCAAAGAGTGAAGCAGTAGGTCAAGGTGGGGAAGTCTAACATAGGGAAGAATGATATAGGCAAGAAAAGACCAGGAAAAAGAAGGCAACAGGATGACATCAAGGAGGAAAAATGCTTGCTTGAATCACAGAGCGAAGGAAATCAGGGAAAAGAAATAAGTCAAGAGATCGAGCAAATACCCAATATATAGGAAATAGGGGCGGAAATAAGACGAAACAAATATTACAAAAAGATCCACTCGAGGAAAAAGGATCTTGTTAAGTAAAGAAGAACTACCTACCGATGCAATGCGAAAAATATGTGCGAAAAACAAGACGGACTGATGGACGGGAGAAGAATGAATGGAACAAGGGAAGTAGTTCTGTTAACCTATCCAAAACAAACCTCCACGAAGCTAAGAACTTATAAACGGACGAACAAGTGAAAGAATGTAAGTCGGAATGGCGATAGAATAAGATAATAAAGATCCAATCGATCGATCGATCAAACCTTCTTGAATAAGGAAATAAACCACCGAAGAAGATCCAAGCCGGTAGGATGATAGCAAGGGTAGATTGACAGTAGATCTTGTAGCGGGATGTAAGAACACTACAAAGCTCCGTCAATCCTTCGCTTGTCCATCCTTATTTTACCCATTATTTTCAGACAGTGCTTACTTTGAGGGGACCTTCTTTCTTCTTCCGTCCTTTCTTCAGTTATCCACTATTGTTGTTCGATTTTTCATCATTTATCATTAGTAGGTTCCTTCTTCGATCCTTGCACAGTTATTCCTTTACCGAGACTTAGACTTAAGTCTGCTACCATGTCTTTCAGTTAAGTGGCGGAGTTGTACATTCTACGTTCGTCAATAGGTTCTTCTTTTTCCATAAAATTACGGTCTTTACCTTCCCTATACCATTCCATAGGTTCTACGGTCCTTTTTTGCTCGGTGCGTCTCTCAGTTAAGTGGCAGAGTTGTAAATTCTACGCTCGTCAATTGGTTGTTCCATTCCCATAAACTTTCGGCTTTGGTTTTAACATTCCATCTACCATTCCATAGATTGTACGATCCTTTTAGTTCGGTCTGTCCTTTACCACAGACTTACGGTTTGCACCTTCATCCTTCCTTTTCTATTATATTTGCCGATTGACCTTAAATCCGTGTCTACTTCAATTATAATATCAAGTTTATGTTCATATTATTCCATCTTACGATCAATATTCCTATTTCCCTATTCTCATCGTTAATGTATCACTGCTTTCTTCATTTGTCAGTCGTATATTTCTATTGTTTGGCTCTTTATTTGTTCGTCAGTTCTAAAGCCTTATAGATGCCCAACTGACCTCATCACGATATTTCTTTTATGTTCCCTTCTTTCGGGAGCAGAGAGATACCTGTAGAGAAATCCCTATTTCCCTCCATCTATGAAAGTATGAGGTAAAGGATCTTCCATCACGTCCTTCCGGGAATGCTTCATAACAATATCTCTGTCTATAACTCAATAGAAAAAATAGGAACTAAAAAGGATAACTATGCAAAGGACACATGTGTCATAAATATTTTAGACAATAAATTGAAATTTAAATGTTCAGTAAACAATCTAAATGGATTTGGCATCAGTAACATTTACGAGAGGATTAAATTTCTATCGTTGATACGGATATCACTCAGTAACGGAGACAGAATAAGTATCATCGCTAGCAGTAGGAGATGAAATCCACGGCGAATTGATAAGTTTAAGCCTTCGAAGCCATCATCTTAAGAAAAATACACCCGATTATTTGTAACGGAAAGCAGATAAATTGTAAATGCAAAAGAGGCAGGCAGAGGTGGATGAATGTAAGGGTGGAGGATAGAGGATGAAGAATGAAGGACGGAGACGAAGACGGAGGAATAGTCGGAAAGTGAAAAACGAATTCGCACTTTGTTTGCCAATGCTTTGACTTCTCAATCACATATTTTACTAGTCTGAGTCAAGGCAGTCAGTCGGGGGCCGTTAAGGGAGTTAAGGCCAAAGGATTCGTTGTGAGAGGGAGTGAAAGAGAGACCGAGACTATTTAGGACCCATTTGGAGGTAAGTGAGGGCAACAGAAACACATGTTTTGAATAATTTATACATCAAGGATTCAACTTTGCAATCCTCCTTATGAATCCAATATGTATATGTATACAAATACGATTTGAACAAACGAACGTATATACGAAAAAAAATATGGAAAGACGACTGCAACAACCGGAAGATGTAACCAACCAGTCAGCCAAACACAAAGAATGGATAAAGAAAAACAGTAATAAAAAATGTGAAAAATGCTGGAAATTTGTTTTTTTTATTCTCACTTTGTTGTTTTTGGCTTTTTAGTTTTTATAGACACACAATCGTAACAAATCGTTTGGATTACAAAAAATGAGGGAAGCACTTTTCTTATTTTGCCTGGATGCTGGCTGCTACTGGATGTTGGCTTCCTGTTGTTGTTGTTGTTCTGCATATAAAGTCCTTCGTTTTAGGCGTCTTCATTTCGTATGCCAAACGTTTTAAATATTTAAGCAAACAAATTGAAATAAAAGAGTTTTTCTCCGAGTTCAGTTCGTGAGAACGACAAGGAATGAAATTGAAATGGCCTGGCACTGGCAATGGCACTAGTACTGGGAACTTGGTAGACAATTTTATGGTGCGCCAAGTTATGTCTCACAGACTCAGAGACATCCCCATTCCGTCGCCCCACACTGCCAAACAAAACCACCCTCCCTCCCCTTTCAAGTCATTCAGTTGCAAGCAATAAAGCCAAAAGTAAATATTTATTAGAAGCCGGTTACCCAGGCGGTCCTTCTTCAAATGCTAAATGTAGAAAGAAAAACCAACCAAAGAGCCCCACCGTCGCCGCACAAACAACCAGGCTCCAGGCTTAGTGCTGCTGCGTTGAGTAAGGAGTACATTTTACATGATAAATACTTTAAATAAAAAAGTAAATAAAGTCGCTTTTCTACTACTTTTACTTGTTACACAACTTCGGGAACAACTCCTTCTTTGGGTCGAGAAAACCCCCAGAAACAGTGTTTCCAAGCAAGAAAATCTATAAGAATTCTCCTCATAAAATGTAGTCTCTGGGAAACAGAAGAGCAGGACATTTGCGCGACAAGGATTTACATGTTGTTTTGGTTTGTTGTTGTTCTTGTTGTACCACCACCACAAACACCTCCAACCATTCAATTCAAAAAAAGGATTCGTTGGCTGGCCTAAATGCGTGCGTGTATTGCCACTGCTGACAATGTTGTTGGGTTATTTAAGGCTTGTCTTGTGGTATCATTATTGAATTTTATAACAGCCTTAGAAAAGCAGAGAAAATGTTAATATTTCCGTTTGTTTGTTGTTGGGCTCTGTTGCGTTGTTGGCGAAAACTCGTCGTAATCGTAAACGATATGAAGAAGTACGGTAACCTTTTCACACAGCATCCGACCGGTTCCTCCTTTCAACCAAATGCCATAGCATTTTTCGTTAACGAACCTGTTTAAGAGTTGGCTGTAGGAGGATAGGGGGGGGGGGGGGGAGAGTGGGGGCATGGCAATGTCGTGTCCTGTATACAACCAGAGGCAGATGTTACCTGCTGTTGCTGCTGCCACTGCCGCTGCTAAGAAGGATGTATAGTCCTATAGTCATTGTATTTAGTAGTAATGGGCGGCCGCCTTCTATTCGAGTTGGAACGTGTGTATGAAGTAAAGGGTTGACGAAACAGAGCTCCGGATTATGAATAAACTGTATATGCCTCACACACAGAGGGTTTTTAATAGAAGCGCCATCTATATTTCAGTTGAGAAATGACCATAACATCGCAAGAACAACAATTCCAAAAAATTAACAAACAAGATTTTTACCCTTCTAAAGAATGCATCTTAAGTTTTTCGTTTTTAAATAAAGCGCCATCTACATGTCAATTGAAAATCAATCGTAATTAGAACAAAAGGTTAATTCTTCTTCATCCAAATAACATTATGCTCTATTCTAAAGAAAATAGTTCTTAAACATTGAGAAAAAGGTTTACATTTCTAAATAATATATCGGACAATACAATAAATTGACGTTTCTACATGAAGCGACATCTATATTTCAATTGAAAAGTGATCATAAGTAAAAAATTTCATTGTTTTTTCAGCAAAAAACATTAATTCTTTACTTAAAGAAAAATCTTTCAAATAATAGGAAAAAATAATAGGAATCTTTCAAATAATAGGAAACTGTTTTTAAAACAAAGTCAAAAATGTATTTCAATGAATACCACCAACTCTTGAGTTTAGTAATGATTTGAAGAATATTTTCAATATAATGGTTTGGTCATCTCTGAAAATCTCCTATTTTACCTTAGAAAAATTCCACCTTCAATAGAATATTTCGCCCGTATTTCACAACCCTTTTTCTTTTGTATGTGTATTAAGTTTAAGGGTGGGGGTTTTTCTCTTCTTGTTTATGTTTTGCGGAAGCTCTTTGACAGATAATTTATTACATTTTCTATGTTACCTCAAGTGTTCAGAATATATGTATATATGTACGATGGACCACCTCCATGGTCTGTCCGTAAAATCACCCCCCCCCCCCCAAACGCATTACCTGCGTGCGTGTAAATAAAAGTATTGGAGCCTTGCAGAATTTATGTGAAAGCGTTTTGCCATACACTGGCAAAGTTTATTGTTGTAGACCACCAAATGAATCCTTTCGGTTCATATAATACTCTCTGTGATTCAACTTAGAAGCGAAAGGGAGGTGCGCTCGGCACATGCACACACCTGCCCAGCTGGGTAGGGCCCAACATAAATTGGCAAGGATATTCACACACTCAGACAATAAATTGAGCAGGCAAATGGTTAAATGAGTAAATTCCACCCAGAAGAGGGGGAGGGGGAGGGGAAAAGGGGTTTGGGGGTATCATTACACAAAAGGTTGCGTGTTTGTTACGTGAGCGTTTTGGTTAAAGGTCTTCTTTTTTCCTAGGAGACATTGGTTATTCTTTTTTTGTGCCTTATTCTCCATTATCTAAATCTATTTACTGAATAATCACAAGTGACCCGGAAGTTGCTGAGTGAGTATTTATGCTTTTTTTCATCTTCTCATCCGTCACCACTTGGCCTATTTTTTAAATTACTTTCTCCCGCAAAGAGGGTCCTTGAGTTTGTTATTGTTGGTTTTTTTGCTCAATGTCTGTTTACTTTGAGAAAATTAAATATTTAATAAGAATATTATTATATTAAGGCTAATAAAAGCCTAGGGCATTTATCAACAAAACAACATGTTTTTTCTTCGTTTTCACCACTATGACAAAGGACCTACAGGTCCAGGGGCTAAGTAAAGTTCCCCTCAAATAGCTAAAAAGCAGAAAGAAAGAAAGAAAAAAACATCACCGCTAACTAATGATCATCATTGAAATTAGGAGCAATGAATTCGCAAATGTTTGGGTATGTGTGTTTTATTTTTTTCTAAAGGAAAATAATATTACACAAATTAAGAAGCATTATGGCAAACGGACCTTGTCATTCATTCGTTCATTCCCTCATACCTTAGCCATCAAAAAGGAGCTCTCCTTTGAAGGGAGCTGGGGAGAGAGAGGGAGAAAAGGCGAAGGCAATGTTGTTTTTGTTGTTGTTGTTGTGACTACGAACGGAAACATCAAAATGACATCCATTAACACACCTATTAATCACCAACAATAACAAAATAATGAAACCAAATGGGGTGGGGGAGACACAAGGAAGGAAAGGCCACAATAGAAATGTTGGATGGCGGGGCATTTGGTCTGATGGTCAGCATTCATCGCAGACGAGGCAAAGAAAGAAAGAAATGACTCCCAATGAACAGGTGTCATATTCCTTACCGCCTAGACCAAACCAAATGCTTAAAACAGGATACTCTGCTTTTTGGTGAAAAGAGGTGGAGGGCCATTTGGTGTCAAATTCCATTTTTTCACATTTAGCCTAAATGTACTCTACATAAGGCACTCCTTTTTCGAGGAACTGCTAAAGCAATGAAATTTAGTTTAAATAACTGTCAAATTAAAAATATTCTATAGGGTAAAAAGACCGCTGGAAGTCATTATTTTAAAAAATCGTATAATAAATCTAGAATACTGGACTTTTCTTTAATATTAGAAAAAATTCAACTAAATTATGAAATTAACAAAAGAATAAAAAATCGTACGAAAACTGTTCATATTGAGGGACCACAAGAGGATTGAAGTGGTGTTTGTCGCAGAATGATGCTCTCGAAGGACCATTTAAAAGCATATTGAATCCCATAAAAATGATCTTGTTTTGGTTACTGTGTTCATCGCTTACATTTGTAGTCTCTGAGAAATAAATAGATCAATAAAACTTATATATGACAAGTAAATATATGTCAACTAACGTCAATCTATCTTTCAAGAAAACTGATCAAGTGACTGACCAAAAGATTACTAAAAAATGCTTAATTTTCGATATGTTCATGAGTTTAGTTAATAGTGCTTAATTTTGTATGAAGGAATTTTCCTCAGCGCCATCTACATGTGAAATATAGAAATTATAACCTTCTGAACTCCCACTAAAATTTTTTCATAATTTCATGTTGAATAAATTACAGATGATTTAATTTCATTTTTCGAAGTATTCTTGGTTGATTATTATTAACATTTAAAAATATGTGACAACTACCGCCATCTAGACAGACAGAATGCAGTACATGACTTCTTCATTTAATCGCCAGATGATTATTCTTCAAACTACAGTTGTAAGGTATTTTCGTCAGCATCATCTACATGTGAAATACATAGGAATTATAGCAATATGTACTCCTACTAAGAATTTTTCATAATTTCATGTAGAATAAGTTTCAGATGATTTAATTTAATCTCTTCAAACTATTTTTTTGATTTTAATTTAAACATTTAAAAATATAAGACAT
Source organism: Eudasyphora cyanicolor (assembly GCA_963930755.1). Lineage (NCBI taxonomy): Eukaryota > Metazoa > Arthropoda > Insecta > Diptera > Muscidae > Eudasyphora > Eudasyphora cyanicolor. The sequence goes on along the minus strand of OZ005734.1, from coordinate 342,815,170 downwards.
CTACCGCCATCTATATGTACGGATAGCTGCCAAAAATTGCATTGAATTATCACTTTTGAAAAATTTTCCAAAAGGCAGAATGCAGTACATGATGTCTTCGATTAATCGCCAGATGATTAGATTTTAGGGAGACTGCCTGTCAAGAAGATATTGCTGTAGCAATGCTCATATCCATATCCCACATAAGGTAAACAATCAGAGAAAGCTGTCACTATTGAAGGTCAAAGGACCATTTTAAGGCATTATCCAATGCTAAACATCTGAAATAAGCTTTGAATAAGAAAAACCGGAAGAAGAGGCCAATCTTGAAAGAAGATGATCACTACCAGAATTTCAGAGCATTTCATTGTATAATTTATAATTTTTACAATCATATATTTTCAACATCAAATGTTTATTGTCGAATTATTATTATAAACAATATTTGTATATTAATCGTATAGTGAACCTTATCAAAGGATCGGTTTACTTTAATATTCAATAACAAAAAACACAAATAAATTATGAATGAAACGAAGAAAAATTATCACAAAACATGCTCCGCTCGAAGGACCATTTTAAGGCATTATCCAATGCTAAACATAAGCTTTGAATAAGAAAAACCGGAAGAAGCGGCCAATCTTGAAGGAAGATGTTCACTACCAGAATTTCAGACCATTTCATTGCATAATTTATATTTTTTACAATCATATATTTTCATAATAAAGGTCCAAAAAAACGATTATCAAATAATTAAAAAAAAAATATTGTGAAATTGTCCATATTGAAGGACCATTTTAAAGTTTAAAAATCAAACGAGTAATCTACCAAATGAATTAAAATAATTTGAGGAAGCCTTAAAGGCAGAAAAGTCATCTCGAAGGACCATTGCTCAGCTCGAACGACTACTTTGAAGCATTATTCAGCGCCAAAGTCTAAAATAAGCCTTGCATAAAGAACAACCGGAAGAGGCGTTCAATCTCGAACGATGATACCTAACAAGAAAGAAAGAATTATTTTCCTTAAATAGTAAAATATAGCACATCTTAAATTACCACTTTTTCTCAAATCGTAAAAAGGCAGATCATATTGAAGTATTTGTAATTGCTAAGTTTCTCAAAAAATCTGTTGGAAGTTCGGAGCATCATAGTGTTCCGCGGCTACATTTTATTGTCTACTTGATGATTTTTACGATCACATATTTTCATAATTAAGATTCGACAAAAACTATTTTCAAAAAATAAAAATTAATCAGCAAAAATATTGTGAAAACTGCTCATATCGAAGGACCATTTTTAATTTAAAAAAAAAATCAAAGGAGTATTCTGACAAAAGAAATACTTCCAAGCCCAAGGGCAGCAAAGTCCATCTCGAAGGACCATATTTAAGTAGAGTCATGGGACTCAAACGAAATAACATTTATTGAACTATAAAAGCAGGAAAATCCTTCTAGAAGGACCAACTGGGTCAGAATTTTTAATATTAACCTGTGAAATTTATTTTTGTCCTAAAACTTTATAATATACAAATAATTTTTTGAAAAAAAAATTATAAGGCTTTGATTTTTATCGACATCTTTTATTTTTTAACAAAATTTTATGGAGATTTGAAATTTAAGAAAAATGAGAAAAATATTTTTTTGGGGTTTGCGAAATTTTCAATATATCTTGAAAGTCTGAACCGATTTTAACAAAGTTTACGTCGATTGAAAGAAAAAACATGGTGCAATTTTTAAAAAAAATTTAAATATATTTTTCGAAAACCTAAAAATATTTTTCCAAAATTAAAATATCGCTATCATTTATTTTCTGAAACATTTTTTTTTACAAAATTTTATAGGGACTTGAAATTTGTAATTGCTCTGGAAGGGCTGAACCGATTTTTAAAAAATTTACGTCGTTTGAAAAAAAACATAAGAGGACATTTAAAAAAATTTTATTATATTTTTCGGATTTTTTTAAAAACTTTAACTTAAAAAAAGCTACTACTTCGATTTTTTTCCATATTTAAACAGAATATGCACCAGACTCCCACAAATCCAAAACAGTAATGGATTTTTGGGGACTCAATATTTGTAAAAGTTCTGGACGAAATGCTAAGTTGGTTGTGTAGTTCTGATAATTTTGGAAATTTAGTAATTCAAATTTCGCAATTAAAAATTGCGTAAAAAACAAAAATGCCTTTTTCTATTTTTTTTTAATTTCCAATCCCAATAAAATTTTCTAAAAAAAAAATTAAAAAAAGAACGATATCTTATTTTTCTTTTAGCAAAATTGTATAAAAGTTTAAGGCAAAAGGTTAAGTATTAAAAATTCGGACACTTCTTTATGTTGAGCCATTGGCATTCAAAAGAACTTCTGTCAATAATATGTTGCGTCGTCCATGTTCCATTTTTGAAGCAGGAAAGTCTACCTCGAAGGACCATTTTATTCTTAAGTCGCATAGAATCGGTCCACTTATGTTATTAGGATAATATGGTCACCAATCGATATTTTAAAATCGTAATTTTTCCAATGAATTAGTTCTGCTGTATTCAGCTCACTACTATTTCAAGATGAATCATAATGTGCCGGTAAATAAATGAAGAAATACTTCTAATCTCACAAAATAAGAGGAACGAATACAGAAACTATCGGTTTCAATTTCAATCACAATATACCTCCTTTTCACATACCCATAAAAAATAAGCCGAATTAGTTCCAGAGCGAAATACATTCTTTTCTGCACAGTTTCGGCAATTTTTCAGAAAATTACTATAAAACAGCTTATTTGGAATAATACACATATATACATATAAATATATATTTTTTAAATATTAACGAAAAACAGAAAATAAAAATAAATTAAATCCACTTCAGCTCGAAGGACCATTTTCTTAAAACTGCCTCGGAAAATGTGAATAAAAACCGCTAATTTTTTTATAAAAGGTTCAGAAAACTTATGTGGAAATATTCTGAAATGTTTTAAGAAATTGGATGAAGGATGAAGGATAAATTGTGAAAAGACTTCTCGAAGAAGTAAAACACGAGAAAAAATCTTATCAAATAACTATTTTCTGCAATGACCTTGATGGAATATATAAGTATAGTATAAATGAGGAGTGTATTAGGAAAAAGCGGAGAATGGTTCCTTCGAACCATTTTCAGCTGAGGATAATTCGTGAAATTTCGAACAACAATTTTGATTTTTGTTGAGCTAAGGTGGGTTTATTTATCTTTTTGGATTCGAGATACTATAAACTAGGAGTGTATCATGAAATGCGGCATGCCATTTTAATGAGAAGCTTACAAAAAATAAGAGTGAAGGTGTTTTTAAGCTGGTCTTTAAATGAAGTGCCTAATATCTAAACTATTATATTTTTGATGTTGAGACTCTGTTAGTGTTATTAACCGAAAGTTTTTGCTGTAGGTTTGAGTTTGAGATCTATACCGGATAGTCAGAGTTAACGTGCTCCCTAAAAAAGGGGGTAAATCTTTCAAAAATCTCCCTTGCCAAGTTAAAATAATAAACACTTTTCGAATTGTTGATGTAAGGGCAGTATAGCTAAACAATGAAAAATACCAAAAAATATGTGAGGAAATTGGCAATTGAAATAATACTTAAAGAAAATACAATAGGTGATCAAAAATCGTTAAAGGAAGGACAGAGCCAAAAGGAAGATTATTATAAACGTGGAATGGGAAATGACGAACAAAGCATTTGGCTTTTGTAATGGTAGGAAAAGAGCAAATGGTTGACTCCACAAGCCTATTTTAAAAACGACTAGAAGTTTAAGGCCGGAACCTACTAAAAAAACTTGGATCCTGTAAGGGCAGGGTTCCCAAATTGTCGTCTTCACCTACATGTCAGCTCTGGTTTTTGAAGATTTAATATCTTCGACTAGTCTACTTCAACTCTGATGGCTAGATGATGACGATGATGAGAATGAAATTTAAGTAACGCCATGAATTTTTATGTTTCTTGAGTTTTTTTCTGTTGCTTTCTAGCTCTCCACTCAAATGTAACCGAAAACGATAATGTTAATGTGGTGGCTCACATTTACCAAAAGGCAATAGAGATAGACGGACGGAGGAGGACAAGGACGATGGACTATGGACTATGAAAAAATAACAGCCATCTAACAAACCAAGTAACCATTGAAACCCATAAAAGACAAAACCACAAGGCGCGTTCCTTGCAATAACTTTGGGGCCAACAGGAGTGGGGTGGACAGCAAAGGTGGGATGGATGGATGGATAGATGGCTTGGCTAATAGCCAAGTGCTATGGGAGGTCCATATACATATATATGTATATAACACCACCAACAAAACAGGTGACTGAACCAATTAACAAAACAAAGTTTTAGTGTCGTCAACGAAGTGACATGGCTGATGGTGGTGGCAACTGGCATTGGCGGTAGTTAGTACTACTGCGAACACGACACAACAATGTGGCTAAAATTCGCCACCAAGTGGCTGACTGATGTGGCAGGAGGAGGAAGTGAATGAGGCTGGGGCGGAGGTGTGTAAGGAATAATTAGCAGCTTTTTAGTGTAGATTAGAAAAGGTTGTCATAAAAGTGGCAACTGTAACAGATGCTGCCAAGGCTCATGGAAGCTCAAACTCAACCGAAGCTGCAAATCTAAAACAACAAAACGAATGAATTCTCAAAAGCTACAGCAGCCGCAGCTGCTTTGGAACAAACGACATAGACGCAAGGACCTGGACCAAAAAAAAAGAAAAGAAACAACGAAAACAACCTACAAAGTAGCAAGTAAAAATGTCTCACAAGTTGCAAATTAATTTCTCAGAGGAATCAAGCCAAACCTACAACATCTTTAGCACGAACTAGAAGAACAAGCAGAGCAAAGCTAAAAGAAAAAGACCTAAAGAGCAGAGCTACAAGAAAAAGACTCATATAGAGAATGAGAACGTGAGGAAGGAAACTGAACTGAAGATATCCCTAAAAGCATCTCACCGAAATGTCTACCAAAAATTGTAAGGCAACCGATATTCTAGGCAACCTGCAAAGAAAGCCCACAACAGGTAAAGTACAGGTACAGGTACATCTACAGTTACAGTTCATCTCATCTTTTAAGAGTTTTAACGCTTTATGGCCATATCAAAAAATAATAACAACAACAGCAGCAGCAACAGAAAATAAAGACAACAAATGATGGAGCCTGTCTGGCAGGTGACTACCTATCTACCACTCCCTTCTGGAATATTTTTGAAAACCCAATGTTAACTGCCGTTCTGAATCTCAAGAAGGAGGAGTAGTCGTGGGAGGACAAACGGCATTCACCATTACTGGCGGCTAGGCTGGTAGTGACACTGGCAGCCAGCAGCCCACAGCCAAGTGACTACCGCGGTAACATGAATTCAGGCAATGTCATAGCATATTCTATTAGTAATTACAAATATGGAATTGCAAGCACAAGGACGTTATGGCTGAAAGTGGAAGATGGCCAATGGATGGCGGTGGAGCTGCTGTAGTAGCAGGACTGAAACGATGGACGATATCCTAGGATAATAATCTTACCTCAGATTATCATACATAAGCATGACATTGTTCATAGCGTAAATGGAAGAAGCGAGAGAGAAAGAAAAAACACTGCGCCAGGAAAATGAATGACACCACATTTATGCGGCTCATAAAAAAACGAACTGAACTGGACAGGTCTTTTATGTTAATGGTTATAAACATCTCCGATGCATTAACTGTTGCCTTTAATATTCAAGAATGAAATGTGGCATTTGTGGCCAGGTCTACCTACACCTGTTTGTTATAAGCTTTAAGAAGACTTAAACTCATGAAATTAATGCATATATTAAAGGAGGAAAAGCGGCATTAACATTAATGAAAAATAAATAAATGAGAAGGACTAAGATTAAAAAAAGCGTAACTAATAAAATGATAATTATTTTGAAGAGTAAAATAATGAAACGATGGGGTTAAAGATCAAAAAAATATATTCCTCTTGGACAATTAGCCCAAACTTTCCAAATATTTCCATCTCGAAGGACCATTTTTTTAAAAAAAGGTAAACAAAAAATATAAATTTACATAGTTCCGAAAATAAACTATAGTTTTTCAATGCCGAAAAACTACATTAAACTTAAATGTGCAGATTAAAATTAAAGCTAAAAAATACACTAAATAGTTCCATCTCGAAGGATTTAGAAAATGGTCCTTCGAGATGGAACTATTTAGTGTATTTTTTTAGCTTTAATTTTAATCTGCACATTTAAGTTTAATGTAGTTTTTCGGCATTGAAAAACTATAGTTTATTTTCGGAACTATGTAAATTTATATTTTTTGAATGACCGATGAAGAACCATTTTCATAAATATGACCAAAAAATGGTGATGTAGACTATCATATGAATTTTATATGTAAATCCCAGCTGTCTTGAAGCTCGTATATAATCCGGAAAAGGAAATGTGATTGAAAATTGTGATATCTAAGTTCAAATTCTTAGCAACTGCCCTTATATTAAAAAGATTAGTTTCTTAGCAAATGGTCTTCTATTACCATCTCGAAAGACCTTTTTTAATTTTCCAAAATAAGGACCATTTATTAACCCAAATTATGAGCAGATGATCTTCTGTTATAGAAGACCACCTTATCAGTAGATGACGTTCAATTTAAAAAGACCAACTTTTTAGCAGATGATCTTCTATTAAAGAAGACAGCATTCTTAGCTGATGACCTTCTATTAAAAAAAAAGACTCGAAGGAATTTTTTTTTTTAATTTTACAAAATAAGGTCTAATTATGAGAAATTATTATGGTATTCTGTTATAGAAGACCACTTCATCAGTAGATGACTTTCAATATAAGAAGGACAACTTCTTAGCAGACGATCTTCTATTAAATAAGACAACATTCTTAGCAGATGACCATTTGCTAAAAAACTAAAAGACTCGAAGGATTTTTTTTTTTAATTTTACAAAATAAGGTCCAATTATGAGAAATTATTATGGTATTCTGTTATAGAAGACCACTTCATCAGTAGATGACTTTCAATATAAGAAGGACAACTTCTTAGCAGACGATCTTCTATTAAATAAGACAACATTCTTAGCAGACGACCATTTGCTAAAAAACTAGTCTTAAAGAAATATTTTTTTAGCAAATGGTCTTCTTTTACCATCTCGAAGGACCATTTTTTCAATTTTCCAAAATAAGGTCAATTTATGAGACCTAATTATTAGTAGATGGTCTTCTGTTATAGAAGACCACTTTATCAATAGGTGACTTTCAATTTAAGAAGGCCAACTTTCGTAGCAGATGATCTTCTATTAAAGAAGACAGCATTCTTTGCTGAACGAATTTCAATAAAATTTAAAACTCCGCCAAAGGTAACAAAATTTTTTTTATATATGAGGAAAAATATGATTTAGAAAAAAACTTTTTCGACCAAATGCCATCTCGAAGGTCCATTGTTTTAAAATTTTCCAAAGTAAGGTCTATTTATGAGCCCAAGTTATGGGCAGATGGTCTACTGTTATAGAAGACCACCTTATCAGGACATGACGATCAATTTAAGACGGCCTACTTTTTGGCAGATGACCTTCTATTAAAAAAGACTAGTTTCTTAGGAAATGGTCTTCTATTACAATCTCGAAAGACCATTTTTTAAATTTTCCAAAATAAGGTCCATTTATTAAACCAAATTATGAGCAGATGATCTTCTGTTATAGAATCGGAAAATGACTTTTAATTTAAGAAGGCCAACTTTCGTAACAGATGATCTTCTATTAAAGAAGGCAACATTCCTAGCAGAAGACCTTCTATTAAAAAGTACTAGTTTCTTAGTAGATGGTCTTCTATTACACAAATCCATCTTCATACAAGATGATCTTACATTAAAGAATACCACCTTTTTTGTAGATGGTCTTCTATTAAAGAAGACCACCTTCTTATAAGGTGATCTTTTTTTAAAAACGAATTATTTCTTAGCAGACGGTCTTTTCTTACAGAAATCCATCTTCCTACCATATGATCTTATAATAAAGAATACCCAGAACTTATCAACTGACCTTTAATTCAAGGAGACCACCACCTCTTTAGCAGATGTTATTCTATTAAAGGATACCCATTTTTAGCGGATGGTTTTCTATTAAATAAGACAACAGTCTTAGCAGATGATCATCTATTAAGAAAATAGTTTCTTAGCAGATAGCCTTCCAATAAAAAAAAAACTATTACAGAAATCCATCTTCTTAAAAGATCTTATATTATATTAAAGTAGACCACCTTCTTAGCAGATGGTCCTCTATTACAGAAATCAATCTTCCTACAAGACTGTTATATTAAAGAAGACTACCTACTTAGCAGCTGAACTTTAATTAAAGGAGATCACCTTCTTAGCAGTTGTCTTCTATTAAAGGAGACCACATTCTTAGCAGATGACCTTCTATTGTAAAATATTTGCTTAAAATATGATCTTGAATTAAAGACTACCAACTACTTAGCAGCTGATCTGCAATTAAATAAGACCAACTTCTTAACAGATGGTCATCTATTAAAGGAGTCCACATTCCAAGCAGCTGACCTTCTATTAAAAAGACTAGTTTCTTAGAAGATGAAACCTTATTAAAGGAGCCAACATACCTAGCAGTTGACCTTCTATTAAAAACAAGTTTCTTAGCAGATGATATTCTATTACAGAAAAAGATCATCTTACAAGATGATCTTAGCAGATGGTTATCTATTAAAGGAGAACAGATTCTTAGCGATGGTTCTATTAAAGGAGATCACATTTTTAGCAGATGATATTAAAGAATACCATCTGCATAGGGGCTCATCTTCTTAGCAGGTGGTCCTCTATTAAAGGAGACAACATTCTTCGCAGATGGTCCTCTATTAAAGAACATTCTTAGCAGACGGTTCTCTATTAAAGAACATTCTTAGCAGATGGTCCTCTATTAAAGAACATTCTTAGCAGATGACCCTCTATTAAAGGAGATCACATTCTTAGCACATGGTCCGGAGAAATGCACTCGAACAGAAGAAGGAATTTTCATATAATGTCAGTTCATTTGATAAGAAATATTATTTAAACAATTTTTGTAGACAATTTTAAAAATATCCCTCCTCGAAGGACTATTATTTTAATGCGAAATAAATAATGTAGTTATTATTTGCTAGAGTTAGTATTTTATTTTAAAATGTATGCAACTAACTATTCCTATTTATAGCTAAACCGGGCAATTTGATGCCCAGTATTTCAGGAACTTTTTCTTAAACTTTGTGAACGCCGTGTAAATATCTATGAATATTTTCATAATTATTATGAACTCTCTGTAATTTTTGTGTATTCTGTCAAATAATATAATTGTAAATAAATAGCAAATTTTCGCAAATCCTTTCCAAATGTTATAACGTATTCGTTAAGCCTTAGCCTTAGCCGGTAGACCAACGAATTTTACGAATTCATTGTGTGCCTGTGGATGGACTTTGGATAGCCAAAAACGGATGTAATTATACGACAAATTGTGGAAAAGCTTGTTTGACTATGCACCGCATATAACACACACACACACACCGTATACGATTATGACAATTGTTTTGAGGGTGGGAGGTCGTGGCATTGTTGTTTTTGCTAATGGCAAAGGATGTGCTCACAAGTTGACCATTGCAATTGCTATTGTTATTTAGTTGTTGGTTGTGTCCAGGACACATAAAGCCGTTAAGTAGATACAAATGTGTTTTTATGAGTGTTGCACAAACATTGTCTAACAAAAATGACCAAAAACGGAACTAATTTCCCACCAACAGAAAGACACAGACGGACACACACAATCAAACTGAGTTTGTCGATTTAAAATTCGCACACTCATACTAATTTTGAAAAGGAGGAGAGAGAAGAATGAAAGGATCATAAACCTCACTCATATGCCACCAAAGCCAACTACAGGCAGCACCGCCACTCATATCCTGTTGCAGTCAAAGGCAACACAGTTAATTATAAACAAAAATATTTGTAAATAAACCTTGACCAAAGGATAACTAACTCCATAGGCACTCAGACCTTGCCATACCATTTCGTTTGATTCCTCCACCTCCTCCTCGACGTCCTCGTTCACCCTCGAAAAACCACTCCAGAGCAATGCTTTTGCTGCAACTGTATAAATCCCATAATTAGCGCTCGGCGAGCGTAGTATAAAAATGTACATCCGGTCACAATGGTCAGTCATGGCGCACACGACGACATTGCGCCAGACACATTACACATTTGGCAAAAACAAACGCATACCGAGACTCCGAGGAATCACATGTGTGGAAGTGAATGCCACACGTTTATGCATTGACCGAACAAACGGATGGACGGACGAATCTTTGGTTAGGTCAGGTGATGTTATCCTAGAACTAAAGGAGGCGGCCCTACTCTGCCCCCAAGACCTGTGCTCCAATGGCAGCCGTGTGTTGTGCCAATGACTGTTGGCCACGCAAAGGCGACAATGGTCAATGTATGGTTAGTTTTGAATGCATTTTGGACATGCTGGTGGCCGCCGCTTGCTTGGCTGGCTCGTTAATGGGCTTCAACTATTTGCTAGACCACCAGCGCTCCACCACTGGTCACCATGGCCACTATAAACCTGAAGTCAGTCGTCGTCGTCGCCGTCATGAGCAGAAAATCGGGAGGGCGCGACAACATTCAAATGACAACAAACGTGCAGGCAGCGATGGTGGCGGCTGTGGCGGTGAAATAATGAAGTAAATGACGTCATTTAGTTTGACCAGCTCCAAGTTGGCTACGCCTGGAGTTTGAGGCGGCTGCTGATGGCAGCCTCAGCGGCATCAGTGATGATGAAACCGGATACGGATGCTTCTGAAATGTACTGCGTGTGTGGTGATTACACTGCATACTGCCTGCCCCCATTTTCCGCGCTCCTTTCATCAAGACCAGTTGTCGAACGATGTAACTCGTTGGCCTCGGATGGCTGACCAGAACATATGTGTCTGTATCCTGGTCTAGTACATAAGCATGTATGCGTGCGTGCGAGCGTGTGGCTTTATTTTGTTGTACTACGATTCTGAGGTTACACACACACGTCAGTACAGGTTCAATCCACAATCGTGTTTGGTCACCGCTCCCAGAGAGAAAGATAATGTGAGTTGGAGTTGAAGAGTACAACAACAACCAACCAACCAAACGACCAACACGAACAACGCATCAGGATCAGCTACAGCAACAGGAAACGCGAAATATATATAGCTCAGTTTTTCTGGTTCAGGCTGGCAATGCAGGAAGGACGGACGCAATGCTGTGGCATGCATTCACTACAAATTCCAATGATTTGTTTGGTAGGCTTTCAATCTGAATATTCCCCCCCCCCCACTCATGGCGGACAACAACAAACAAATGAGTGAATGAAGGAAATTATTAATACAATTATTAACACATAGTACACACAGTTAAGGAAAGTTAGTTGCCGAAGTAGTCGTCAGGAAGGACGTCAAAAAATGAATTAAATCGTTATCATTTAATCATTTAATCATTTAATAATTTAATAATTTAATAATTTAATAATTTAATAATTTAATAATTTAATAATTCAATAATTTAATAATTTAATAATTTAATCATTTAATAATTTAATAATTTAATCGTTTAATCGTTTAATCATTTAATCATTTAATCATTTAATCATTTAATCATTTAATCATTTAATCATTTAATCATTTAATCATTTAATCATTTAATCATTTAATCATTTAATCATTTAATCATTTAATCATTTAATCATTTAATCATTTAATCATTTAATCATTTAATCATTTAATCATTTAATCATTTAATCATTTAATCATTTAATCATTTAATCATTTAATCATTTAATCATTTAATCATTTAATCATTTAATCATTTAATCATTTAATCATTTAATCATTTAATCATTTAATCATTTAATCATTTAATCATTTAATCATTTAATCATTTAATCATTTAATCATTTAATCATTTAATCATTTAATCATTTAATCATTTAATCATTTAATCATTTAATCATTTAATCATTTAATCATTTAATCATTTAATCATTTAATCATTTAATCATTTAATCATTTAATCATTTAATCATTTAATCATTTAATCATTTAATCATTTAATCATTTAATCATTTAATCATTTAATCATTTAATCATTTAATCATTTAATCATTTAATCATTTAATCATTTAATCATTTAATCATTTAATCATTTAATCATTTAATCATTTAATCATTTAATCATTTAATCATTTAATCATTTAATCATTTAATCATTTAATCATTTAATCATTTAATCATTTAATCATTTAATCATTTAATCATTTAATCATTTAATCATTTAATCATTTAATCATTTAATCATTTAATCATTTAATCATTTAATCATTGAATCATTTAATCATTTAATCATTTAATCATTTAATCATTGAATCATTTAATCATTTAATCATTTAATCATTTAATCATTTAATCATTTAATCATTTAATCATTTAATCATTTAATCATTTAATCATTTAATCATTTAATCATTTAATCATTTAATCATTTAATCATTTAATCATTTAATCATTTAATCATTTAATCATTTAATCATTTAATCATTTAATCATTTAATCATTTAATCATTTAATCATTTAATCATTTAATCATTTAATCATTTAATCATTTAATCATTTAATCATTTAATCATTTAATCATTTAATCATTTAATCATTTAATCATTTAATCATTTAATCATTTAATCATTTAATCATTTAATCATTTAATCATTTAATCATTTAATCATTTAATCATTTAATCATTTAATCATTTAATCATTTAATCATTTAATCATTTAATCATTTAATCATTTAATCATTTAATCATTTAATCATTTAATCATTTAATCATTTAATCATTTAATCATTTAATCATTTAATCATTTAATCATTTAATCATTTAATCATTTAATCATTTAATCATTTAATCATTTAATCATTTAATCATTTAATCATTTAATCATTTAATCATTTAATCATTTAATCATTTAATCATTTAATCATTTAATCATTTAATCATTTAATCATTTAATCATTTAATCATTTAATCATTTAATCATTTAATCATTTAATCATTTAATCATTTAATCATTTAATCATTTAATCATTTAATCATTTAATCATTTAATCATTTAATCATTTAATCATTTAATCATTTAATCATTTAATCATTTAATCATTTAATCATTTAATCATTTAATCATTTAATCATTTAATCATTTAATCATTGAATCATTTAACCATTTAATCATTTAATCATTTAATCATTTAATCATTTAATCATTTAATCATTTAATCATTTAATCATTTAATCATTTAATCATTTAATCATTTAATCATTTAATCATTTAATCATTTAATCATTTAATCATTTAATCATTTAATCATTTAATCATTTAATCATTTAATCATTTAATCATTTAATCATTTAATCATTTAATCATTTAATCATTTAATCATTTAATCATTTAATCATTTAATCATTTAATCATTTAATCATTTAATCATTTAATCATTTAATCATTTAATCATTTAATCATTTAATCATTTAATCATTTAATCATTTAATCATTTAATCATTTAATCATTTAATCATTTAATCATTTAATCATTTAATCATTTAATCATTTAATCATTTAATCATTTAATCATTTAATCATTTAATCATTTAATCATTTAATCATTTAATCATTTAATCATTTAATCATTTAATCATTTAATCATTTAATCATTTAATCATTTAATCATTTAATCATTTAATCATTTAATCATTTAATAATTATTGGGATTTTGAAATATTAAAATATAGAAATACATATTGAAAAATTGAAGTATTAAAATATTGAAAAATTGAAATATTAAAATATTGAAATTGAAATATTGAAGTAGTGAAATATTGAACTATTGAAATATTGAAGTATTACAAAATTGAAATATTGAAATTTTGCAATATTGAAATATTGATTTTATTAATTATTAAGTTATTCATTCCATGAATTCTTGAGCTAATGATTTAATGAATTCATGAGTTATTGATTTATTACTTAATTATTTCTTATATGTTTATTTATAAATTTTTTTGTGAGAATTATGAACTGTTGGTGTACACTTTCGCCATTAACTGTAACTACAAGCCTATCTGACATATGCAAACATAAAGCATTCAAATATATTTAATAAATATTTTATAAATTAAACATTTTTTCAGTTTATCGATGTAAAATTACTTTGGCAAGCCGGAAGTTTAACATATGTATGAATGTTCACATACACATTCACAGACACACCCACACTCACATTTGCATGAGGAGAAATGTTAACAGAAAAATAAGGTTGTCCACACATCCGGAATTGGCTGAACCAATGTGAAGTTCAGGAAAAATAAAAAAGGGGCGGTATGCCCTTCCAAAGAATAAAAAAATCAACAATATCTAGGCAACAATAGCACTTAGTAAAAGGTATTATTTTTCAGGTGAAATCTAAAACGTTGTTAATTCGTTCAACCTTTTTACGAGGACGATTATGATGATGACGATGGGATGGCAATGAATTATTAAACGATACGTTTCTAAATTCCGTATACTTATTAAAATCTAATTAAAAATTCTGTTTTTTGTTGAAAATTCATAAAACTCATGACAGCAAAAATAAAATACAGCAATGGATGGTTGGCTGATGGCTAAAGCTTCCTGGGATTTTCAGGATGGCTTTAATCTAGATATTTTTGTAGACTGTTACTCTACGACGAGCCCCGAAGTAAAACCACAAAAAACCACACACCTAAACCCCACCAACAAAAAAATCGAGAAAAACACGGTGAATTTCCATTCGATAATAAGCAATGTTTTTTGTTTCTAAAGCAGAATAAAACCAACGACGTATGAGAAGTAAGGACACAAAAAATCAGCTGAAGTCGGTGGAAAAAATCCTCCCCCGAAAGGGGTGAGGCTGAGCTTGCATATGTAATGGTGTTGGCGGTGAGATTGGTGGTGGAGGCCTCTCGCTGACGATGGCGGTGTTAATATTATAATCACCAAATACTTTTTTAACTCAGTATTTTAGAGAATAGGCGGGGGAGGTACCAAGATGGAAGGGGTTGTATTTAAGCTAAAGGCCATAATTAAAAATGCTATTACAGCAAACTTTACATAAATTTTTAATTAGCAATTTTTGCTATTTTGCTACTCTTCCAACACCACCACCAACGCCACTGCAGACCCTTTCCCAAGTTGCTGGCGTGGCGGTTCCTCGCCAGCATCAGCATATCCTGTTCTCCAGCCGCTAACACCACGAGGCAGAAAAGGTAACATAACAAACAACAACACGGGCAGCAGTAGCAATAGGAACAGCCGTCGTGTTTTGCGTTAATTCCTCATATTTTTTCTGGCTGCTGCTGCCGGGTCTCCTTTTTATCCTGGCCACCGCTGCTGCAGTCGCCGCAGTCGCCGCAGTTGTTGGCATTGGGTTTTTGTTTGATAATGTTAAATTAACACTTTGTTAACACCCGCAACAAAATAGGATTTAAACCTTCTAACGTTCGTGGTTAGTTGCCTGCAACAGCATAAAACAGCAGAAAACGAAGGGAATTTCTACGGAGAAAAAGCAACACTCCAGGCCTGGTTAAGCCTCCTGTTGCATTAAAGGCTTGTTAAACAAATATTGTTTTTTTTTTTCAAGAAAATCAACAACAATAAAATCAAGGTCCAGTTATCTCCTAAACTCTTTCAGGGAGTGAGAATGTAATGGTTCCTTGTTTTTTTTTTTTTGGTTTTTGAATAATCAACATGGTTAAAATCAGAGTTTATTAAGTGTAGAAAAAAACGCAAATAGCCTTAAAACCAATACCCCAAAAAATTGCTTACGCAAAGATGTAAAGGGGTTGAAATGATGCTCTCGGTAGTCTATTTTATTTGGTTAACTTTAATGAAAATTGGAATGGACAGGTAATTGGTATAGAAGACAAGGGTTGGGGGAAATTAGTGGAAATTATTTTAAAAATATTTAAGGAAAAAATTCGCTGTAGAATATTTTATTAAAATAACGCAAAAAATAAACGAAATTGGAGGATATAAAAATTAATAGAAGAACTACAGGATGGTCTATATTAAACGCACGATGTTAATTGTAAAAAACACAAAAAGTTCTCTTATTTCAACATTGAGTAAATTTAATTGAAGGCAAAAAGTTTTGAGTGATTTATTGTAATATTTTTTTTTTTGAGTTTTTGTAAAAAAGTTTAAGTAATAGATCTTTAGCTCACTTACTTCAACTTTTTTTACAAAAACTTAATAAAGTACAAAGGTCGAATACCAAAAATAATAACAACCAAGTAATATTTTTTATTTTAATAGAAGGATATATGGCAATTATGTGTGAAACAAAATATCGGACAAATGCTCGCCATTGAATTGAATAAGTCAACAACTACTAAACAATTGCATAAATAAATAAATAAGTAACTTTATAAATAAATTAATTTGATCAATTATAAAATTAGATCAGTTCGACAAACCGTATAATTCAAATATGTTCCTTCAAGATGACCATATTTCCAAAAAAAAAACAGTTTTATTCCTTAAAAAGTCTAAAAACTAACATTATCTTGTTCATCAATATCGGTTGACGGAATACGGAACAAGGATATTTCTATAAAGAAAAATGTGGATAATACAAAAAGTACTCTAACAGAAAAGATCAAATGTCCCAGACACCTGCGATTCTTAGAATGTTCATCTCAAATTATTAATTTGGTCCATTATTTTGAAAAACTGTTGTTTCTCGACGTTATCTCTATAAATGGCTAAACAGGAACATTTTAGACAATGTCTCCAAATAATTTAAACTTTCACGTGTCCTGGCAGAGCATATGTAACAGTGCCATTCATATGTGTTAATATATACACAACAGTGCGAGAGTGTGTGTGTCTATTTAAGCTTTATACACCAGTTAAGAGAGTATGCCATCAAATATTTAAGTAGTCGTAATGCCTGTATATGTGTTCAAGTGAGAGTGTGTGTGGATGTGTGCTTATGTATAAGTATTATACAAACAGAAAAAATAGCAAACGTTATTTAAATATTCATAAACACTTTTCAGAACATGCATGCTGACACACTTAAATGCTCGTTAAACACACACATACAGTATCAGTCTCTAAGAGATGCACACGCACACACTCACATATGTGCTACGCCACTCTGCTAAGAAGTGAAAATGTTATCGTAAGAATCCACTTCACGTATGAACATACTCTACATACACATTCCCACTTGCATAGGTTCTTCATATTCTCATGTGTGTGTGTGTGTGTTTGTAAGTTGCTTCTCACACCATTTCGTGTTATAGTTGTTGTTCTTGGTGCCTGAGATAGATTCTATTTTCTGGTCTAAGCCTGTACAATAGCAACAACGCCAACACTACGGCATTATCTTGAGAGCCAACACACACAGAGCATAGAAGTGTTGAAATCCTAAAATGCCAGAAAAGCGAATGAAACTGAACACAAAAAAGGCAAAACATCCCAACACACACAACAAGTGCTATGGCGACAAAAATGGAAATAGTCTCCTCATCATTCTGTAAGAACACTGGGGATCACTTCAAAATGTATGGCGGTGGGAGAGCAGCTCTTAGATTTCCTAAATTTTACTGACGCAATAATATTTATAGACCACAAATTAGGTGCTCTATAACGACGGAGAGTAATATGAAAAGGAAAGAGATTCAATATGTAATGAGTAACCACGCCGAAAATTCATGTGCAGAGGTAAGCTTTTCTATCGAAGTGGTGGACATAAAGGAAATTTAAATTGATTAAAAAATAATTTTTTCTCCGTTTTCTTTGTTTCAACTAAAGTATTTTATTTTGTTTGTTTATTGACATGAATGTGCAAGTGCAAGAAAAACACGAAAAATACACGATTTTAAAATTTAATTTTTCATGAACTCATCTTTGCACACGAGTTGAATTCACCTTTTATTGAGTTGAATGAAATGGTATCTCTTCTTATATTGAATCTCTTTGCACCAGAGCTTATGGTGAATATCGACAGAGCAATATTTTTAAGTCGCGAGTACTATGTGAGACATTTATAGCCATATGAACACACACGTGAGTAATATGAAAAGAAGTACATCAGAGCATATGATGAATATCAATAGAGAATTATTCAAAATTAAAGATGATATTTAGGAGTATTATGAAAAATGGTACACCAGCGCGAAAAATGGTACTCCAGAATTTTTAATATTAAACATGATTTTTTTGCCTAAAAAGTTAATAAAAAGGTGCTAAACGGCACAATAAGATCTCGCTATCATATTTTAAATTGCAAATCGTTTCAGCAAGAGCAATTAAAAATTTTGTAAAACCAAATAGTGCATTTTTTAATTCAAAATTTCTATAAAATTTTACAGAAAAAATATTTTAAACAAGTGAAATATATATTGTATTATAAGGGCTACAGATGTAAAAAAAAATCATTTTCACGTAGAAACAAAAGTGTAGTTACTGTCGTTAAAACAATTATACAATTTTTTTAAATCGTTTTTTGATGAAAAAAAAAAACAAAAAATAGAGAGAAAAAAAGCAAAAATGTGTTTGTTCTAACTTTTCAATACTAGCCTCCTAACGAAGAAAACTATACCAATTTGAATACAATTTATGGATAAATGTAGAAATTATATTCCTTTTGGTAAAAGTAAGAGAATTTAAAAAAAAACGTGTTTTTATACCCCCACTATTGTGAACGAATCAGCTATAAATCAGCTGTTGCGGGCCAAAAGGGTAACACACGTAAGGTAACACATCGGTTTTGAGCCATTGGAAGTCATTTAAGCGATGTCCGTCCGTCTGTCTGGCTGGTGCGCACGATAACTTTCGATAGGATTAACCGATTGACTTTAAATTTGGTATGTACAAATATATTTTTCTATCTCAGGCTAAAATCAAACATGGATCATGTTGCTCCACTTCTTCGAGTACCTCGCCTACAAAGGATCAACATTTTAGTGAAATATTGATCATTTAATAACTCCTACAGTACTTATCAGAATCTTTCACAATTGCACACATAGTATTAGTTTCATAATCGCTATCACCTTGAGAAAAATGGGCAAAGTTGTCAGGCCGCTTTTGGTACATATTCCTATTCAATGTCTACAACTATGCTTCAGACACAAAAGAGATATGTCGTACGGTATACCGAGAAAAATATAGAAAAAGTGATAGAAATCCACCTTGAGAAAAAAATCGTATGACCATTAAATTATTAATTGAGCCAACTTGACTAAACGAATGATACAGAAGTTCTTATTTTTGGCCACACTTTCACGTCCAATTTTCAGAATTGAGTCCTAAATCAATGAGCTGTAAAATGTTGTACTGTGTAACAAATGAAGAGGTAAGCAGTACGTATGATGTATATAAATAGGAGGACTTCAGTGCGTATGATCAATAAAAATATTTATTTGACAATTAGAATGCATATGAGCATTTGCCTGGGCTACTCAAAAAATTAGTTACAATTTTGCAACTCTTTCTTTAGTATTTTTTTTAGCAATGTACTCAAAGTTTCTGCTCCACATTTACGCATTAAGTAAGTAAACAAATTTACAATCTTGGCATGAAATTATTGTTTTAGATCTTGTCGACTTTTCTACGTAAAAAAATTTGATAGATATTGTATAACAATGACATTAAAAGACATATTTTAATAACCACTTTTCTATATGAATTTCGTGCAGTCCGGAATTCAACAAAAATCTAAATATCTCAAAAAGTTTACGTTTTTAGAATAATTGGTGATGAAGATGCATTGCCTCTAGTATATACAATCACAAAGTTAGGCATTATATATAAAAGAAGTTTCGTTGAAAATTTGAAATCACTCAATATACCTCAAGAATCGTGTTCTTTCGTGACGTCCGTCTCGCCGTCTATTTGTCGATTTTTATGCAAACTAAAAAAGTTTTCAAAATTCTATAAATTCAGTGTTATTAAGCTCGATAGACTAAAGTCAAATTGGCTAATAACTATAATATTCCTATGATCAATGTTATCGAAGTTATGGGGAAAAACTAATGAAATTCCTGCCGTCCACAACGCAGGAAATGCCCATATAGAAATTATCTTTCACAAAAAAACGGTATTTTTGTCAAATACTTTAATTAAACATTATAACGATTTGTATGACTTTTGATAGTTTCGATGGCAATTTTTACGGGGATGAATTGTAAGTTATAAATTTTGGTATTATTTGTACAAATACAAACTGGAATAAGGGCGAATATATTTCGAAAATATTAATTTCTGTCCCAGTTACGTATAAGTAATATAAATTACATGTAAATAATACGGTACACCGGTAGGTATGATTTTCACACACAAAAATTGCGAATAATTACGTTCGTTTAATAGTTTTAAAGCAAATATATGATAAATTCCATCCATTATTTTTCACGTAGGTATGTTTAGTAATACTAAGCAAAATATGATTTTTTTTATGTAATATAAAAAAGTAAAAGTATTAATTTTTTTCTTACTCAGAATTGATATTGGACACAATTTTTCGTTGAAATTTTCAGCATTAAAAATAATTAATATTTAGAGTGTACTTATTTTATTGTCCTTCAGTGTTTACTGAAGGAAAATTGCTTGCTTTTGCTGCGGCCCCGCAAAAAAAGAGTGAAGAAAATGTAGCAGCAGCAACAACAGCATCATCGAGGTTGCTGTCGTCGTCGAGAGAAACTATAACAAAAGCTTTGCATACATTAAGGCGGCGTTAAAAGAAAACACAAACGTTTGTACACACTAGCACACACCTAAGCAGACAAACACATATGCTGAGACAGCCATCTTCCATTACCCAAACAACGGACGGACGGACTAACGGAGACAGACACACAGCCAAACGAACAAACGGATGGATGGACGGACACACATGCAATTAAACGTTAACATTAGATGACAACACTCTGACTCATACACACACACACAGCCACACATAGAGACTCACGTGCTTGTTCAACGGCACACAACATAACTTATATGTGCTAAAAGGGAAAGAGACAGGGAGAGAGAGAGAGAACAATCGTGAGTAAGACCAAGTGTGGGTATGTTTGTGTTTGCGTTTGCATGTCGTCATCATCATTGCCGGTATGAACTGAATGCTTAGCCTCTGTCTCTGACTTACCCTCTCTTTCCATTTCTCTCTATAACTCGCGCCCGTATAGCCATTTTCAACCGCAAACACTGTGCATACTTTCGTCATTACTCGTTACGTTACTCTTGTGTGTGACAATAAGCAACATCAGCAAGTTTACGTTAATGGCACGACGACGATGAGAACGACAGAGCTACACTCAGAGTAAACTCTACAATTGTTGCACGTGTGAGTGGGGCCCCATAAACATCTATGTATATATGCATGTTTCCGTTTATATACATATGTATGTGTATGTGCTTGTCTGTTTCTATTTAACCGACCTATATTGCCTTCATTTTAAAGACAAATAGAAAGGATATGGGTCCACAGGAGACGGAGACGAAAGAGATAATCGTAAAGGAGAAAGAAAAACAAATCGTATGTTGAAAAATATAAACAAACCATGCCATTTTAAAGTTACGACTGGCATATATTTTTTTTTTGCTTTCTCTCTCATTTGTTTTTAAACGGTTTTAGACACAAGACTAGACGTTAGCTCGTTTTTTTTGTTTGGCCCTTTCCCCCTCTTTTTTTCTTTTCTATAACATATTGTCCTGGCCGGGGGAGAGGTTTCATTCTTATTTCTTTTTATAATTATTCTGGTCGTTTTATTCCATTTTTCTCGTTTTGTTTTGTTTACACACTAAACGTGTATTTCTAATGTCAATATTTACCGCTGTAGAAAAATAAATAAAAACCCATTTTATTGTCCTGCGCTCGCTTGCTCCCGCCCCATATGTTAGAGCTGTGTGGTGTATTAGTCAACATTTTAAATGACTTTTATAGTGAACGCACTGACATTAAGCCACAGAGTTTGTCCGCCGTTCGGTAGACTTAAATGGGAGTGTGTGTGCATTTTTATTTTATTTTTCTTAATAAAGAAAGGTGTAACAATAGTGTAAGTAACTAGGCTGAATTAATGGTGACATCTACAAAAAAAAATCATAATGAAGACAAATTTCACTTAAATGTTAAACTCGATAAATTTTCCATTCCCGGAGCTTAACTTGTCTTTTACCCAGTGGGTATGCATTAAATGTAAATTAATTTATTAGTTAGATTTATAGGCGTATACTTATTGCAATCAGCATATTCGTATTATAGCTCATACGCACTGAAACTCCCACTATTAATATTAATTATACGTTCTAGGTGAAATTTCATACTATCCTCTAGATATTGTATTTTGTATATTAAAAATTGCAACAGAATTGGCAGAAATAGGCTAGTACTGAAAACAATATTAGAAGTCAAATTAAACACAATTTCTTCCTCTATAATTTCATTATATACAACTTAGAAGGGTTAATAAATAAATAACTATGTATAGATATGTATATCGATTCGTATATCGTTCATATGGATAGTTTTATTTCGATTCTGAAAAAAATGTTACGTCGACGTGAACTACTAAAAAATATGTGCCCTTTTTATTGCGAACTGATGTAGACCCCCGAATTAAACATAGTTCAGTTTTCAAAATTCCAAAATGTGGTATAAAAGTCCAGTTATAGGGAAAAGGGCAACGAAAATGTCGCACTTTTTGAAGAAAAGAAATCGCCATTAGTCCCGCTTCAAACGAGACAACTTTGTTGTGGAAATTCGGAAGTTTATAGGAGAAAGAGGCAGGAGGTAAGGCAAATCTCTCCCAATTGTCAAATTTCTCTCCATCTCACAATTTCTTGAAAAACTGCCGCAATTCATCAATTGGTATTTTCTTAATATAAAAAATTAACAGAAAGCGTTTTCAGTACATATTTTTTTACATATACATCTTTATTTAATAGTATTTCCATTGATATACATTCTAATACCATTCGGTAGCATATAACAGTGTAGGACAATTATCACATGATAATAGTTGAAACTTTCTGGGACAAAATCATAAAGTTTGGGTACGGCATATCTTTGGAACCATAGCTTTCCAGTGGCAAATATTATATTGGCATTTGTGTATAATATAGTCTCGAAAAATTTACCACAAAAAGGTGAATATTTAATATTAGTCATATACACTGATGTACCTAGAACAAAATAATGGGATACGAAACTGGTGTTAAGTATTTGTTTCTTTATATATTATTTTCAATAATCATTTTCTTAATATAAAATCCCAACAAAAACATTTCCTGTACATCTTTAGGTAATGGTATTTCCATTAATATGTATTCTAAAATCATTCGGTACCATAACAGATCTCAAAAGGTTACCACCAAAATAGCGTAGGAAACGTATAGCAAAATCGCAGAAGTTTTTTGAAAAAAAAAAAAAACTTTTTTTTTGGGTACTGCATATCTTTGGAACCATATCTTTCCGCTGGCATACATTTGACTGCCATTCGAGTATTCTAAAGTCGCTAAAACTGTACCACAAAATTAGGTGAATATTTAATATTAGTCATACGCACTAATGTACCTCAAACAAAAATGGTCATTCGGAATGTATTCAGGTTAAGTATTTGTTTTTTATACATTATTTTCAATAACATTTACACTATTTGCAATAGGTAACTGTTTTCCTATTCTTTATATAAAAAACTCAACAGAAAACATTTTCTGAATATCTTTGGGTAATGGTTTATCCACTTATATGTATTCTTATATAATTCATTAACATAAAATATCTTAAAAGTTTATACCATAGTAGTGTGGGGCAATTATAGCAAGATAATAAGTGAAACTTTGTGGGACAAAATCATATTTTTTGGGTACTGCATACCATTGTAACCATCGCTTTCCGGTAACATACATTAAATTGCGATTTAAGTTTTCTAACGCCTAAAAAATGTACCACAAAAATTGGGGATTATTTTATATTAGTCATACGCACTAATGTACCTCTAATAATATTGCTCATTTGTACTGGGATACAAAACTCGGAAGAATTGCAACAATATATATATTTGTGTATTTTCCTAAGAATTGTATATTTCCATTAGAAGAATAAATGTTCCAAGAGTCAAGCACCGTTGCCAATTTCTCATTCTATTTTCTAGAGCCTTCAAATTTGCTTCAGAATTAAAACTCGAAATCTTCACGAGTGTCATTTCTGTTGTAATATTATAAAACAACTGTAGGGTGCCATTTGCCAGATACTTAACCGCCCGACATTGTACTCAGCCACCCACAAACCCCCTTTCCATCAATGTCTTTAAACTTTTTATAAAAGTTTTTCTTTCTCCTTCGTTTTTGGCGTTTAACTTAATTTGCTGCCATGTTATATGCAACAAATGAGAAGCAACAAATTTGCCAACAATGTATGCGTGGTGGCAAAAGAAAAACGTGCACAAGAAACTCCAACAAGATGCAACAAGTTGCACAAACCAAACACAAAGAAATGCACTATAATCGTTGGCAAGGACCCTTTTTCAAACACACACACATTGCGAACTTGGGGGGAAAAAACGGTGAAAGTACATGAAGCGTTTATTTTGTATGGCTGCCACAAAACTTCCGCAATAATGGCTAAAAGGGAAGACAAGAAAGAAGAGACACAGCGAGCGATGCGGGGGGACAACAAGGATAAGTAAAACCCAAGCAGCAAACATATATCAAAAATCCTGTTTTTTATTCTTGCCAAGGATCTGAAATCATACAGAAATAGTTTCTTGTCTTTTCTTACAGAACGCAAGGAGAGCTAGAGAATGGACCAGCAGGTGGTATAGCACAGAAAACAAGCTAACGCTGTTAGGTTTCCTGTAATATGCATTCCAGGGACCCTCCCGGGTGATAGGGACGACGACTTTGGTTGCTTTTCCTGCTTTTCGGTTAAGAGGTAAAGAAATTAATCTCCTACCAGCAGCCGACATCATCATTGTTGGCCAGACCACCACCACCACCATACCATCGGCATCATCGTCATTATCATTTAAAAGCGCATTAAAAACTTTTTAGATTAATTTTGTTCGTTCGTTCTCTCTATCTACTAGCCTAGCCTCTTTTATTTGTGTTTGAGGTTTCCTGCCAACCACTTTGTTTGGAAAACGAGGGAAGAGCAGTGAGTGTTTTAAAATAGTGTTCCTAAGTTTATAGGCATTGTTATTCGACCTGCATATTTAGAAATAATAATTTTAATGAAAAATATAAGCTCATAATTAGTGAGCAATATTTGAGAGGATATGAAAACAAATAAATAATTTTTTGCTATTTATTTCTAAAGGAAAATAATACAATTGGTGTTGAAAATTTTGCAACTAGATATTTTATACCTTTCCTAAGTTATTAATTTTGTTATATTTATTTCATTTGAATTTCATGCATGATCCCTTATAATATCTACTAACTTAATTTATATTAATTACACGCACCCATGCACCTCTATTAATATTACTTATACGCAGTAAGGTACATAGCTTGTTTACGTTGCTTTAATCATTCCAAAGTGATAATGAAGTAATATTTTCTACTCAAAGCAAAGCTTGAGCTACAATTGTATCATAAGCATTTACTTAATTGTTTACAACACCCTCGTAACGATGGTAGTTTGTTGTGATGATATTGTACCGCAAAAATGTAATTCATTCATTTTTTTTCATTTTCTGTTTCTGTTACGGTTGTTCTGACTGTTGTTGCTCTGCATTTTCTATGAATGGCTCTAAACAAAATCTTAACTAACTGAGTTGTAGACACTAAATTGTTACCCGGAGGTGGAGGAGTAGTAGCATTGGCATCAACATCAGCATCAGCTATGCAACAAACATCAAACCGGAACCGGAGAAAATAACGAAAACTAAAACCAAGACGAGTGGCAACAACATTGATGTTATTTTTTAATTTAAACTTTGAATTGTAAATTATTTCATTTTGAAAGGTTGAAAGGTGCAATGATTCCAGGCAAATAAACAAAACTGAAGCGAACAAAAAAAAAACTTTTTCACCTAGCAATGGCATGCCAGCATCACCATCAACACTCTGCAGGGGATGGAAGAGGACGACCCCTGGCAGTCAGTCAGCCAGCCAGCCAACTAGACAAGGGGGAGGAAATGCTTCAGCTAAAAATGTAAATGGCTGGTAATTTGCATGAGCTTTAGTGGTGGTGGTCAGTCAGAGTCAACAGAAATTGTCCGTCTGTCTGTCTGGCTGGTTGGCAGTTTGTCCGTCCAAACATTCAGTCAGTTCTGCTGCCGGGTGCATCACTCCAGCTCCTCCAGCCGGAACCTGTTGAAAGCATAAAACAACTCCTTTGAATGTGCTCTCGTGCACGAACCATTTACTTTAAGAATGATTTTGCATGGTTGGCTTTGAATGTGACTAGGAACAAAAAGGAGAAAAAACAACAATCACATCATTCATACTCAACTATTTTTAATTCATGCAAATTGTTGTTTTTTGGTTTTTATTTTTTTGTTCTCTGGCCGCAGGGCGAGACATCGTCACGTAAAAGTCAATCAATAAGGACTAAATGATATCCTGGCAAAAGGTAAGACTTTTTTTTTCTTTACATAAAGTCAGGCATGAACACGTAATGTTTTGATATCCTTAAAATAGCAGATAGTTCAAGTTGATTTGTTGTTGATTTTATAAAAGTAAATTCTAGTTTTTCATCAATAATTTTTAGGCTATTGAGTTTATTTTATACAATTCCTCTTTATATTTATCATCAATATATTCAAAGTTTTGTGAGGCGGCTAAGGACATATAAGTAATGTGCTTCATTTGTATTAGTTATACGCACTGCTGTACTTTGAATAATATTACTCATGCGTACAGGTGGACCGATTTGAGGAAATAGTAATATTAACTAGTCTTTGGTGGAGGACATTTGACATCATTATATGTTTGTTCTGGGAGCATCTAATACAATACCTCGAGGTTGGGATTTGGTTAAGGATATTTTAAACTATAACAGCCAAATTCTAACCAAGAACGGAATTGAGAGTTTTTTTGGACCCGCATATTTTTTATATAAGATGCGTAAATAGATCTATGTTGGAAATTTTTACCAGTACAGTTCTTTGAGAGTTACCCTTTGGAAGCATTTTTTATAATAATATTTAGTAAAGCGTTATTTTTTGTTGGATATATTTTTGCATATATGTATAATCTATTGGAAAAAAATTACTGTTTGTATAATAATATCAAGTAGAGAAGTTCCGCGGAAACCCGAGGATTAGCATTACCTTATAATAGACGTGAGCACTTGCGTATCTATAGGGTGATACATTTCGAGGTTCCCTACTTTTTTAAAGAAAAAACACAGAAAATTCAAATTGAATGGGAAATGTTTATTATCATTTGAAAGAACATTCTACGGCATTTATTTTTTGAAGATTATGTCCATAAAATGTTGACCGCGGCTACGTCTCAGATGGTCCATCCGTTGAGTCCAATTTTCGATGACTCGATTATGTTGACCATAAGTTGAGCGAAGTGCACGAAACACATTCCTCACATATCGTGAATTTTCTTAATAAAGTTGAACGATTTGTAAAAGTTGTTCAGGCGTAAGTCTTTCCATGATGAAATGCCAAACAATACTTAAAAAAATAACATGACAGCATGACACGACTCACACGTGATCTGACAAAAAAGGCTATTGAAAAAAGCATCTCTACTTCGATCACCCGTTATATAAATACTACTCATACGTCCGCAGATTTTTGGATATCTGTATAAAGTGAAAAATATTGATTTCATTGACTTATACCCTTTACATCTAGTTTAAAGTAAGTTTAATCGATTGTAAAAATAAAGAGATATGTTTGTCCAAAACCAACAGTTTAAAGAATAGTAAGTTGTGACAGTATTATGTGGTATCTATCAGTGAGAGTAAAGTTCACAATAAACGCCTTAAACATACTGTTCTGTTTAATAATATGTTCGATATCCTGACTTGTGCCTATATAAATTATATATTTAATATTTTAAATATATATATTTAAAATATCGGCATAAACACTTCCTAAAAGTCGTGGCTGTCTCAAAAATGTCCATATGACTCTTTTTTGATTTGAAAAAACTAAAAATATACTGCATTTATACTGGTCATACGCTCTGTAGTACACTTATTTATATTAGTCATACGAACTGCGGTATAGCTATTCATAGTACTCATTCGTTCTGGTCTACAAGAATATTAATTGATCGTAAACATTAATTTAGAAAATGTCGATATGTCTGTTGCATTTAAAGAACATCTAAATATAATGCATTTATATTGGTCATACTTATTAGGTTTAACCGCGGTATAACTATTCATAATACTCATTCGCTCTGGGCTACAAGCATATTAATTGATCAATAACGGATTACAAAATTTTTTGGAAATTCGAGGTTGTCTCGAAAATTTCGATAGGTCTTGTAGATCTGAAGAATATCTAAATATACTGCATTCATATTGATCATACGCACTGTAGTACACTTAATTATAGTAGTCATACGAACTGCGGTACAGATATTCACAATACTCTCGTCTACAAGAATATTAATTGAGCATAAACATTTGATTAGAAGAAGAACTTACACATAGGTATTCTTATCTATTTACGTAATCTATCATACGTAATTAAGTCTTAATGATAGAATTAATGTACCCTGGGGTAAATATCCTATAGATAAAATAATAACATCCCAGCCCAAGATCAATAAAATAATATTACCTAAAATAATTCATGTTAGACTACTAAAAAAGTTTAAATGTATTTAGTGATTCATACGATCTAGAGTTACATATTTTTATTATTTATAAGCAGTGGCGTACGCGTTTGCCTCATTTTCTGAGAGACATAATAAACTATTTAAACATAAGATTTAGTTTTAAGGATTGTCCATGTCCGAGACATTCTTAAGTTTTGGAATAAATCCAAATATAATTTATATTGCAGGACCATAAATATAACCCATATGAATTTATGTATAACTATTTACTCATACGCTCATGTACACAGGTATTGTTATCTACCATACACAATTGAGTCCAAATACCAGAATGCACGTACGTGAAGGTAAAATATTTGAAAATTGGTTTTAAATTCTCAACGAGTTTTCTAGGTTGGATTTTGTTAAAGCAAAAAATTTACATTTCATACGTAAACGCATAAAAATTAAATACAATATCTGAAAGTAGATTTTAATTCCCAAGGATTTTTCTATTTTGGCTTTTATTAATGTAAAAAATATCCATTTCATACGTATAAGCATACAAATTTAATGAAATATTTGAAAATGGCTTTTATTTATTAAGGATTTTAATAGGTTGGATTATGTTAACGCCAAAATATACATTTAATATGTATTTGGGTACTGAAACAGAGCTTATTGACATAGATTTTTGTTTGAAAGTTGTATTTCAATTAAAATTCCAATCAGAGTCTTATCATTTAGGTAATTTAATATAAAACGTATTTATATTAGTCATACGTTCTGCTGCACGCATTTTTAAATTAGTCATACGCAGTGCGGTACCCCGATTAAAATTGATCATACGCAATTGGGTACCAATTTCGGTATAGAACACTTGTTTCTCTATAAAATATCATCCTTTTGTCTACAAAATTTTCTAAACTTTTCGATTAAACACACCTTATGTTTTCTCACTCTCTTTGTACTATTTTCTCAAAAAACCTAAATCGGAAAAAATGTATCAAATCATAACAGAGCATCACAATTGTTATTTTTTAATCAACTCTTCTTCTTCCAGTGTTTGTCTGCAGTTGTTTTTTTTTTGTTCCTGCTGTCAAGCACAAAAAAAACTCGACATTCATAATTTCTGGCTTTGGCATTTGGCCAATTTGTGATGTTGAGATATTAAGAGACAGTGTGATGATGACTTTTTCTCGCCCGCCAGTTCAATATTCATAAATTGAAGGCAACAACATTCATCATTTGATTTTTTGTGCCAATCGCCTGTTTTTTGTTGGTTTGATTTTCATTTGTTTTATTTTTGTCAGGCAGACAGGAGATAGAAGCGAAGCGAGAAAGAGAGAGTGAAGAAAGAATGTGGGAAAACCAACAACATCAGACGGGAATCCTCATTTTGAGAGAAGTACAAAAAAAAAACATAGGTTTTGTCTGAGTATATCTGTCAGTTAAGTCGTTGTTTTCATCATCGTTAGTGTTGCAGCAACACTTCCGGTTTCCGCTTGAATTTTTGCCAGTTTCTGTTCGTATTCTACTCCCTGTCACCCCTGTCTATTTTTCTACGTTCTGCTTGGTTTTATTCAGTTTTGTTGCAACAAAAGGGAGCAGCAGTATTTTTCGTATTTTTGTTTTTTTTTGTGTGGCCGTTGAGCTGCTGACAACCTCTTGCCGTTGAAGCATCCACAATTCAATAAACTATTTTTACATTCACTTTTTTGGACCCTTCCCTGCATGCGTTGCTCTTTTATTTTCGTTGTAGTGAAGAGAGAGTGGGAGAAAGAGAGAGCTAGCTACAGGAAAGGAGGATGAGTGTTTCATTTGGTTTATTCCCCTGTTGATTTTGAATGTTCATTTCGGTTTTAATGTTTTTATGGTTTTATGTTTACATTTAAGGATTTTTTTGAAAGGATGCTTGGTGAATTCGTTTTTTTGACGTTATACTAGCAGAGAACAGTTCGTCGATTGTGTTTTTTGTCGTTTATGTTCCCCTCCCTTCCTCCTTGCTCGCTTTATATCTCTCTTCTAGAGTACTCGTCCTTGTTCCCCAATTGTATTGTGCATTTTTACATGGACTAAGTCTGTTTGTATTTATACAATATTTCTGGTTAGATTGAAATTAATTCAGCAATTGATTCTCAATGGATTTTTTTATGTAAGCTCTGTGTTGAGATTTTTCTTCTCTGCGAGTCGTCCTTTTCGTTTTTTGCTCTCCAAAGAAGATTTTTGCATTTCGTTTTTTTTGGGGGGGATGTTTCTTTATATATTTTTTTCTAGCTTTGTATGTCAAGCATTCTCTGTTGGAAAATTTTCTACTTGAGCAGTCATTTCGATTTACTATTCATTTATTTAGAATTTATTTTTTTTTTTGCTGCTGTTGTTGTTGTTGGTACTTCTATAGGGATTCTGTGTGCTCACTTACAGCTGCTCCTGTTTGTGGAGTGCGAGAGAGAACGTTCTTCCTTTAGGAAAATATGTACTTGATTAAAGGAATTTTCGTTTGTTACGTGGTGCTGATTCGTTTTTCATTTGTGTTGTCTTTCACAAATATTGATGGAATTTATGAAAAGTAATTGAAATATTCGAGCTCATCATCACCATCATCAGGGAGTAAATTAAGTAAATTTCTATTTTAATTGAATGAAGAACAAAGCCCCCTAAAAGACAAGTGATTGAGTTCAAAAGACAAAGTTCTTCGAATTGTTGCTTAGATTTTTGCGACTTATAAAGGATATTTGAAAAATGTTAAATTATGGAAAATTTTTAGATTTTAATTGAATGTATAGACACATAATTGAATTTGAGAGGGGAAAAAAGAAGATTACTGAATTCCTTGACTTAAATATGTGTTTTTTAAGACAAAGTAAATATAATAACTAAATAGAAAGAATTTTAGTTATGTCCAGCAACTCAATTTTATTTATATTATTCTCCTCTGCAATTCATAGTTTTTGCAAATATAATTTAAAATATTCAACAACTCTTGGGATTTATGCAGCAAACAGCATTAAAACATATTTATATAAATCATACGCTTTGGTGGACTTGAATTTATTTTACTCATACGCACTGTGGTACTTATATTTTTCAGATCCATTTTATGTAAAAAAATATGAAGTTTTTAATGTTAAAATGTAGGGCTCATCCTGATGCAATTGGAAAATAATCAACTCATATAAAATAAATGACTTCAGAGGACATAATTTGGAGAAAAAACTGTTTGGAAAGAGCCTTAAAATGGAGAAAAGTATATGATAGACTTTAAGAAATGTTTAATGAAAGATTGGCTTCTACAAAAATTGTTTAAATTTAAATAGGATTTAAAGTGAGTCATTACTTGATTTGAGAATGATTTTATAAACTTTATCTATCTATTAGAAGCCATTCTAGGTCACAAAACCACCACAAAATGTTAGTTGGTTTTCTTAAACTAATTTTAAAATAAACTGGAGATTTATACTGCAAACAGCAACTAAAAATATTTATATAAATCATACGCTCTAGTGGACTCGAATTTATTTCACTCATACGTACCGAGGTACTTTAATTCGTATGTATTATACATACAAAATATGAAGTTTTTAATGCTGAATGTAGGGCTCATCCAGATGCAATTGGAAAATAATCAACCCGTATATACGAAATGACTTCATAGGATATAATTTGCAAAAAAAATCTACTTGGAAAAGAGCTTTCAAATGGAGAAAAGTGGATGATGGGCTTTAAGAAATGTTATAGAAAAGATTGGCTCGAATAATAATAGTTTCAATTTAAATAAGATTCATAGTCGAAGTGAGAAATTACTAGTTTTCAGAATGATTTTATAAACGTTATCAGCCTAGAGGTTAGAAAAGTGTACCACAAAAATCAGAGTTTTCCAAATTATATTTAATTAATCAAAATTTTTAGTTGCTTTAAAGTTCTAAAGTGAATAAAACATATTTTTCCGCACATCTTGAGAATGAAAGCTTTCAGTTGGTAACAGTTTTATCACAAGTTTTATCACAATTCAGAGACATTTCATATCAGAGAAATGTACCACAAAATGATTTAATAATGTCACGTATCTCCATTCGCCATACGCTTTGGTGTACTACTCTTT
This sequence comes from Eudasyphora cyanicolor, assembly GCA_963930755.1. Classification (NCBI taxonomy): domain Eukaryota; kingdom Metazoa; phylum Arthropoda; class Insecta; order Diptera; family Muscidae; genus Eudasyphora; species Eudasyphora cyanicolor. The sequence goes on along the minus strand of OZ005734.1, from coordinate 342,782,286 downwards.
AAATTACGTATACGTACTAAGCTCCCGAATATTTATATGATATTGTTCTGCACATCTGTGCCATATAAGCTTTGGATCGATACGATCAAGATTTGAAGACAGTCAATGCTAGAAAAGTGCACCAAAAAAATGGCGTTTTACAAATCAAATTTAATTAATCAAAATTTTTAGTTGCTTTTAAGTACTTAAGTAAGTAAAACTTATTTCTCCGCACATCTAGAGAATAGAAGTTTTCAGTTGGTAACAACTTTATCACAATTCAGAGATATTCCATATCACAGAAATGTACCACAAAATGATTTAATAATGTAACGTATCTCCATTAGTCGTACGCTCCGGTGTACTTATATTTAAATTATGTATACGTACTACAACGCTACTGAATATTTATCATACATACTATAGTCCTGCTATTAATACAACTTATACGATACCTGGTCACCAACAAAGTCCCTAATAGATTCGTATATGCGATTCGATACCTCCATTCCAAACTATGCTATGTAGAAGTAGGTAGTTTTTCGGGAGATGCAGCGTATTTTTTAAATTTGTATGGAACTCCTTTATATTGCCAATCGAATGACCTTTGCTATTTTGCGCATAACTATAGTTTGAGTTGACAGATAAAACGCGAAATTTTGACTGAATATTATTTGTAATATTTAGAATTAGGAATTAAATTATTAAATTATTTGTAATACATATTTATAATTAAAAAATGGAAGTTGGCCCCAGGAAAATTAAAACCCAAATTAAAAATAAAGGTGAACCGCAAAATTAGGACCTATTTTCGTTAGGAAATTAAGCTTCAATCAAGAATACATGAAGTGAAAATACACCCCCAATAACTTATGATTGAGTTGACAGATAAAACACGAAATTTTGTCTGAATATAATTTGGAATATTTAGAATGGAAGTTGGGCCCCAGGAAAATGCACCACAAATTCAAGATGAAGGTGAACCCAAAAATTTTTTACAAAAATTTATTAGGAAATTAAGCTTCAATCAAGAATATATGAAATGAAAATATATAAAAGCTGTTCCCTTTGTAAAATGGATAGTAAAAAATAATGTTGTGCGACTTCTAAACCTATTTTCTAAAACAAATTTTAGTACTACGTGGTCGGCCTTCGGCCAAATGTTTAGGACTTTGTGGCTACGCGGAGTAAAATGTGGACCAAATGTGGCTCCGCGGAGTAAAGCGTAGATGCACCAAATCCTTGGATAAAAATGAGACCAAAAAAAGCAGTCAAAATATGAAATTAGTACCCAACAAATTGTTGTAGGACATGTATTTTTTGGGGTTCCATATTCATACAAATATTAGGGTGTATTTTCATGGGGCCCATCTTCATTCCGCCTCAAATGAAGATGCAATGCAATTTTCTTGGTATTGTATCTAACCAATATTCATCTTAAATGCACCTCATTAAAGCTTGAGAGAACCTACAATTGTAGCACAATAGTTCACTTTCTTCCAAGCCATTGGTCTACCCCTACTAATATTACGTATACTTACTAAGCTACTGAAGAGTCATCATACGCACTAAGGCACCACTATAAATATTACTTATACGCGCCGAAGTTCTTGGTTAATTGCTTACTTAAATTTTCAAATGTTTGTGAATGTTAATGGGGAAATAGATGGGAATTTGTTAAATTAAAGGGACAGAACTCTTAATAGAGTAATTGCTAAAAACTCTACTACATTTCGTCCAAGCAAAGCAAACGAGGAAGTTAACCAGCCATCCATAATGTTTGAAGAACAACAAAACCATATGTCGATATTCTTTGCGAACAAGTTTGTGGTAAGACAACAAGTTTCAAAAGTTTTGAAAAAAGAATGTAAACTTTTAAACAAAGCTATTTGTGTTTATTGTTGTGATTTGTTAAAAGTCCGCCTACCTATAGCCGATCAAAACAACAAGGACCAACAAACAGCCAGCTCTTCATAGAGAGGAACACAGAGGGCCGGCCAGGCTGCCCATGAATAAGCCTAGATACCAAACAGGTGCTGCTGAGGAAGCACAATAGAACTGAACTGCAAAAAGGAGGGAATGAGTAGATAAGAAGTCGCGTGTGTTACTTTCGTTTCTATTGAATTTTCATTTCTCTTTTTTTAAAACCCCAGAAATGTTTTTGTTTCAATAAAATAATACTCAGCCTAAGCCTTTACCTCTTTAACAAGCCCTCGAGGTAAGTGGCGTTGGCAGGATACCGCGCACTCTTCTTTGCCAGTTGCCAAAACGTTGGGGTATCAAATAGATATGAAGAGGGAGGGTTTTAATTAGACTAAACACAACAGATTGATCAGAAAGTAATTTGCATAAATACTCGGAAAAATTCTTAGCATCAGCAACAGCCGACAAATGGAGCTCTCCTCGACTAAATGGTGCTGGCAAAACCTAGTCCTGCTTCCTCCTTCGCATTGGCCATCAATGCTTTATTATTTGCCTTGTTGGCTTTTAGGTTAAACGTTAGGCATGCAGGCAGGCAGCAACATAAACAATTTTGCCATAGACATGATGCTGACGATGATAAGCATCTTATCTAGGCTCTTCAGTTAAGTTAAGAAGCCTGCGTTGGAGTATTCTCCACACTGCTGCCGCAGACAAAATACTTTAACAGTTTTGATTTGAACGGCAGCAGCAGCAGCAAGAGCCAAGGAGCAAATGAATACTCGATTTGAATCAAAGTAGAAGGAAACAGAAAGGCCTCCTTAAACGATGATATACTACGATAAGCAGACCAAGAGGCAAAATACTTCTCCCTTCCACAGTGGATGGGTTTTGACTGCTAATAATAATAATAATAAGAATAATAATAGCAAAACAAGTGGTTATGCTACAGCGACGACGAGTATCATAACCTTTTGTTTAAGACTTTGAGAAAATTCCTTTTAACAACAATTATCATAATTAGCGTTTCGGTTACATGACACATTGTCTATGCCAGAGTTACTACTGTCTGTCTGTTGGTTGGTGGGTGGGTAATGAATTCTTCCACCACCCCTTCCCCGAGAAGGCTAAGGCTTTAGAGCTCTTTGAATACTAATTAAGTTTTGCTTAATAGACATAAAATACCCCAAACAAAACAAAAAAAAAATGAAACATCTTCACTTTTCCGCCACTCCAAAAACACAAAGCTGTTCTGCATGAATCTGGGCGCACAATTACATGTAATTGATAATAAACTCACTCAGCGTCTCAGTTTCGGTGCTAGACTTAAAAAGCCAATATTCGTTTTTGATACAAGTATTACAAAGTTTTTCAACACACAATTCGAGAAGTCAGAATTGCCACAGCAATGTGTTTCCGTTTCCTCCCACCACTAATAAGCAAAACCGAACAAAACCTTGTTTTATCTTCGTCATGGAGATGTTGGGAGATTCGGAGTTTCGGCTTTAAATTTATCATACTCTCACACAGTTGTACGAGTATTAGTTAAGAAATAAATTCAATTCAATTACATTAATACAAAGACAATGAGAAATGAAGGGAAAAACAATGACTTACTAATTTTAGCGGCATTGTAATGTGAAAATATTCGTGGGGACTCACCTGAAAATAGAGAGGAGAAAGAGGTTAATAAACAATTACATTAAAATGTATTTAATGAACAATATATATATATATATATATATTATTAAAGAGTATATATTTTGATTAAATATAAATACTATAATTAATTTAAAACAGCCTTGGGTGTCACAATAAATATTATCCATTTTTGCATTATGGAGCATTAAAAGCCATTATGTCAGAGTGTAATTATTAAAAATATCTATTAGGCATGGTTAATTAATCATTAACAGTAGAAGAATGTATACAAAAACTTGCAAATAAACAGCATACATAAATGAAGCGTAAAACATACAAATTAAAAATAATAGATTACATTTTGACACATTGGTTATGGATCATGTGGTTTAGAGGTACAGTGTTGTATCTATAGCGGGATTTTTTTCTTATCTTCTAAACGAACATTTAATGTGTTGCTTTCGAGACATAACAGCTCAGTTTTAATTCAGATATAGGGATTCCAAATTTACAAAACTATGTTTCTTTAATACGGAAACTATTTATATTAGTCATACGATTTGATGTACACTTAAAGTTATAGCGTATACATACTAATCTATTAAATATTCATCATACGTACTTTGTTACCGCTATTAATATTACTTATACGTGTTTACGTACTAGGTCACTAGGCCCATTTTTGTTTAAAATATATAATTATGTTATATTATATTATAACTGATATGTCGTTGAAACTAACAACATTGTTAAAGTATAAAGTATTGTCAAAGCTAATTTTGGACATCTGATTAATGGAAACATATTTTTCCTTGTCAAAATTGGTTACGGATCCTGTGGTACAGATGTACAAAGTTTCCTATATCACGAGTTACTTAATGAATATTTAATCTCGAGACAAAAGCTCAATCGTATTCACACATAGGAAAATAGGCGATGTCGCTGATGTCATTTTCTACTGAAGCCTTCACTTACCGCAGATTCTACCCCTAAATTCCAAAAAAAATCTAGTATTAAAGCCCTTAAAACCCATAAACATTTTGCTTTCGGTGTATACATTTTTATTAAAAAACGAAAAAAGTTAGGTATAACAATTTTAGTGGAAAATTTGCATACTTTTGGGCGCTGTCGTAAATATTGTAAACTATTTTTCTGAGATTAGTCATTTTTAATATGTTTAGTACACATCTCTATAATTCACCGTATGTCCCAAAGTAATTACTGCATAAAAATGTATACGTTTTAAAAAAAATCTAATCCATTTTTTTAAAAATCTAATCCAAATATATTCTATGAATAATTTAATATTATTACTACAGTCATAAGTTTTAGTGTAATTAAATTTATATGTGATTGACAAACAAATAACGAGACTAAATCCACTTTTTGATCATATCTAGGCATTGTATATATTTCCTTCCTCCAGCTGAAATTTAAACATATCTTAATTTAAAAAATCTTATTACTTTGCTGCTGCAGTTAATTATTTCAATTAGACAATTTATATTTCATACGTATTCGTAGAAACTCATCATACGCACTATAGTGCCACTATTTATATTACGTATACGTTATCTGGTACTTAGACTGTAGACACTATTACGAATGTTCAAATGTTTTGTTACGAATGTGTTTAAAATATTTTTAGTGGGAAAAGGAAAAAAATAGGCAGTTGTTCAAAGTTCTCTATCTCTCAAAACCCTGTTCCCCTTATTAAAATTAAAATTCTGCACATCTTTGGAATAATGGTGCTGAATAAGATTTGGGTAAATCAAAATGATATCATAGTTTTAAAATGCATAGGAAATAAATATGTATTACAAACATCTAATTTTTCTAAATACAACTTTATCTATAAAAATTTTATTTTATTTATGTTTCTATTGACCATAATGCTTTGATTTAGCTTAAATGTATATTACGTATACGCACTAAGCTCTGGAATAGGCATCATACGCACTAGAGTACCGTTATTTATATTACTTATTCGTGAATAGGTGAGTTGTCACAACATAGTGTATTTTTTAAAAAGATTCGTCTATATTTTTAGGTCCTAAAGTTATTTTTTTAACATTATTTGACAAACAGGAGAAGGATCGGAGTTTTCCTTTCTCAATATCATCAATGTATGTGCTTAAGAATTTATAATTCAAAACTCTATAAATTTTTCCGTCATCATCATACCTAAAAAATGCTAAATTTCATTTAGTACAAATTGTTAAATTAAGTCCATTGTGTGATTTAATTAGCCATTTTATTAAGAATGTTTAACATGTGATTTGCTGCTCGCTGACGTTTTATTCCGTGAAACGGAAATGTTAAATAGTGATAAATGACACAGTAAAAATCGGATGCAATTAAATTATAGAAATAAAAAGAGGTAATTAAAATCAGTCCATTAACATCAGTTTCTAATGTGTCAATAGCAATTAACTCAGTACGAAATAAAGTAAAAAAGCCATACAGTGGTAGGTAAAACAAAAAAAATTAAAAACATTGTTGTTTGCGGAAGGGGTTGATAAACATACTAAAAATATTATTATTTTTTTACTTTATTAATGATATTATCCCAGCAAAACTCCACTAGCCGGACAGTTTATTCGGTCCCAACATTACATTTCTAGAACAAATGAAGCTCCGTTGATCGGATCTGTATTTGAACAGATCGGCCTCGACTATGTATGCCCGTTTATGGAAGATTTAACTGCACAAAATGTGAATTGAAAAATAAATTAGCCATACGCACATATGAACTTCATTTCATATCTCACACATGATTCCGAATATGTAATATATCATACGCACTGAGGTGCCCCTATTTATATCACTTAGGCGTACTGGTGTACCTATATTCATATTATTTAAACGCACTGGCGAATATCTTCTTGATATTACTTATACGTACATATACGTAGGATGATCATTATGTTAAACAAATTTCTATTATGTTTTGCACTATATTTGATTAAAAGATGGCATAGACCAAATCAGAGTCTTTACTTTATTAAATCTTGTTTCTATCAATTTCCTATTGTACTTTTTCTATGGGAATCACTCTCTCTCTCTCACTATGTGCGAACACTTTTCAATAGCACTGCATCGCATCATACATTTACACTAAACAAATACATAATTGAACGGTGACCTCAGGATATCCCGAGTTAATTAAAAACTCATAAATTTTTAAGACAAACACAAATTAAATACATTGGCTGCTACACACACACAAACTCACAATCCGTGCCAGGCAAATCCGGTCACCAGGTGGGGATAGCACACAGAGGTAACCATGTGAATGAATGTGGCTGGAGCTGCTGCTGCTGATGCCAGAGACCGGAGACCAGTCATAGCTCTAATGGTGTTTTTTGTTATTGTGCTGCTGACACACACAGAAATTGATATCAAATACAAAGTAGTATTATTTGTTGGTGGTTTTATTCATGACGACAGCAATATCAGCCGCCACAGCCACAGCTCTACAACCACATCAAACAAATGAAAGCGACGGATGGACGGACAGACAGACAGACGGAAGGGCGGACGGACACGAAACACACAAAAAAATAGAGAGAAAAGCAAAACTCCATAAATGTAAAAGTACCACTCTACATACATTAAAATAACAAATAATGAATGCATAAATCCCATATTAATTAAGTGATAAGTGAAACAATTAAATAATTAATTAACATTTAACGCAGCAACAACTATACCAAATAAAACGTATGCACATAACATTAAAATAATGTAAACATCATAAATAACCATTTAAACCAAGAACTGCTAATGGATAGACGGATGAGTGGGAGGAAAAATAGAGGAAGAGGGCACAATTCTTTTATCTCTTTAGGCCAAAATAAATATGTACGGGTGGACGAAAATCTTGACCCCCATTCCTTTCATACTTTAGGCCTACCTGATTATCATTATCTATATGCAAATTGATACATATTGACAAATTTGCATTAATTTGTAATTTAAATCAAAAAGATGCAAATGACAAATAATAATTGTTGAAAAGATGAAATCTCTTTTCGAAAGACGCCAAAGAAAGTAGTGTGAGTAGGAAGCTCAAAATTAGATTCATTAAATATGCAAAATATGAAGAATTATATGTTACATGGATTTTTGTGGTACACTTTAAAGGGATTTATTGACCTCGAATTCTAGTAAAATTTATATCAGTGGAAGGTACTTTTTGCAAAGATGTGCTAAATCACAATTTATATATATTTAAACAAGTTTTAATATAAAATATTGATGAAACCAAAAAACAATTTTATTTATTGATGTTTAATTCTAATAAAATTCATATTATAATAAGTAGACCATATTACTCTGCACATCTTTGGATTAGAAGCTTTTAGTTAATAACAGTGTTAGAACAATTCGAATACATTTGTGGCCATAAAAGTGTACCACAAAAATGTGTGTGAGCGTTTTTGTTACAAAATTTACTTTCTAAAAATGGATGTTGCCCTGTCAGATAGCAGCATTTTAATAATGTCGCCTACACCCTCTTGTACTGCTGCATTTTTATGGTCAGAATCGAAAACAAATATGAAAAAAGGTAGCCTTTTAACTCACTAAAAAAAACTACAAACAAAGAATACTCCACGGCGCCGCCCAAAACAAAGCATTTGTCCAAACTGTATTAGTAAAAAGCATGTACGTACTCACGCGGGTATTTAGGTTATTCGTTCGACGCTGAAGGGCAGGGTCCACCCCTTCGTAGGGCAGGGTCCACCCCTTCGAATAAATACAGGGTTGAAAAGTTGCATTTGTTCACCGTGCAAGTGCGACATTTTTTACAAACGAAAACAAAAAAGACATTTTTGGGGCGAAAGAACCATAAGATTTTTATTTTGATTCTAGAAAATCCAAACAAAAAATATTCCATTTCGTTAATAATTTAAAGATATTTTCAATCAATCGATTTCGTTTCTATAATTTAAATTTATAATACATCGTATTTTAAAAAGTTTATTCCTTAGATACCGAAGGTAGTTTTTTCTATTGGACATTTGCTTTGATTTACCTTAAATGTATATTACGTATACGTACCAAGCTCTAGAATAACCATCATACGTACTGTAGTACCATTATTCATATTACTTATACGTGAATAGGTACTTCTTCACGTTATACTGATAGCCTTCCTTATGGCGATTTTTTTCTGCAAAAAGTGCAACATTGTTGAAGTTTAAAAATTGAAGTTGGGATAATTTCGAGGGTCCCCATTACTTTAACTTATAATTTTGAGAAAACTATCTGAGTTTTTATTTAATTTAATATTTACAGTATAGAACAACAAAAATGATACTTAATGTGGCAAATTACTAAAATTATGTTATCAAATCAAGATCTCTCACTTCAAAATTTCCTAATTACCAAATTTATTAATAGCAAATTGTACTACATCCCTTGAATTTTTCTTCCTCAATTCATCAAAATTTAGTTACAATTTCTTGTACTTCCTTTTAGAGTATAAGTAACTAAGAACAATTCCCATTTTGCTCACCCCCTCTCCACCAACTCTCTCATTTGTATCCTTTTCCATAATCTACTCTACGTATGTACTCTCAATATTATAGGTACCAAAGGAATTATGACCCCCGGTCTATCCCACTCACTCTCTCTCATCTCTTCCTTTGTATGACGACTTCAAATATTTGTCATTGTAGGTATGATTCGTTTATCTGTAAAACACATAATCGAGGTGGCAGTGGTTTGTTTCATGCATTTAAAGGCATTACTGCCGAAATACAAATGCATACATATGTACACACACATACATATATGCATTGACACAGGAGCAAATAGCACAAGCACACAAAGCCTCATATCCACATCCACATTATATCTCCACACAAGGATCTCTCTGGCTGTGTGTGTGTTGGAAGCTGCACACAGGTAGACAGACAGACAGGCAGTTATCCAAAAGGACGATTTGTTGTGTGTTTTGGTGGGGAAGGGGGAGTGTAGTGTTGTAGTTGTGCTGATTGAGTGCTTCGAGGCGAGACAAGACAAGGGTACAGGTGACATTGTGTTGTACTGCTGTGTGTGTGGAACCAAAATGAAAATTGCATTGAATTGCAATTGAATTGAATTGTGACTGTGACTGTGTCTATGGCATACAAAAGCAAACAAACAATACCACAATTATATTGAATGCACAACACAAACATATGCAAATTGTATGTACTATGTCATCATTTATACTCACTGACTCACTCTCTTGCATGATGTGTACGTACACACACGTGTGTGTAGGTCTAAGGACACAGAGAACAATTTGAACAAATCAGCAAAAAGTTAGGAGATGAATTAAATATCATAGCCAAAACTAAATTTTTTACAGAATAAATTTAATAATTTCAGAGTAAATATCCATAAATAATAATTAAAAAAGATTCTTAATTAAATTGACGATTTTCCCCGAGTATTACTATAAACAACAAGACTACATTAGATAATTTACTATTTGCAGCAAGAAGTTAATATATGAAATGTAATTGTGAACAAGGTTAACATTTATATTATGAGTTTCAGCAAAAATTTCTCTCAGTGCAATGAATAATAAACAATTGTGGTTGGGGAATTGCAAGTCTTTATTTGTGACATATTAGAAGATGATCGATGATGGAAATTCATAATTTTGCAACATTCAGATACTACAAATATTAAATTTTCAAAAGGATTTTTGGAATGGAAAACCTCAAAAACTGACTAAAGACTTCACATCAATATAGTGAATATGATATGGCTTTGAAAATATTGATTGGAAAAATCATAACGTTATAAATTACTAGTTTGAGAATAAAGTATAGAGAGCCCAAATATATAGATATATAAGATATAGACACGAAAATATTAAAGTCAAATCCACATTGAGATAGACAATAAGAATCTTATACAGAATGCACATTTTATTGGTCAGAAGACCTGAGTTGGGCGCCCGTAAAATACTATATCCCCCAATTTGTAATCAGAAGATCTACTGTGGGAGCCAACCATCGACTAAAAACATGGTTACTTAGAGAATCAATAATGGGCGCCAGTAACAAGGAAACACATCGGTCATTAGAAAAGGCGTTGGGCGCCATTAATATATAACACATTTACTTAGGTAAGAACAATTTATTTTGGAAGACCTTAAAATTCAGAAATTCTTCAATATGAAACCTACAATGATAAACTGCAATAACTTAGTTATAGAATCTATGTTGGGCGCCATTAATATACTAAAACTATGACTATTCTACCTGAAGGTCCAAGCTGGATTACTAAAACTACGATGTTTTAAATATGAAATCTACATAGATAAACATCATACAAATTAAATTATTTTGTCAAATAAGAAAAGTAATCAATGTAGAAAATACGTTGGGCGCCGTTAATATCTAAAAATTACATTTTATTAAGGAGAAATTGTTTTGGGCACCAACTAAATACAGGCTTTTTTAATCACAAGACCTTTAAATTCAGCAACAATTCGAAGCCTACATTGGAAAACTGCAATAACTTAGTTAAATGATCTGCGTTGGGCGCCATTAATATACGAAACAACGACTCTTCGGTCAGAAAATCCGAGTTTAATAACTAAAACAACGAATATTTTAAGATGAAATCCACAAAGAGCAGCAAATAAATTATTTTACCGAAGAAGATTTGTGTTGGACGCCAATAAAATACTAGATCCCCGAATTTCTAATCAGCATATTTGCTATAGGCGCCCTTAATATATAATGAATTGGGCGCCATTAATATATAAAAATCGAATTTTATTAAGAAGACATTGTTTTGGGCACCAACTGAATACAGGATTTTTTTTTAGCAATATTTCAGTATGAAACCTAGATTGGAAAACTACAATAACATAGTTAAATGACCTGCGTTGGGCGCCTTTAATATACTAATAGCCTGTTTCTCTATCTCGAACGAACACTTGAACGAACGATCCATAGAGAAACACAATTCTTGACGAATGTAAGAGAAACAAGCTATAAAACTACGACTTTTTGGTCGGAAGATCCGAGTTGTATTGCTACAATAACGAATAGTGTAAAATGAAATCTACCTAGGGTGGAAAATAATTATTTTGTGAGAGAAGATCTGTTTTGGGAGTCAATAAGATACCGAAACCAAATTATTTTCGGGAACTTCTTTGGGCGCCAATATTAGTATTATATTGTTGCCCAAATTAATGACAGGAAATGCGTTGGTACTAATAAGATGCTAAGATCGCCAGTAAAATACTAAGACTGCGATTCTTAGGCCTAAAAATTAGCGTTGAGCGCCAAGAAAAGACAAAAGCTGCCATTCTGCAGTCAAAAATCTGCAAATACTAACACCAAAATTCTGCAATCAAAACATCTATATTGACATTATTTAGCCAGAAAATCATCTTTGGGCACTAAAAATCTACAAAATGCAATACTAAAGGCATGATTATTTAGCCAGAAGATCTACGTTGGGCGCCAATAAGATAATAAATAGAACCACCATTATTTAGCCAGAGGACCTACTTTGAGCACCAATAAAATCATAGAACCAATAAAATCATAGAATTAAATAATGGATCTACGATTATCAAGTCAAAAGATCTACGTTGGACGCCAATAAGATAAAAAAACGCCATTATTAAGCAATAATATCTACGTTGGGCGCCAATAAGGTAATGGAGCCATGATAATTTAGCCAGAAGATCAACGTTGGGCGCCAATAAGGTAATGGAGCCATGATTATTTAGATAAAAGATCTACGTTGGACGCCAATGAGATAAAAAAGCCACCAAAATTTAGCCATAATATCTACATTGGGTGCCAATAAGATAATCGAGCCATTATTATTTAGCCTGAAGATCTAGATAAAAGAGTCACGTTTATTTGGGCAGAATAGATAAAGTACAACGATTATTTTGTCAGAAGATCTACACTGGGCGCCAAAAAGATTATAGAGTCACGATTATTTAGCCAGAACATCTATGTTGGGCGTCACTAAGACAATATAGCCATGATTATTTACCAGAAAATCTACGTTGGGTGCCAATAATAAAATAGAGCCACGATTATTTACCCAGAAGATCTACGGTGGGCACGATTAAGATAAAGAGCCAATATTATTTTAATTTTGTTCTATTTTTTTTTAATTTAGAAGATATGTGTTGGTTGCGAAAAGGATAATAAGCCACAATAACGGTTACAGAATTTCTTTTGGACACCAACAAGATTCTGAACTCAGGATTATTTCCTTCCACCTTCTGTGTTGGACGCCATAACCAAGATTTGTTTATCAGAAGATATGAAAATTATAACTATTTAGTCAGAAAAACTTAGTCAGGAAGTCAGTTAGACTATTTGCGTGGGGCGTCGCTAAAACAATGATTGTTTAATTTCCACTCAAAATTTAAAGTCCGTAATATTCCTAAACCATGCGTATTTAAAGGACCTGCGTTGGGTGCCAAACTTGCGGTAAAATTCTTTATTATTCTAATATTTAAGTTGAGGACCAACAAATTATACTGCCAACCACTTGACAACCCTTTAAAGACTGTTATTAAATTAAAAACTTCGGGTGAACAGGTTTAAGTGTTAAACAAGGTAATTAATTTCTATTGTGTAATTTAACCAACCCCGCTAAAATCCTCATTGTACCAAGTTAATTAAGCAAATTGATTTTCTGAAACAACACAAAAGAGTGAAAAGTCAAACCAACAGGTTTGGGGCAAACGCTAATATAGGCCGACTAAAAAGACCGCAACTGGGCAAAAGCCATAATATGAACTTAACCTGAGATAAAGTTTGCTAATTTTTGTAGATTCCTTATAGGACCTCTTTCACTTCATTCATCAGTACTCTATCTAGCTCTGTGTATCTTTTTCAAGTAAAAGCATTGTCAGTTAATCCTTATAGGAGAGTAGATGTAAGGATAACCGCAAATGTTAAACACAAAGAAGCCCCTTCCCCCTCCATCACCCTTAGTTTGCTACGTACTCCATATCCAAAACAAGAGATTAAAGATGAAAGCAACAGTATTTTTACTGTTAAGAACAATGAAGGAAAACTTGAAGTATACTCTTAGATGAAGAAGAGGAGGGGGAGAGATAGATAAAGAAGGGATTTGGCTCCCTCAGCCTTATGGAGAATGTCATAACAACAGCAGCGGGTTGGCATTGAATGTTTGAGGCGTTTTTGGCGTTTGTGTTGGAAGGGCCGGAATGGACCTAACAAAACCGGAGTGCATTTGAAACATTAGCCTGACATTTTGTAGCTGAAATCCTGCCATTGAAATGTTCTGGAGTATTCATTCACCCCCTCCATTATTTGTGGAGCGGCAAGTGCTTTGGTGTTTTGTTTTTCTGGTTTTGTTTGGTTTTTCTCCTGGCTCCCAGAGGCCAGTCAGGCAACTGCCTTTACCGCTACCCTGCCTCCTAACCTCTGGTAGTGGTTGTAATTTACTGTTCACAGGATAATGCATGATGTATTATGGCCGTGTGGAAGTGTGTTGATGATAACTACGTCTGTCTGTCTGTCTGCGTGCCTGCCTGTCTGTCCTTCTGTCGCTCTGAATGCAATTTTAAGCCACAATTTTGTGGATTTTTGTGTAGATTTGATTTGGCTGCTGTGTTGCAGCAGCAGTTCCACACTCCAACACATCACAAAAACCAAATGAAACAAATATGCAAGCAACAGACCCAACCAACCTAACCAAAAACCATCCGACCGACCGACAAAGCCATCATCATCATCAGGCTCATCAGTAACCGGGGCCAAACAACCAGAAGGGAACACCACCAGTGACCGACCCAAAAAACAACACAACAACTACTACAACAAGAGACCATTTTACAAACAACGTGGTCGTTGGCAAAGTGATTTCCTAGGTCTCTTTTGTTTGGGAGCATAAATTTAATGGTCATGTTTCATCAACATCATCAGAAAATGTACATCATGGCCACCACCACAACTTCCAGCTACAGCAGCTCAACACTCAAAGAAAAATCCCATATCATCAGAATGTAATGTGACATAAATGTTATGACAAGTGTCATAGTTGCTTTCGAAATCATGAGAGAAAATATTGGTATCATGGCAATCATTAAATTAAAACTCGTCTTAGTATTATCACTCAAACAATGGTTATTTAGTTAGGAGATCTGCGTCGGGCGCTCATGTGATATTAAAACCACTCTCTATGTGTAGATGTTAAATAAACTCTAATCAACGACAGCTTAGTCAGAAATTGTGTTAAACATAAAAAAACTAAATCCGCGACTATCTATCACGAAGTCCTTCGCTGGACACCAACTCTACAATCAAAGTAAGGTCCGATATTATCTGACTGCAACATGCTTGTAATTTTTTGAATTCACGGAAGTGGCATCATGTCAATAGTTTTATTAACTGGTCATAATATTAATTTCTCAAAGAACAGCTATTCAGTTAGGAAATTTGCGTTCGGTGCCAATAAGATATTAATAACACATTTATGTAGACGACAAAATATTCCAAACTGAAGACCTGCGTTGGGCGCCAATAAGATACAAAAGCCACGAATGTTTAGGAAGACAATCTGCTAAGATCTGCGTTAGATCAGAAGTCTTGCGTTAGGCACGAATAAAATAGCAAATCCACTGTTTAGTCAGAAGATCCGCGTTGGATTCTAAGACTTGTGTTGGACACCGGAACATTTTTTTACCAGAAGTCCTTCATTGAGCTATAATAAAATACAGCAATACTGAGGTGGGCATCAAAAAAATTACACCAATAAAAAATTTAGAATATTCGAACTATTTAACAGGAAGATCTGCGCTGGGAGCCAATAAAATAAAATTTAGACAGAAGTTCTGCCTTCGGCGCCAGTAAATTACTAAAACTGCATAAATTCTACGCTGGCCCAAAAAAAATGCCAAAAAGGTTGCCCTTTTGCCAGAAGTTCTGCCTATTTGGTCAATGAAATACTAAAAAAAAGTTTATTATGTCAGGACTTTTATTTGGGCACCATTAACGAAGTAAAACCAATATGACTATGTAGCCGGAACTAATGCGTTGGACGCCAATAAAATACTAAAACCACTACTATTTAACGTTGGGCGACCAATAAAATACCAAAAACATTGGCTTTTTGTCAGAAGTTCAGTCTATTGGGCTAATAAAAATACGTAGTTTAATAACATGCATTGGGCACAAATAAATTACTAAACCAACTAATATTTAACCAGAAATTCTACGTTGGGCGCCAAACCAATAGAATTAGTAAATTGGTCAGAAACTCGGCGTTGGGCGTCAATAAAATACCTACCAGCTATCCTTTAATTACGACCTGTGTCTTGGGAACCAGAGGACCCGTTTCTAGGGCACCAATTAAGATACTAAAATCACGATCTTTGTTGGCCGCCACAAATTCTTCTAAAACAATGACCACCTATTCTTTGAGTGTACAGAAATATGGAAAGGAACCTAGTGAGTCCTCCTGCCATTGAACTATGCCCGTCCCGGTTGAACATAGGTTTCAACTTATATTTGTGTTTGGCAACACATGTTAGTGTGTGGCGGTCGGTTACTGCAGCCAAACCGATGGAGGAAGAGGAGGAAAAAAATTACAGTTCATGTGATGATACAGTCAAATGCACCAGGATCAGTTTTCCTGATGTAACACAACGGACAATAAACAAACAAACAAACAAACCAGGAACAACAGCAACAACAACAACTGTTCTGCAAAGGACTCAGTGTTAATACTCCCACCACTACAATGCCATTACTCTCGACTGACAGATAGCGGCGCTGTTGCTCCTTTGGCATTTCGGGATGATGAGGAAGTTTTGTTGAATTTTTTTTGCTTTGCTCGAACACAGTGGAGCTGCTGTCACAGTTTTGCGAATTGGATGCTTGACTAGAGTGTTATCAAGTCAAACTACCAAAAAGCATAGACGTTAAGGAGTTTAAGTACCCTTTCGTCCGCAACCACTTTGATCGGATCGGGGTGTGAATTAATGTTTTTGTGCTACAAAGCAAATCATCCATGCTGACATTGTCTATTGAACTGGATGAGAGAAGCTTAAGCATCAGTGAGTGGTGCCTAAGCTTAGGGGAGGGAGGGAGGTAGTTAAGGGCTTAAGAATGCGCCGCCAAATGCTCTTCATCCTTCATACTAGCTATTATTATGTATTTGGCTTGTGGTCAGCAGCAGAAACCCAAATCAATTTGTCTTTGCCCCACCGGTCATGTTGTCATCGTCGTCATTGGCTAGCTCGCTCTACGAATATTCATTAGCCACACAATGTGTGCTGTCTGATGTCATTAAATGCGGAACTGTCATATAGGCAATTGAACCCAAAATATATGGTCCTTTGGTTGCTCGGTCGGTCGGTGGTTGAGGGCTTTGGTTTCACAGGACATCGACATCATCAACGATGATATTGTCACATAGACAGATATTGATATGATACGATATGATGGCATCAAACAAACAGCAGGAGTTCTGCAGTCAGTTGAGCTGTCATTTCGTTAGGGGGGAAGGAACAACATTTTATATACAAAACCAGCCTATTTAAATGGAAATCAATCGATAAATGGACCAGAAGAAAAACAACAACCAACCTTCACTAATGTGCAAAGCCATAAATGGACAAAGAAAAGAAAAACAAAACAAAATAATGGGAGGAAATTAGCAGGGATTTAAAGGAATTGGATTCGGTTAACAGGACAACTCATAAAGCCTGAGCAAATTAAGGCAGGACATTGAAAGGGAATATGAGATATATCGAGGGAAATCAAATCACAATTAGCTTTTTAGTTACAATGCATTGGGCGTTAATAAAATTCAATGACCACATGAGTGAACTAATGGACATTGGACGCCAAAGCGATAATGAAATGATCTTAATAATAAGAGGAACATCGTTGGGCGACTAGAAGATTCCACAACGTCTGTTGTTTAATCAAAAAAAAAGCCTTCAAACTATAAAAGACTATCAGTATAATAAAGCTGGATTAAGGTAAATCATCAATGATTACAAAATTAAAAAAAAAATTACAAACTAATCAAATTTGGTAAACTAATCTTCCAGGTAAATCTACCATCTTTGTTATTTGACTGGATATTACTGGTCGCCACTACAATCCGACATCCAAGACAAAATGTCGAGTCTCGGTAAAATTTCCTCGTTGGGCGCCAATGGAAGCCGACTTCGAAGACTCGACGCTGGGGACCAGTAGTAGAATTCTACATTGGGCGCCAATAAAATACCAAAATTCCGCCGTTTTTCCCGATGGAAGTAGACTTCGAAGACTCGGCGCCGGGGGGAAATAGTGAAATTCTACGTTGTCCGAAAATAAAATACCAAAAACATCGCCTTTTTGCCAGAAGTTCCGCCAATTGGGTTAATAAAAAACTAAAACACTGGCATTCTGTCAGGACCTTTCGTTGGGCGCCATTAGCGAACTAAAACCAAGTTTATTTTTTACATCGCCTATTGTATTTAAAACTCAACAATGTCCTTGAATAAGGTCCTGGGTTTGGTTTGAAAATCGTATTCGTATTAGGCGCTATTCCCCGACAACCAGCTTATACCTATATATTACGAAATATTGTCTGAAATAAAATTAAACAAATTAAAGTGAGACTAGTTTCGGGCGCCACTAACTGTGTTGATTTCTCAGTTTAAAATCCTAAACCAAATTTTGTGGGGTTTTTTGGTCAAACTCTATTTGTTTAGCTGGGGTAATCGCTCCGAAGATTTGCGTTGGGCGCCTCTGAAATCTATGCCTATTATTTTTTTTATGTTTGGCTATATTTAAGACAAAATATCGACTATTTTATTAAAAAACTCAAAAATGTTCTTGAATAAGGACCTAGGTTACGGGCGCCAAGGAATGATGGCTATTTCCCGACAAGATTTGTGGTATTTTTGGTCACACTCTATTTGTTTTGCTGGGATAATCGCTCCGAAGATTTGAGTTGGGCGCCACAGAATTTGTCAATGTTTAAATCTATTTTAGACAAAATATCGACTATTTTACTGAAAACTCAACAGTGTCCCTTAATAAAGTTCTAGAGTTGATTTGAAAATCGTATTCGTGTTGGGCTATTCCCCGACCACCAGATTGTACCTATAAATTAAGAAATATTTCCTGAAAAAAAATTAGAGTGGGACTTATGTTGGGCGCCACTAAATGTGATGATTTCTCAGTTTCAAATCGTAGCACAAATTTGTGCTTGAAATCAAGTTAGCCAATTTTCTGAAATTCTTTTCATTTTGTCAAATACATATATACTTCATTCAATTGTTCAATGATTAAATTACTCTATGGCTATGACAGTGCTACAATAAAATGGCAAAAACAAATGGCCATAGAAAAACTAAAAATATTGAAAGTAATAGGTTCGGTCATTGTAAAATATCTTTCTTTAGTACAACTTTTCCATTGCTCAGATGGTCAACTCATTTGAATTTGAATGCTCGCATTTTTCATTTCATTTATGATTGTATGTATTTATTGTGAAACATTTTATTCTAAGTGACAGATTACTGTCAAAATCAGAAGAAATGTTGTATTTCATTTTTAAAATTCCTTTTTAAAGACTGAGAATAGAGAGAGAAGGAGAGAAACTGTGTGCGGCTATGTTTACCTTTTGGAGAAATGCCTCCAATTAAAAATTCCATGATGACAATTTGCCAAATGTTGTTCAACAATGACCGCCAAAGGGCCAAAAGCAAAGGATATGAGAGCGTGGGTTGAGAAATGTGACCAGGATTACTTAGTTACTTATTCATTCATTCATTCAGTTATAAACTGCAAACACTCTCGACAAAAGTTAACGACACAGGACAACCGACACAAAGTTGAACTTTATACAAATATCTGATGCTGATGAAAACATGTGGTTACTTTCATATTTTATACAACCGAACACACTGGTCACAGTTGAAATAGTCCTGGTCTCTGTAAACCGAGAGCGAGAGAGATAAGGATGTCTGGATGATTGTGTGTGTGTGCGGTTTGCAACCATGGCACTGGGGGTGTAAACGTTAATATTTAATATTTTTAACTTGTAAATTTCAAATTAAAAATGCATAAATGTTGCCTGGTGCAGCAAAAGTTCACATGAGTGCATACATTTGCTGCTCTTCTCGACTAACTGAAACTATGAGCAGGAGCAGCAACACCTTATTACCATGACAAACGGAAGCACTTACCAGGCAGTCAGTCAGCCAGCCAGCCGCCCGAACTCTCGTCCAACAAAAACTCCCTCGCATAAAATTCTCATCCTGTCAAATATGAATATGAACAACTTCATAAATGTATGATGTTGTTCACAAATGCACAGCCACACACGCACATACATACACTCTCGGATTTAAACTCAGATTCAGACATATCTTTCATATCCAAATCGACTTGCACAAAACCAACAACATTTCTGTGGTGACTTTACCGTACGCAATCTTTGCCATCACTTGCACAAATGGCCATACAGACGGACGGACGCACAGGATGGACTGACTGGCTGCCTGACTCTGGCTTGGCTACACAGGCGACGATAAGTGTGCCAGCCCCAAGCATGACGAATGTAGTTGGCCTCCACCACCAACCAACACCATCATCACATCACTACCATTACCAAGAGAAGCATGAATGATATACAAATGTTAGCTGTGGTTACACAAAATCCATAATTTTTATGAATAAATTATGCAATTTTCATAAAAATATTCGCATGTTCACTTTTATGTTGGCTTTTGTTTTTGTCCATCAGTGGTTGTTCGTCAGTTGGGAACAGTTACAGTCCAGTCACCCCATGCTAGCTCTAATCAAACTCTAGTTCTACCACTTTTCAACAAAGCTACAAATGACTGAAATTGTTTTAAGCGTTTTTTTTCGGGAGGGGGAAGGGGAGTGACCATTTAGGTCCTTTGGAAAGGTTTTTAGGGGAATTATACACAATTTTTATAAGAATATTCTTTTGAGAGCAATGGAATAAAGTTATTTCATATTTAAGGAAATTCCCGCCTTAGATGTGGCCATAAAAAGAAAAACAAACATTGAAATATCTTAATTACAGGTAATTTAATAAACTTCGGGCCCCACAAAAAATAGCAAACCAATAATAACCCATCTTGAGGCCTCTCAGGAGCATATAAGAAATTAATTGAATCCAATAAACATAACTAATCTAAAGGAGAGTTTTTGTTGGGCGCCATAATATCCGATTTATTTTATCCACATTGGAACGACGGGTATATATACGAGTATATATATAATATTTTATTATCTGATCTAATGATTTAAATAAGACGCCCTTTGAAACAAAGAAACCTATTCAATTTATAGAATTTTTTGTTGGGCGCCAGTGCAGAATAACACACATTCAGTTTATGATTATTCACGCGAAGCCCTTTGAAAAAAAAAACAGATTTTTAGCTGTCTTAGTTGGGCGCCAGTACGGAATAACGCTCATTCAATTTTAGAAATATTAAAGTCTTAAACTTTATTATAAAAAAAAATAATTAAAATGCTTTAACTGTCAACAAAGTCTTGTAAGCACGCGTTGGGCGCCAGTTTATATCACATATAATACTCGTAATAACCAAATAATTTGGTCGTCACCAATTATTCTTTGATAGAGCTAATAAGACGCCCTTTGAAACAAAGAAACCTATTCAATTTATAGAAATCTTTGTTGGGCGCCAGTGCAGAATAACACACATTCAGTTTATGATTAATCACGTGAAGCCCTTTGAAGAAAAAAAACAAATTTTTAGCTGTCTTAGTTGGGCGCCAGTACGGAATAACGCTCATTCATGTTTAGGAATATTCAAGACTTAAACTTTATTATAAAAAAAAAAATAATTAAAATGCTTCAACTGCCAACAAAGCTTTCTAAGCACGAGTTGGGCGCCAGTTGATATCACATATAATACTCGTTATAACCAAATAATTTGGTCGTCACTAATTATTCTTTGATAGAGCTACGAAGACGGCAAGAAAAATACTATTCAATGGGCCCCTATCGATTTCTATAACTATCATTACACTAATAATATTCGTTGGGCGCCAATTTAGTCCTATTACAGCAAGACGCAATATATCTCTGAGGTCCTTTCTAATATAGAGAGAAATATGTCTATAGTCGACTATAGAAGAAGACCTCTGGTCCTGAGAAATACGACTCATTAGTTTATATTATCAAGTCTTTTGATATTATTGTAACCAATGTCGTTGGGCGCCATTTTTATTAATTTTTTGGCAAGACGCAATATCTCTGTAGAGGGATATCTGTCTTTGGTTCACTATAGAAGAAGTCCTTTCGTCGTGAGAAATACCACTCCTAGTTGTTATTACCAATTCTTTTAATATTATTGTAACCAATGTCGTTGGGCGCCATTTTTTTTACTAATTTTTTTTGGCAAGACGCAATATCTCTCTAAGGGTCTTTATAAAATAGAGAGAAATCTTTCTATGGTCGACAAGAGAAGAAGACCTCAGGGCCTGAGAAATACCACTCTTTAGTTTATATTATCAAGTGTTTTGTTATTATTTAACCAATGTCGTTGGGCGCCATTTTTTAATAATTTTTTGGTAAGACGAAATATCTCCCTCATTTTTTAATTCTGGTAACATGTCGTTGGGCGCCACTTCCATTGAATTTATTTGATTGAAAATCTGCGTTGGACGCCACTAAAAGTTGTGGCCATTGTTTCTTCCGCTTTAAAACTCTGTTATGGCAGCAGCAGCAAGATTTCAAAATCCCGACATTTAATTTAAGTCTACTCTGTACATAATGGAACTCCTAGTGATTGTATGAGAATAAGATTTTATAACTATTCTTTGGGCGCCAACTGAATCTAATAACTGCAGTGAAAACACTTAGTTTTTGCTTTGGCGGCAAATATAACAAAGTCGGAAAACAAGTCAATATTGTACTTAAATGTAAGATAATAAAATTGGTATTAAGTAAATTTTCTTTGGGTTAGATATAAAATGTCCTTTTATTGTTTTATTGTCTTTGGCGCCAAACAATGCGATTTTCATTAATATTAAGACACTGTTTTTTCAGTGGATAATCTTTGTGGGGCGGCAATAGAACATTATAACCAATATTTCCTATTGAAGAACTCGCATTGGGCGCCAGAAATTATGATTATTTCTTGGCATTTCCAAAATACCTATAAATCAAATTATGGGACTGAAATCAAATTTGCTGTCTTAAACGGAACCATAAACGGATTTTAAATTAATACCTATGTTTTATAAAAAATCCATGTTGGGCGCCATCTCAAAACTTTAAACGAAATGGATTTTAAACTGAGTAATTAATTTAAAATCCGTTTATGGTTTCATTTAAGACGTTTATGATTTAAAATCCGTTTATGGTTTCATTTAAGACGTTTATGATTTTGTTTATTGAAATATCTCTGTTTAATCAAACGAAAGATCCCTTCGTTTCAAAGTTATTTGCTAGAATTCCACAGTATTTTTCTAAATTCTCAAGATGTGATTCAAGTTCCTTCTCAAATCTCTTTTTTGCAAATGAAAACTCGACACAGCCTTGTATGCCGCCACTGACCCCACTTGACTGCAAGTGTAAACTGTCTTAAAATGGCTCGACCATCCGTTCTCATTTCCCCATTTTTCAACGACGGTAATACGAGAGTAAGTATGACGTCGTATGCTGAGACGAGCGGCGGGCGCTGGATGTCGTTTGTCCAACCTTAAGTACTATTCCGAGTTCTATTTTTAATATAGACAACATTCAGAGTCGGCCAAAGTACTCTTCATGTTGTTTGTTTACTCCGGTTCTTCTCGTTTTATGCGCTCTTATGTCTTTTTTGAATAATTTTTGCTCTCGTTTTTTGGCATTTCCGCTGAAAGTTCGCCTCGACGTCGTATATGAAAATTTATTATTATTTTTTTAAAGGTAATTGCGGTTTTTATTTCACACTTAAACAACAAAAACAACCACAACAAAAAATTCCAACATGCGTTTATACAACAGAAGAAATGTCGGGTAGGCAGCAGTGGCAGAGACGTCAGCAAGAAACGGCACATCGGATACTGAGGATATTTCAAAGAGAGAAAAGTGGCAGGATTTATGTGTCGACGGAAGTGCTGCTGGTGCTGTGTTATATGAATGAGTGGCAACGTCGACGTCCTTCTCACCGACGTCGTAGTAAGTACGACAGGAAAAAACACATGAAACAAAGAAAAACGTAATGTCGTAACGTATGCCCAACATGAGAATTCTATTCAGAGACCCGCCACACTCTCGTCTACAAATAATAGACGTAGCTTTATATGAAAAAGATGGGGGGGGTGGCTGTGAGGGAGGTAAAAAAAGAAAATAGCTTTTTTTATTTTCTTTTTTGTTGTAGTTTTATTTTTCATTCTGTTGTTTATGAGCTCACTCGTATTTACTCAATTGTGCGTGCCTTGCCTCCATCGCAGTGTGTGTGTGAAGAATGAGAACGAAGGACCAAAAAAAGTGTACGTATAGGAGAGAAACATATGAGAACTGTCTGTTAAGATTGATTTTTTAAAGCATTGTAATCAATTAACACATATTTTGTCTAGAATAAAATTAATGTTCACTTAAAAGAGCTTAGTGAGGGATAAGAGAGAGAGTGAGGTTGGAATGTTGATGTGTCTAGCATAGGGAATATTAATAATAATAAAAAAAACATCTACTAAGTACGAGAACTTGAAATATAGCCATACATTACTGTGATTATTTAATTTGATGGAGAGATAGAAATCATTTTTATAAAAGAAGATAAATCACAAAAAGAATTGGGTTAATGTGAATTTTAATATATTATGATTAGCTGTTTTATTTAATTATAATCTACGTTGGGCGCCAGGAACTTTTAAAAAACTATTTTATGATGGTTGACCATAGAAAATCTTTCAGGATGAATATTTCTAGAATGACTTTTGTGGAGAGAAAACTTCCATGATAATAACTCCATTCTAAAATAAGACCTTTAAGGTCGACTCTTGTAAAAATGCCTCTGATTTCAACTCGCTCAACGGCTGAAGTAAAAGAATACCACTATGAATCCACTATAGTCTAAATGAAAACCATTCTGAGGTCGATCCTAATATATCAAGATGTCTCTTTGTGTTCGACTCTGGTTCTCTGTCATCGACTTTAGTCGAAAGAACTGTCTGGGGTTGATTTTAATATAGAGGGAAATCTATCTATAGTCGACATAGTCGATATATGTAGTATTAGTAGTTTTAGTTTATATTGTTCAGTCTTTTGGGATTATGGTTACCAATGTCGTTGGGCGCCATTTTCATTAAATTATATTCTTCAACGAAACCAATGCATCTTTAAAACTTTATTTTAAATTTTTTAGTCCACTCTAGATCTATGTGCCCTGATGCATACCACTTTATTTGTTACTTCGATATTTTCCGCTGTTAGGAAAACCATAATGTTGTGCGCCACTTTCGTAAATTTTTTTTAACGAAAAAAAGTGATTTATTTTAGAATTGTCCTTATGAATCATTAGACAAATTAAAATTTTTTTCCAGCAGTTTAGTGCAATTTTTTTTTTATTGGAAATATTGTGAAAATATGTAATTATAACAAGCTTTCCTAATGACTTTGGATGCCATTTCCCTAGTGGAAGTATTTAATTATCCAAAGAATCTTAATGTAGACGCCACTTCCTTTAAATTATTTTTATAGACAATTTTTAAAAGTATTACAAAAAAAAATACGCTGAAAGTGTATTTAATTATCAAAAGAATCTTAATGTCTTTGGACGCCACTTCCTTTAAATTATTTTTATAGAAATTTTTTAAAAATGTTACAAAATAATTTACGCTGAATGTTGTGTTTCTGGACCTACCGTAATGCATTACGAATATTCTCCCGAAACTCGGAAATAACGTTGGGCGCCATATTTGATTAACATATTGAATTTAAATTGAATGAGACGCTATTTTGAATTAGAATAAATTATAGAAAATTATTGTTAGTTATAGTTGACCAGTTGACATTTTATGTTTTTTGATATTGTTCGGCTTGAGATCAGATGAAAAAAACATTTTTTACGATTTTCTAATTAATTTCTTTTCGTTCCTGATATTTCGACTAACGTCGCTAGTCTTCTGCAGATTTCAATTTTTAATAACGAAATTTATTTTTAAGAATTTTTGAAATATGTATTTACCTTAAGGTGGAAAATTACGTTGGGTGCCATTCTCATTTAAAATATTGTGTTTATAAAAACTTATATTTTCATATGAAAAGTCACTTTTAAGTTGAAATTAAGAGATTTAAACATTTGTATAATGAAAGTCATCTTATTTTGAATGATTATTTCATTTCACATAAAGGCAAAAACGTTGGGCGCCATTTTTGTTAAATTACTTATATTGTAAATATCTGGATTTTCATAAAAAAAATTAAAAGTTATTACTATCCTAACATGTTACGAATATTCTGGAATATTCCGTTGTTTGAAATGTACGTTGGACGCCATTTCATATTAAAACATTTCATTTAAATTAAGTGAAATGGTATGTTGTGTGGAGGAGTTTTAATATTAAAACAACTTTTATTGTATTGTTAATGATTCTGTTGTTTGAAATATAGTGGAAATGTTGGGCGCCATTTCCGTAATTTTTTTACAGAAAAAGTCACGGACTTTGTTTATAATAATTTGCAAAGGGATTATAATGAACATTTCTAGTGTACATTATTGTATTAAACCTATTGCAGCTCTATACGAATATTCTTCCAAATGTCTGAAAATAAGTTGGGAGCCATTTCCGTAAGTTTTTTTAGGAAAAAGTCACGGATTTTGATTATAATAATTTGCAATAGGGATTACAATGAACTTTTCTAATGAATATTATTGTTTATAACCTATTGCATCTCATTACGTATATTCTCACAAATGTCGGAAACTAATGGCGATTTCTTCTCTGCAAAAAAGTGCAACATTTCCGTTTCCATAAATCTGGATTTTTATACCATATTTTGGAATTATGAAATATAAGCTAAGTTTATTTCAAATATTTTTCAGAATTTCGAGTCGACGGGAAAATGTTTTCAGAATCGAAATCAACATAAGTTATTGTATTAAGTCAACTGAAATCATATGTTCAACTGAAATAACCACATATAATTTTTCCGTAGAATGTGTAAATTATAATTTTTCGACGTTCGGAACATACTTTGGGCTCCATTGTCATTGAAAAAATTGAATTTATACTTAAATTTCAAACATTTAATGTTTACTTCAGCAAGAATCATTAAATTTAGGGCCTAATTTAATAATGTTTATGAAGTTTTGTAAATTTTTTTAATATTTTCCCAATCTTCAAATATTACGTTGGGCGCCATTTTCATTTTTAATGTTTATCTGAATGTCTTATGCTATATATTCTGCAGTTAATTTAAGATTTTTCTATCATCATTATTTTTTATGGGACAAGGAAAAGGGCCTCGTTTACACAGGACCTTTTGATGGCCATCTTACATCCTTATTCCCTGGTCTTTTTCCCATAAACAAAAACTAAATTTGTTGCTTTCATCATCTCGACGACGACTACATTGAAATATCATCGTCAATGATTGACAATGTTTAAAGCTGCATATTGTCGTTGTCATTGATGTGAAGTGATTTCAACAACAAAGTCAACAGGCATACATAGAACCAGCGAAACCCCACCCACTCACTCTCCAGCCAACGGGTCCAAGCCCCTAAACACTCCAGAGTGGATGTGCAACAATGTGCATATTTTGTGTGTGTGTGTGTGCCAGTTTCGGGCTCGTTTATGCAACAAGCAGAAGCTGTCGCAGCAGTGGCAACGTTAGGATTTATGACTGCTTTGGTAAATGGATGAATGTTGCATGAGTTGCTGCAGCAAAGCAAATAAAAAGTTAACAACATTTTATGTGTTCGCTTGGTTCGTTCGTTGACTTGGCATGGCTGGTTAGTTGCATCAGTGGCATTGCGATGCGTTGCTTTGGTTTGGTTTAGTTTTGATTTTCTAGCCAAACAATGGGTAAAATTAAATTATTTGGACGCGACAAACTAGCAGAGAGTAGTTGTAGTGGAAGTTCTACTACAGCTACTAGAGAAGTATATACATATCCACCTCCCCCAAAAGTCCTTAGGCCACAATGTTTTTCATTTTATTTGAGTCCTTGTGAGTGTGGGGGTTTTATTTTCAATTTTTTTTTCAAGTCCATATATAGTCCAAAAAGCATTATCAACTCTGTGTGTGCGAGTGTCGTGCAACTATTCCGACACGGAAGGACTTGGTGGTGTGCCTCAGCGTTGGCAACAAAATAAAGCAAATATAAAGTTGAGAGTTTTATTTGTTTGCTTTTCTCGTATAGAACTTTTTCATTTCTTAACTATTTTTTTTTTGTATTGCGTTTTCGTACAGACAGAAGGGAACTGTGTTGATATTTGTTTAGATGTTTTTCAGAGAAAAACAATCATCTAAATTAATCTCTCTAAGGCAAGACTTACATTTCAGACCTCTGGAAAACCTATTACTTCCTACTATAGAGCATAGCAAGGCACAACTTTTAATACTTCATCACATTTAATTCTAACATTAAAGAAAATTGCATTGGTCTGGTGTGAAAGACAATAAAACATAATTATAAGAACACTTCATACTTATGCTAAAGAAAATATACTTAATACTAATTGTATCGTTCTAAATTTAAGTATAAATGTAATTTGCAGTCTTTAAAGTCAACGTTTTTCAGTGTAGGCGAGAACAATGCTGCTTACTCAATGTCGTCACACGTTAACTATAGGTTTCCTCGGCAAAATAAATCATATCAGCTTCTCTTCATAAATTATGAAAGCAGAACTTCAGTGTTTTCTTTAATATAAACAAAGTCCAACTTTCTGCTGTACACACAAGATATGAGATAATATGTGCACGTTCATCACTACGAAACAAAACATTAAAATAAGGACATTAAATATTTAAACTAAAGATAATTTACTTGATATTAAATAAAGAATCTTATATTTAAATAAATAATTGACTTACACAGTACAGAATTTTTCAGCTCATTGATTTGGGACTCAATTCTGAGAATTGGACGTGAAAGTTGCCCCAAAAATAAGACCTTCTGAATTATTCATGTTGGCTTAATTAATAATTTAATGGCCATACGATTTTTGCTTTGAATAAAAAATGTGGAACAAACCTACCCGAAAAAACTGCATCTAGTGCCCTAAAAATCACAATATTTTACTGACAGATATTTCATGACTTTGTGGGCATATTTGCGATTTTTAAGGCACAGGATGTCCTTTTTTAATTTTTGCTAATTAAGCGTAACCCCATCTGATATTTTCCGGCAAAAATGTTCGTAAAATATGTTAATCCATAAATATCATTTTTCAAAGGACTTTTTTGATTTTTTCGAAAAAGTGCCAAATTGACCCATTAAGAGGGGAGCTAGAGGGTTAAGATTTTCCACAAAAACGATCCTCATAAAATGCAACTATATAATTCTGACAATAAGAAATTTCTCTGACATTAACATACATAATTTTTTCATTTAGTATAATGCTGCCTTCGACCAAAAAATGAAAACTTTGACCCACTGTAAAAAAACTCAGATTCGCTCTTCTGCTCCAAAAATTCCATAGATATCACGACTTTATATTTCATTATAGTATTTTCTTATAGAAGTTGTCATGTAATTTTGCCAATTAAGCGTAAAGAGCTATAGTTACAACTTTGGTGTCTTTGGCGACTCCCACTGAAATTTTCCGGCAAAAATTTTTGTAGAATATTTTCCTTAATATTCTTAAATGTCCTTTTTGAAAGGACTTTTTTGATTTTCTTGAAAAAGAGCGAAATTGACCCTTTAAGAGGGAAGCTAGAGGGTTAAGATCTTCAACAAAAATTATCCCCATAAAATTCCACTATATAACTTTGACCATGAGAAGTCTCTCAGACATTAACTTACATATTTTTTTCCAATTAGTATAATGCTCCCTTCGACCAAAAAATGAAAACTTTGACCCACTGTAAAAAGAACTTAGACCAGCTGGACCATAAGTTTATTCTACAAAAATGATCTGCTCAACATGCCCTTCCAGAATTATAGGATCGCTATTCTGTTCCAATCAAAAAATCTTAATTTGTTGGACAGTGATATTATTGGGTTATAAATTTTAAAATTTTTTATAATTTTTTTTTATTTTATTCACATTGGAGCTAATCTTGGAAATATAAAACTAATCACATTTTCAATTTAAAAATAAAAACCTAGAAAATTAAATTGCCCTCCTTTTGAGACCAAGAACGCATTTCTCAAATCAAAAAAACTCTCTTACAAGCTCTTTCCTTCTTGGCCGTTTACAATGGACCAAACTCTCTTTAAATAGGTAAGTCTTCGTCCTCGCCATCGTCATACATTTGAGAGTAACCAAAAGTCAACTGTTTCTCTGCAGGAAGAAAGTAAATACTTCATTCCTATACAGATACACACCTGTTTATAACAATAGATATACCTTAGCGGAAAAAAAATTTTGAACTACTTTTTTGAAATGTATTCGACAATTTTCGCCTTAACATTTCAATGTTGCAAGAAATAATGCTTCCTGATTTGTTGTCTTCTGATATCATTGCGTGAACTACCTAAAATTGTTCATCATAAATAGACACACTTGAGTAATTTTTCATGTTGAATATAAATTTGATAATAAATTAATAAATTCAATTTTGAATTTTTATAAAATAAATTGGAAGAGGGTTACTTTGTATTGAGGGAAATGAAAAAATTGTTCAAACCATGAGAAAACACGGAAAATTATATAAAATAGTATCGGAAAAAATCGAAAGCTGTTCCACACGGACGGTGTTTAATAATTTTAAAAACAGTGGACATAATTTCAAGCCAAGGTTAAATAATGTTTACAAAATCTTTAAATTGAGACAATTTCTATCTACTAAGTTATGTATCTTAACATAAAGTAAATTATATTAAATCTAAGTAGTAAATACAGTGATCATAAAAACTACTTGAATTGGGCTTGAAATCAAGCAAGTTATTCAAGTGTATCTATAATTATGATTAACAATTTTTAGCACCATAAAAACTACTTGAATTTGAAACTCGGGCAATAATAGTTATCTGATTATATCCTTACAATATATCTCTTATAAATGTTGTTGCCTGTTTAGTAGAAAAAGAGCACTTCAAGATTTTCTATCACTTAAATACTAACCCATTATTATGAACAGGTGTGTGTGTGTGAAGGGCGAGAGTTTTTATTTCCGTTTTCACATTGTTTGTAAGCATTTGTTATTTCTTTGTTCTTGCCAGTTTTTCCCCGCATATGTGAATGTAAGTCTGTCCTCATACATATGAGTATCTGCGAAAAGGACCAAGTCTACGAATACTCTCCCCAGATATGTGAGGTATGTATGTAAGTATCTGCAAACAGGACTACGAAGTATACGTATATGTTTTCTTCAAATAGTTTTTAATACTTTTTTCTTAAGTTTAACAATGTTTGTTTTTGTTTGCAACAAGTCAACAGTAGTTAGAAACTAAGAGGGGTAAATACATACAATTTTTTTTTGTTGCTCTCTGCAGCTTTTATTCCAGTTATTATTGTTGTTATTTGTTATTTTCTTTTTAGGGGTTTTTTGTTTTGTTTTTGTTTGCCCTTCTTATTCAATGTTGACAATTGATTTTCATAGCGTAGAGTTAGTTACTTTACGACTTTTGCAGGTTTTTCTGTTGAACGCGGCGCCAACAGTGGTAGGAGTGGGAAAATCTTAAATTTTTTTATATAAAAATTTAAGAAGAAAATAATTTGTTGTTTAAGGAAATTCACATAAAATAAAAGAAATCATATTTCTAATAACAAACCTCTAGTACATTCAAGCATTACCATTAATGCAGGTGTTGGTCAGAATAAAAAAAAATACATCGGGTGCCATTTTTATACCAATAATCAAATGGGCCACAATGAAACTCATAAAGTTATTAAAAATAAGTCATTTCGAACTTCAAATTTCAGTAGGAGAAGAAGTTTAGTAGCGTCGGGCGCCATTTTAATACCAATAAGTATATAAACGAAAGTATATTAATAACAATTTTTGCAGTAATGCACGTCTAAATTTCAATTCCGGTACGAGAATAAATTTATTTGCGTTGGGCGCCATTTCGATAAAAAAATTTAAATATGCGTAACAGAATTACTCATAATATCAGAAGAACAGCATTTTTTTGTAGAACGCAATTCAAAGGCTATTAATAAATTTGGTTGTGGTGCGAAATTAAAATTATAAATAATAAATATATTTATTTATGATAAATATCATTTATGATAAATATCAAAAAATATGTATGTTTTGTTATTATTTTTTTTAATACGTTAGAAAAATAATATTTTAATAAAAAGTTAAACAATCGCTGTGGAATTCAATTCGGAACAATTTAATTATACCTAGATAAAGGGATCATGCAAAGCATTGAATAAGATCCAATATTCACAGGTTAGCTAAGTACTCGCTAAAGTGTTCATATATATCTCAGGACATTGGTAATTCGAACTCTTTTGTAGGCCGAGCGGTGTTATGCTGTTGCAGCGCTGGGAGACCCAGGTTCAACTCACGGCAAGACAAAAATTTCACTTTGAAAATAAACTAAAAAATTTTCATTCACATGAAATAAAGAAATAAATTAAGAAAATATATGATTTTATTTTTATTGGAGCAAATATGACCACCAAAAAAAGTGGTGAAGATGTTATTATTGCGATCCAGAAGTACTTCTACATTGGATCTTCACCGATGAATTTAACATAGGCTTATCGCGCCATTTCATTCATTATTTGGCAGTTCATTTGCACCATTGGATGATCTTAGGATGTTAACGATTGGTTCCAAAAAATATTTTTTCTTTAATTTTTTTTTAAATTTTATTTATATGAAAATTTTTTTACTAAATTTGTAAAGCGAAATTTTTTATTTTGCCGTGAGATGAACCAGGGCCTTCTAGCGCTGCTTCCGCATAACTTTACACGGCCACAAACAAGTTCAAATTCGAGATGTCCTGCGATATATATGAACACTTGAGCATATGGGTACTTTTTAAATATCTTCTCTGCTTTGGATGGTTCATCTAGGAATTATTAAATTGAGCTGTCCGGGCTCGAATCCCGCACCGGTTGTTTAACTTGTTTTAGTAAAACTTATTTTATTTTTTTAATTTTTCCTAACAAACATAAGTTTACGAGTATATAAAGATTATCAATTTTTAAAAACAAAATTTTAATATTTTATATTTCGCAAAAATTATAAATATGCTCACAACTTGCGCTATTTGGGAGTGAAAATAACGTACTCACTTCATTATTGGCTGACAAATTAGTTATTATACTCGCTTGAGTTAGTCAATTTGTTGTTAACTGAACTACTTAATAGACTATATTAAAAGTTGTTTAGTCAATCAAATTTTAATTTACACTACAAATTGTTAACTGAATAACCTTACAGTTAACTAAATCACTTAATTGATAATTGACTAAATTGCCTATTAACCGAAGTAATATTGAATAAACAAATTTTTAATTGACTCATTTAATTACTAATCGGCATTTATTTAATTAAATGGTGATTGGCACAATTAGTAGTTAATTGACCTCTTATTTGTTAATTGATACGATTAATTGTTAGTTAACTCATTTAGTACTTAATTGAATCTACGTTGGACGCTATTTCAATAAAATGAATCAAATATGATTGAAAAATACGTCCATTGACTTTACTTGTGGTGAGAACTAAAATCCGTTGGGCGCCATTTCAGTAATGGTTCTAATTGGGGGAAAAAGGGTTTTAGTAACGATTTTTAAATTTGGTAGAACAAAAATCGTTGAAAAAGCCAAATAACGTAAGAAAGGAGAACATAAAAAGTAAATCAAAGCCTTTCATAGAAAGTAACTCAAAGCCTTACATTGACTTGAGAGGTGGTGAGAACAAAAATCTGTTGGGCGCCATTTGAGTTTTGGTTTAGCGTTAACATGTCTGTTTCCCCAAAATTCGTCCAAATAAAACTATCCTTAGTTTACAAACTTCGGAACAGGAATTGGCTATGTTGATTAAGGTCTTTAAACCTGCTAACACAAGCTAATTTGAACTTCATCTTATTTTTGTTCACCTCAATTAGATTTCTTTGTTTTTATATATAGCTTTACATGCAAATAAATATTTATATGCTATTTATGTTTATGTAATTAGTTAGGTGTATTTATGTATCAAAGAGAATCTGAGAATGAAATCAGCCATACAAAGGTCCATAAATAGCTAAAGATCTTTGATGGCGGCGTTGATGACGGGCGGAAGGTGGTCTAGCGTTTGAATGTGTAACAGATTACAAAAGGCAACACATGATACCGTTGTACGAGTATTTTGGTTAGGGGAGGTATTGCGTAAATTATAAGATAATTTGTCCTCTAGTGATATTTTCTATTTAAATTTTCGCATTTTTGACAGAAACAAGGCAAGGAACAGGACAGACCAATACAACAGCAGAAGTAGCAGCAGACAATATCAGAACAACAACACCCTAGAGGACTCACAACACAGCAACAATATACCTAGAGCGAAGAACATTACCTAAAATCCTTGTCAGAAATGCCTATATGTATGAGAATACACGTGTGAGTTTACTCATACGATACACACACACACTAGCTCATTTTCATTCACTGTGGAAGGGCCCCAAAATGAATGCTCCAGGATATCATCACAACATACACGTACAGTGATGTTGTAGTCACCCTCATACACACATCTATTCTCAGATACATAAGCATATGCCGTATATGCATATTATATAGTGTTGTAGAATATGATTACTTTTAAAGTAATCGATTCGTTAGAAAATGGTTACTTAGCGAATTTTTGGCAAATTTAAAATTAATTGTCAAATGTTTATATTTCTTTTCTAAAGAATACACAAAACATTAAAATTAAGCTCCCCAGAGGAGATTAATAATGAAACGGAAACGGAAAAAAAGGTAGCAAGCATTTCAAGAGAATTGTTGACATGTTTTGTTTATTAACAAATAAAATGTATTTCCATTACCAAATTAATCTTTCTTGGAAAAAGATATATTTTTTCTTTAAAAAAATATTATATTGTTTTGCGAATATTTTTCAATAATCCGGTTACTCTTTGGCACAATTCACAACTCTGTTCTGTTCAGTCATTAATGCATACCCTCCATTTGCGTTTTGTGGAAAAGTGAAAATGAGTTGCGATGATGGCAGCCTGGAGCGTTTTGAGCATAGCATTACAGCCAAGATGGTAACACAACATACCATCCAAACCAATCCAACGTCCCTGGCTGCAGGCCCTCTGCCAGCCCACCAATATTACTTTGAAAATGATGCATTGTTTTCGAATACTTACTCGTATGTATGTGAATTTCTCGAACAGTTCCCAGTCATTATTCGTGTTTATTCATTCAAATGCTTTGCATATGCTATACATACACACACATATACACATGTACACATATCGTACCATATTACTAAATATTTTACTATTGCAAGCTCCTTTAAGGAATATCTACATATGTCTGTCTACATACATATTTCTAGAAACAAAGCAGGAACACTGTCAGACGTGGACTCCTCTTTCTATCTTCTTATATGCATATGGGGTTTATTTATTTATTTTTCCAAATTATGAAACGCTAAATTTCATTATTCAAAAATTTCGCTGAACACATTTGTGAAATTCTGGCGTTTACCTAAGTGTAATTAATTTAACCTTTTTTGGCAAATGACATTTGTCATAGAAACTCCAACTGACATCAGGGCATTAAGGCCTAGGATAGATATTAAGGTACATATATAACGAAGAGGCAAAAAGGATAGCCATGGGCTTCATAGCTTTTGTTACACCGTTGTTTCGGTCCGTTGCAAGGATTTTGTCAAAATTAAACTTCCTGTAGGCCATTTATCCTTTGACAAGGAAGGGTAATATGTGTATTCTGTCATTGTATGCGTTAATTATAAAAGAGAGTTGATGTAAAGTTGTGCCCACTCTCATGTGTCAAAGTAGAACACCAGTAGAGTAATATCCTAAATGGGTTTTCCAAAGGTAGGTAGGAATTTGAATAGGCAGGTTGGAGTCGCAGATACCCACCAAAAAAGAACTTCCAAAAAAGTAATGACAATTTAATGATTGCCATCCAGAAGTACTTCTACAATGGATCTTTAACAATGCATTTAACATGGGCTTGTCGCGCCATATCAGTCATTATTTGGCAGTACATTTGCAGAAGTGCTTAGAAAGAAACGCCAATGCTATTTTTTTTATGCTCCTAGGATGTAAACTTATTTGGTTATAAAAAATATTTATTTTTTATTTTATGTTTTAGAAACATATTTTTATTTAATTTTTCAAAGAGAACTTTTGGACATATCGTGGGTTGAACCCAGGCGTCCAAGTGTTGCAGCAGCATAACATCGCATGTTAACGGGCACAGAACAGTTGTAACACTTTTTCGTACTTTTTACTTAGCTTGTGAACAATTGGATCTTATTCACTGCTTTGGATGGTCTCTTTATTTAGGAATAAATAAATTGGGGTCCGGTCGAATCCGGGTCCGGGTTCGAATCACACGGAGGTTGTTTAACTTTTATATTAAAATATAATTTTATCTAACGTATTTAATTTAGAAACAAAATATATATTTAATAGTATATTTTAATATTTCGCAAAATATAATATTTGCAAGTGAGAGCGCCCTAGTAGGTGAGTTGGTAGCGTGCACTCCTATAAGTTTGGGGGGTCGTGGGTTCGATTCCCACCAGAGACTCCGGTATCTCGCTACGGGTTTTCCCTGAACTGTAATATTAGAATAAAAATTTACTTTTTATTGTAATTCATATAAAATAAAAAATAAAATAAAATAAAATAAAATAAAATAATATAAAATAAAATAAAATAAAATAAAATAAAATAAAATAAAATAAAATAAAATAAAATAAAATAAAATAAAATAAAATAAAATAAAATAAAATAAAATAAAATAAAATAAAATAAAATAAAATAAAATAAAATAAAATAAAATAAAATAAAATAAAATAAAATAAAATAAAATAAAATAAAATAAAATAAAATAAAATAAAATAAAATAAAATAAAATAAAATAAAATAAAATAAAATAAAATAAAATAAAATAAAATAAAATAAAATAAAATAAAATAAAATAAAATAAAATAAAATAAAATAAAATAAAATAAAATAAAATAAAATAAAATAAAATAAAATAAAATAAAATAAAATAAAATAAAATAAAATAAAATAAAATAAAATAAAATAAAATAAAATAAAATAAAATAAAATAAAATAAAATAAAATAAAATAAAATAAAATAAAATAAAATAAAATAAAATAAAATAAAATAAAATAAAATAAAATAAAATAAAATAAAATATAAAAGGAAGGAATGGGGCCCCAAGAATATTTGGGAGAAATCCTTTTTTGGGCCATTTTAAGCAGTAACTGATTATCTTTAAATTTCGTATGTGTTATTATTTTTTCTATCTCAGGCTAAGATCAAAGATGGACCATGTTGGTCCACACCTTCGAGTACCTCCGCCAAAAAGCGTAAAAATTTTGTGATATATTGATTATGTAATAACGTCTATACTACTTATCGAAATCTTCCACGAAATCTTCACGTTCGGAACAATAGGCGAAGTTGACACGCTTCTTTTGGTACCTCCCATACAAACGGACTATTTTGCACAAAAAGTTATCGGCTTATAACTTTAATTCCATCCCCTACAGATACTTCAAATTATGTCCAGTGTAATGCTTTTATAGTACCTACAGTCCCGTGAAAAATTAGCGTTATTGCCAGGACCCTCCCAAGCAAATGGACCATTTTGCACAATTTCGGCATAATAAAAAATATGAAAAATGTTTTTTTTAATTTCGCTTACTCTTATAGTATGGGTCATAATTTATACCAACGATTTTTTCATATATGCATTGTTTTCATCGCTAGGATGTTACTTTTCAAAAAAATGGAAAAAATACGAACGATTTTTTTTGGAACAAAAATTAAATTCTTTAAATTTATTTAAAGACCACTGTCTCTGCGTGGAAGTGATATTCTCAATATTTGTAGCCCTTATGGTTTTTATTAATTTAAAGGGTATCACTGTTCTGTCTAAATAAATGGTTTTACGAACATTGGAATAAAAAAAATAGAAAAATAACTTTATCATTAAAAAAGTTTCGATTATTTCCGTCAATTTTAGGTTCAATTACGGATTATACTCATTTTAAAGAGCATTGTCTTTGGGTCGACGTAATTGACAACTTCTTTGTTTTAATGGAATTTGAAGATTAAATGTATTAATCATAATTTTTGTGTTAATATTATTTCCGTCAATTTTAGGTTTAATTGCGGATTAGACTTATTTTAAAGATTACTGTCGTTGGTTCGGTGTAATTGACAACTTCTTTGGTTTAATGGAATTTAAGGATTAAATACATTAAGGTATTTATTGCACAATTTTTAAAGAGTTCTAAATTAATATAAAAAAATCTTTACCAATTAAGTTTCAAAATTATTATTTTTAATTTTGTTCCGAAACTATTTAAGCAATAAACATTTATGGCATTTGAGAACAACAATCTGCTTATTAGTTTCATTTTCAAAGTCATTGACATTTTCTATGTAACTCCTTTAAAATCATCAAAGTAATCTGATGGTGTTGGTCGGGTATCAGGTTCCCTATCCTTAAAGCCGAGACAGATAACTGGAAGGACGGACGGACGGATAGACAGACGCACAGACAGACGCACAGACACAATTCCGGTTAAATGAACCCAATTCCAAGCCTTAAGTCTATAGGCCCTTTTGTTAAGGGCCACATAACAAAAGGTAGTTACCCACAAAACCATTCACCATTTACTTGGACAGACGGTAAAGAAAGCCAAAAGTCCTTTTCCGACTCCTAGCGGGGAATAACTATAAGAAAATTAAGGCTTCGTCTCTAGGTTTAAATGGATGGGCTTTCGGATTGGTTTGGTTTGCTTGTTAACTTGGCCATTATAATAAAGAGTGGAGGCGAATGGTTGGATATGAGTGCCGACATAGGTCTGAGTATGAGCAGATATCGAAAAGGCTTTCCTCTTTTGTATTATTTTAAGGACAAAAGGATGTTGCTGCTGCTACTACATGAAAGGTATTCTCTTTACCAATACTTGTATTTCGTCCTCTCTTCCTCGCGCGCTCTCTCTTATTCCCTTGATGAAGGAACAACACAAAAATCCCATTCAGAGAAAACAACAATAATAATGAACACAAAACCTTTTATAATGAGTTTAAGCTATTAATTAATTGAATTCAATTTGACAAATTGTTGGAGGTTTCAAAAAGGAAAGTCAAGTCAATTCAGTTCAATGGTGGAAGGCAGGGGTTTGGTTTATAGTTCATCGAGTCCTAAAGAGAGTTAACAAAAAATCTTGGCCTTTGTATCTTCTCAAAGGTTAAATAAGTTTAATATAGAGTTAGCCTTGTTTTTTCCCAGCTTCCAAGAAAGTAAAAAGGACGATTTTCAATCCATCTCTAGGAAACTTCATTCTCTTGTCCTTGCAATTTACTGAGTAATTTCTCAAGAATTTTTATGTTCAACAAAATGACACACATAAAAGGACATCAACGGAGCTTTAGAGTTCATTCAATAGCTCATAAAAGGATTGCTTTCGTATGTCCACGAAAATATCAAAAGCATCTATCGGGGATAGAGACGAAGGCTGGGAGAGAGTGTGTAACTAATACTTGTCATAGCTTTTGTAGCAGTCTTTTTGCCCCCCAACACAGAGCCGGGAAGCCTTTCCAAACTGCAGCCAAAAGGACCTGCACACATATACTTGTATATACATATGTATGTCTGTACGCTGCTCGTGTGTGGTATGTGATGAGATCATAGAAACATATCTAATAATACGAATTAAAGGTAACGAAATATGCTCTCTTATTGGATTGTAAGAAGGTAAGATGCTTAAAATGCATTCAACAGCTTCGGGAGCACAGGACAGGAGGACTAGCTTCCTTGGTGTGCAGTGCACATCAACAAAGTGATGGGACACCATCTTCTGGCAAATAATGATGCTTGCACAGAGCAAAAAAAAAATAAGTCTCATCCTTTAAGACACACTGAGGCGAGGAGGAGCCAGCCACTAAAGGTAAGCAAGACCGTATAGCGGTAACGTGCAATGGGGGAGCAAAAGTTTAATGTTAAATATTTTATGAAATATAAAAGAAAACCCATTCATAAGACGTCAACACTCTGCTCCTCTTCACCATATAAAACCCCGAGCAGAAGTAAAGATTTTATGTGGGAAATTGCTGGCGACATACCAAGCAGGATGAACGAAAGTATCCTCATGGCAAGTAAGGATGCGGTGTGATACCTTTAACATACAGGGACAGCCAAGCTGCTGAAAATCTCACAGACTGTATTTACAGTTATCAAATTGCACTCACACAACACACACTCGTGCGCCTGCACTGCGACACACCTCCTGCAGAAAGTGCATCATCAATGAATGGCAGGAGTCTCAGTTTGGCTCCTCAGCTCGTTCAACATACAAGTAGACATTGAATGGGAAAACGGATTCGTCATCCTTGTGCAGGCGATGAATACAGGCGAGGCAATACCAAAGGATGTGAATAAAACAGGGAACAGTGGCAGCATTCTCCAAAAAAATATCTAAATAAAATTACCGTTTCTAGACCAGTGGGTAGAAATTACAGACTTTCAATAAAGCTTTATATATAAACTAATAAATTATTAGCTAATTTTTAAGATTTTGTCACGAAGACACTCTGTCTTTAAAATAAAAACATTTCGTATTTAATGTTTCTTGATATTAAGGACAAATTACTTAATATTAAGGACATTTTACTTAGCAGCAAGGACAATTTACATAATATTAAGGACAATTTATTTAATATTAAGGACAATTTACATGGATTAGTACTTATTACATGGATTAGGTTGTTTTTGTCGCAAAATCGTTAAAAATAAAGACTTTTTCAATCTAAAAATTAAGACATACTTAATATAGAAGAGAAACTTTATTTGAAGTATTGAAATGTAATATTAAGGAAAATTTACTTAGTATCAAGGAAATTGTATACAATTTATTTATTTTAACGATTAGGAGGTATTTGACACAAAATCGTTCAAAATGAGAAAATTTCATTCTTAAAATTAAGACAATGTTTATAATATTGAAAAAAAAAATATATATATTCTAAACATGATATATAATTTAATATTTATCAGCTCGTTAAAAAACCAAAATCGTTAAAAAATAAAGACATACCATTCTTAAAATGAAGAACAATTTCTTAATATTAAGAAAACCTTAAATAATACTTAAATTAAATTAATACTTAAATTAATTAAGGTTTTCATAATATTAAGAAATTGTTCTTCATTTTAAGAATGGTATTTTTTAACGATTTTGGTTCAAAGACCCGAATCATTAAAATAAATAAATATTAAATTATATTTCATGTTTAGAATCAATATTTTTTTTCAATATTATAAACATTGTCTTAATTTTAAGAATGAAATTTCCTAATTTTGAACGATTTTGTACATGTTATCACGTATACATATATATTAAAATTTTGTTTAAATAAACACATTTCTTTAAAGTTTTTTTGCAAACATACGAAATTTAATAAAATTTAATAAGTGAGTACTTAATACAAATTTATTAAGCACATTGTCGTTAAAATTTCCACATATTCATCTTGTATTGTCTTTGGCTCCAAATCAATACCGTCTTTGATATTATGACACTTTTTTTTGGCCATGAAACTAGAACAGAGATGTATGTTTGAAATTTGCAGACCATGCAACCTTAAATAAAGTATATTTTGTAATTAAATTTAAGATAATCAGATTCGTATTTTTGAATTGTCTTTTGTTAAAGTATAAATTAAGTTTAAGTGCCTTTAGCGCCAATCAACCTTATTGTCTTTAATATTATTAGCGCATTTTGTACTTAAATTGAAGACATGTGTTATTCTTATTAAGTAAATTGTCTTTAATTTAAGTATATATATTCTTAATTTTTAATGCCTTTGGCACCAAACAATGTGCAAGTAAAGCACGCTTATATTTAATTTATTTGGAAGTTCTCCCCCAATGTGCATCAGCGCATTTCAGCTCGTAGTGTTCCATCGAAACACAACAAAATAAACGCACCAGGATACGAATGGGTTTATTTAAAATTCAATTATGGTCTGGCAAAGCGGAAAATATGAGCGAGTAGGACAAATGGTTCACAATAGTGTACAGCACATACACACAAACACTTATGCAAGCGCATATACTGTTGTCCTGGATTCATTCACATTTGGTCTGTGGTATTTATTATTATACACAATGTTCTCCGGCAGTTTAAAAATGAGTTCGCCTTCGTGGCTATTTTAAAACCAAAATTGGCCAAAAATGTTGGCTGACCACGATGAGCAAGGAAATGCAGAGGGAATCAAGGAATTTTGGTGATGAAACTTAATGTCGAGGAATTTAAAATTAAGTAAGAATTATTTGAAAAAAGAAAGAAAATACTTTAATTATAGAAAAAATTATCCACATTAAAGGATCATCCACTGGTAAAGGAATTTTATAAAAAAAGAATGTCATTCGAAGAATATTAATTGAAAAAATACTTAAATTCTAGATAAAAATTTTCCAGATTAATTTTTTTTAGAGGAATTTACGAAAAATGTCATTCGATAACTGCGGAGAATATTGTTTTAGATAAATATATTGATATGAATTTAATAATTTTTTGTAGTAAAAGTTTTCCTTGCAGATATCTTAACATACAATTTAATCATTTCACTATTCTCACTGTTGATGTATTTGTTCAGATCCCTTTCTACCTGTTTTTATAAATATCTTAAGGTTTGAGGCTGCTGAATCCCATGTGTTTTGTCCGTCCGTCTGTCAGATTTTCGATCCTTTGACCTTGCTTAAGCGTTAAAACTTCTATTCGACCAACCTTCTGAAAATGTTGTTGGATATTATATAGATTGTTTAGCTAAATATATTGATATGAATTTGATAATTCTGTGATAAATTGAGGTTTCCCGAGTAACAAACACACAAACACAAACGTTTCGATGTAAACGGAATGAAAATTTTATTGGAGTGACACAAAAACTATTTTCTAATATTTTTCACAACAAAACCAAAACCATAGCCTACTATGATTAAAATACAAATAGTTTTCACATGTAGAAATGTACAAAGTATGAATTTGCTATTTACAACACTTCCCCTCAAAAAAATACTTTTGTACATTCAATTATTAATACTAACTAATCCTAATTTCCCAACACATTTGTTGTGTTTGGGACTTGACAAGCTCTTTGTCAACACATCTGCTGGCATCTCTTCTGTGGAGAGGTATTCAACATTGATATTCTTTTCCATAACATTCTGTCTCACGAAATGATGCCGGACATCCATATGCTTCGTTCTGTTATGGAATATTGGATTCTTGCTCAACAATTCGGCACCATGATTGTCGTTGAAAATTGTTGTTGTCTCTTGACGACCGATGATATCAATTAAAAATCTTCGCAGGTGAATTGCTTCCTTAGTAGAATCAGACAGCGACATATACTCCGCTTCGGTACTTGACATTGCGACGGTTCTTTGCTTACGAGAGTCCCAACTTATAGATGCATTCGACAACTTGAAAGCAAAACCTGTGTATGATCTTCGGTCATCAATGTTCGACCCCCAATCTGCGTCGGCATATCCTACTAAGGGTTCGTTGGTCTTCTTGAAATGCAAACCATAATTTGCAGTACCTTTTAGGTAGCGTAGTACCCTTTTTCCAGCAATCCAATGTTGTTTACCATAATTCGTATTATATTGACTGAGTACACTGACAGCATGAGCAATATCGGGTCTCGTTGATGTTGCTAAATACATTAGTGACCCAACAAGATTCTGGTATGGCAAACCTTTTACTTCTTCATTTTCTTCTTCAGTTTGTGGACACATTTCTTTCGATAACTTCAGACCAATGTTCAGGGGCGTACTTACTGGCTTACA
Source organism: Eudasyphora cyanicolor (assembly GCA_963930755.1). Lineage (NCBI taxonomy): Eukaryota > Metazoa > Arthropoda > Insecta > Diptera > Muscidae > Eudasyphora > Eudasyphora cyanicolor. The sequence goes on along the minus strand of OZ005734.1, from coordinate 342,738,598 downwards.
GTCAGACATATTAAAGCGTTTCAATACAGTCTGCACATACTTCTGCTGCGACATAGTTATTTCATTCGTTTCAGGATCTTGCTTGAATTCTATGCCCAAACAAAAGTTCAACCTTCCCAAATCCTTCATTTCAAACGATTTTGCTAATTCCGTCTTCAGTTGAAACCACTTTTTCTTATTATTTGTTGCAACTATCAAATCGTCAACGTAAATTGCTACCAGAGTAATGTCTTTTCCACTTTTTGACAAATAAACACAGGGATCTGAATCTAGAGGTTTGAGGTGTAGTTGCTGTAGCTTCTCGTCTAGCTTCTTGTACCACTGTCTGCCAGACTGTTTCAGGCCATACAGCGCCTTTTTCAATAAGCACACCTTGTCACCTTGGTACTCACCCAATTCAGATTCTTTGCAAATTTTAAATAACTCATCTGGTATCTTCATATAGATTGTTTCATCTATATCACCATTTAGATAAGCTGTCACAAAATCTAGTTGGTATACGTCCAATTTCATCTCAGCAGCTAAAGCCATTACCAATCGAATTGATCCAATTCTAGCAACTGGGTCGAAAGTTTCGTTGAAGTCCACACCTTGCATTTGCGTAAAACCTTTCGCTACAAGGCGAGCTTTATAGCGTTCAACAGTCCCATCAGACTTGTATTTCTTTCTCAAAACCCATTTCGAATCAACTAACTTCTGATTTTTCGGGCGTTGAACAACTTCCCATGTCTTATTCCTTTTAAGTGCTTCAAATTCCGATTTCATTGCTTTCTTCCAGTTATTGGTTTCTGAACTTTCCATAGCATCTTTTACTGTTACAGGATCATTTTCGTCTATTAGACTTGCGACGTTCACTTCTTGGTTTCTTTGTTCAGTTCCTTCCACGCGAACTTCATTAAACAGTTTTCTTGGTCTTCCCCTTTTTCCTGTAAGTAATTTCTTGGGTCGTCCTGGACCTCGCTTCGTAGTTAATGGTGTATGAAATTCTTCTTCTTCTTCGGAGCTACTTCCACTATCTTCTGCTCTGACTTCATCTTGTTCAGCAGGGTCTTCGTTACAATTCTCTTCATTTTCCGATTGTTCTACTCCTTCTTCGTCCTTGACTTCTTCCTCCGTATCTGTTTCATTTTGTACGGGTTCTCTTTCTGACTGAATCATTATTTCTTTGTCCTTACTCTGCTCGTCAATAAAATCTGTATAGTCATTCTCTGGTTGACAGAAATTTGTAAATTTTACATCTCGAGAACATACAACCTTTCGGGCTTGTGGATCCCACAATCTATACGACTTCGATTTTATAGAATATCCAATGAAAATACACTTCTTCGACTTCGGTTCAAACTTTCCGTGACGTTTTGACTTGTCTAACATATACACTGTTGTACCAAACTTTTGAAAATAACTCACCATAGGTATGCGTTTTGTCCATATCTTGAAAGGAATTTCCCCATCTAAACTTCTTGATGGACATCTGTTTCGAATATGGTTGGCTGTTAAGATAGCTTCGGCCCAGAAACTAGGAGCTAATCCGGATTGTATTATCATACATCGTGCCATCTCAACCAGTGTTCGGTTCTTCCTTTCTGCGACGCCATTTTGTTGTGGGGTGTATTCGACTGTGAATTCATGTTTGATACCATCCTTCTTTAGATGATTCTTGAAAGCGTTGTTGGTATATTCCGTGCCGTTGTCTGATCGAATAGCCTTGATTTTACGCCCTGTTCTCTTCTCGACCATACTTTTATATTCTTTAAATTTCTCCAAAACTTCACTTTTGTGCTTCAAGAAATAAACTTCACACCATTTTGACTTATCGTCTATAAAAGTCAAAAAGTATCTGCTTCCGCCCAAAGAATTCACCCTCATTGGGCCACACACATCAGTGTGTATTAGTTCGAGCAGTTCTGACGACCTCGTATTTGATCTGGGAAATGGTCTTTGGGCTTGCTTCCCCTTAACGCACGTCTCACACATCTGTAATTTGACATTAGTATTGAAATTAACACCAGTTACCTTTTTCTTCTTAATGATGTCTTTCAAATCACTTTCATTAAGGTGACCAAAACGTTCGTGCCATTCTTGCAAACAAGTCCACTGGGCAGTTCTACTATTTTCCACTCTTTCTTCTTCGACATAGTATAAGTCCTTATTCCTTTTAGCTGTCATCACTTCTTCGGATGTTCTTGGGTCAATTACGACCGCTTTATCCTTGTAAAACTTTACTTCGAATCCTCGATCTGTCAACTTTGCAACAGATAACAAATTAGACCTCAAATCAGGGACATATAAGGTGTTTTCCAATCTTGCTATACAACCATCTTTCGATTTAAGCTTAACAATACCACAACCTTCAATATTCGTTGACTCACTGTTTGCCAAATGCAAAACATTTGTACTTGGTGGTTGTATTTTGCAAAATTTTTCTTTCTCCGAGCACATATGCGAAGATGCACCCGAGTCTAGGCACCACCTTTCTCTTTCAGCATTTAACTGCAGAGCCATTTCTGCATTTCTTGAAGATTCATTTTTCTTACCTTCTCTATCGGTGTTCCTCTTCATATTTTTCGACTTACAGTCTCTTGCCATGTGTCCAACTTTTCCGCACTAGTAGCACTTGCATTTGTATCGTTCATTCTTGGACTTATGTTCTTCTATTTTCTTGCTTTTCTTTCCAGATTTCTTCGCAAACATTGCATCTGTCGGCTCTTCGTTTCCATTCCTTTTCCTGGCCTCATATTCCTCTAACAATTTTACTTTCAATGTTTCTGGATCCGGTAGCTTTTCTTGCGTCTCAATAGCAATTCTAAATGACTCATATTCGTCTGGAATGCTGTACAATAACAAAATTGTAAGCAAATCGTCGATTATCTCAAGCTCCATTTCATTAATTTTGTCCACAATGTCAAAAAATTTCCGAATATGGTCCCGTACATCCTCCCCGTTCTTCATCTTCAACAATATCAAAGACTTCAGCAGCATTGCTTTCCGAGCGGGTCCTTTGGATTGATAAATGCTATGCAATTTATCCCATACTTCTTTGGAAGTTTTGCAGTTTTTAATCTGCTTTAATTCCGCAGGAGCAATCGACAAGATTAAATCCGATTTTGCCTTACTATCTTCGGATTCCCATACGGCTACATTCTCTGCAGGTTCATTCGGCTTTGGAACGCTTCCATTGACATATTTCCATGCATTATTCTTTATTAACAATGCCTCGACTTGGATTTTCCAAGTATCGAAATTGTCTTTACCAAGGGGTTCGATTTTCACGTTTGTATAACTCATCTTCTTATGCTGATTTGTTTGTCCAACTTCTATATGGCGCAGTGGTGGTGGGCTGGGCCCATAACCTGTGATAAATTGAGGTTTCCCGAGTAACAAACACACAAACACAAACGTTTCGATGTAAACGGAATGAAAATTTTATTGGAGTGACACAAAAACTATTTTCTAATATTTTTCACAACAAAACCAAAACCATAGCCTACTATGATTAAAATACAAATAGTTTTCACATGTAGAAATGTACAAAGTATGAATTTGCTATTTACAACAAATTCTTTGTAGTAAAAGATTTCCTTGCAGTTCTTTTAATATACAATTTAATCATTTCGCTATTGATGTATTTGTTCAGATCCCTTTCTACCTGTTTTTATAAATATCTCAAGGTTTGAGGCTGCTGAATCCCATGTGTTTTGTCCGTCCTTCTGTCAGATTTTTGGTCCTTCGACCTTGCTTAAGCGTTAAAACTTCTTTCGACCACCTTCTGAAAATGTTGTTGGATAGTATATAGACTTGTAAAATTATTTCATTGTCGCTGTATTTTTAGGTATTTTAGGTTTTATGATTATAAATATCTTAAGGTTTTCCGTCCGTCTGGTCCTTCGACCTTACTCGTATTTATTGGGTTTTCTTTCGACATTTATTTCATTGTTACGGTATGTATATTTTAGATACCTATTCTACCCACTTTCTGCTGGATTATAAAAAGCTCAAACGTGTGTCTGCTACATCACCAGTTTTTTCTGGTCAGCTTTTTTGGACCTTCGACCTTGTTTAAGAATTTTTTCGGTGATGTTGTTCCTTCCTTAAACACTTGTAAATTCTATATTAATCCGACCGATTGTCTTCTACACAATTTGTAAATTTTCTTAGATTTAAATAATAAGTTATTATTATTTTGGTTCAACAGTTTTTGGTCCTTCGACCCTCAATTAGGAATTGAGAATTCATTGATTTTGTTTCTATACCCAAAGTAAATGCCTCTTTTGCACTGCTAAATAGCTTAAATTTTCTAAGCTTTATATAATAAATATATTTGGTCCTTCGACCTGTTTTAAAGCACTTATTTCCCCATTTTAGTCCGTCCGTCTATTCATATTTGGTCCTTCGACCTTTATTAAAACACATCATTCCCGTCCGTCCGCCTATACATTTGTACATTTTATAACCTTCAGATGGTATGTGATTTTTGGTCCTTCGACCTGTTTTAAGTGCGCGTCTTTCCCTCATTTAGGAAGTGAGGGGAATTCAATTCGTATATCCCATTGCGAACATTATAATCTTCAGATGATTTGTGAATTTGGTCCTTCGATCCCTCCCCTCAAATCTGGGTTACGATTTGAAGGGAATTCTGAATACAATGTTTTTTTATCCTTTTCAACGTTAAGATTTTCACACTATATGTCATATGTACGAGAGTATATACTTAAAACTAGTTGTGGTTAAATTGGCTTACCAAACAATTGAGTTTATACAAGAGTTGTTCTTCAATTCTTACCTAAAAAGAGAGCAAAAAGAAAGACAAACATTGAAAATTGAATTTGAAGTGATGACAAATAAATTATTTAAAGATAAACAAGAAAAAATAATAATAATACATTTTTGGAAATTTGAATAGAAGAGGGAGAGGGGGAAACAATTTCGGACAGACATTTATACACACACACAATCTAAGTATAAAAGGCGCCAAGGCATATATGATGCCTAGACTATAGTGTATAATGTATATTGGTATATAAAATTACAACAACAACAATAACAACGATATATAAACAACAACAAAAATGATTTGATGGCTTACAAAACTCATACACACTCACTCGCTGACTCACTCACACAACTTCAGATATTGCCAAAAACCAAATATAAAATCATTATTTGCCAATGCCAATAAATCAAATGATAATGTATAAAATGGAATTGCTATAAATCATAGATTTTTGGTTAAATTAATTGTCTTAGACTTCCTTCCCCACTACTGCTTCCCTGCTGAAATCTCTCGGCGAAAAGGACCTTCAATACATATTTTCAGTATGATGTTGAGAATAATGGCAAATGGCCTAACCATATGCTATAGACGTTATATGTGATTATGCGGTTGGAAAATTGCGAGTAATGTTCTATCTCTGCCTATGGATTTGTGTGGTTAATTGGTATAGATGAATGATTGGTTGGTTGGTTGCTGGCTTGGCTGTTGGAGGTCATCCCATCCTCCCTTCCTTCCTTTGAATGAGGTCAATTAGCCAAACTTGCAAATTACTGTCTAAATAGTCATAATATCATTATAATGATTATTAAATATCCTTACAAATTAATGTTAGATAGATGACTGACCCTAAGAATAGAATAATTTCAAATGGCTAAGAGATAATGAGGACAAAATGTTGTCGTTAAGAGTACAGCAAAAGGACACATTAAATCAACCCCAGAAATATGATCTTTGTTTGTTAAAAGGACATTTGTAGCTGTAATTGTATCAACAAAATTGCATAGTCTTAATATTGATTTACATAACTAGAATGATAGCTTCTTTTGCTCTGGGGGGAGAATGGGAGGGCAAATCCTTCTAGCTTTGGGGATACGGCTCTCGCAGGCGGGAAGGGAGTGTAGAAGGAAAATGGAAGATGATGCTGATGACGATGATTATTATTCAAAAATCCATTCAACGAGCGGAAAAAAACGTTGCCAACAAAACAATTACGTTAAGTTGTCAGGTTAAAAAGAACATAATACAACACAATTTGCGGGAGGGTAAACAAAGGTAGCAGAGTTCTACATTATTCCAGGCTAAGGACCTTCTCACATTTTGCGCGCGGTTGCTGCCGCGACTGTCTCTTTAAAAAAACACTCTTCGTATTTCCATAATTTTATGCAAAACCTTGCGTGCTCCTCCTCATTCTCCACCCCTCCAGAATCATCGCCTAGCTAAACAGCAAACATCATACTTGTCTGATATTTCCTGGGAAAACCATTATTACCCTCCATAAACTTTGTGTCAGCACATCTCGACTTCAGGTATGCGCGTATCTTTGTCTATTTTTATACATATACGAGTACATTGGTCTGTCCGTCCATGGTTTTCTTTTCAGCTGTGTTGTTTGGTTTTTGTACCTATGCTTTTCTATTAGCATGTTGGATTTTTTGACGGGCCATCAGTCTATCCGTCAAGCACGTTTCTCCCCCTGCCGATGTTCGCAATATCCATTTTTGTCCGTCCGCACTTTCACGCTTATCAGTTTTTTTGTTTGTTTGTACGTCTTTCCGTTTCCTTTCAACATTGTTAGTTTATTTTTCTTCAGCCTAAGGTGCTATCTATATATAGTCTTCGAATTTCTGTTGCAAACTGTCTAAAATTCGGTTTTTGTGATCGTTTCTTTCCATTGTCAAGGGTATTTTTTTCCTACTTTAACTTCTAAATTGTTTTTCAATTCGCATAATTTCAGTCTATCCATCTGAACACACTTTAATCACACCGGTATGTATGTCTTATCTTCTAATCAATAATAAATTCTCTTAGATATAACAGTCAGACATTAAATATTCTTTTGTATTTGGTCCTTCGACCTCATTTTTATTTCATTAATCCGTTATTTCTTTAAACGTGTAAATTGTTCTCTGAAATCGTTTAATTTCTGTCTACCATTTTTAAAGAGTCTATGTGCAGAGCCCCAAATTGTTGGTCCTTCGACCACAAATCTTACTTTATATTCGATCATAATTAATAAATGGTCAATGCTCTATATTCTTCACACATTGAATAGTCACACATTGAATATGCTTTTGAGCGGTTATTTGGCCATTCGCCCTCATTTTTATTCCATTACACCGTTATTTTTTCCAAACCTGTAAATAGTTCTTTGAATTCGCTTAATTTATGTCTACTATTCTATCAATTTTTTAACCCTATAGGGCCCAGATCTTTGGTTCTTCCACCAAATGCTATAACTGTCGGGCAACGTATATTCTTCTATTATGTTTTTGGTTCTTCAGTCTGATTTTTATTTCATTCTTAGATGTTATAGTCAGGTCCTTCGCCCTCATTTTTATTCCCTTACACCGTTATTTTTCCAAACCTGTAAATAGTTCTTGGAATTCGCTTAATTTATGTCTACTATTCTATCAATTTTTAACCTTACGATTCTATTCGCAGGTCCCCAGATTTTTGGTCCTTCGATCGAAATTCTTGTCTTATATTCGATCATAAATAATAAACTATCAATGCTATAACTGTCAGGCATCGTGTATTCTTCTGTTAGGTTTTTTGGTCCTTCGATCTGATTTCCAGATCGATCTGCCTTTTTTTCAAACCTGTCAATAGTTTTCTGAATTATGTTAATCTTAAATCTGCCCATAATTGAGACTTTATATATAAGACAATCCGTAGGACAAAAGCTATCTGGTCATTCGAGGAAATTATTGAAATCTTTGCTGCTTTATTTTTGCCTTTTGAGGTCTTTCGACCTGATTGGTTTTTCATTCCGCAGTTATTGTAAAACTGTTAATAGTTTTCGGAATTAGCCTTAATTATTGCCTTCAATGTCCATAATTGAATCGGACGGGATTATCCATACGACTGCAGATTTTTGGTCCTTTGAACAAAAATGTTGCCTTCTTTGGTCCCTTCTATTTGCCTTTTCTATCCTTCGATCTGATTTGTATTTCATTTTGCAGCAATTGTTCCAAAACTATAAACAGTTTTAGGAATTTGCTTAAATTATTGCCTACAGATATATGTCTTAAATCTGCAGATTTTTGGTCCTTCGACAACAAATGTTGTAATAGTCTAGACAGCTTTTATATTCCTTAAATTGTTTAGTTTAATTTTGTTACTCTTCGACCTATTCTACCATTATCATTATATTGATTTGAAGCATTTTATTGATGTTGTCTCCTTGCAATAGTTCAGTCATTCAACCTGATTTATCAATATCTACATATGGGTAAATCCGAAAAAATTTATACCAAAAATGTAAAAAATATAGTGATTATTGAGATGTTACATACAGCAGGGTCTATAAAATATAAAATACAACATTACAAACAATTTTCTATAGAATACTGTTGTTTCAACGTACTGAAATTATTGTGTAACGTCCGCAACAGACGAATTTAAAATATTTGAATGTACCAAGAAATGTTTAATTCTCATTAGAATTTTTTATCTAATAATTTTATATCTTTAAATATTCATCTTTCTTTTTTGTATTTAGATTTTTCTGATTACTATGAAAAATTAGTTAAAAAAAGATGTAAATTCAAGTTAACCTCCAAATCTACTTAATTTTTTCGCAACTGAACTTTAGCCGCGAATATTGCATTCCTCAAAAATATTTAAATGTCATTTCAAAGTACTCTCAAATAATTTTTGTTACACTCACAACTCAAACGAGATTCAAATTTGTAAAAAAATTGTAGGAATGTAACGTCCGCAACACAGGATTTGACCATTTGTCAAGTCTCTGTAATAGCCTGCACTTCTGCCTGTTTCATTGGCTTTTGTATTCCCAAATTATTTTGAGTTTAGTTTTTTGGTCCTTCGACCTATTCTGTTTTTTACTCTAATAGATATAATTACATTGGTTTTGTCCTACTAGCAGATTTTGGAGCTTCGAGCTGATTTATTATTTATTTGGTTCTCTCACCTACTGTATGTTGGACTTCTGACTTCTGTATTAATATTACCAAATTATTTAGTTTCACATTTTGGTCCTTCGACCGGTTCTACCTTTTTCAGCTATAGGTAGCAGGATTAAATTCAATTCAATGTTCGTTGTCGTATTTCAGTCCCCCGACCTAGGCTTGGACTTCTGACTGCATTTTATTGTCAAATTATTTCAAGCTTCGCTTTTTTGGTACTTGAACCTATTCTATAATTGACTCTTATAGGTAGCATTACATTGATTTTGTCCTGCTGTCAGCTTTTGGTCCTTCGAGTTGATTTATAATTTATTCTGTTCTCTAAACTAGTACATGCCAATCCATCTGTCTAGTATATTTTATAGTCTAGACTTCTAACGGTTTGGCCCATCATTTAGTCTTCGATCTGTTCTACCTTCGTTGATCTCTCAGGCAGCATAAAATTGATTATTCTGTTTGTCTGTACTTATACATGTTAGACCCTGCCTTATCTTTCGCATGATTTTGTTTGTTCTCGTTAATGTCATTTTTTGGTCTTTCGATGTGAATTATCATTCTATATGTTGACTCATTTGAGCCCAAAATTTATGTATATATGTATAATATTCTAGACTTCCGACGGTTTGGCCCATCAACCTGCTCTACCTTTATTAACCCCTCGTCACTGTCATATTTGGGCCATTCGATCTGATTTATCATTCCATATGTTGACTGATTTACTCCGGACGGTTTGGTCCATCATTTGGTCCTTCGATCTGTTCTACCTTTGTTTATCTCCCAGGCAGCACTAAATTGGTTCTTCAGTCTGTATATGTTAGACCCTGTCTAATCTTTATGTTTATGGTCCCTCAGTCAGCATTAAACTGATTCTTCAGTCTGTATATGTTAGACCCTGTCTAATCTTTAGTATGACTTTGTATATGATTCCATATGTTTATGGTTCCTCAAGCAGCATTTCATTGATTATTCAGCCTTCTGTATGTTAGACCCTGTCTTATCTTTAGTATGACTTTGTCTGTTCTCGTTACTGCCATATTTTGGCCCTTCCACCTGATTTATCATTCCATATGTTGATTCAGTTAAGCCCCACATTTATGTCCATTTATTTAGTCTTTCAGTCTAAACTTCTAACCGCTTTCATTTTAAACGAAGTATTCTGTTGTAATGCGTATTTTGATATTTGGTCCTTCGACCTATTCTACCGTTTATAGCTCCCGCCTTATTTATACCTCTCTATCTGTTCTTCCGTCTGTCCGTCCATCCATTCCACCATATACCTGTAGCTTTGCTCTGCATACAATAAACTTATCATATGATATGCCGAGGATACGCGTGTTGTAGTAAAGCAATGATAACAAATTATGATAACAATATGGAGAGTTTGTGGCGCTTGGTGGGAGAGTTTGTGGCGCTTGGTGGGAGTGTGTGTGTGTGTGCAGAAGAGCCCCACAATAACACAACCAGAAAAAAATCTGCTACATTCATAAATTTCCTTCCCGAACCCGGTACGTGAGCAGAAGAATCGAACAACAGAGCTAGCAACTAGAAAAGTAGAGCAAAATGCTGCTGAGGAAAAAAAACACGGCAGATATAACTTTCCAATGTTATCTATGACTATGAACTGACTACGAGGTTCTGTCCTTCTTCGTTCTATGTCTAAATATCACCAGAGGCACTGGCACTGGGCGCAGAGTTCGGTGCGGGAGCGGCAGCTGCATGAGGTGGAAGAGCGCAGGGTAAAGCTCTCTAAACAAATTTCATTTTAATATTGTTATAGCCCTGTTGTTTGTATTATGAGAATAGGAAAGTGATATGATGATGTACGTAGTAGTAGTAACATATAAAATGTACGTATACATACATACATATATTTGTATGCGGCAGTAGGATGATAGCTATAATAGCAAACAACAACAAAAACAGCAACAATGGTAATAGAAATAATAAAAAATGGCAACATCGTTAGCGAAAGCAATAGCAGCAATCGTGTGCTTATCTAAAACGACAGGATGTATTTAAATAAAGTGTAAAGCTGCCAAAATGGGGGAAAACAACGACAATGATAAAAGTTACAACAACTATAGACTCTCGTGACATGAGAGACAAGAAGAGAAGTGGTGAGTGGTGAGCGGTGGGCGAAGTGAACCCATAAACAACAGGACCAAAACAATACTAGAGGAGAAGGTGATATTTTCAAGGATGCGGGTATGCAAGCGTCAAGTTGTTAATGCTAAAAGTTTTTTGTTTAAATTTATTATCCTGCATGAGAGGTGAGCACAGAACCCAAATACTATATCATATTATTTTTCCCCAGCAGAAGAGAGGGACGAGTGAAAAAAGGACATCAACGAATTCAATGTGACAACAAATACGCCTACAAATATTGAAATAAATAGACCACGTAACAACAAGGACATCCAACCTACAAACCAACAACAACAATGCTCTAAGGCAATACGACGACAGCAACATGTTTATCATACTTACAAATATGAGCGAATGAGAGAGGGAGTGTGAGAGAATACAAGGATATAGCTTTATGGCTGTCTGTCCGGCTGTCTATAATATATGGTAATTTTTTTCCCTAAAATGACAAACATTTATTTAGGCAAATGTCCTTTCTTTTTGGTCCTCACAGGAGGCAGAAGTTGGCGTTTGTTTCTATTTTCCCTTAAAATGATTGTCAGAGATCAACAACAAATGTAAAAGTAAACTTTTGTTTTTACTCTCTCTATCTCTCTCTGTGTGTGTGGAATGTATCCTCTGTGGGTAAGTGAATGAATGAGTGCCTGTGTCCTGTGTGACACCAGAGACACTGTTGCTTTGTACATTTTTCTTATTCTCGGCACAAAACGAAATAAATAAATGCACATGTACAACTTTTCCGATATTTTTATTATTTCATAAAATAAACATTCTGGCCGCCTGCAGCCTTACAAACCTCTTAGCTTACCTAGCCACACACAACTCACCCTCCCACTTAATATGTCTACTCCCATCAAAAGTAATAAAAGTAAAAGCTCTACAATTTTCTTGTTTTTGTTTTTCTCTATTGTGTGTGAGTCCCGTCAACATGCAAAAACATAGGTTCAGTTACGCAAAGAGATATGAGGCAATCTGACATTAAATAGGTTCATTTTCGTTTAGAAATTATTTGGACATGGCGCCCGACTTGACGATGGTAGAACCGCTCGAAGGACCAAAAATTTTTTTTACTGGAACCAAATATTGTTTTTGCTTGGTACAAGGGCTAGCTTTGCTTCGTTTGACTGTTTTACTATTCATTTGATGACTGTATCTGATTAAATTGGCGATCAACATAAAGTCTTTTTGCCGCACTGACGAAGGGCCAAATTAAGTGGGAAGCTTATCTGTACAAAAGATAGAGTGGAGGCCACGATACTACCACATCTTATTTCCCAATACCTTGTCTGCTCTCCCTTTGATCCTTCCAACTAGAATTGGCGACCAAGTAAAGCGATTTTGTATTCTGATGAAGGACCAAATGTCTAGGCGCTTATCTGTACAAAAACTAGAATGCGAATCAAAGTATTAACATATCGTATTTCTTAATACCTTCCTTGTCTGTTCTCCTAAGTCACTTTCTTTGATTCATTCAAGAAAAAATTAAATGGCGCCCAACGTATATTGTTTTATTTTTTATAGTTGTTAGGTTAATTGAAAGGCAAACGTTTCAAATTTCCAGAAATTATAAAGCTTATTAGATCCAGCTATAAGGTCAAAGACCTGCACATACCAAAACTATATATTTGAATTAACAAATAAAATAAAGGCGCCCAACGTGTCATGTACCTTAAAATGGGATTTTTCGTAGAAATATCCCATTAACTCTTCATACGCAAGAAGAAAACGCAAAAAAATCCTAGAAAATGGCGCCCAACATGTGACGTGCTTTACTTTAGAATTTTTCGCAGAAATATCCCATATATCCCACAGAAGTATGCAACAAATAGACCCATATATCTTAAGAGAGAAAAAAGCAACAAAAAAACCAGAAATAAATCTACAGACAGATTGTTTGTTTTTGACTAGGGCCAGGAAAACATGTTGGTACAAGGATCTGTAAGTTTACCTAACAACAAATGATGAAACAAATCCGTTTTTCTGCCCCTCCAGACAGACACACACATAGCAAGAAAAAACGACAACATTAATATTCACATCTACCGATGTATGTATATTCACCGGGATATAAGGATGTTGAATACTATGTGTAAGTATTAGTATGAATTGAGTGTTATAAACTACTACCCACTTCTTTGGCATTACTGCTACTACTGGTAGAACGTAGCCTAAAAGTATGCCAAGCAAGTTCATCAGCACTCACACACGCACGCATACAACAGAGAAGTTTTTTTTTTTTTGATGAAGTAAAACAAAACTCAAAACAGAAACAAATTACATATGTATGGCGGGGAGGAGGAGAACCGAGGCTCGATTGCTGTTGGTCCTGTGAAGGCAACATTAATTCATAAACAAGAAAAACACGTAACATTTGTCGAAAATCAATAACATTAAGAAAAGTTCATTATAGGAAAATAGACACGGATGAAGTAGAAAGAAAAAAAAATTTGCTCTTATCTATAACGCCAAGGAGGGTAGATGCAGATAAAGGTCCTTGATCTAAAATAGACACGTCTTTGCTGTCTAAGGCAAGGATTTCCAAAAAAAGTTATTAAAGCAATTTGCCTAGATTTCCAATTACGTAGGTACGCGTTGCCAGAAAAATAAAAATCCACTCAAAGCTTAAGCAAAACACTTGAAATAGATATGATTGAAAAGGATAAATAAATATAAATGATTGAAAAGGGGGCGAAGGAGTGGGTGTGCTACCCGCCCACCGCCTTGCGCGGTAATCAATTACAGATGGTATTTTGATAACTGCTAGTAAGTCAAAGTTATTTGCAATATTTGTCACCAGATGCTAGGAGCTTGTATTTATCACTTAAAATGTATCACAAAAAATGTCGCTATTACAAAGAACAACGTTTCCTTTTGTGCAGATTTACAGGGGAATTCATTTTAGGTTTGAAGTCCATTGAATAAAAGAGTCCTTTCAGGAATTTAAGTTTTCTAAAGGTTTCAATTTCTATGCGGCAATTACCTCAATTGCCGACAAATTCAATTGAAACTTATTCTGGGATTTAAGAAAGACCACGGCCAGCAAGTGAGATAATAGCCACTTCTAGGCGAAAGAGATGCAGTTAAAAAAAAATCTGACAAATACTCTTCTCTAGACAAAGAAAATCACTAAACGATTTTAAGGGAAGTAATTATATATTTAATTCATCAAAAATGCAACAAGTAATGTTATTTCATTGTTTGTCTAGTAAATACCTAAAATTGGCGCCCAACGCATGACCGGAACACTTTTGTTCAAACGTAGGAAAAAGCCTGAAATATGGAAATGCTATTAATACATAAATCCAGCTACAAATGGTAAGATAAGTAGTTTTAAGCCTTACAGCCTAATTTGATCAAAATTAGCTATTGGCGCCCAAGCAGGGACCTCGACCAAAAGAAAGAAATCAAAATATCATAGATCTGAAGAAGAAATATAATAAACTATTCCATGCTAAACACGTAAATGTTCTTAAAATATGAAATCCATCCGTTAATGTCATAAATATATTTCCAGAAAAACAATTTACAAAAATAGTGTGATCTGGGGATCGAGCAGGAATCGGCACCAAGAGCAACAAATTAAAAAAAAATCCCGAATCTGAACACGAAATAAGGAAATACTTATATATGTAGGTGATATAATATTTTACTGTTCTCAAAATAATACAATTTCTTATTTTACCATTCTGCATTTAAGAAACCTTAGTAGCACTACTTATCCTCTTACGGCACCAAGAGCAACAAATTAAAACTATCTCGAATCTCAACAGGAAATAAGGAAATATTTGTAGGTGATATAATATATTTAACTGTTCTCAAAATACGAAATCCGTCAACTAATGTCTTAATTCTATTTCCAGAGAAATTTTATTCAAAATAAAAATACTACAATTTCTGTTTTTTTTACAATTTACCAATATTTCCATTCTGCCTGCAAGAAACCTTAGTAGCACTACTTATTCTCTTACGCTTGTTTAAACATCCAATTGCATAGTTCACTCCACTTGAAATGTGATTGTCATCGTTCTTATTTCAAGTGCATTACAAGACAAATTACATCTAAGGAAGACCAAAGATGATGACGACAACGACGAGGACCAGAAAAGCTTATTAACAAGTAATTGATTGGTTTTCTAATCTCTTAAATGTAAATGTGAATAGCATAGAGGCAGAGTAACATTTCCTCCAGCAATGGAATGGCAAAAGCCCTAGAGCGACAAATGGGGAAAAAAGATTTCAAATTCAAGAAAGAAGCAAAAGGACCAACGACATCAATGTGACACAATAATGTCTATAAGAAAGGAGAAGACAGACAGACGGACGGACGGAGGGACAAATTGGAAACCAAAATAAAAGTCATCAACTGTAGGAGGAGAAGCAACAGCAGCAACACTATACGAACGGAAAAAAAATTACAAGCAAAAATGCAACACCTTCTCCAACACTCAAAGAAACGGGTTGGGCAGACATCGAAATCAGATGTTTGCCATAAGAGCAGATTTTCTGCTTAAAAATGAGAAATTGTTCCTGCCATGAATTTAATGTTTATTTTTAAGCTTCAAAATATAAAGTCATTGGTAAGAAGGCATAGAAAATACAAGTTTGATGTAACAGCAGACTATCTGCTGGAGAAGGAAACTCATTAAAAAAATAGTAAACCTATGTTTGCTGTTATTTGTTTATAATATATACTTATATATTATATTGTGGAATTAAAAAACGTATTGCTGTAACAGCGGATAATTTGCTGTTAGAACAGAAAACTATTTTATGGACAATTCAGCAGACAATATTGCTGATTAATAAAAAAATTAGAAACAATTTATAAGATGCGACTCGTCCCCGCGACATGAGGCTTGCGACACAAGTTTGTAGACGAACGGTGTAGATAAGCTTCCGGTGTAGAAAAAGTTGCTCGAAATAAAAATTCAAGGGACAAATTGACACTTCCTTTTATGAGTGACTGAATACGAAAAACAAATTCAATAAAATAAATGTGAGTGATAAAAACATAAATTTGTTCTCTGGTTGCTGAAACTAAAGACTCACTGTCGAAACGAGCATGATTTTACGTAGGGATTTCAAAAGAGAATTCAAAAAAGTCGCAGGGACATGTTGCACCGTGTACATTGGGTCTTATGGCGAATTCGTTTCTGCAAAAAAGTGCCACACTTGCATTGCCCTTTTCCCCAAAACTGCATTATTGTATCACTTTTTTGAAATTTAGAAATTTTAGTTGTGCTAAATTCAAATAACTTAATTACCAAAGGGCAATGAACGAATTCGCCACGAATTCGCCACTAGCAGAAACGAATTCGCCACTTTTTGCACTTTTTTGCAGAAACGAATATCGTATATTCATAGTCTGCTACACTCAAAGAAATATATTCGTATGCAACATATAAAGAAGTTTCCCATAACAGCAGATTTTCTGCTGAAGAACTGATAGTATATATCTTTTGGTACACCAAACTCCTGGCAGCTGCTATAAAGAGAGCATTAAGTTTGTTTGCTAAAATTTAAATATTTCCGAAAACAAATTTAGAAGACACGGAAAAAAGAAGTTTGCTATAAGAGCAGATTTTCTGCTTAAAATATGAGAAGTGGGACTGTCGTTTGAATAAGCAAAATAAAATTGTTCAGGTAAGAATGTAATGTTTCTTTTTTTGGTATAATTCCTGACAAATATTTCAGAAAACAAAATTATACGTCACGGAAAAAATAAGTTTGCTTTAAGGGAAGATTTTCTGCTTAAAATATGGGACTGTTGTTTAAATAAACAAACTCAATTTTTCCCGCTATGAATCTGATGTTTATTTTCTTAAATGAAAAATATAATGTCGTTAGAATATGAGTTTGCTATTACAGCAGATTTTCAGCTGAATAACTGATAGCAGATATCTTGGCATAACTAACTTTTCTTTGTTTTCTAAAATTTAAATATTTCAGAAAACAGAATTATACGGCACGGAAGTTTGCTATAAGAGCAGATTTTCTGCTTAAAATATGGGAAGTGGGACCGTCGTTTGAATAAGCAAACTAAATTTTTCCGGCTATGAATATAATGCCTATTTTTTAAATTAAAAAATATAAAGTCGTTAGAATAGACGTTTGCTATTACAGCAGATTTTCAGCTAAATAACTGATAACAGATATCTTTGGTATAACTCCTGACAAGTGCTATAAAGAGAAAACAAATTTTTACGGCACGGAAAAAATAGTTTGCTATAAGCGCAGATTTTCTGCTTAAAATATGGGAAATGGGACTGTCGTTTAAATAAGCAAACACATTTTCCGCTATTTTTTGCTATGAATGTAAACTTTATTTTTTTAGTTAAAAATATTTAGTCGTTTGAAATGGTCGAGAAGGCATAGAAAAATGAAGGTAGCTATAACAGCAGACTTTCTGCTAAAAAAAGGAAAATTTCTTTTGGAATAGCAAACTCAATTATTGCTGTTTGTTATTGTTATACTGATACTATTTTGTTGTTAAGTTTATAAAAAATATTTCAAATTTTCTGTTACGGCACATGTTTGTGACAGCAGAGAATTTGTCCTAACAGCAGACAAATTGTTCATGGACGTTTCAGCAGCCAATGTTGCTGTTTAATAGACAACTATTATTTTGAGAATATATAGGCGACGATGTTAATATCCTATTCCTTAACTGATACAACCAAAGAAATATATTAGTGGACAACATATAAATAAGTTTGCTATGACAGCAGCTTAAGAGTTTTTATTAAAATGCTGGTATCTGACAGGACAACATCTCCTTTTTAGGAAAAGAAAACGTCATTAGTTTATTTTCTAGAATTTACAATTTGGAGATATTTTGGTGAGAATTTGCAGTTTTAAGGTGAACTTATTAGGTTCGGGTATACAACCGAGGCTATCAATCTCGTGTTCTTTAAGTTCGTCTATTTGGTATCTCCTGCACTCAAAGAAATATATTAGTAGGCAACTTATATGAACGTTTGCTATAACATCAGCTTTTCAGCAAAAGAACTGAAAGCGGATACTATCTTTTGGAATAGTAAACTCCTGATTGCTGCTATAAATATAGCATTTATTTTATTTTCAAAAATTTTAATAATGCAGAGAAATTGTTGTAATAGAAGACAAATTGTACACTGTCCAATTAAGGGCATACTAATCAGTTTCGGGTATATTACCGATGTTATGACTCTCCTGTTCTGCAGGTTCGTCTATTCGGTATCTCACACAAATATATTAGAAGACAATTTTTAAAGAGGTTGCTATAACAGCAGGTTTTCAGCCGAACAGTTGATCGCTTTCCTTTGGAAACAGCAAACTTCTGATTGCTGATATAAATATATGATTTAGTTTATTTTATACAACTAAACAATTAGAGGTTTTGCAGATACAAATTGTTTTGCTGACGACTCAGCAGACAGTGCTGCACTTTAATGAGAAAACTAGTTTAAAATGTTTGCTATGACAGCAGATTTTCAGCCGAACAATGGATTGCAGACAAACTCCTTTGGAACGACAAACTTCTGATTGCTGATATAAATATATGATTTAGTTAATTTTATACAACTAAAAAATTGGTGGTCTTGCAGAGACGAATTGTTTTGCTGACGACTGCTGCACTTTAATGGGAAATGAACTACATTTCTCAATTAGAGAAATATGCATCTAAGTCACCTTAACAAGAAGTTGGCTTTAATAGCAGCTTTTCAGGTAAAGAAAATATAGCAGATCATATGAAACAGCACACGCCTGATTGCTGCTACAAATAGAGCATTTAGTTTGTTTTATAACCTTAAACAAATGGGAACATTTTGCAGAGAATTTGCAGTATTAACAAATTGGTCTGGCCAACATAGTCTATCAACCAATTTTTTTGGGTGCACAGGCGATATTATGAATCTCCTATCCTTCAGGTGCGTCTACTCATTGTCGTTGCGCACAAAAAAAAAATCTGGGGTTTTCCAATTGCAGCAGGAGACAGGGAGAGAGAGAAGAAAATATGATGAAATGGCAAAAATATTGTAAAGAAAACACAATCACCTTAAATGACTGCCTGACTGAGTGACTGACTGACTTCTAAGCCTTGACTGCCTGGCTGGCTGGCTGAGTGAGTGACTGTCGTTGCAGCACTACTTTAGCAGAGCCCCCAGAAACATTTCCCTCTCGCCACCTTGAAATGCTTGGTTGCATTCTTCTTGGCGCCATTTACTCTCAGATAAAAGTGTTGACACAAAATATTTTCCAGAGTTTAATGCAATGTAAAATCTGCGATTCAGTCACCAAGATGGCGAAGTCTGCCTCTTTACCAGACGTCTAAAAATCAACTAGTTTTTTCGCTCCTTTGCAATCTTGCAGGTCCTTCTTCTCTGTTCTATACGCATTATTAGATAGTCAAACAGCTATAGACAGTCAGAAGTTACTACTGTCGTTGAGTTGTTATGCCATCAGTCAGGGAAAAACACTTCTCGGCAAGTCTCGACAACTTCGTTTAGCTCCTAAGATGCGTTTTTTCCACTTTTCATATGGCACAAAAAAAAAGAAAAATGACTGAATATGCAAAAATACTTTCAGGACGAGACAAGAAGTCAGTCAGCTTTAGAAAATACGTTTTTTTTTGTCGTGAGCAGATTGTAAACCTGTGGCAATTTAGTGGAAGCAATTTTCTTCCTACAAAAATTTAGAATCAAATGTAAATAAAGTTATGGCAGAAGATGCAGTCTGGTTTTTATTGTGATTTTTCTACCCAGATTTTTCACGTCTACTTGTGTGGCCTTAAGACAAAACATTTTTTCTCTGCCAGATGTAAAGACAATTTGACTTGTTTTAAAGATGAAAAAAAATCTACCTACATTTATTCAAAGAAAATAATAAAACCATTGCATATATTTAAAAGTAAATGAGCAAAACATGCTCATTATTTTGTAAACTATTTTTGTGTGATGTCTTTCTTCGCCCGTCTCCTCTTTCCTCATTATTTCCAAATGCTGAAAATCTCTGTGTAGACTGCAGGCACAACATCTCCCTGCATGTTTCTTGTGCTCTCCGTCGTGTTCAAGTTATGATTTTGATTATTTTCTTGTTGTTTTTTTTCTGCTCAAACTATATAGTACAGTTGTACTTGTTACTAACTTACTCGCATGTAATAACTTTATCCACCTGGAACATCTCAGTGTTTTTTCTTGCTCTCCTAGTAGTGAAATTAATTTGTAAGCCTTTACATCTATAGCTTTCTCCCCCACCGCCGCCGCCCTTGTCAGCCTTTGGGCCATTCTTTCTTTCATTCATGTAGTCAGTCAGTACATGTACTCGTATGATGATGGTTTACTCAGTCAGGATGTATTCTAAACTTTTTGTTAATGAAATCAACTGCAGCATACTCAAATTTCACTCGAGTGCTCAGCTCAGGAGTGTTGATGAATAGATCCGCAAAGTTTTCCTATATATATATATGACATGGGAAAAACGAAAAGAAAACTAACATTCATGATAGAGCGAAAGGCAAACAGTAGTTTCGAGGCGTGGAAAGCATAGTTCCTAACAAAACGGGGGCAGACATTTTCAGACATAAGCTGAAATTGCTAATTACAAATTGTCAACAAAGAAACAAAAATTGCATTCGGCACATCTGTAATAACAGGGCTTTAATTTGGTATAATGCTATACACTATTTCTGCAGAATAAAGGCCTTTAAAATGTACCACAAAATTATCATTTTATGAAAATTTGAAATTCGTGTTTTTTGGGCATTATAAATTGTATAAAAAAGATAATAATTTTAGTTGGCACATCCTTAGAATTAGAGCTTTCAATTGAAATAACGGTATATAATTTTTCTTTGCCCTAAATACCTTAAAAATGTACCACAAAAATTAGAATTTTAGTAGGATTTTTGAGCAGCCTTTTAGAGCGGTTTAAATTCTCAATATAAAATAGCAAAGAAGATTTAGCACAGCTTTGGAATTATAACTATTATTTTAAATAATTTTATTCCCAATTTGTAGAATGAATAAATGCCATAGAAGTGTACCACAAAAACAACTTTCGCCAGCTTTATTAAAATTTTAAATCTGATTTTTTTTTGGAATTACAAACTGTAGAATAGAACAATAATTTCACTTGATATATATTAGGAAATAGAGTTTTTTTAATAATGTCATTCAGTATTTGTATATACTAAATAACAGAAATATGTTTAACAAAATGCCTCATTTTATTTACAACTTTAATTTTTATTTTTGTGAATAATACATTTTCAAAATAAAATCACAAAAATGTTTCGGCACATCTTTGGAATGTGAGCTTTTATTTAAAAGGATTTTATTTACTATTGGTGTAAGCTAAATGACATATAAGGGTACCACAAAAAAATCTGTTTTAATAACATCTTAATTCGCCCGTTTGAGGATATTATAAACTGTCAAATTTAGGCAATAATATGATTCGGCACATCTTTGGCAATAATGGTTTTATTTGATACAATATCTTATTCAATATTTGTACACAAAACGACCTTAATGTGTACCACAAAAACTTCAGTTTTATTAATATTTTAAATCTGATTTTTTGGGAATTAGAAATTGTAGAATAAGACAATAATTTCACTTGGCTCATATTCGGAAATAGAGATTTTATTTGAAATAATTTTATGTACAATTTGTGTAAGTAAAACCCGCTAAAAATGTACCACAAAAATCCACGTTTTATTTAGATTTTAAATCGCCACTTTTATGGCTTTGTAGTGTCAAAATTAAATAATTAATAATTTAATTTTTAATAAATTATATACATAAAATAATAACTGCATTCGGCACATTTTGGGGACCGGAGCTTTTATTTCAAACAATTGTGTCCGCTATAAATTTCCTTTTTACCAACATTTTAAATCGGCCCTTTTAGATATTACATTTTGTACCAAATAAGACAATAATAGTATACGACACATCGTGGAAAATATAGTTTTCACTTATCATATCTGCTTTCGATATCTGCGTAAGCAAAATATCTCAAAAGTGTACCACAAAAATGCAAATCAGAAATGGTGAATTTGGTCAAATGACAATACTTCAGACTCAGCAGTGAAAATTGAGCAGATTGTAATGTTAATAAAACTGAAGTTTTTGTGGTACACTTTTAGGGCCAGTATCTTTCACAAATAGTAAATATAATAACTTCAGATAAAAGCTTAAATTCCAAAGATGTGTCAAAACATTTTTACTGTTTTATATAGACAATGTTTAATGCGGAAAAAATACAATTGATATTTTAAAAAACCATGTATTTAAAAAGTTTAGTTAAACTTTTAAACTTCCATTTTGGGTATAGTTAATTTGTCTAAATAAAACTATAATTTATTGTGAAAACAAGACAATTCTTGGTTTATCGTTATGACTTTTACAGAATTATAATTTTCTTTTCATGTGAAAAAAAGGATATTGGCGCCCGAGCAGAGGCCCTTGACCGCCAAGTACAAAATCTATTTTTTCTTAAATACGATAATATATTTTAAAATAATACTGAGATCGGAGTATATAATTCACAATATAATCAAAATGGCAAAATTATCGCTATGTAAAAAATATATATTTGTTAATTATGTTGAAATCAGAGCAAATAATCACAATAAAAACAGCTCTTAAGAGCTTCTGGAGGGAAAATTGGAAGTACATTTTCGTTTGGCGACCGATCAAGAACCCTTGTCGCACTAAATATGGATAATTGGCAGGAAATAATATATTTTTAAAAAATGCTAAGATCTGAGTGTATATCACAATCGAATCGCTTATTTCTTAAGAGTTTCTGAAAGGAAATTTGGCAGGAAATATTCTGTTGGCGACCGATCAGGAACACTTATCACAGTGAATAGATATTTACCAGAAACTATTATTTTGGCTACCGCGCAGGATCCCTTGTCACACTCTTTGGTTTCATTGGGTAGAAAGCAATAGCTCATGTGTACCAAAAAATTTCACAAAAACGGAAAATTAACCAACTCTTGACAAATCCTTAACTTTACATACTAAAGCTAGAAAATTTATTTCAAAAATATATTAATAAGTTTACAACCGCAGTTGTGTTGCATCACAACATAAAACATTTATTAATCCTGGCAGTACGTAATTGTGCTCACATTTAAATTGCATATTTAAAACTTGATATGCTTGGTGGGGCTCTAGATAAAATGTAGTATTTTAGCATCAACTGGGGAACCATGCTTCATCTACGTACATATGTGTGGCATCATACATCAATAATATATTCCATTCACCTGCTCACATCCACATCGACGCCAAAGTGCATAAACTCGGTTACAACTTGTTAAAAAGGAAAATCCTGAATGAATTCACTGACACACCGACACAGACACACACAAACTCCCACGACTGACTTAAAGGTGTACAAGGATAATTTTTTGATATTTGAAAATTAGTAAGACTGATGTTAGTTTAAATTACTTGACTGCTGCTGACGACAACGACTACTACACGTACGTACATATATATGCAGGTGAAATTCGTACACTCACACAAATGAGGCAAAGACATGTATAGGAAACTGAACATGTGTTCGAAACAGCCCTTTTCTCCCAGAACAGCAGAAGAAGGAAAAATTATGCTGCCACAATAATGCTTTTGCAGGTTCAACCCCTGGCAAATTTTTGTTCCTTGTCACATCTGAGGCAAATAGAAAAATGGGGGTAGTTATTCACAATCACTTGTGACGAGTGAGTGCGTGTGTGCGCTTCACTAACACTACTTTGCCCTGGGTTCAGTTCATTTAGTAGTACGAGTGGTAGTTGTAGACGAGTAGTATTAACTAGCATCTTCAGAGCGTTAGAGCTAAATGCGCGTGTAATGTGCAAGAAGCCCAGCGGGAAATTGAGTTCATTTACGTCAAAAACACTCACAGATATATTAAGGAACACGCTCCACTTCCAATCACCCACTCTCCCAGGCAGCATGTCATTAATAGCATTTCTTAGGCGCTAGCAGGGCCGAGAGAGTGAGAGACGCAGAGCGAAACGGAGGAAGTCTCGTTTAATACCGCAAATAGTCAGAAGAGAAACTCCAGGGAAGTCTGCACCTCGATGCTGGGAAAATTGCATCGTTTTAAAGGTCTGACAAGTGGTTAAAAAATCCAGAAGGGAGGGCAAAAGTTCATTGTAGGTAGCTTCGTGTGGTACACCAAGAAACTATTGGTTGTGGCGTTGATGTTACATGTGTTAAATATGATAATAAGTCTTGGAAGTTTGAAAGTGTCTGCTCAAGAAATTGCAGTAAATTAGATATAATTTGTGGGATAACTAAAAGTTGATTTGAAGATACGCAAAAGCTTTAAGATATTTGATTAATTTCAAGGGATTCCAATTGGCGCCCGAGCTTTACATTTACAATGTAATCATTTGCAGAATACTGTTTAAATCAATTTAAAAGCTGCATTTTTCCAATTGGCGCCCGAGCTTTACATTTACAATCTAATCATTTGCAGAATACTGTTTAAATCAAATTAAAAGCTGTATTTTCGAAAGCTTTAAAAACATTCAGTAGTATTTAATTGACGTCGTAGTAAACTATTGAATTCTTTCGCTGAGGAAGGTTTCATGATCGGGCGCCAATGCAACTTTATGGAGAGCTTTTATAAGATTTAACATATTTTGAAGCTTTTGAACAGTTTTTGTGTCAATCTATTAACCTGAATGTCCTGCTGGGTTGTCAATAAATGCTCTGTTACAAGTTTTAGAAGACTTTGATAGTTTTGAGATAAATTTAATAAAAGCCGTCGCTTTTAAAATTTATTTTATGATACATAGATTCAAAAAGTTGCGAATACATTAAAAAAATAATTGATTATTGTCCGAGTAAACTAAACAAAATAAATTTCCGAGGTAAGGAAGGCTTTTGATCGGGCGCCAACGAAACATGCGACATACTTAGTATTTGAAAGACAACAGAAGCTTTTAAAATATTTTAAGTGAAGTTGGGAAAAATGCAAAGAGATTTTGAAGGAAAACATAATCCAATTTTGAAAATTTACAACAACTTTCCCTCACATTCTGAACATTTCCGTAATAAAGAAAGCTTAAATCAGAAAGTATGTAGTAACAAACAACTTTTAATGATATTCGTTTGCAGCTCGACCTAAATATCGCGTTTTTTGATATAGAAGGGTCAATGCTCGGGCCCCAATGAAATACCCGTAACTATTTTTGTACCTAAATATTCTGGCATTGATTTTAAGATACATACATACAACAATTCAGTGATGATATTCAATTAAAAATACTGCCTATACATTTTACAGACTAATTTACAAAATCTTTGAACAACATTTGCCATCAACTCCAAAGACCTAACAGAAAAAGTTTTGGAGTTTAAAATCCTTTCAGTAAATACTACTGATGAAAACTCCAGATTCGGCTATTTATCTTTGGTATTTGAAACATTAATCAATTCTCATCAACCTTTCCCTATCCCATCCCTCCTCCTCCGAAAATAAATCGAGGGAAATTAGGCAGTCGATGATGATGAAATGACCCCAATCCTACACTCACAGATAGCAAATATTATACAATTTCCATAGATTAGATTAGAGAAAGCGAAGCAACATATGACCAAATATAGAAATCATAGAAAGGTTTTTGTGAAATCAAAACAAAAAATAAGGGTGTCAGGCGGATAGCACGCGCTCTCCAACAGAAAAAAGGGGTGACTTTGTGGCGCTGATAAACGACGACATACTTCAATCTTAGCAGATAACGATTTTATGAAGGATCTCTCCCCATGGAATACATCTGTCACAAAAACAAACCGCCATTAGAGACTGTCTATAACAAAAATGTTGAATAAACAATGCATGTCAAGCCAGTCAATCACATAAAAATTCAAAAATCAATAATCACCCTTAGAAGGAAGAATATGTGTGTGTGTTTCTAAGACTAGAACCAAAACCTATTTGTAACCTTACCAAAAACCCATTTGAGTTTAATGTATATATTTTCTCATTCTCCCAGTCTTAGAGTTTTATGGGAAATGAACAAATTAAAAAGTTGTAAAAAATTACAAATAAAAATCTCTCCTTCTTTGCCTTTTGCCAATTTAAGCACACCAATCTTCAAGGAAACCATAAAGTAGGAGTATGAAGGTGGAAGGATTGAAGGATGGAAGAAAGGGCGGGCGGACGGACGGACTTTAGCTATTACTGTCTTAGGAAGGAGTGCATCAAATGCCCAAACTTTTCCTTGCAAAACTCATTAACTTGTCGCGCTTTTCTTTTTTGAGTTTGTTGACAGATATTTCTAGTTCTGGTTTTTTTCTGTGCGTTGCAGAACTAAAGTAGCAATTGGAGTATAAACCTCGGCTCGTACAAATCCCCGGGATTACCAACAGCGAACCCAACCGGATACAGATACATTTGTAGATGTCTATAAAAACCAACAGCAAACTACACATACAGAAATGTCACAATGTTATGGACGATGTTGTTGTTTTTTTTTTTGCACCAAAAAATATGTGTATTTTATGAATTTATGGAAATATTCAATTAAAAAGAAACCAATAGAAAACATACAGTTGCAACAATTTCTGTTATTTCATTTGACAAAAGGATTAAAATTCCCCACAAGGGGAGGAGAAGGAGGACGATAGGAGGCTGGCCGGGTATTGTTGGTTTACACTTCCGTGTAAACATGGACTAATGTCACTAAATCGAAATATAATTTTTTGTTAGTCAGAGCTCAAATAAAATAATAACAAATGCAAGAGGATTTTTTCGGATTAGTCTCTGGATAGTGGCGATTTAAATGTGAACAGGGGAGAGAAACATTTATGGAAGGGGAACAACAGTGTATGGATATTTGGTTGGTTTACTTACAAAAGCTTTAACAGAATTTGCATTGGCGCCCGAGCAGGAACCCGATTTTTATCAAATTCGAAATAATTATTTGTAATGGAAATCATGAAGAGTAATTATTTAATTCCTCTTTTAGGAACTGCTTAGGGCTTCCTCAAGAATAACTTTTTATAATCTAATGGCGCCCGAGCAGGAACCCGAGCTAACCGGATTAGATTGGCCAACGTTTTAAATTTTCTACAAAATCCTTTAACGAAATTTAATTGATTGGTTTTAGCATATTTATATTTAAATGAACTCAGTGGAATTTCTTAAGGCGCCCATACACGAGTACTGCCGCAGTTCATGCCGATGAACCCCTTGTGTACGTGTGTGATTGACATTTTCGATACACACATATCAATCAAAATGTAATTTATCCATTTTTTTCACTTTTCACACAAAACTATTTTAAATTTTCGTTGTTTACATACTTATAATAAAATTTCCAATAATCTGGCATATAATGATGAACAAAATTCATCTGATTGATATGTGTTCATTTTGAAAATCAAAAGTATTTTGATTTTCATACTGCAACCAATACATTCTCATGTTGTGTCAAATTCACCAATACACACATATTGCCGTTCCTGCGGCAGTACTCGTGTATGGGGGGCTTTAGCGATTTCTCCTAGAATTACTTCATATACCTAAACGGCTTCCGATCAGAAATCTGAGATCATCGTTTCGGATTATTCTTTGAATACTGTCCAATTAAATAGGAGGAAATTTGATAAAAAAAAATAATCCACAAAAAATCGTCCTTTTTATAGAAATTTTTGATTCAGTGGGCATTCGACTAGAGTGAAATTCTCAATATAAAAACTTATTAGCATTTTTTTCTTTTTCCGAAAATGGTCCTTCGAGCTGAATTATACATGAATATAATAAACATATTTTACAATGTTAAAAATACCTAAATAACTGTTGTTTATATCATTAGCGACTAAAGATTTCGAATAAAATTATATTTTGAACAATTAATGAAATTTGGAACATTAAATAGTCCTTCCTGTCATAATTTCAGTATAACCTTCTCCATTTGTTTTATTTGAATGTTATAATATAGCCCAATTAATCTACTCGGAGCAGTCAGAGGAGACGCCAATAACATTTTAGAAGACATATGGATTTTTGTAAAAATTTTAATTCACTGGTACTTCGACAAGGGTGAAATTCTCAATATGGGGAGTTTTCCATAAGAAAACTATTCGCAAGAAAACTTATTTGTAATTTTATGTAAATATAAATTTTTCGGTTTTCAGAAAATGGTCCATCGACATAAATTATACAAGAATATAATAAAAATATATTACAAAGCTAAAAATGCCTCAATAACTGTTATTTAAATTATTAGTCTCTTAATGGTAGGTTCATTTTAACAATCCTTCGAATAAAGTAAAATTCTCAACAAAGACATAAAATTGTACTTTCAGTCATAATATCAGCATAGCCCAATTAAAGCCCTATTAACCTATTTGGAGTAGTCAGCAGAGACGCCTATACGTTTTTAGAAGTCATATGGATTTTTGTAGAATTTTTAAATTAACGGTTCCTTCGTCTTAGACTGTAGTTCTCCATATGGGTAAGTTTCCATAAGAAAAGTATTGGAAAGAAAACTTATTTGTATTTTTCTAAAAATAAAATTTTTTTACTTGTCTTAAAATGGTCCTTCGATATGAGTTAAAACAAGGTGAGTTGGTTTTAATTCACTTTATACATGATCAATCAATAACGGTGGTATTAACTAGGAGACACAGGGTGTCTTGTCATTAAATGGTCCTTCGAGCTGAACTAAAACAAAGTAATATCAATGAATATTATATATTAACGCAAATGTCATTGGTTTGGACCAAAGGTAACAGTACCTTAAAATAAGTAAATTTTGTACTTAAATTAAACATAATATGATTAATATTAAGTAAACTTTCTTCCGTTTAGGTATTAAATGCCATTATCTTAATGATGACTTTTATATTAGAACATTTTATTTAATGTACATAGGAGTAACTACTTCAAAATTGGGACATGCATTACGAGTAACAAGGTGTCTCATGCTTTGCCACTAAATGGTCCTTCGAGCTGGTTTAATTTATTTTATTATTACGAGTAACAAAGTGTGTAATATTAAGTTTAATTCAATGGTCCTTCGACTTAAGCTATGAGCTAAATTCTGAACAAGGGATGGCTGTAGGTTTTTACTTTTTTTTATAAAAAATGTAAACAATTTTTCTATTGTCACTAAATGGTCGTTCGAGCTGGTTTAATGTATTTTATTTCACAAAAAAAAAAACAAAAACAAAGAAGAAAATAAAGCGTAATATTTATGGTCCTTCGAGGTAAATTAGTCTAAATTTCCTTAGTCTTATTTTTGGTAACTACTTCAAAAAAATGGGAAATTCATTATAAGGAACAGTGGGTCTCAGGTTAAGGTTAACTCAAGGGTCCTTCGACTTCATCTACGAGCGCAGGTCTGAACATGAGAAGGTTCTAAACAGTTTTTGATTTGCTTTTTTTATTATAAGAATTCTTTTTCTATTGACATTAAATGGTCCTTCGAACTCAAATAAATGGGTAGACCCAAATTTATTTTTTTTATTTGAAAAAAACAACAACAAAAATAAAAAGGTACATTATATCTAAAGTTTGTGAATTAAATATTATTTTTTCTATAATTTCGAAAAGGAAATTACTATTTTCGCTTAATTTTCAATATCTCATCCCTTCTATATTTTTTATAAGAACTCAGGACTTTCTTTAAAAGGTAGGGTGTAGCATAATCCAATGGTCCTTCGACTTGAACTATGAGCGTAATTCTTAGCAAAGGAAGATGGTAGTTTTTGATTTGCATTTCTGATAAGTGTTCTTTTTTAATCGGTATTAAATGGTCCTTCGATCCTAATTAAATTGGTAGTCTGGATTTCATTTGAAAAATAAAAAAAATGATAATATCTAATATTTGTGAGTTAAATATTCTTTTTTATCGAATTCAAAAATGCAAATTACTATTTTCACTTGATTTTCAACATCGTTGCAGTCTCCGCCCTTCTCATTTGTATTTGCATTTTCCGCAATTTTAGTGACCACCACAGGCACAGGATATATTGCAGTTAAATATTCCTGCGAGGTAAATTGAAACATGGTAACATCAAAGTATGAGTTGGTATTAATTTCCTTAATACTTGATTATTATAAATATGTATATAGTACATAGGATTACATTTTTCAAAAATTGGTCATTTCTTTAGAAGGAATTGGGTGCTTAGTTTAAAGGTCCTTCAAATTGAACTATTGAACTATGAGCGAAATTCTTATCAAAGGAAGATTATGGTTTTTGATATGCATTTCTTATAAGTATTCTTTTTATTGCCATTAAATGGTCCATCGAGCTGGGTAATCTTGATTTCATCTTAAAAATACACAAAAAGATGAATACCTAATACTTGTAAAATAAATATTCTTTTTTCTAGAATTTGAAGTAAAAATTTACATTTTCTCTTGAGTTCCAACACCATTCAAGTCTTCTTCCATCCCACTTGTATTTGCATTTTCCGCAATTTTAGTGACCATCACAGGCACAGGGTGTATTGCAGTTAAATGGTCCTTCGAGCCCAATTAAAACAGGGTAACATAGAAGTTTGTATTATTTATTTTAATGCATTAATATTATAACTATATATACGTATTATTTTTGAAACATTTACACTTAATCTTTCAAAAAATGGTCATTCATTTTAAAGAACAGGCTGTACCAGGTTAATTTTCAATTCAATGGTCCTTCGACTTGAGCTATGAACGAAATTCTGAACAAGGAAAGACTTAGTTTTTGATTTGTATACTTTACAAGAACTATTTTGCTAGAGGCATTAAATGGTCCTCCGAGCTGATATAACTGGGTGTTTCAGATTCCATTTGATATATTTGTCTTGCCATTAAATTCTTCGTTATCAATTAAATGAAAGTGACGTCAAAGTAAGAGATTGTCTTAAACGTCTTAATTCATGAATATAATGAAAATTGAGAGATTCATTAACGGAACAGGGTGACTCATGTTAGGTTTAATTCAATGGTCCTTCTATGGGTAAAATGCTGAACAAGGAGAGCTTGTAGTTTCTCATTCGCATTTTGTAATATATATATTTTTTTTCTTCAGGCATTAAATGGTCCTTCGAGCTAAAATACTAGAACAGTATTTCTAAAGCTGTATAATGATCCGTCAGACTGAATTAACTGGGCAGTCCCAATTTCATTTGTTTATTTATAGCCTAAGGAAACATAAATTTACCATTGTCTTAGGTAATAATTAAGAATAAAGGAATATCCCATTTTGGTTTAAATAAATATTTTTTTAGAGGACCGAAATAATTTCATAGTTTTGAAATTCCCTTTAATTTCATTTGCACTGTTCCCAATTTTAGTGATCACAACTGTGATCCAATAATTTTATCCTATCATATTGTAATTTGTATTATTTTAGCAAAATATGTTTTACATTTAACTGCGAGCAGAGAAAAAACAGAAATTAAAAATAAAAACAAAATAACATAATTCATATTAAATTGCAATATGCAAAAATCACTTAATCCTATTTCAAGCTATAATAAAAACAAAACATCGCCAACTACAACAACACCACAGCAAGAGTGAATATAAATATATACAAACAACAACAAACGACAATCAATGTATTCATGTTATAGCTGAATGTCCTGGCAGCAGGACACGAACGAACACAATACTCCGCTAATAACTCTATAACAGCAATGAAAATGCAGAACGGGGAGGGGGAGAGGGTGAGGGCAGCAAGGACAATAGCTAACTATATTCCATAAATACGTGAGAGAGAAAGAGAGGGGAAATGTATTGGTCTAAAAACAAATCCCTAGGAAATAAACTCATTATATAAATTGTTTCCAATGAAATAAAAATCGCCCTCTTCACCCCAAACAAAAAGTTTTCAAACATTTCCAATTCACTATTTCAACTACCTACTCTCCTTCTGCATAACCAGAGAGAAAGAGAGAGACAGAGCGCGTTCAGTGACATTTAACACATTATAAGTTAACTAACACAAACTCGTCGTCCTTCCGCTTTATACTTAGGACACCAGCTCACAATTCTCAAGAAACCTACAATATATTTACACCTGTTCCACTCCCAAAAGGTAAAAAAAAACAGCAAGTCATAGGCCTTATAATGGAAGACTCGTGTATCGGTCTCTAAGAAAAGTGCCACACTTTGCCACCTTCATTATACTTTAACGGTTTTATCAAATATTGTTCAATTATTTAACAATGCAATACTAACATACGATACAACATAGATAAATAGGATAGTGTTCGAAAGGACCTCTTTGGAATTTTTGCGCGCGACCGGCCATATAGTGTTATTTTATGCCCATTACAATGCGACAATGGTTTTTCATGGATTGCACGGCCGCACAGTAGTAAAAACATTTGCCTGGGAAAGGATAATAACAACACAACACTATCCAACAACAACACCATACGTACAACAATGGCATCGGCAACAGCAGCGACAGATATTGAAATGTAATTGTTTATAAAATATGCAACAACACATTAACACTAATCGATATGGAAGAGAGGTGTATATAAAAACATTATTGTAATAAAATAAATACAGGGAAAAAAGCGCGGATCGAAAAAAACTAACAACACTAGAAGCAGCAGCAACAACTGCAAACCGATAAAATAAATACCTATAAAAAATAACCTCTGAATAGACACAGACAGGGACGACAGATACATATGTGTACGTGTGTGTGGTGGGGATTTGGACATATGTATGCCAACACTGTCCCATTATCTGCACCCACCCGCGTTAGGGCTTAAACAATTTATAACCAAAGACCGATGGAGGATAGAAAAGGAAATGTGATGACGGGGGTATGTGAAGGGTTGGTGTTGAACTTTTGTTGTGATATGGCAAAGATAATACACTCTGAAAATGCACTAGAGCAGCAAGTGTTGAATGCGGGTCGGGTCGTTGTCGCCTCGGTGGAGTCAGGTAGACTACCCTCCCACTCAAATACAAAGAGCCTCGAACTCTTTGGAAATACTCGTATATAGCTAAGATATACTTATACGGCATAACGTATGCAAAAGTATAATAATAACAATAATAATGATAATGACTCAACACTGGTTGCAACGCTAGGCTGGCTGGGCTGGATTGGGCTGAGCTGTCTTGACTGGCTAAAACCCTAAGGATGAGGAGATTATTCCGTGGACACCTGTTCATCGGGCAAAGGTATTTAAAATAGAGATAATTGCAATCAAAATCGAGAATAATTAAAATTACTAGATGTGGTCTACCGCTTTTCAGATGGGTAATATAGATTAACTTTAATTTGATCCTGCGAGCAATCATTATAGAGGAACTGCCTACCCCAAACTTATATTACTATAAAAATACAAATTAGAAAGAAAAATATTTGATAGCCATATACGATATGCTTCGTAGGTAATTTGGTCCTTCGAGCTTAAATAACTGAGTAACAGAATCATGATAATAGGCACTAATTAAAATTATGATTGAAACTGATGTTTACCCCATCGGTGGGGACCGAGATATTTAGATTTTATTATTGAAACGTAATATTATTGAAGGTATGTTTCAAACGAATAACATATGCATATTAATTGGTCCTTCGAGCAATCATTAGGAAAGACTTCCTAGCAAATCTATCTTCCCATACGAATGAAAATAAGTTATTCATTTGTCATAAAATGGAGAGATACATGAGAGAGATGTGTTGAATTAAAACAAGGTGAATTTGTTCTTCCTTTTCCTTTATTTCCTTTACACGCGACTATAATAAACATACGTATATTACATTAATCACAGGGTGTCTTGCCATGAAATGGTCCTTCGAGATGAATTAAATGAAAGCGACATCAAAATAAGAGATTTTCTTAAATTACTTAATTCGTGAATATAATCAAAATTGAGAGATTCAATATGTGGAACAGGGTGTCTCATGTTAAGTTTAATTCAATCGACCTTTAACTTAAGCTATGTGCAAAATGCTGAACAAGGGAAGATTTTAGTTTCTTTTATTTGCATTTTTTTAATGAGAAGTTATATTTTTCTTCAGCCATTGAATGGCCCTTCGAGCTGAAGCGTTTCTAATGTCATTTAATGGTCCTTCGAACTGAAGTAACTGGTTTGTCCAGATTTCATTTGTTTGTTTATCGTTTACTGAGTAATTAACTAAGAAGAATCTTCCCATACAATTGAAAATTAATTATTCACTTGTCATAAAATGGAGAGGTAAATGACAAGAGAGATAAACATATATATACTAAATTAATCACAGGGTGTCTTGCCATTAAATGGTCCTTCGAGATGAATTAAATGAAAGCCACATCAAAATAAGAGATTGTCTTAAATTCCTTAATTCATGAATATAATCAAAATTGAGACAATCAATATATGGAACAGGGTGTATCATGTTATGTATAATTTAATCGTCCTTCAACTTAAGCTATGGTAAAATGCACAAGGGAAGATTTTAGTTTCCGATTAACATTTTTTAATATATATATTTTTCCTTCTGTAATTAGATGGTCCTTCGAGATAAATTAAAAGAAGCCATTTAATGGTCCTTAGTACTGAAGCAACTGGGTAGTCTCGATTTCATATGTTTATTTGCAACATATATGTAAAAGCAGCAGGCCAACTCTCATTTCACCCTTCGATCAATCATTGGGGAGAAACTTCCTAATAAGGCTATTTAAAATGGAAATCAGGAGCAAAAATAGGGAAGTACCCTAAACGTGTTATTTATTAAGTATTTATTTGGTCTTTCGAACTAAAGCCGAGAGGTTAGAGAGCAGAAGAACTTTCGAGCAAACATTGGGGAGAAACTTCTCAGTAAGACTATCTTCTTATAAAAATGGAAATTAATAACAAAAATACAGAAGTACTCTGAATGAGTTATTTATTATTTATTTGGGCCTTCGGGCTAACTCTGAGGGGATAAAAGCCCAAGAAGAAATAACTTAATGTTAATGTCTTGAGAATTGAAGCTATTTAATATAATTACTTAAACTAAATTATGCCCTTCGATCATATTTTTGGCTAACTCTCATTTCGTCCGTGAAATTTCAATCGATCAAGTACTCTGAACGAATTCTTTATTATTTATTTGGTCCTTCGAGCTAAATCCGAGAGGTTAAAGAATCGAGCAGAAATAAATTAATTTTAAAGTCTTGGGAATCGAAGCCAATTATTATAAATATTTCAATTAAATTAAGCCTTTCAATAATACTTTTGGATAACTCTCATCTCATCCTTCGAGCAGTCTTTGGAGAGAAACTTCCTAGTAAGGCTATCTTCTTATACAAATAGAAATTAAGAACAAAAATACAGAAGTCCTCTGAACGATTTATTATTTATTTGGTCCTTCGAGCTAAATCCAAAAGGTTGAGATGAGACAAACAACGCTAAGAGACCACTGTTCCTGGAGATTATAATCGAGATCTCAAGCAACAGTGGTATCTTGTACTGTCAAATACAATGTGAGACTGTAAGAGATGTTCTTCGACGTGAAATAATAGGGTGACACAAAAGCTACAGTACTGTTGAATATACTTAACTAATACTGTAGAAAACGTAGATCTATAAAGTTTATAATGAATAATCTAATAAACTTACATTAAATTAAAATGTAACTCAAATGTTGACCTGTAAAGTGGTCCAGATAAAACGCAATATATTCTTAAGACCTTATTAATTCAAATTATTGAAAAGTTTATATACCTTAAACGTTAAAAATCTGTTCAATAAACTTTCAAAAACTTTTTATGAAGAAGGCCTTCAATGTCATATAATGCTTCTATACATTTATTTCTAGAAAATTAAGCAAAATTCGACTTAATCTTCTGTAAGTGTTTAATACGCATTAATTTATAGAAGATTTATGTTATTATATACGAATATACCAATGTTTAAAATCCATAGGCTTTTTTTTATAAATTCGCACATATACTCAGTTAATTTTTTAAAAGTTAAAGCTCTGTAGCTTAGCTTACAGTTAAATTTTATATCAAATTTAAATAAATATTCATTGATTACACATACATACATGTGTGACAACAATGCATTACTAGACGAATACACACAAAGAGATTTAGAGTTTAAAAGAGAGTTTAAATATAAGAAGACTAGTGTCTGAATTACAGCTAAAACTACTAAAAATTTATGGCAAGGCAAAGGCAAGACAAGACATGACAAAATAACACAAGACAAGACAGACATTTATATGTACACAAGTAAAGTTAGACAACTCTAAAGATGAGTCTTAGAATGTACAAACTACTTAGCTTTAATTACAGACATATGTAAGACATCTATCCATAGATATGTTTGAGAAAGCTCAAAAAGATTGTAAGAAATTAGAGTTCTACAAAAAAAATAGGTTCAAAATAGTTTTAGTAAGGAGACATCAAAACACTTAGTTTAAGGGGGATGGGAGGGGAAACTATTTAGGAATGGATAAGAAAACGTGGAAGGGGATACGGTTTTTTTGTTAGTGGGGTGGGGATTAAATGCAGGATGCAGTAGACGTTTTTTTTTTGCTGTTCTTCTAGACGTATAGTAGACACAAACCTTTTTAGGAGAAGATAGATGTAATGAAGATGGCGATGACATAGAACAATCAGAAGAAGCAGAACTGCAGCGACTTGATGTAGAAGAGGACGACGACAACGACGACGATCCCTGGCTGGAGTTGAGCGGCACCGGCGAGGTGGCTAACAAAAGTTTAGAGGTCTTGTTAGCCAGTTCAATGGTTGGACAGCCAGGAGCGCTGCCCAGCAAACCAGCGCCAGGACGCATACCAACAAAACCAGCAACGCCCGAGGACGACAAGGCCGCCGCCGCGGCCGATGACGGCGCTGATGAGGCCATATAGTTGCCCCAATAGTCGGGGGCATTCAGAAGAAGACCCGCGCCCGTTGGAGGCCCCCCAAGAAGGCCAGCGCCGCCATGGTTAGGCGGCATGACAACGGAATTGGTAGCACTGGCAATGGCCATGGCGGCGGCGGCGACGCCACTCGAGCCGCCTCCCGTACCGCCACCCAAATATGCACCGGTCGCCGCAGTTGCTGCTGGAGAGGAACTAGTTGCAGATAGACTAATGTTATTATTTACATTATTGGATGGAGTGGTTGTTGCCGTAGACGTGGACGTCGGAGTCGTACCGGCCATATTGGCGGCGAACATGGCGGCCGCCACTGCAGCGGACCCATTGCAGGCGGGTATAATGGTCAGCGGTGTGCCGGCCGAGGAGGCAAAGAAGGCCGCCGCCTGAGGCTGTTGCTGCTGATGGAGCTGTTGTTGCGGCTGATGTGGCTGCGGCATAGTGGCACTGAATTTGGTCGGTGTGGTGGGACTGCCAGCATTGTTAACTTGCATCTGCATATAGGTCTGCAGCATTTGCATTTGTTGCTGCTGTTGCTGAGCAGCTACAGATTGTTGTTGTTGTTGCTGCTGCTGTTGTTGTTGGGCATAGTGTAGCTGTTGTTGCAACTGATATTGATGCTGCTGCTGCTGTTGCTGATGCTGTTGTTGCTGCTGTTGATGTTGTTGCAACATGGAGGCGGCGGCAGCAGCTGCAACAGCACTCGCTGGATAGCCAGGCGAATAAGTGGGCGGCGTCATATGCAACTGATGCGGATGTCCGGCGGTCGGCGGTGCCTGCAGCAACTGCATTTGCTGTTTGTGGTTTATTTAATTTTTGTTTAGTATTTTTAGTATTTTTTAATTTTGCGTGTTTCGTTTTTTGTTTGTTTGTTATAGTGAATAAAAAGTATAGATATTAACAAGAAACTAAATCAAAACTTAAACCAGAAGAACGCAATGAAAGTATAATAATAATGAAAGTAAGTAAGAAGAATATATTAAATTTTTTGGAATTCATAAAAATTCCTACAAAAGAAAGAATAAAAGTTGTAAACAAAAACCCTGCATAGCAAGTGAAGAAACAAACGAGTAAGAACAATTCAGTCGGCTGAGCCGACATAGCGATACCCTCACTCTCAGATAAATCCTAAGATTAATAAATTTTACATTTTAAGCATTTTTCGAAAAAAGTTCTAAAACACATTGTGTGTCTTAGGATGAGGCACTTTTGATGCACTAATCTGCAATTAACAGTTTTTCTTTTATATAACTTATTTAATCAGAATGATGAAAAAGTCAGTAGAACGATTTATTTAACAAGTAATCAACCATTCAAATAAACAAAATATATTGAATCAAAGACACTGCACACAGTGCCATTTTAATTAATTTTAATAACTGACAAGGTATGTAGGTACTGGAGAATTTCACTTTATCCATATCAATTCGTTCAGACTTTTAAACTGCTTTTGAATACCTCTAAATATATTTTAAAGACGAAATTTAATGTTAGAAGTATAACTTTAATGAAAAGCTTTGCACACATGAACCATTTTAGTTAATTTCAATAGCTGACTAGGCATTTAAATACAAGAGAGTTGTATTAGACCTATATTAATTCGTTCAGACTTTTAAACTGCATTTGAATACTTCTAAATAGATTTAAAAGACGAAATGTTATAATTGGAGTATAATTTCACTGAAAAGCTGTGCACACAAGAACAATTTTTATTAATTTGGATAGATGACTAGGTATGAGAATACTGGAGAACTATATGTTATCAAATTCAATTCATTTAGACTTTTAAACTCCATCTAAGTACTTACAAACATACTTTAAAATTTAAATACAAAAAAAATAATTTATGTTAGAAGCAAAAATTCCAGTAAAAGCTTTGCACACATGAACAGCTTTAATTTGTTTTGATAGTAGACTAGGTTCGAATATATTGTAGAATTGTATTTGTTCCACATCAATTCGTGTGGCTTTAAAACTGCATTTAAATACTTCTATATAGATTTTAAAACCGAAATGTTATGTTAGAAGTATAGCTTTAATGAAAAGCTCTGCACACATGATAGATTTTAATTCATTTGGATAGCTGACTAGGTATGAAAATACTGTAGAATTATATATTATCAATATCAATTCATTTAGGCTTCTAAACTCCATCTGAGTACTTACAAACATACTTTAAAATTTAAGTAATAAAAATTTAATATTATGTTAGAAGCAAAAATTCCAGTAAAAGCTTTGCACACATGAACAGTTTTTATTTATTTTGATAGCAGACTAGGTATGAAAATACTGGGAAATTAAATTGTTCCTATATCAATTCGTGTAGACCTTTAAACGCCATTTGAATACTTCTAAATATATTTTAAGAGAAACATTTATGTTAGAAGAATAACTTCAATGACAGCTATTAATTTATTTCGATAGCTGAATATGTATGAAAATGCTGGGAAATTGCATTTTACAGATATCTATTCGTTTAGACTTTTAAACTGCATCTTTTTGTCATAAACATAAATACTAGAAATTAAATGACTGGTTCAAAATCAAACACATTTTCAATTTTTTTTGTAGTCACAAATTTCGTAGTGTAGTACACTTCTTCGGTGGCCTTAAGTCCTAGTTTGGTTCCCTGACAAATACTATTCAAAATTCCATCTGTAGAGTGAGGATATGTAAAAAATATTGTAAAATTTATTTAAGAAATTTACAACTCGTTGTTGGTGTTCGAAACAAAACTGTATTAACCTAGAATGGTGCTCTCTTTTTAAATGTTCAAATAGTGATTAAGTAATAAGTTAATAGTACCAAAAAAAGTTAAGAGACTTAATTTGTATTATAATATATATATATATTATTGAACAAGAAAAGAACCAGCAGAAGAATGTGAAGAAGGAGGAGGAGAAAAAGAACCATTGCTATTAAGGATATAAGGCTGAAATAGTTACAGGGAATAAGATAGACTTAGAATACAGTACAGTGGAAATGGCAGTAAGTAGTTGTAGTAGTAGTAGTGTTGAAAATTACCCGGTAATATAACTAAGTTTTGCCAGAGATTAAAAGAGATAGAGAGTGAGTGTGAAAAAAAACAGGAGTACAGACAAGTTAACGCAAGGACATACATAGGATGTTAAGATAAGTGTTTAAAGTGAAAAGAGTAGTAGTAGTAGTAGTCATAGCATAGTTTTATGTTTTTATATTAGCTTTAGAATTTTTTTCTCTTTTTACTACCAACAAGTAGGAAATGAAATATAAGAAGTTTATGGAAAGTTTTCTTTTCTAAACTCTGCAAGTTTTAACTAATTTTGTGAGAACTATCCTGGCCATAGAATAAATTTAATGATGTTTTAGTATTTTTTTTCTTAAATAAATTTAAATGGTGTCACTAGGCTTCCTGAGTAGTTTCTCTTTGAAGTACTTTATTTATTACATTTATAAATTGCTATAGCTATACTGCCGTCCTTTTTGTTAAACTAATCGGGATTATTGGAACATTATCTTGGGAATATTTTATTGGAAAATTTCTGAGTACTGGATTTTTTATAATTTCATTAGGAAGTAAATTATAAACTGCATTTCAATGAATTGATGGCTTATATCCAAAAGGTGCTAAAAAACACAATTTTTTAGGAGAACAAAAAACTGTTGTATTTTATTATTTCTCGATAATTTTAATATGATCTCAATTATGTATTCGAACACATATTATTTAGATTCGACAAAAATTGGGTTTTTTAATATAGCTGCTTTTGGATATACATAAGCCATTGATAAGTTGTTTAAATTGTTTTGTTTTCTTTGTTAGGTCGGCTAATTGTGGCACCGCCCTCGTATGCTATACATAATTCTCAAAAATTTCCCTAAAGTAACAAGGAAGACAATTAATCTACCTACGAGTTAAACCCTTTACGAATCTATGAGATATACCCTTTAACAATTTTGCTATTCACTACATGGGATCCAGTTTATTATTTTTTTTCGAAAAGTTTTTTCTAGGTTTATAACGTTGAAATGTCGCAAATTGTGCTTCGTTTTCAGCTGTTCCTACTGAGATTTTATCCTGGACTCTCTGTTTGATAGACACACACGCACACTACCCTCCACAGGGGCACGCATAACATGGAATCCTATAAATTCACAGCAGATTAGATTAAAAATTGTTCCCGCTAAGATTTGATCCTGGGCTCTCTGCATGATAGACACACACACACTACCTACCACAGCCCACATAACTTAGCATAAGATATATATTAATTCTTAAAGTCGGAGTATCTTATCTGTTTCCTGACAGCAATTGATTGATTTGATCATTCAATAGAAAATCTCTATAGATTCTTACTGGAAGCAAATCCGTATCTGAGACTGATAAGAAAAATGTTAATTGAAAATTAATTGATACTTAACTTCCTATTTC
This sequence comes from Eudasyphora cyanicolor, assembly GCA_963930755.1. NCBI lineage: Eukaryota > Metazoa > Arthropoda > Insecta > Diptera > Muscidae > Eudasyphora > Eudasyphora cyanicolor. The sequence goes on along the minus strand of OZ005734.1, from coordinate 342,697,289 downwards.
TTCAACACACATACTTCTTTACCTGCCTGAAGTGCAGATGTTTGAACATTTAATTCAGCTATATTGAATTATTCATGAAATGTTCAATTACAAACCCTAATTGGATCTTTAATGTAAAGAATTCATTGCATTTCAATTAATCTTTGAGAACTTTAGGAAAATTTCAAATGGAGATAAATGAAATAAGGAAAATTCATTATTAAGGCATAGGGCAGATGAAGTAGATAAAATACCAAGAAGATCAACGGTATATGACGTAAAGGAATTTCCTTAGAAAAAAATTAAATCGGTAAAAACTGAGATATTACGTTAGAAAATATTTGGAAATTATATTTGATACGATTTCTTATATTCTGTTTATAAAACATGTTCTGTTTTTGCACTTAGTTAGGCTCAAGATCGTTTTCGTAGTTTTCAGTATATGAAAACAACTTTATAATGTTAGAAAAAGCTCTGCACACATTCACGATTTTAATTTATTAGGATAGCTGAGTAGCTATTAAAATTCGAGAGATTTGAATTTTGGCAATATCAATTCGTTTAAACATGTAAACTGCTTTGAACACTTCTAAATATATTTTAAAAGCGCAATTTTATGATATAAGTTTAATTTTCAGAAAAGTTTTGCACTCATTAACATTTGTAATTTATTTGTGTAGCTGATTATGTATGAAAATACATAAAGGAGACACAATTTTCCCCATATCAATTCTTTCAGACCATAAAACTGAGTGTTTATGAATATACTTTAAAGTATAAATTATAAAAATTTATGTTTGGAGTTAAACTATCGCGAAAAGCTTTGCACACCTGAAAAGTTTAATTAATTTCGATAGCCGACTAGGTATGAAAATACCAGAGAATTTTTCTTTTTCCTATATCAATTCATTTATACTTTTAAACGGCATTTGAATACTTCTAAATATATATTAAATGCGACAAATTTTTTTCAGAGGTTCTACTATCACGCATGACAAATGTTAATTAATCTTCACATATGATAAATTATGAAAATACTGGAGAACTGCATTTTGTTTATATTAATTAGCTAAAATGAATTTATAAATATATTTTGAACAACGAAAAGATATGTTACAATTAAAATTTCCTGTAAAAGCTTTGCACACATGAACATGTTACATTTATTTGGATAGCTGAGTAGGTCTGAACATACTGGATAATTGTATTTTTACTATATCAATTCGATTAGACATTTAAACTGCATTTGATTACTTCTATATAAATTTCAAAGACTAACATTTAAGCTAGAAGTAAAACTTTTACGAAAAGCTTTGCACACATGAACAATTTTAATTTATTTAGATAGCTGAGTAGGCGTGGAAATACTGTAGCATTGCATTTTGTCTATATCAATTCCTTTTTGAACTCCATTTCAATACTTCTAAATATATTTTAAAGACAAAAATTCATGCTAGAAGTAAAATTTTGACGAAAAGCTTTGCACACATGAACAATTTTAATTTATTTGGATAGTTGGCTAGGTATGAAAAAACCTAATAATTGTATTTTTGTTATATTAATTCGTTTAGACCATTAAATTTTATCTGATTACCTCTAAAACAATTCTGAAGTAAAGCTTTGCACACATACAAATTATGAACATATTTGGATAGCTGATTAGTTGTGAAAATACTGGACAATTGCATTTTGTTTATATCAATTCGCTAAGGTCTATAAACTGCACATGAGTATTTCAAATACACTTTAAAAGCTACAATTTACGTTGTAAGTAAAAGTTCTAAGAAAACCATTGCACACATGAACAATTATAATTTATTTGAATAACTGACTAGGTAAGAAAATACGAGAGAATTGCATTTTCTCATTTGAGAATGTATAAAAATCCTTCAAAGTATAGTATATAAAGAAAAAAGTTTATGTTAGAAGTAAAGCTTTCGCGAAAAGCTTTGCACACATAACAAATTTTAATTTATTTGGATAGTAGATTAGTTGCAGAAATTCTGAACAATTGCTATTTGTCTATGTCAATTCGTTTAGACTTTTAAACTGCATTTGTGTGCTTCAAAATATATTTTATTTTTATTTAGGAAAAGCTTTGCACACAAGTTTAATTTATTTGGAATGCTGACTAAGTGCGAAAATACCAGAGTTGAATTTGTCCTATATCAATTCGTTTAGACTTTTAAACTGCTTTTGAGTGCTTCCAAACATATTTTAATGACGAAAGTTTGTGTTAGAAGTACATTTTTCACGAGAGATTTGCACACATGAACAAGCTTAATTTATTTGGAAATTGACTAGGTACGAAAATACTATATAATTTAATTCTTCCTATATCAATTCGCTTTTAAACTGCACTTGAATACATCCAAATTATATTTTAAAGAAGTTAATTTATGTTAGATGTAAAACTTTCATAAAAGCTTTGCACACATAGCAAATTTTAATTGATTTGGATAGATGACTAGGTATGATAATACTGGAGAACTGCATTTTGTCTATATTAATTAGCCACGCTGCATTTATAAATATATTTTAAACGACGATAGAAAAAAGTTACCATTACAATTTCCTGGAATAGCTTTGCACACATAAACATTTTATATTTTTTTTTTGATAGCTGGGTAGGTGTGAAAATGCCGGATATTATATTTTTCCTATATCAATTCGTTTAGACTTTTAAGCTGAATTGTATTACTTCTAAAAATATTTTAAAGACGAAATTTTAGGTTAGAAGCTTACATTCATGAAAAGCTTTGCACCCATGAACATTTTTAATTTATTTGTACAAATGACAAGGTAAGAAAATACCAGATAATTGCACTATATCTATATAAATTCGTTTAGACCTCTAAACTGCATTTGTGAGTTTATAAACGTACTCTAAGGTATAAATACTAAATACGAAAGATTATGTTATAAATAAAACATTCGCGAAAAGCTTTGCACACATGGACTATTTTTATTTATTTGTATAGAAGATTAGTTGAACAAATATTGGCCAATTGCACTTTGTCTATATCAATTCGTTTACATTTTTAAACTGCATCTGAGTGTTTATAAACATATTTTTAAGTATAAATACCGAAAGAGGAAATTTACGTTTCAAGTAAAACTTTCACGAAAAACTCTGCACACATAAATAATATTAATTTATTTGAATAATTTATTAGGTATTAAACTACTGGAGAATTGCATTTTGTCTAGATCAATTAGTTTAAACTCCTAAAGTGCATTTGAGCACTTATAAATGTATTCTAAAGACAACAATTTATGTTAGAAATAAAACTTTTCCGAAAAGCTTTGAGAATATATGAATTTTAAATTCATTTAGATAGCTGATTTAATGTAAAAATATACTGGACAATGGTATTTTGTCTATATCAATTCGCTTAGACTTCTTAACTACATTGAGCACATAAAAATTTATTTTAAAGTCGAAAATTTATTTTAAATATAAAACTTTCAGGAAAAGCTCGGCACACATGAGCAATTTTAATTTATTTCGATGAATACTTCTAAATAAATTTTACAACTGAAAATGTATGCTAATAGTACACATTTTTGGGAAAAGCTTTGCACACATGGAAAATTCGAATTTATTTGGATAGCTGTCTAGGTATGAATATACTGGAGAAATGTAGTTTGCCTATATCAATTCGTTTAGAATTTTAAACTACATTTGAGTACTTATAAATATAGTTTAAAGTGTAAATGCTAACGACGAAAATGTACGTTTGAAGTCAAACTTTCAGTAGAATAATTTGCATTTATTTGAAAATCATAATTTTGTCTGCAGACAACACGTTTAGACATTGAAACGGCATTTTTATATTTATAGAATTATTATGAAGTATGAGTTCACAGAGGATGGTTTGTGTTTTGGATGCAGTAAGTTACTTCTTCCAACTTTAACCTCAATCTTACTAGAACTGTACAAAGGTTATATGTATAAAACACAAGAACTGCACATTATTTTTATCAATGCGTTTAGACTACTAAATTGTTCTAGAATACTTTGGAAGAGCTATTAATACTTCGAATATATTTTTAGAAAAATTCTAGAAAATACTTTGAATATACTTCCAACAAATTCCTAGATATTCTTAAATAAGATACGTAAAAAATGTGTTTAATTGCCTTTACTTCTTTTACTTAAACTGTAAATTATTCTATAAATAGATTTATTTGTAAGTATAAATACTGCAGATATTAGATTGTGGCTATTTGGTCTGCTTGAGAAATACTTCTTAAACATTTCTCAAATTCTAGAAACAAAACTGATATGTACTTTAGAACAAATTCCATTGCCTCCCCTGACCCCACCAAGAAATGTTCCAATAATCACCGGGTTTAGTTAGTTAAAAACTAGAGGACAGTTTTTGTTGCACTGATCTTAAGAAAAATGTATTTATTATTCTTTACAAGGAGCCTAACTAAAAAATCGCACAAAGTGATAGTGGTAGGAAAATATGGCTATGAAACTCTTACCATTATAATCGTTTTGCAGCCGAAGTGGTTGTTGCAGAAAAACTGGTAGATGATGTCTGTCTGTTGGACGTCGGAAACGGAAATTTATTCCGATTTCAAGACTGGATTTGCTTGTGGCGGCAACAATTAAAGATGTTAAAGCTTGTTTTGTTGTTAGATTTGATTCTGTTTATTGCACTGGATTCTATTTTTGAATGTTTTATAGAATTGATACTTTTTTAGTTAATTTGTTTAAGTTAACTTTTCTTTAAAATTGCTGATGATATTTTGAAGGTTTTCTTTTGTTTTTTGTTTATTACACGTTGCCGTTGTAGTTCAGGTTGTAGAATGGTGGTATTGACGTTTAGGAAAGGGTTGTGGTTAGGGCAGGATAAGACAGGAATTGTGTCTAGTTTTTATTGAAATGTATGTGTGGCTTTTTCAATTTCTTGTCGAAAATGACTGACTTCTTTTGGTCAATGATTTCTGTGATTTGATTGTTTGATATGGAACTTTTGTGGTTTAACAAATAGTTGCTTTGTTATTTTTTTACTTTTTGATAATTTTTGATTATTTAAGTTTAATAGTTTGTTTTTGCTTTTTAGTTTGTTTGTTTTTTGCTTTCTTTACGATAAATTCTACAATAAAAAGGTAAATGTTTTGAAACACTGTGAGATTAGTTATAAGAGTTTGATACGAGAGTTTGATTTTTGTCTAAAAAGGATTGTCAAAAAGGGTTTTGCTTCAGTATATTGTGCAATATAGACTTTTGCAGGTAGGATAGGACCTACTTTGATTGAAGGTAATATTTTTTAAACTTGTATTAAATGTCTAATACACAATATTTTTTCTATTTCTATATATATATATAGCTAAATGGTTAAGTTTGTTTGTTTTTTACTAATTATGTTCTAGAGTAAAATTTTGAAACTGTAAAGGGTATAGTTAGATATATAAAGTTAGATTAGATATATATATATTTATTTTCTGTAGAGAGATTGTCAAAGTGAAAATTTATTTGATAAAGGTGTTATATATATATAGGTAGATTTTAGAAAAAAGTGATCACGATTTGCCGTTTTGTTTCTAAAATGTAGAAATGTAGATTGTCCAGAGTGGGGATTGATTGATTGATTAGCAGAATGTGGAGGTGTTTATCGTTCTAAATACAAAATCACTTAATGATTTTATTTGATTGTTAGATTGATTGCAGATTTGATTCGAAATAGAGAATCGAAATATATTATATAATACTAGTATATATTATCTAGTATATATGTATGTATATATTCACGCTAATTTTGTATTGATTGTCAAAACGCGTACTCTTGAGTCAGTTTTCCACTTTTATGGGGCGGGTGGGTCTAAAAATAAACCCTTTGACTGCTATCTTTTATTGATTGATTGAATGATTGATATCCTTCTTCTTCTTCCAATTCTTCGATTAATCTAAATAACGTTTGTTTGTTTGATATTTCACTAAATAATTTTTGCTACAATATTGCACTACATACGGGATTTCGTGTTTTTTTATTCTTCAAAGGATCGAAATATTTCACAAAAGTGTGGGTGTGTGTGTGTCTTTACTAACTATAAAGTCTAAAAATGATTATCGGTATTTTTTAAAAATATTTTTATGTATACTTAGTATATGTATATTTTCTACAAATATTTGAATTTACATCAATTGACTTGGTTTATATTTAATTCTTGCGATTTCTGATTGCTAAAATTGCCTGGGATTTCTTGGCTTTTTCGGGGGGTGGAGGTCGGTTTAGAAAAATTCTAAATGTGGGGTCTTTCGAAACTTTTCTTTGTGAGGTTTAGTTACACAGAGAAAATTGTTAAAAACTTCCTCAACAACCTGTTATTTTGAATAATTGCCTTTTAAGTTTTCTTAGTTTCTGGGGATTTTTTTCGCTAATTAAAATTTATTTTTTGTATTTTATAACAAACAACCTTTGATTTTTTTTTTCTTTCAATATTTTACTCGTTTCTTTTTCAAAAATTAAACTCTCTCTTTTTGTTTTTCCGTCTTTCTTTATTTCTCTGGGGCTTCACAACTCTGGTGATTCTTTTTAACAAACTTTCAAATTTAATGGTCAAGCAACGATTTGTATTTAATTTCTCAATATATGTTTTGTCGTTTAATGTCGTTTGTGTATTTTCTTAGTTTTCTAAGGAAAATTGGAATCGTTCTTTGAGGAGCGGGTGCTTGGAACAAAGGAGCAAAGGATTTGTTTTGGACCAGAAATTTGTTTACCACTAGTTATGAGTTGACTTGAAGTTGTTGTCTAAAAGCTCTTTGTTTTGTTGTAGAGATTTGTTTTTCTATAATCAGTAATCAAAGGGAAAAAAGGGTATAGATTTCAGACACTTATTAGGATTTTTGTTTTTTAAAGAAGAACTTTTTGGAAATCATATAAATCAAAAGAAAATTAACTAAAGAATCAGTTAATGAAAAAAACATTGAAATAAATAAAAAATATATATTAAAAAAATTATATTTTAACCCCCGACTGATAGTCCTGGTTTATTATAGGCTCTTAATTATGCAGCTAAAAGTTGAAATTTTCAACCTGTAAAACGCTAAAATCTTAATTATTTTTGTTTCTTTATCAAATCTCTACAATATTATTTAAAATAATTTGCACACATGGGGAAATAGTTTACGTGTTGAAAGCCTTTTTAAACAGTATGTATAATCATGTCTCGGATTTTCATAATCAATTCCTTTACTCATTATATGAGCAAATTATTTTTTTTAATTGAATTAATAATACTTATACAGCCCATTGTACTTCTTCAGACATATAGCGTCAAAATGTTGTTGAACGGCTTTTTATTAACAAAATAACAGCTATACGAATTTGTATGTGGTACATGTACACTCAAGGAAAAAAATTAAGTTATAAAAGTTAAAATCTTTAACCTGTAAAATGCTGAAACCTTAATTTTATTCTTTAACAAATCTCTACTATATTATTAAAAATATATTGCACACATGGGAATATTGCTTATGTATGGAAAGCCTTTTACAGTAAACAGTAAATACCATCATGTCTCAGATGTTCATAATCAATTCGTTTACTCATTTAAAGAGGAAATTATTATTTGAATTGAATTAATAATACTTATTAAACTTCAAAGGGATTTTTAAATGAATTGAAATATTTTAAAGTTTTTAGAATTTAGAACCTTTTTTCTAATGAAATTTGTTTAATTTAAAATCTGTAATAACTAAAGTGCTATTTATATTCAAACTCTTCTTAGCCATACCAGTGTGAACCAGACTAGAACCTATTTTCAAGAACTATAAAACTGTCGTCGACATACTTAGTAAACTGACCAAGCCAATTTTCAACCAATTTTATTATCGACATTTAAATTAATCATTAATATTGCAAACCAAGTCATATTACATTTATAGAGGAGGACATATTCTATGAATAAGTACAGAAAACAAGTAATACAAATTTTAAAAATTCGAATTAAAGTTTTGATAAAAATATTTTGTTTGATGTTGGTCAGTTTATGCCACATACTTTTGGTATTTCTAAATACTATGTTTGTTATCCTGGTAACTCTTTGATATTAGATAGTTTGAAATAGTTTAAATGGAAAACTCGGCAGTAGCAGAACAAAATAATTAATATTTATTGAAAGATTTGAGACAAAGCCTTGGCGGCTTTGAAAAAGGAACATTTTGTACTAAAATTTAAGAAAATTTTCTTAATTTAAAATAAATTATCTTTATTTGAGGCATGGAATGAAGTTATTACAAATATAAGGACGACTTTGTCTCATACTTTTAAAATAAGGATAGCTTTTCTCTCTGTTCATACGTCGTAAACTGACCAAGTCTATTTCCGCCCAAATGTAATGCCATGATTTACACTGTAAATCAAGTTTAATTATTACAGTTTTCTTAACTTATGAGAGAATGGAATCTTCTATAAACTAGTAAAGAAAAAATAATAAAAATTCGAATTGAAATAGAAATGTCGATAAAAAAAATATTCATGGAAATAGACTTAGTCAGTATATCGCTGAGAAATGCCGTCGGCATACTGCTTAAACTGATCATGTCAATTTTCGAAAAGTTTTGTTATCAACATTTAAAGCCATGATTTACAGCGTAAATCAAGTCGTATTATTACAACGTTTTCTTTCAATTTATAGAGGAAAATATTCTATAAATTGAGAAAAAACATACATTTTAAAAATTTATTTAGAAATTGATTTATTTAAAGAAATGGAGAAATGGTCAGTTTATGCTGTATGTCTAAATTCACTGGATTTTATCTTACTCCAAATTTTCTTGAACAAAAATATTTATCGAAACGGATAAATGGTCAGTTTACGCTCTTTACTCTTTACTCCATGGTTGGCTCTTGTGAGAAAAGTCTCTCCTTAATTTAAAGATTCGAAGCACAATATTGGTAATCTTTAAAATAAGTAAATTTTATAAATATTACAAAAGAAGACAATTTCCTTAATATTTGTATGTAATTCCCTAATATATGTTTTCTTTATTTTAAGCATGAAATATATAAATTATAAAGATTTCATTGGCTTAGCTACAGAAAGACGTCTTTGACTTAGATCTTTAAAATAAGAAGAGTATTTTTCTATTTGCGGATACTACATGAACTGTTGAAGGTCAATATTAGACAAACTTTTGTTATCGAAATTTAAAGCCATGATTTATAGCGTAAATCAAGTCATATTATTACAGCTTTTCTTTAAACTTTAAGAGGAGAAAATCTACTATAAGTTATTTAAGAAAACAATATTAATTCAAATTGAAGTTTTGATTAAAATTTCTATCTAACTTTACTTGGTAAGTTGAAGTATAAAATCAAGCTTTGTTAATAGTCTAGGGGTCAACATTTTTAATGGTTACCTATGAGGTTTTTTGGCTAAAAGGTTGCTAAATATGATCTCCCTATCAAAAATTAAAAAGAACATATATTTTTGGGTTTACGAAATTTTTAATTGCTCTTGAACGGCTGAACCAATTTTTACAAAACATAAGTCGTTTGAAAGAGAATTTAACAGTCCTCTTTTGAGAATTTTCCTAAATAATTTATAATTATTTTTTCGATTTTTTTAACGTTAGTTAAAAAATTAATTCGAATATTAATCTATGAATTTTATTTTTGATTACAAAGTTTATAAAATGTTGCTGAACGGTAAAATAAGATCTCGCTACCATTTATTTTTTGAAAAATTTTGTTTCCAAAATTTTATGGAGATTTGAATTCACTCAGAATTTATTTGGTAGAAAAGAACATGTGTTTCATTTAAATTTTTAAAAAATTAAAAAAATATCATTTTTTGTTTTACGAAATTTTCAATTGTTCGTGAATGGCTGAACCGATTTTTACAAAGTTTACCTTTTTACAAACTTTAGTTTAAAAAAACCGATTTTTATTAGAATATACTACAGACTCTCACAAATCCAAATCAGGAATTGCATTTTTGGGGACTCAATATTTGTGTAATACCAAGGTAGGTCTGACAATTTAACATTTTTATTCTGTTTCAGCGAAAAATAACTGCGTGTAAAATTACATGCAAAGGGAATTTAAAACTCATATGTGCAGAATGGAAAGAAAGATATCAAAACTTGCCAGACCTAAGTACCTTAGTATTTCATCCATAACTTTTACAAATATTGAGTACTCAAAAATCCAATTACACTTTTGGATTTGTGAGAGTCGGCTGAAGATTTTGCTGACATTAATGCTTTTTAAAAAACGTAAACTATGTAAAAATCGGTTCAGCCGTTCATGAGTAATTAAAAATTTCGTAAAACCCAAAAATTAATATTATTAATATAATATTAATTTTTTTAATTTTTTTTAATAATTTTGGGAAACAAATTATTTTTTCACAAATAAATGACAGCGAGATCTTATTTTGCCATTTGGCATTTTTTATAAACTTTTTAGTTAAAAATAAAATGCATATATTGAGTGAGTCCCCAAACAACCAATTACAGTTTTGGACTTCTGAAAATCAGTTGCATATTTAGATTACAGTAGTTTTTTTAAAAAAAGTAAACTTTGTTTAAAGCGGTTCAGCCGTTCAAGAGTAATTACAAATTTCGTAAAAACCAAAAATTAATATTATTAATTTTGTAAAAAATCAAAATCCCATAAAATTTTGGGAAATTTTTTTTTTTCGAAAAATAAATGTTAGCGAGATCTTATTTAGCAATTTTTAAAAACTTTTTAGTCAAAAATAAAATTAATCGAAAAATGAATGAATCATTAAAAATTCTGAACCTTATAAGAACAATAAATTTAAAAGGTAAATTAATTAAAATTAACAAACAAAACAACTATTAATAAATAAAATAAATTGCTAACAAAATAATAATTAATAAAATAAAGTATTTAAAAATATATATACAAATAAGAAGTAAAATAAATTTTAAAAAATAACTATACAAAATAAGAATTAATAAATTTTTAAAAATTTCTAAACTAATAAATAGTAAAAATTTCTTTTTAAAAAAAAGTTCTAAAAACACATAAAAGAGTTAAAAAAGAAATTGTATATATTTTTAGTAGCAATGAATGAAATTTACCAATTAAGTGTAGTCAAAGGTTTGTTGGTTTTAGTTTTGTTTTGCTAAAGACGAAGTGTGTTTGTTTTTGATTTAAAGATTTGCTTAGATTTCTTTAGTTTTGTTTAAAGTTTTTTTTAGCTTTTGCGGCAGAAGATTTGTTTGTTTGTTTTAGATTTCGTTAAAAGATTTCACAAGTTCTTTTTTTGATTGGTAAGATGACGAAAGAGAAGTGGTTTTTCTTTTCTAAAATTAGAAAACAAATAAACAATTACTAAAAACTTAATGTAATTTTAAGTTAAAAATTATAATATATTGCACTGGTTTTCGGTTTTATATTTATTGTCTAATTGTCGTTGTTAATGATTTTTGTTTTTTTTTTTTTTGTTTCTTTTGGTTTTTATGAATTTTTTGAGGTTTTTTGCTTTTTTGTAGTTTTGTATTTTTTTCGAGTTTAATAAAAATCACTTGTTACTTTATGACGAGTCAAAAAAGGAGTTTTTTTGAACTTGGATAAACACTTTGAGTTTGTTTTTTTGTTAAGGGGAAAAATGTGCTTTGCAAGTCTGTCTGTAGGTTTTGTTGTTATTGTTTTTTTGTTTATAATTATGATTCGTAAAAATTTATATTTTTTTCTATGTTTTCAGGTTTGTTTTATTTTTGTTAATGACTTTGAAGAATTTGGGTAAGAAGGGCACACAGCACCGAGAAGAAATATGTATTTCATTTGAGCCTCTGTGGAATTACTAATAAACATATGTGTGCCTAAGCATACATGAATACATGTGTATGTGTGCGTAAGGGTGTATCTGTGTGTGAGGTTGGCCAGTTTCGTTTTCTTTAAATAATTACCAGCCTAGCAGCAGTCAGTCGAGTTGAATCGAGTCAAGTCAAACATTTAAGGTTTTGTGAATGCTTTTTGAGGAAAAGAAGGCCTAAAAGCAGAATCTTGCTTGTTGCTGTTGTTTTAGTTGTGAATTCATAAGAATGAAACTATTTTTGGCCTAAACTGTGCTGCCTCCAGTTCGTTGTGGCCGGTTCACAATCATGATGTTAAATGGCGGCGACGGTTGTGGCGGTGTTGATGATAATGATGACTTTGAGGTTTTTGCTACTTCTCTTCTCTCTGTCTCTTGGTCACCCTCTCTATTGAACTCTTATTGTCTTCGATTTTTCTTGTAGTAGTTGAAAAAAAGCGGCCTTTGTTAAGTACTTGTTGGGTTTTGTTGCTCTGCCTCTCTCTCTCTGCCTGAGTGTGTCTCCGCTCAATGAATTTCTTGGTGTTTTTTTTTTCTGGCTGGCTAGAGTAGGCGCAAACCTTCTGTCCGTCCATCCGGCCGTCTTCTTATAGGCCGTGTACGACGTTCGTTCGTTAGCCGTTGACGGGCGGTCAGGTATTTCTTCTTTGCTGCCGAAGTACAAAACAAAAATTCAGCAAAAGGTATGTTGCCGTTGTTGTTGCTGTTGGCTTAATACTTTTTTGTTTGTTCCCTTTGCCTTGCCGTAGACCAAACGTGTTTTTTCCGTTTAGGCCTCTGTTACTCCACTCATACCTCTTGTTAGGGCATTCAAGTGGTGTTTATTCGCTCCCTTTGGATTCTTTTTCGTTTTTTCGCTTTTTTTTCATTCACTCTTGGATAATTATTTTCATGCCGGTTCTTTGGGCCACAATTCATACATATACAAGCGAGACTCCAAGTGTTTTGTTTCTTTGGTTAGGCTTTCAAGTGTGATTCTTCTTCTTCTTTCTGACTGTTTCTTCCTTCTTCTCATATTTCTTTCTTGCACTCTTCATCTACGTTATTGTCAGGTTCTGTGGCTTACATACTCGTTCGTTCATAGCTACATACTCGTACATACGTACATACATATGTACCTATCTACTACAATTCATTCTAAGGTATCAACGAACTTTTGCTTTTGTTGCTTTGCTCCAACACTGGGGCTTGAATGAAGGTTGACTCTGGCCTGCTATTGTTAGACTGGAGACCGGAGACTAGGCTTCTCTTCTCTTTCTCTCTTTGGGTCTCTTGGTTGGGTGTTGGTGAATTTTTTTTGGGGATTATTGGTTTGCACGTTGTCAATTTTTGTTCGGTGTTTCTGTTTTACGCCTTATTTTCTTGCGGCCGCCGCTGTCCGAAATTTGAGTGAATTGAAAGCGGTTTTATTGTTTTTTTCAACAACCTGCGAGTTCCTCACACACAAAACAAAAAAACAGCAAATGTAAGTAATTATTTCATTTAATACACAAGGCCTGGTTAAACGGTTTTGTATTCGCTTTTATTTTCGGTTTGGTTAATAAGATTTGGGCCCAAGCAACAAGCAAGTTGAATGACAGAGAGCTTGAGAGAGAGAGGCAGAAAGTGACGTGAGAGAGAGCGGCCGATTTAGGAATGCCAAAAATAATATTTTATTATCTACACATTGTTTTTGACTCATAAAAATACGTCAAATAAAAAATTCCAGGAATTTTTTTATAGCTATTTTTTAAATACCAACATATTTTAAAGTCTCTTCTTAAAAATAAAATACCTATTTGATTGTGTTACAGAAAAAGTTAGTATATATAATTGAATTATTTTTTTTAATTGTATTCTTTTAAATAGTCACATATTGTAAAGTATTCTTCATTTATAACAAACAGATTATTTAATTTTGTTACAAAACAAATAATATAAATATTTTTTAATTAAATCTTTTAAATGCAATGTTCATTTTAATTGAACATTTGAAAAATATTTAATAATCACAAAAGCATTTTAGATACTTAGATAATTTTTTTTAGATAGTTTTAGAATTTAATTGAAATTTTTGAAATATTTAGAGAAAATTTAAGTTTATGATTTTAAAATTCAATTTTAAACAAGACTCCAAAAATTTGTTGTGAATTTGAAACAAATTCAGACAATATAAATGTCAAGAATACGAGTATGTATAGATAAGTATATTGCAAAAACCACCCAAGTCCATTTTCGAAAAATGTTGTTATTGAAATTTAAAGTCTCGATTTACAATCTCCTTTGCCACTATCAGTTTAAAAAAGTACATCTTCATTTAAACATTTCTATCACTATAAGTTATATATAAGTCTATAGAAAAATTATGAAATTATGATTATAATTATCGTGTAAATCAGAGCTTAAAAGTTCGATAACAAAACTAATCGAAAATATACTTGCGTCAGTTTATGTAGTATATGCAAATTGCAAAAAGGTAGTTTTTCAGGAGAGGTGATCAAAGTTTGATGATTTTTTTAAATTTATGTGGAATTCCTTTGTAATGGAAATCGAATGACCTGTACTGTTTTGTGAATAACTTTTGATTGGGTTGACGGATAAACACCAAATTTTGACTGAATATAATTTGGAATATTTAGAAATTAAAAATGCAATTTCCCTAAAAACATGCTAAGTCGACTTAGCATGTTTTACAATGGAGGTATCGATATGTATTTACATGGCGACGCCTTCATTCCATAGCATGCCAAGTCGACTATGTATGTTTTTAAGGAATTTGCTTTATTAAATTCTAAATATTACAAATTATAATTAATGTAATATTTCGAACTTTTTCATTATTAAATATTTCAAGCTCGAGTTGCAGTTTTTATATATCGATGGCTAATATCCAAAAGCTGCTATATTAAAAACACCAATTTTTTAGGAGAGCAAAAGAACTGTTTAATTTTATTATTTCGCGATAATTTTTATATAATATGAATTAGGAATTCGAAGGTATATATTATATACATATGTATACGTAATTCACACCATATAAAAATTATCGCGAAATAATAAAATTTAACAGTTTTGTTGCTTTCCTGAAAAATTTGATTTTTTAATATAACAGCTTTTTGATATAAGCCATCGATATATAATATTTATTTTCCAATATTTCGGAAATATCATTGAATTCCGGAATTATCATTGAATGAATGTTGTTTAAATGTAAAATACAACAAGCAATACTTAAAAACTACTGTATTATTACTACTTTCGTCATATAAAAACCAGACCTCGAGCTTGAAATATTTTACGGAAAAATTAATTCCAAATTAAATTCAGTCAAATCATAAAATTGTCATTAAAATTTCACATCTCTTTGAGCACCTCCCTGAAAATCTACCCGTTTCGACTTAGCCTACCCACGTCATTCCCAATATTAGAAAAAGGGGGTTAATAAAACTAGAATACGAAAATATTCACTTAATATAGAGACATTGAAGACATGAGATTAACTGAATGTAATTAATATATAAATATTATTCACATATCCTTTTGGTTCAAAGTCAGAATGGCGTTTACGCCACTTTCAAAATAAACAGTTCATGTAATTTAAAAAATGGTATACAAAAAAAAACTTGATTCAATAACGAAATGGGTGTAGTGAATGATACATATGTTTGTTTAGATTTGAAACTGTAAACCACATTGTATTATTTATTAATGAAGTTGTTCAATTTATTGAAGTTAAGTTGAATTTAGAAGTTATTGAATCTGAAAATTTTATGAAAATTTTATATTAATCAGTAATTTAATAGATTACTTTTTGTATGCAAAATTGCCTGTGTAGTAAGAGAGATATCGATTGAAAGAAGTTTACAGTTAAGTACACAATTGTTTTTTGTAGTAACGCTTAAAAAATGTACAAGCTTTAACATTATATAGGGCAAATGGTCTTGAGCGGGAAAAATATTCTTGTTATAAATCAAAATAATTTGATCATCAATTGAATGAAAACGCAATAATAAAAGGTACACGAACAAACTATGGAATTTCACAGAGAGAAATTTATGTTTTTGAAGAAATACTACAAACTTGCAAAAGATTTAATGAAATTGTAAAGTTCATAAAAATTTATCAAAATCAAAAAAGAATTTCCAAACAAACCTATTTTCTGTGCAAAAAAAGATTTTTTTTTATATACAATATTTTAAAAAGCGGCTTGCACACATGAACAATTCTAATTAATTTGGATAGAAGATTAGGTATAAAAATACCACAGAAGTGTACTTTGTCCATATCAATTCGTTTAGACTTTCAAAACGCAAGTGAGACATACACTAAAGTATAAATTCCAAAAAAACTAATGTTCATTGTTAGCACTACACATTCCTCGAAAAGTTTTACACACATGGAAATTTTTAATTATTTCTTCAGATAATTAAGTATAAATATACCGAAAATAAAATAAATATTTATTTATATCAATTAGCTTAGACTTTAAAATGCATTTGCAATGTATTTTAAATACGAAAATTTATGTTGAAGTATAATTTATGTTAGAAATTATGTTAGAAGTATAATTTTGAGGAAAGCTCTGCACACATCAAAAACTTGCATTTATTTGGAAAGCCGACTAGGCAAGAAAATGACAAGAATTACATTTTGTCTATATCAATTCGTTTGAGCTTTTACACTGCATTTCTTAAGTATAGATTGTTGTGAAGTATGAATTCAAAGAAACTTGGGTAATTTACTAAATATTAAAGTATTTTTTCATTGAAATCATTAATGTAACAGATTTTAAAATATAGGCAAGATTAACAAAATTACGTCTAAAATATTTTAAGAACAGTGCACTATTTTTTAAATAAAATATTGTAATGAAAAACTGTTAAAAATATCTAAGTCTTTGATTACTTCTAAGAACAAATTTTGATATCAGTAAACATAATTTAATTTTATATAAATCTGTGATTGGCAGAACCTTGAGTAAGAAAAATTCAAAATTTAATTGAGAGAAAAGATGGTTTGGCTTTGACAAATTTTTTGAAAAAAAAATCTTTTCCTTCATGTTTTTCGATATTCTCACGGTAAAACTATTGAACGGAATAAAAGTCGTATGGTTAATGTTCGATTGATTTCCTTTGTGTTGCAAAGACCATTCCGAGTATTTTAAATATCAAAATTTTACAAAATGATTGATTTTAATTAAAACTGTAAAACACTAAAGAGAATTTAATTAAAAGTACAATATTTTCGAAACGGATGATGATTGGAACTTTAAAAAAATAAGTTAATCATTATATTTGGTAAGTTTTTAATGCAGTTTTACGCAACATGTAATACAAAAGATATAATAAAAAAAATATATCTTGTTATCTAAAAAATTAAGAAAAATCTAATAATCTCATTTCGAATAAAACATTTTTGTCATTTAAAAAATTCCAAATATACCTTAAAAAATGAAATTAAAATATTACAAAATATAATTTTCTCGTATTAGTTCAGTAATTTATGTGAATGCAGATATTGTTCCCAAATAAATGATATCCGTTAGAAGTTTTTATGAATATTGAAAAAATTTGTTCAAACACTTCTTTGATTCAAAGAAAGTTTAAAGTTCTCAGCCAAAGGAACTTCTTCTTCATTTTAAATAATATTGTCTTAACTCCAAAGAACGTTTCTTACAATAAAAAAATGTTTCTTTGGAACAAAGAAAATAAAAAAATGTTTCTTTGGAATAATAAAAAAAATATTCTTTAAAATACAGAAATGTTTGTTCTTTCAAATGAAAAAAAATTTCTTTGGAATGAAGAAAATGTTCTTCAAAATAAAGAAATGCTTCTTTGGAGCAAAGAAAATAATCTTTCTTCTGTTTCTTTGGCACAACGAAAATGTTGTTTAAAATAATGAGAATGACCTTTAAAATAAAGAAATGTTTCATTGGAACAAAGAGAATGTTCTTTAAAAAAATAAGAAAAAGTATCTTAAAAAATGTTTCTATTTAAATATATTACATGGAAGGTTTGTCAGAAATTATTATAGGTTTTTGTCTTTGAAAATTTAGCTTTGATTTTATTAAAATATATATATATATATATGTATATATATTTTAATGGAAATAAATATACACTATTTAGTGCAATTTTATGAAATTGGTTTGATTTTTAACAAAAAATTCCAAAATAAAAACTTTTTGATCATTTTTCAACATACATAAATAAATATGAATTTAGAAATGAATATTAAGAAGATTGAATACAACAATAAAAACTTATTTATATTGTCAATTATAATTTTATAAGGGGATTTTTTTGAATTATTTGAAAAATAAAAATTTTAAAGAAAATTATATTATTTTCTTTAAATTTATTTTTTTTCATTAATTCATTTATTTATATAAACTTTACTATATTGGCTAATAATTAGCGGACAATTTAAATCAATTTATATCGAAAATATTTACCTATTTTAATTTGAAGAAATTTTGAAATTTATTAAAAATTTTTCACTTTATAAAATATATACATTCCGTAAAAATGTATGCAGTTTTTATAAACCTTTTTTTTTTAAATTGCTGTATAAAGTATTATTATTTTTTACATATATTAATAAATGTTAAGGAAGTGTGGAATTTTAAATGAATATTAGACTTAATCATAAAAATATAATATATAAAAATATACTACTTTTTTGCAATAGACAGAAAGTAAATGAAACATATGGTCTCGAACCAAATAAATTCTGACTGAATATATAGAAGGTTTATAGAACGTTTTTTTATATCGAAAATCACGTTCATAAACCCATTGCATATTTTATGAATACGGCTCTATACATAAGTATATATATATTATTTATATACATACAGACATTTTGAGTATGTTTTACATGTTACATAAATTGTAGAATATTAGGAGTGTTTGTAATAATTATTAAAAATGTAAGAAATACGAATAGGTTTGAGGGAAATATATATATCGATGGCTTATATCCAAAAGTGGCTATATTAAAAAATCCAATTTTTCAGTAGAGCAAAAAAATTGTAGAATTTTAGATATTTTTTTTATATAGCCACATTTGGATGTAAGCCTTCGATATACTGGAGACTTTGTAATTTTAAGAAAATGTATCATAGGGCTTTTCACGAAAATATTGTAATTAAAAGCTCTTCAAAATTTCAAGCTTTGTAATACTTCTAAGAAAAGTTTTAAAGACAAACTATCTCAATAACGAGTTTGTAAAAAATATTAATATAAATAATAAAATAACTATTTTCATTTAATTTAATATAAATCTGTTGACAAGTCAATGTCAGAAACATGAAATAAATAAACGTCAATTTTAAAAATTTAAAAACAATTAAAAAGAAAAGATGATTTGGCTTTGATATATTTATCAACAATTTAAAAAATATGGATATGTTTGAAGGAACTATATATATATTGGAGACTTTGCAATTTTAAAGAAATGTGTCATAAGGCTTTTTATTATAGATAAGAATATTTAATTTGAAATTTTTAGATTGAAAACGTAGATTGATAATATACTTTATAATTCGAAATTGTAGAAGATTCTCTGTAAATTTACTTAAAGGGATTGAATAGCAATTTTGTAGATATTTGTATGTAAATACGCAAAGTAATGGTACCTATTGGTAGTATAGAGAATGCATAGTTTTTACAAAACGTCAGGGAAACTTATTGTTTCAGATTTGATGAAATATATCAATTTAAATAATATACTTGTATATTAGAGCGAAATTTTGCAATTTTCTTAAGTTTATAGTAAGAAACATTTTCAGATAGGGATAAGTACTGGAAGTTATGATAGCTAATGCAAGTAAATGGAAGTTCTAGATTAGGAGACCTATGTATGATAGATTTTAGATAAAAATATTGAAGTTGTGATAGGAACTTTAAATAATGTAAAATTCAAATCTAGTTTAAAAAGATTAGGTAATGTTTATAGAAGTTAAATTTCTTAAAGGACAAATTCTAAAGTTTTTTTAAAGATTCTACAAAATTGTTGCTAATCTTTTAGAGATAGATTACAAAAATTGTGATAGAAAAATCTAAGAGCAAAATACAAGAGATGTTTTGGTAGAAAGTCAAGAAGAAGTGAGTAAACTTTTAATATCAAATGGGGTTTTGACATTACCCGAAACTTGTGGTGAATGTTTTAAACAAAACATTTGCAGAACTTTTAGATATTTATCACATTTTCAATTATATTTCTTGACTCATTTTTAGGCATAATGGATATACGTAATCAACCAAATATAGGTACTCGTATTTTCATTCAAACCAGTTTGAATTTCAATTGCAAAAGTGAAGATAAAAATTGGCACTGAACCCTTTTTCTGTGGGGGACCTTATAAAAATAAAACACAGATACACCCTTACACACACACACACACATAGGCAGCTCTAAATACACAGAGTTGCACTTCAAATTTAAGATTGTCTTAAAACAAAATAAATAAATCAGTTTGTTTCGTTTTTTTTTTGGTTATACGCACAGATCGTTTTCGTAAGAGAGAGCGAAGATCGAACTCGTTGTAGTTAACTGAGAGAAATGGAAAATAAAGTTTTGTAGTATTATTTTTTGAAAAGGAAATTCCGCGTGTTTTTCTTGATTTGGTTTTATGTTTTTTTTGTTTGCTATTTGCAATTGTTATTTTGATCAATTATAATGCGTATGGCTTGCGGTGGTTTGTTTAAACGAGAGCGTTTCAGCGACGACGTAACGTACCGTACGTTGTGTTTAATAAGAATGAGATTTCGGAAATGAAAAGCAAAGTGTGAAAAACTTCTCTTCTAAGTTCCGAGTGTTGTAATGGGAAAATGGTTTGGTAACTTGTTGTTGTAGTTGATTGTCGCGTTTTGTTGGCGGTGGAATATTGGTTAAAAAAAACACAACAAATATATAGTAATGGTAGTATATAGTAGAGAGGTGGTGGTTGTTGTTGGTCGGTTGGTTGGTTGATTGGTTTTTGCGTGTGAAAGACGAGACAACGACTGACGACGACGACGACTGACTGACTAAACGGGACGACCGGTGTTGCTGCTATTACTGCCGTATTCGAATTGAACTAAGCTCAACTTTGATTTTTCGTCGTCGTTTCGTTTTTGTGGAAAATGTGGATGATTGTAGCTGAGGACGACGCGCGAGGCTCGTTTCAAACTATGGAGTGGAGTGGTGGTGGTGATGGTGTTGAGAGTGAGCGGCAACGGCGGCGGCAGCAGCAGAAGCGGTGGTGGTAACGCCAAGAGAGCAAGAGAACGCGTGGCGTCACAGTGTAAAGCTGCTGCCTTTAAGACTTTTTTGGTGGGATGGGGGAGGGGGGGTAGATGAGGGGAGACGCAACTGCTGCTGCGGCGTTCTTCTTTTCTAACCTTAGCGGCCAAAGAGAGGAGTACGCTACGTTCCTTTGCACGCTGGAGATGTTGAATGAAGCTAATGATGATAATGATAATGACGTTTATGATATTGTTTTGGCTCTCTCTCACGCACACACACAACGCAACACAACACTCTCTCCTCTAGCCAACAAGGTTTGAAGTGATTTTTGTATTGTTAACTTTTTTCAATTTTGTTTTATTATTTTTGCTAAATTTTTATTTTTATTGTTGTTTATAGGAATTTAGATAATTACTTTTCTTGTTGTTGAAATTGTAGTTTAGCTATTTTTTTCGATTTATTTGTTTTGTTGTTTTTATTTTATTTTTGTTAAGAATGATTGTATTGACTGATTGTTGTTGTTGTTGTATAATATAGAGCAAAACGGCGGCGGACAGAATTTGGAACGGGTTAAAGCAAAGACTGTACGAAGACTGAAGTAAGAACGACTGGCATTCTAAGGTAATATACCTACTTTTTTATTCGGAGTATTTGTGCCATCATCGACGCCAGCGTAGACGTTCACGTGCTCAGTCGACGGCGGTGAAACGTCAACGTCCTCCTCGTGGTTAAATGTCCGTCTGTCCGTCCGTTTGGACTTGTTAATGTTTTCAATCTGTTGCTGCTGCTTGCGTCGACGCATTAAAGCAAACGCCAAACCTCACACTCATACTACAAAACACTCTCGCACACACACACACACACAGAGTGACTCGCATTCACTTGCAAACACAACAAAACCATGTTGGGATTGTTTTCCTTCTTGTTGCTGTTGTTGCTGCCGTTTTGTTTGATTTTTATGAATCTGTTGAATATACACGTCGGAGTCGAGAATCGTCGTATCCATCCGTCCGTCCATCCATCGTTTGAGGCCTCTTCTCCACTCGTTTCGTGCTTAAAACCCACAAAACATTTGTGCGTGTGAGAGTTTGCCCATTTGGGTATCCATGTGCTCTTGCCATCCATCGTGTTTTTGCCTGCCTTTTGCCTTTGCTCCTCTCGGAACACACCACCGCCACACGACCATACGAAACGACATACACACATTCCATTTAACTCTCCTTGCCAAGCAAGAGTCGTAGTCGTGTCGTCAGTTATCACACGGCCAACACAGCAGGTTGCTCTTCTAAACCACCATAACAAAAATGCACAAACGACGATTCGATTGCCCGACTGCTGCTGCCTGTTGATGTGTTTACCCCCATACTCTGCACTCACCACCGCCATCAACACCTGTGTATTACTAACTGCCATCCCACCATCCTGTGATTGTTGTGTGTGCTCTTTTCTCAGCTCTCTCAGCAAATCCAATAGAACAGTTTGAAAACATGAAATTCTCCAATTGGAAGGTATTTTAATAGAGACCACAAGAGAAAGATGGGAGCAGTTTTCCCACAAACATAACAATAGAACAGTTGAAAACAGTAAGTTCTCCCATTGGAATGTATTTTAATAGAAACCCATGAGAGTGTGGAAAATGTTTTCTTCACTTCTTATAAGTCATACTGTGATATTCTCTCTGCCATTACAGTTTAGTTTGTTGGTCACATTTTTTATTCATACAGGTTGTTTATGATGCACTTTGCAACTGAATGGATGTGTTGTTGACTGGCCCAATTCGAGCAGGAAATTGGTAGGAAACAAAAGAGGAAATGTTTTTTCCACAATAACCTAGATTTGAAATGCCGATATAGTCTCGAAAATCAGTTAAATAAAGTTAAAGATATACAATAGAAGAGTAATAATGACAATAAAAACAACAACAACAACAACAAAAACAATTGTTTAATTCTAATAACTTATAGAATTGTATAAAATGCAAGCAGAGCCTCCGTTTTTTACTAAATTTGTAAAAACCTAGGGACATTCTTCAAAGGGTCTTCCACATTATTGCGGATCGGGAGGAGGAATATGGACTTGCAGCGAACCCAACAAACGCCGAGTACCGTAGAACAATCTACCAGCTGTATAACATATATCTTTAAGGGGCAACGAAGTTAATTTTACTGAATTTTAAGTCCAACATCCTGAATTGGGCTAATAAAGTAACAGTAGAGCTACATATCGATACCTCCATTCTAAAACGTGCTAAGTCGACTTAGCATGTTTTAAGGAGATTGCATTTTTAATTTCTAAATATTCCAAATTATATTCGAACAATTTTGGTACTGGTCAATCGATTTGCTTTATAAAGGAATTCCACACTAATTTAAAAAATACATCAAACTTTGATCGCCTCTCCTGAAAAACTACCTTTTGTACTAAGCATTGTTTAGAATGGAGGTATCGATATGAATGTCCTCATAAACTGGCAATAGTACTAAGCATTGTTTAGAATGGAGGTATCGATATGAATGTCCTCATAAACTGGCAATAGACAGGTTGTATGATGAGTCCACACATATCATACATACATAGCGATGGTTCCAAACTTAACGGTAGGCTTGGTCTCTGGATCTACTCGAAGTACCTATTGATATTTGTATCTCGCTGGCTGCCGGATCACTGAAATATTTATCAGGCGGAAAAGTTGACTATTATGATGGAGCAAGCAATTATGATCGAGTTATAGTTATCAAAAAAGTGAAACGTTCTTTCGTTATCCAGTTTCTCTTATATTGTCTATCGTGACAGATCACTTCAAGCTCTTCTTGAGAGATAGTGTCCTTAAAACAACAGATGATGATCACGAGTCAGGAAGTGTGTACATTTCAAACAGATATATCATCCATATATACACGCAGAGAGAATTAAGGCCTTGAGAGATAACGTTTGCAGGAGCTGCGAATACGAAGATGAGAGCAGTCGATTGTATTTATATCTCTGATCTGCGGAGACGAACTGTGGGAGAGGTTGTTTTCGTGGGGTAAAATGTATTATAATATAGCTACACTGAGATAGAACCTTAATATCTGTAATCCTATTGAAGGTATTACGTGGGGGTAAACCCTATTCTAAAAGACGGGGGAACATATTACCTTGGAAGTCTGCCTAGAGGTGAGATCAGTGCTCGTTGGAACAAATCGTGTGTTGGATTGTTGTTTTCCTTTTCTCATAAAATCAAGGATTATTATGGACCAAATTGCAATGGAGGCTAAGATATTTGTTAACTCCACTCGAGATATAAAAACAATATTTCCGAGAAGCTTCGCTTAGGCCGCACCTCCGTAAATTTAAATATAAGCGATCTCAGCAAACGATTGCGAAGAGTTCCGGAATATGAAAGAGGATAAATATCGATGTCACTAACATAGGGAGAGAATCATCGTTTAAGTTTTTTCAGTGAGATTTGGTTATTGTGTTCGTAAGCAAATACTGGTAGTCGCTCCCTTTCCAATGGCTATGGAAGTCGGTGGGCGATGAGCGACCAGAATGCCGTGAAAGAAATGTGGTCGTTGTAAAAGTAAGGCATAGCATTCCAAACCAGGAGACTCATATGGACGTACGATAAACCCTTTCGCTATCTTTATACTGCAAACAAGTAAAAGCGTTAAGTTCGGCCATGCCGAATCTTATATACCCTCCACCATGGATTGCATACAATTTTATTACTGGAAACATCTTTGGATATGGAACAAATCATGAAACGATTGTTTTTGTTTAGTAAATTAATAAAAAAACGAGTGGACTATAACAAAATATGAACTGATTTAAAAATTAAAAATTTTACTGCGATGAATTCTTGTCTTAATTAAATACAAACTGCAAAGATTCAGTGCTTAAAAAATATGGTATTTATGGCTTAAATACGTATGTATATTTTGGAGGGACCTCTATATGGTGACTATAACAAAATATGAAGCGATTTGTAAACTTTTTGCTTTGATGAATTCTTGTCAAAATAGAAAACAAACTGCAAAGTTTCAGCTAAATGGCTTTAAAAATGTGGTATCTATGGCGCAAAACCCGTATTTTGGAGCGACCTCTATAGGGGAGCTATATCAAAACATTGACCGATATGTCCCATTTGCAATCCCAAACAACCTGCAACTATAAGAAATATTTCTACCAAATTTGATCAACCTAGCTCAATTATTACGGACTGTTGCGTGATTACAACACACGGACGGACAGACGGACATGGCTAAATCGTTTTAGAATTTTACGACGATTAAGAATATATGAACTTTTTGGGGTCTCAGATCAATATTTAGAGGTGTTACAAACGGAGTGACAAAATATCCCCAATTCTATGGTGGAGGTTATAAATATTGCATTTCCCGAACTAAGATAGTAAAGGTGCTAAGTCTTACTATGTATGTTTATACCCTTCCCTGTTTCAGGGTATTATGTGTTTGTGCATTTGTTTGTAACACACAAAAGGAGACGAGATAGACCCAACGTTTATTATACCGATCGGCTTGGAATCACTTCCTAAGTCGAATTAGCCATGTCCGTCCGTCTGTAGATGTAATAAAAGTGCAGGTCGTATTTATGGTGCGATTGTGATGAAATTTAGCATAGTGTTCTTTTTTGACCCAATGACGAGCCCTATTGAAAATGGTGTTTAAAAAATAAAAATATGTCATGCTGCTTCCAAACAACTTCCATCTCGATATAACTAAAGCTGAAGTCTTTAGGAATCTACGTCAAAAGAAAATACTTAAATATCTCTCGTAGAACAAAAGTTATGACCATTCGAATGCAAGCACTTTTCGTTATTTTTTGCCATAGTTTTGAAGATTTTTCAACAAAATTGCACCATATTTAACATTCCACCAAGTTTCATCAAAATCGGGGACCATCGGCAATTTTTAGGTACAATTAACGCCCATTTCGGTTATGCACGTAATAGACAAAGCTAAATTTTCCAAACGATTTTTGTGCAATTTGAAAAAAAAAAGATTTATTGATCCATTGGCTGATACTACAGGGTGGCGCAGAATGAGCCAATTATTATTCTTTCTTTGTTTTTTCAGCATTTTGTGAAGGAGACTTGGGGAATTAATTATGAATCGAACAACGTACAAAAATAATTGAATTTTTCCGAAATTTTGCGAAAAGTTATGGAAAATATGCTAAAAAGAGCACGTATGTGCGAAGCAGAAAATGGTCATCACTTAAAGGTTATCATTTTTTCAAAGCTAATTAAAAAAAATATAATAATCGCATAAATAAAAAGTTATAAACAATTTAAACCATATAGTGTTTCAAATTTAGAACAAGTATATGTGTGCTTATTTTGTTCCATCAACGTGGTGTAGGGTATCATATAGTCGGCTCCGCCCGACTTTTGTCATTTCTTACTTGTTTTATGTATGGTATGTGGACATACCATACACTCAGCGATTAAGGATGACAAAGGATGAATTTTTTGGGTTTTGGTTTCCAAATCGATGTAAAAATAAATAAAGGCAAAATGTGAACTTTCTCATTTAGGTCCCGATCTATGTCCGGCTCCGGACAACTACTACAACTCTAATGCAGAGAACAAAGCTGGAGACAAGTATATGACAACTCTGCACATGCTCATCAGATGATCGGAAATTATATCAGTTGAATATGAAAGAGTATAAATATGGTCAACATCATCAGAAGGGGAAATCGAGTACAGCCGATAATTCAGATAATTTTGATGGAATTCTCCTACTTTTGTTGTGACATCCATCGCTCTATAAGGATCAAGATACAGCAATTCAATCTCGGACTGGACAAAGAGATAATTAAATCAAATTTTAAATTTGTGGAACTAAATCATACTTTAAACCAAGAATTAAAGTGGAACGCAATCGTGGCATTCATATAATTATTCCATTCGCCTGGCTTTGACCCCTCCAAAAATATCGAACAGTTTCTTCTAATGCATAAATAAAGGGGAAGAGCGATATACACTCCCTCCCCTCTGTGAAAGTATCATACACATTTAGAGAACTAAATAAAAAGGGGGACAAAGAATTATAGAGCTCCAAAGCGTAAGAAACGAAAATAACTCTCAAACGAATTTAATAACGTAAACTCGTAGTAATGCATTTTTACTTCGTATTTTGCTCACGATTTATTTGGTTTGTGAAAACGCATATATCGGGGGGTCTTCGTATACTCGTACTCGCCCTCAACCCCAAATGTAAACTCCCGATAACCCACTACTCTACCCCCGTCGACGAAGACGACGACGATGAAAGCAACAATTTTAAGCCAAAGGGCCAAATCATAGGTGGTAGCCCTTAGTGCAGATGTTGTGTCCACTCGTTTCTACCTTTGACCCATTTCAAATCCAACATTTACACCTTCGTGTGCAAATATGTTTGATTTCGTCGTCGAATGGCATGCCATACATAGAGAGAGAGAAAGAGTGCCGTCGTGGTAGATGATTTGGGTAAGTAGGTGGACTAAAAAGAGGGCCTCCAAAACGTATTGTGTTGTTGGCATTTTTAGCATGCTCATATGTTTTTTCTTCTTTGATTTACCGTTCGTTTTATTGTTGTTTTAGGTTTTGGTTTACCTTTCGTTGTTCTTGTTGTTGTTGAAAATCTATTGTTATTTTTGTTTGTTTTTTGTTTTTGCTCTCCAACACACACACACACATACACTTCCATACAAACGGAGTAAAACAACAGCACAGCATTGTTACTGTCTCTGTAGGCCAAACAAGGACATCGTATCCTCGAACATCTCTCTCATTCGCAAACTAGAACGAGATGGATGGCTGCACACGAATTGCTATGGCAAAATCCACGTAAAAACCCGAAAAAATACAATAACTGTTACACCTGCTTCGAGGAGAGTCGTCAGAGTCACACACACTCACACGCTCGGGCACCCACACTCGCCGATAGATTAATACTCGGGGGGTTCTATCGAGAAACGATGTCTGACGCCAGAGAGTGGCCCGAGCAGTCGACCGAACCAGGTGGCTTGGTTAGGGTGGTTGGGGGCGCTTTGCGAAGCACCCAAAACGCACGAAGATATTTCGGAATACTCAGGTAAACAGAATTTCAGTTGTTGCGCTTTTTCTCACTCACCCCCAAACACCGCGAGAGTAAAACAACCCCTCGCACGACCTAGAAATCAGGAAAACTTCGTGTCTTTCCGAATTTTGACAGTGCGCAGGTCTCTAGTTCACTTCACATTCAACACATGATGTGTCACAGATTGACGGTTGGGGGTGATTGGGTGGTGTTGTTGAATGTTGTGTGGATCCCATAAGTAATTTTCAACTAGTTGCAGCACATAGGGTAATTGAGTTTGACCCCATTCCTGCTCTCTCTCTCTAAGTATTTGATGCAACAGTTAAATGGTATAACAGTAAATTGTGGACATTTCCACAATTCCCCTTTTAAGAGAAATGCTTGCCTAGACTCCACTCTTTTGCAAACAGCCTGGGGAAATTTTGTAGTAACAGTTTTTCCAAAAAGCTTTTGCTGTTTACATTTACTAAAGCTTTAGAGAAGTCTGTCGGCAGACAAATAAAAAATATCTTATCTCGCTATAAAGTTTCTTATAGTTAGGATAGTTAAAATCTATTACGCAGTACCAATCGCAAAAAAAATCTGCGCAAAGTCTGGAAGGCCCACATCGTAGTACCTATTACGGTCTAATACAGACACAAAAAAATAATAAATTCGTTGACGGGGATGCCTTCGCGTTCCGATGGAGCGGGGTTCCCCAATCGTCCTACTGTCCGTCCGTTGGTCTTGGCCAAAGCCGACCACACCAAACATGGTGAAAATTTCCCCCCAGTACTCACAACAGGTGGTATGGTGAGGGGAAAACGTCATGACCGACCTCAAAATGGAAGCACAATGAGCACCGGATAGCACTCAGATTTTTGACGAAGTTGGAGGCTGTTGAGGTTTCGGCTCTTACCGAAAAACAAAAAGAGTCACTTACCTGGGCTAAAGGCGTCATAGATGCTTCTAAGGCCAATCAGCCGGCTGAAAGAGCCACAAATTCAGCTGTGTTAACGGCTAATAAAGTCAAAAGAATCAGATCACCTGATGAACCCCTGCCTTCGAAAAAGGACAAATGGAGCCATGTACAATCTGCCATTATGGCTCATTACCTCGATGTCCGAAGAGAAATGCCGGGCAAACCACCAGTCTGCAACGATGCAGGATGGCATCAGGGGAGAGTAAAGCTCTTATATTTCGGTGATGCTAGATCAGTAGATCTGTATAAGGCTGCTCTGAGTCGAGCGGGTGAGGTGTGGCCGGGTGCCCAGTTGGATGTTGTGGAAAAAAACAACATCCCTAGTCATCCTAGAGGGTTACAGAAGAGCCCTCCAGCTCGGATGACATATTAGAGATAATAAAAGATTTCAATCCTGGTCTGCCGACCCATAATGTATCCACCTCCCATTTACAAAGTGCAAGTGCAACCCTACAATATGGTTTCGAGACTATAGTCTTGAAAGTAGACAAGCGGGATATAGCTCCCACTGCGGAAGGCAGAAGGTCTCCAGTTACATTCCTTATGAAACTGCAATACCGACAACTCTCCTCAGGGAAGTAGTAGAAGAAACAACGTCTGACGAGCTCGAGCTGATTATTGGCGCAGACACGAACGCTCATCATACTATCTGGGGTGGTACGGATATAAACAATAGGGGTGATTCGCTTTCTGAATTTATTCTAACTACCAACCTAACTATTTGTAACATTGGCAATAAACCGACCTTTACAATTAAAGACAGACAAGAAGTACTAGACGTAACTTTTGCTACTGACCGGGTATCAGACAAAATTATTGGGTGGAATATACTGGACGACCACTCATTCTCAGATCACCATTATATAGAGTTCAAACTCGCCGTAAAAATGCCTAAACCTGCTGTCCACCGAAATGTGAGGAAGACAAAGTGGCACCTGTATGAGAAGAATTTTAAAAAGGTCCTCAACTCTTAACTTCTTTATGAACCGAATGACAAAGCCGGTCTGGATAATCTGGTCGAGCAGATCACCACATTATTCAATAGTTCCCTTGAAGACGCCTGTCCAAAAACAAGGTACAAGGGTAAAACTAAACCCCAATGGTGGAAAAAGACCTGCAACAAGCTATTCATCAAGGCGAAATCTACTGGAGCCTTTAACGATTGGGATGCATAGGGCAACTCAATATCTATAAGAAGGAGCTTAGGAAGGCGCAAAGACGCTCTTGGTATTCCTTCTGTGGCAAAGTGAGGTCTCCGACGCCGCAAGGTTGAGGTATTTGCAAGGCGAAATCTACTGGAGCCTTTAACGATTGGGATGCATAGGGCAACTCAAGATCTATAAGAAGGAGCTTAGGGAGGCGCAAAGACGCTCTTCGTATTCCTTCTGTGGCGAAGTGGAAAAGGTCTCCGACGCCGGAAGGCTGAGGAAGGTACTATCCACTTCGCAGTCGTAAAGTGTACTGCTCGACACACATTACCCGGGTAACTCATCAGAGATCTAGAATAAGCTGGGCTATAAACAGCTTTTAGCCCTTCAAGTCACCTGAAGCAGACGGCATCACTCCAGCAGAAATGCAGAAAATGTTAAAGTACATTATCCCCTGGCTGCAGAAAATGTATGTAGGCTGTATTAGGCTTTCATACATCCCGAATCGATGGAGGGATACCAAAGTGGTATTCATACCCAAAACGGGGAAGATATCGCACACTAGGCCAAAAGACTTCAGACCAATTAGCCTATCCTCTTTCCTATTGAAAAGTCTGGAAAGACTTTTAGCTTATTTCATTATGCAAAACATGGACACAAAACTCCTGTCGGGGAACCAACATGCTTACAATAAGGGAAAGTCTACAGAATCAGCCCTGCATGAACTTGTGAGCATTATCGAATCGTCCCTACATTTCAAAGAATTCACCATGGTGGCGTTTCTTGACATAGAAGGGGATTTTAACAACATACACCCAGATGCGCTAATCGCGGCATTGTCACATCTAAAGGTGAACTCTAGCTTGATTAGACTAATTCAAAGACTAATCAACAGAAGACCCATAACAGCATGTCTAGGGTCCACAACTCTTACCAGGTGTGTAAACAGAGGGACCCCACAAGGAGGAGTACTGTCTCCACTAATTTGGAATCTAGCGGTGAATGAAATCCTGCTAGATCTAGAAAGTTGTGGCTGCAAGGTCGTGGCATATGCGGACGACCTGGCAATCGCAGTGAGTGGCAAATTCGAAAATATCCTCCGAGATATTCTACAGGTGGCTCTGAACGAGTTGGCTAGATGGGCCAGCTAAAATTGTCCATTGGATATATGTATAGCAGTGGCTCGTCCAAAACTGTTATACGGCATTGTGGTATGGTGGACGGCAACTGACACAAACCAGCTATCAAGGATTCAGAGAACTGCCTGCCTGTGCATAATCGGAGCGTTAAGGACTACAGCGACTGAGTCTCTACAAGCCCTTCTCCATATACTGCCGATTAATGTTGTGGCGAGAGAAGTTGCAACCAAAGCGGCACTAAGATTAAACTGCCTTTCAATGTGGAGGTACAAGAACTACGGTCACATGAGGATATCAAAGTGTAGTGCTATGGTAACCGACCGAGTGGATTATATATTAACGGTGCGCACCTTTGAGAGGAACTACATCACAATGATACCAGACAGGGATGAATGGGATGGTAGAATACCCGGAAATAGAAACCATCTTACTTCCATAGGGATGGTTCGAAGATTGATAAAAAGGTTGGCTTCGGAGTACACTGTGAAGAACTTAATTTGGATATAGTTCACAGACTACCAGATACCTGCAGTGTCTATCAAGCCGAAATAATGGAATTATGGGAAGTCGCCAAGTGGCTGAGTCGGAACATAGTAACCAACACTGGCGTTGTCATTTACTCGGACAGCCAGACTGCCATCAATTCTCTGGAGGCCACATCCCTAAATTCACAAATAGCCCTCGACTGTCGCAGATCTCTTAACGAGATGGCTGAGCAGTTTAATATACACCTCATATGGGTGCCTGGGCATAGGGATATCCCGGGGAACTGCAAAGACGATGAACTTGCTAGGAAAGGGACGACTTTACAAATTCTCGAAGAATTTGCCTATATTGCTGCGCCACTATCCACGTGCAAGCTTTGGCTTAGGCAAGAGGCAATCAGGCAGTCCAACGACAGATGGACACAAATCGGCACCTGTAGGGTAGCTAGACAAATCTGGGCAAGGTATGACCTGAGAAGGTCAACATATCTCCTCGCACTAGAAAGGAAAAGATTGTCTACGTTAGTATCAGTTCTGACGGGACACTGCTTGATCGGCGAACACGCCAAAAGATTGGGAATTGACTCTAATGACTTCTGCAGAAGCTGTGGATATGAGGAAGAAGTGGAGAGCATTGAGCACTTGCTATACGACTGTCCCGCTTTGAGTAAACGACGACTGGACCTACTGGCGTCGGTCTTCCTAGGCAGCCTAACAGATCTTTCCAGTACCAATATTCGTGCTATCGATACATTTGTATATCAAACAGGTTGGTTTCGATGAAGGGAATTTTAGACCGTGGTACCACTAGGGACCTAAACTGGTCTATGTGAGCCGAAGAAAAAAAAAAAAAGAAAAAGGCTGCCACCCTAACCTAAACCTAAAACAAAATTGCCCAATCTCATTTTTCAAAAATTAAAAATTATCCTACATCATTTAGTCCAAAAGTAACGACATATAAATAACATGACCAAAGCCTAATATTTAAAGGCCTGAAGGGGACCTTCCCTATTTGGGCCATACAAAAAATGTGCTCTCATTTGAGTGACCATGTAAACATTGGGTCCACTTTCGCATTCGCCTTCGCAAAAATATATTTCAGTATTCGCCTTCATTCGTTAAAATTATCTTAACCGTTACATACATTTTGAACATATTAATACCAATGAAAACCTCTGCTACTTCTCTTCAAAAAAGTTGAAAAAATATATGTAAGTCTGTCCTTGTGGTAACAAGAGGTCAATATAGAAAACGTCCTTAATACTTGATTATCCTGGAAAAGTATTAATTCTGGCCGTTAATTTTATTTGTACTAAACTATTACTCGTTTTCGCATTCGCTTTCGCAAAAACGCATATATCACTATTCGCTATCGCATTCGCAAGAAATATAGTTTAATATTCGCTTTCGCTAAAGTCACATTCGTTACATATCTAATCTGCACCAAATTTCGGTCATCTAATTAAATTATTGTAGATTGTAGCGTGATTACAACAGACGGATGGACCGAAGCACATGGCTAAAGAGAATTATAATTTTATGACCATAAATAATATAACGGGATCGCAGATAAATATTTAGAGGAGTTACAAACGTACTGACACCATGAATATACCCCTCATCCTATGGTGAATGGTATAATACGAGATAATTTTCCTAACTTTCCATTTTTCTGGCGCCTTTCCATTTACTTCGCTCCATCCGAGCTTTGCATCTAAAGGGTGGTTAAATTGTAAGGGCCGATGTTGAATGTGAACCACATTTAAACGTCAAGTTCTTTTCTCCATTTCATTTGACATTTCTCAATTTCAGACTAACTCAATTTGAACCATGGAAGGATACACAATCGAGCAACACTTTAAAGTTTTTTAAGCCTTTTACGAAAATGGGCGTTCAAATCATAATGCATTTCGTGCACTTCGCGATGTTTTTTTGATTAGCATAATCGATCAAATGTGTCCACAATCGGGAGAATTGTGCGCAAATTTCAGCAGGAGATGTGAAAACACCTGTGCATGCTCGCCCAGTTCGTTTGATGCGGCTTATGGGCTGGCGACGTCATCGGGCCATACTTCTTCGAAATGAGGCCGGTCAGACAGTTACTGTGAATGGTGTTCGCTATCGTGAGATGATAACGAACTTTTTATTACCCGAATTGGAAGATATGGATGTGGACAATATGTGGTTTCAACAGGACGGTGTCACTTGCCACACAGCTAACGAAACAATGGCTCTTTTGCGCAACAAATTCAATGGCCGTGTTATCTCACGCCGTGGCGATGTCTGTTGGCCGCCAAGATCATGTGATTTGACACCGTTGGACTTCTTTCTTTGGAGTTATTTGAAAGAAAAGGTGTACGTCGATAAGCCAGCAACAATTCAAAGGCTAAAGGATGAACCTCAATTATGCCTTAGCGTCATCGAAAATTTGGACCATCGGATGGAGATGTGCCGCCGAGGTCGCGGCGGCCATTTGGCCGATATTATGTTCCATACATAATTGAACCATACCAATATTATCATAATAAAAAGAAATTACAATAATTTCCTAAATAATTTATGTTTTATTCAAAATCAACATCGGCCCTTAAAATTTAACTACCCTTTAACTGCAACCCATCAAACCCATCAATATTGTTTTAAAGCATTGCAAATTTAGTATATTTTCATATTTGATTAGCTACTCACCAGATTATCCATTGATTTACAGAAATATTAATCAGAAAAATTAGTGATGAACACTTACCTAAAAAGAGAGAATAAACATAAAATGATTAAAAATAAATATTTTTGAAAATAAATACATAATATAAATATATATATAAATTTAATACGCTACTCTTTCGACGAATATACATAGGGTCTTAGGTCACTACCTTCATGTTTGAAACTTTTGAAGCAATGTCATTGTTGAATCAATCTGAATTATTGAGGAAAGTTTAAATAAAATGTTTCTTCAAATCAATGAAGAAGAGCTAAAAATCGGGGAAATGCTTCTCCAGTTTAATGTCCGAATTTATCAAAATAATTTCGCATTTCGCAAAGTTTTGGTTTGGTCCTCGTTTGGGTCACCCCACAAGATTCTTGTTGTTTCCCCAATGGTTTTTACTATTCCATAGCGTTATATGGGAGTTGCTGAACCCATGTTTTCTGTTCAGACCGCGTAGCTCCGAAAGGTTTTGCATTCTCTAGGTTTGTAGTTTGCAAGTACCTGTCTCGTGATGCCAAGGCATTTGCTTTCTCATTTCCTCTTACTCTGTGCTGTATTCAGAGTATGCGTTAATCGCCATTTTACAATCTAAAACTGTCCTTGATTTAACTGTCCTAGACGTTATTGCCTAGATAGCCATTTGGATATCTGTAATATTTACATTTGTTGTTCTTTTGTTAGCGCTAAGCTAGATCACACGCTCTGTAATTGCTAGGACTTCCGCTTGTAAGACCACACGGTCTTACAAGCGGACGGAATAAAAGTTCGGTTTCCGGTTCTTCGACATAAAGTCCCAGCCCCGTCCTTTCCCCTAGTTTCGCACCATTTGTATAACAGCAAGTTCCAACAGGTGTCTGTGCTAGGGTTCCATCAATCCAAGATTGTCTGTCTGGTATTAGGGTTTCACACTCAACAACTATTGATGTTTCAGGTATTCTATCAGATACTGATGCTGTTAATGTCAGTTAAATTCCCTGTCACTAACTCAATTAGTTTATGATGATATGGCCTGTGATCGCTTTCGATCCATTCAACACAATGTAATGTATAAATTCAAAATTTTTAGCCAAATCAATTGAACAATGTGTTCTCCAGAGCATCAGAAAGTGACATCGGTGGAGACTTTTATATGGGGGTTTAATGAACATATGGACCAGCATGCTACATTTTCAATAGGGATCGCCCCTAGTATAAGAAATATCTATACATGTAGGAAAAAATCCAGTGTGAAGCAGTTCCTACATGTTTGATGTCCAAAAAAGTCCCCGGAGAGACAAAAAAGTCCAAATATGTTTATATGTAATACAGTGGAGTGAATAAATGCCTAAATATTGAATATATTAGGCCTTAAAATATTAATTTACAGATTTTTTTATTTTATAAGTTTTTTAACTTCTATGGACTTTTTTTGGGAAATCCAAATTTGACATCCCGTGCTCTAATTTTTAGTAGTTCAGACCTAAAATATTTTAATTTATTGATTTTTATACCTCCGAAGATTTTTTTTGGAATCCTAGAGAATTTCCTCTCATTTGAGTACCATATCGTTTATCTGTGGGCCTTGGACCTTGAACCTTGTTTGAGGGCCTAGGGTCCAGGCCCCGTTGCGCTACAGTGCATATTTTTTTTTGCATTTTCATGGCCATTTCGGATGTTGTGGTGTGTCCGCGAAAGTGGAAATTTGACCCCAAAAAGCAAAACTTTAAACGGCTATACAACAATAATTCGAGCTAACTTTGCAAAACCCTTTGGGGGTTTTGATATTCTAGTGGTGGTGTACTATCGTCTCCAATTGGTCTCGTTCCGGAAAGATTTTCTTGTTGCACAGTGTTATTAGAAGTGTCGTTAATAGCTAAGTCTTTAATGAGCAAATGATTAGTCCTAGTCTCTGATGGGGCTGCCAGATAAGCCTTCAGACAGACTTTTGCATGCATTTTTAGTGAACGCATTGTACGCATTTGAAAGGTGGTACCCGTTCACCTTGTCAGTGTTGGTCAAATGACAAATACCCGCTGATTGTCCGGGACCGCTTAAAGGCCGTTCTCTATCCGCAAACCGGGGACCCGTCCGGTTACCTACAGCTCGGCAGGTTGGAATACACCATTGCAACAACAGCCAGATAGTGATCGTATGCCGATCGTTAAAATTAACTATGGGTCTCTCTCGTATAATTTAACACGTTACAACCAAATGCACAAAGTCATAACATACTGTATATCAGTGTTGTTTTGGGTATAAACATGACATGTAGATGGCGCTTCAACAGAACTCATTATGACCTAATGTTGAGTAGAGAGTTCTCTCAGAGAACATTGCACTTTATAATACTATCCCTTATAATACTATCAACCGGGTTTTGTTTAGACTTAACATTTTAACTCATCCGTTTTAACTCTTTTAGATGTAACTTTGAACAAAACGGGGCTTCTACTTTGTTTCGAACTCATGTTCAGAAATCTATATCAAATCTAAAAAGAAGTCAAGTTTCTGATACGAATCTCTCGAAAGCGAGTTCCACAAAACAAAAACCACCCAGTGCAATAAAAACTTCAACCAGTTAAACCATATCAATTCTTCAGCAATAAAATTAAGACTTACATGCAATTATGAATAACTTCTGCGGAACACCATTTTCAAATCATCTTCCTCAACTAAACAACATCACGCCACCAGAAAATCAAAAAATTGAAAACCAACCAACCAAGTAGATCATTTTTTTCTGCCAAAAAAAAAAAGAACGAACTGAAAAAAGAAGAG
This sequence comes from Eudasyphora cyanicolor, assembly GCA_963930755.1. Taxonomy (NCBI): domain Eukaryota; kingdom Metazoa; phylum Arthropoda; class Insecta; order Diptera; family Muscidae; genus Eudasyphora; species Eudasyphora cyanicolor. The sequence continues at coordinate 342,660,025 of OZ005734.1, read as the reverse complement.
TTTGCAATTCCTACCATTATTGACTTCAAATGCTTTTGTTAGAAGCAATAAAATTCCTCCAAACAACCATCACTGAAATTCATTATCACGAGCAAAAAAGAAAAAAAACAAACTCGTAGTCGAATCAAACTACGTAAGTACGAGATACGCGGCGACGTACATAGAAGAGGTACAATGGCCACATTCAGACAACGTAAGTAAGTACGTAAGAAGTTTATAGCGACAGAGGAGAAAAAAGCAACAAAAACAGCAAAAATATTACAAAAAAAGTATGGTTTATGGGCGAAAAAAGTACAGCACCAAACAAAACTATGCGGCTCCAACAACGAATCGAGTAGTGGTATTAAGACAATAACTCTGTACAATGCTCGCGCGCATCGCTGTTGCCAACTTCAGAGAGGAGCTTGCTAGCTCTGCAGCAAGCAGGCAGGCAGGCCGACAGGCCTTGGTAATAGCGTGAGCTGACTTGGTGAAATGCAACATTTTTGCTGGCTTACAGCAGCGGCAACGGCAGCACCAGTTAGGCACTAACTCCAGCAACTGCAGACGGACGGACGGACGCACAACAACAACCAGACAACGAGTAAACCAAGAAGATGGTGTACACCACCACCATCATCATCTTCATCATCATCATCAAGTACATGAAGAATGTGCTGTGCTGAGTTGTGTCTGTCTGTCTTCCATGCCTTCTCCTGCCTAGTTATAGAGATGGAATTACAAGATTCTTTTTGCTGCATTGCATTGCAATGCACTGCACTACAACACTGCAGCACTGCCATTGCAACAAGTTTTACTTGTGGCAACAAAAGAAACTAGTTTTTGGCCATTGTTGTTGCTGCTGCGGCTGCCAATACTAGTTTCAAGTGCAAGTCCAAGAGCAATGCATGCAACAGACACAACACACCACACCACATCACACAGCAACCAAACAGCCAAGCAACCTACCAGTCATCCATCCCAACCACCAGACATAGAGTGTGTGGTTTGCATGCAACAAATACGACAGACAACACAATAAAGCAAGTCGACAAGAATAAATGTAGGAAGACAACGACAGCAGCAGCAACAACGGTGATGAAGATGATGACGACGTGGGGACAGACGAACAACATTGCCAAATTCCTCAAAAAAGAAACAACTGCAAACGAAGATTACACTGTTCACCGTGAAAAGGTGATATATACTCGTACATTCCAAATTTGCAATAACTGACATTCAAAAATGTACATTATTTAAGGGAGTCCAATCGGACGCCTCCTTTAGACAATTGAAAATTGTTTGTAGATGAAACTACATGTCAAGGATGGAATAATGTTGTTGAGGCCCCATCATGCTCCTTGTAGGAACAACATAAATCTATGATAATAATGGGACGCCACTCAAGGCCATTTGGCCGGTTCAATCATGTTATAAAATTATCCGAACAATTATTCAGTCCCTGGACCGATCTCACCAGGGAAATTATAAGATAACTGTTGTAACTATATGGTCATATGAGAACCACTAACAGATAACCATTATACATATCGATACCTCCATTCTAAAACATGCCAAGACGACTTAGCATGTTTTTAGGGATATTGCATTTTTAATTCCTAAATATTCCAAATTATATGCAGTCAAAATTTAGTGTTTATCCGTCAACCCAATCAATAGTTATTCACAAAACAGTACAGGTAATTCGATTTGCATTATAAAGGAATTTCACAAGAATTTTAAAAATTCAACAAACTTTGATCGCCTCTTCTGAAAAACTACCATTTTCAACTTGGCGTTGTTTAGTAGTTGTAAATTTTGGCTCGTCAACCATAGCATTCGATAAAACCAGCCGAAAAATGACCTAGGAGGAGAAAAGAATTGCATACTGAGCTAGCTTTGGTCTTCGTTGTAAGGAGCTAAATGTAGACTCTGACTTTTGTGATTTCTCTTTTGAAATCCCTACGTAAAAATCATTCTCATTTAGACGATGAGTCTTTAGTTTCAGCAACCAGGGGATAAATTTATGTTTTTTATTCGTTCACTCACATTATTTTATTTGATTTGTTTTTCGTATTCAGTCACTCATAAAATGAAATGTCAATTTGTCCCTTGTATTTTCATTTCGAGCAACTTTTTCTACCCCGGAAGCTTCTCTACACTTTACGTCTACAAGCTCGTGTCGAAAGCCTCATGTCGCAGGGACAAGTTGCATCGTGTAAATAGGGTCTCTCTCATAGGCTACCTGTCAGATGTAGAATCAAGAAAGCTGTGGTTTCACTAATCAGAGAGGCTGAGGAAAGCATATGCTCCGGTGTTACTCAAATAGCCAATCCACCACAAAATCCTTAGATACGATCTCCTTGAAAATAAGAACAGCTATACAAATTATACGGCTACCGGAGCACAGGGACTTACGAAGAATTGCAGAACTGATGAACAAGATTAGGTTAACAGTGGCATCTTGTATAACACACACACTTAGAATATACCGTCCATTGTGTTACTATAACTTATGTTATATTCTATATAACATAAGTTATATAGAATATTAAGAGAAATATATTGATCGTTAAGAGAAAATATTGATACCAACTTTGGTCAACATTCATTTTCTGCAATTTCGCCACATCTTTAGTAGCTAAGATTTCTGTCTGGTATATACTACCGTGATCAAACCCGTATATATATTTTCCAAAAACTTCCTAGGTGGAAAATATAGCCTAGAACCACTGTTGTATACAACACATAAACTATACGCGGACCCAGTCCTCCCTTTGCCTTTTTACATGTATATAGCGCTATTACAGCCATCTTTGCTCTTTCCAAAATTTTGGGTTTGAAGTTCAACTTCCTGTCTAGTAAAATACCTAAGTATTTTGCGCTTTCAATAAAGGAAATTTTAGTGCCCGTAAGGAGTCAGGGGCAACTGTTGGTTCCTTATATCTGCGGGTTTCTGGGTTTCTATATCAAAATTTTAGCATACATGTATTCATTTAGTTAATACTACAAGCTGTAAATTAAGGCGCTTCAATGCGCTGAGACTAATCTGACGGGCCAATGCATTATAGGAAGAGATTCAGCAAGACTTGGTATCGAAACAGATGGTTGCTGCAGAAGATTCAATGACGTGGAAAAAAGCAAAGCGTGCAGATACGTTCCATGTATCTGCCGCCTATTACTAGAAGGCACAGACTGGTTTCGATGTACATTAAAAAATCCTTGTCATTGAAGCAGATGGTTACTGCAGAAGTTGCGAGAATGTGTAAAAGGAGGAAAGCGTTCAGCACATTCTACGAGTCGGGTTCAATGTATTTCCTAAATGCCGTGCATTTATCGTTATCTTCCTAATCTATACATTACATATGTGTAAGTAAGCTTGACTGTCCTCACAAACGTACTGATCTTCGTCTTAATGAGGTTCAGTAAACTTCTAGTTTTCTGTACATACGTATATGGTTCCACATTATTTCCCGGACCTCACTATACATTACTCTTACTAATTTGCCTTGACATGGCAGCTCTCTGCCCTTGGAAGCCAAATCATTCTTTCATTCATTTGTAATCACCATGCATTGGACAAGCTTTAGGTTTAGATTAAAATGACAGCCGGTGTTAACAGCTCCCATAGACCAATTGCGGTCCCTACTGCTACCATCGGCTCAGGTGCCCCACATCAAAAACAACCCGTTAGAAACATAAAATTATCAATATTACGACAATCGCTACCGGCAAGATCTGTAAGACTTCCTAGATTGGCCGACCCCGTCTCAATGGAGAACAGTAAGAAAGCACGTGATCAATACTCTCCGCTTCAGCCACAGCTTCTGCAGAAGATATTTGACTCAATTCCTAATCAGGCAGTGTCCGTAAAAACTGCCGCCTCTCTGATGCGAGAAGATATTTTTACCTTCTTAGGACGTATCTAGGCTAGGTTTATTTAGCTATCAAGTAGGTGTCGATTACATCCCACAGCTCATTGGACTTACTGGCTGCCACTTGCCTAAGCTAAATCTTGCAAGTGGAAATTGGCTCCCATGAACTGCTCTGCCATCTCGTTAAGAGATCTGGGGTACTCGAGTGCTGATTGTGAATTTAGGAATGTATCCTCCAGGGATTTAAACCTATCCTAAGGACCTCATCACATCTTATTCGGATTTTCTATCTACATATCTCAGCAATTACAGACATTTATGTCCCAATGCTTTTGCAACTACCACCCGTGTTCTGATACTCACTTCACATTCATCTCACTTCTCACCTTTACTTCACAGGACGAATAGCAAGGTGTCTGGAAACTGCAGAAAGTATTGGCTGCCTAACTTCTGCTTAAATAATGCCTAGCATGTGATTTCAAGCATGATAGCGACTTTTAGAACACCTCTTTCTTAAGACTTTTCACGTGAGATGTTCCAAGTGAGTGCCAGAAAATACCCGTATATTTCTCCACTTCTCTATATCCACGGCCTTTGTCTATAGTTTTCCACACTCATTTTTTAGGTTTCTTTAACATCAGGTTGTTGTTCAAATATTTTTCGTTTTTTCTAACAATCAGTTTCTAATTGCCAGGTTGGTGTACATATAACTATTGCTAGGGTACAACTCAACCGCTACTATTCGTCTGAAACAAGCGATTCTACGTTACGTACAAGTCCCACTTCTGGAATACAGTCGGAAATTTCAGGTGTTTGGATGTGATGTGGTACAACTTTTGATCTCTATTCTTCCATTATCCCATCACTTGTAGGCGGTTTTTTGTAAGGAACGTCTTATGCCAAACTCGTATGGACTTCAACTGTTTGAAGGTGCAGTCTGCAGTCGTACACCATTCGTTGAACCTTTTGTGATATTTTTAAGATGCAGTTCTTGGGTTGAGTCCACACTCTTGAGCCTACAGCTCTCCTACATATATAGATACCATAATCATTGATCTCTTGTGGCTGAAGCGTAAGTTATATTGATCTAACCAAGCTTATGCGTAGATTGTGTGTCATGCTTGGGCTGAGTCTCCATTTGGAGCCTATAGCTTGCTTGCATAATGACCTCCATATGTGAGCTTTGATGGCTCTTCCATCTACGTAGTCCTTTCAGCTAAGTTTCCGAATTGTTTGATATTATTTCAAATTGTTAGTAATTGTCTTATTTTATATCGAAACTTCGTTCTCCTCGCAAATAGACATATATCTCTTTCGTCTGGGTTTGCATTTAATCCTATTGGTTGTAACCAGTTATACGCGTATATGCTATGTTATGTAGCACCTCGGCTCTGGAGGGTGGGTTTGGACCCATAGCCCTTAGAAGTATTAATACGTCGTACACTGGTTTAGGTTCTACCTTGTTGAGGATTCTTAGGAGACTGTATATCGTAGTTACCAATAGAGGAGGACATAAATTGGCCTCTATCATTTACCACGAATCAGTTTCCCTGCGTTTTGTCAACCCGAAACTCGACTAAGGATTATATATGTGTATCGGTCTACAGATTTTGAGATAGATCAATTTTCTTGTTTGGTTAAGAATGTAGGTAAGAAAGGGTATATGCAAGTGTTAGACATGATACTTCATCTAGATGAGTGGATAGAAGATATACCTCATTCGGAAGGAGTGCCGGAAATATTACAAAAACTTCCAGATGTTTCGTTTCGCTTTTCTAATTAATTTGTTGTACTCATTGAGCCTTATGTGATAATTGACGCAACATGTATACTGAAGATTTATTACGGCGAGCTCTATTGTAAAGTCTTCGGCGTTCCTTCCTTCCATCCAGATCAATGTCTTATCTACCTATGCAGACGGTACATCGGGCAGGAAGAGTTCTTAAGGAAAGCTAAAAAGCTATAAAAATTAAGTGAATGATTGTTAATGTTAGGAATTTTCTAACATTAAAGAGATTTCGTACGGATACTATCTGAAATAAATGTTAGCCTGATATTTTCGTTAGTATGTGGTACTTAAGTACATAACATTTGGGTACGTATTGGAAATCGCTCGGTGTTTCTGATCGGGCGCCAACATATGGGAACACTCATACTGCGTCCAATCGGTCGCCAATACAAAGTCTTATTTTACTCCAGCTACCTAAACTGTTCCATTTTTCCCTGTTTACCAGTGTAGCGTAGCAGTTTATAATACAACTACATTGAGTTGTGATAAAAAGAAAATTAATGTCAGCCGCTAAAATGGCATTCTTCTTGCTCTGACTCGGACTCTGGCTGTTGCTGTCTGCCACTGATGGTCTGAGATCGGGTGCCGCACTCTTTGACAGTATAAAATACGTATAAGATGCAACAGGCACCACTGGTGCTTTAGCCAAGAAAAGAATTCAACTATTTTGGCAGTACCAATTCAAATACGGCTTAAATGGTAGAAAACGAGAAGAGAAGAACATCCCGGGGATGTTTGGGGTATTTCTTATTTTCATTATGGCCAAGGAGAACAGCATACATTGTGATGAACATGAATGCAACACAAAAAAGGCCAAAGTCAAAGCAACAATTCAAGAAGACGAATGAACAGAAACTGAGCCATACATCCAAAGCAACAAATGTACCACACGCTCCACAGACAAATCAAGATAAAATATTTGAAGTAACCACACACTTAAACATGGCAGACAGACGGTCGAACAAACGGACGGATGGACGGACATTTGGACTAAGTCTGTCTATATATATTCAGACGATTCTTTTAACTGGCTTTTCTTGTCAGAATGTTTTCGACCATACCACCAAACATCACGGATAGCTCGCTCTAGCTCTTGGCTGGATGGTTGGTGTTCCTGGCTTGCTTGCTTGCCTGCTTCGCTGGCTGACTGCTTGCATGTGGAAGGTTTATTTTTTGCGGATGGTTTAGCTGGTAAATTGGCAATGCTTCGTTGCCATTGCAACTGGCAAAAGAAAGGCAGTTAAGAAATAAATATGCCACCGCCAGAGACTATGATGAAGAATAGCAGCAGCCACAGCCGCAGCAACAACAACAAGTTGTTTTTTATTGTTGTTGGCTGCTCCTCTCCACCACCAAAGCACTTAGATATTCATTCAGTTCTCCTCACATGATTATAGTCAAGTTAGAATAGTTGGCTTTTACTTCCATACCAAAATCTAGTGCGGCAGTGGCTGTGTCAGTGTCTGTTTGCAAGACCTGCAGCAATGCCATTAGCTGCAGTAGACTTAGACTTGAGCAGTTTCCTGAATGCATGCATGCATCAGGTAGTTAGTACTTGCATGGTGGTGGCAATGATGGTGTTGCTGCGGCTCCTGACGATGCCACTCTGCCTTTTATTGGGGGTATTTAAAAAGTTAATTTGCCACTTCAGCCGTAGAACAACGCTCTGCTGTTTCATGTCGTGTTTCAGCAAATGGCCACGGTTCTGATTGTATTTTTTGAGGTTTTTTTTCTGTGTTTTCTGTTTTTTCCCCTTTCAGCATTAGCATTAACAATTAAATCATATATTTTAGCTCTTTACTTAATGTAATTAAAAGAAAATTCGCAAACTGTAACCATTTCCCCCACCCAAATTCCATTCGTCTTCAGAGCTTTAACAGCTCATAAAGATTCAAACCAATTACAATGTTCACTACTTACAAATGTATAGATGGACAAAGCCGTGGGCTGCTCACGTTGCTGATTTTAGGTTGTTGCATGCCTCGCCGCCGCCGATGTCTCGGAAGACAAAAGTTATGCATAATCTCAGAACTGGTCTTGGTCTATGAAACACGCTAAGCACACAGACACACATATCTTGCCAACTTTGCAAGAATGCTGCATTTGTTGTATGCAACAATTATGCAGCTGTATACCAGCGGCAAGTAGCATCGGCCAGAATTGAATCGAATCAGCCAACCAGCTAAGGTACGCAGCAGCAGCAACAACAGTCGCCGCAGTGGCAATGCTTGACCATGAACTTGTTTAGCCAGACACAAAAGTTTATTAAACCCATCGCTACTTGCGCTACATACTCCTCTGCGATTTAAGCCAAGTCTCTAAGAAGAGCAAGCCACCATCTCTACCACAATATTTCATCGGCTAAAAGACAAGACAATTCGCGCTATAGAATGCGCGACAGCAAATATTCGTATATACAGAACACATACACAAAAGGACATGCTATGCGAACAAGTTCTACAGGCAAGTGTCCGTCCAGCGGGACAATACCATGGCTGGCTGGTACACTGAACAAATTGCCCTAATTCTTATTATTGGGTCTACGGAATATGTTTTCAAAATAAAGCTGTACATATTTAAACATAAAGACGTTCTCAGCATTTCTTCAGCTACATTGTGAAATACGATCGGGCGCCCTCATAAAAAAGATGAGACGCTAACACACAGGTGAATTGCAAAATACTACAAAATGCAGACTTAAATATTTAAAAGTAAATAAGTCCGAAATATTTGCATAACATAAAGAGAGTTGTCTAGGAACGGGCGCCACGAAATATCTAAGTGAAATCTCGAATCGGGCGCCAACACAATGAATAAAATAAATACTTTAATAAAAACCATTGGAATGAAACTAGAACCTAACTCTAATCGGTTGACCACAGATTAGACGAATCTATGAAATCTCAGATCGGTCGCCAACAAGAGCATGGAAAAATGTCCTTAACATCTCTACAGCATAGACATGGTGTTTAATCGTAGATCTGGCGCCAAACAAAAATTAAACAAATATTTATTAAAAAAACATAGCATTAAATAAATATTAAAAATACTGTAGTCCTTAACATATCTATAGAATATATTTTGTGATCTGTGATCTGGCCACAGAATTAAAATGGAAAGAATAATTTCATAACACTTTCTGCAGGACTCATTTCCCAACATTTATGTAAATAGATAATACGTAGTGTTCTGCAATCGAGTGCCACAAAAAACCTTAGAAATCTCAGATCAGGCGATAACATAAAAGTGGATTAACAATATCATAAGCATCTCTATATCATATACTTACATTCCGATCGCCGCAGAACAGTGACATCCAATTTATATTTTTTAGCCAACATTTAACGATATCCCCGACAACAAAATCCCACAAAATCGCATGTCTATCCCAATAAACCGCAATCGACCAATGTCCTGAAGGTCAACCTAACCCAATTTGATCCACATCTTTCCGACAGTTATTGAAAATAGGATCTATCGGATCAAAGACACTGTTCGAATCTTCGGCGGGCATTTAACCTATGTCATATTGTACATAGTTCTAGTATAGTCCAATAACAAATAGTCATCTAACAAAAAGAAGGATATGTGAGTTCTTCTTAAGATATAGTGGAAAATCCCTCAAGTCGTCCTCAATAAAGAGGTAGATCTCGCTGACTTTAGTTTAGAGGAATATATATATGACGTCGTCTATAGTATAGCAGAAGCATTTCTTCAGCTACATTGTGAAATACGATCGGGCGCCCTCATAAAAAAGATGAGACGCTAACACACAGGTGAATTGCAAAATACTACAAAATGCAGACTTAAATATTTAAAAGTAAATAAGTCCGAAATATTTGCATAACATAAAGAGAGTTGTCTAGGAACGGGCGCAACGAAATATCTAAGTGAAATCTCGAATCGGGCGCCAACACAATGAATAAAATAAATATTTTAATAAAAACCATTGGAATGAAACTAGAACCTAACTCTAATCGGTTGACCACAGATTAGGCGAATCTATGAAATCTCAGATCGGTCGCCAACAAGAGCATGGAAAAATGTCCTTAACATCTCTACAGCATAGACATGGTGTTAAATCGTAGATCTGGCGCCAAACAAAAATTAAACAAATATTTATTAAAAACACATAGCATTAAATAAATATTAAAAATACAGTAGTCCTTAAAATATCTATAGAATATATTTTGTGATCTGACCACAGAAGTAAAATGGAAAGAATAATTTCATAACACTTTCTGCAGGACTCATTTCCTAACATTTACATATGTAAATAGATAATACGTAGTGTTCTGCAATCGAGTGCCACAAAAAACCTTAGAAATCTCAGATCAGGCGATAACATAAAAGTGGATTAACAATATCATAAGCATCTCTATATCATATACTTACATTCCGATCGCCGCAGAACAGTGACATCCAATTTATATTTTTTAGCCAACATTTAACGATATCCCCGACAACAAAATCCCACAAAATCGCATGTCTATCCCAATAAACCGCAATCGACCAATGTCCTGAAGGTCAACATAACCCAATTTGATCCAGATCTTTCCGACAGTTATTGAAAATAGGATCTATCGGATCTAAGACACTGTTCGAATCTTCGGCGGGCATTTAACCTATGTAATATTGTACATAGTTCTAGTATAGTCCAATATCTTAGAGTCATCTAACAAAAAGAAGGATATGTGAGTTCTTCTTAAGATATAGTGGAAAATCCCTCAAGTCGTCCTCAATAAGGAGGTAGATGTCGCTGACTTTAATTTAGAGGAATATATATGGGGTCGTCTATAGTATAGCAGAAGACCTTTTATGAGGTCGACTTTAGTTTAGAGAAACATTTCTGAGGTGGACTATAGTACAGAGGAAGATTTATGAAGTCAAGTATAGTTGAGTCCAGATTTCAGTAAAGCCATTGAAGACGACTCTAAAATAAAGTAAGACTTCCGAGGCCGACTCTAGAATAAAGTAAAATATAGTATATATAACCGATTATAAAATACAGAAAGACCTCTGAGGTCTACTCTTGAAAAGAGTACAACATTTGAGGACGACTCACTAATAGAGTAAAACCTTTGAGATCGACTCTAGAATAAATTGAGATATTTGAGGTTCGTCTCTAGTATAGTGGAATACCTATAAGGTAATCATTGGTATAGAGGAAGACCGCGAAGGTCAACTCTATCGTAGTGGAAGGGTTTGAAGGTCAACTCAAGTATAGTCAAGAACTCTGAGGTCGACCCTAACCTGAGGCAGATTGTAGTACAGAAGATGACCTCTATGAAGTCAATCTTAAAACACACGAAGACCTCTCTGAAGGCGATAATAGTATAGACAAAGACCTCTACAGTAGACTTTGGTCTTGGACTTTAGAATGGTAGAAGACCTCTGAGGTCGACTTTATTATAGGGATGGAACTCCAAGTCGGCTATATTATAGGGGTCGACTATATTATAAACTCAAGAATAGACTTCAAATGTTCTTTCAAAAGTCGACCTATCGAGTTCTTACTTCATTCTAGAGTCCGACTCAGAGGTCTTACTCTTTTCAAGAGCCGGCCTCAAAGGTCTTACTCAAAGTATAGTCAACCTATACTCTAGGTCGACTATAGATGAGCGTAAGAAATCTGAGTTCCACTTTAGTATAGTGGAAGACCTATGAGGTAAACTTTATTATAATGGAAGGGCTTGAAGGACATCTCCAGTGTGGGCAAGACCTCTGAGGTCGACTCTACGCTGAGGGCAGACTCTAGAATAGTGGAATATCTCTGAGGTCAACTCTAGTATATATGTAGACCCCTGAAGCAAACTCTAATATAGAGAAGGACTATAAATTGGAGGAGAATTTCTCTTGAGTAGTTGAAGATCTCTGAGGTGGCCGCAACTATATAGGTAGACCTCTGAGGTCAACTGTAGTATAAAGGCAGACCACTGAAGGTCAAATCTTGTAGAGATTGAACTCTGAGGTCAACTCTAGTATAGTGAAAGATATCTGAGGTCGACTCTAGTATATAGGTAGACGGTCCGAGGTCAATTCTAGTATAGATTAAGACCTCTGAGGTCAACTCCGGTACAAATTAAGACCTCTGAGGTCGACTCTAGTATAGGGGTAGAGCTCGGCGGTCGACTTCAATATTAGGGTAGACCTCTTAGGTCGACTCTTCAGAAGTGAATTCCAGTATAGAGGTAGACTCTAGTATAGGGGTAGACCTCTGATGTCGAGCCAAGTATAGTGGAAGACCTCTGAGGTCGGCTGTAATACTCGTATAGTGAAAGATCTCTGAGGTCGACTCTAGTATAGTGGAATTCATCTGAGACCGACTATATTATAGTGGAAGTTGACTCTACTACAGTGGAAGACTCCAGAGGTCTACTGTAGTGGAAGACCTTAGATGTCGTCTATACCCAACAAATAAAGAGCACAGTAAGAAGTGATAAAAATGTGTATCTGATGATCAGGAAGTTCAAAATTAAATCATCAGATATTAATTTAACGAGGTCTTGTCGGGCCGTAATGCTTTTCTTTTGCTGTGCAATTGTTCCAGTGCTTAGAAAATAATGAAAATGTTATTTTTTTATACAGAAACTTTTTTATTTAATTATTCAAAGTTACATTTTTTGGTGTTGCCGTGTTTTGAACTTGGCTGACCTAGCGCCGCATCAGCATAACATCGCACCTTAGCGCGCACGGCAACACAAACTTGGCTCTCCTAGCGCCGCATCAGCATAACATCACACCTTAGCGCGCACGGCCACAAACGAGTTCGAATAAACACTGCCCTGAGATATATAAGACCACTACAGCGTATGAGTACTTTTTAGCAAAGTTGTGCAAAATTGGATCTTATTCACTGCTTTGGATGCTCTCTTTATCTCAGTATTATTAATTGGGGTGTTCGGGTTCAAATCCCGCAGCGGGTAGTACTTAACATTTTTCTTTAAAATTATCTTTTTTTTTAATTTTTCTAACGTATTACATTTTTCAAAATCTATTTTCCATAACATTTAATATGTTATATTCTTCAGAAAATATTAATATTTTCATGACTACGGCAAAAGAACATATTTGGATGTGAAAAAAGCACTAACTGCATCTTTGAAGTACTTCAAATATTATTCCTTACGAATAACATCCATATTTTTTGCCGGGTAGTATAGTGGAAGCCTTCAAAGCTATATCGCTAGTATAGAGTTGGACCTCTGAGTTCGACTCTAATATAGGGTAGTAGAAGGCATCTGAGGTCGACTTTAGTATAATGGTTGACCTATGAGAATGATATATGAAATCCTCTGGCAAAGAGGAAGATTTTTGAATTCGATTCTAGTATAGAGCTAGACCTTAAAGGTCGACTCTAGTATAGGGGTAGACCATTCTCTGAGGTAGATTCTAGTATAGTGGAAGACTCTGAGATCGAATGTAGTATAGTGGCAGGATTCTGAGGTCAACCCTAGAATAGTGGAAGGCCTCTGCGGACACTCTAAAATAAAGATTTCATTATTTTTTCAGTGTACCTCAACAAGACAAAATGATTTAAAATACAAATCATTAAATCTGGAAATACAAGTATTTATGTATTTGCGATATACCAAATTCCAATACAGCCAACAACACTACAATCACCACGAACATGTTTGGCCACCTCAATTGTGTCCTGCTGCTGCGGCCTCTTCCATCTCCTCTCCTCCTCACAATCACCCCTTCAACACAAACGTGCCAAAGATGCTGCCGATCCAGTATCCAGCTTAAGAACGCGAAGCAACAGTGTCTTCTAAGTGACTGGAGGCCACCATGAAAGGAAAGAAAGTAAGCGGGCGACACAAACTGCCATAAAAATGTCTAGTTACTTCTTTCTCCAAAAGGTAGATAAACTACATTTTCGAAATTCCATTACCTACAATGAAGAAATGACCCAAAGGCCTTTTGCACAAAATGCATTCACATCCACCACACGGTGATGTGCAATTGCATGGAGTGAGTAGTAAGAGGCGAGCGACTCACCGCCGACCCACTCCTGCCCGTTGGCTGGATATATATACAATGGAACGCATTACATCCCACTTCTACAGCCACTACTGCTGCTGAATACCTCTGAAATTATGCGTTGTAAACCTTGAGGCCAGGCAAAAAAAAAACAATAACATTGCTTTAATCAGAGAGGCAAAATATTTCAATAATAGCATTTTCTGCTGCTTTGAAAAAAAAGAAAGCAAAAAAGCTGCCAAACTGAAAATGCAAAATGACGTGGCTAGGCGGTCAGGCGGGAGAGGGAAATAAAAGAAACACAGCCCGCCATCAGAACATCCAACACGGCCCTTCCACCCACTGTCCGCATTTCATTATGGCTTTATTTGAAAGCAATATTGTACATGCCAAGCATTTCTTATACTGGAACGACCGGCCAGTTTATCCCTCCACATCCTCTTACTGCTGACCCACAACACTTAGGGTTTGGTTAACGATTATTGCAACAGTGACTAAATATTTTATGAACTGAAATGTAACAATTCTCTCGTTAGAGGCGATAAATGTTACTCCTCAACATCCTCATCCGCATCCTTATCATCTGCACAAACAAAATTCGTTTCGGTTTCAGCAGTTTGCACTTGAATATTTCTTTTTTACCAACATTTGGTAAAAGAATTTGAATTGAGTAACAATGTGGTTGAAATGAACGAAAACACTGGCCATTTTAAAGTATTCCATTCGGCACTAACTATAAATGCATCAACAACAATTAAGTCAGATTCAGTGGAGTAAACCGGCTGGATAGTGCCCCCCAACTTCATAGATGATGTTGAAATGGAATAAAACTAAATAATTTCTTTATTTAAAATAGACTACTAGAGTCGACCTCTGAGTTCCATTCTGTCGGCCTCAGGGGTCTCACTCTATACTGGAGTCGGCCTCTGAGGTCTTCCTCTACATTAGAGTCGACCTCTGAGGTCTTCCTCTACATTAGAGTCGACCTCTGAGGTCTTCCTCTACACTAGAGTTGACCTCTAAGGTCTTCCTCTACACTAGGGTCGACCTCTGAGGTCTTTCTCTACACTATAGTCGACCTCTGAGGTCTTACTCTATATAGTAGAGTCGACGTCGGAGGTATTCCTCTATATAGTAGAGTCGACCTCTGAGATCTTCCTCTATATAGTAGAGTCGACCTCTTCCTCTATACTAGAGTCGACCTCTGAGGTCTTCCTCTATAATAGAGTCGACCTCTGAGGTCTTCCTCTATACTAGAGTCGACCTCTGAGGTCTTCCTCTATACTAGAGTCGACCTCTGAGGTCTTCCTCTATACTAGAGTCGACCTCTGAGGTCTTCCTCTATACTAGAGTCGACCTCTGAGGTCTTCCTCTATACTAGAGTCGACCTCTGAGGTCTTCCTCTATACTAGAGTCGACCTCTGAGGTCTTCCTCTATACTAGAGTCGACCTCTGAGGTCTTCCTCTATACCGGTGTCGACCTGTGAGGTCTTCCTCTATACTAGAGTCGACCTCTGAGGTCTTTCTCTATACTAGAGTCGACCTCTGAGGTCATCCTCTATACTAGAGTCGACCTCTGAGGTCATCCTCTATACTAGAGTCGACCTCTGAGGTCATCCTCTATACTAGAGTCGACCTCTGAGGTCTTCCTCTATACTAGAGTCGACCTCTGAGGTCTTCCTCTATACTAGAGTCGACCTCTGAGGTCTTCCTCTATACTAGAGTCGACCTCTGAGGTCTTCCTCTATACTAGAGTCGACCTCTGAGGTCTTCCTCTATACTAGAGTCGACCTCTGAGGTCTTCCTCTATACTAGAGTCGACCTCTGAGGTCTTCCTCTATACTAGAGTCGACCTCTGAGGTCTTCCTCTATACTAGAGTCGACCTCTGAGGTCTTCCTCTACACTAGAGTCGACCTCTGAGGTCTTCCTCTATACTAGAGTCGACCTCTGAGGTCTTCCTCTATATTAGAGTCTGAGGTCTTCCTCTATACTAGAGTCGACCTGTGAGGTCTTCCTCTATACTAGAGTCGACCTGTGAGGTCTTCCTCTATACTAGAGTCGACCTCTGAGGTCTTCCTCTATACTAGAGTCGACCTCTGAGGTCTTCCTCTATACTAGAGTCGACCTCTGAGGTCTTCCTCTATACTAGAGTCGACCTCTGAGGTCTTCCTCTATACTAGAGTCGACCTCTGAGGTCTTCCTCTATACTAGAGTCGACCTCTGAGGTCTTCCTCTATACTAGAGTCGACCTCTGAGGTCTTCCTCTATACTAGAGTCGACCTCTGAGGTCTTCCTCTATACTAGAGTCGACCTCTGAGGTCTTCCTCTATACTAGAGTCGACCTCTGAGGTCTTTCTCTACACTAGAGTCGACCTCTGAGGTCTTCCTCTATACTAGAGTCGACCTCTGAGGTCTTCCTCTATACTAGAGACGACCTCTGAGGTCATTCTCTATACTAGAGTCGACCTCTGAGGTTTTCCTCTATACTAGAGTCGAAATCTGAGGTCTTCCTCTATACTAGAGTCGACCTCTGAGATCTTCCTCTACACTAGGGTCGACCTCTGAGATCTTCCTCTACACTAGGGTCGACCTCTGAGGTCTTCCTCTATACTAGAGTCGACCTATGAGGTCTTCCTCTATACTAGAGTCGACCTCTGAGGTCTTCCTCTATACTAGAGTCGACCTCTGAGGTCTTCCTCTATACTAGAGTCGACCTCTGAGGTCTTCCTCTATACTAGAGTCGACCTCTGAGGTCTTCCTCTATACTAGAGTCGACCTCTGAGGACTTCATCTATACTAGAATTGGCCTCAGAGTTCGATCTGCTTGTAAGAAGGAAGCATATGTAATATATATTTAAATTTTTAATCACCATATTATTTATAAATAAAGGGCCTTTCTGTCTAAGAAATAACTTTAACGAAGTCATATCAATTATTTCAAAATATGAAGTAAATAGACATTCAACCTGCAATCCATTGATTATTTCTATTACCAATTAAGAGAATATTTGTTTACATTTTAAGAGAAAATTGGCATTAGAAAAAGCTTTTAAAAGGGGAAGTTTTTTTAGAAAGCTCTGCGTATAACACTCCAGCCACAGCTTCTTTTTATCTAACATAGCCATTATTATACAGGATGTTAATGTTAAAATAACTTTGGCACAGGTAAACAAATACAAATAGCCAAAAGGATACAAGAGCTGGGAGTAGAAGAGAATGTTATAGGTGTTTTTGTTGTTGTTTTGGTTAGAAAGTTCTGCTTTGTTTAGACATTTTACATGTCGGTGTTAGAGCAGAGGGTAAACAAATAGGTCTAAAATATGTTTATAGGATATAGCAATTTTCATAAAAAATAAAGAAATTTGTACATTTCAGGTTGCAATGCAATAAAACGTTAAAATACGTCTATCTTTCACTTAAATTGAAAATAATTTTCTTAGTATTCCTCAAATTGTTACTTACGAATAAAACATTAAGAAAGGGATGTCTTATACATACTTAAACTAAAGAGAATTTATTTAACAATAAGTCAAAGCCTTTAATGTTGTTATTTTTAGGGTATTTATAAAATAATTAAGATAAGTATTTTTAATATAGTTAAACTAAAGACAATTTACGTAATAATAATTCAAATATCTTAAATATAACTATAAAATTGACTTATTTTAATATTTTATTGTCCTTGGTGTATAATTTTTTTTGGAATAATATTTCTTAGTGTGAGTGTAAAATCGGGAGTTTTGGAAGAAAAAAAATTCAGTTAATTTTAATTAATATTCTAAAAATAATTAAACAAGGTTTGAAAATTATTTTTATTCAAAATTATGTAAAATTGTCTCAAGGACATTTTCAATTTAACAAAGGACCAACTGATTAATTGTTTTACTAAAAGTCTTTTTAATGAAAAATGGGTTAATTGACATGCTCATTAGTCAAATCATTCCTTCCTTCCTTTTGATCACCAAAATCGGCAGCACAACTCTGTGTGGCAAGTCTGATGCTTCCTTCCCGACAGAACAAATACACATTAAAGTTTATAGACAAAAATGCATTTACAATATCATAAAGCAAACAAAAAAATGAAAAAAATTAACTAAACTGGTTTCTGATTTAAAAATGCAGTAAAAAAACGCGAACGCCTGAAGCTGGAGCACAAAACATCGGTAAGAGCAGAGCACAGCACAGTCAGCCAGGCAGGCAAGCGACCAGAAGAATTTAAACCGGCTTTATTTCATGATCAAAGAAATTTGTTTGGTTCTGTTTTTAGCAAAACAGCAAACAAAAAAAATTGCAACAACGAACCGTCGGACGGACAGACAGTAACTAACAACGTTTGTAGAGTGTATTGACCCGATAATTGAGTAAACGTCCAAAGACCTACTCTTGATTGGTGTTGGCTGGCTGGCTGGACGGCGGAGAATGGTGCATTTTAGCGGGTAGACTGGAATTTATTAACCAGTTAATACGAGAGGTTTAGTATTTGGATTAGCGGTGGATGAGGGGAGGGTGGTTATTGTATATGAGCTTCCGAGTGAATTTAAAAGGAAGCTTAGAATGTTGATCAGACAAGAGGACTTTGGAAAAATGTTATTTTTTTATTTAAATAATACAAATTTGCAATCTTATACAGAAAAAAACCGCCAAGCAATTGCTTTGTTCGAGATTATAAAGAAATAACGATTGACTTTTCATTAAATCAATTAAATGTTTGTTTGAATCTGCAACCAAATGTAGGAAATGTAAGCAAAATTGCAGATTCAAGCAAACATTCAATTGATTCAATTAAAAGTTAATTGATATTTCTTTTAAAACTCGAACAAAGCATTTGTTTGGCAGTTTCTTTTTTCTGTGAAATAAAATAACTCAAAATAAAAAAAAACACGTAAAAATATCAGTGAAGAGTGAACCGACTTGAGTATGTATACCTTCACTCTGTGTGAGAGATACCCGAGCTGATGGGAAAATATTGTAAGACTGTAGTCATTGCAAAAGTAATCTAAAATAGGAAATATTGATAACTAAAAAAAATAAAATGTTTGGGTCTGGCACAATAAAATTTATTTCTTATCAGTTCGCAAAAATAAAATGGTAAGAATAAATTTGTGTTAAATTTATAATCAGCATTTGATTTTTCGACGGAGATACCTTAATTATTTTAATTATACTTTTGGAACGGTACATCCAAACATATATAGATTAAGTTAAAGTGGCACTCTGTATGTCAAGCTCAATAAGACTACGGGTATGTAATCCATTGTAATATCACAGGGACAGAAGAAAAAAATATTTCTTGTCCCTCTTGTAGAGCTAATCCGGTTACTATAAAAATCCCAAGAGCAGGCGGATGCGAACATCGGACACGTTTGATTGCTTATTCACAGAAGAAAAGCCTGGCGTATCCTGACGCTTTCTACAATATTAGGCGTCATCACAGTTCCTGCCAAATTCATTTCTCACGATTTTAAGTCTCTCTTAAAAAGTGACACATCAGTGGTGTGGCCTCCAAGATTGTGCGATTTAACACCGCTGAACTACGCAGATAAGCCCGACACTGCAAAAAGTGGTCGAAAATTGTGCCTCTCGGCATGAATTTATTCGACCCAGCCGCGGCGGCCACTTGCCCGGAATCATGTTTTTAAAATATAATGGCAAATCCTTATCTTTATAATAAAGATAAATTCATAGCCATAACATTAAATGATATTTATTTCTTATTGAAAACCACACGTCTAAAAAAACACCTTTTATAAGCTAAGTTGAAACAAAACTGTAAAGAGCATTTGAAAATTGTTATTACTCGAAGTGGGCCACTTTAAGGTTGTGTGGTTATTCAGATGACAGATTAAAGATGTATGTCCCGTTATTTTCGAATTTACCCCACTTTGATATGATGGAGGGTATAAAACTTAA
The DNA here is from genome assembly GCA_963930755.1 of Eudasyphora cyanicolor. Classification (NCBI taxonomy): domain Eukaryota; kingdom Metazoa; phylum Arthropoda; class Insecta; order Diptera; family Muscidae; genus Eudasyphora; species Eudasyphora cyanicolor. Next base: position 342,640,485 of record OZ005734.1, on the reverse strand, counting down.
GACGATTACAATAGACAATATAATATTTGCGCTGTCGTACGCCATTTTTCGTCCCCAAAGAATATAACAGGTGGCGCAAAAGTAATCCTCCTATCAGAAAATGCTATAAATTTTGCGATTGGCCCCTAATGTCAGTTCTGTTTTGACATTTGTGTAGTAAACACATGCGAAATACACGTTAATAAACAATGTTACGCTACACTGCTCCAGAACGCGGAATATTGCTGACTATTTAATAATCGGTCGGTGACTTTGGCACAACGTGAATTTCGTCGCAGATTTCCTGGCCGTCCAACGCCTACTGGTGAAACACTGCGACGTTTAGCCGCTCGCCTCGAAGAGACTGGCACCACACGAGATGCTGCCAGGCGTGGCAGACCCCGGAGCAGCCGTTCTGCAGAGAATATTGCTGCTGTAGCCTAGGATGTCATGGAAGCGCCGTCGACATCGACCAGACGACGTGCCACGCAAATGGGTATCAGTCGACGGTCTCTACAGCGAATTTTGGTACAAGATTTGAAGATGTTTCCGTACAAAGTCCAGACGGTGCATCAGCTGTTAGCTGCTGACCGCCAATCGCGTCTAACATACGCTCGAAAGGCTACTTTTGCGCCACCTGTTATAACGAACCAGTTTTATTTAATACTAGCTGGACCCGGTCCACTTCGTTGCCCCATATTTCCGATCCCGTCCATTTTTGGACCACTGACGTAGACTGCCAGCAGAACTGCAGTGGAACAAACATACAAACAGACAGACAAACAAACGATTTGCCACGCCCACATTTTCCCCGCCCAATATTTGCAATTTTTTTTCCAAAACCATCTCAGACCAAATAGATTTCAAACAAAAGAAAAAAAATTAAAATCGGTCCAGTGGTTTAAGCGTCTATAAAACACATACATACATACAAACATTTTTCCATTTTTATATATATAGATGATAGATGATGTACTTTTTAAAGCTTTTCTTCAAACTTAATGAAATATTTTCTTAAGAGCCATTGTTCATGACTATAGTTATACTTACAGTATGTGTATGAGAAAAAATCCTTGAAACCATAATACCATTTTGAGTTTGTTCAATATTGATTTGGAAAATAACAAACAAACCACCTAATCACATTAGTTATTATTATTTTTTTGTTGACTCTGGCATATTGTGCTCTACAATCGACTAGAATCCCATTCCAAGAAAACAAACCCAACAAGTTAGCACAAGTATTTGGTAAATAGTGCATCACCAGAGATGAAAGACAATGAACACTCTGTTTTTCTCTCAATGGAAAACAACTCCACAGAGTGGAGCAGACTGAAGTAATTTCTTAGGAAAATATTATGGTATATTTTTAGGCAGTTTGAGAAAATAAAAGGGGGAAATGTAATGCATATGTATGGATGTGTACGTGGAGCACATCCATCTCAATATTGGTTAGAGTACAAGTACTATTTGGTTTCTGTTTATATTTTTGTACCCTCCACCATAGAATGGGGTTATATTCATTTTGTCACTCCGTTTGTAACACCTCTAAATGTTGTTGTGAGACCCTATAAAGTATATATCTTCTTTATATATAAAATCCTTTGTACGTTTGTTAGTAACGCATGATCTCCGAAACCATAAAAGCGAATGGGCTGGAAATTGAACAATATATTCAGTTTTGGGGTCATTTGTGTTTTAGAATTATTTTCACCGCAATAATTTGCGGAGTGGTCAAGTTATTGGCAAAATTCGCATTTTCGAAATTAAAAATGTATGTATGGTTTGTCTTGATAATAGTTTGTATGTATGATTCTAACCGGTAGATGACGCTGTAGTGGACATATGGTCAATATATGGTTTTTCCTGAAACTCGGGATGTACACGCTGAAAAAAAATCGCTTCTGTAGTATATTGTCCCAAACATATTCGGCTTGAAATATACATATGTTTAGAGTACACTCCAATTATATAATATTTGACACACATAAATATTATATGTTTGGGAGAATATTGTTCTAAACAAAAATATGTTCCCATTCTAATATTTTTTTATTTGGAACTAGTATTTCCGAAATAAAGATTAATTTGTATTTAATTATTTTGGCAATGTATCAATGCCTTGATTTAAAGACAAGTTTTCTGTTTTCAGGTTCTCAAAGATAATTTTTTTCATAAATTTTAAATGTTTTTAAAATTTAATTAAAACTTAAATCGTATAATCTTTCGTGAATATAAATTGCATTGATGGATTGACAAAAAGTGATGAATTGGAATATTTATAAATTAAAAGACATTTTTAGCTATAAAGTTTAAAATGAAAACTAGGAAAAACTAAATAAAATTCGAAAAAATCAGCACAGTTTTAAAATTTTTTTTAAATAAAATATGTTTGGAAAACTTCTTAAACAATAACTTTGTTTGTGGGTACACACATATTATATTTGTGAAAGTCAGTTAGCAAATATATTATGTTGTAATATATTAATATATGCGTTCCAAACAAGATTTCTTGATTTTCAAATAAAATTTATTTGTTAACAAATATATAGTATTTGAAAAAATCGCTTCCAAATATATTTTCTTTCAATTCAAACATACCAAAAATGACGATTTTCCCCCGTGTATGCATTTTTTAATGAAATATCAATGAATAACAAACCAATACATTCCAAACAGGACGGGCAGGACAACGTCTGCTAGTATAGTCATAAAATTCTAAGACGATTTAGCCATGTTCGTCTGTCCGCTCGTCTGTTGTAATCACGCTACAGTCTACAATAATTCAGCTAGATGGCTGAAATTTGGTATAGATAATTCTTATAGCTGTAGGTAACTTGGTATTTAAAGGGGTGAATATCGGTCCATTTTTTGATATAGCCTTCTTATATAGCATCTCCCCTATTTGACTTCTTAACGTCATGGAGATCACAATTGCCAAGTGAAGATCGGGCTGAAAATTGGTAACTGGGGTTTATTTATACCCGGAATCCTTCACACGAACAACTGTAGTCATTGGTCCATGTGTTCATATAGCCCCTATACAAAGGTCCCTCCAAATTTTACTTCGTAATGCCACAAAAACCTCAAATTTCAAGTAATTGGGCTGAATTTTAGTATAATTACTCTATTTGTACCCAAAAAACATTCGCATGCGATCCATGGCGGAGGCTATATAAGATTCGGCATGGCCCAACATAATCCGTCTATACTTTTAACCAAGATGGTAAAGTGATAAAAAAAATGTAACTACAAAATTGGTACCAAAAACCACAATAAATTTTTAAGTATTATTTCATCTTATTACAAAAATAATCAACAATTTAAATTAAATGGAAAAATTGATTTATATTTTAAATTTCTTTACAATGATTGAATTACCTTCAATTGTAACTAATAGTACATATTTTTCTATAGCTCAATAGTTCTGGAGACACACGGAGGAAAATCGAAATTTTTGATATGTTTGAATCGAAAGAAAAAATATTTGGAACCAAAATTTTTAAATATAATATATTTGTGAACAAATAAATTTATTTGAAAATAAGAAATTTTGTTTGGAAAGAATATATTAATATATTAGAACAAAATACATATATTTGCGAACTGACTTCCACAAATAAAATATGTATTTACACCCAAACAAAGTTATTGTTTAGGAAGTTTTCCAAATATATTTTATTTAAAAAAGATTTTTGAAACTTTGCTGACTTTTTCGAATTTTAGTTTAAATTTTCTTAGATTTCGTGATATACTTTATCTCTAAAAATTTTGTAAGCAGCTTTTGTTTTACACCACTAATTTGTAATTTATAAATATTCATACATATTCATCAGTTATTGTTAATCCATATGCAATTTACATATTGTATCGCATGATAATGCGATTTAAATTTTAATGGAATTTTACAAACATATACAATTTCTAAAATATTGAACTGAAAACAGAAAAATTGCCTTTAACTTATGGTATTGATATATCGCCATACTTAAATACACAATCATCGGATATAATAGTTCCGATTAAAAAAATATTGGGATAAAAACATACTTTTGTTCAAAACAACATTCTCCCAAACATATAATATTTGTGGATGTCAAATATTATATATTTGGAGTGTACGCTAAACATATCGTCACCTGAAAGCCAAAATAACGTAACCCACATGTTCATGATTTTTCAGGAGAAGAAAAAAAATTAAGTAAAGTAATTTTAAACTTTTGACCATATTTAGGCATTTCAGACTAGTAAGTCGAAATCATATAACAAATCTAGAGCAATTAGTTGTGGCGTACATTCTGAATTAAATAAAATGAAATTTTATGAATCTTTCCGCTTTTTTAATGACCTTGTTTGCTGTAACGTCATTTTGAGTATCACTCATTAAATGGTCAATTTTTGATATTGAACTCCAAAATTTTGTATGAATGTGTAGTTTAGCCTAATAGACTATAATCAATCATAAAATTAATTTTGTTTTATTTGATGTTACGTGATTTTGGATTTCAGATGACGATATGTATGTTTCCAGCAGAATATGTTTGGGACAATATACTACAAAGGCGATTTTTTTTCAGCATGCATAAACAAGAAAATTTCAGTCGCATAAACCGACTGATAACACAGTGCGACAAAATAAACTCAAGTTGAGAAGCAAATGACGCGATACTAGTTTTCCTGTAGGTCATGTCGAGTAGAACACGAATTTTTTTTTTTTGGAATTCCCCGGACACCCCCAAAATCCGGATTTACGGGTAAAAAACCGATTTTCTTGCCTTTATTCACTTGAACACCTATAACTTTGTTAATTAACAACAAATTTTCAATCTCTAAAAGAATTTGGAAAGAAGAGAAGTAGACCTTTCGAACGATGTATATTTTGTTTATTTGAAGCTGTGGCAAAATAGGTTTATTTGTCCTACAAACAATTTTTTTCATTTTTTTCCGTCATTTTCTAGTTTAGGCAATATTTTTACCAATTATATTGTGAGATAACTATACTATTAATTTACATTTATAAGGAAAATAATGCAACCAGTCTTTTGAAAATCCTTTTGCAATTGACGGAGTTCTTAAAGTTTCATAAAAACTAAATCGGTATCTAAACACTCGTTTTGGCCATTCAACTCAATAATGTCTGCTCGAGCGTTTCATTTTTAGCCCGTCATCATCGTTGAAACTAGTATTTATGTACACATTTAGTTTTAATGAAACTTTAATAACTCAGTCAATTGCAAAAATTTGTTCCTTATAAAATATATTTTTCCTTATAAAATATACTATATATGTAAATCAACTAATCGTACTGTTATCTCACAAAATAATTGGTAAACACATTGCCTAAACTAGAAAATGACGGGAAAATTTAAAAAATGTGTTTGTAGGACAAATAAACCTAAATTCCCTCAGCTTTAAATAAACAAAATGTATATCGTTCGAAAGTTCTAAGTCTCTTCTTTACAAAGTCTTTACGAGATTGAATGTTTGTTGTTAATTAACAAAGTTATAGGCATTCAAGTGAAAAAAGGCAAGAAACTCGGGTTTTTACCCGTAAATCCGGAGTTTGGGGGTGTCCGGAAAATTTCGTAGAACAAACGTTGTTCTACTCGCCAAGACCTACAAGAAAAATAGTATCGCGGTTTTTGGACTGTCGCACTGTGTATAGGGTGTCCAAAACCGGGACCGGTTAACCGGTTTTGTAACCAAAACCCGTAACCGGTTTCTTAAAAAATTTCATTTTCGGTTAACCGAGAATGCCGGGTTTTTCATGTCGGTTAACCGGTTTTTTTATTTATTGTTTAAAACAAAAATTAAATTACTGATCTATTTTTTCTATTTGTTGTGGATACCATTTATACAAGATGCAACAAATAACAACGATGAGGTGGATAATTCTGACAGTTGTTCTGAATATTCTGAAAGTGAATATGAATTCACTGATTATTTTGGCTTTATTCCTGATATCCATGATGTAATAAATAAAGTCAGGAAGTACAGCAAAGCATTCAATAAGTCGTCCATGAAGCACAGAACACTTCAAGCATACGTTCAAGAACGGAAAGACAAATAACTTCGACTTTTTTTGTGATGTTAAATCCCTACAGAACAGCCAGATACCCCTGATTCGGTTTGATATATAAGTTGTTATATTGATGAGTCAAGTAATTTAATTTTGAATTTATGTCACACACAGAATCGAAAAACGAAAGGCAAGCAACATTGTATGATGACTTTGCTTTTTTTTTTTGAAAAATTTAAGAAGAAAACGGAGAAGCTGTGTTACTTATACAATGCTTTAATGACTATCGGACTAATATGGACTACATCAAAGTTTGTGAGCTTTTTCAACGTCAACTTGCATAACAAAATTAAAAAAAAATCGTTTAAAAATAATCATTTAAATTGTATTCTATTCTTAAGATGTTATTATAAAAAACATTCTAAATGATTTATTATTTTTTAGGTAATTTCAGAAATATAATACTTTCTATTTAATGTAAACCAAAAAATTAAAGTTGTAATAAACGAAATAATAATCTATTTTTGTTTACTAATTTTTAATACAAATGATTGTTAGTTGTTTTTTGTTTTACAATAAACATTTAATGACATTTTAATCACTTTCGTATATTATTTAAAAACAGGCCTAAAAACCGGTTTCGACAAAAAATATTAACCGAAAACCGGGTTTTAAAAAAAGAAATATTTCGGTTAAATCGGAAACCGCTTTTTCTAAATAACCGGTTTTTTGGACACCCTAACTGTGTAATTATATGGAATTTAGTACTTTATGTGTGGAAATGTCAGATCAGAAAAAAAAAAGTTTATTCTTCGCTAGACTATAGCCATAAGAAAAAATAGTATAAAATGCAGAATATGAGAAAATTTAAGTGATTGCTACATTGGAGAAATTATCTTCCAACCACACCACACGCAAAGAAAAAAACGTTTGGAGGTTGTTTATCGCAAACAAAGTTCTTTGTCTCCAACGCTCTACTTTTCCCGTAACGGTTGACATATTTCTAGTGAATGCAAACGTTTATCGTAAACGTAGTTTTTCTCGTTGTCAACGAACATTCTTTCATTTTAAAATTTTCATAATTTACGTTTATGGTAAACGAAATACGTTTACGAAAACATATTGTATTTAAACATGATTGATTCAAGAGAGTTGAGAGAACAAAGAGCGTAACTTTTTCTTATTTTGTGAGTGTGCGGTGTTATAAATTATTTATTTTTTATATGTTGGAATAATATGTGCACATGTGTGTGTACACAACTCAAAATATTTTTGCGATTTTTAAGGCACTGGATGCACTTTTTTCGGGTTTGATTGCTCCGCAGATTTTTTCTCCTATTCAATATCTACAACTTTGCTTAAAACACAAAAGAGCTACTCCATACGCAGAAAAAATATGGAAAAAGTGCAAAAAATCCACCTTAAGCAAAAAAATCGTATGGTCATTAAATTATTTATTGAGGCAACTTTCACGTCCAATTCTCAGAATTCATTGATCAGCCTTTCGAAATGTTGCACCTTCTGATGTATAGTCTCTTCCACAATTTGGGGGTATCAGTACGGAAGATTTTGATAGTCGTAAGACGATCTAACCATGTTCGTCCGATGAAATCAAGCTACAGTCCGCAATTATAAAACAAGATGACTAAAATTTGGCAGAAATAGTTCCTATACATGTGAGTTGTTTGGGATTGAAAGTGGAACACATCGGTCCATGTTTAGATATAGTTCTCATATAAGGGTTTCAACTGATATCGAAGTTTGTGACGCCACAAAAACTATAAATACCAAAGGATTTGGCCGAAATTTAGCTGTTTGAATTTTGTTTTCCACATAAAAATTCACAGGAGTAATGGGACTTATTGGCACAACAGTTTGATAAACCCGTGATCGCGGAGCCTCAGTTATCATACCGAGTATTCTTGCCAGATAGGTTCCTTAATAATAAGTAAATTGTGTTTATTTTAAGCTAGTAATGTAATTATTGTAATGAGAAGGTTACTATTACTTTTTTTCGCAACATTTCAATCATCTGCTGGTTGACTTTCAGAAACAATTCAACCTAAATGTCTAAATGTAAATGAAGACAGCAGAAAAATAACAAAGTGACAAGTGTAGGACTTAATAGAAAAAGGACTAAAACTAAGTTTATTTTGCCAAAAGAGAAAGGTTTTACCTTTTCTACTGCTAGGATCGAAATGAAATATGTAGATTAAAAGCTTGAAAGGGAGGAATAAGCTAAAGTCAAGGGCAAAGAAAAACAATTTTGCAAAAAAAATTGATTTAACTAACACCCTTGGTTTTCCGAATAAGCGTGAGGGAGAGGTGATAACTCTCTTCCTCGGTGTTTTTCCAGGGTTGGTTGTCATATTAAAGAAATCAAATTTGCTAGTAATGAAAATTATAAAATTAAAAACTTTGGAAATTTGTTGGTGGGTTTTGATCTATAGATTTTTTCTCTTTATCCTTTTTTCTGCGTCTGTTAGTAAAACAATAATTTTCAATTTTCAGTTTTTTTAATTGGCCGGAAATGTGATGAAATCAACTTCAAGTTGACTATGTTCCTTTTTTTTATCAATATGCTACCACCGGCTAAAGCGGCGGCAGAAGCAGCAGCAAGTACTGCTACTCCTATGGGAAAATACCGAAAAATTCAAAGGATGTGAATGCGTAACTGTTGGTTCGTCATCGCTTGGTTGGTGTGTCTCTCGCTGGGTCGTCGTTTGCTGCTACGTTTATCATGTCATTCGGTAGCGGAAGGATTTACACGTAATCACACAACGATTTAATAGAAAACGACCTGACCCCAGCCAACTACAATGGACCTCCCACCACCCGACCAACCCCAGTACCCTCTTCCTGCTCACCACAGGGAGTTGAAACAAACGAACGAAAGGACGTACGAACGAACGAACGTCTTATTATGCATGACAGTATAAATAAAACATTTGGCAAAATAGCTAGCAACCAGGGGCCAAGGCAAGCAATCAGCCAAGATGGATGACCTTTCTTAGTTATGGCTAGTCAGGCAGCCAGCCATCCAACTCACACCAAAACTCGCTCGCAAATCAATGAAACAAAAAGGCCCTTCCTCCTGTAAGCAGCAGTAACCATATGACGACAACGCTTCCCAAAATCCAAGATGTCATCTCAATTCAGGAAATGTGTGTAAAACAAATCCCTTAATAGAGCAAACGAAACGTAAATGTGAATCTGTTCAATAAGTAAACTCTGGGGCGGACGCCAGGCATGGCTGGAATGAACGAATGGTTGGATGGTTGACTGAATGCTTGGATTCAGTTGAATGATTGAAAATCTGTTACTCCAGCCGTCCGTCCGTCCGTCCAACCATGTGTCTCGTCTGGTTCTTGCGGGACCCTTAAAAAGTCAAGGTAAAGTACACCAACTACACAGAGGGACAAAGAGGACACTTCTCAATTCCTTTGAAGTTATTTGTCAGGCATTTAAGGGCCATTCACCATGTCACATCAAATCAGCCAAAAGCAAGGTGCCAGGTGAGTTGTCTGTCCGGGAGATGAATGTATGAATGTCATTCGCATATAAAACACCGCTCATGAAGGCAAGAAATCTGCGTAAGATTTTCTGCCAGCTTGCTTGGGGGCTGGCTGGAAGAAAAGGGCGAATTATATTCGCTTGAACAGGCAGTGATGATGGACCGACCGACAGACTGACCTCCAACATCATTGCCATCACCACCTCCCCGATGATTTGGACATTGATGACCCACATGCAAACATTTGGAGAAAATCACACACACCACTCGCTTGAATATGGGATGTTTCACATGGGCAAGTCCCAGAAACAGCCCAGCAACAAAAAATTGTTTAAATTGAACCACCTTTATTTTTATAGTTTTATGAGCATATAAAAAAATTACCATTTCGATGACCATTAATACAAAAAAATTACCAAATCCTACCCTACCTCAGATCTATTAATGTTGTAAACAAATAAAAATATTTATGTATTTAAATAATTTATTTTGTGTTAACATAGATGACCCTATAGAATTTATTTGTCAACATATATTCATTCACAAATTTATTCATAACCATAACATCTTTAATAATAAACCTTATTAAAAAGTAATATAAATTATTTTGTTATAATAAACGGACATTTTTGTTTATATGCTACTATAAAAAACGTAACGTGCGTCACGTAGCGTGCGTCACAAAGGGTTCACGGCTTTTTCTATAATTTTTACATTTTTATCAGAAAACGGGTACGAATGTAGCGTTCGTTACGCAGAATTTGGTCCTTCGAGCTGAGGAAACTAATGCAAGAACTAAAAGGATTTTGTCAAACACTTTTTGTGCTAAAGCTGTGATGTTTTATTTTTAAATCGCTTAGAAATAACAACAACAACTGAAGGTAATAATTTCACTGATCTTTGTAGTAATCTCTTTTTTTAAGAGATTCAATATTATATAGAACCACCCATATTCACATACTATGCTGCAAACAAAAATATAAAACAAAAAAAAACATAAAAACACCAAAATGAAGAAGCCAAATGTCTAGATTTAATGATTACGTTTTGATTTCATTCATTCCTTCTCTGCACCGTTTGCACAGGAAAAAGGAAAATCTGTGCTTTTCTTTAGTTTTCCTTTTTTGGCTGCTCTCCCTTCGCACACACATCGCAACACACACAGTCAGAGGACACAAGGAAGACGAACTTCAATTTAATAATGCAAATTGGACAAATAACTGGTGCGTACTTCCACCCATCAACAGCTGTTGGACTTCTTCATCTGCGTTAGCTGCCCCGGATGGGAAAAAAACATCGGAACAACCGTACGCAAAAGGACAATTTGTTGCTTGGCCGGTCACACACACAGATAGGAAAACTGTTAATTGTTAAAGTTTAAAGGAGCAACACAAGAAATATGTAATTGTTACAAAAGATTAAAAACAATTTCCTTGGAGTAAAGAAAGTGGCGATAATATACAAATTGTGAAATTCAAGATATTAGGAAATAAACTAAAGACAGTTTGCAAAAAATAAGTCACATCAATTATATTTAAATTAAGAATATTTTCTTGGTAAATGCAAGAACTGATGATAGGTACTGAAGATTATTGGAAAAATATTAAGTAATTAAACTTCATATTGCAAATACATTGTCTTAGATTTTTAGAGATATCGTACTACAGTCAATTATCTTTAAAATAAATGTATTTTGTTTTTAAATTTTCAAAAAATATGTAAATTAACCTTTTTTTCCATAACAAAGATAAACAATTAAAAAATTGCGTTTATTGTGTAGGTAATGGAAGTTAAGTTCCTTAGTTTTTTATTCGAATTTTATTCCCAAATATAAATGTGTACTTTAGTACGAGATCAGTAAAACTTTTTATAATAAAATACGTAAGAGTTAAAAATTTAATCTTCGATTTTTTTAAACAAATATATCAATTATTTCATCGATAAGATAAGAGCCTTTCTCCTTCCATTCTGTTCCGGAGATAAGTTTGTATTCTTCTTAACGTCGAGAAACTTCGCTCAGCAGATGCCGTTGTCACAGGTATTGTGGCCAGTAACTGCAATAGGGTAAAAACGCTTGGAAACACGTCCTCATCACAATCTGAAATAGCATCTAATGCATTTGATGGCTTATCATTCTTCTGCTTCCAATAATCAATCCATATACTTATTTCAGCTAAAACAGATTTTGCTGAATTTTTTAAATCGTTTTTGTAAAAAAGTGTGACTTCTTTGAGATCTTCCTTTATTAGATTTACAACTTGTATCGGAACGATATTAAACAGACTTGTAATTATAGCTTCATGTTCGGAAAATCTATTATTTAAATGTGATATTACTTCGTCCAGATATGGTATGAACAATGTTGTCCTAAAATACGCCTGGACATCTGAACCAGGAATATTAGCCCTATACTTTTGAGTGCCTACTCTTCTAGGTAGTGCAGCTTCTATTCCAAAACTTCTTGCAAGTTGTGTGGATTCTTCAAACAGTTTATCAAACTCCGCATCTGAATTTCTACGCATGTCACTTAATTTAGTCGTTGCCAATTTTATGATTTCGTAAGCCTTTTTTATTTCTAGGTTAATCGTTTGCAAATACCGTGATAAGTTATGTGTAATGGCCAAAACCGTACTACTTATTACCACACCCAATATAAAGTCAAATTTACATACACGGTTGTGCAAACTCATTCCATCACTGCAACCTACATGTTAAAAAGGTAGATAGATAAGAAATCATATATGTAATTTTAACTTAATTTTCGCCATATCTGGTTATCATAAATTTAAAGTCCACCAAATTACACCGGTCGACAAAAACAAAATTTTTTCTTGGGTTTCTGTTTTAATGCGTAGATTCTGATTCTGGACGTCAAAAAACGTCAAAATCTCCAATCTTAGCTTTTAAAGTTTGTTTTTGTAAATTTTACATCGATAAGAAAGTTTTAAAGTTAAAACCTTACTAAATTAGCTATAACTTTTTAAATTATGCATCGATTTTCTTCGGAATGGGCTCGTTTAATTCTGACGAAAATATTACATTTGTTAATTTCTAGATTGTTTTATGGGAGTTTTATTTTAAAAATATTGAAATTTTATCAAAAAATCACATTTTTTTTGCAATATTTTATAATACTCGTATATCGTCGAAACCGCTGAACGGATAGAAAATGGTATTATATGAAGTTGAAGGCTACTTAATATTTAGTTCTTTAAAACTTTCCTCAACCAAATCGGATAAATGGTTCTCGAGTTATGCTATATGTGGTTCAACACGCTGAAAGAAAATCGCTTCTGTAGTATATTGTTCCAAACATATTCTGCTGGAAACATACATATGTTTAGGGTAAACTATAAATATATAATATTTGACACTCACAAATATAATTTGTTTGTGAGGACGTTGTTCTAAACAAAATTATGTTTTCATCCCAATATTTTTTTTTTTTGGAAATAATATTTCAAAACAATGATTAATTTGTATTTAACTATTTTGGCAATGTATTGATGCCTTAATTTAAAGGAAAGTCTTCAGTTTTTTTAGAAATTTAAAGTTTAATTTTTTAATTTTTTTTCTTGGGTTTCTGTTTTAATGCGTAGATTCTGATTCTAGACGTCAAAAAACGTCAAAATCTCCAATCTTAGCTTTTAAAGTTTGTTTTTGTAAATTTTACATCGATAAGAAAGTTTTAAAGTTAAAACCTTACTAAATTAGCTATAACTTTTTAAATTATGCATCGATTTTCTTCGGAATGGGCTCGTTTAATTCTGACGAAAATATTACATTTGTTAATTTCTAGATTGTTTTATGGGAGTTTCATTTTAAAAATATTAAAATTTTATCAAAAAATCACATTTTTTTGCAATATTTTATAATACTCGTATATCGTCGAAACCGCTGAACGGATAGAAAATGGTATTATATGAAGTTGAAGGCTACTTAATATTTAGTTCTTTAAAACTTTCCTCAACCAAATCGGATAAATGGTTCTCGAGTTATGCTATATGTGGTTCAACACGCTGAAAAAAAATCGCTTCTGTAGTATATTGTTCCAAACATATTCTGCTGGAAACATACATATGTTTAGGGTAAACTACAAATATATAATATTTGACACTCACAAATATAATTTGTTTGTGAGGACGTTGTTCTAAACAAAATTATGTTTTCATCCCAATATTTTTTTTTTTTGGAAATAATATTTCAAAACAATGATTAATTTGTATTTAACTATTTTGGCAATGTATTGATGCCTTAATTTAAAGGAAAGTCTTCAGTTTTTTTAGAAATTTAAAGTTTAATTTTTTAGAAATTGTATATGTTTGAAAAATAATATTAAAATGTAAATCGTATAATCTTGGGTAACGACAAATTGATGGATTGACAATTGGACTATTTATAAATTAAAAATAAGTGCTGTAAAACAAAAGTAAATGTTGCTTACGACGTATAACGCGTAAAGTATAACGCAAAATCTAGGAAACAATAAAATTAAAAATTGCCGAAGTCAACAATGTTTTAAAATTATTTTGAATATAATGTATTTGGATAAATTCTTAAACAATATCTTTGTTTGTTTGTAAACACATATTTTATTTGTGACAGTAAGTTGGCAAATATATTTTGTTGTAATATATTAATATATGCGTTCCAAACAAAATTTCTTGATTTTCAAATAAAATATATTTGTTCAAAAATATATAATACTAGCTGGACCCGGGCCACTTCGCTGCCGCATATTTCCGATCCCGTCCATTTTTGGACCACTGACGTAGACTGCCAGCAGAACTGCAGTGGAACAAACACACAAACAGACAAACAAACGATTTGCCACGCCCACATTTTCCCCGCCCACTATTTGCAAAATTTTTTTTCCCAAAACCATCTCAGACCAAATAGCTTTCAAACAAAAGAAAAAATTTTAAAATCGGTCCTGTGGTTTAAGCGTCTATAAAACACATACATACATACATACAAACATTTTTCCATTTTTATATATATAGATTTAAAAATGTTGGTTCCAAGTATATTTTCTTTGAATTCAAACATATCAAAAATGGCGATTTTCCTCCGTGAACCACTAATTTCTTTCCATATCACAGCTTATCGCGAGAATTTAAAGAGACAACCCTTTAGGCTAAGAAAAAAGAGAGGTTGAACCACATATTATGGCATAACTAGAGAACCATTCATCCGAATTGGTTCAGGTAAGCTTTACAAACTTCAGGTAAGCTTTACAAACTTCGTCGAAACCGTTCAGCGGTTTCGACGATATCATACAAGGTATAGCAAAAATCATATTTTTTGAGAAAATTTTAATAATTTTTAAATAAAAGCCTCATAAAAACATATAGAAACGCAAAATTGTCATATTTTTTCGTAAACTCTGAAAGGTTATGAATAAATTGAGACCATTCCGAAGAAAATCGATGCATAATTTAAAAAGTTTTAGCGAGGAAACCATGCACTTTTCTTATTTTTAGTTGTTATTACTTTTACTGTTACCATTTGTTACGCTTTTGTATTGTTTTTTTAACGGCCTTTTTGAGTGATTTTGAAAATTGTAAACAGTTTATGCCTATGTTTAAAACATTTCGGGGGGAAAATATAAAATAATGGTGATTTCGTTTCTGACATCTAATGTCACCACATCATTTTTCAGAAATTTAAAATTCCCCCTGCACCCTCTGCTAATTTCGCATTTTGCATGCGCACAATCGAACAAAAATCGTGCCGTGAGTAAAACCCATACATGCCTACATTATTGCGCAGCCATTTGGTAGTGCCTTAAGAATGACCGCTTTCATTTATGTTTTGTTCTGAAGTCTGCTTTATGATGGTGCAACACTCCACACCGTGGACTGGGATGAGTGTGGATAATGCGATATTTTCGCATTTGCGGAGTGTAATAATTTTACAAACGAAATCAAAACCCGTTCATACGACAGCACCATTTTTACAAACGAACTTAAAAATACGGTTTCAGTGTAAAGCACGGTACTATGTTCCGGTTTCACGCTGAAATCCCATACAAAAAAACAAAGTTGTGAAAATATCAGTGAAATTTTTGCATTTATTGCGATCTTTGGTCTGAAGCGTATATTCCGAAGTCTTCCACTTCAAAATCACCAAAGAGATATATAACCCCTCTGATTTCCCAACAAACTTTGTGTTCGAATATCGCGAAAACTACTCGTAGAGCTAACATCCAAAAACGGCTAATGCCACTGGATTCGGCATGGCCTAAATAGGTCTATGCATAGGGTCTCCTTTCTGTTACATTTTTGGACTAGCACATTGTTACCGTTAATATAATCATACTTTGTTCTTAAATTTAAGACATGGTGAAATAAACTAAAGATAATTTCTATAAATTAAATAAATTAACTGATCATTTTATTTAAAAGGTCAACTACTTTGTTTTTGCAATTTTTTCAGAGAATAAATAATTCTCATAGAGAAATTATATCCATGACAATTATCATTAATATAAGTATATTTTGTTCCTAAATTAATTGTTGTTAAATTTAAGACATGGGAAAATAAACTAAAGAACATTTAAACGAATTAACATTATCGAAAATACATTTTCTTTGAATTTTAAGAAAATTTCATATTTTATTTACGATTCGATGTATGCTTTTATGACATCAACGAATATAGGAGAAATTACACAAGTGACAATTTGAAAAATAAACAGGTAAATTATCCTCAAATTGTAGTATTTTTACTTAATTTTCCAAATCGTTAATAATAGTATATTTTGTAGTTAAATTTAAGCTGTGAGTAACTAAGGACACATTTTAGTAATTTCTGTAAGTTGGCCCACATTGTAAGGAAATTTTCTTAAAATTGTAAAGAATTTAAATCTTTGATTTAAGAGTTGGTCATCTTTAATTTAACGATTTTGTTTTTCAGTAAATATAGGCCTATGATCGAAATGCAGAGTAAAGTAATCGCAGAGATACATACATACATACATATTTCCACAAGAAAAACAATTACCATTTGTAATTAGCTGTGTGTTTTTCCCATCATCTACATTTGAATGCAGATACACACACACATATATACATACTTATGTATGACTTCTCCTATGCATGTGTGTATGTAATGTTTTTGCTCAAATATTTGCGTATGCAAAACATGCCGTGTGTGTGCGCGTTTTGCGATTGACTGCTTCCGCAACGTGGCTGCACTTGAAGTGACGATGTTACTGCCGTTGTCGCAACTCTGGGCTGGCGCTGAGGCCGTTTGCTTGTCTGTCACAAGAGAAGGCCTTTTGAAAGCACAAAAAAAAAGAAACACATCAAGTGTTTTTGACTTAATTCCAGTGCGTGCTGCAAGAACAATGAATAATGTGTTGGGACAGTGTTTGGAAGCGGATAAAATGTATTTAAAATAACTATATTTTAAATAAATAACTATTTTTTTAAACTCCACACTGGATGAGTGACCTAAGATCCCCATATATGTATGTTTGGCGGAAATCCATTCCAGGACATTTTAAGCCATCTGAGCTATGTCCGCCCGTCTGTCTTGTGTCATGATTATTCTCGAAAGAAGGGACAGATGTCCTTTATAATTTGTGTGTGGTATTATTTCTACCTTTTTCAGGCTATAATGGACCGTATTGACAGTTCTGAGTGTTGTTGTTTATTTCAACTTACGGGCTTTCCTTTCAACCTAAACCTAGTCAGGTTTAGTTCGATAATGAGCCGTATTGGTTTCTGGTACATCTACGTCCGTAGCGCAAGGGGATAACATTTTTAAAATTTTTAATTCCTTATAACAGAGAAATAGCAACTTTCGCCAAATTTGGTCTAGTTTAAAGACATTCTTCTTTGCACAGGTTCAAAATCTGGTATGAAAAGAAAATTTTTCGAGTAATTTTCATCATTTGTGGGGCTATATTTGGTAGGCCCCATTTAACCGTACAAACAATTCTAAATATAACTAAAATTAATATTATTGTAATTTTCTGGCAATGGAATTTTGCCATACTGCATAGCAATGTTGTAGCAATTTGAGTTGCCTGTGTTAATAGTTTTTTAAAAATATTTTCTGAAAAATTTTAAATACATTTTTTTATTTTTGCAACACTGTGCAGCAATGTTGATAAAGGGGAACTCCCAAAGCGAACATAAAAGCGGAATGACTAACAAACATTTAGCATTTTGATATGTGTGATGCATGCGCTTCGTTGGTTAGTTGGTAGTGCTCTGGCTCCGGCTCAGTTCAATGTACAACACACAACGAATGCCGAATGCCAACGATGGCAACGAAGACTGACTCTATATATTTCATCACACACACGTGACGAAATTCATGGCATACTTTTTGGCGTTACAGCGATAATGAGGAGAACTTCGAATACACTCACTCACACACACACTCGTACCCACATCGCCACGTTAAGATAGATGATATTCATGCACAAGTGCTTAAGCATGGCGGATACAGGGCACTCATTGCACTACACATTCATACATACGTCACACACCGTCTCCGACGCTGTAAAGTATCCCAAGAGAAGTAGTAAACAACACTGCGAAGAGCAGATGATTTTTCGCTATTTTTTTTTTGTTGCTCTCCCACCACCCTAAACAATTTATTTGCATATTTACATGTGAAGATACACAAATTCAAATGTATAGTACCTCTGCATGGTTACATACATACACGGATATTTGTGTTAGAAGTAAATAATACATTCATACATAGCAAAGGAATCTATTAGAAAAAGAAGCTGCAGCAGCCGGCACAGCAAAAGCAGACGACGACGACAGTAATAACAACAAACAAACAAACGAGGAAAGAGCAACAACAACAAAAGCCAATAAGAAATTGTGACTAAAAGCTTTTTGCATAAATTTTGGCACTTTAAAAGGATTGTTCAGACCTTCAAATCGTAAATAAAAACAAAAACAACTTTAGCGAAAGTGAAAATGTGGAAATGCGTAGAAATGTGTACAACAGCAAATTGCTGCAGCAAAAAGCTTAAAAACAATAACAAATAAACAAAATACTGGAACAAACAAAACTTTGCAATTTCATTGTCAATACACATTTGTGGTACTTCTGACATACTCGCACAGTGTTAGACTTTGAGAAGTATTAAGAACCTGAAGGCAGAGGCGATCATCTACCTTAGATTAACCTGGAGATTAGATGATCTAAGGCACAATACCGCAAGTCAAAAATCCTTGCTTAATTATACAGTTCAACACTTTCGAGATAATTGAAAGTTGACACCGTTTAGACTTCAGTTTTTGAAATTGCTTATCGAAGGTAACCTTTGGGATTCTCTGGCTTAGCGCCAATTCGAATTTTATCGTATCGTAAATATTTTGGATGAAACTTATAGATATCGAGCATTTTTTCCGAAAAAAATTACGTTTCCTACGGATATATCTATTTAACCTATGGGGATTTCGTCTTA
Organism: Eudasyphora cyanicolor; assembly: GCA_963930755.1. Classification (NCBI taxonomy): domain Eukaryota; kingdom Metazoa; phylum Arthropoda; class Insecta; order Diptera; family Muscidae; genus Eudasyphora; species Eudasyphora cyanicolor. The sequence continues at coordinate 342,621,531 of OZ005734.1, read as the reverse complement.
CGGCCCTCAGCATAATTGTAGGTATATTCTTGGTCAGAGCTTCTCACCAAGTACTGTGTCACGGCCCACTTCCAAGATTTTGAAGGCACACCATTAAAATTTAGTATTTCAATTTTTTGTTATTTGGTCCAAATGTCCCCATCATACGAGTATGTTCACATTATGAGTGATTTTGCAGTTTTAGTTTGTTTTGTTTCGGTATATAAAGGTAAGAGGTCTTTTGGTGGGCTTGGAGGCTTTGAGCTATCGGAAAATGGATCAAAGAGGCAGTATTCAATTTTGAATGAAAGTTAAATTAACGCTCTTAAAATTATGACTACGGCTTTTGGCGAGTTTAATTTTAACAAAAAATTGTATAATCTTGTAAAACATACAAGAACATCACAGAAGGAAGTTCGCTCCCTAAACGACTCAGAATATCAATAACCTATAAAAACGTGAAAGCAGTGAAGATAGCGGAAAATTGTCAAATTTCTTGAGCCAACCAGATATTGAATTGTCGACATGAAACTGGTAGCAACTAAGCTTGTTCAGAAATATGTATCTAATTTTTGACCAAAAGAACTGTCGCTAGAAAGGGTTCATAATTGATTCATGCGACTTTTTCTGTTCCAAAAACTGAAAATGCAAGGAGATTTTTCTCAAGTACATACCAAAAATCTCATTCTATGATGGCGACAAAAATTTATATTTATGTATAAGAAACAAGTAAGAAAGTTCAGTCGGGTAAACCGACTTATGAATCCCCTCACCTGGAGTCCCAAGAACTATTCGGAAATTAATTTATTTTTTTGTTTCAATTAAAATTATTATCAATTTAAATTGCATTAATAACATCTATTTGTGCGGGAAGTATCAGAAGTGGTGTGTCAATGATGTCTATGCTTTAATGTACTGTAGGTACTATAAAAACATTATACTGTACGAAATTTCAAGTATATGTATGCACTGGTATTAAAGTTATAAGCTGTTAACTTTCTGTGAAGAATGGTTCATTTGTGTGGGAGGTACCAAAAGGGGCGAGGCAATAACGCCCATTTTTTGCTGATCTGTAGACACTATAACAAAATTACACTGTACAAACATTTTACGTATTTGTATGCATAGGTATTACCATTATAAGTTTTTCATTTGTTGTGCAAAATGGTCCAGAAAAAAAAATATTACCACATATCAATTTTGAAGTCAATCGCTTACTCCTTTCGAGAGTTATCGTGCGCCAGCCAGCAGACAGACACACAGACGGACGGACGGACAATGCTCAAATGACTTAAAATTACCCAAAACGGATATCCGCGGAAGGTACTTGGGGTCTAAGGTCACTCCTTCGATGTGTTACACTTTAGCAAATGATATATACCCTCCTCTCTAAGGTGAGCGGATAATTAGTATTTTTACATAAAAATGAGTGGTGAATTCGTTTCTGCAAAAAAGTGCAGCATTTCCGTTGGCCTTTTCCTGAAACTGGACATATATACCAAATTTTGAAATAGGAGCTATGTTTAATTCGAGATACTAAAATCAGTTCCAACTAAAAAATTAAATTTTTTCTAAAACTGACAAATAAAGCTCTATTTTTTTTAAATGGTTTGATTATAATCAATAATTATTAACGCTGAATCATATCAGTGGGTTATTGCAATGTTTACAATTTTTAAATTTGTTTCGTACAATATTTTCGGAATTCAATTAATATGTAAACAAAATTTGATTCGAATTTAAAAAATCACCATGTCGATTATTTTTCAATCAAAAAATATAAAAATATGTGCATTATTTTCATCAAGGAGCCACGGACCCCTGATACATCGTTACGGACCCCCAGTAGGCCGCGAACCACCATTTGTGCTTCAAAATGCATGCAGTGCATCAAAATCCCAAAATTGTCGAGAAATTTCCAATTTGATTAATCATTCGGCACATAATTAATCATAACTCGGGCCATGAAATTTTATTATATACTCATATTTTAGAACACGCCAAAGCCCAAAACTTAAAACCAATACCAAAAAACTGTCAAATTCCAGTCAAAACTCCCTTCACTAGCATCGTTATTACTTCGACCACTAGATCATAGATGTTAATTAATTATACCCTACACCACTCTGTGGTACAGGGTATTATAAGTTTGTTTCACGGCAGATGTTTGTAACACCTGAAAATAACACAGCTAGACCCACCTTAAAGTATACCGATCGACTCAGAATCACTAGCTGAGTCGATTTAACCATGTCTGTCCGTCCGTCCGTCTGTCCATGTAAAATTGTTCGTCGACTACAGGTCGCAATTTCACTCCGATCGTTCTGAAATTTTGCAGTTTAGAGTATTTCGCTGCTGTTAAGATCGCTATTGAATTTGGTTGAAATCGGTTCAGATTTAGATATAGCTCCCATATATATCTTTCGTCCGATTTGGCCCTTTAGCCCTATAGAAGCTGTATTTTACATCCAATCGTTTTGAAATTTAGAATGGTAGAGTTTCTTGATCCATGAACCAACACTACCGAATTTGAAGAAAATCGGTTAAGATTTAGCTATAGCTCCCATATATATGTTTCGTCCGATTTGGCCTTTTAGTTCTATAGAAGCTGTATTTTACATCCAATCGTTTTGAAATTTAGAATGGTAGAGCTTCTTGATCCATGAACCAACATTGCCGAATTTGAAGAAAATCGGTTAAGATTTAGCTATAGCTCCCATATATATGTTTCGTCCGATTTGGCCCTTTAGTCCTATAGAAGCTGTATTTTACATCCGATCGTTTTGAAATTTAGAATGGTGGAGTTTCTTGATCCATGAACCAACATTGCCGAATTTGAAGAAAATCGGTTAAGATTAGCTATAGCTCCCATATATATGTTTCGTCCGATTTTGCTCTTTAGTCCTGAAGAAGCTGTATTTTACATCCAATCATTTTGAAATTTAGAATGGTACAGTTTCTTGATCCATGAACCAACACTACCGAATTTGAAGAAAATCGGTTAAGATTTAGCTATAGCTCCCATATATATGTTTCGTCCGATTTGGCCCTTTAGTTGTATAGAAGCTGCATTTTACATCCAATCGTTTTGAAATTTAGAATGGTAGAGTTTATTGATCCATGAACCAACACTACCGAATTTGAAGAAAATCGGTTAAGATTTAGCTATAGCTCCCATATATATGTTTCATCCGATTTGGGTCTTTAGATCCAATCGTTTTTATACCCTTCACCACACTGTGGTACAGGGTATTATTTAAGTATAAAATGTCCCAAAAGTAAATTTATGTAAACAATTTATACATGAATTACAAAATTTATATATCAGAGTTATTCAATATTACGAGAGTGGTGTAGGGTATTATATAGTCGGCACCGCCCGACTTTAGCCTTTCCTTACTGGTTTTATAATTAATGTTAGTCATACAACACAGTGATCATATGGAAAACATTAGTGCACGAACTGGCAAAATGAACATTTCAACCCCGCCCTCCCGAGTTATGATATACGAGTATTACTCAGGTCGACACAATTTTTGGGTCTGTCTTCTAAGTGTCAAATTTTGGTTTCTTGTTGTCTGTCCGTCCGTCCGTCTGGCCTTCTAAATTTGTCCGTTGAGTACAGATCGGAATTTCACTCCGATCGTGCTGAAATTTTGCAGTTAGGAGTATTTTGTACCTGGAATGAAGCCTATTGAATTTGAAGAAAATCGGTTTAGATTTAGATATACAAGGTGGCGCAAAAGTAATCCTCCTATCAGAAAATGCTATAAATTTTGCGAGGCCCCTCATGTCAGTTCTGTTTTGACATTTGTGTTCTGGAGCAGTGTAGCGTAACATTGTTTATTAACGTGTATTTCGCATGTGTTTACTACACAAATGTCAAAACAGAACTGACATTAGGGGCCTCGCAAAATTTATAGCATTTTCTGATAGGAGGATTACTTTAGCGCCACCTGTTACATAGCTCCCATATATATGTATGTTTCATCCGATTTGAACCTTTAGCCTTATAGTAGATCTTACATCCAATTGTTTTTAAATTTAGCATGGTAGAGTTTATAGATCCATTGACCAACATTGCCGAATTTGAAGAAAATCGGTTCAGATTTAGATATAGCTTACATATATATGTTTCGTCCGATTTGGCTATAGAGGCAGAGGAGACGTACCAAATGTAAATTGTATAAACAAATTTTAGTTAATAGAGTGGTGTAGGGTAACATATAGTCGACACCGCTCGACTTTAGCCTTTCGTTACTGGTTTGTTACTAATAAAGGGAAACACTTTTTTGTCAAAGTTTGTTTTTGTATCAAGAGAAATGGCTGGTTTCCTCGCTCCTGCTTTTTAAATTATGCATCGATTTTTTCGGAATTTTATTCATGACCGATCAGACTTTACGATAAAATCATAAAAATATAACAATTGTGCGTTTTTAGAAGTTTTTTATTAAAATTTTCTCAAAAAATAAGATTTTTTCACAATATTTTGTAACATATCGTCGAAACCGCTGAACGAATAGAAAATTCTATTGTAATAAGTTGAAGGCTACTTAATTTTGAATTTTTAAAATTTTCCTGAACCAATTTGGAAAAATGGTTCTCTAGTTATGCCATACCTCGAAGCTATGAAAAATCGCTGGAAAAGGTGTATCGCGCTAAAAGGAGATTATGTTGAGAAATAAAGAAAATTTTCCCACATTTACTTTGTTTTCTTCTTTTTAAGTCGGTTGATTTTGGGACCACAGTCGTATATTTCAATTATTTGTAATTCATTTTTTGCATTACATGCATTTTGGTGTCCAAAAAAGGGGATTTTTGTACTTCTTCTCACATTGACATGCCTACTTCGTCAACTTCATTCCTACTTATTGGCTTAACCATACAATTATTTGATATCGTGGAAAGTTTGCTGGGTTACTTACCTTAACTCCAATATGTACTGGCGAGAAATCACTGTGTATCTTTGGAATTATGGATAATGACATAGGAAGGGGACACGACATCATGGTCGCCACCTGAAACATTAATGAAAACAAATGAGTGCAAAAAACAACAAAATAGATTTTGAAAATAAATTATAATAATTTTAAAGATAATAAATAAAAAATAGAATATTCAGAATGAAAATAAGTTTATAAAATTATAGATAAATAAATATAGAAATTACTCCGAACAATGAAGAAACCTCTTCATTGCTTAGTAGTCATGGATACAACAAGGCAATTTTATGTGGCCCTTCGCAGCAACTATTTAACATTAAATAATATGTTACTATACTTTTTGCTATATTCGATATTTTTGATATATTAACTATACTATATTTTGTAGAATTCAAAAATAGGTTTCATTGATTTTGATGCAAACACATTTTATTTCCATGGCTGTCAACAAAATGGACTTTGTTTAAATATCTCTTGACGCAATTCGACAAAGTTTTGTCCAGAACATGAACTCGAAAAATATCTATAGAAACAAATTGTCTAAACATTTGTTCATAGATATTGACAAAAGGAAGACATACAAATTTAAAAATAAATATTCACAATAATATAAGAACTAAAACAAATTAACTAAAATACTATAAAAAATACAAACGCGTGCATTGTGTTATGCCAATTGTTTTCGATTTGGGAATTGCGTGTTTGATATAGAAGTATAAAACATTAACTAATTTCCACATTGTGAATACTTTTTTTCTCTAATTCTAATCGCAAATTATACGTAGGTTATGCCAAAGATGGTAAAACAGTGCAACAAAAAGGAGAACGAGTATCACAAATAACACAGAACAACACATGATTTTGGGACTCAATTCTGAGAATTGGACGTGAAAGTAGCCCCAAATACAAGTAAGAAAGTTCAGTGGGGTTAACCGACTTATGAATCCCCTCACCATATTAGTATTTTTTTTTGTTTTAATTAAATTATTATTAATTTAAATTGCATTTAATAACGGTAAAGTATGCAATGGTGTTAATGTTATAAGCTGTTAACTTCCGGTGTAAAATGGTCCATTTGTGTGGGGGGTAGGTACCAAAAGGGGCGTGCCGATAACGTCCACTTCTCTAGACTCAAGACTATTGGTACTAACGGGTTTTTCAATAAGAGCGCTACAAAAGTTTTTTTTAAATAAAACAAAAACGGTTTTGGATATCAATGAAATTCTTTATTCCTGTGAAAGTACGTTCGATGCCATTATGTATGGAACTCGATTTCTTTTGCATGGCCACCACGGGCACGCTTGCAGAAGTCCAGACGCTTTTCAAGCATAAATCGGCCGATACTGCTGCAATTTCACGTTCGATATTCGTACGAAGTTCATCAATCGTCGCTGGCTTGTTGGCATAGACCATAGACTTGACGTAGCCCCACAGGAAATAGTCTAACGGCGTCAAATCGCACGACCGATGCGGCCAATCGGCTGGACCATTTCGTGAGATAACACGTTCTCCAAACTTGGTTTCCAATAAATTAATTGTGGCATTCGCTGTGTGGCTTGTGGCGCCGTCCTGTTGGAACCACATGTCCTCCAAGTCCATATCATCCAATTGGGGCCAACAATATTCGGTTATCATTGAACGGAAGCGATTCCCATTCACAGTAACGTGTCGGTCTTGATCATCACGGAAGAAGTACGGCCAATAACGCCGCCAGCCCATAAACCTCACTAACCCGTAATTTTTTCGGGATGCAATGATGACTCATGGAGTACGTGTGGATTGCTGTCTGACCAATAACGCATATTTTGTTTATTGACGAAGCCATTCAGCCAGAAATGAGCCTCATCGCTCATCGACCATAAATTGGACGTAGCGCTCTCAACGTTGAGGCCACTGACTCCGAATTTCGGTAGTAAATTTTAATAATTTCGACTAGTTGTTGGCCCGTATATCTTTCCATCATGAAATGGCAAACCTTACTGAAGAGAAATGTCAAAAGAGCGGCAAAAAATATGGCGTGGTTTGCTGTCCCTGTCGGTCTACTTTTGTAGCGTCCCTGTTGAAAAAACCGTTATGAAAGCATTGCACTGTACTAGAATATTTGTATGCACTGGTATTAAAGTAAAAGCTGTTAACATTTGGTACTAAAATTCCCATTTGTGTGGGAGGTACCAAAAGGGGCGTGTCAATTACGGCCATTTTTCTCGAGGTAATAGTGACTAATAAACTGATACTATGTGTAGCATTTCAGAGGATTCAAATAAGTAGTATAGAATTTATTAAATAATTAATATTTCACTAAATTGTAACCCTTTGTGGGGGAGGTACTTGAAGGAGTGGACCAATATGGCCCATATTCGAACTTAGCCTGAGATAGAAGAAAATATTACCACATACCAAATTTTAAGTTAATCGGTTACTCTTTTCGAGAGCCAGCAGAGAGACAGACAGACGGACGGACGGACGGACATTGCTCATTCGACTTAAAATGACTCAAAACGGATATCCGCCGAACATACTTAGGGTCATAGGTCACTCCTTCGATGTGTTACACTTTTGGCTAATAGCAAATGATATATACTCTCCTCTCTAAGGTGAGGGAATAATAAGAACTTCTGCATCATTTGTTTAGTCAAGTTGGCTCAATTAATAATTTAATGGCCATACGAAGTTAGTTTTGCGCAAGGTGGATTTTTAGTACTTTTTATATTTTTTTCTCGGTATACCGTACGAAATTTCTTTAGATATTGAAGAAGAGAAAGTGCATCCAATGCCTTAAGATCGCAAAAAAGCAAATTTTTTTTACCATTTTTTACTGTTTTTGCTCAATAATTGGATTACAAATACACAAATATGCTGTTTTTTTGGGAGTGCCTATTTAGAATACCGTAGGGACGTTTCGTCGATGTTCTATAAGAAATGGTATAATGAAAATGCAGAACTGAATTGCTCTTCCTTCATGATACCTAATCCGTTCACAGTCAATTAAAGGGAGAAAGGGGAAATTGACTTTTTTATTGAGGTGTGTTTTTCCGTTGGCTACCTGATGTTCATTGATCGATTTTTGTCATTCTAAACGTGCCGACGAACGCGAATTTATTAATTGAGCCAACTTGACTAAACGAATGATGCAGAAGTTGTTACTTTGGCGCTAGTTCCACGTCCAATCAATGAGCTGCAAAATGCTGTACTGTGTAAGTCTAAAAATTACAGAAGGTTCGGAAAATTTTACGGAAATTATGAGAGATTCAATATGTAACCATTCGTATTTTCAGATGGATAACATTGAAATTGTATATTAGACCATGCCCGATAGGTGGAGGGGTAGTGGACTTATGTGAATTTATAATATTTATTGTTGGTTTTTTTTTCTCGAAACTCGGAATGCATGATTTTTTTAATGGAATATCAAAAAGGATTTCATTCCAAATATAAATATTCGATTGGGGAAAATGTCGGTTACCATAACCAAATCATTGCGTAGGGTAAACGAAATAGAACCTATTAAATTTCCGACAGATCATCCTGTCTGGAGATTATATGGAGCCTTTTCAATACGGTTCGTCGTAGACCCAAAGGTCAAATTTTCGTTCGGTTCATTTTGTGAGCTGTACTTACTGATCACTACGATTTGTGGGCAGATAGGTAAACGAGCAGAGATAAATCGATCAAAAAAGTAATTCTAAAACGTTGGGTTTAACAAATGGGTCTATAATGCACTGCACCACAGTCTGGTGTAGGGTGCTGTTAATGGAGATTAATTTGTTCTTAAAATAGAACCAAAGACGTGGAAGGAAAAAATTTCACCACATTTTCATTCTATCTACAAGGTGAGGTTATACAAAAGAAAACAATTCAATAACAATAAGAATACGTTTTTATCAGAAATATCATTTATTTCATAATATTTTTTCAATAACAATACTCTTTTATTTTTTCTTCAACGTATCCATAATGAATGGTTTAACAACTGGAATACTGGTATAAACGCCGGCATGATCGTTACTTCCGCAGCCGACACCCCAAGAAACAATGCCACACAGAGCACCATTATACATGGCAGGGCCACCTGAATCACCTTGACAAGCATCTCGGCCCTCCTCAATGACTGCGCAGATCATGGAACGAGTTATGGGCCGATTAATACGCTCGTGTATCTCTTGACAACGATCCTGCACCATTACAGGAGCATCGATCCGCTGCAATTTATTCGAATAAGTATTACCACTTTCCTCATCCGTGACATCTCTGGTATTGCCCCAACCATAAACGACCATCTTTTGTCCCGGTTGAGGTTGTCTATCACAAAGTTTCACTTTATTAATATAAATGTCATCGAATTCAATTTGTCCATCTATCTTCAGCAAGGCCACATCCATATCGTGTTGACCCTCCCGATATTGAGGGTGAGTATAGATATCAGTTACCGCATAAGCTTTCGGCACAGGTCCAGGATATGTTTTATTTGCCCCGTTTTGTCGCACAAGTTCATCTTCACCCACAACAACTTGGAAAAAGCTGGGCACAGCATTATCATAACAATGGGCAGCTGAGATAACAAATTTCCGTGTTAATATAGCAGCACCACAGGTAAAAGAACCACCTCTTTTTGTTTTCACCTGCGCCATGAATTTGGCCCCAGTAATATCGGTATCGTTTCCGCCATAAATACGCAGAGGATCTGCTTTAGCCTCAAGGGAAATTAAAGCTAGCGTGAGTATAAAGAAGGTCAGACCTTCCGGTAGCGAACGAGAGCGAGCTTTAAGCATGTTCTTCGAAGTGTTCTTTATGGAATGTTATGGATTTCAACGAATGTGCTAGACTTTTATACGTAGTAGGGCTTATGTCTTTCAAGGTTTTCAATGGAGTTTGTGGAGCAACTGTTTAAATATTTTTGACTTTTTCAATTCTTGCGGTATTTTTAATACTCTGGAAGAGTGGGAAATCCCATATAATGTAGTTGATGAAAAACACATTTGCAAGAATACTAGTTTATCGCGACGATCTTCGTCGCAGGTAAACCTGGTAACATTTTTTTAACAATGCCTGAAGATAAGAATAATTTACTTCAATGTGATTCATCAGTAACTTTTGCAGACATTGGTGGAAGTAAATACTTGTCTTTAAAACACTGTGATTCATCTGTAACTTTTTTATTGTTCAAAATCAAAAAATGTCGGAAATAACATACAATTTTAGAAACAGTTTAGATTTGTTGGAATTGGCCACCTTTGGCACGAATTATCGCCTTCAAACGGCCGACAAAGCCATCACACGCTGCACGAAAGTGGCTCTGCGGTATTTTGGCCCATTCCCGGCGAAGCGCCGTCTTGAGATGATCGATACTTTGGTATTTTTTAGTGCGAACCTTACTCTCCAAAATGTCCCAGGCGCAAAAGTCCAACGGTTTGAGATCCGGAGATCTTGGTGGCCATTGTGCGGTAGAAATGAAGCGAGGAACCTCCTTTTTGTCCATGGTCTGCGGTCGAAATGTTTGTCTGCCCAGGGCTTCAATACTGTCTTTAGGACATTTTCCCGATAATATTCGGCATTTATTTTGACCCCATGGTCGATGAATACGATCGGGGAGCGACCTTCGGCCGTTATGGCGGCCCACACCATTACCATCGGCGGCGCTTGAGTTCTGGTGTCCAATCGAAGGTGTACATTTTCAGCTGACCTCTTTGGCAAATAAAACCGATCATTTTGTTTGTTCACAAACTGCTCAATTTGGAATGGCTTCTCATCGGAGAAAACCAAATTCGGTAACTGGCCACTTTCGTGCAAGCGAAGCAACTCCGTGGCTCTTTCCAGTCTAACTTTTTTTTGTGCATCGGTGAGCTCTTGCACTTTTTGGAACTTCAATAGCTTTAGTCCAAGCTCATTTTTTAATATGTGTTGTATCCGTTCTCGCGATATGTTCAGCTCACGAGCAATTTTTCTACCACTGCGGCGAGGATTTCGATCAAATCTGGCCTTCACTTTTCGGATCATTTCTGGTGTTGTTACCGTTTTTTTCGTCCACTTTTTGGACGCGATGCAACACTGCCAGTATCACGGAAACGAGAAACAAAAGATTTATTCACATTTAAATACTGGAGGGCTCTAACGATAGCTACTTGTGTTTTTCCACCCAAATAAAAAGCAATCACACTATCACGCTTGAATTCCATCACGAATAACATTTTTCTGAATGCAATAGATCAAAATGCTTTTGTAAGCTTGTAAACAATAAAATGAACTGTCACTGAAATAAATTTGTCAGCTATCAGACTAGCGGTTTAGAAATGATAGCAACCTGAAGTTGGTTGCAATACATATCAGCCACCCTGTATACTGAACGGTCACATGTCTGTTACACCTTCTCTGTGTTTATCCGCTGTTGATGATCGTATATGTTGACAGTTAATAGATCTTCTATATAGACGATGGTTCATCCTTGTTCATCCTAGGTATATCTAACTCCGATAAGAATATCTGACCAGAATTTAATTGTCTGGCACGAATTCTGAGGATTTCTCAACGCTTCACTCTGTCTTCACAGATTCTCGGATCTAACAAACGGGTGATATGACCCTTAGAGTAATGCACGATTTACATAGACTTCGTCTTCACATCCATACAGCTAAGCTTTGGATAGGTTACTGCAGGATAGACTTCGATTCCGATTGTGGGAAACTACGACATGCTAAAGGATCCCTTGTAAATACTCTAGAGGTAGACCGTTGCATCATAACGGTTCTACTATGCGTAGCGCATCATGGTTTAAGCCAACGAGGCGTATACAAACCCTACAGACAAGATCATACACTTTTGAATAAGAGGCGTATACAAACCCTACAGACAAGAACATACACTTTTGAATACGAGAAGCCTGTAAGACTGAACATTGATAAATTTCCAAAAATGGTTTTTAATAGAAGAGTACTCAGAAACTTTTAATGTAGGTAACCAATGAGCCAATTTTTGCCGCTGGCACTGGAGTCAGCAGGGCAATGATGGCTGTATCACAAATTGGACCGAAGTCGCCTACCATTTAGGAATAGTTTTGGGTCTTATAAAATAAAAATTCCCTGATCAGGTTTCCTCAACTGTTTTGGCTCTGCAGCTTCCTTGAAACCCTGCGAATAGGTTAAGAATATGTTCACATAAAAATGTACTAAAGTTAATTCCTTCGTTTGTACCCTTGGACCTCGCGATCTAGATCGTGAAGAGCTCTCCTGACCTGTGTGATCCACAAGGTGGTGATTGGGATGGTTACACCGATGACAACCCATCTTCGACAACATAAATTTGAGTCTCCGCACGGAATGATATTCCACTCCTTATGAAGGTGTTCCTCGGTATACATAAGGAGACACCATGTCGCTATCGCATTCCGGCAGATCTGTATGTTTTTCCACTGCGTTTCGCTCACATTAGACGAACAGACTGGCACTGCATAGTCCCAGTTTACATTGCCTGAATGTTCAGCAGATTATCGGCGTTCTGTAGGAGAGAGGCAGTCGGCAAGAGTGGGGAAAAACTCCACCTGAATGTTTTGAGTTTATCGTGCAAGTTCAAAAGAGAGTTTGATGATAAGCTGCTGAAAAAACTTTCCTACACGGGGCAAAATCGCCTTTTTTGATATGTTTGAATCGAAAGAAAATATATTTGGAACACAAATTTTTAAATATTATATATTTCTTAGCAAATAAATTTTATTTGAAAATCAATAAAATATATTTGGAACGCATATATTAATATATTACAACAAATTATATTTGCAAACTAAATTTCTCAAATAAAATATGTGTTTAAATACAAATAAAATTATTATTTAGGAATTTTTCCAAATATATTTTATTTAAAAAATATTTCCAAAACTTTTGCTGAGTTTTTCATATTTCAGTTTCAATTTTTCTTGGGTTTCGATATTATATGATATCGATATTATATGATTATGATATTATATGCAGCATTACCTTCCGTTTTAAATCAATCATTTCAAATTTCTGAGTATTCCAAGCCATCATTAGTTGTCAATCCTCTAAGTACTTTATATTGATCCAAGATTATATGATTTCAATTATTATTTTTTACGAACATTAAAAATTTCTAAAAATTTAACTTTGAATTACTGAAAAATTTGAGACAATTTATGTATTTAATGAATACTGAAATGCAAATAAATATTTGTTTCTGAAATGATGGTCCCAAATAAAAACATATTGGAATGTAAACAAATATTTGTTTAGAACAACATCTTCCCAAATACACAATTTTTGTGTGTACCAAATATTACATGCTTAGAGTCTACCCCAAACATATATATGTTTCAAGCCGAATATGTTTGGGACAATATACTACAGCGTGTAGACATCTGGACATAGATTGCCACCGACCGACCCATCGCTTTATGAGCACAGGGTTTTTTGTCAGTTCCACAAATGTTGCCGGCGGGCGATTTAAGAACCTTGGTTCTATTTCTCATTTTACCGCAACTAGCGATGGCATATGCAGAAGATCTAAAATGTATGTCGAACGTGACCCAGATAATCCTGGGGTAGTTCGTGGTCGGAATTGGTATGTCATCGACCTTCACATTCAAAAGGAGTCGAACTTCTGCGGACCATGCAGTTTACAGTGTGGCTGATTATTTGGTGGCGAAATTCTGCATGTTCCCCTCAGATCAGAATTTCAAAGTACTGCAATTTAAAAATAGCATTATTTCCGAATCATAAATTTTCATAGAAAATATGGTTTGATTTTGTAGATACAGATAAAATATGACAGACCAGTACCACTTGTTTTATTTTAACGCTGCTTTATTATGCTGATTTCTGACTAGGTTGATTTTCAGCTCACTCTAAAACATGGAATTCACCTAAAAAGGACGTAAAATATGTATATAAATGGTCCATTTTTATGTTGACGATTTTTGTGCCCACATTCTGACGATTTTTGTGCTTAACGGTGCCGTCCTCTGTGGCCAGTTTGCATCACCTTCACGTGAGATGCTCATGTCCTCACATCTGTCGTGCAGAATGTCCAGTGTGGCACGAGCTGTGTAGGAAGTATCGCCGTCCTGTCCATAGGATACAATTTAGGGCAAAATAATTTGGCAATCATCGACCTATATGGCCTGGCCAACGTCATTCTAATAACGACTCCGTGGCTATAATGACTCCCAGAAAGTTATTGACTTGATCGGTGTAAAAATGTGCTAAGTTTCTTACAAAATTTAAATTAAAACATTTTTCTTAATTGCAAATTAACTTTATTCCATAGGAAAAATATTAACGGGGTAACTAATAATTTCATTCTCCCATACAAATATCAATAAAACTACGTACTTTCGGAATACTTGTGTAGACTCCAGGATGTCCCTTATCTGCACAACCAACACCCCACGAAACAATACCGCATAGTTGATTCTTACGTATGGCGGGACCACCAGAATCTCCCTGGCAAGCATCCTTATTACCCGGCAAACCGGCACAAACCATATTATCGGTTATCTTCGTCACCGAATCCTCATGCATTTGTATACAATCCTCTTGTGAATAGACTGGAACAGTTATGGAACGCAATTCATTCGATTGAACGCCATTGAATTTTATGCGACCCCAACCCACTATGCCAATCATTTCGTCAGCCTGTAAAGGTCTCTCACACATGGATATGGCCATAATGCGATCGTTAAAGGTAACCGGTTCAGCTAATTTCAGAACGGCAACATCCATATCTTCATTGGTCTTGCGGGGATCATGTTTGAAAATGTATTCAGGGGGAGTCCAGAGATTGGAGACTCTAACTTTTGTCGCCTCGGCGCCATAATCTTCACGTGTATCGGCTCCGCAAATAACGCGCAGTTCACGGGGATGACGACTCTCGAAACAGTGAGCAGCGGAAACGACATATTGTTTGTCGATTAAAGTTCCGGCACATATCCAATAGCCAAAGGTGTCGGTAATTTGTACCGTATAGGGGGCATCTTCTATTTTGATCACCTTTCCATTGACAATTCGATGATCCTGAGGTGCAGCATTGCTGACTTCGGTGCAAATTAGTATTACAAGCGAGCAAAGAAGACCGATCATTGATCCGACAGAGCTGGCTCCATGGTGCTGCATTTTGTGAAGATACTTCCAAAGAAAATAATATGAATTCGATGAGGTCTCTCCAATATTTATAGTTATTTTGGTGTGAAAGAAATAAAACAGGACAGGCCATCTGTTTAAATAAAACGAAAAACTGTATGCAAAACCTACGAATTTCCATTGTTTCCAATTTTATAATACATATAACTCGTGTTATGTTAAGAAAATGTTGGTCTATTGTTTTGGACGCAAAAATAGCTATTTATGGAGATCGAATAACGCAATAAGTTTCTTCAAAAATACACAGTTTAATTGCGTCATTTTGAAATTCCTCACCAAAAAAAACTAAACAAATAGATAATACAAGCTTAGAAAATATAGATGTCTAATAACATGCTGAATCCAGTGCCTAGCTTGTTTTCGCATTATTCGACCACAAAGTTTTCTGGGAAATCAGAGAGGTTATTAATTTCGATGATGATTTTGAAGTGGAAGACTTCGGAATACACGCTTCAGCCAAAAAAAAAAAAAGGAAAATATGGTACAACAGTTGAATCCAAATGGCTAAAGCTAGACTCGCAAAATGTTCTGTGTAACAGTTACGGGCACAAGGGGACAAAAAGGGATAAATATGGTACCACAACCAATGCAAATGGCAAGAGCTGGAAATGTGATGAAGCCATTGGGAAGTAGACTAGACACAAAGAGAAATTACGGGGTAAATATAGTACCACCGCCAAATTTAAAGGCTAGAGTTAGAATCGTGAAATTTTAAGCGTGGGTTGTTCTTAGGGCAATTTATCGGGATAGGAAGTTATTTTTCGAAATTCATACTTTTAGGGGCACGGTGGGGCAAAAAGTGTAAAATACGGTACAATCGGGTAAAAAGGAAATGTGAGCGTCTCCATTGGGACGTTGACTAGACACAAAGAGAATTTTTTGAAAACACATTAGGGGCACAGTGGGTAGGAAAGGGATAAATATGGTACTACCACCAAATTTAATGGCTAGAGTTAGAATCGCAAAATTTTATACGTGGGTTCTCTTTAGGGCAAGGTATCAGGATAGGCAGCTATTTTTCGAAATAGGCAGCTTTTGCAACATAAACTAGAGATCAGAAGAGTTTTTTTTATAAATTCGCCTTTTTATGGGTAGAGTGGTTCAAACGGTAAATAATGGTACAATGGGCCAAAAATGGAATAATGTTGCAATATGGTTCAGTATACCAAAAATGGTACACTGGGCCAAAAACGGTTGAATATGGCACGGTGGGAGGGAAAAATGTTAAATACGAACGATACAAACGATTTATATATGGTGCAGTGAGCAAAAAGGGTAAAATATGGCATAGTGGGCTAAAAATGGTCAAATGTGGTACAGTGGGGGCAAAAACTTAAATATGGTACAGCGGGGGCAAAGAGGGTTAAAAATGATACATTCGGGCATGGTACAGTAGGGGCAAAGAGGGTTAAAAATTATACATTTATCCCTGCAGAGCCATTGTAAATAGTATCTGAAAAGGACCAATTCCGAGCTGGTCCTAAACGAACTAGATCCAGACTAGAGCAAAAGTAATGCAGCGAGGAACAGAGCGAAACAGAGCGCAAAAAACACATGACAATTAAACGAAATCTGCCTAGACAGCGCCGGTTTTGATTTGCTTTTGTACAACGTGAATATTTGTTTGGTTAAATGTGGTACAGTAGACTAAAAATGGTACAGTGGGCCCAAAACGGTTAAATGTGGTACGGTTGGTAAACATGGTACAGTGGGTCAAAGAGGGTTAAAAATTGTACATTCGTGCAAAAAGAGGTAAACATAGTACAGTGGGACAAAAAGGGTTAAATGTGGTACAGTGGGGAAAAGAGGGTTCAAAATTTTACAATCGGGCAAAAGGGTAAAATATTATACAGGGTCTCCCATATTCGACGGACCCATCTGGCAACGCCATAACTTTTGACAGAGATGTCAAATCGCCTAATGACATACCGCGTTTGAAGCGTCAGTCCAAGCAGATTTTTACCATGGAACAATACACGCCACGCGAAATAGTTGAAATTTACATTCAACAGAAGAAGTCAATTGTGAAAACTCAACGTGCTTTTAAAATATTAAAAAATGTGAGAAGTGCGCCTTCTAAAAACACCATTAAGCGTTTATACGAAAAATTTTCGACTGGTGAGGCTCTTTCTAATCCGAAGAGGCCAAATAAAAGTCGACCAAGGCGATCGGCCGAGAATATCGCTGCCGTTCTCAGCAGTTGGGCATGGCTCGGTCCACTTTACAACGGATTATTCGCGTTGATTTGCATTTGTTCCCGTACAAAATTCAATTGACGCAAAGATTGTTGCCTGCGGACAAGCCTCGTCGATTGGAATGGGCCCAAAAAAAACATGGGTCCGTCGAATATGGGCAACCCTGTACATTGGAACAAAAAGGGTTGTATGTGGAACAGTAGGGCAAGAAAAGGTCTTAAATATAGTACAGTGGAGCAAAAAAAAGTTAACTAGGGTAAAGTGCAGCATAAGGGGTTAAATATGGTACAGTGGTATATATAGGCTTTAAATGCGGCCCCGGAGGGCGGGTGTAGCTCTTACAGCATATACCAGGTGTAAGAAACATTGAGAAACCGTAGGGAAAAATACGTTAAATAACACAGTACAACACATGATTTTGGGACTCAATGCTGAGAATTGGACTTCACATAGCCCAAAAAAAGAACGTCTGCATCATTCGTTTAGTCAAATTGGCTCAATTAATAATTTAATGGTCATACGAATTTTTTGCTCAAGGTGAATTTTTGCACTTTTTCTATATTTTTCTCCGTGTGCTGTACGGAATATCTCCTTTGCGTCTGAAGCAAATTTGTGGATATTGAATAGGAGAAAAAAATCTGTCAGTAAAATATTGAACAAGGAAGAAAGTTCAGCCGGTAAATCGGCTTATGAATCCCCTCACCTTGGGTCCCAAAAAAATATTAGTAAATTTATTTATTTTTTGTTTTAATTAAAGTACTATCAATTTAAATTGCATTTAATTACTTGAAAGTATGTACTGGTATTCAAGTTATAAGCCGTTAACTTTTTGTGTAAAATGGACCACTTGTGTGGCGGGTACCAAAAGGGACATGCCAATAACGGCCACTTTTCTCTAGACTCTAGGTACTATAAAAGCATTGCACTGTACGAAATTTCAAGTATTTGTATGCACTGGTATTAAAGATAAAAGCTGTTAACTTTTGGTACAAAAAGGGCCACTTGTGTGGGAGGTACCAAAAGGAGTGTGCCAATAATGTCAATTTTTAGGTACTATTAAACCATTACACAGTAAAAAATATCAAGCCCGTTTTGTGTGGTAGGTACCAAAAGGGGAGTGGCAACATTGCACATTTTTCTCGAGGTAATATTGACTAATAAACTAATACTATGTGTAAAATTTCAGAGGATTCAGCTAAGTACTCTTAGTATAGAAGTTATTAAATAATCAATATTTCACTAAATATGGACCAATAGGCCCATCTTCGAACTTAGCCGGAGATAGGAGCACATACTATCACTTATCAAATTTGAAGTCAATCGGTTACTCCTTTCGAGAGTTATCGTGCGCACCAGCCAGCAGACAGACGGACGGACATCGCTCATTCGACTTAAAATGACCCAAAACGAATATCCGCCGAACATACTTAGGGTCTTAAGTCACTCCTTCGATGTGTTACACTTTTGGCTCGTAGCAATTTCCATGTAGAGATACTTTTTCCAATAGCCTTTTTTTTGACAGATCACGTTTGAGTCGTGTCATGCTGTCATGTTATTTTTGTTAAGTATTGTTTGGCATTTCATCATGGAAAGACTTACGGCTGAACAACGTTTACAAATCGTTCAACTTTATTACGAAATTTCACGTTCTGTGAGGAATCTTTCATGATCTGTCAAAAAAATATATTGAAAAAAGTATCTCTACTTGGATGTGGGGGCTAGGGGGTTAATATCCTCCACAAAAATATTGGCCTTAGTATTTTCTATAAAGCGGCTGAACATGCCCTATACCAAAAAATATATATTTTTGTTACACAATTGTAAAATACTTACATTTTTGGGGTGCAATGTGTTTTTTTTGAGCTATTTACGGTGCCTAGACACATTCAGATTGTATTGATATGTTCATAAAAGTTGGTCAAATTTACGTTGGCACAATTTTGCCAAGCATTGTTAGTAAAAAAATACGAGTCCCTGGAAGTTATGCTGAAAGTTATCCTTCACTTTTTCAAAAAGTACGGGAAAAAAATTGTTTTCGCAAAAAATTTTAAGAAACGTTGTTCAGCTTATTTTTAGGTACATTATTGCTAAATATACGTACCACCAAGTCTGAATTAGTTGTTGGACAAAAGCTGATTACACCTTTTTCGAGGGGCCCACTGATTTTCAGAAACTTTGGAGGACCATAAAAAAACAATTGGTCACCAATTTCGCCAAACCGAGTTTAGGGTTATACTACCCTTTGATAGTAGAATCGAACCTATACTGTCAAGTCTGTGTATTTTTGTCACTGTTGCACAGTGTTATTTGACGAAGTATTTGCCAAATTGCCAATTATAGCTCGAAACTATATCGCACACCGACCAGAGGCCACCCTTAATACATTTTAAACATTTATTATTCTTCAGTTTCAAAGGTTTGTTTTTGTTTGGTTGTATATTGTCCCAGGGTGTGAATGTAGATATTGCAACACAAACTTTTTAAATTTGATCCAAAAAAAAGCGGAGTTAAAAATTCAAAACGGAGGTAATGAGTGTATGGAACCTATATAAAAAATGTGGACCGATTTAGCCCAGATCAGTATTTTTTAGCTTTTGGTCTATCAACAAACAAAAAGTGACAAATCATTAACGATTTAAAGACCAAAATACAATAAAAACAAGTAAGAAAGTTTCAGTCGGGTAAACCGACTAAGGTATACCCTCACTTTGTGAGTAATGTAATATTGAACATTACTCGAATTATTCAGTCAATTTGTGTGGGAGGTACAAAGAGGGGCGTGCAATAACGCCCATTTTTCACAGGCCTATAGACAGTATAAAAACATTACACTGTACAAAATTTCAAGTATTTTTATACACTGGTTTTAATGTTATAAGCTGTTAACTTTTGGTGCAAAAAGGTACCTTTGTGTGGGAGGTACCAAAAGGGGCGTGACAACAACACCCATTTTTCCCTGGACTGTAGGCAATATAAAAGCATAATACTGTACAACATTTCAAGTATTTTTATACTTTGTTATTAATGTTATAAGCTGTTAACTTTTGGTGCAAAATGGTGCATTTGTGTGGGAGGTACCAAAAGGGACGTGGCGACTTTGCCCATTTTTCTCGAGTTGATAACGACTAATAAGCTAATACTATGTGTGGAATTTCAAAAGATTCGAATAAGTAGTATAGCAGTTATTAAAGTATCAATATTTCACAACATTTTAACCCTTTGTGGGGGAGGTACTAGAAGGAGTGGACCAATATGGCCCATCTTCGAACTTAGCCGGAGATAGAAAAAAATATTACCACATACCAAATTTGAGGTCAATCGCTTACTCCTTTCGAGAGTTATCGTGCGCACCAGCCAGCAGACAGACAGACAGACGGACGGACATTGCTCATTCGACTTAAAATGACCCAAAACGGATTTCCTCCGAACATACTTGGGGTCTTAGGTCACTCCTTCGACGTGTTACACTTTTTTCCGTAGCAAATGATATATACCCTCGTCACACTAAAGTGAGGGTATAAAAAAACACTAAAATAGAAATAAAATAAAAAACTTTGAACCACTCTTATTTAATAGTGATCAGATCGACGACGGGTGTATAGCTAAATGCGAATCATAAAATAAAACGCGCCTAATATCGAAACATCTCATCGTCTTAACACCCCCCTAAGTGAACTCTTAGAAACTCCACTCAGTGTCAACAAATCCAATAGTAGAATATCGTAATTATATGTGAATCACATTTGTGGAGACTATAACAATAAAATGAGAATGTTGACAAACACGAGTGAGAGCAATATTAAACAGAGGAGAGAGTAAATTGCCCAGAGTTGTCTGAGATTGTTTGAAGAGTAATTCTACACTAATTAACGTTGCTTCCAAGCGCGCTCTGACGATGAGATCATGCGCAAAATAAACGTACGAAACAAATTAAAGCAGACGACGCGCAAAACAAATAATAAGAAACACACACTCAGTCAGTCAGCCCAGCATTAACCAGCCAAGCATTCAGCGAAATGAGCGAATCGAGTCGAGCCGATTTGAGTTAAACAAAACAAATAAACAAACAGAAACATCGTTTACTTCGCACAAAAGAAAACACCAACAATAACAACAGCAGCAACAATGAAATTAACCACAAAATTTAAGTACGGCGTACATGTGTAAATATCGGCGGCCACCGTTTGGATATGAGAAGATTGTTGTGTTTTACAAAGCGCGCACGATGACGATTGGAGAAGAAGAAGAAGTAGAAGCAAGCAGCAAACGAAACCCGTCCGACCAGATAACAGCTGCTGTTTGCTGCTGCCGGCCGGTAGATGACAACACAATGTTGACGGCGACGACAGCGGCTTGGCGCTGACGATCGCTTGACATTCGCAGTGTCGTGTTACATCAATTACACGCAAATAACAACAGAAAGTAAACGACAAAGAGGTAGAAGCGAAATGGAAAAAAAGATGAAGCAACAGGGTAACCGCAGACACACATCGAGAGTAAACAAAGCACAACAACGAGGGTGGGTGGCGAAAGGCATCGTTATAAATCAGTGCATGCAAAATGTGTAGAATAAAGCAACTATATCATGATGCAAGAGGAAAGGTAGTGTACATCGATCAGCTGTTTATAATTTGCGGAGGGGGGTAAATTGTTGGTATTCAAACAGGTTGATTGCTCGTAAAAATACTTAATGGAATATTCTGCAAAATAAAAGGCGTTCGGAGCTTTATATTCATGTCAGAAACTCATGTGCCCTAGATGGGGCTTAACACCTAAGCTTATTCATCGGCTTTACTCAGCTGCTGTAAGGCTTGTTCTGACATATGATTACCATACTTGGTGGACCATTACAGAATTTGATAAACATGTTAAAGCTTAAAATATATCAGGTAAAAGCGTTAAGTTCGGCCATGCCGATTCTTATATACCCTCCATCATGGATTGCATTCAATTCTATTACTGGAAAATCTTTAAATATGAAGCAAATCTTAAACCATCCTTTTTTTAAGCAAATTATTTAAAAAACGAACGCTGCAATTTTTAGCTAAATTTTAGGCCTCAAATTCTTTAGCCAAACTTTTCATACTACAAATGTGGTATTTATGGCTTATATTAGTGGATTACAATAAAATATAAACTGACTTGTATACATTTTATTGAGATGAGTTCTTGCCAAAATGGAATGCAAACTGCAAAGGTTCAGCTTAATTGCTCAGAAAATGTGGTGTTTATGGCTTAAATAAGCCTTTTGGGAGCGACATCTATATGTGAACTATAACAAAATTTGAACTGATTAAAAAAAAAATCTGTGTTGAATTCTTGTCTAAATTAAATACAAACTGAAAAGATTCGCTTAAAATACTTAGAAAATGTGGTATTTATGGCTAAATATTTTGGAGCGACACAATAACAAAATATGATTCAATTTATAAAATTTGTATTTGTCAAAATATAATACAAACTGCAAAGTTTCAGCAAAATTGCTTTAAAAATGTGGCATCTATGGCTCAAAAACCGTATTTTGGAGCGACCTCTATAGGGGAGCTATACCAAAACATTGACCGATATGGCCCATTTGCGAACCCAAACGATATGCATCTACAGGGTTTTCCAACAAGAGGTGTTATTTTGGTATTCAAAGAAAAATTCAATTTTTTGAAATAAATGATCGGATGTGTATTTCATAATAAAGAGGAAGATATGCCGTTAATAATGAAAAACACATCAGCCAAATGGCCACCACGACCACGCTTACAGGACCATATCCTTTTCATGAAATTTTCCATAACCAAATCGCAAAGTGTCTGACCTATGTCCTCGATAGCCTCACGAATTCTATCTTTGAGGTCTTGAATCGACGCTGGGCTGTTGGCGTAGACGTGGCCCCAAAGGAAGAAGTCGCAAGGTGTTAAATCACAAGATCTCGGTGGCCAATTGTGATCACCTCTTCGAGAGATAACACGGTCCGGAAACTTTTCCCGTAACATAGCAATTGTTTCGTTGCTTGTGTGGGACGTAGCGCCGTCTTGTTGAAAGTAAACGTTGTCCAGATCAATTCCGACCATAAAAAATCATTAGTCATCTCTCGATATCGCAATCCATTCACCGTAACTGTTGATCCAACCTCATTTTCGAAAAAGTAAGGTCCAATAAAAACCACACCAAACAGTCACACGTTGAGGATGGAGAGGCTTCTCAACAATAACTCTTGGGTTTCCGAGCTCGGAGATTTTCCGAGCCCCATATGCTTGTTGATGCAGCCACCGAGGTGGAAATGGGCCTCATCAGTCAAGATGATTTTGTATCGTTTTTTTGTTCGATCGTTTTGTATCGTTCGATGATCGTGTATCGTTCCATTTTTAGTAATGGCCTAGTTTCTACTTGTCAAATGTCAAAGAATAAAAGCTTCAAAAGTGACAGCTACCGAAATACCGGGTGATCCAAAATAACACCTCTTTATTATGCATCGATTTTCTTGAGAATGGTCTCATTTTATTCATAACCGATTAGGGTTTACGATAAAATAATAAAAATATAATAAATGTGAATTTTTCGATGTTTTCGTTAAAAAATTATTAAAATTTGCTAAAAAAAAAAATAGATTTTTTGCAATATATTGTAAGATATCTTTGAAACCACTGATGTGATGAAGTAACTTTATTGGAAGCAGATGAAGGCTACTTAATTAAAGATTATCAAAGGCGTTCCTGAACCAATTACTTACCATAAATGGTCCCCCGGTTGTGCTAAGAAATATGGTTGAACCTTAATTTTTTCAACTAACAATTTACTTTATCTTTATTTTGATAGATAAACAGGTCCCATCCCACCAAGAGACCACAAAGTTCTTAAATGGCTTAAGCTTTATTTTGAAAAAAAAATATGGGTTTTTACAAAAATGTTGAAAGTTTTAAAATAGAAAAAAATTCACATGGCTTTTTAAAATTGACTTCCTTGAAAATTCCCAATAAATGAAGCTCTTTATTGAAACAATCTTCACTATCGAAATATCTAAAGCATTAAAAATAATAACATCCCGTATTACTTTTGACAGAAATAATGATATAAGTTAATAAATGTCACATATAATAAATATAAACAATTTTAAAATTTAAGAAGTTTTCTAAATTCGTTATTTAAATTTGTATTATTTCTATGCAAATAATTTCAAATGCAAATAAAAGACTTTATTTTATTTTTTTATTTTACATCCCATTTTTCAATATCTTCAGGGATTTGAAATAAAAATATCAACAAAACAGCTATATGTTTCTATCTAAAAATACTAAATAAACATTTCAAATCAACTTGGACCCTTTTGATATAAATTTCTAGGAAACGTCATACAATTCCCGTTAAGTACAAAATACTTTTAAAGTCCACCCTCGTAGCTAACCTAAACAAACACAACGAATTCCAGTTAGCAGCTTGTGGTGACCTTGTGACGGCACTGAAACCATATATGAAGCAATGAATATGTACATACATAATATCACAAGCAAAAGGAAATCACAAAACATAAAACCACATCCATAAAAGGACGAGAAACCCACTATCCAAACATGTCTAATCAGAAAGGTTAAAAAGGAGAGGGCCAGACCAAGCGAAAACCCACAGCAAAGCCCAGGGACTGAAAGGCAACAACAGTCACATGGCGGCGACTCTACAATGTGTATCTTACCTATGTAGGACTAAAGAGAATAACAAAATGCTTAAGGCCACGCATGTCAACAGCATAATCACATGCACTTAAGAGCTTAAGACAAAAACAGGCAGGAGCAGCGCAATCCTAACCAAACCACACGGCCACAAGGAGGAAAAGGTAAGAAGCACACAGGACTCCCACTGCATCTGAGATAAGGGAAACCAATCTACACCTAAATCCCTCTTCCAGCCAAGACTGCAACAACAAAGTGCCTTTTTGCGAAGGGGAGAGGACAAAGGTAATGAGAATGAAATGGTCCTTGTGGAAGCACATGGCACATGATTCTATATCTGTATGGCGCGCTATGGTTTTGGGTCATTTACCGCAAAATTTTCCCGTGGAAATTACACATATATAGAAGATGAAGTATAGCTATGACTGGAAGCTGTCTAGCGAAGACCGACCATTGAATGATTTGCCCAAAAGGCGGCATCATTCAATTAATTAATTAATCGAGCTTTCCCGGCCACTCTCGAAATTACACACAAACTGTAATCCAGGAGTGTGTCGATGACAGATGAAACAAATTCACCTAGAGCTCCACACACACACACACTTCGCCTCGTCTCGCCCTGTCCATTTT
This sequence comes from Eudasyphora cyanicolor, assembly GCA_963930755.1. NCBI lineage: Eukaryota > Metazoa > Arthropoda > Insecta > Diptera > Muscidae > Eudasyphora > Eudasyphora cyanicolor. The sequence continues at coordinate 342,595,984 of OZ005734.1, read as the reverse complement.
CATTAAATGGTTTTCTTGAATGAGAACTTGAGGTGGCCAGAGAAAATAAGAGAATTTTCAGATTTATATGCCTTTTCCAATGAAACTAAAGTACTTGAAAGTAATAGAAAACACTTCTTATTCATAAAATTGTCCATAATTTCTGTTTGAAGACTTTTAAAAATTATCTGTAAATAGCGATTACCTTCATTTTCCCATTAGAACATATTTGATACTTTAAAAATATATTTTTGGTCTAAAGAAAATGATTTAAAAACTCAATTCCGAGCGCAAACTTCCGATTCAAGCCAAATTCGAAATAGAGAACAGAGGCGTTTATTTATTTCTGCAAGGCATAAAGTTTGTGAAGCAACTGACCACAGTTTCTTCAGAATGCTATTGAATTATTTTTTCAATCCAACATTGTGTCATAGTACAGTTGGTCCTTCGAGAAGACTCACAGAGTGGCGCCCAACGTACATTCAAAATTAATGTCTTTAATTTTCGTAGCGTTCATTGATAATTCTCGGTATATTTTTTTAAAATTTTTCAGTATTCTGAGAATTATTAGAATTCCATTGAGAAATGATAAAATCTGAAATCAAATTCAAATCTCATACCCACCAGAGATCAAGTTACTTAATACTAAAAATTACCGCAAATACCTAATGGTTACATTATAAAATGAACTCAATATGTATGAAAATCCACAGCTAACGAATGTAACGGTTCCAATGAAATTTTTCCCAATACATTTTCAGGAAACAAACAAAAACAGCTGGAATAGATACCATTGAAAATACACAGTTAGATAAATCGAATAAAATGACAACAGAATTTAAACCAAAGCAAACTCAAAGTAAAATAGTTGACAGATATAGGGTCTTTCATTAAGCGCCTTCAATCTTTAAATTTAAACAATCAAAATTAAAAAATCATCATTGAAACCTTTAGTTTCGTTTGAAAGGCCTATAGACGCCAGTCATTATGCATAGAATATACATCGACCAAATGTTCGCTGCGGCTTCACTAGGTGGCGCGCATCCGAAATGTACAATTTTCCATAACTCTGGCACATAAATCAGGCTGAATTTGACCGATGGCATGAGTTATGTTGGCTTTGAAGGCCGCTGTGGTTTGTGGCTTATTCGCATGGACCTGTAATTTATGAAAACCCCACAAGAAAAAGTCTAAGGGGTTCAAATCGCACGGTCTCGGAGGCCAGGTCATATCACCTCCACGTGAGAATGCCCAAAGTGGCATGAGTTGTGTGGACGCAGCGCCGTCTTATTGGAACCGCATGTCGTTGGTGTACATATCATCCAATTCAAGACAAAAGGAGTTACAAATCATCATCCTTTAGCACTCTTCGTTAACAATGATGACCAGGCCAACGTCGTTCTGAAAGAAGTATGGACTGATGACGACAACAGCCCAAAATCCTCACCAAAAAGTAACTTTTTGGATATGCTTGGACGCTCTTGGATCTCATGTGGATTGAATCCAAATTGCAAAATTGTGTTTGTTCGCGTACCCTTTCATCAAGAAAACGGTCTCATCGCTAAAGACGATTCTTCGATGAAAGTAGGGTCACACTCCAACTGCTCCAGGGCCAACTCAGTACACACACTTAGTCGTCTAAGGTCCTTCATTTTCAAATCCTGGGACAGCTGAATTTTGTACGTGTTCTGTCCCAATTCATGACACAAAATTGGCTAAGTTGTGTTCAGCGAATGGACTGGTACCCTTTGAAAGACCCTTTATGAAGGTTAGAATTGTTTGGCGATTTTTTACGGTCGCTTGAGCTTTGCTCCGCTCCGAGACAGTTGAATGAAGTCAACTACTATCCATTTTCTCAAAGGGTCTAAGCTGTTCACTAAATATGTATGTATATATTTTATTATGACTTCGGGATCAAAGCCCAATCCCTATAAAAGCTGCACGAAGACCTATGACCAATAACAGCATGCTAAGCTCTACCAAATATCATTGTTTTTTCGCTTACCGTGGGATAATGCATTAGAAGTTCATAACAAAAGATTGTAAGGTAAATTCGGAGTATTAGCTTGAAGTTATGAGCCGTGAGCGGGAAGCAATACGAAAAACTCCTGGAATTGCGAAAAAATACATGCACATGCTTAATTACGTCGTTACTTGAGAGTGATTTTTTAGACAAAAACAACATCACAATCACGCCTAAGCCACCACCCAGTAAAAAATTACTGGTTATATTTGTAACTGACTCGTCCAGAAATACTTCCAGTTTCGTTTGCCGATATTCAATTAAGCATTTCTCTCTGCATTATATTAAAGTAGCTGTAGAACTGCCGCCAAAACATTAATTCTTCATTGTATTTTTTCCTTCCGGCATATAATGTGTTTTATTTTTTTGGATTTTCTAATGGAGAACTTAATTCCAAAATCCGCAGATGTAAGCGAGTCTAAAAATAGAACAGTCAAATTGCCAACTTAATTCCAAAAATCCCAAAAAGGAAGCGAGGCTGTAGGAAAAATCGTCTTCCCTTAAATACTTAGTAGAATTTAGCGTTGGTGAGTGCGAGAACTTTGGTGGTGTATAGAGCTGGCATACACTGTTTTGAAGCAAGTAACCCAGGTTCAAATCCTCGTCGGATTGAAATAAAAACTAATAAGTCTATAAAAATAAAATTTTAAAATGCAAAATAATGAGAAATAAAAACGAAAGAAAAAATATTTTTTTTCATTTTTCTTACCCAGCGAAAAAATTGAAAACAGAAGGCATTCTTTTTTCAGCAATTCAGAATTAGTTCCGGAAGTCTCATCCCTTTATAAAAAGAATCGGTTAGGAAAGCGAGTGAGGAATTAGTACACACAATTCCCTGCTTAATTCCCTACTCGATCGCTTTTTCGGAAAATTTTTTACAGGGAATATTCACTTGATTTGACAATTTTTCCCAGTTCCAAAAACTAACCCATAACAGGACAAAGATTTACATGTGATCACGTTAGGCCGAGTGTCTGTAAGTACAATAATGATCACAGAAATACGGCAACCCAAGTTACTAACAAGCGAAGCTTATTTTCAATCTTAATCTTTTCATCACCCCGAGAAGTTAAGATACAGTTTTTTTTTAGATAAATTACTCTACCTTCGAGTACAATGACTGTTCTACTTGTTTAAAATATTGCTGGAGAATTTAATCGAACTCTGAATATTTCCGCGAATTATGAGGTCCTTCCTCAATCGTTTATTATTCTTCTTCTAATTCTTTGACATAGTCGAAAGGAGATCTTGCCAGCGACTAATCTGGTACCACCGATTGGGTGGTACCGTTGGGGAATGATCCTGCATAATGTTTCGAGGTGACTAAGTTTAATGCAGGAAGGGAGCGAAAGATTAGACTAACGTAGAGTTTTAGTTCTAGATCAGTGGATTAATTAAATGGGTAATTCCAAAGTAAAACGACCCAAAAAATACAATATCAATATTTATCCCTATCGATTTCTTAAAAATTTTGAACTTTTATACTACAAGACAATCCGGAATTATGGCCGTTTACCATAGGGTGCCAAAGTTGGTCATCTACCACATTTTTTCAAAATTTAGCTATATTGGAGCGACATAACTTTTCAACGGAATATCCGATTTAAATGATATATATGTACAGGCCGACAAATACATCACACGCTGCACGAAAGTGGCTCTGCGGTATTTTGGCCCATTCTCGGCGAAGCGCCGTCTTGAGATAATCGATACTATGGTATTTTTTAGTGCGAACCTTACTCTCTAAAATGCCCCAGGCGCAAAAGTCCAACGGATTGAGATCCGGAGATCTTGGTGGCCATTGTGCGGTAGAAATGAAGCGAGGAACCTCCTTTTAAAGCCATTCTTGGTTGACGCGTGCTAAGTGCGATGGTGCTGAGTCCTGTTGGAATGTCCATGCATGGTCTGCGGCCGAAATGTTTGTCTGCCCAGGGCTTCAATAGTGTCTTTAGGACATTTCCCCGATAATATTCGGCATTTATTTTGACCCCATGGTCGATGAATACGAGCGGGGAGCGACCATCGGCCGTTACGGCGGCCCACACCATTACCATCGGCGGCGCTTGAGTTCCAATCGAAGGTGTACATTTTCAGCTGACCTCTTTGGCAAGTAAACCCGATAATTTTGTTTGTTCACAAACTGCTCAATTTGGAATGGCTTCTCATCGGAGAAAACCAAATTCGGTAACTGGCCACTTTCGTGCAAGCGAAGCAACTCCTTGGCTCTTTCCAGTCTAACTTTTTTTTGTGCATCGGTGAGCTCTTGCACTTTTTGGAACTTCAATGGCTTTAGTCCAAGCTCATTTTTTAATATGTGTTGTATCCGTTCACGCGATATGTTCAGCTCACGAGCAAATTTTTCTACCACTGCGGCGTGGATTTCGATCAAATCTAGCCTTCACTTTTCGGATCATTTCTGGTGTTGTTACCGTTTTTTTTCGTCCACTTTTTGGACGCGATGCAACACTGCCAGTATCACCGTTAAGGAGCAATGGTACGAGAAACAAAAGATTTGTTCACATTTAAATGCTGGAGGGCTCTAACGATAGCCACTTGTGTTTTTCCACCCAAATATAAAGCAATCACACTATCACGCTTGAATTCCATCACGAATAACTTTTTTCTGAATGGAATAGATCAAAATGCTTTTGTAAGCTTGTAAACAATAACATGAACTGTCACTGAAATAAATCTGTCAGCTATCAGACTAGAGGTTTAGAAATGATAGCAACCTGAAGTTGGTTGCAATACATATCAGCCACCCTGTAAGTAAGTAGCGATGAACAATTTTATCATCCTTTCTAAAAATTACAAACGAAGCGATAATTGCTATGTACTAAAGACATTAAAAGGACGAAATTTTCCTCAATCATTGATTACCCTGAAAAGCATATTTTCCCACAAAATGTAAAGAAATCAACATGTGCTCTCAATGGATTAAAAAAATATTCAGTTCGACTGAATGGTACGAGTACTAACTATAACGATCGTTATAGTGGTTCCGCAGCGAGAATGGTTCGTGTTTGAAATTATAAGAGTAAACTAGGGAAATGTAAGGTTATCGAACAGAGTATGTGATCTTCAGGTGACATAATAAGTAGAACGTCTATGGCGTTAGACGTTCTACCTGATTTATTTACCGTTTTTCTAAGGATATGTCAACTGACCTCTCGAGTTGACCTTATACAGCACAGCATGTTACATGTGCTTCATTGAGAATATGCGTCAATTAAAAGGGGATATTGGTCTACCAATATCTTGCGCTAACATTGGCTTGTACTCGCTGCGATTATTACATGGACTTTGACTTGGATTCTTGAAGAATATTGTGCAAAATTATCGTTGGTCGCCGAAGTGAAACTTGAAACTAGTTTACGAAACTGGTCAAATATTTTACATGTTTGCCTGGATTATGTTGTCTGTGCTAAGCCTTTGACAAGGAATTGTTTAAACTCGTATTATGTTTAGGGTTGTCGAACGAAGGATATTTCTGTTCAACGGTTGAGGACCTATCCTGTACAATGCATTCTTCATATCTTCTTGAATGCCCCCGAGTATTTCCATCAGACGTTCGTATCTCTTAGGTGTACAACCAGTCACGTGTTTCAAGATTTCTAAAATTATGACTTTGAACCCGAAACGCTCAAAGTGGTCGAAAGGCCTCGGTACTCAGCTATGCTCACAAGATGGGCAAATGCCTAAGGAGTTATATTTAACATTTCCCAACCAAGGTTTAAACGAGACAGTTTTTCGAAGACAATAGCAATACATTTACACTTTTTTACCCGTATACCTCTCATTGTCTCTGATTATTTTTAAGACAGTTAATTCGGCAAAGGATTTGCTGTAACTAGCCAATTTGATGGCGTATCGTTGTAATTTGAGGAAAAAATTAAAAGATAATCGCAAAAGACTGCAAAGTTGGAAAAATTTATTTTTATCTGAGATTTTGGTAAATATTGTTTGGTAGTAAAAAAAAAGGTTTATTTTCTTCATTATTGTCCGGACGCCTACGTAACACAAAAAAAGTTTCCCTTTAATGACAACTAATCTTGTGTAAATGAAGGGTAAGATGGTACTCAACAACATCACTTAAGTTCGTGTACATCATGCTACGTCAGCGCTTCTCACCAAGGTATGCATCACGGCCCACTTCTGAGATCTTTAAGGCTTCGTGCACCCCGGATAACCAAATATTTTGAAAATAATGTTAATAACAATAATAAAAATCGTTGATTTTAGACGTATTATTTTCAACATTTTTTTTTGTTTTTCCATTTTTATGTTAGTGCAAATGTCCCCTTCATATGTTCACTTTATGAGCCATTTTGTAGTCTTGTTTGTTTTTTGATAAATATCAGTGGATCACAGAAGCTGTATTAAATTTGGAGTGAAGGGTAAATTAGCACCCATAATTATGACTGTGGAATTTAGGGAGTCTACTTTGAGCAAAAAATTATATAAAGTTGTACAAGAACTTTACAGAAGGAACTTCGCGCCATAGATGGCTCAGAACATCAATAAACGGTGGAAACGTTGAAGCATTGAAGATAGTGGATATTTGCGGATGTCTCTTGGAGAAGTTGGGGTTGGGTCATTTGATGCAATTTTTTTAGAAGTTTTGTATATAAAACTTGTAGCAACTAAGCTTGCTCTGAAATAGCTAAATTTGACGAAAAAACATCACATGAGCTCAATGGGCATTTTAAGACTTTTTTGTCCCAAAAATTGAAAATGTAAATAAAAGGGGGAAGATTTACCACGGTTGGGAGATAAAGGCCGCATTGCTAGAATACCTGAACGTCATACCAAAAATCGCGTACCAGTAGTGTTTCCAGGATTGAAAAGTGCTGGTAAGAGAGTATTGTATTTGTGTGGGATTACTTCGATGAAGATAAAATTTTTATTAAAGTCGCTTTTCGCCACGTCGTTTTTTTCGATCAAAGAATTTTCACTAGACGTCACGGCTCACCTGTGGGTCGCGGACCTCTATTTGAGAAGCTCTGTGCTACACAATGACAAACCACACGGAGAGCTACTGTAAGAGTTATGGTGACATTCATTTATAACAGTTTCATTAAGAGGGACATTAAAGCAAGCCTGGGATCAGCTATCCTCCATTGATTTGTCAATAGAGGAACGCCTCAAAGGCATTATGTCTCCACTGCTACGACATTTCTGCATGAAAAGTATTCTGTTTTTTAGAAGATGGGTTATGTGGTTATTACCTTTGTATATGACGTGACACTAGCGATTAGATGAATGTTTCCAAGAACTATTTGATATGGACTTTCGATAATGGTCTTGGTATAAACCCGACCAAGACATAACAATATGTTTTCCGCAAGAGAACCTCCTGCCCGATACCTAATAAAGTTCAGCAAATGTTCATCACTGGTGTGTTGATAACGACACCGACTACAGCTCACCATTATAGCAAAGCAAAAAGCCGCAGCTACTTACATTGAGTCATTCCAAACGCATTTTTTACAATAGTAGCACAATCCAATACCTGATATCTCAGAATTGAGTCAACGTCACCCTGGGCTTAGGAATATCGAGAACTTTTGTAGTGTCAAAAATCTGGCAATTGGCTATTTAATCGGATATATTGTATTATAAAAATAGTTTCCTTTCAATTTAATCTTATATTAAATTCTTTGTTCTGATATAGTTTGAACCGGTATTATGTATACATATACAAAGAACACAAAAGATTCCTACTTTAATCGGACAGCTGGACAAATGTTTTACACCGTCCAATTTAACATGATCACAGTGCGATTAGTGACATTATACTTACCATCACATTCCAACCTACTGCCTCCTCCTCCCTCTTTCATTATTCTCTATGAATAGGTAGGTTGTCCAACAATTTAACTAGTCATTGTAATCAACCGTTCTCGCCTGACATGGACAAATGTTGATTTATAACAATGGACAGTGACTTGGAAAGGGATTTCAGGGGTCGATATATATACAAAAGTTTGACTAAACTCACATTTCTTGGAAGAGTACTGAAAAACGAAGAATACATGTCATTGATAATATCACTGCCATGCTAATGACTAATTCAATATCTACTATAACAAACGTCAGTTCTTATCTATTGCAAATTTCCATCCCACTGTGTGACACACTGTGCAACAGTGTGACGGCTGTCATGTCACACGCACTTAAATGCAAAAACACTGTTGCGGTAGTCAGCTCAACAATCGGAACAAACAACGCCACCGCCACCACCCAACAACCACAGATCATAAGTTATGAAGAAATGTAGGCTAAATATTTGTTTACGAGTTCTGCGATCTGCACTGAGGTGATCTAGAACAACACCTCCATACACCTCAACGACACTGAGCAGAACATCTTTTTGAAACAATTTTAATTGAAATGATTATTGTATGAAACAAAATTATTGTAGGAAACAAACAAAAAAGCGAAGGCGATTTAGATCAACATGTATTTTAATGGGCGCAGTGTGCGTGTATTTGAACATAATGCAGGTAATTATAAAGATAAAAGGTGACCGGAAAGATTTTTTTGAAAAATCCTAATTGAAAGTGTGGTGTAGGAATAACCTTCACAAATTCTTCCTCTACAATGTGTTAATATGTATATCACAGACGACTGCAAGGGGAAATCTATTATATAGTCAAACTTCAAAATGGGCGCCACGGTGACTCGTAAGCGGAGGCATCCCCAAATGACAAGTACTGATCACAGAGAGATCACGTAATTAGCAGAATTTCAGGAATACGTCCTCAACAAGGTGATATAGGATAAACGACCGAGAGAACAATGAGACACAATTTCAGAAGTGAACTTTGCGGCGACATTATCTGTATTGCGATCATAGGGAGTTCACAACGACAAGTAATATTCGCAAAGGCATTAGGCAACAGTAGTCAACAACTGACAACATTTCAGTAACATCGCTCCTAATTTAAGGAATCTCCTGAAGAGAATTTCATCAAGGATCGCGTTAGTAATCTAAGGAGTGTTAATCAGGTAATGCTTGGAAACACAAATCAATAACAATCACCGCTTATTGGTAATATCGCTACAAATTTAAGGAATGAAGAGAAGTGTCGACGAAATCTCAGGTGTGCCAATCACCAAATGTCCCACGAGTAGCTTTGTTGCTCTTGGAAATCCAGCAACACAGTCGCATAATACTGAATTGCATTAGCCCACTGGGATTATATTAACTGTATTCTTGCCCTGAGCGAAACAAGTTTTCATAGCTGGCGCGGTTAAGACCAAGGCTTGTGCAATGGCCGAATTCTGCAGTGACAGTAACCTACGAAGGTCACATATAGATATGTGTGAATGACGACAGCAATAAAGTATATTATCAGATGTCGATAATATTATCAGTTCTAGACTCCGGGCGTGGACATATTGAAGGGCGAATTCGCGAAGGCCGAGCTGAAGACCACCGGGTCATAGGTTGTGGATAGGGAATGGTCTTTAGATATAAAGGTTAGCTGAAAATAAGTGATGTAGCTCATGTAAGCAGTCCCGGACAATCAGCGGATGATAACCCAGTTATGCTACACCGACAAGACGAGTATGAGTAAATATGCACCCCAACATGCCACCTTCTGACGAGTAACGATTATCCCTTCCAAACAATAAGATTTGTCGAGGTCAACAAAATAGGTATTTGTTTGTGAGACGATTTCATCGTTGATGTCAAAACTCTTTCAGGTTTGGAAATAAGAAATAGTAACTCGGGACTAAATCCGGACAATAAGGCGGATGGGGGATCAACTCGTAGGTTTTTGCCATGTTTTCATTTTATTCCATTATCAGCTCAAATCACGCGGTAGTCTGCAATCAAATACACAAAATGAATGATGCAGCTTATTAAGATTTCTACAGGAGTCAAATAACAGATGCCTCTTGACAGGTGAAGAGGCGGGAAATTCAAAAAGTCACGGACTTTTTGATCCACCCTCGTAGAATACCTCAGTGGACTCTCGTATAGATTAAGCACTAGTATTGGGCACTTGACTCGTAAATCTTTTTTTCTAGTAGAGATGGAAACATCATTTCCCGACTCGGGTCGAGAGAAGGACCTCAGTGTTCGGCTCTAATGGAGAAAGCATCAGTGATCTGCTCCAGTAAAGAGCAATACCATATGGACCGTTTATAAATAGTACGGCTGTTGTAGAGATCGAATCTACTGTAGAAGATGACGACTCTATTTCAGATCGACTGTATTGTAGAATACGACTTCAGTCAGATCGACTCTACTGTAGAAGAAGACTTCGGAGGAGAGTACTTCAGATGTCGAGTGTTAGAGAGAATGGCATCATCAGGAAGACCTCAGAGGTCGACATTAGCATATAGAAAGAAGACCTAAGTGGTCGATTTTAGCACAAAGGACGATCTCAGTGGTTAACGCAGTGGTAACAAATAATTGTTGTTGCTGAAGGTTATATGAAAATATTGCATTTAGAACGCCAACGGGATAAACATTAATATAACAAAATGGGTCCGAATGTAACCAGGATTTGCCCATGTGTATATCTCATATATGTACCTGGAAAAACAAGAAAATATCGAAATTACACAGGACCTGATCCCACATAGGCCGTATAACAAATGTTACTTATGTACATATGATGTCCCTAATTGAACACATATGATTGCAACCACTTTGAGTTCCACGCTTAGGGTTTTTCAACAGGGACGCTACAGAAGTAGACCGATAGGGACAGCAAACGACGCCATTTTTTGCCGCTCTTTTGACATTTCTCTTCAGTAAGGTTTGCCATTTCATGATGAAAAGATATACGAGCCAACAATGAGTCGAAATTATTAAAATTTACTACCGAAATTCGGTAGTGGTCGACTTTGGCATGTACTCGTATGAGAATGACGTCAGTGGTGGATTCGTGTATTTATGTATGAAGAATACACCAGTTTTCGTTATACAAAAAAACATGGAAGACCTCCGTGTACGGCTCTAGCTCAGAGGAAGAATGCCTCAGCAAGGGCTTCGTTGGCAAAATTTCCTTCGGGATTAATCAATGTATGACCTATCCATCGCTACATCTTGCTTATTAGTTGTTTATGATGGTTCGATTTAATGTCTGGCTCGATTCTGAAGATTTGCCTAAGATATCTATTTACCAATCCCTTGATTCTGTTAATGGCACTTGCGTATGTATTCTAGATTTCGCAACCCACAGAGCAATACAGATTTTACATTGCAGCTGACCATTTATACTCTATACACCATTAACAAATTCACTCGGAGAACAAGCAGAATCAAACTACAGTCTTCCTATTTCTATTTCTGATCTAAAACACTCTGAAACCCTATTTAGCCATCCATCCCCTATCGAAATACTATCCACCACTTGTATAGGATTTCACAATGCAAAAAGTATAGTCTCCGAGTGAATTCGCAACTCATTCAACCCAAGCTAAACAAACTTCTAATTAGATAATAATATATTTACGCAATTCTCTTAATAAGATTCATTCGCAATACATTACTAACTAAATGTCTAGAATATCCAAAGTTTAAACAAATTCGTGAAATTCGAATTAAAATTAAAGAAAACCGCCTCGTTTGGGATCAATCAAGGCAGAAGAAATCATAGAACTTCATTCAACACTTGCAATGTTAAAAACTCTTAAATTTGTTAATTCATTGACTAATCTAATCCATTAACACCGTTAATTAATTATTTAATCTTATTTTGATTCTATTTTGGCCAAAACGAAAAAGACCCCCAAAATCCTATAATCCATTTAGTGGTGTTATTAAAATGTTTAGACATTTGTTTTTCTCTTCGGATGTTGGTGGCGGCGGCGCGGATTGCGATGGCTTATGGCAGAGGCAGTGGTGCGAGCAAACGCCTGTAAATCACATTGCTAATATTTATTTTAAACGATTTCGATTAAACAGAAACTATGAAGTCAAGATTTCACTTCAGCGATGTGGAAAATACATACATATGTATGGAAAGAATTTTGTTTATGTTACCCGAACCATCCGTCAGTCCGTCCAACTGTCTGTCTGTCGGTCCATTGGACATGCATACCTGTTACGCATGATATACTTTTGGCACAGGTTTGCTCTAGAAATGCTTTAAAGCCCGCCGCATAGCATCTCTCATTCATGCCATAAGAAAGACAAATTGCAGGGCCTTGGTGAGAGCGGCGGAAGGTGGATGGTATATATGTATGTATGAGGGCCGCGGTACACCCGGGCAATAGGCAGCACCTACCACTATGCGATGGCACTTGTGAACATCTGAATCTGAGACTGACGAAGAAAATCTTTGTTTTTTTCTGATAGTACACATTCAAAACGTAGCTGTGGCCAATTAGACATTTGACGGAACCATTCTGTCACTTTCAATCAATATGTAACATTGAGTAGGCTAATTTTGACAGCCTTTTATGAATGGCTAACCTCAGGCACACATGGAGCAATGATAGCTATGAATAGAAGGTTCATTGATCTTGCGATTTTTATCAGTGAATTTTCCAGCAAAGATATCTTATCTCTTCGACATTTCTCAATCAGGGTCAAAGCGAACTAACAATGAAACAATATTTTACAAAATAATTATACAATATCAAGAAGAGCATTAAAAGAATTTGATGAGATTTTCGAATCACACTATCATTCTATCAAAAAAATCTGTGAGACCACTAGACTTACTTTAAATATCTAATATTGAGAATAGCATAAGAACCCAGAAGAGGTATCCGCTTTTTGAAATTTTTTCCCGAAATATTGTAGAAAACACTATTTTTGACTCTAATTTAGAAATGAAGACCTCAGTGGTGGACTCTACAATACTGAAAGAAGAAGATCGACTCTAGTGTAGAGAAAGAAGGTCTCGGCTGTCGACACTAGAATAGAGGAATATACACATACATACCATGTGGATGACTTTAGGATGTTTTTAGCTTAGTTAGAACTTATGAAAGTATTAGCTTTCAAACGAACTGTAATACTGCGCTCACGTTTTGACATTTATGTCCTATTGGTAGACTATAGCATAGATATAAACCGAGTGGTTGGCTCTAGCATAGAAAAACAACCTCAATTAGTTGAGGCAAATCTAGGTGGTAGACTATAGTATAAGGGAAGAAAACCTCAGTGGTCGAATCGAGTATAGTTAAAGAATACCTCAGCGGGCGTATACGAGTATAGTGTATTAGAAGACGCTTTCAATAGTCGGCTCCAGTAAAGATGAAGTTGATGTCTGGGATCGACACAAGGAAAGAGTAAGTTGATATCAAGGGTCAACCTTGGCAAAAAGGAAGAAGACATCAGTGGTTGGCTCTAGCATAGATGAAGAAACATTGGCGTCCAACTCTAGCATAGATGAAGAAGACATTGGCATCCGACTGTAGCATAGGGTAGGAGGACTTCAGTGTAGAGTTGTGTAGTTCGTGAACGAACTAGTTCAATTGAACGGGTCACTATACTGAACTGAACGAACTAGTTCACACAGCTCGTTAATTTCAGCTCAGTAGTTCACTATGTTTTTTTTTTTAACCATATCATTTCGTTCTCTCTTCTCTGCTGTTATGTATTGTTTCCATTTTTATGTCATCATCAATGTATGATTCTACCTATACAATCCCCTTTGTATTAGTGTTTCCAACTCTTCCGTTCATATTCCATACAGATTCCTTTAATAGCGGCTTATTTGGACAGGTGATCTACTGAACGAAATGAACTGATTAAGTAAAGTGAGCTTAAGAGCTGGTGTGATAAAGTGAGCTGTTGAACTAAATGAACGAACTAGTTCACTCAATTGAACTGAACTAAAAAGAGCGATCACTTAAAAGAACTATAGTGCCCAACTCTACTTCAGTGTTCGACTCTCGCATAGAGGAATAAGTTCTCAGCGGTCGATTTTAGCATACGTATAGATCTAAGCATACGACTGTAGCATAGATTAAGAGAACTTCAGCGGTTCCTCCATATCAGAGTCCTCAGTGGCCGACTTTAGCATATATATAGATCTTTGCATACGACTACACCATAGGGGAAGAGGACTTCAGTGGTTGACTCTAGTATGGTTCCTCCATAAGAACACCCCAATTGGCGACTCTAGTATAGAGCAAGAAGGCCTTAGTGGTCGACCAAAGTATAGAGTAAAAACACACAAGTGATCGGTGCTATAATAGACGTAGAAGACCTCAGTGTTGGACTCCACTGTAAAGAAAGAATACTTCAGTGGTCGTCACTAGTATAGAGGAAGAATAACTAAAATTACGACTCTAGAAACAAAAATGCCCAAGCAGTCTACTCTAGCATAGCGACAGAACACCTCATACGTCGGCTCAAGTATAGAGGAAGACGAGATCAGTGGTGGGCTCCAGTATAGAGGAAGAAGGCGTCTCACTCATGCATAGATAAAGAAGACTTTAGTACAAAGGAAGAGGACGTCAGTAGTCGACTTTAGTATATATGTGGAAGACGTCAGTGGTCGACTCGTACATAGATGAAGAATACACCAGTGATCTGTAATAAACGTGGAAAACCTCATTGGACGGCTTTAGCTCGGAGGAAGAAGATACCAGCAATCTGTAATACACGTGGAAGACCTCAGTGGACGGCTCTAGCTCAGAGGAAGAATGCCTCAGTGATCGGCTCTGGCATACAGGAATACGACCTCAGTGTATAGATGAAGATGACTTCAGTAACCGACTTTAGCATAAATGAAGAATATCTCAGTGGTCGACTAGAGCAAGGGGAAGAATGCGTCAGTGGTCGACTCTGGTACTCGTATAAGAGAAGAATACCTAAGTGGTCGACCACAGTGTAGAGGAAGAATACGTCAGTGGTTGACTCAGGTATAAGAGAAGAATATCTAAGTGGTCGACCAACAGTGTAGAGGAAGAATACACAAGTGATCGGTTCTGTAAAAGACAGAACACTACTGTGGTGAACTCTGCTATAGAGGAAGAAGACCTCAGCGGTCGACTCTGGTATAAGAGAAGAATACCTTAGTGGTTGACTACAGTGTAGAGAAATAAAATACCAGTGATCGGTTTTTTAAAAGACGTAGAAGACCATAGTAGTGGACTCTACTATAGAGAACTCTGTGGTCGCCACTAGTATAAAGACGACCTCAGTTGTCGCAGGATGACGTCAAAGGTCTACTCCAGCATGGCGACGGGACATCTCATATGTAGGATTTAGCACATAGCATAGATGAAGAGGCTTCACTGGTCGACTTAAACATAGATGAAGAGAAACGCCTCTGTGATCGAACAAAGAATATATCAACACTGAACATTAGGGCGGGTCGATTTAAAAATCGCCCATTGCTCAGTGAAAATCGTATTCTAGGGATCAAAATAAGAAACTTTGCCGAAGGAACCATACCTCTAAAACGAATTCTGATGTCCCGGAAAAAATCCCACTTTGACCCATTTAGAGTGCTCCAATCCAGTCCAAACGTATGGAATCCCCAGGGGGTTCCAGGGGGTGTGCCACTGGCATGGGTGGGTCGGGCCTCCAAAGTTAGTGGGGATCGGTCATACATTTGGACTCGATTGGACCACTCTAAATGGGTCAAAGTGGGATTTTTCAAAATTTGACCCTACCCAAAAGTTCGACCCAAATTCCGGGACACAAGAATTCGTTTTAGAGGTATGGTTCCTTCGGCAACGTTTCTTATTTTGATCCCTAGAATACGATTTTCACTGAGCAATGGCGACATTTTGCCTCCCCACAAATCGACCCGGCCTACTGAACATAGAAGACCTCAGTGGTCAACTCCAGCATAGAGGAAGACTGCCTCAGTGGTAGAACAAAATATAGACGAAAAATACCTCAAATGTCGGCTCTAGCATAGAGGAAGGAGATCTCGGTTGGCGGCACTTCAAAGACACAGAAGACCTTAGCTTCCGACTCTAGCATAGTGGAGGAGGACTTCAGTGGTCGACTCCAGTTTAGAGGAGGGAAACCTCTGTGGTCGACTCATGTTTAGAGGAGGAAAATTATAGTTTATAGCAAGACCTCAATGGTCGATTCTACTATAGCGAAAGACCTCTATGGTCGAATCTACTATAGACGAAAACCTTAATCTTCAAATCTGTTGTAGGCGAAGACGTCATTGACTCTACTAATGAAGAAAATCTCTCGATTCTACTATAGACGAAATGGTATAAATGCTCGACCCTACGGTACAATACGATTTCAATGATTGAGTCTACTATAGATTAAAACTTCAGTGGTCTCCTCAACTAGAGAGGAAGACCTCATTTGCCGGCGATAGTACAAATTAAGAAGACGTGAGTGGTCGACTAACCTCATTGGTCTATTTCTTTATAGAGAATGAAGACCTCAGTGGTCGACTCTTCTATAGAGGAGGAATAAAACATCAGTGGTCGTCTGTGACTTTAGTATAGAGGAAGGCGACCTCAGTGGTCGACCCTAGTGAAGAGGAAAACCCCAGTGGTCGACTCTATTATAGAGTAAGAAGGCATCAGTGGTCGTCCGTCCATTCAAGTTCCAATCAGATTCCTTTAGTAGCGGCTGATTTGAAATGGCGATCTACTGAACAAAATGAGCTGTTGAACTTCAGAGGTGTTTATCTTAAGAGGTCTTGAACTTAAGAGGTGTTGAACTAAAGTGAGCTAAAGTGGGCTGGTGAACTAAATGAACGAAATATTTCACTCTACGAGTATTGAACTGAACTAAAATGAGCGATCACTTTAAAGAACTAAAGTGTTCAACTCTAGTCGCCTGTAGTATATAGGAAGATAGTATCCGGGGTCGGTTGTAGCAAAGATAAAGATTAACTCTAGAAAGGACAAATATTACTTCAGTGGTGGACCCTACTGTAGAGGAAAACCTGTATGGTCCATAGGAAGGGCTCTGTATGTGCTCAGTAGTCCACACTAGCATATAGGAAGACCTGAATGGTCGCCTCTAGCACAGATCACTAGTCAGCAATACAGTATAGTGGACAACTTCAGTGGTCGATTCCGTCATAGAGGAGACCTCACTGATCCACTCTAATATAGAGGAAGACCTTGAATATAGCATGTGATTAAGGAGTCCCTCGAGAGAGTTGATCGAAATGTTATTGACACATCAAAATCCTGAAGCTTGAAGATTTATAACGAAGTTAGATGTCTTCGTCTAAAGAGTTTATATAGGTTTAGAATTCGGGTTTGTTACTCACTAAATCAACCTGTCTACTGGACATGTTAGCTGGACTGTTCTTATTGTTTGATTAATGTGATTGCGATAGAAGCACATCTTCAGTTAGAATGATGACTGACTGTAAACTACTGAAAATTAGCTGCAACGACCCCATATTTTGGGTATGAAAAAACTAATCGTATCTGAGCTCAATATTTTGAGATAGGTGTATATTTTATTAAATGCTACCCGGGTGCCAAATTTCCATATGATAAATATTGTTAAAAACATATTCAGAACTGTTGACAATCTTGCAGAATTGCAAAGCTGCGACATTTGCTGCGAATGCACAAGGTTTTGCAATATGTCAAATGTAGGTGGCGCCAAATTCACGGCAAACAATGAGGGCAGGTTTGGCGATGTGTCAAACGACTAAAGTCAATGGATGTGTTGCATGTGGTGAGAGTAATGGTAAAATGTAACACGGATTATAGAGAAGCCATACTGAGAATTTTTGCAATCAACGAAAGCATAATAACATTTGGCAGGACAAACATTGTTTTCCCTTGCACATCTCCAACTGGAGTTTAATTTAACACTAAGTTGAACCTTTATACTACTGTGATTTCAAATTATATTAATTTAATGTGTTAATAGAATCACTGGATTTCCGAAACCCACGCAACCTCGCTAGCACAACTTGTGTCAGGCCATCTCAATGGAAAAGGAGAGTTTTTCACGAACAATAATTGGCACAAATCCAATTAACAGTACAATGAAAGCGTTGCTATTAGGATGAATACAACATATGAATATCATCAACAGAGAATAGAATAGAGGACCATGTTTTTTCATTGCAGTCAATAAACATAGAAAATGACGACGACGACGACATCGTTGGAACGTTAGCTACAACGCCAACGTTTAGCGACAGCAATAATGGCACACGAAAAATATGATAAATTGGTCATTTTGCAAGCTCATGCGGAAATGCATCAACACTGAGACAAACACGCGTTCGCTCGTCCGTCTGTCCGTTCTACCATTCATCCATAGCTGAAAGAGAGATGATGACGGCAACGAGGCTACACTGAGGGATACAACTGTTCGTTCCTGAAATATACCTATTGCTATAAAGTAGTTTTGTTGCTGCAACAAAATCCTACGTTAATGGAACGAAACGCTTTTTTGCGATTTTAATGTTGAAATATCTTTCCATGACTTTTCTTAAATTCGGCGCTGCAGTTATAGACATTTCGCAGATGTAAGGAATACCGACTTCCAAAGACAATATTCGTTGTTGCAATAAAAAATGTGAACAAGTTTATCCATTACAGATTCATTGACGTGCCGAATATATGTTTTGGTTAACTTTCGGTCTGGCCATGAAACTCTTTCTTTCAGTGTATGCACCATACAGTGCAACATGAAGCCTTTGTGATGCTGCGGCAGCATGCCGGGGGCATGCAACGTAACCAATTTATAATTTTGCTCAGCGCACACACACTCAGTGACACCGGCAGTCATGTTCAGTCCACACTTTACGACTGAACAGATTTATCTATGAAAACTGATGAATGCAACAAAATGCATAAATTGTATAGACTTCTGCGTTGCGAAGGAACGTTCGTTCGTTCATTCAAATGACATATGCGTACGCGCGGCTAATGAAGTCTCATTTGTAGAGCAGGAAAATGAGGAGATGTGCGTGGCGCAAAGCAGGAGGATGTGTCTGAGGTTTGGATTGGATCAAACGCATAATCTCACCAACTAAATTGGGGGAACACAAGCAGAGAAGATTTTTAACACGTCGTTTCGTCTAAATACTTTATCTATGAATTAACAACGAAACCATCCGCACCGAAGCGAACCGAATCAGCCCATACCTATCTCTCTACCCATGGTGACAATTTAGCGCTGACATAGTCATACCTATCCATATGTGGCAGGCACGAACGACAACATGACACACATTCATGTATTTAGGTACTATGTAGAACCACACGCGCAACATTGAGTCCGGTGGCGGGCAATTAGTATTTGATTAATTTCTGAATGGGAATACATCATTTTTGAGATCAAGACAGACAGTTGACACATGTTCTACGACCACCATCGGCATCATTATCACCAGCATCGTGCTATTGTTGAACTTAGTCAAGATACTAGGAGGGCCGCAGAGCAAGTTTAGAATTAGCTGCAGATATGAGGGAGTTCAAAGAGGTAGGGAAGATGATTGTGAAAGGCAACAGATTGAAATATTTCCTAAGATGAATACCTCTTGAGACTAATCGCTCATTCTAGCAGAAGATATACACTTAGAATTACTTTACAGAAATTTCTATTGGAGTTTGAATAGTCCACACACAAAAGTTTTAAATTGTATATAGGTTGTTGCTGTAAAGTCGTGGCATATGCAGATGACGTGGTAATACGGCAATTTAGAAAACGTCCTCAGAGACATCCTACGGGAATCTCAGAACTAACTGGCCAGATGGGCCAGAAGCAGCGGTTTGGGCGTTAACCCAAAACAAGACAGAATTGGTTATCTTTACTCGGAAGAATAAGTTCCCACATGTGGACCCTCCTCGGATAAATGGAATAGAGCTGGTCTTTTCCGAAAGTGCAAATATATAGAAATAATTCTAGATAGGAGCGCCCCAGTAGGTGAGTAGGTAGCGTGCTCGCCTATGAGTTTCGTGGGTTCGATTCCCACCAGAGGCTCTAGTCTGTCGATGCAAAAATCTAGCCACATGGTCTTTGTCACCCGGTTTTTCGCTGGACTGTAAAATTAGAATATAAATTTACTTTGTATTGTAATTCAAATAAATAAACTAAAAATTCTAGATAGGAAATTATTATTCAGACTTAATGTACTGAAATAGCCAACATCACATTATATTCTTGCAGGAAAGCTGTAGGGTCGCGTTGGGACCACTCTCCTACAATCGCTCATTTGGGACGTATATAAAAAGTTCGCTTAATACAGTTGTACGGAATTGTGGTGGACGGCAACTAATAACATATCCATTACAAACACATTATCAAACGTCTGATTATCTGAGTATCTAAAGGGTGGTCCAACCATATTGCACGATTTTAAGGTGTGACCTTAACGTCAAGTTTTTTGCCAAACATAATTTGACATTTCTTTGTTTCAGTGTTTGACAAATTCAACCATAGAGAGATACACAATTGAGCTGCGCGTTAAGATTCTTGAAGCCTTTTATGACAATGGACGTTCAAACCAAAATGCAAAATGCAGAGAATCATCTTCTGCGACGAGTGACTGTCTGGTGCGGTTAATAGGCTGGCTGCGTCATCGGGCCATACTTCTTCGAAAATTAGGTTGGCCAAGCAGTTACCCTGAATGGTGTTCGCTATTGCTTCTTGTAGCATGAAATTAAGGATATGGACCTGGACGACGTGTAGTTCCAATAGGATGGTCCCACTTGCCACACATCCAACGAAACAATGGCTTTTTGCGCGAGAAATTCAATGGCCGTTGCATTGGCATCCACGATCATGTGATTTGACACCGTTGGACTTCTTTCTTTGGGGATATTAAAAGAAAAATTGAGAACAATTCAGGAGCTAAAGCATGAGATAATTCGGCACATTAACGACATTGAACCTCAATTATGTCTCAGAGTCATTGAAAATGTGGACCATCGGATAGAGGCCGTGGCGAGCATTTAGCCAATATTTTGTTTCACACATAATTGTCATAGATCCTTATATAATAACAAAAAATAGTAAGACGATTCTCTGAAAGCGTTTTGTTTGTAATTAACATCGTGCTTTTTAATTGGACCACCATTTATACGCCCTACTCCATCTACTGCCCATTGATATTGAGGCGAGAGATGTTGGCGTCAGAGTAGCATTTCTAGCATCAATGTGGGATATTACTATGAAGTGGTATGGTAACGTATCGAGTGGACTATATACCAACGTTGTACACCTTCGGGGGTAACTTCACCACTATGATACCTGCCAGAGAGGAAGGGGTTGGCAGAACATAAGGAAATACTTTGAAAGCATGTCCACTTCTCCACAGATGATTCGAAGCTTGGTGATAAGCTTCCATAGGGCTTCTGTTTCAGTACAGAAACTATAATATCAGTAATAGGCTGATATTTATCAGCTATCTATAAATATTAGAACCCTAGAGTGATTCAAATGGTTTCATTCCAAAGACTCGGTTCTGATCTTGTCCTTTTTGCTTGTGGAAATATGTATGTTGTCCTGCTCCA
This sequence comes from Eudasyphora cyanicolor, assembly GCA_963930755.1. Lineage (NCBI taxonomy): Eukaryota > Metazoa > Arthropoda > Insecta > Diptera > Muscidae > Eudasyphora > Eudasyphora cyanicolor. Next base: position 342,574,581 of record OZ005734.1, on the reverse strand, counting down.
TTCCATCCTAGAGTGACAGGCAGATTTACCAGCGCACATAGACCAATTGAGGTCCCTAGTGCTATCAAGGGACCAGCTGTCCGTCATCTGAACCCCGGTAAATCTTGAATTCAATTCCCAAATGGGAATTTGCCTTCAGTGCCCCATCAGAACTGAAGAGACACTGAGGAAATTTCTTACTTTCGTGAGGAAATTTCTTACCTTCGTGAGAAAATTTCTTACCTTCTCAGGTCTTATCGTGGTCAGATTTATGTAGCTACAGGTGTCAAATTCTGTCCATTTCTCATTGAACAGAATTTACGTCCAGCAGAATGTCTCTGCGGATGTTGGGGAACTTGCCAGTTACTGATGCGAATACAATGTCGTCCGCAAATGCAACAACTTTGCATCCACAATGTTCGAGGTATTACAGGATTCCATCCACCGCTAGATTCCAAATTAGTGGATACAGTACTCCTCCCTGTGGAATCCCTCTGTTTACAAATCTCGTTTGACTTGAAGCCCCGAGACCTACTGTTACGCCTCTTCAGGTGAGCAAGCGCAGCATTAGTCCGATCAATATAAAGTTCTCCTATAGATGCGACAGCGCCGCATTTGGTCGAGTGTGTGATAGATTTCCCGCTATGGATATGAATACTACTTTGGTGTCCCTACATCGATTGGGGTTATATCGAGCCTTAGCCGCCAAAAAACGTAAGCGACAATCAAATATTTAGAGGAGAAGGTTTCCTTTGTATTTTTTTTGTAATTTTTTTGTTTAAATGCATAAATCTGTTTATATAATTGTGAAATTTAGTATAAAGGTACATTTTACAGCTATAAAAACGATTTCCCTCAAAAAATTAAAAGTGGTGGCGCTTACGTCTTTTTGGCGGTTAGTGCTCGATATGAAAGCTTAATGCAGCCCTCATATATCATCTCCAGCCTGGTCATAATGTAGTTCACCATTTTCTGATTTTCTATTGGAGAAATGTCTTCTGGCCCAGGACCAGGTGATTTGAACGGCCCAAAGCATAGTCTGGATTTACCGTCAACGACTTAGCGACGTTTGTCGTCCACTCATTTTCTTGTTGGACCTTGATCCCAATCATTAGTGACCCCTGTAGATTTTGCCTTGCTGAATAGCCTGTTGCAGATCTTTTTCCTGTTTTTTAGCTCAGATGTAAACCATTGTGGTTTCGTTCTACTCCTGTACCTTGGTTTTTTACCTATTTTCTCTTTATTTTTTATGTTAGAAACATCCATGCCATATTCAACTGTTTAGGAGAATGAATTTCGCATACATTTCAGAAGAGTTGTTCTCGATTTTAGATTATTATGAACCGATGTATACATCGGTTATACATAATAATAGATATACCTTGCCATTGTAGGTGGGCAAAAAAAATCACAAAGGCAAATCGCGATTCTTGTGCCGATTCCATGGGCCATTCCGAAGAAATCATAGCTCCAAAATGAATTTTGAGCCTCCGGATCTTTCAAAATAGGTATTTTGCCCAAAATATTCACGTATTTACAATAGGTATATGACATATAACATCAAATATCGCCTTTATCGCAAAAAAAATTGACCCGACCTAATGTATACGGATATTATTTTAATTAAAAATTTTTATTAATTTATTTCCCAAACTTCTAAAGTCTGCCTCGCATAACCTATGATAATTTTGCATTTAATTTAAAAAATCATTAAAAACATTTAGGTTTATAGACATACATATGAGACACTTACGTTTTCCTTTTCTTCGTACAAAGAACTTACCTGAAAGAAGACAAGACAGAAAACAAAATTAGACATAAATGTTTTAATAAATCATAAAATTATTTGTTTTTTAAGAAATTCGTAATAAAAACACACGACACGATATGACGTGCAAGACAAAAAGAACATTTTGGGTAGGCGGGTGGTCAGACGCTTAGACGGACGGACGGAAATCGTTATAAGCGAATATCGTAAAAGTTTTGTAGAATGGAGAGAGACACAGCAAAAAGGCCATGTGGCGGCGGTCGTCGGTCATTTATGTATGTACCAATGGGTGAGTATTGACTGCGAAATCTCTTGAAATACGATCACAATCGATATTTTGTTTATTTTCCTAGCAGTTTTTTTGAAGCGAAGGCTACCGCGGGAAGTCGTAAATAAGTCGCACTAGTGTGCCAGATGTTGTTAACAAATGTGAATGAAGAAAGAAGATTTCTATGGAAGCCAAAGTCAGAGGCAACTCAGTACTCGTGTCTACATAGCCCCACTGACTGGCTGACTGACAAACTATCGACTGCACAATGTTCCATAGTGTCTGTCGGACTCATAAAATTTGAAATGAAAACGGAAAATCCCCAATGTCCACATTGGCGGGGATTTGTAAACATTTATAGACAAAATTCTCAATTTACTAACATTCAAAATTAATAAAATATTTCTCAGAAATCCCAAAAAGCATGTTCTTTCAATAACATTCAGGTGATCTGCCATAACAGCAGATCACCTGCATGAATGAAAATTTAGGTCTTACGCTTCAATGACATGAGGTAGATGAACGCGAAGCGGACGAGATGGGCAAGCTGCACCGCGTAACCCCACCCATCCGCCTCCTCTACAGGGGCGACCAATGCAACTGCAAATTTTCACTTTGATTTTCACATGCAAATGGCTATGAATAGTACAAATCTTAGTCATTCACCCCAATTGATCGAACGATCGATCAATGGATGGATGGGTGGATGAATGGACGGATGGGGAGATGAATAGATAAACAGATAGACGGATGGTCGAATGGCGAATGTTTGCCCGGTTAGTGAAGATTAGCTGAGATTATTGTGTTTGGTTTTTCTGCTTTGCACAATTACCACCGACCAACAAACAGAGTAAATAGCATTCTGACTGCGTGGCAAGGCATGTCGTGGCGTGGCGTCGCATCAATTGAATATTGAAATGAATATTTTACTTAGGCACTCTTACTAAAAATACCACAAGTGTCGAGTGACTATGACTATTAACAAGTGAAATCAATGTCGAGTTGAAGGCGCAATTTAAATACGAATAGACGAAAAAAGAATTGTTGGCAATGCGACAACAGCAATCGTGCCGACAGTAGCAATAGCCACAGCAGAAGCAGCAGCAGCAGAACCATCACTGCAGCCTCGGAATCGAAAAACCACCTGTCGATAATGCAATTACCGAACTCTGTTGTGGCCCATAAAACAAATCAGCCAACCAACAACAATCAGTCATTCATTCTCGATTAGAACACGAGATGCACGAACACTTGTTTTAAAGTGAAACCATTTTGTATTTCATCACAATGAAATGGTCAGGATGGAAGACGGGAGGGAGGAGGTAGGAAATACATACAAATAATCTGGGGGGAGGGTTTTATAGAATTTCGAATGAATTGTTATTATATTTCGAAAATGATATTGGTTTCTCGATTGATTCATCCAAATGTTTAGAGAACACGTACTTACAAAATACTGGATGTGAACATAAAGGATTTACTTCTAATGAAAATTAATGTATTCAAAGCACTAACTATGGCTCGAAAATAGTAATAAACAATTTATCAAAAATTTAAAATTGCTGAAAATGACAGGTAAGATAGTTTCAGTGTAGCAAACCTACTATATATGTGAACTTTGTGTTGGGTCTTGAGACGGGTTTATGACGTATGTAACGTTTACACCTTTCTGACAGTCGTAAAAAACCTCCGAATTTTTCTTTGGGGTTATGTGAAGACAACAATTTTCGTCGACTCAGTTACTATTCAACGCTTGGCAAACAATATTGCTTGTATAATTCTCCGGATTCACACGGGACAACTTAAATTGCAACAACTTCTCCGAATTTCTTTTCAACTTGCCTTCACACGAGGTAATTCCGTTTCGGCAATTCCATTATAATAATAATTTGCATACAATGCACTAGCCTTTAATAAAAAACAGAACAACGAATGACCAAATTTAGCGAAATGTCAAATAATCTGCAGCCAACTTCAGTCTGAAAAGTGCGGATGAAAAACAGAAAAGGGATTGGCAATATGAGCAACTTCTTCCCCCTGTCTCACTCTCCTGTGAACTTCGTATAAAAGTGTGAATCGCGACATACAGGCTATAAAGAGTGATCGAAAATTTTACCGTCCGAATGAATCACCTGCATCGTAGTTGAGGCCAAATCATAATAGAGATTACTTCTTATAATTCTGCTTTAAATGTATAATTTTAAATTAAAAAGCTCCAAATGAATCACCCTATATATACCGCTATATTGTCCGTTGTTATAATCCTTTAGCGCAGATATAGATAGTCGTTAAGTTGTGTTCATGATGCTATTGCTTTGTCAAAATTTCAAAACAAATCATAAACATCTAACCATTATGTGTCAATACCCTACCAGGCAATGAAGCCGACCAAAATTTTCGACGGCGGCGGCGCATGAGAAAATATCGATCGGCGGCGGCGGCTGCTCGGCTGAGCTGATCAAATTTCAACAATCGGCTGACCCGATAAATTTCCCACAATCGAAAGTGCACCAATACGAATGAAATTCTCCGGCAAAAGTGGCGTTTTGAGATATTTAGCGTTAGAGGAAAAAACATAAAATGAACACAAAGTTATGGAAGATTGATGTAATATTGAAAACCGCTTCAATAAATCTTCATTTGTTATTGATTTGACGACCCTTGGCCAGATAAATTGGGTCGTTCCGATGGTCTTGGGCCTCAGTATATGTAAAAGTTATGGACGAAATATTAGGATTGGTCTGTTAAATTTAGGCTCCTTGCTTCTATTTCTTCACATAGGAATTTTAAAATCCCTTGCGTTAAATTTTGCATGTACCGTTTTCCAGAAACAGAAGAAAAATTTAAAAATGTCAGACCTGCTTTGGTTTTTCATCCATAACTTTAACAAATATTTAGCCACTAAAAATCCAAACACTGTTTTGGATTTGTGAGAGTGCATGAATATTGTGTGTAAATTTAAAAAAAAATCGAGGGAACCAATTTTTTTTGAACTCAAGCTTTTTTTTAACGTCGATTTTGTAAAAATCGTTTCAGCTGTTCAAGAGCTATTGCGATTTCCGTAAAACCTAAAACGCATTTTTTATTTAAAATTCCCATAAATTTTTGGAATATTTTTTTAATAAACGATAACTATATCTTATATTACCATTTATCAACTTTTATAAACTTTGTACGCTAAAATTAACTCTAAATATTGCAAATTCTAAAGCAATGGCATAACTTAGTAGTCTCTTTCTAAATGTTCATGGTTGCATAAAACAAATCCTCTTGACTTACCAAATAAACTTCGGTGGCTGAGTTTCAGCCGATGTGAGCCGCTAAAAATAGCGGCGGCGCCGGCTGGAAAAAAATGACCGGCGACGGCGCGCCGCCGATTTGCGCCTCGTCGTCTTCATAGCCTGTACCCTACAGCTTTGTGTGTGGCAATTATCCCGGTATCGCTAGTGGAGTAGATATTTCCTTCCGATTAACCACAAGCTCAAAATAGTGTATCATTACAACTGGACGGTAGAAATTGTCCCCAGTATTACTAATAATGTAGCTAGATCTTGTGAACTACCCACTTCACTAGAAAAAGGTAATGAGGAGGTGGTCAATTCAAATATTTTCTAGGAATTTGATTTTTTTTGCGCAAATCGGTTTTTGGTGTACATTTAATTAAACTTTTTCATAAAGAGAAATAAATGCAGGAAATATAAACATACACATTTAAGTAGAATACGTTTTATTTTATATGCGGGCCTTCATTTTTTAATTGATTCGATGTATAGAATTATTGAAAACTTCGAAATGTATAATAAAATTTTGAATATGTAGTGTCGATACATTTAATGGGAAAATCAGCAAAACCGTGAATTTTTACTTTACAAGGAAGATTGCTGCAAAAAACTTATTGAGGTTTCAGTTCAAACCCGATCCCGTAAATTTTTGAACCAATCACGAATCCTGCCACCAAATACATACACACAAAATTACAGTACTCTCGGGATCAACCAAAATGTTCAAGATCTCCATTCTTGGCTCATATGGGTGGGGCCACACCTGGGTGGGGCCACACCCATTGGCTCGATCCCACCACTCACGTGGACGGCCAATGATACATAGGAGAATACACATTCTGCAAAATATCTCAATTTCCAAATTTGGTTTTTATGGGTGGTATGGCCACGCCCACATGTCCAATCCTCCTATCTTTGGACCAATCACATTGACTTTCAGCTACTTCCAATTGGACCGCAGAAAGCCAAGGATTGGTAGCCCATCTGGGATCACGGTCCCGTCCCAATCATAGGGATAGTAGGAATCTCGTTAATATATTCGTAGGTAGGGACAGTAGGAATCACTCATAACTCATGATAACTCCATATTGGCTTATATGGGCGGAGCCACGCCCCCTCAATCAAGATCTTATATAGCCTATGTTACCCGCTAGGCTTTTCGGAAGATTCCCTGAAAGTTTCATCAAAATCGGTCCAGCCGTTTTGGAGTCCATACCTAACATACACACATCCAATATTTAATATATAGATGTATAGCTGGACCCGGTCCACTTGTTTGTCCCAGATTTCCGATCCCGTCCATTTTTGGACTGCTCAAGATATATCAATTTCAAAACATGGCTCATATGCGCGGAGTCACTACCATTGGTCCGATCCGGGCGGGGCCACGCCCATATAAGCCATATGATATCATAATGTGTACAACTACATTTTAGTTGTAATGTAAGCCCTATTTAAATTTTCTGCAGGATTATTCGTTTTTTTTTTGCAATAATTTTACATTTATAATAAAATTTTAGTCTCAATCGTTTTTAAGTTAAAGAACAAATTAAAGTAAATACATTAAACATTTTATATCAATCCCTCTGCTAATGTGGGTAGTTCTTTGTGGAGACGTGGATAGCTCTATGTAACTATTGCAGCACATTGTGATTAGCGAAAAGGCTAACGCAAGGTAATACAGGTGGGGGACAATTTTCTCCGTCCTATGACATGTCTAATGTTTTAATGTTATTGATATAATATCGGAACTAGTCCTACCATTTTATGCTAGCGAAATACGTGTCTTTGTAATAATTTGTCTTCCTGCGTGGTAACATTCTATAAATGCAAAATAACACCAACACAACAATAACTAAAATCTAAATGCCCAAAGGTCTAATCCTCAAAAACAAAAATTAGTTTTTTGATTAATTATGGTGCAAATTAAATTATGCAGTGATTTCGGAATGGTCCAATAAAACTTTAATAATTGTGAAGTTTACGATAATTTAATTTAAGAGGTTTTAATTAAAAAATAAGTAAGAAAGTTCAGTCGGGTAAACCGACTTACGAATCCCCTCACCTTCAGTCCAAATATTCGTAAATTTATATTTTTTTGTTTTAATTAAATAATTATCAATTTAAATAGATTTCAATAACTTTAAGTATGGACTGGTATTGAAGATATAAGCGGTTAAATTTGTGTACATATCGACGGATAAACTATTACTATGTAAGCAATTACGGACGATTCGGATAAGCAGTACTTAAGTTATTAGAGAATCAATTTTTCACTAAATGTTAAACCTTTGTGAGGGAGGTACGAGAAGGAGTGGACCAATATGGCCCATTTTCTAACATAGCCTGATTTGAAGTTAACGAGTACATACCAAATTTGAAGTTAATCCGTTACTTCTTTCGAGATTTATCGTGCGCTCTGGCCAGAAGGACGGACAGACAGACAAACATTCCTGAAATGACTTAAAATGTTCTTAAACGGATTTCCGCCGAATATATTTAGGGTCTTAGCTCACTTCTTCGATGTGTTACCCTTTAGGCCCGTAGCAAATGATGGATTGGAAAAAATTATACATATATACAAAATTAAAAAATGGGTTCTCGAGTTATGATATAATAAATATATGAAACGAAGACATATATCAATTGCTACAGCCTAAAGTGTAGCACATCGAAGGAGAAAATTATTTGCATTACGAATTATTAGCTCATCCGCCATACTCGTCGGATTTTGCCATAAGCAGCTATACTATAAACTAGAAATATGTAGTGGTGGAAAGAGATTTAGCACCAATAAAGACATAAAGAGATCATGTTAAAAATAATTTTTTTTAAACTGTATCTTTTTCAATAGGTCACGGATTTATTGATCCTAGGATTAACTAATTCTACTCATATACGTTTTGACCATATATGATTGATCTCAAGCGAGAAAAATTTCCCATTTTCAAATAATTATTTTTCTACATTTTTGAAATATTTTTTTTTCGTTTAGGATAGTTACACCATCCTCGACTATATTTTAAAATAATAACATCTGATTGAAATATTATAAAACGACATTTTTAAAATATGTTCACATGGTCGTCAACATTTTCATAAAATTTACGAATACAAAAATAATATAGAATAAAAAAATATCGCCGAAATTGAAATTCATGCTTTCTTATTTGTCTGCTATTTATTTATGTTTATTTATTTATTTAGTTCTTGCTTGTATCTTTAAGTAGGGTACTTTATATTTATTCTAGTGGCTACCTATCCGTCTCGACTCTTTTTTTGAAAGGCTATGGGAGGGTTTGTCTCTGGTCATGAGACCGCTTCCCAAACAACAAGTGGTCGGTCGATGGTCTGGTTGGCCGTTGGCAACTGAGACATACACCAAGCGCATTAAGTGGCATCATCAACAAAATATTTTACATATTTTGCTTTCAAATGTACAAAGTACCAATTCTTGTGAACATCAGACAGACAGAAGTCGCTGGGGTGAAAAGCAAAGGGGAATAACAACACAATGAATGTTTTCTAATAGGGGCGAAATTGTAGACGTCTACACACAGAGTACAGTTTGGTAGCCTCAACCGAATTATTTGCCAACCGAATTTTGGTAGTTCTGTCTACTATCATGCGATTCCATCAGGACAACCAATATTTTGGCTGTAGTATACTTCTGCTTCCATGTAGACAACAATCATATTTGGTTGCGCCAACAACGAAAATTATGGCTTAAATTATCTGTTGTAGTTGCCACAACCAACTGTTTTAAAAAATTGGTTGTTCTGACAATTTGTCAGTCATATACTACCGACAATTAATTAAAAACAGTTTTCATTAATTTTTATTTTATTTATTGAATAAAAAACCAAACAATTCATAACAAAATAAAAAATCCCATATTACAAATTCATCACTATTATGAGATGTGGAAATATTTGACACGCAGTTTAGTACACGAAAAAAAACACAAAACTTGTACGCAAATATCGCTTAACCCCGTGCTTTCAATTTCATGGTTGTTGCTTTAATTTTTTTTTGGCACCACATATTCTGCATTCCACACATAATTATCCACACGAGATTATTTTTGATTACCTATACCGTTCTTGAAAAAAAAATTTTGAAGATTTTTTATGTCGAGTAATTTTATTTTTTGTTTGTCATGTATCAGCAAAAGAACAGCAACCAATCTTTCGGTTGTATCTCCCAAAATACATTTAAATATTCTAAATTTGGGAAATGATTGGGATAACCAATAAACGATTATTTATCAATATTTTTTCTGTTGTAGTAACCAATTATTCGTTGCAATAATAATCTTTGGTCTATCGATATAATTTCTGTTGTCAAGAATAAAAATTGGTAGTCACAACCAAAAATCGATCATATGGAAATTCAAAGTTGGTTACCAGAACTAACCGAGAGTCTATGAAAAAAAAAGCAATCTTAATTCGATTGATACAACATTCGATTTAGTTGCAAACATGTTCATTTGATCGTATCCATGTTATTATTGTTGTTTCAACTAATTATATATAAATACAACCGACATACTGTGTAGGCAATATACTTTTTGTTGCTAGTACTATCTTTTTATTGTTACAATCGAAGACCAACCAATTATTTTCCTGTATATTGTGTACTTACACTACAGATATTTCAGTTGTTTAACATAACTGCAATACTTTGTCAGACTATAGATATTTGAAAATAATTTTGAAAACAGAATTTTAGTAAATACTGATTATTTCTACAGGGGATATCTGGACACTACTTTGTCAATTTGTTAGGGTTCCCAGAAGGGGTTTGACTAATACGCTGAACAATAGGTACTTGAGAAATGTTGCATTATTTCGAATTTCAAGTCTTTGTGAAAACTGATATTAAAATTATGAGCCATTCAATGGTCCAATATGGCCCATCTTCAGACTTAAACTATTACAACATACAAAATTTGAAGTCATTCGTTAACTACATTTGATAGATAGCGCACCAGCCAAACAGACGGACGGACATAGTCCAAATGACTTAAAAATTCTTAAACCAAACTGGCGCCAAACATACTTTGACTTTAGACACTCCATCGTTGTGTGTCCGAACATATTCCCCTACCTTTGTGTAGTGAGTGTATAAACCGTCAACCTTAAACTGTTAGTTAGGTTTGTTGCCATTTTAATTAACTTGTGTACCTATAATCTAAGTATATTTGTGGCGCACATTCTCAAACAATGAGTACTAAATAAACAAATAGATGACAATTTTTACCTACTAAATAAATGATATCATATTCATGTCTAGTCTTCAAAAATCGTTTCCATCTCGTATTCAGCTTCACAAAAACGTGCTGATCTTCATCTACCAACAAAATATGACAATGGGATATGCTATGAACAGAGGGATGGGTATTGTCGCGCCATCTGAGAAATAAACAAGCGAAAAAAACATCAAAATATCCATAATTAACCAAAGAAACAGAGGTGAGCCTTTCAACGCCCTGAGGAGGAATTATAGTGAATGAAAAAGTCGACAAAATATTATTTTCTAATTTTCATTTGAGAATAGAGCTATTCAATTTGTCTGTCCGTCCGCTCATCTGGCCGACCATTCGTGATTGGTAGCATAATTTGTTTGTCAATACACGTCAGCTGCTGCTGCTGACAGAGAGAGACATCGCAGACAGACGACCGGGAATATTTCTTCAAGCTATTTTGGTATTTTCAAATGATATATGAAATAGTTTCGAAGCAAGAGGAAAACAAATGATACGAAGCGTATGTTAAAGTTCATGATCATTTGGAATGTATTAAGAATGCATTAGAATTGCCCCTTTGGAATTTGTGCTCCTGAAGGAAAGCTGAAATATTCAACTTATAAATATCCATGAGTTATATTTTCGAGATACATCATTGATAATTTGTTGGGTATTAAATAGATTTAATGGAAATAAATTGAATTAATGCCCACGGTGTACAACAGTGTCGAGCATAACAGCTTTTTGAAAGAACACGAATGGAAGCACTGTTCAACAAGCAAGCAAAAGAAAAAGAAGAACCCAATAAGTGGAAAGAAGACTCTATTCTTTAAATTGAGATGTACTCCTAAATTGGATATACAGCAAATAAATTAGCATGGGGTTGTTCTTCTTATTTGCTATACAAATAAGAAGAATAGGTCCAAATAAATAGGATGTTCTTTAAAGTCAAAAAACCTCATACAATGATAACCAAAAATTTACCAACATTTATTTTTAACTAGCTGGACCCGGTCCACTTCGTTGCCCCAGATTTAGATTTCCGATCCCGTCCATTTTTAAAAACAAACGATTTGTCACGGCCAAATTTGCGCCGCCCACTTTTTGCAAAATTTTTTTCCAAAACCATCTCAGACAAAATAGCTTCCAAACAAAAGAAAACATTTTTAAATCGGTCCAGTGGTCTATAAAACACATACATACATACAAACATTTTTCCATTTTTATATATATAGAAGATAGAAGATATAAGATTTTGATAATTACAAAAATTTAAGTTTGTATAATTCCACAAATTAAAATAATGTTGCTCCCGCCGGAATTTGATTTGATTTGAATAGTCTAGCACCATAACAACACCCATCAACGCATTGAACCACAAATGAAGCCGTTAAAAAAGGAAACAAATGACCGTGTCGTAATTAAACAACCTTCTACGACATATATTGCCATTCTGGGACAAGCTAGGTAGGTCGGAGCTACAGGGCCTCAAAGTGCTCAACTAGTCGAGGTCTGAAGAGTTCCCGAGATATTTGTATTAGTGAATTTAATTTTAATTCTTTCCAACCACGCCTTAGTAATTTTTTAATATTTTTATTTGACAACCGATTTAACAGCTTATAATTGGTTATATAGCGTGATCCATTTCGAGGTTCCGTACTTTTTTAAAGAAAAAAACCCAGAAAATTCAAATTGAATGGGGAATGTTTATTATCATTTGAAAGAACATTCATGGGCATGTATTTTTTGAAGGTTATGTCTATCAAATGTTGGCCGCGCCTACGTCTCAGATGGTCCATCCGTTGAGTCCAATTTCCGATGACTCGTTCGAGCATTTCGACTGGTAACTGGCGAATGACACACGTGATGTTTTTCTCCAAGGCCTGAATCGAAGCGGGTTTGTCCGCATAAACTTTAGACTTTACATATCCCCACAGGAAAAAGTCTAACGGTGTGATATCAAAAGTCTAACGGTGTGATATAAGCCTGAGATCCAATTTTGGGCGACTCGTTCGAGAATAGCGACTGGTATCTCGCGAAAAAACACAGAGAATGTTGCATTCTAAAGCGTCAATCGTAGCTGGCTTATTCCCGAACACCCCCAGAGATACTAGTCCAAAGGTGTGATATCGCACGATCTAGGTGGCCAATTTACCGTAGCAAGGTATATATGCTGTATGGCTCGTATCGCCATCTTGTTGAAACCAGAGCTCACCCATACCATTACAATTGACGGTAACATTCTGCTTTTCCTCTATTTTTTAAGAAATATGGACTAATGATTCAACCAGCCCGTAAACCACATCATACCGTTGTTTTGAATAGATGTAATGGTAGCTCTTGGTTCTCCTCGGTTTACTCATCTGCCTAAATACGTCAATTTTGTTTATTAATTGAGCCAGAAATGTGCTTCATCACTGAACAAAACTTTCACGATAAAACACCGGATTTTCATTGAGTTTTCCTGAGCCCATTCACCTAAAAGGAGACGCAAATTGTAGTCGCCTGGCTGTCCATGATGACTTGCCAAACGATACTGGAAAAAAAATGACAAGTCTGTTTGACTTGTCAAGCGTGATCCGTAAAAAAAAAACATATTGAAAATCAAACCTCACAATGAATCACCCGTTACACAGTTGATTTTTGTTAAGTTTGGTTTGGCATTCTATAGTGGACAATTTCTCAATAATAATAATGGTTCTGTTCGTCACACTTCAAACTTCAGCAAAGAAGCTCATGTTTGGTTAAATGGGTACGTAAATAAGCAAATACAATTACCTCCACAGAAAATTACGTAGAAGGATAACTGCCATACTAAATTCAAGTAAAAAAATCTTATTTTAAGCCGAAGTCGTACTTTAAAATGTACGTTCGTACTAAGTTTTTTTTAAACAAGTATAAATAGGCTTACATTGAAATGAAGCGCTGAAAGGCTTACAATAAGATGAAATGAAAGGCTTAAAAAGGAAAAGTAAGACCAATATGGCTTAAAGTAAAAAGAAAAAGCTTACTTTAATCTCTAAGAGGCAGAACAATTATAGAGGACAATAAAATTACCCTCTCAACCACTCTCATTTAATTGGTTGATTTTGGCTGAAGCAACATCGAACGCATATAAATCGACGAGATTTATGTGTACTTATACAAGGTGGCGCAAAAGTAACCTTTCGATGTTTTTTGGCTGTAATTTAAAAAAAAATGAAAAACTTTGATTCTTCTTGTGGATTATTTTTATTTGGTCTTTTAATTTTTTTTTACATCAAGTCGAGAATATGATGTCATGTAAATGGCCGCCGCCACAGTTGATTGTCATTTGAGCCCTTTTTATGGCATTTTCCATCACTTTGGCCAAAACTTCCGGCGATAGGTCCTCACATTCTTGACGGATATTGTCTTTAAGAGCTGCAAGAGTCTGAGGCTTGTTGACATAAACCCGCGACTTCAAAAAGCCCCACAAAAAGAAGTCTGGAGCGGAATCAGGCGATCTTGCTGGCCAGTGCAAATCGCCAAAACGGGAGATTAGGCGCCCGGGAAATGCATCCTTCAGCATATCGGTTGTGGCACGTGCAGTGTGTGCCGTTGCACCGTCCTGTTGGAACCACATGTTTTCCAATCCCAATTCATCAAGTTGCGGCAAAAAGAACTCGTTGATCATTGCTCTGTAGCGCTCACCATTCACAGTAACCGTTTGGCCCGCGACGTCTTCGAAGAAAAAAAGTCCGATGACTCCTCCAGCGAAAACAGCACACCATACAGTGACTTTGAGCGGGTGTAATGGCTCTTCGTGGGTTACACGCGGATTTTCAGTGCCCCAGAAGCGTAAATTTTGCTTATTTACGTACCCGCTAAGATGGAAATGGGCCTCATCACTCATGATTATTGGTCCGACCGATTATTGGTCAAATAAATAGTCAGCAATATTCCGCGTTCTGGAGCAGTGTAGCGTAACATTGTTTATTAACGTGTATTTCGCATGTGTTTACTACACAAATGTCAAAACAGAACTGACATTAGGGGCCAATCGCAAAATTTATGGCATTTTCTGATAGGAGGATTACTTTTGCGCCACCTTGTATAACCATTTGTGCGCAACGATATCCAATTGGTGTTTGTAAATACATTATTTGAGAAAATTTTTTTGGTTTGACATGACAGAAGTTGTTAATAATTCTTGTTCGTTTCGTTGTTGCTATTTCTTATAAATATGTTTGAGATTTAAATCGAAAAATTACAGCTAAACTTCTACTTTTGCTGTCAAGCAATTGTATTTTGACATATCATTTAAAAAAATTGCATTCTTTGCAATATAAAGGCAAAAATGGTATAATAAGGGGTATAAAGAGAACGAAAACACAATAGATCAAGTTTGATCAGGTTTAAATCAAGTATTGGTTAGGCTTAAATCAAGAACTGATCAGGCTTAACTCAAGTATTATCAGTCTTTAATCAACTATTGGGCAGGCTTAATTCAATCAAAATTTTCTTCATTGAAGCCCGTTGCGCACTCAAATCAATCCCATAAAAATCTTAAATCAATCGCTTTATGCATAAGAATATTTACGTTTAAAATCAAGCCTAATCAGGATTAATGAGAGCTTATATTAAGAATTCAGGGCCTAAAAATCCACACTTGATTCAAGTATTTTTTAATTGGTTTCAGAAAACCCGTATTTACCGTACATTTGACATCACTACAGACAGCTCGATTCAAGTGCGGATTACAACATTTTTTCTTTCTATGTATGTCTTCAAAAACAATGATGGGCATAACGTCGTTGGTATAGCGAAATGATTACACGTTTTGTCGTGCAACAATTCGCTGGCATTAATCTTGCACGGTGGAAAATCATCTCTTCTGATATGGGCAAATCCGAAAAATGTAAAAAAAAATGCCAGGTGGGTGAAGAAATTATTATTTTATTTATTATACCATCACTTTATTGTGACGAGGGTATATATCATTTGCTACAGAAAAAAGTATAACACATCGAAGGAGTGACCTAAGACCCCAAGTATGTTCGGCGGAAATCCGTTTTGGGTCATTTTAAGTCGAATGAGCAATGTCAGTCCGTCTGTCTGTCTGTCTGTGTGTTGTTGTTGTTGTTGTAGCAGCTTGGAGACGCTGAGTTGATAATCCTTAAGTCTATTTCTATTACAGACTTCGTTCCGGCATATATCCGATTATCGCGGGAACATTATGTTGTTTTCATCCACTCAATGTTGTCCGGTTGTAAATTAACATTCGTCTGTTAATATCAGGGAATGGATGTTATTTGAGTGTTGCCGGTTCTATTCTCCACTAGAAGCGCTGCATATCTGTTAATAGTCGTCATGGTGTTATGTCTATTTTTAGCTTCCCTGTTGACTTGTGTGATCAGATGTTGTTGTAGTGGTAGTGCGCCCGGTGAGTTATTTTTAGCTGCAGAAACTCGAATTGTGATGAAAACATGAAATGTTGCTGTTAAATTTTTCCGGTGCCATGGCTGGGAGTTGAACCCAGCACCTTCGGGATCCAAGTCTAACGCACTAACCACTAAGCTACCGAAGGTCTGTGTGTCTGTCTGTCTGCTGGCTGGTGCGCCCGATAACTCTCGAAAGGAGTAACCGATTGACATCAAATTTCGTATGTGGTAATATTTTTTTCTATCTCCGGCTAAGTTCGAAGATGGGCCATATTGGTCCACTCCTTCTGGTACCTCCCCCACAAAGGGTTAAAATGTTGTGAAATATTGATTCTTTAATAACTGCTATTATACGTATTCGAATCTTCTGAAATTCCACACATAGTATTAGTTTGTTAGTCGCTATCAACTCGAGGAAAATGGGCGAAATTGTCACGCCCGTTTTGGTATCTCCCACACAAATGCACCTTTTGCACTAAAAGTTAAAAGCTTATAACATTAATATCAGTGTATACAATTACTTGAAATTTTGTACAGTATGTATTTAAAGTATCTACTGTTCAGCGAAATATAGGTGTATTTCTTAAACCCCTTCTGGTACCTCCCACAAAAATTGACAGAATAATTTGTGTAATATTCAATATTACATTACTCACAAAGTGAGGGTATACCTTAGTCGGTTTACCCGACTGAAACTTTCTTACTTGTTTATTTATATGAATTACAATACAAAGTAAATGTATATTCTAATTGTACGGTCCAAGGTAAAGCCGGGTTACAAAGACCATGTGGCTAGAGTTTGCAGCGACTGACCAGAGCCTCTGGTGGGAATCGAACCCACGACCCCCAAACTAATAGGCGAGCACGCTACCAACTCACCTACTGGGGCGCTTATTATTTTGCGGTACATTCTCACCTTTTGAAACGATTTCCGCAGAAAATTGTCGTTTTTAAGTAGTGAAGTTGTTGTGTAACGTCCTCAACGTAACGTCCAAAACAGACGAATTTCTAGTTTTTGAAACGGAACTTTCGTCGCGAATATCGCATTCATCAAAAGTATTTAGATAAATATATAAATGTAATTTCAAAGAACACTGAAATAATTGTTGCTGCTGAAGGTTATATGCAAATATTGCATTCAGAACGCCAACGGAATGAGTATTAGTAAACAAAATGCATACGAATGTACTTCGCATTTTCAGATAGATTTGTCTTGATAATAGTTTTTATCCATATGTATGTTTCACGAATGCTTTAAATAATCCCATATTAAATAGCCAGATCGAATGCGGAAACATAATCAGCTACTCATCCTAAATTCAGAGAATTTCGAACCGAATCTGAAACGATACTAAAACATAAAATCAGATCGACCACACACTACGAGTATCACCAAAATCTGGCGCAATTTCCGGAGCATGCGATGTGCAGATTGTCGCAGTGAAACCATCTGATACTGGGAACAATAAAACTCAAAGTGGTACTTGTAAAGAAAGGAAATTTTATGTAAACTTGCTGAACGACAATTTATACCACAATAAATAGGTTAACACAGTAAAAGGTCTTGAAAATTTTGACTGGCCCAAAATCCAGAATTGCTTCATCAATGCCGCAAAAGAAAACATTGGGTTCACACCCCTGAAAATGAAAAGACTGGATCTCAGATACAAAATGGAGACTAATTCAACAACGGAACTTCAGGAGGAATACACTCGCAGTGACATAGAAGTTAACCGCAGTACACGCTGTGAAAAAATGTCGCTGGTTTGACAATCTCACAAGAGACGCTCAATAAGCCTCTGAGACCCTCTGAGCACATATCCACATCACACGGAAAGAGATGTACCGATAGAAACTCCTGGTGTAGCTGATCGAAAGCGCTATCAAGTTTCTCAATAACATCAAATCACCAGGACTTGATAGTATATCTCCTGAGTTACTTAAAGTCGATCCACCCATCTTGTACATCCCATTATAAGTAAAAAAGGGAGACCTGACTGAATGCAGGAATTGGAGGGGCATAAGTCTGGTTAATAAGGTCGTTGCGAACATCATCAACAAACGACTCATGGACGCAGTTAACGTCCTATCCAGGTATTATCATAACGGAATCTGGTGGCTCAAGATTTCAAAAATCGCATCAATAAGGCTAGACAAGCCGACTCAACAAAAATAAAAATTTTTAACGCTTGAAATCTGTTGCCCTTTATGGTTGTGAATCTTGGAAAGCTGCTCGCTACGAACCCAACTCACTGCAAGTCTTTCTGCACCGATGTCTTCGATATACTGACCGAAAATAATAAGCAATGAACGACTGTGGTTCGAAACGGGACAAACAGCAGTGGTTACAGAAATTTTGAAAAATGGAGATGGATCGGTCACAGAACAACAGTGGAATCCTCAGGGCAGCCACACATGGCGCCGGCAGACTGAACAAGAAGCCGCAAGGATAAACAAATTGTGGAAATGAGCTAAAAGCTGCAGCACAGGACATACAAGAATATGAGAAGATCGTTGAGACCCTATGTTCCTGTTAGGAACGACAGGAAACAATATATAAATGTAAGTGCCTTCCTTCCTTCCTTTCGTTTTAAAATTTTAGCATGGTCTAATCGATAGAAGCTTGTTTTGAATGAGTTTGTTGTTTCGGTTTTGCTTGACACTGTAACTGAGTGTAGGTGTGTTGTTATGCTTATGATGATGTAAGTTTCATAAAATCAGACGTTAATAAAAATTTCCACAAACATAAATAATTAGTCCGTCATCAGCGCCATACGGCATATGCCTGTCGAGAGAAATAACGCTGCGATCGACTGAAAGACCGATCGGCAAATTTATGAGAGATATGGACAATGAACAAATATAATAAACAAAATACGTCGTTCGGAAGAATAACGTCAGCGAATACGAAAAATCATAATCATACGAGTATTAATTTATTACTGTTGTTTCTTAATGATTTGTTAATTATTGCGTATCTCACACAACTAAACGGAAAAGGATTATTTCAAAATTTTAAAAAGGAAAATAACTTACGCAGCCGTTCATAACTGACAAACTTACCTGCAAATAGAAAAAGAGAAACAAAAATGAATTCAATGGTCAAATATTTTAAATAATCTACACCGAAAAAAATAGTAATAAAATTAATGACTATACATTCTTAAATTATGTATGCGACTTCGGCGTCAATTCAATCACAATATTCATTAAATAATGAAAATGTACATGTTTTTTTAGGAAATTTCCTTAATCCAAAGTTTCTTGAATTTGAATTAATGAATATCTAATCATTAGATTTGTGTACGCCCTTCTTTAAATGTACGCCTTTAAATTAAAGAAAAAAATAATCATTATTTTTGTGACAATCCGCATTATTTTAAATAATATTTCTATACTTTTAAGGATTTTTTACATTAAAACAATGACGTAAATATGTCATAGTTTTAACGCCAAATTGGACTTAATTGACATTATGAGATATTTGAGTAATACATTTAAGCCACTCTAATGAATAGTACTTATTTTGAGGATGAATTTCATTGAATCAAGAACTTTGGGTAATAAAAGTAATTATGGTCTTAAATATATAAAAGTATAAATTGGTCTAAAAATAAGCACGTTTTGACATAAATGTAGGTATGACACGTATTAAAATAAAGGAAAGGTTGTCTTGGTAATAAATTGTATCACTCTTGCCATTATTTTAATACGCGTCATACTTAAATTTATGCCAAAACGTGGTTATTTTAAGACCAAATATAATTAGTTTTATTACCCAAAGTTCTTGATTCAATGAAATGCATTCTAAAAACAAATATTATTCACTAAAGGGGCTTCATTTGTGAGGACGAAAAAAAAGTTCGCGTTGTTTAAAGCTTATAGGAAATTTTGGTTTGTTTTAACTATATTCGCAAAATATTTCGTTTCTGCGATATCGAAATTAAAGGCTATTTGCGGTTTAAATAACCTCTAAATATCAGGGTTTCCCCTAATAAAATTTTGATTTTCTATTAGATTTAGAAATTGACCACTGGACATTAAAATCTGGACCATTGTTTATAGGGCGACGTGACTTCTATTAAAAAATGCAGTATAAAGTTACTTTTTTCTCTATTTTAATGAAATTTTTAGTGCATTTTTTACAAAATCGGAAATAACTTCTACAATTTCGGTTCGATTTTCTCTTTTCATGGCTTGTTATAGAACTGCTGATCTCTAGATTCAATTTTTTAAAAAAAATTAGCCCTTTCAAAGCGTTAAACTTTTTATGTGGTTGTTGGTTCCAAATGGGTTAATGCGAATAAATTGCCATAACAGTGATTCTATAAACATTATTTCAATCTCAAAGCTGAAATTTCAAAAAATTTCTACATTTTGTACACTTTTTCTATAAAATTGTTCAAATTTAAGTGAAAATAAAAATTCAAAATCGAAAAAATAAAAAAAATAATCGAATGACATGTATTATTTTCTATAAAACTTTTGATTGAGTTGACTGGGATAAATGACAAATTGTGTCGGAATATAAATAATTAGGAATATTTAAAATGCTGTTTCCCATAAAACATGCTAAGTCAACATAGCATACCTTGGAATAAAGATCTCCGTACATATAAGAAATTTAATGTGTTTGTTCCCCTCCCTCAAAAATACCACAAACATTTTAGAAACTCATAAAATTCTACTATTTATTTATATTTCGTCATTAGATGGTTTTCTTTGTTGTAGAAAAAGTTTATTGAATTTCACAGACGAATACGTCTAACGAGGTGCGCCTAAACAATTACCAGATCGTTGTAAGAAACAATTTAGAATCGGTGCCATGGATGAAGATTGTTTTATAAATAAACATAAATTAAATACAAATAAATCTTGGATTAATGGCAGAGAGACGAGGCGGCATTTGGTAAATAAACCACTCAAAACAGAACTACAAGTATCCAAGAAGATGAGCCATAACTCACGGCCACTATTGGACTATTTGGTATATGTATCCGCTGCTATAGGTCAATCCTGCAAACATACATACATATAAATAGACTACTGATTATGCGTTAATGTTATACACTACCTGCTAAAAGTTTTCGTCCTACGCACAACATTGAAATACCGCATTTATATACTAATATCAAAAACATATATTATTAGAAATAAATCCTATTTGATTATTGACTAAATTCTTGTGTATATTAAGTTGAAACGAAAAGTTAAATTTAATATATTTCACAATGAAAACAAAATCTGGGGGATCCAATTAAATCGGGCGGAGCTGACTATATTGTTCTCAATAATACCTTGTTAGACGAAAAATCGATTTGAACACATATATGGAGATTTTATATAAATCTGAACCGATTTTTCTATAGATTAATCATCCTTGTAGCAAAAAAAAGATCTGTAGCAAATTTCGTTGAGATCTGACATATATTGCGAACAGTATATATGTCCATTTAGGAATATATATGTCCATATAGGAATATATATATGTCCATATAGGAATATATATATGTCCATATAGGAATCTATGGACAGAAAACAGGCGGATTCTAAGCCTATCGGTGTAATAAACTATGTGTCTATATCTAAAAATTAGAGTCTAGGAAAGCTAGCTGCTTGTTATTATATCAGAAACCTATTTTCTCTTTATGCGTATATGACTACGTCCCACTCTAATATACCCTTCGCACCCATAGGATGATGATATTTAAAAACACATTTTAGTTCTTTGTTGGAAAAAAATAAATCTTTTCGGATTTAGTGAGGCGCATATTTATCGACTTTAGACTTTTTTTAATTTTAGATCTTATCAAAAGCATTTTGATTGTGAACATTAAAAATAATTTTGCGTAAAATATTTTTATTTTGAGAACTATAAACGTTTTAGCGAATAAACATATGTATACGTATTGATGTTTATAAATAAACATATACCATAAACAATGGTGAAGAAAAAAATATTTCACAAAATATACGATAAGAAATAAAATGAGAAAACAAAAATAAAAGAAATAAAAAATTTAAAAATTGGCGTGAAGTTAAGTTGTAGCGATTATTAAGTGATCTCAAAATGTTATAAAAGTCAAGCTATTCCTGGTTTTCGAAACTTTTACATGTCGAAAATTTAGAACTTTAATTACAAATAATATTAAAAAAACTAAACTATTTTTGCCAGTGATGCGAACTATTTGCGGAGCAGAAGCGTAATGAAAAATTTAAAAAACGTAAAATTCCAAACAAAAAGCGTAAAAAGGCACTAAACTATTTTTTATTCCATTTGCAATAAAAAGAGTTTAATTTTACATTAAAAATTTTAAAATAAAAATAATTATCAAATTTTAATCATAGTTGTTTCCCTAATTAAAATAATACTTCCAAACTTTTTGGTTTTTTTGGCGCTTAGATTCATACATTTATTCTCTGCTAAATTGCATAAAGACTTGCTGAACAATAAGGAATCCCTAGCAGATTCAAATTATCCCTATAATAATTCGAATCTGCTGGTTATTCTAATTCAATAGACCATTCAGTCTGTAAGTTATCTTTGAAGACGATTTTACAGTTATCAATATTATCGAGTTATCGTGTCTGCGTGACCGGTTTTGGCCGGGGTTAAAGATTTTCCCTTCTGATGTATGTTTAAAATTTGTTCCAAAGCCGGTTACGCGGACCAAAGCGTCATAAGATCCATGGACATTATGTCCCTGGACGTTATGACATTCACCCAATATTTTAGGGCCTTACAAATATCTGGTCGAAAACAAAAGTATTATACACTGTATCGCAGAATTGTGTACTTACAAAACCATAATTTTTCGGCAAAAACCCTTTCGCCAATAATTTTGTATGGTATTAAAAAGCAATTTCTTTTACTTTTTATAAGTCTAACCCCCAATTACACAACCTCCGGTTTGAGCTAACACACAGTTAAAAAATAAAAATTGCATACAATTTGACAGCTATAACTGTAGGTTAGCTCGAACTGTAGGATAACTGGATATTGTGGAATTGGCCGTAAATATCAATAAAATTTAAACTGCAGAAGTGATAACAGAAATATTCAAATCGGAGAGTCAAATGTAAGTGCATATAAAAATGTTCATAACACGGAGTAGCAAAAATAGTATAATTTCATTATGTAGCCAGATTTGATCTGACAAATGTACGAAAAGCGTCAAAATCACCAACAAAAAACATGAAAAGCGTACACCTAGTGCTTTTTTTTCGTTTGGCACTAAGCGAGCACTTTTCGCGTATTGGGGGGTCCGAAAAGCACAAAATTTGGTGCGAAAAGCACTATGTTGGCATCCCTGATATTTGCGAATGTTACATAGGACTTAAAACCTTGCATGAATAAAGTAAAAAAACCGTTGATTTGCCATAAAGTGTAATGTGGGCACCTATAGTGATTTTTTACAAGGAATCTTTTTTTACCTAAAAAATCCATAGATTTCTCCTACTATAGATATATAGCTATTTTGTAGGGAGATTATCAGGGGTATGTGTATCAGCGGGGGTGGCGGGTTTTGTGGAAGAAATACTTCCTGATGTGTCTTCTTCATTTTGTTCTTTGGCGTGGAACATCTTTTCCGAAGCCTTCAAGCCACAAGCACAGTGGCTAGCAACGATTTTTTTTTAAATTTTAAAAATTTAAAAAAATATGTAAATAATTTAAGGCCGATTTCCAACCAAAGGTTATATGTTAGAGAATTAACAGAAGTTTCAAAAATAAAAAAATCGCAAAAGTCTTAGAGTACAAAGAATTACAAAACAAAAAATACATTTAAATTGTAAAACTTTAAAATCGCATACAAAAAATTTTAATATTTTTTAGAATTTGTTTCTGAAAAGTACCGAAAAATACAGACACAAAAAAAAAATTTTCAAATCGGAATTTGTTTCTGAAAAGTACCGAAAAATACAGACATCAAAAAAAGATTTTTCAAATCGGACCATAACTTAAGAAGTTATGACCAAAAACCCGATACATAGAGTGATATCTTAACGATTTTTAAATATCGTTAGCTTTTAAACGATTTATCGGAAAAATCTCAAAAAATTCCACAAAGCGTTTCATCAGGTGTACTAAAAAATATAAAAAACAAGTAAGAAAGTTTCAGTCGGGTAAACCGACTAAGGTATACCCTCACTTTGTGAGTAATGTAATATTGAATATTACTCGAATTATTCTGTCAATTTGTGTGGGAGGTACCAGAAGGGGTTTATCAAATACACCTTTTTTTGCTGAACATTAGATACTTTAAATTCATTGCACTGTGCCGACTTATAAGCATTTATGTGCACTGGTATAAACGTTATGAGAAATTAAATTGTGGTATGATTTGGGCATTTTGTGTGGGAGGTACAAAGAGGGGCGTGGCAATAACGCCCATTTTTCACAGGGCTATAGACACTATAAAAACATTACACTGTACAAAATTTCAAGTATTTTTATACACTGGTTTTAATGTTATAAGCTGTTAACTTTTGGTGCAAAAAGGTACCTTTGTGTGGGAGGTACCAAAAGAGTCGTGGCAACAACACCCATTTTTCCCTGGACTGTAGGCAATATAAAAGCATAATACTGTACAAAATTTCAGGTATTTTTATACACTGTTATTAATGTTATAAGCTGTTAACTTTTGGTGCAAAATGGTGCATTTGTGTGGGAGGTACCAAAAGGTACGTGGCGACTTCGCCCATTTTTCTCGAGTTGATAACGACTAATAAGCTAATACTATGTGTGGAATTTCAAAAGATTCGAATAAGTAGTATAGCAGTTATTAAAGAATCAATATTTCACAACTTTTTAACCCTTTGTGGGGGAGGTACTAGAAGGAGTGGACCAATATGGCCCATCTTCGAACTTAGCCGGAGATAGAAAAAAATATTACCACATACCAAATTTGAGGTCAATCGGTTACTCCTTTCGAGAGTTATCGTGCGCACCAGCCAGCAGACACACAGACAGACAGACAGACAGACGGACGGACATTGCTCATTCGACTTAAAATGACCCAAAACGGATTTCCTCCGAACATACTTGGGGTCTTAGGTCACTCCTTCGACGTGTTACACTTTTTTCCGTAGCAAATGATATATACCCTCGTCACACTAAAGTGAGGGTATAAAAATGGGGAAAAATCGAAACCAAAATTTTTTTAAAAATTTCGATTTGTCGTGAAATTCCCCATATATATAAAAGTGCAGTAAAAAAAGATAATAATAAAATTAATGAAGATACATTCCAAAATTAAGTATCAAAAAAAATAATGACAATTTACGTCTTTATAGACATTTTCCTTGATCAAAAGTTTCTTGCAATTGACTTAATCACACACTAATCATAAGTTTTGTGTACGTCCTTCTTTAAATGTAATTAAACAAAAAATCCTTATTTTTCTGACAAGCTACATTATTTTAATTAATATTTCAATACTTTTAAGGACTTTCTACATTAAAACAATGATGTAGACAAAGTAATAGTTTTAAAGCCAGATCGGAATTAATTATTAGTAAGCAAAAATTTTAGTAATAAATTTATGTTAATTTTATTAAACTTGATATTATTTTAAAGAACACTTCTTGATTTGACTCTTTATGAGAGATAATTATATTATCCCTTTCTCAGAGTTAATAATTCTCTCTTTCTCTGAGCGTTGGAGTCTATAGGTATAGTATAAAAATATAAGCGGAGTTATGTGTTTCAGGCAATATTTGTTTATTTTTGTATGATCAGTTTTGGATAAATGGTATAAGAAGAAGGTTGTAGGGTTTGGAGCCGAGGCAAATTGATTGGCGGCGATCGGCTAAGCTGAGCAAACACAGCAAAAAAGGTGGCGCTGGCATATTGCTTTATTTTCATCGAACTTGGATGAAGTGATTGTATTATTCATAATTCTGATTTGCTGCTACATAGTTTTGGGGAGAAGGATCTTTTTAGAAAACATTATATGCATTCAATTAAACGAAAATGCAACTTCAATACCTAATTGAAACAAGAAAGCCAGAAAGAGGGCCAAATTCGGGAAATTTGACATTTGCTTTGTGATTATACGATGTCCCATTGCAAATGACATTTTATATATGTCCTGATTCATACAAAGCTATTTTTTCAAGTAAGTGACAAAGTTTGTAGGAGAGAAAGGCATATGGAAAGAGCTCTCTTCCCCTCTCTCCTAAAAACTTTGACACTTGCTTGGAAAAAATTGCCAATTGTTTATTAATCTGATTAAAGATTACATTAATGGAAAATGTCCACAGTATTTTCAGCATTCGATCTAAGTTCTGCAAAGAAAAGCTATTTTAGCTGCATCAACAGTCAGAGTTTTCTAGGAAAATAAATCTTGGTAGCAATCTTTATCAAACGTGTCATCAATCATAGTTTATAGAAGTATACTCCAAATCATTATTCTTGGCGAAGAAATTGGTAATTTTCTTTTGCCTCTTTGGGAGAATATTCGTTGTCGATTTTAGAGTAGTTTTTATCGGCGGCTGAGATCAAGTCGTTTGTATCGGCGGCGACGCAATGATTGAAATAAATGTCGACGGAGGCGCGCCGCCGATTTTCGTCGCCTGGTCTCTGGAAGGTTGCGTTTTTTACAGCGCGCGTCGTGATTGTGTTCAAATTAAATAGTGATAAAGTTGTAATTAAAACGTGAATACAAGAATTGTATTTAAAAATAGTTTACATTTGTTCATAGTAGTAACAACAACAAAGGAAAATTCAAGGATAAAATAAAAAATATCGGCGATTGAATAATATGTCATGTATACGAGTGTGTGTATGTGCTATTCTGTCGTCGACGTCACCGCCTACTTTTATTCGAGAAACATCTATTTATTGTACGATGTAGTTATTTTGGATGTACTGTGTTGTAGGTGCAGGATGATCTTGACAGATCATCCTGCACCTAGACAGATTTACGCGAGCACTCAAAAAGGTACTGAATGAAAACAGAATACAGAAACGAAAAATTATTTCTGACAATATCGAAATTTGTTACTAATATGTAATATGAAAATTTTATATTTCAACGTGCGATACTAATTTTTGGTCTTCAAAATCTCTAAATAGTTCTGAAAGCTGACAAGAAACAGAACAAAACTGTATACTCAGTTTTTTTTTCCGATCGAGTTCATATATTTCATATAATTATTCAAAATTTTGTTGTAATTTTTCTGAAAGTCCTAGTAAGGCGGTGTCAAATGAAAGGGTACATTTTGGGATATAATAACAATATTTTTGTATTCAGAAACTGGAATTTAAAAGTTGCAAAAATGGACTTGTAATTTTTTGTCCTTTAAAATCCACGGTAGAAAATTTTGAAAAAATATATTTTGCGGATCCAGTCAGATTCTCTGAGATGAATCAGATCTAAAAAGTTCTGCACACTATATTCAATTTTTTCGTTTTCGCATTTGTACCAGCTATACAAAATAAAACTTTATTTAAACTGCAGCACATGCAATTCTGACCATAACTGTATAATCCTATTAACCTTAACCATCTACAGATATTTATGTGTATCATGCAACAATCAAAGTTCACACCAGCTGCACTTATCTCTGGACCATGATATCAGTCTGACCATATACCATGGTCAGTGGGCTAAACGTTAGCGTTATCAATAATCTCTCACAAGATTTGTGCAGCCAACAAGAAAATGAGGTTTTCACAAACCGCAAAAACCGCGCCAAACACCAGTCGCCGCCAAAAAAAAAGAAACCACCACAAAGATCTAAGAGTGCACAGCCATCACATCCCCCGCCACCCACATGCAACTTCTGGGTGAGTGGAGGGGAGAGAGGGTTCATCAAAATTATTGTTTCTGATTTTATTACGAGAAATCAGATCGACAAACAAATAAACAAAGCAGAAAGATGAAAAGCATTGCATAGCAGGCGATATGATTGTACCTACTAAGTACGAGTACGATGACATTCTGGGTTCCTACAAAAACTACAAATCTATCGAATGAAGCGCGTTATGATGTGCGCTATGCTCGAGAAAAAGTTTTGTGGGAAAATTGTTGGCATTTTAGGCCCATCAGATATGGTTGGTGGCGGTGGTAGCGGACCACGCCGTTCCTTCTTTTGACTTTTTGGCAGTTTGCCCACAGATGGAAAACATATTCGTACGTACACAGTACTCGTTTATAGAGAACTTTAATGGCATGCATCATATTGTACTGCGGGGAAGGGGATCGCCAAGACTGCTCAAGACCTAAACACAATATAAAGTGACGGGCGGACGGAAAGACAGTTTGTACGGACAGACATAGGGAATACATCCCAGTTCGGGCGCAAACACATGTTTTCCTTGCCTACAAGAGAACAGAACAGAACCGAATGTTTTTTCCTGCTCCTCGCGTTTGGAGCAAACCCAGTGCACTTACGCCCGAGTACACATCGCGTTCAACTGTGGTATTCCACATATGCCCAACGCTGCCGCCACCACCAGCTCTATGTTCACCATGATGCATGCAGCGGCTAGAGCAATGGTCAGAGATTCTATTTGTGGCACTAGATTCTCTTGTGGGTGTTTTATTTCTAAGAACTTTTGTGTTTGTATACAAAATGTTTATTTTTTGTTTCTTTGTTCTGCAAAGCGCAAAATAATGTACGCGAATAAACAAATTCGCACAATGACAACAATAGATGAAATAAAGGACAAATAAATATGAAATTGTATACCTCTAATTTTGCGACTTGAAGAGTTTGACCTGTAGTAAGTCATTGTGTCTTTGAATCTTTAAATCAAAGATTCCTGGATTCATAGGTTTATCAATTTGCTGAAACATTAAATATATAAATAATATTTTTTGAATCTGGGGATCATTGATTTAATGATTGAATCTTTTAACCTATGAATCTTTAAATCATGGAATTTGTTAATTTACACACGGAAAAATCAAGATTCTTCAAATGTTTGAATTAAAATTAACGATGTATTTAAAGTCGAATTTCCAAACAAAATTTACACTGAAAAAATTATTTTTTTATTTAAAATTATAAAATTATAATTTTAAAGATTTTGCCCTAAAGATGTTTTAATTTGTAAGACAAGGATATTTCTTACTTAAAATTTAGACAATTGACTTAATGTTATGTGCATTTTTTTACTACTGGGTTTGAATTGTAAAGATTATCAAAATCTTTAAAATAGATAAACTTTTTTCGTTTATGTAAGAGATAATACATCAAACTCATTTTTCCGACATTTCTGGTGGAGAAGGTTCAGGTATTCTTAAATGTTTTTTGCATATTAAGAAAAATATATACAATTGCTGCGTGACTGACTGACTGATCACCAACACAGACCAAACGGATGAAACTAGCTAAAGGCTAGGCAAAAGACCTGCAACAAGTTATTCAACAGGGCGAAATCTACCGGGGTCGCTAATGATTGGGATTCCTATAAAGAGCAACTCAATTTACTTAGGAAGGCGCAAAGACGATCATCGTATACCTTCTGTGGCGAAGTGGAAAAGGTCTGCGATGCCGCAAGGCTTGTTGACTGAGAGATCCAGAATATGCTGGGCTATTAGTAGCTTTGAGCCCTTTAAGTCACCTGGACCAGACGGCATCACTCCAGCAGAAATGCAGAAAATGTTAAAGTACATTACCCCCTGGCTGGATAAAATTTATGTATGCTGTATCAAGCTTTCATACATCCTGAATCGATGGAGGGATACCAAAGTGGATTAGATTATTTCATAAGCGAAAACCTGGATACAAAACTCCTGCCGGGGTGCTTACAATTAGGGATGTACAGAATCAGGCCCTGCACGAACTTGAGAGCACTATCGAATCGTCCCTACATTTCAAGGAATTCACCATGGTGGCATTTCGAAGGAGCTTTTAACAACATTCACTCAGATGCGGTAATTGCGGCACTGTCACATCTAAAGGTGAAATCTAGCTTTTTTAAACTAATTCAAAGCCTGCTCAACACAAGATGCATATCAGCATGTCTTGGGTCCAACTCTAACACGGCTTGTAAACAGAGGGACCCCCACAAGGAGGAGTACTATCTATACTAATTTGGAACCTAGCGGTGCATCAAATTCTGCTAGATCTAGAACGTTGTGGCTACAAGGTCGTGGCATATGCGGACGACGTGGTAATCGCAGTGAGTGGAAAATTCTAAAACGTCCTCAGAGACATCCTACAGGTGGCTCGGAACAAACTGGCTAGATGGGCAAAAAGCAGCGGTTTGGGCATAAACCCAAACAAGACAGAATTGGTTCTCTTTACTAGGATGAATAATGTCCCACATGTGGACCACCCTCCTCGGATAAATGGAACAGATGTAGTCTTTTCTGAAAGTGCAAAATTTTTAGGAATAATTCCAGATAGGAAATTGTTATTCAGATTTAACGTACTGAAACGTGTAAGGTAGGCCAACGTCGCCTTATATTCCTGCAGGAAGGTTGTAGGGTTGCCGTGGGCCCTCTATCCCAAAATCGTCCATTGGATATATATAGCAGTAGTTCGTCCAATACTGTTATACGCCATTGTGGTATGGTGGACGGCAACTGACAAATTAACCATTACGAACCTACTATTAAAGGTTCAGAGAACTGCCTGCCTGTGCATAAGCGGAGACTTACTACAGCGACTTAGTCTCTGCAAGCCCTACTCCATATACTGCCGATTAATATTGTGGCGAGGGAAGTTGCAACCAGAGCGGCAGTAAGACTAAACTGCCTATCAATATGGAGCTAAAAGAACTACGCTCACATGAGGATATCAAAGTGTTGTGCTATGGTAGCCGACCGAGTAGACTATATATCAACGGTATACACCTTCTAGAAGAACTACATTAATATGATACCAGCCATAGATAAATAGGTTGGCAGAATATCAGGTAATATAAACCATCTCCACTTCCATACGAATGATTCGAAGGTTGATGAAAAGGATGGCTGTAAAGAACTTAGTTTGGATATAGCTCACAGACTGCCAGATACCTGAAGTATATATCAAACCGAAATAATGGCAATATGGGAAGTCGCCAAGTGGCGACATAGTAACCAGCACTGGCGTTGCCATTTACTCAGACAGCCAGGCTGCCATATCGATACCTCCATTTTGATTGGGTTGACGGATAAACACTAAATTTAAACTGAATATAATTTGGAATATTTAGAAATTAAAAATGCAACCTCCCTAAAACATGCTAAGTCGACTTAGCATGTTGTAGAATGGAGGTGTCAATATATTCTTTGATATCATCCCTAAATTCACAAACAGCCCTCGACTGCCGCAGATCTGTTAACGAGATGGCTGATCAGTTCAATATACACCTCATATGGGTGCCTGAGCATAGGGATATCCCGGTTAACTGCAAAGCCGATGAACTTTACTAGGAAAGGGAAGACATTACAAATTCTCGAAGAATTTGCAAATATTGGTGCGCCACTATCCACGTGCAAGCTTTGGCTTCGGCAAGAGGCAATTAGGCAGTCCAACGTAAGATGGACACAAATCGGCACCTGTAGGGTAGCTAGACAAATCTGGCCTAGGTATGACCTGAGAAGGTCAAAATATCTCCTCGCACTAAAGAGGAAAAGATTGTCTACGTTAGTATCAGTTCGGACGGGACACTGCCTGATCGGCGAGAACGCCAGAAGAATGGGTATTGACTCCAATGACTTCAGCAGAAGCTGTGGAGATGAGGATGAAGTGGAAAGCATTGAACACTTGCTATGCGACTGTCCCGCTTTGAACAAACAACGACTGGATATACTGGGGTTAGCCATTCTAGGCAGTTTAACAGATCTTTCCGGTACTGACATTCGTATTAGCGACAAATTTGTATATCAAACAGGATGAGGGGCATTTCAGCACGTGGTGACACTAGGGACCTAAACAGGTCTATGTGAGCTGACAAAAAAACGGCTGCCACCCTTACCTGAACCTATATCAACTCAAGAAGTTTTCCGCAACATTCTGTGGTTTTTGAGGTCTTTGTGGTCATAAAAGCGCTAATAAGTACGGCACATCCCGACCATCTACATCGAATTGCATTAACCGTTTTTTCCTCTGTCATCGTGTTTTCGAGATAATTAGCCCCAAAGTTTGGAGATAAACAAAGACCTTAGGTAATTCAGACGCTACGGCTACGGAAACGATTTTCCATGTCGAACAACGAAATAAAGAAGGCGCTATAAGTAGAATAAGAAGAATTTCCCCCAAAACACTCGACAACCCCGTTCTTCCACTTACTACTGCAAATATCCCACCAAAAATAATGGTATATCAAAGTCATAGGAATAGATGCATTTTATGGGTATTTCACAAAAATATTCCCAGTAAAATATCACTATAGGTCCCCCGAATGAAATTTTATGACTTCTCAATGTTTTTTTTTTTTAAATATATCGTATTAATTGATTATCCTCGAAAAATTTAAAATAAAGGAATATTTTGTTAGTAATTTCAGAACAGTTTTAGTATAGAAGGTTCCGGAATAAAAGTCCCATGTCAAAGAACGAAATAAAGGAGACACTACAACGAGAATTTCTCCAAAAACAGCGGACATCGCCCCCCCCCTCATCCCTAACCCGTGAAAATCTCCATCCAAAAATGTTGATATATCAAAAGTCATAGAAACAGATGGATTTGTTCTTCATAATAATGCGAGTTAATCACTCCAAACAACCCCCATTTCTTATTGGAATTGCATTCCTTCATATTTAGGACATTTGAATACTTTGCAACGGTGTTTGTAACGCAAAGCATTCCTGAAATCTACAAAATAAATGCGGGTGGTTGAGGAGAGCGAAAACCACCTAGGCATTTTTTCCTCAGATCACAACATGCGATACAAAGTAATGCGGTTATTGATAAAATATATTTAAAAATAAAGAATGTGTTTCTATGTTTTTTTTTCTTCATCTTTAAAGCAGTGCATTTTTTGTAAAAATTCCTTTGAACTATAGGAATGAAATAGAAAAATGTGTTACAACTAAATTCCAAGCAGAAATTCTTCTTTTGATCGGAAAAGAACCTCAGCACCAACAGAAACAACAACAAGAAGAAGAAAACCGCCACCACATGAAAGTGTGCATTTTTGTCTTTTTTTCTCGAAAATGCAACAAAATTTCCTTGAACAAGCAACAAAGGGCAAAGTGACAGATTTTTATCATAGCATCGATGGGATTAAGATTGGACGGGCAGATGGATGGTTGGAGGGGCTGATGAACGGACGGACGGGCGGATGGTACAGCGCCAAGTCTCGAGAATAAAAATGCTGCAAATGTAGGTACTGCAAGTATTTGGGGATGGTATGCAGCGACTTTGGCATCGGTCTCCTTTTGCGATGCTGTTGCTACAGCGACCGACCTACTTGGCTATGCCATGTAATGGAATAAGGTTTATAACATTAGCTACAAATACTCGGCGACATCGAGTGTACAGAGTTAATGAATATGGTTATGGGGGAATGAATTTTTTTGCTTGTCCCAAGATCCTTATCCTTTGCACCCAACCGCACTTTAAGTCCCCCTACACTGAAAACATTTGGTAAATTTTTTAAAGCTTTGGCTTAGAAATCATTTAATTATATTTAAAACATAGTTAATATTAAAAAAATTGTAAATTTACCCAATTGTAAGTATAATTTGACCTTAAAGATTATGGGCATTATTCAAAAAATTATGCAAGGTTTATAAAACAGAGTTTTAATTTAAAAACGTTCATTAAACCTTTCATTAATTATAATGTCCCAAAAATTAAGACTTTGTGATTGGAACAGAATAGCGACCAATATATCGAGTAGGTAATTTTTGTAGAATAAACTTATGGTCCAGCTGGTCTGAGTTTTTTTTACAGTGGGTCAAAGTTTTCATTTTTTGGTCGAAGAAAGCTTTATACTAAATGAAAAAAATGCTGTAAGTTAATGTATGAGAGATTTCTTATTGTCAAAGTTATATAGTGGAATTTTATTAGGATCATTTTCTGGAAGATCTTAACCCTCTAGCTCCCATCCTAATGGGTCAACTTGGTCTTTTTTGCTAATTAAGCGTAAAGAGCTATATTTACAACTTTGGTGTCTTTGGGGACTCCCACAGAAATTATCTGCCAAAATGTTTTTTTAGAATATTTAAATCCTTAAATGACTCTTTTGAAATGACTTTTTGTGATTTTTTTCGAAAAAAGGCCAAATTTGCCCATTAGTCGGGGAGGTAGAGGGTTAATATCTTCCACAAAATGATCCTCATAAAATTCCACTATATAACTTTGACAATAAGAAATCTCTCAGACATTAACTTACAGTATCATGCTCTCTTCGACCAAAAAATGAAAACTTTGAACCACTGTAAAAAAACTCAGACCAGCTGGACCATAAGTTTATTCTACAAAAATGAACTACTCAACATGCCCTTTCAAAATTATAGGGTCTGTATTCTGTTCCAATAATGTTGTTGGACAGTGTTATTATGAACAAGGTTCTAGGAGTATCATTTGTTAAATAGGCAATTTTTTTTTCAGTGTAGAAAGGAACGTGCTGCTTATAAAATCTCCTGGATTCTTGTGCATCCCTTGCCAAGAACCAATTATACCAACGACCCAAAGATAAGATGAGACCGATGCAAAGGCAGAGTCACCCTTTGTCTGGTTTTTGTATAGAACAAAAATAAATAAAATATTTTGGCAGGCAACAGGTTGTCGCATGGCATTGTCGTTGTTGGTGGCTCTTGCATTGAAATTGTTTATTAAACTACACAGACAGAATAACATTATGCGAGGCGGGGAAAATTCAGAGTGCACTGGGCGCACGAGTATGATGCACCACACAACATTCCCATTCAACGCTAGTGTGAAAGGGTGTTGAGATATTGATGTCAGCCACAGCCTCCCGAAGCCAAGGCAGTAATAGCAAATATCGACAAGGAAGTAGTAGTATACACAATACATGTGATGTGCCGTATAAGTAATGCCAATGATATTAGAATGTAGACTCTTCTGTCGTAAAGTGCGGTGTTTTGGCTCAAAACAATTTTTCTTCTGCTGTTTTGTTACAAAATACTAGAAAATTAAATTTATGCTCTGTATGCATTCGTTGGCGTCGTCGCCTGTACGATGCTGATACATTATTGTATTTTAATTAAATTAAATTGTGTTTACCAACAACCACACGAGCTTAACAAATTTACTTCAATACATTGTATTTAAGATTGGAAAATGTATGAGAAATTGTGATACTTTCAAAGATTTAATATTAGATTCATATTTTATTTTCCAAAAAGAATTTTTCTTTTGTATTTCATCAGATGAATGGTAGGAAGTAAAAAACCAGCATAAATACATTCCTTTTACAAGGTAGGATTACACACAAGTAACTAGTGCTGTGAAACGTACAGGAGACGCAACCACGTCGAACATTCCAGTGAAGTCGACAATCAAGGTTCGATCGCTGTCTGCCGTAATGTCACAACTACACTGATCTGAAGTGGTCGCCTACTATAAGAGCTTAACTTTGTTCAATAAGTAACCTACGATAAAAATAGCTTCTGTATATACTCGTACTTTACGCTGTGAAACGTAAAGGAGACGCAACCACGTCGAACACTCCAGTGAATTCGACAATCAAGGTTCGATCGCTGTCGTGCCGTAACGTCACAACTACACTGATCTGAAGTGGTCGCCTACTAAAAGAGCTTTACTTCGTTCAATAAGTAACCCAAGAAAAAATCGCTTCTGTAGATATTTGCACACAAATACATTTTATTTAAATTTTGCAGAGGTTTGTTGGTAGAGAGCTCGCCTATGTGTTTGCGGGTCGTGGGTTCGATTCCCACCAGAGGTTCTGGTCTGTCGCTACCAAATATAGCAAGCAAAATGGTCTTTGTCATCCGGCTTTGTCATGAACTGTTAAATTATAAGTAGAATATAAATTTACTTTGTACTGTAATTAAAATACTTATAAATAAATTTTGCTCTGAAACATATTTGGTTTACTGTCTTATCTCCGTTTACTTTGTTCGGTAAGTTGATCAGTTATAGATATACAAATTACGGGATGTTTTTCATTGACCCTTCCGAGGAATTTAATGTATTCTGGGAAAGAAGAACAGCTAGTATTGAAAGGCGAAATTATTCTTATAGTGTTATTTTGGAATACAACAACACCGAGTGGCATCCGACTAAAAATACCTTCAAACACCCGGTGACCAATGGGAATGGTCGAAATCCACAACCAGGAGAGAAAGACCAAGAGTCCAGAAAGACCAGCAGTCACTACTCCCCTACAATATACCCACAATGCAATGGTAGAAGCCCTACCAGCAAAGCAGGTCTTGGATACAATTTTTTTTATTGTATGGATTGAGTTTATTTTTTTCAAAAAAGCGTTATTTGCTGCCACGAAACAAACCAGAAAAAAAGCAAAAAATATGTAATTCAGTATTGTTTTGTATATTTTACTTATCCAATTTCGCAGTGACCCAAGTAAAGAATTTTTTACCGATAGTATCGATAGTGAAAAAAACTATCGATAGTGACGCAAAAAATAAACTATCGACACTGTCGACTGTTTTTTATTTTGAAATAACGAATTAGTCCTTTTTTTTTTGTAAAAATCGAAAAAAACTATCGATAGTGACGCAAAAAATAAACTATCGACACTGTCGACTGTTTTTTATTTTGAAATAACGAATTAGTCGTTTTTTTTTTGTAAAAATCGCGTTTTCCACTTCAATCGTTCCCAAATATTTTCAAATATAAATTTCGAAAAACCTACCAGCGTTACCTGAGGAATTTCAACCAGGAATTGTTAAAATAAATGAGCAGTACTAAGGTGTCATTATTTCCCTCTTATTTAAAGCGCAATTTTTTCAAAGAATTTTTACTTAAGATGTTATAGTAAATTAAAATTGTGTATACGAAATTTAAAAATTTGTCGCAAAAAATAGGTAGTCCTAAAATATTGTCTGTTGAAGTGACAACAGCTGTTCTTCAACAGCAGCGCCTCTACCATCACTTCAACAACGATGCAGCTGAAATGCATTGCTGCTAACACCGTCATGATGATGGTAACGACGCCGTTTTTCAAAGCTAGTTCACGACTTGCCCGATTTTGACACACTGCAAAACCGCTAGGCTCACGTCCAAAATAAAATTATTAAATTAAATAAAAATATAAATATTTTGTGTATTTCTTTTTTTAACTCCCGCCACTCTGGCGCGGATTTAAACATTGTCCTTCTGATTTTTTTTTTAATTTTTTTCAACAATAGGTATCTTATTTAAAGAATTATGACAATTTAAAGTTATGGTATTGAAAAGTACATGGGCGGTACAAAAATAGCATTATTTTCTTTCACGGTTTCTTACTTAAGGAGTTGAAGCTATTAAAATTAAAAAAAAATTAAATTTGGCCCCATGGGAAGTAGTTACCATTAATTACACTGTCCAACAAATTAAGACTTTGTGATTTGAACAGAATAGCGACCCTATAATTCTGAAAGGGCATGGTGAGTAGATCATTTTTGTAGAATAAACGTATGGCCCAGCTGGTCTGAGTTTTTTTTTTACAGTGGGTCAAAGTTTTAATTTTTTGGTTGAAGGTAGCATTATACTATATGAAAAAAATGCTGGAAGTTAATGTCTGAGTGATTTCTGATTGTCAGAGTTACATAGTGGAATTTTATGAGGATAATTTTTGTGGAAGATCTTAACCCTCTAGCTCCCCTCTTAATGGGTCAATTTCGCCCGTTTTTTCGAAAAAACTAAAAAAGTCCTCTCAAACAGGACATTTAAGGATTAATATATTCTACGAAAATTGTTGCCGGAAAATTTCAGTGGGGGTCGCCAAGGAAACCAAAAGTGTAATCATAGCTCTTTACGTTTAATTAGCAAAATTATATCCCAACT
The DNA here is from genome assembly GCA_963930755.1 of Eudasyphora cyanicolor. Classification (NCBI taxonomy): domain Eukaryota; kingdom Metazoa; phylum Arthropoda; class Insecta; order Diptera; family Muscidae; genus Eudasyphora; species Eudasyphora cyanicolor. Next base: position 342,536,750 of record OZ005734.1, on the reverse strand, counting down.
TATACAAAAAGAGGCTATAATGTAAATATAAAGCCGTGATATCAGTGGAATCATTGGAGCAGAAGAACGACTCTATAATTCTGAAAGGGCATGTTGATTAGATTATTTTTGTAGAATAAACTTATGGTCCAGCTGGTCCGAGTTTTTTTTACTGTAGGTCAAAGTTTTCATTTTTTGGTCGAAAAATAGAACATTTTGCAAAAAGTCCCATATTGATAGCATTTGCTGATATAAAGATATAATTTTTTTAATAAACCTAGTATGCACAAAGAAAATGAACAATTTTGTCCAAAAGTGAAAGACTGTTTAAGAAGATATTGCCATTTAAACGTTTACCAATTTTGTCCCCAAAAATGGGTGGTTCTAAAATATCGTCCTTTTGTTTTAGGAAAATTCGAAATTTGGACGTCAGAAATGGACGTCCAATAATGGGTGGTTCTAAAATAGCGTTATGTTTGCTTTAGTAACATTATTTAAAGAGTTATGGAAATTTTAAGTTTGCCAAGAGGGTAAAATCTTGGGAAATATTATGGCGATACTAAAATACCACTATTTTCGCTCGAGGGTTCTTATTAAGGAGATATAATAGCTATTGAAATTTGTCAAAGAGTATTAAAAATGTGTCCATTATTGAAGGCGTTATTGCCATTACAGTTTTTGCAAAGAAAATTTAAATTTTGTCACATAAATGGGTGGTTCTAAAATAACATCGCTTTCAGCCAAGACTAACACAAGGAGTTGTAGTCATGGCAAGTTTTTAAAGAAAATTCGCAATTTGGCCCACAAAGGATGCCTTATTTACAAAAATATTTCCATTAAAAGCTTTGCAAAGAAGCCCACATTTTGTCCAAAAATAGGTGATTCTAAATTTTTTGTTCTCTTCGCTCCAAGCATCTTAGTTAAGGAGTTATCATAATTTAAAGTTTTTCTGAGAAATTTATAATATTATGAAAATAAATATGTGGTATCAACATATCGTCTTGTTCGCTCTAGGGCTATAAAGTTGATGATTGACCCTTTTTTAGATGACCGTATACTATAAAATTTGAGAACCCAAAAAAAGTTGTATTGATTTATGTATATTCCATAGTCAGCAGTGTCGAAAGTATTTATTCACCAAGCTTCAGAATTCCATCTGACATGGCTAAAAGTAATTATTTTTACTTTTGCAATGTTTGGTTTACAATTAAGTGCGTTATACAGGGAAAGTAGTTTTGACACTTCAATAAAACCAACACTGGTTCGCCAAAAACACCCAAATGTATTTTTGCTACCATTCGTTTCATGTTACCTAATGAGAGACTAATATTTTATTCTAAAATTACTCCTTGTCCCATGGAAAGAAATCCAAAACCTCGATCTGATACCCCAAAGAACACCTCGACGAGACACAATTGCTTAATTGTGAGAATTTACATTTGCGCAATGATATCATAAATACCTCCAATGCACGATTACCTGATGCTTCTAAGTGTGTGTATTTGTTGAATATTTTCTTTATTTGCGATTATTGCACAACTTGATCCAAATAGCGAAACAAAATTCAAAACAGAAATTTCATAAATCACAATACCACCATAATAAGGGACATATTTATACGAATGTACGTATATCATGTAGGCGACAGTATCAGGCCAAATAAAAGCAACAACATTTATCAAAGAGTAATAATCGAAATAAAACATGCTTAACGAGGTTTGAAGACCTGTTCTAGGGATGGCGCCTATCAGTTTGAGGGTAATGGGTTCGATCCCACAGGTCTTGTAGTCGACAGACCACTGATTTCTTCCTCTGTACTGGAGTCAAACACTAAAGTCTTCCTCTGTACTGGAGTCAAACACTGAGGTCTTCCTCTACACTAGAGTCAACCTCTGAGGTCTTCCTCTATAATAGAGTCGACCTCTGAGGTCTTCCTCTTTACTAAAGTCGACCTCTGAGGTCTTCCTCTATACTAGAGTCGACCTCGTGAGGTCTTCCTCTATAGTGGCGTCGACCTCTGAGGTCTACCTCTACACTAGCGTCGACCACTGAGGTCTTCCTCTACACTAGCGTCGACCTCTGAGGTCTTCCTCTATACCAGAGTCGATCTCTGAGGTCTTCCTCTATACTAGAGTCGACCCTGGGGGCTTCCTCTATATTAGAGTCGACCTCTGGGGGCTTCCTCTATATTAGAGTCGACCTCTGAGGTCTTCCTCTATATTAGAGTCGACCTCTGAGGTCTTTCTGTACACTAGAGTCTTCCTCTATATAAGAGTCGACCTCTGAGGTCTTCTTCTATACTAGAGTCGACCTCTGAGGTCTTCCTCTATACTAGAGTCGATCCCTGAGGTCTTCCTCTAAACAAGTACCTTATATCCAGGATTTTTCCTAGACTAAAGTCGACGAATGATTTCGTCCTTGAAAGTAAAGTCGACCTCTGAGGTCTTCCTATAAACACGAACCACTGATTTCTTCCTCTAAACTAAAGTCATCTAAGTGGACTTCTTTACTGGAGTCAATCGCTAATTTATTTTTCTAAACAAGAGCCTACCAATCAGATCTTCCTCTATAATATGTAGGATCGAGACGTTGAAGTCTTCCTGTTGGTCCTGCTAGGGTCGATCACTGAGGTCTTTCTCTTTACTAGGGTCGATCATTGCGTTCTTCCTAATAAGACTCGACTCTCTCTACTAGATTTGAACATTAAGATCTTCCTTGGGATGTCCCTTTTTCCTGGACTGGTTAACATTTTTATTTCTTTATTTAGTAGTTATAGTTATACCTGACACTGTATATAGCTGTCATGCCTGTGACATATATACAATATTTATTTGTAAATATATACACTCTTTACATAAGCGAAATACATACTTATACAAGTGTTGTTCTAGTGCTGTTTTTTGTTGCAGCCTGGGAAGTAAAACTGCCAAGTATGCAGTAAATTAAAGTTTCAAAAATGATGATGATATGGTATTTTGGATATTCTTCGAGTTTTGCGGTGGTTCCTCTTCGGTTACTCAGTCAGTCACCGCGTGTCATTAGTGATGGATCAGCTTTTTTCCCCTTCCCAACAGTTCACAGCACTAAGTCTTACTGTCGTCAGTCTGCTAGTCGTCCGTCCGTCCCTCCGGTGTCCCATCACCACTCCATTGGTCCGTCCGTCTGCCGGTTCCGTGATTCGCCTATATGGATCACTGGGGTTTTCTTCCTCGTTGCTCCGGCGGTTCGGTGGTGTTAGTTTTAATATGCAAAAAAAAACTAAATGTTAAAATGGCGTTATTTCGCTTGTCGCTAACGCTGACGCTTCTTTATTCCGTCTGTTTCGTATTGATATCCCACGCGGTTTTAATTCCAAACATTTTTTAATATTCTTTGCGTTTGAGTTGATTTTTTTGCTGTTGCGTCGTTTTGTATGACTGTCGTGAGTGTGTCGGTCGGTTGCTTTTATTAAAAACTTTGTCTTCCTTGTGCTACTGCAGCTATTGCTGATGCGATACATCGTCGAGAACTGATTTCAAACTTTCCCCGACCGTCTGCGACAGTAGCCTCCCGGTACCGGTCCGGCCCCGATCCGGCAAAGTGTAACATACTGCATCTCATACATACATATGTACGAGGATTGGATAGGAAGTTGATGGGTAGGTGTTGGCAAAATCTATAAAATGGTGCAGGAACATCTGCTGAAGCCTTATCAAAGTATTCGTCTATATTAAATAAATCCGCTACAAAACTCCTACAATGGATGTGCGGTATAATACAAATGAAATCATACTGATTTTTGTGGTTTACTCTGAGGATCTGGCATGTCCTCAGGGATAGTAAAATGTATATGAATGGAAAGCCATTTTGTCCAATATTGTACAAAACCATTTTTATAGAAGCAAAAGTTATGAGTGCGGTCCCAAAATTCGCCCACCTGAAGTATTGCTGGCGCAAGCCATAAACGCTGGTGTCGCGTTTGCGCGCAACGCAGAGTGTAATGCTAACTTATTGCAGCGTTAAGTGACGAAAAAGAAAGTGGTGTTTCATTAAGACAATGCATTAGTTCACACGTGTTTGACGGTGCCTGACACATTGTACATTCGTGTTTTAACTTTCCAGTAAATTTGGGAATATTTGGTCCGTGACCCCTCGTGTCTTTTTCGATGCCCCTTCCAAGGTGGCTATTGTTTTCCACCGAACACCCATAAGTGAACCGGGAAGGCTTATGTTTGGGAAATGGTATTGTGAGAGAATACAAACTGCTTAAATAGGTTTGAGATATCCAGTCTCAACAGAAAATTGAGAGATGTTATGAGTTTCCCCAAGCTCCACTGTGGGCTGGAAACCCGAAAAAATTCCCTAAAGTCGATATTGGAACTCCGACAGGCGAGATATATTTTGTGTATCTGAACTCCTTGGATGATCTCTGTCAGCAGTTTTATTAGAATAGGTTCTGCTAAGGATCTCTTAAGTCGACGGCATCTCTCATGTCTTGGCATATCGTTGCTCTGCATATCGTTGCTCTTGGTACATATTGTTGTACATTAAAAATGTAAACTTGTTACCACAACCTACTTAATAAATAAATTAGAGCCCACGGCTCCCTTATTATATTTCAAACGAAAAACTATTGTGTATTTATTTGTTTATTTTCTTTTTCGGCACCAACATTTTGGGTTTGACTTCATAATCGAATGTAGCTATTGGAACTTCAAATTGGAATTTTACAATTTTTTCTTCAGATTCAGAATCAACAACACCTTAGAAATAGTGGTTTTGTAACTGTCGTTATAGAGAATGGGAAGAAACCATAAAAATAGGGAAAAACCAGTTCTGTGGAGTCCGGGAAATTTACCCGGAGTCGGAGCTAGGGTTGCCAGACACCGTATTCGAAAAGTCGGGATAACCGAGACTTAAAAGCGGGATTTGTCGGGACAAATAAAAAGATAATATTTTATTGGTTTTGGCATTTTAAAAAAAAAGCTCATTACAGTTTCAATAAAAGTCGAACATAAGAATATTCAAAATAACTTATATACACTATAGGTCAATATTATGTTTGCCACAAATACTTTCTTTGTGTTATTCTTCACGAAATTCGCTTTTACTTTAAAACTGTTGGATGTAAACTATACACGCTGAAAAAAATCGGTTCTGTAGTATATGGTACACTCTTAACATATAATATTTGGTACACACAAAAATTGTGTATTTGGGAAGATGTTATTCTAAACAAATATTTGTTTGCATCCCAATGTGACTGTTATTTCCGAAACAAATATTTATTTGCATTAAGTATTCATAAAATACATAAATTGTTTTAAATGTTTCAGTAATTCAAATTTAAATTTTTAGAAATGTTTAATGTTCGTAAAAATAATAATATATAATCAATATAAAGTACTTAGAGGATGGACAACTAATGATGGCTTGGAATACTCAGAAATTTGAAATGATTGATTTAAAAAGGAGTTATTGGTGCATAGGTATCATAACTGGGAGGTACAATTCGAAATCAAGAAGAAATTAAAACTGAAATTCGAAAAAGGCAGCAAAAAGTTATGGAAATATTTTTTAAATAAAATATATTCGGAAAAATTCTTAAATCATAATTTTATTTGTACTTAAACACATATTTTATTTGAGAAATTTAGTTTGCAAATATTATTTGTTGAAAAATAATAATATATGCGTTCCAAATATATTATATTGATTTTCAAATAAAATTTATTTGCAAAGAAATATAAAATATTTAAAAATTGGTGTTCCAAAAATATTTTGTTTCGATTCAAACATATCAAAAAAGCCGATTTTGCCCCGTGTAGCTTCTATAGGGCTTAAGGGCCAATTAGGACGAAACATATATATGGGATATAAATCTAAATCTGTACACAGAGCCGAAAATACAATGATTTTTTTAACCATGTGTCTGGTTAAATTTTTCATGGTAAATGTTTGATTACGAAGACAAAAATAACCTTATATAAGTTCAAATGTACATGAAAAATGGTTAAGTTAACATTATATATGGTTGGTTTTTTTGAAAGAGAGGCAGAAAAATGTGCGAGATAAACAACAATTCGGCTCTGTTGTGGTCGACGTTTTTCAACTGCTTTGTGTTAGACGAAGTTGAGTATTAAGTTAAACGAAGTTGAAACGAATGCGACTGTCGTCATAAGAGAATTTATCTCGCTCATTGAAAACACCACCAAATGCCAGCTTCGGTGCTTGATCGAGTGCGGGAGTTCAGTTGGTGTTGAATAGTCGATGGGACTAGTGCTGTTGTCGGAAGCTGTTGGTATAGAGGTAAGTAGTAAAACATTTTGTAAAGAACTACATTCATAAGTATGTATGTACATATGTGTATTTAAAAGTGAAATAATAAAATATGTGTGTTAAAAATGTTAATAGTGTTTTGTGCCTGTTTAATTATAGTAAAGGCGAATGTAATATTAATATTATTTTTTGTGATTATGCCATTACAATTGTGAAATTCAGTGGTTAAGAGTGGAAAAAAATATGTACACGCTGTCGCATTAACTGAGCATGAAAAAACAACAATGTATGTACGTAAGTATATGCAGCAGCAAGCAAACATACGGAGAGAAGTGATGTGTACGTGTGGGTATGTGTTCATCTTGTCTTTTCGTTTGAACACTTGTGGCTGCTACGCCGTACATACATACGTTAGTTTTTTTTGTTGTGCGATGTTGATACTGTTAAATATACATACATACATATGTTGTTAGAAGTGCTTTCGTAATACCTACATACATACATATAAACGATGTTTTTGTGTTTTTTCTTTTCAGTTGTTTCTTTATCTGTGGCTTGCGGCTGCTTGTGCTGGGAGTCCGACCTTGAATCTGTTGGTAAGTTGTGCCAATACTAGAAACTGTTGATAAGCTGTATCAATACTAGTTGTAGTGTGCGAAGTAATTACAGGAAAAGTGGTATGCATGCATACATTTGTTTTTTTATACCCTCACTTTAGTAATACGAGGGTATACCTATATCATTTGCAACGGGCCAAAAGTGTAACACATTGAAGGAGTGATCTAAGACCATAAGTATGTTCAGCGCATATTAGTTTTGGGTCATTTTAAGTCGAATGAGATATGTCCGTCCGTCTGTCTGCTGGCTAGTGCGCACGATAACTCTCGATAACTCTATCTCCGGTTAAGTTCAAAGATGGGCCATATTGGTCCATTCCTTCTGGTACCTCCCACACAAAGGGTTAACATTTAGTGAAATATTGATTCTTTAATAACAACTATACCTTGGTCGGTTTACCCGACTGAAACTTTCTTACTTGTTTTTAATATACAATTCAGTGCACTTCCTTGAAGTATCATCCATTGACTTACCCAATCCTTGATTTTTATATCTATTCCGATTATGATTTTGGTGGGACATCGGTTTTTTATCAGATTGCCTTTGTTCTTAATCTCCTCTCGCCTATAAGTTTGCCGTAAGATCGGACTAAGCTCAGTACCCCAAACTAAGTGCCTAACCGTCCTGGGCCCTTAATAATCGAAAGATTCAGGGAGTTTACGTGGACGGCACCTTTTGAGCGGGGACTGATCACATGTTGGTCAAGCACAGAAACGTAGGCACTTAACTTATAGTCACAGAGCAGATTTTTCCATCAGATCAGCCCATCGGTAAATGCTTATGCTCTTTGAACTACAGAATTTAGGTAAAAAGTCAAAAGATCTTCTTAGAATTGCACCTTTTTTTACATTTATACTTATATTTTCTAACCTTTTTCTTTTTTTTTTCTTTTCAGGTGTTTCTTATACATACATATATATTAACATATATTTTGTAAATAAAATAAAAAATAAAAATGCGAAAGTTAAATTTTTCTTGTTTTATTTGATATAAATATTAAAAATTATTGAAACAACTATGTTTCTGGTTACATGAAGTAACCACTAAATAGTTAAATTAACAATAAAAACGGTTTCAATAACAATCTTCATAGTTAATAATATTAACAATTTCATTGTTAAATTGAACATGCATTGTTTCAATAAATTAACTATGAAATGTTAATATTAACAATTTTCATGGTTAAAAAATTCAAAAATGCATTGTTAAAGTAACAATTATTATTATAATATTAACAATTTTCATGGTTAAAAAATTCAACCATGGAATAGTTAAATTAAACATTATTATTGTCAAATACCAGTCAACAAGAAAATGTTCAAATTAACCTTATATAACGTAGACTCCAAATCATGTTTATTTATGGTTAAATTAACCTTATATAAGGTTAATTTTTGGCTCAGTGTACCGATTTTCGTCAAATTGAGCAAAGTTGTTCTCTGGATAAAAAACTCTACCATTTTTTAGAACTAATGAGCTATATATAACTAAATCTGTTTCTTAGTCGATCGGTATACTTTAAGGTGGGTCTAGCTGTAGCATTTCTATGTCTGACAAACATCTGCCATGAAACAAGGGTATAAATATCCGTGGCAATTCTTTACAAATAGCTCGAAGATTGCAGTAGTCGATGCACAACATGTCATAGGACACTGCATCTAAAATTTGTATAACTTTTGAAATTTCTACCAAATTCGCCCACGTTAATAGCTATTCTTTTAGATAAGTTGCTGAATTCGTTTACATTTCTTGAAAGATGTGACGGAAAAATTACAAATGTACAAGTACATATGAAAATAGCATTTTCTTGTACTTTCTTTATTATTTTTTTTACTACGCTTTTATTTTCCATAGTGTAGAGAGTAAATGGAAAAAAGTCGGGATTTCCCCCCTAAATAACTTCAATAATCGGGACTCTGTAAACATGCAAAAAGTCGGGAAAATCCCGACGAATCCCGACCGTCTTTTTTGGGAAAACAAATTTTGTACAAAAGAAGAAACGTTCGATGTTTTTAACCAACTATATTTGTATGTCAAAAATAATGGGTTTTCCAATAGGGATGATATGATTTTGAAGTGTATTTTCGGCCATTTGTAATATGTCATGATGTCATTTATTTTTCATTGTATTCAGTAGTGTTAACAATTTTATCATGGAGAGATATACACAAGAACAACGTTTACAAACTATTTAGTTTTATTATCAAAATAATCGTTCTCTAATTGCAACTTTTCGTGCGCTAAGTCATTTTTTTTTAAATCCAAAAAAAAAACACTTTCCAGTCGACCTACAACTTTGACACCCATGAGCAATATTTTAGCTTCACATTTTAAAATGATGCTAAGTCCATTTTTTAAATTGAAAAAAAAAACTTTCCAGTCGACCTACGTCCTTGACACCCATGAGCAATATTTTAGCTCTCGTTAAGAGCTATCTTTTTGTCATTGACCGATTGTGGCTACGTGCCACACAGCAAATGAAACAATTGAATTGTTGCGAGAAAAGTTTGGGGATTCGATTATTTCAAGAAATGAATGGCCTCCAAGAAGTTGTGATTTAACACCATTAGACTACAGGGTTGCCCATATTCGACGGACCCATGTTTTTTTAAAAAAAATCGAAGAAAAAAATAAAAATTTGGCGGTTGGCAATCTTAATCATTTAATTTGTTCCAAGTAGATTTGTTTACATCAATTTTTGAATATGATATCTCTCAAATGGCCGCCTCTGGCGTTGATGGCGTATTGTGCCCTTTTTGCAGCATTTTCTATCGTTTTCGCCAACATTTCGGCCGGAATAGCGGCTATTTCTTCACGAATGTTGTCCTTGAGCTCTTCTACGGTCCTTGGCTTGTTAACGTAAACCTTTGACTTCAAATATCCCCACAAGAAGAAGTCAGGCGGCGTCAAATCGGGCGAACGCGGTGGCCAGTCCAAATCACCACTTTTCGACATCAAACGGCCCGGAAACAAATTCTTCAGATTGGAGCGCATAACAATCGATTTTCTGAAGAATTTGTTTCCGCTTTTATTTTGTTGAAACCAGAACTGCCTCATACGCTTTCGACGAATAATTGGCATCACAAAATTGGTCATCATGTCGCGATAACGCTCCTGGTTGATGGTAACAGCATGGCCATTTTCGTTTTGGAAGAAAAACGGCCCAATGACCGTTTTCGCACTAACGCCGCACCAAACTGTGACTTTTTCGTCATGAAGAGGCAATTCTTGAATCTCCTGAGGATTTTCAGTGGCGTAAATACGGCAATTTTGCTTATTTACGGTCCCATTCAATGTGAAATGGGCTTCATCGGACATGATAATTTTGTTCCAAAATTGCTCGTCATCATCGGCCATTTCGATGACTCGTTGGGCCCATTCCAATCGACGAGGCTTGTCCGCAGGCAACAATCTTTGCGTCAATTGAATTTTGTACGGGAACAAATGCAAATCAACGCGAATAATCCGTTGTAAAGTGGACCGAGCCATGCCCAACTGCTGAGAACGGCGTTTTTGGGATGTTCTTGGGGACCTCTCAACACTGGCTCGTACGGCAGCGATATTCTCGGCCGATCGCCTTGGTCGACTTTTATTTGGCCTCTTCGGATTAGAAAGAGCCTCACCAGTCGAAAATTTTTCGTATAAACGCTTAATGGTGTTCTTAGAAGGCGCACTTCTCACATTTTTTAATATTTTAAAAGCACGTTGAGTTTTCACAATTGACTTCTTCTGTTGAATGTAAATTTCAACTATTTCAGAGCGCTCGCGTGGCGTGTATTGTTCCATGGTAAAAATCTGCTTGGACTGACGCTTCAAACGCGGTATGTCATTAAGCGATCTGACATCTCTGTCAAGAGTTATGGCGTTGCCAGATGGGTCCGTACTTCTAGTGGGGTTATTTGAAGTCATTGGTCTTTCGAAATAAACCAGACTCTCTTCAAGCTTTACAAGTCAATATTGAACGTGCCATTCATGACATACGACTTGATTTAGTGGAAAAAGTGCTCGAAAATTGGGTTCATCGAATTCATTCCTGAAGAAGTCGTGGAGGCCATTTGACTGACGTTTTATTTAGAACTTAATTGTATCGATTGTACTTCACACTAAATAAAAAACTTTTGAATTTCCTTAACAAAGTGTTTTATTTTTTCAAAGAAATCATATCACTGAAATGTAGTTTCTGAATAATCGACCTTTATTCTGTATTTTAGTTGTTTTTAATTAATGAACATCAAGTTTTGATGTTTTTTTATTTATTCGATATTTCGGTCCTCTTTGAGGAACATCTTCAGGAATTTGAGTATGTAAACAAAACTAACACAAAACATAAAAAGACATACGTCCTGCCTTGTTGCCGTCTGTTTTCTTACTGTAAACTTGACCTCGAGCTTGTTCATTAATTAAAAACAACAGAAATCATATCACTCTTATTGGAAAAGCCTATATATACATATCTGAAATACAGAATTCTACAAAAAAAAAAAACTTCAATGCTAAAAAAATATGTCGAATTTGGTCCGTAATGTCGAAACCAACCATATACTCGTATTTAAAAAACCATTGAGTAGCCATAAAAGTGAATTATGGGGACCTATAGTGATTTTAAACATGGAATCTTTTCGTCGAATACATCACCCAAAAAATCGATCAATTTCTACGAATTTTGATAAATCATAATTTTTTAACGGGGTTTTCATGGATAAGGTGGTGAACGGGGGTGTCGGGTGTCGGGTGTTTTGGGATAAATATTTCTTGAAGGGTCTCCTTTAGTTCTTTGACATAGAACTTCTATTCCAAAGCTTTGTAGACCAGAATTGTTCCTGATTTTACTAACTCTTCCCTTACCCAGTCAACTTTGTGGATAAATACGACATATTTAAAAAACCACTGGGTTGCCATACAAGTGTATTGTGGGGACCTATAGTGATTTTTACATGGAATCTTTTTGTCGAATACATCACCCAAAAAATCCATCGATTTCCACCATCTTTAATAAATCATTATTTTTGGAGGAGGGAAAAATACTTCTAGGTATGTTTTCCTTATTTTGTTCTTTGACATGTAACATCTGTTTCAAAGCCTTCTACTCTAAAGTTGTGTTTGAATTTACTAACCTCTGGGTAAACAGCAAACTTTGTGGCTAAATATCTCCAAAACGCGATGTCACAGGAAAAAACTCTTACTGGCATCGATTGCGTGAATTATGCACACACAGTTTTACCATTTAAAAACTAATAAGTATATTAAGCTTTTCAAAGAAAGAAGCATTTCAACAATTTAGTATTGAATTGCTACAATTTTCGATTTTTTTTATAAAATAATAAGTTTTTTTGTTGCAAAATGAGTTTTTCCCCGCAAATTTTTCAAAAAAATATCTGACAACACTGCTGCGCTTTCGAGTGTTTTAACGATGTACTTCCAGCTTTGTTTTGTGAAGGGAAGTAATGTATTGGTTATGTTTACCCTTCGGCTACCATCCTCGTTGCGACATTAAGTTTCACTGGATATCCGTAGTTGTGATAACGTGGATTTTGAATTTAATATAAGCGCGTAAATTGAAATCAGACGGACCACGACGCCGGCGTCGACTGCAGCGTTCGCGTTCACATTCGCTCTCCGTCGTTAAGTGTCTCTGCAGAAATACATAATTTTGCATCTCATACTCTAGTGTTGTGTGGTGTGTGTGTGATTGTTGCAGTTTTGTCGTCATATGAATGAACAGAATGCATTGCCTGGCGGCATGTCACAGCACACAAGCAAGGCATTGCATTACATGTCTGTTTGTGTGCGTGAAAGTTACTCGGCTGCTGGAAACAACTCATCTCATCTTCAAATGAAAATACATAGATGTGTATTTAGTGGGAATGGCGAGGCAAATAATAGTGTCACTTACTTTGAATTTGAATCTCTTTCGGTATGAAAAACCACAAAAACAAAATTGTCTTGGAGGAATTGCCGAAGCCACTTGAAAATTTGAGAAATTTTTATGACCTTTTTGACTATATGTATATGTACAACACTCAGTACATACTAAATTTAGATGGGCCATATGGAGAGACAGACAGACAGGCCGCCATGAGGAGGATGGCCGGGCGGACGGACAGACTTGCAACCATCCCCATCCCATCCCATTTCAATTGTAATGCTTGTGCCGTTTTTGCCACCATGTGTTCGCTATAATTTTAGTATTTATAACATTACTTATAGTATTTGGATTTTTTTTGAGTATCCAACACATACTTATAAACAAATAATTAAATGTACTCTGCGAGGCAAAGTCATTGTGTAGGTGTTTGCTGTGCAAGTGCCACAAAAGAAAGAGTGGTGTAGAGGGGGTGTGGGGGAGTGAGTCTTTCCGTTCCACACAAATTGACTTTATTGTATTGTGAACCATGTGTTTGGATTTTGCACCAGGGAACAATGCAATCATACTCTTCCCTCCTTTCCATCCTACAGAATTTAACATTTTTTCGGTGTTGTTAAGCAACAGAATTTTATTTTGTAAAACAATGTTAGCTTTACTTTCTATAGGATTTCAGGAAATCTCTAACGTACACGCTGATAAAAATAGCTTCTGTAGTATATTGTTCCAAACATATTCGGCTTGAAACATATATATCTTTAGGATACACTCTAAACATATTATATTTGGTACACACAAAAATTATATATTTGGGAAGATGTTGTTCTAAACAAATCTTTGTTTACATCCCAATGTGTTTATTTTGGACTATTTTTTCCGAAACAAATATTTATTTTCATTTAAGTATTCAGAAAATATCTAAATTTTTTAAAATTGTCAGTAATTCAACGTTAATTTTTTCAAAAATTTTAACGTCTTAAATATAAAAAATAATAATTGAAATCATATAATCTTGGATCGAAATATATACTTGGAGGATTGACAACCAATGATGGCGTGGAATACTCAGAAATTTTAAATGATTGGTTTAAAACATAAGATATTGCTGCATTTGGGATTATAACTGGGAGGTTCAAACCAAAAAAAAAATAAAATTTAAATTCGAAAAATTCAACAAAAGTTTCGAAAATCTTTTTTAAATAAAATATATTTGGAGAAATTCCTAAACAATCATTTTATTTGTATTCAAATACATATTTTATTTGAGAAATTTAGTTTGCAAATATTATATGTTGTAACATATTAATATATTTATTTGCTCAGAAATATATAATATTTAAAAATTAGTGTTCCAAATATATTTTCTTTCTATTCAAACATATCAAAAAAGACGATTTTGCCCCGTGTAGAAAAATAAACTGTTGCCTATGTGTTCTCACTTAAATGATTTTCAATGGACCAAAAATGAGCACATTGACAGAGTGACATAAGACCCTATGTTTGGAGGACATCCGTTTCTAGATAGTCTAAATCATTTGAGCTAAGTCCATCCGTCTGTCTGTCTGTGTGGATGGTGCACTCGAAAACTCTCGAAGAAAGCAATCGAATTATTTAAAAGTTGAGAATGTGGTTATAGTTTCTCATATCTGAGGCTAAATTCGAAGATGAATCATTTTTGACTTTTTCTTCAGCTACCTTATCACGAAAGGTTTAATAGGTTTACTGAAATATTTAATACCTAATCACGTCTATACTGCCCTCACAAGAAATATAGTCGTATCTCCATTTCAGTAGGTTTGAGATATTTAGCTTTTACGTTTTATAACTATCGCGCCTTTAGGTTTATGTTTATGGTGGAGTGGCAGTCGGTTTTACCAGCTCACATATACCAATTTAGGTCCTAGCCTTAACCGAGTCCTTTTCTTTAGTTTTATACATAGCAATACTCGAAAAAAGCCTATACTTCTCATCCGAATCTTCTTCTGCAGTTTCATACATAGAAATAGTTTATTGATCTCTATAAAATCGAAAAAATTTACGATATTTTCACGGCACTTTTGCCAGGTCCAGCACTAAGCGATCTTTTTGAATCAAATAGGGTTATATTAGGTTATGTTGGAGAGTGCAGACGTTTTAACATCTTATGTCCATGGACAGACACTTAAGCCAGTGAGTCTGGGTAACGTTAAAATACAATGCATAGCCGTTATAGCCTTAACAGTTCAGAAAAAAAATGACATAATAGACCCAGCCTTTTTCGTGCTTCCCCCAAACAACGGGGGAAAGCTTACCGAAATGTAATTGCTCATAACTTTGATATCAGTACAATGTCTTTGAAGTATCTACTGTTCAGCGCAAAACGGGCATGTTTCGTACACACACACACGCACACAAATTGATACGTTTATATGACAATACATTCCCCATTCATATACTCTGTAGCAATCAGGTAAATCTGAAGACTCTATTTTAGACTACATTTCCGGTGGCTTTAGTCTGACAAAGAATGAGCAAAATGTTTCCACCGATCATGCAACTCCCACTTGCCAAATTCCATATCAGATTTCGTACCAAGTGAGGTTATACATTAGTAAATTAACTTGAAGGAAATGTTCTACATTGTTTTTATTTTCCGGGTTTATATGAGTGTATTGTTCCTATATCGCAATTTTTATTTTTTTTGAAAATTTTTTGACGCGGCACCACTTTTCTATAAACAAATATAATTGTGTATTTGGGTGGGCCATGAATACAATAATTAGGTATTTATACACTCACTTCATGTGAGAACCGCCCTTGTAGGTACCAAAATTAGCCAACCTAACGAAGAAAATACAACAAATTTAGCTCGATACACTTTTTCCAGCGAGTTTCAAAATAGCTTCTATACCCTGTTTATAGTAAGAACTGTCTAGCTCCTGAAAATAACCAGAGCAACCTCCACCTCTTCATTAAGGGTAAATCTTTTTCTGCCGAGCTTTTTCAAGCTTTCAAGAAATCAAAAATAATCCGGGGGAGCTAAATCTTACGGACAAGGTGAGTACCGACTTCAGCTAGCTCACGAACCTTCAACCGACAGTCATCCAATACCCTTCTGTTTTTTTTTAACCATTTCTGGCGTGGACACCTCAAGTGGTCTACCACTACGGTCTTCCTATTGGCAGCTCGTACAGCCAGTTTAAACTCTTCCACCCAATATTTTATAGTTGTAAACGAAGGAGCAGAATCCCCCAAAGGTGAATTTAGCTCGGTTTTAATATTGGTTGGACTGAGAACTTTTAAATAAAAGTATTGTATAACATATCGGTGAACAATTGTTGCCATATTTCGCGACCTAAGAGAGAAAAGACGCTAAGTCCACTTTTTGCTAAATGTACTTTTTGAAGCGAAATGCAAGATGAGTTGAATATACATTGATTTGGAAACAAAAAGTCTAAAAAATCATGCTCTGTCATCTTTAATATCTGAATCGTAAAAGCGCCATGTTCAGATACCAATTGTAAAAAGCTAAATATACGGTCACTATTTTGCCACTCCTGTAAAATTTTAAATATTGGACTTAGCGCCTTTACACTCTTAGGTCGCGATTTACAAATTCACTGAGATCGTTACATTTGATTGTTAAAAAAAAGTAAACGACGAGGCGCCTTGAAACTTAAAATATATGTTATAGAAGGTTGCCGCTTTTCACGAAAGTAATCTTTTTATAAACTACTACCGCCATCTGTATGTCAGTACGGCTAATTTTGGGATGGCCCTAGTATTTATATCATGTACTACGCCAAAATTGTAATACAACGAATGAGAGACCTTAGAAACTAAGTATGTTCGACGGACATCCGTTTTAGGACATTTTAAGTCATTTGAGCAATGGTCGTCTGTCTGTCTGACTGGCGCCCACGATAACTCTCGAAAGGAGTAACCCATTGACATCAAATTTGGTACGTGATGATATTTCTTTCCTATCTCAGACAGATAGGGGTCCACTTCTGCTAGTACCTCACTCACAAAGGGTTAATATTTAGTGAAATATTGATAGTCTAATAAATTTTATTCTACCTACCCGAATCCTCTGTAAATCTACATGTAATAATAGTTTATATAATAATAGAGATTTTTTAGGTTTTGGTATTAAACAGCCTTTGGGTACCATTCGGACTCCTTTTCACTCTAAAAAGTACACATATGGAATATCTGTTATTACGCCATCTCTAGGAAAACTGTCGCAAGGATAATGCAGGGTGACTACTGTATAGACCATTCTGAAAGCCCAACTCCACCTATACAGTATCTAAATTGAAAAATTATCTGGCTAACAGTTTAAAAGCCACTGCCACTTTTATTGTTTTCTCCCAAGGATACCCCTTAACTGCAAGTTGCATACACGGAGAAAAAAAAACAGTAAAGAAAAAATGTTTGAGAGCAAAATTTAAATGAAATATATTTTGGTGCAAATATTTTATATTTACTTACCGAAAAATATGTTTGAATCTCTTTTATCAATATTATTTTTTCGGACTTTCACACGCAAAGAAAAAAATCGTTTCTGTGAAACGAAATATTAGACAACTACAATTCTCGTTTACGACGACTGAAGCTCTTTTGGTCAGAACAAACAATTGCTTACGCGAAATAAGTTTCTAAACAAACGAAATTTCAGTTCCGGCAAACGAGAATTGTAGTTGCCTAATATTTCGTTTTGCAGAAACGATTTTTTTCTTTGCGTGTAGTGCAGACTACCGTAAAAAACGGGGAAGTATTTAATTAAATGGCAGAATCTTTATTTCCGACTTATAGGAAAAAAGCCAATGTTTCCAAAAATGATATATTTCCAGCAAATATACTAGATAAGCGATATTTTCTCTAAGGGTATGAACAAATAATATATTACTTTTGGACCCTCGAGACGGCTTTTGTAAACATAGCTTAAAAAAATGTTTCCTAAAATAAAATAAAATGGCATTGATTTGGCGCCAAAGACATAAAAAATGCATATAAGGACAGTTCTTATTCAAGTAAAATAGGAAATGCACCCCAAATTGAAAATGAAAGTACGTCCCAAATTTGGGGCCTATTTTCGTTGCAAAAAGTGCTTTAGGAAATTACACACCAATCAAGAAAACAGCATGAAATGAAAATACACCCCAAAAAACGAAGACATATTCTCAATGTACATCTGGAGAGTACGTAAAAATACACGTATACGAACCCATCTTCTAATTAAAAATCTTTTCCTGAGCGGTCGGCCGACGGCCTTTGGCCTCTGTTTAAGACTTTCTCCTATGGACAGGATCCAAAATTGGCTACGTGGAGCGAATCTTTATGCGTAGCCTCTTCTGATTCTAAATTTATAGATGAAAATATGCCCAAAAATATCCTTTTTTAACCATATGTACCCCTGGACGTAAGAATGTTGGAAATATGTTATTAATTCATCTCCAAGAACAAAAAAAAATTGAAAACCCGTTCCATTTCAACCCCTAAAAGTAGGACAGTGTCGTATATAATATTTGTAAATACTGTTATTACATATTCTCCAGATCCCTTTTAAAAATTTAGAAAAATCATTCATAGACGGAACATTTTAACACAATGTTTTTTCTCAAACCTCGATATTGCTCTGTATCCTAAGCCAGGCCTCTAATTCACTTCCACCTCTAAAAGTACGAAAATAGATGATAAATTCTTATACTAGTATAGAAGGGCAATTTTGACTTTTTTGACGCCTTTTAACTCTAACAAGTAGAACTATGGAAAATCTGTTATTGCTCCATCTCTAGGAAAGTGTCGTATATAATATTTGTGAAAACTGTTATTCACCCTTATCGGGAATAAAATTCCACGCGGGATTTTGTTCCATTTTCAATATGCAATTTAGGGAACAGGGAACAAATTCCGTGTGAAACTTTATTCCCGATAAGAGTGATTATTTATTATCCAGCAGATGGTAGGACAGGAGCCCCCTACTTCATCGCTTTTACAAATTTAGAAAAGGAATTCATTAGATAGGTATTTCGAAAATCTTTAAATACTACATGTCTCGGAGATTCTACTATATTTCGATCCACTAAAGCAAAAAAGTAAGTATGTCGAACATTTTTGCTAAGTAAAGGGTTTTCCAACAAGAGGTGTTATTTTGGTATTCAAAGAAAAATTTCAATTTTTTGATAAATGATCGGATGTTTATTTCATAATATGCCGTTAATAATGAAAAACAACATCAGTCAAATGGACACCACGATCTCGGTTACAGGACAATATCCTTCTCATGAAATTTTCCCTAACCAAATAGCCTCACGAATTCTATCTTTGAGGTCTTAAATCCACGCTGGGCTGTTGGCGTAGACCTTATCTTTCACGTGGCCCAAAGGAAGAAGTTGCAACACCTCTTCGAGAGATAACACGGTCCGGAAACTTTTCCCGTAACAGAGCAATGGTTTCGTTGCTTGTGTGGCACGTACCGCCGTCTTGTTGAAAGTAAACGTTGTCCAGCTCAATACCATCCAACTCCGACCATAAAAAATCATTAATCATCTCGATAGCGCAATCCATTCACCGTAACTGTTGATCCAACTTCATTTTCGAAAAAGTAAGGTCCAATGACCCCGCCGGACAATAAACCCCACCAAACAGTCGCACGTTGAGGATGGAGACTCTTGGGGTTTCCGAGCCCCAGATGCGACAATTTTGCTTGTTAACGTAGCCACCGAGGAGGAAATGGGCATCATCAGTAAAGACGATTTTTCGATGATTTTCGATTTTTCGAATTTTTATAATTTCAATGCGTTGTGGAATCGTGTATCGTTCCATTTTTAGTTCTACTTGTCAAATGTCAAAGAACAAAAGCTTCAAAAGTGACAGCTACCGAAATACCGGGTAATTCAAAATAACACCTCTTGTTGGAAAACCCGTTATACTATATATGTACATATTCATTTAAATAATTTTATTCTATGGACTTGGAAATAATTTTTTTCCAAGTTGTATCACAGCCCCTAAACCAATTCCCTTAAGTATTCAACAGAGATCTTCAATGATAATAACTATTTCTGTGTTTCACAATGTTGTTTGTTGATTTTACTTGAAAACATTCTTATCGATTGAATTTCTAACACAATTCAATTGTATGTAACTACAGCTACAACTACTGCACGTTGGACGACGACACTGGCCTCCTTTTCGCAGTGCCTCCAATCTAGTGGGGCCCGTTGCTGTTGCGTGCTTGACATAACCATAAATAATACTCCAAGTGTTCCCAAAAACCAAAAAGCAATTTGGAAACTTGCAGTGTTAGCAAATCTCCATAAATGGAAATTGAATTGAAACTGAGAAGAAAAAAAAAACAAAATGTCCAAATTCATCAATTATTAAATGATGGCCGAAGCCAGATCGATTCGATCGATAAATCTCTCGCTTGTTTGTTCTCGGTTTGGTCATATTCGACTCAAATTGATGAATTCTTAAGTCAGACTTTTGCTAGTGGTGGTGATGGTGGTGGACTTTCAGATTTAGCCATTCCTCACTTGTAGTTCTGGTGATTTAACAAATTTTGGAATGTTCATGCGAATGTCTGTTTTTGAGATTGTCACAAATATTTTTATGTGGTTTGCCAATACGTTCGGCCGAGGTTTATAGCGTCAACATTGTTTCGGTGGCGAGGACAACAAGAACTGCACCAATACATTTCAGTTGATGTGTTTCTGCAACCGAAAATTATCAAGACATACACACTCATTTTGATCAATAAAGCAACGGATTTCAAGCAATTTGCAAAAACAAGTAATAAATCATGTTTCTGTGAATGAAAATATTAATTATTATATTTGGGTGTTATCCTGAAAACCCGCTTTTCTAACCACAACATTCTGCACTTTAATTGGATTTTTTTGCTTCTCCTGAAAAATGTTTGAAAATTATAACAGGCCCTTTTTCGTTTTTGATGACGATATATAACTTTCCTCTAGCTATGTATATACGGGTATTTGGTCCTTCGAACCGGATAGATAAGTAAAATATGGTTGTAGGGATTTGACTTTAGGGATTTAGACATATACATATATATCAAGAATATGGTATATTTGGCTACATATCGCCAAAGGCGTAACTGATTTTTTTTTTCGCAACCTCTTTTCTATTTTTGTAAGAAGATAGCTATATTAATTGGCACTCTATATAACATTCTTCCATACAACAGGGTGACAAATGTATTGGATATTATGAAACCCTAATTCCATCCCTAAAAATGTCTAGTACATTTTAGTATATTCTGACAAACAGAATGTGTTCCCAAAAATATCTCTCTGGAGGACAAAAGAAGGCCCTTCGATCGGGATGAAAACACAAACTAACCTGACGAAGCATAATTGAGGCCTTAACCGTCTTGACACTATGTATCGCATTCGTACTAACTACAGTGTAGCTATCGGAGTTTGATCGAAGGTGGTAGCTTCAAATTTTGGTCACTTAGCTTATGAAGGCGGTCCCAAAATTAGCCCAATTGACATATAGATGGCGGTAGTAGCTTGAAAAACTTACTTTCGTAAAATGTAGCAACCTTCTAAACAAATGTTTTAAGTTTTAAGGCTTAGCTTAGTTTCTTTGCACTCGAAAGTAAACTATCTCGGTGAATCTGTAAACATGGACAAAATTTTTCACCGATATGTAATACAATACTCTCATTTAAAAGGTCTCAGTCCAACCAATATTAAAACCGAGCTAGATTCTACTTTGGGGGAGTCTGCTCCTTCGTATAGAACTACAAAATATTGGTTGGCAGAGTTTAAACGGGACCAAGACAAACACTGGAGTAGTCGATCAATTGAGGTGTCAACACCAGAAGTGGTTAAAAATCCACAAAATGGTATAGGATGACCGTAGGTTGAAGGAGCTAGCTGAAGTCATAGGCATTGCAAAAAGTGCAATACATTGCATATTGACGTAAAATTTGATGATAAGAAAGCGTTTGCTCACAATCAAGACAATGCACAAGTTCACTCATCCACTATTGCGATGGCCAAAATTAATGAATTAAACTTCGAATTGCTTCAGCACGTACCTTTTCCACCAGATGTAACTCCCTCGGATTGTTTTTGTTTCCAAACTTGAGAAAATGGTTCGGCGGAAGAAGATTTGCCAGCAATGAAGACGTGGAGGTTGCGACTGATTATGATTGTCAGATGCTAGACAGTTCTTACTATAAATAGGCTATCAAAGCTATTGAAAATCGTTGAAAAAAAGGAGATTATGTTGAGAAATAAAGAAACATTTTCCCAAATTTGTTGTGCTTTCTTTGTTAGGTTGCCTAATTTTGCGACCGCTCTCGAGATGTAGAGACCCTACAGGAAATTAAGGTCCAATTTAGCTGAGTCCAATGATCCATTACTGATTAAATTGGGGTCTATCATTGACCTGTTCATGTAGAGAATGATTGATATCACTTAATTAGAATTAAGTGCACCAAACAATATTGATGGATGTGGTATGCCATCATTCGACTGCATCAGAGAAATCTGCCTCTTAGTAGCCCAACAGTTGGGTTATCTATATCTAGTCTTTCGTATGTGATACGTTGTGTTCTCTACACCCTAGTAGAAGACAAGTTCTCGGTCACATACTCATTTCGATACCTCCATTCTAAAACATGCTAAGTCGACTTAGTATGTTGTTATGGAGATTGCATTTTTAATTTCTAAATATTCCAAATTATATTCAGTCCAAATTTGGTGTTTAACCGTCAACCCAATCAAAAGTGATTTACAAAACAGTACAGGTCATTCGATGCATTATAATGGAATTCCATACACATTTAAAAAATTCATCAAACTTTGATCGCCACTCCTGAAGAACTACCTTTTTGCACTTGGCATTGTTTAGAATGGAGGTTTCGATTTGTTGATTGTCAGTTTTGTATTTACTACTTAGTAAAATGTCATTTGAAATATCTACTCCATAGTAGAGGCCAGTTGGGTTATCTTCTCCTCAGCAGATGGACAGTTGGGTTATCTACTCCTTAGTTGAAGCCAGTTGGGTTATCTACTCCTTAGTTGAAGCCAGTTGGGTTATCTACACCATAGTTTACGACAAATTAGGTTATCTACTCTTTAGTAGATGACTAGTTGGGTTATCTACACCTCAGTAGTCGACCAGTTGGTTTACCTACTACTTTGTTTATGATCACTTGGGTTATCTACTCCTTAATGGGCGTTCATTTTGATTATCTTCTCCTTAGTAGACGAGTAGTTGGATTATCTATTCCTTAGAGCATCAGTTTTCGAAGTTCAACGATTAAAAAGGAAACATTTAATTGGATTCAAATGTGACTTACGCTACCTGATGTACCGGTGAAATGAAAACGGATGGTTATCTACTTCCTAAGGCCGGGTTAGGCAAACGAAACCGTAACATGACTTTAGCGCAGCCGTAACGTTGCACGTTGGAGCAATTACCCAAACTTGAAAAACATATCATATGTCTCAGACATTGACCACAAAAATTATAACATATTTTATTTATTTTGTATTTTCTTGCCCTTTTTATACCCTCACTTTAGTGTGACGAGGGTATATATCATTTGCTACGGAAAAAAGTGTAACACATCGAAGGAGTGATCTAAGACCCTAAGTATGTTCGGAGGAAATCCGTTTTGGGTCATTTTAAGTCGAATGAGCAATGTCCGTCCGTCTGTCTGTCTGTCTGTCTGTCTGTCTGTCTGTCTGTCTGTGTGTCTGCTGGCTGGTGCGCACGATAACTCTCGAAAGGAGTAACCGATTGACTTCAAATTTGGTATGTGGTAATATTTTGATCTATCTCCGGATGAGTTCGAAGATGGGCCATATTGGTCTACTCCTTCTGGTACCTCCCACACAAAGGGTTAAAATTTAGTGAAATATTGATTCTTTAATAACTTCTATACTACTTATTCGAATCTTTTGAAATTCTGCACATAATATTAGTATATTAGTCGCTATTAACTCGAGAAAAATGGGTGAAGTTGGCATGCCCCTTTTGGTACCTCCCACACAAATGGACCATTTTGCATCAAAATTTAACTGCTTATAACTTTAATACAAGTGCATAAAAATGCTTGAAATTTTCTACAGTATAATGTTTTTGTAGCGCCTATAGTCCGGTAAAAAATGGGCATCATTGTACAGCCCCTTTTGGTACCGCCCACACAAATGGCGCGTTTCGTACCAAAGTAAACGGCTTGTAACTTTTATACCAGTGCATACAAATACTTGAAATTTTGTACAGTGTAATGCTGTTGTAGTGCCTATAGTCCTGTAAAAAGTGGGCGTTATCACCCCGCCCCTTTTTGTACCTCCCACACAAAATGACCAAATCATACCAAAATTACATAGCTCGTAACTTTAATATACCAGTGCACACAAACGCTTATAGTTCAGCACAATGCAATTTATTTAAGAATGTACTGTTTACCGAAAAATATGTGTATTTGGAAAACCCCTTCTGGTACCTCCCACACAAATTGACAGATTTATTGGTGTAATGTTATATGTATATTACATTACTCACAAAGTGAGGGTATACCTTAGTCGGTTTACCCGACTGAAACTTTCTTACTTGTTCAAACTTTTTTTACTTATACTATATCATTCCATTTTAAAAGTTTAGCATAAATGTCTTTTTTTGTTGTTTTGCTGATTTTGTGTGCAAATGGACGTAAACGTACCGTCCAAATCGAATTTCAGCAGATTCAGCCGTCGGTTTACATTGGCTAATCGTTTACACTGATTTCCATATGTCGTGTCGATTCGTTACGCTACGGGGGCGTTAAGGTTACGTTGGCCTAATCCAGCTTTTAGTTGGCGACAAGTTATGTTATCTTCTCCTCAGTAGACGAGTAGTTGCATTACCTACTCCTTTCAGGATTCAATTGTGGCTTACGCTTCCTGATGAAACGGTGGAATAAGTCACTGTAGCCTCTTAATGACTTGTTACACGCCGCATGTCCCAAAGTAAATCCAAGAGGCAAACAGCGACCACCATGGTGGTTGTCTCAATTAGTTATGCTGAGGAAGTGTTGTAGGAAACTCTATAATAGAGCCAAGGCCACCAGGGCCCCGCAGGACTGGGACATATACTCGCACAAGGAAGAACTCAAGCTGTAAAAAAGAGTTGCTATTTTTGTTGTGGCATAGAAAGTTCTTCCAAATCCTCAAGGTTACGGAACATTTTAACCTCAATACCTTGTACTATGGTAGTTCTTGGAAAGAAAGATGACAGTTCTTGGACTACGTCCAGCGAAGAATCTCTGCTAGTTCTCCAGGATACAGATTTCGGAGGCATTGAATACTTCAATTGGTGATTCCTTTGAAGTGCAGTCATCAAAAGTTGCCAGCGAGTTTGTAACCCAATCTACAATTCTTTGGGCTATCAACAGCTTTAAACCTTTAAAGTCGCCAGGACCAGACAAAGTCTAGAGGGCGGAGCTACAAGCATTGGTTGATACAATTGCTCCCTGGATCAGAGAGATCTACACATGCTGTATCAATCAAGCTTACATACCAACAAAATTGAGATAACCAAGGTTGTTTTCATCCCAAAATCGGGAAAGCCGTCCCATACTGGAGCTAAAGACTTCCGGCCAATCAGTCTATATCAATTTCTCCTTAAAACCCTGGAGCGATTAATAGATAGTTACCTAAAGACTAAAATTGATCGTAGGCTACGGTCTAATCAACAGCATGCCTAAGCAAGGGCAAGTCCATGCGGAATGAAATTGGGCCCAGGAAAATACACCCCCATATTTTTATGAATATGACAACAAACATTTTTCTGGGGCCTAATTTAATTTTTTGTCTGCTTTTTTTGGGGTTTAATTTCATTACTTGTCTTCATTTCTTTTGGGGCTTATTTTCATCTATAAGTGAAAGAAACAGGAGAGGCTACGCCTAAAAATTTGCTCCATATTGCCAACTTTTGATCCTGTCCATAAGAGAAAGTCTTAAACAGAGACCGAAGGAAATGATTTATAATTAGAACATAGATTCGTTTAAGTGTATTATTACGTACTCCCCACATTTAGGAAGAGAACATTTCTCAGTTTTTTTGGGTTTATTTTCATTTCATCCTGTTTTGTTGATTGGGGTGTAATTTCCTAAATTAGTTTTTGTAACGAAAATGGACCCCAAATCTGGGGCGCACTTTCATTTTCGATTTGGGGTGCAATCCGCCGCAAGTCCAACGAAACCGGTCTGCATGATCTAGTCAGCTTTATTGAAGGATCCCTCTAGATATAGAGTGGGCCTTCAATAACATAAAGCCGGCCGATATAATCCTGGGTGTTGATAGAAACGCATTTCAGCTAGCTTAGGGTCAACTGACCTCCATAGATTTGTCAGCAGTGGGACGTCCCAATTGGGTGTTCAGTCTCTTCTGCTATGGAATCTCTCCATGAACAGTATTCTGTTTTCTCTGGATATAATGGGTTTCAGAGTTGTTGCCTTTGCAGATGACGTGGCAATAGCTGTTAGAGAGAATTTGTAGAGAACTCTTAGATACATCTTACAGCAGGCCCTTCAGACAATCGCAAGATGCTGTTAAGGTACCAATAGTTACACCTGTCTCCTTGGGGGCATTGCGGTATTGAATATTTGGTCCTTCGAGGTGGATACATGTGTATGTAAAGACCACCGTATTAAGAAAATGAGGACAATGGTACTAATAGCATGGAAACCAGAAAAATGTTGATCCTGCGAGGTACTTGTAAACCAGATGTGATATCAAAGGGGATCTGTCGATATATATTTGGAGATATTTGAATGCATGTACTCGTATGCTTTAGTAAGCGCATTTTAAGGGGGGCCAACGTGTATAAACTTTTTTTTTAATTTTTTTGAATAGAGAACCTTTGAAGAATATTGTGTGAAAATTTGAGGTGAATCGGAGCTTCCGCAAAAATGCTGCCGTTGCCATATTTTTTAATATTTTTTTTTATAAAAATTTTACACAATAAACTTTGAAAGCTATACTTTAATGTTCTATTGGTTTCAATCAAAAAATGTTAACCGTTCCATCACAAAAATCGTAAAAATGTACCTTTTTGCATGAGTTAACGTTTTAAAAGATATATATTTTTAAGCTATTCAAATATTTGGATTTCAAAGTCGAGGTGAGAATTTTATAGAATATAAATCAATGATATTACAGCTTTAGATAAAATGATATTAGAAGCTTAAAAATCAAGCAAAATGTTGGTCTATCGATCTATTTTCCTAAGATACGATATCAAACGGAGTCTATTTGTAGATAGTTTCAGTCATTTACTAAAAAATATGTTTCTGACTTCAACAAGGATTATAAGATATATGAATATTAAGTAATTATGAAGGAAATAATAAACAGAGCGATTCTTAAATAATTTATTCAATTCATCAGTTTTATTATTTTTTTTTTTGTAGAAAATTACTCACCCGGCTAGTCAAAAGTATTGTTCATTTGATGTCACTCCACAAGCACTGCTGCAAAATGTCAACAACTGTGATTTGTTTATTTGTTTGTTTTTTTTTTCTAAAATTTCGGAATTTTTTACCGTACGATTGACGACGACAAAACAAAAACAAAGTTCACGTTTAGACGAAATATATTCAGATTCTTTGGGCACTACTAATGCAGCCTATACTAAGAGGACGACGGCGAAGAGGGGGAGGGAGAAAAAAATAAACACTATTCAACAGGACAATAAATCACAAAGCACACACTATAATAAATATTTTAAATATATATATGCATATATCATGAATCTGGCATGAATGAACAATTATAGAACCGAGGGTACCGATCCATGGATCGATTGGGATTAGCACAATCTTCTTATCAAAAAAAAGCACACGCGCGCGTTTTTTGTTTTTATAGCCTTAGGGCGGGGGCGAAGGTACACTGATTGTCAACGATTTTAGAGGGGGTGCTAAGACATTTTCTATAGTTTAACCGTTACATTACACTCGTTTTCTCTCGCTGCATTTTCATAAAAACACACTGAATCTCATCGTTTTGTTTTCTCTAAATTTTAAAAGCTCTTTCTCTCTCTCACACTCTCTCTCTCTCTTTTGCCTTTGGACAAGGACTTTGCTGTGGGTTGTTGGCTTTGCTGTGAGTTGAGCGGCAGACGTGGTTAGCACAAAAGTGCCGTGGTGTGCACGATGCAGTTGTTTGTCGTGGGGGGAAGAACTTCTCCGTCCTGCAAGTATGCGAAAAAGAAAAACATATCTTCGATATAATTTTGTTTTGCCTTCTTTCAGAAATCTCTCTTTCTGATCTTACAACAAAATTCGAAATGAAACGACAGACAGACAGACATAGAGAAAGAAATACTCTGGCAGAAATGCAGGCGAGTGGTAGCGGGCAGAAAAGTACTGAAGAGAGTAATAGAAGAATAAAAGGCGAGAGTCTTGATTGATTTAAGCGGTGTATGCGTGGCTGTGTGTGTGTTTTGTTGTTGTTTTTGTTGGTGAAAGAGGGTATTAGAAGAAGGAGGAATAATAGTGATTTATTTAGAGAGAAGGAGCTTAGAAAAAAAACGAAAATGTATAGAAGAAAACAAAGATACAGCGAGCGAGAGAGAGAAAGAGTGTATGAGAAAGGATTTAGTTATAAAAAGAGAGAAATAGAATGAAAATTAGTAATATAAAATATAGTAGAGTAATTTTTATTTCTATTGATTTGTATAAAATATATTTTTTAAAATTTAGTTGTATTTATTATATAGAATTTCGCATATTTAGATTATAGAAAAATATACAATGATACATATTTAGACAAACGTTAATATGTACATATATACATACACTACAAACCGACATTGCTCATTTGTTTTCGAACAATTTTCCAGCAGGATTAACATGACAAGAACAAGAACGCACACACATACATACAAACAGACAAAGGCAAAGAGAGGGAGAGAAAACGTTTATAAAAGCATAAAACCACTGCACAGTGGTTGGAAACAAAAATGATATGTTCGATTCCTACCAGAGCCTCTGGTAGTAATTGAACCCACGACTCTCAAACTCATAGGCGAGCTTGCTCAAAACATCATACAGCTTTCTATTTTTTTTTTCAATTTATAATAAATATCGCAAATTGGTGCTTATTACCCAAACCTAAAATGTTACATATGTACATGTAATTTAGATGAATTGCAGTTTAGGTTAATATGGTATTCATATATAATGTACAGAGATTTAGTTTTTATACCCTACACCACACTGTGGTACAGGGTATTATAACTTTGTGCATTTGTTTGTAACACCCAAAAGGAGAAGAAATAGACCCATCGTTTATTATACCGATCGACTTAGAATCACTTTCTGAGTTGATTTAGCTATGTCCGTCTGTCCGTCTGTCTGTCTGTCCGTCTGTCTGTCTGTCTGTCTGTCTGTCTGACTGTCCGTCTGTCTGTCCGTCTGTGCATGTATTCTTGTAATCAAAGTACTGGTCGCAATTATGGTCCGATCGCGACGAAACTTTACACATATCATTTGGTTGGCCCAAGGACAATCCCTATTGAATTTGGTTAAAATCGGTTCAGATTTAGATATAGCCCCCATATATATGTTACCCCCGATTTGACATGTAAGCGCTGTAAAAACTTTATTTTATATCCGATCAGTATGAAATTCGGCAGAAAGAGGTTTCTTATTACATGAAGGAATACTGCCGAATTCGGAGAAAATCAGTTCAGATTTAGATAAAGCCCCCATATATATGTTAGCCCCGATTTGACATGTAAGCGCTGTAAAAACTTTATTTTATATCCAATTAGTATGAAATTCGGCAGAAAGAGGTTTCTTATTACATGAAGGAATACTGCTAAATTCGGAGAAAATCGGTTCAGATTTAGATATAGCCCCCATATATAAGTTACCCAGATTTTACATGATACATGTAATCAAAGTACTGGTCGCAATTATGGTCCGATCGCGACGAAACTTTACACATATCATTTGGTTGGCCCAAGGACAATCCCTATTGAATTTGGCTAAAATCGGTTCAGATTTAGATATAGCCCCCATATATATGTAACCCCCGATTTGACATGTAAGCGCTGTAGAAACTGTATTTTATATCCGATCAGTGCGAAATTCGGCAGAAAGAGGTTTCATATTATGTATATGAATGAACACTTTTAAATTTGGAAAAAATTGGTTCAGATTTAGACATGGCCCCCATATATAAGTTACCCAGATTTGACATGTAAGCCCTGTAAAAATTTATATCCGATCAGTGTCTGTATTTTATATCTGATCAGAACGAAATTCGACAGAAAGAGGTCTGTTTACATGAATGAGTATTTAGGGAAATCGGTTCAGATTTAAATATAACCTCCATATGTTCCTCCATATGTTCCTCCTGATTTGGTGTCAAAGCGCTATATAGGTTGTACTTTACTTCCGATCATTTAAATTTTCAAGAAAGATGTTTCCCAATTTAGGAACAAATATTACTAAATTTAGCGATTATCGGTTTAGAATTAGATAATATGTTCCTACCTATTTACCAATTATTCCAAATTATTATCGCAATGACCCTTATCGCATAGTTAGGGAGGTGTAGGTATTATATAGTCGGCCCCGCCCGACTTTCTGCCTTTCTTTACTGGTTTCTTATTACAACAGGGTGGATATTTTCTTTTGATTTGACTGTGTGAATAAATTTAAAAGGTGGTAAAGCTAAATGTAATTGGAATTGTATACATGATGCACTCTAATATACTACGAGAAAATATACTGTTTTTCAACCCGAAGGAGTCACCCTATTGAAATAAGAAACCAGTAAGGAAAGGCAGAATGTCGGGCGGGGCCGACTTTATAATACCCTACACCTCCCTAACAATGCGATAAGGGACATTGCGATAATAACTTGGAATAATTGGTAATTGAGTAAGAACATATCGTCATCTGAAATCCAAAATCACGTAACATCAAAAAAATCAGAATTAATTTTATGATTGATTATAGTCTATTAGGCTAAACTACACATTCCTAAACAATTTTTAAGTTCAATATCAAAATTTTACCATTTTATGAGTGATACTCAAAATGACGTTACAGCAAACAAGGTCAACAACTAATTGCGCTAGATTTGTTATTTGATTTCGCCTTAATATTCTGTAATCCCTAAATTTGGTCAAAAGTTTAAAATTACTTTACTTTGTTTTTTGCTTCTCCTGAAAAATCATGAACGTGTGGTTAACGAAATTTTGGATTTCAGGTGAAGATATATATGTGGATATATCTAATTCTGAACCTATAATCGCTAAATCAAGCAATATTCGTTCCTAAATTGAGAAACGTCTTTCTGGAGAATTTTGTAATGATCTGATGTAAAGTACAACTTCTATAGCGCTTTATAACCAAACCAGGAGGAACAATTTATGGAGGTTATATATTAATCTGAATCGATTTTCCCTGAATACTCATTCATGTAAAATAGAAACCTCTTTCTGTCGAATTTCGTACTGATCGAATATAAAATACAGTCTCAACAGCGCTTAGATGTCAAATCGGGGCTAACATATATATGGGGGCAATATCTAAATCTGAACCGATTTTCTCCGAATTTGGCAGCAATCCTTCATGTAATAAGAAACCTCTTTCTGCCCAATTTCTGATCGGATATAAAATACCGTTTCTACAGCGCTTAAATTTCAAATCGGGTGTAACATATATATGGGGGCTATATCTAAATCAGAACCGATTTCCCCCAAATCGTGTATTGTCTCTAAGTGTATTACGAGACTACTCTATGTCAATTTTTGTACAAATCGGTTCAAAAATTTTGTTTATACAGTGCATATATGCCAAATCGGAGGTACATATGTATATATGGGAGCTATATGTAAATCTGAACCTATTTTAACCAAATTCAATAGAGATCGTCCTTGGGCCTAAATAAAGATATGTGCAAAGTTTCGTTGAGATCGGACCATAACTGCGACCTGTACTTTGATTACAAGAATACATCTACAGACAGACAGACGGACAGACGGACAGACAGACTGACGGACATAGCTAAATCGACTCAGAAAGTGATTACAAGTCGATCGGTACGATCGATGAGTGTTACAAACAAATGCACAAAGTCATAATACCCTGTACCAGTGTGGTGTAGGGTATAACAAAACAAGTAAGAAAGTTTCAGTCGGGTAAACCGACTAAGGTATACCCTCACTTTGTGAGTAATGTAATATATATAACATTACACTAATAAATCTGTCAATTTGTGTGGGAGGTACCGGAAGGGGTTTTTCCAAATACACCTATTTTTCGGTAAACAGTAGATTCTTAAATACAGGGTTGCCCATATTCGACGGACCCACGGACTCGTTGGACCCATTCCAATCGACGAGGCTTGTCCGCAGGCAACAATCTTTGCGTCAATTGAATTTTGTACGGGAACAAATGCAAATCAACGCGAATAATCCGTTGTAAAGTGGACCGAGCCATGCCCAACTGCTGAGAACGGCGTTTTTGGGATGTTCTTGGGGACCTCTCAACACTGGCTCGTACGGCAGCGATATTCTCGGCCGATCGCCTTGGTCGACTTTTATTTGGCCTCTTCGGATTAGAAAGAGCCTCACCAGTCGAAAATTTTTCGTATAAACGCTTAATGGTGTTCTTAGAAGGCGCACTTCTCACATTTTTATAACCTCACTTTAGTGTGACGAGGGTATATATCATTTGCTACGAAAAAAAGTGTAACACATCGAAGGAGTAATCTGAGACCCTAAGTATGTTCGGCAGATATTCGTTTTGGGTCATTTTAAGTCGAATGAGCAATGTCCGTCCGTCTGTCTGTCTGCCTGTCTGTCTGTCTGCTGGCTGGTGCGCACGATAACTCTCGAAAGGATTAACCGATTGACTTCAAATTTTGTATGTGGTAATATTTTTTTCTATCTCCGGCTAAGTTCGAAGATGGGCCATATTGGTCCACTCCTTCTGGTACCTCCCCCACAAAGGGTTAAAATGTTGTGAAATATTGTTTCTTTAATAACTGCTATTAAACGTATTCGAATCTTCTGAAATTCCACACATAGTATTAGTTTGTTAGTCGCTATCAACTCGAGGAAAATGGGCGAAATTGCCACGCCCCTTTTGGTACCTCCCACACAAATGCACCATTTTGCACTGAAAGTTAAAAGCTTATAACATTAATACCAGTGTTAAGAAATACTTGAAATTTTGTACAGTGTAATGCTTTTATAGTGCCTACAGTCCAGTGAAAAATGGGCGTTATTGCCGCGCCCCTTTTGGTACCTCCCACACAAATGCACCATTTTGCACTGAAAGTTAAAAACTTATAACATTAATACCAGTGTATAAAAATACTTGAAATTTTGTACAGCGTAATGTTTTTATAGTGCCTACAGTCCGTTGAAAAATGGGCGTTATTATCACGCCCCTTTTGGTACCTCTCCCACAAAGGTACCATTTTGCACCAAAAATTAACAGTTTATAACATTAATATCAGTGTTTACAATTACTTGCAGTTTTGTACAGTGTAATGCTTTTATAATGCATATAGTCCAGGGAAAAATGAGCGTTATCACCACGCCCCTTTTTGTACCTCCCATACAAAATGGCCAAATTATACCACAATTTAATATCTCAACGTTAATATACCAGTCCATATAAACTGTCATAATTCGGCACAGTGCAATGTATTTAAAGTATCTACTATTCAGCGAAATATAGGTGTATTTCTTAAAACCCTTCTGGTACCTCCCACAAAAATTTACAGAATAATTTGTGTAATATTCAATATTACATTACTCACAAAGTGAGGGTATACCTTAGTCGGTTTACCCGACTGAAACTTTCTTACTTGTTTAATATTTTAAAAGCACGTTGACTTGACTTCTTCTGTTGAATGTAAATTTCAACTATTTCAGAGCGCTCGCGTGGCGTGTATTGTTCCATGGTAAAAATCTGCTTGGACTGACGCTTCAAACGCGGTATGTCATTAAGCGATCTGACATCTCTGTCAAAAGTTAGTTTATGTGCACTGGTATATTAAAGTTACGAGCTATGTAATTTTGGTATGATTTAGTCATTTTGTGCAGGACTATAGGCACTATAACAGCATTACACTGTACAAAATTTAAATTATTTGTATGCACTGGTATTAAAGTTACAACCTGTTAACTTTTGGTACGAAACGGTCCATTTGTGTGGGAGGTAAAAGGGGCTATATAATAATGCCAATTTTTTACCGGACTATAGGCGCTACAAAAACATTATACTGTAGACAATTTCAAGCATTTTTATGCACTTGTATTAATGTTATAAGCAGTTACATTTTGATGCAAAATGGTCCATTTGTGTGTGAGGTACAAAAAGGGGCATGCCAACTTCACCCATTTTTATCGAGGTAATAGCGACTAATATACTAATATTATGTGTAGAATTTCAGAAGATTCGAATAAGTAGTATAGAAGTTATTAAAGAATCAATATTTCACTAAATTGTAATCCTTTGTGTGAGTGGTACCAGAAGGAGTAGACCAATATGGCCCATCTTCGAACTCATCCGGAGATACATAAAAATATTATTAATAAATATTCGAGAGTTATCGTGCGCACCAGCCTGCAGACAGACAGACGGACGGACGGACATTGCTCATTCGACTTAAAATGACCCAAAACTAATATCCGCCGAACATACTTGGGGTCTTAGACCACTCCTTCGATGTGTTACACTTTTTTCCGTAACAAATGATATATACCCTCGTATCACTAAAGTGAGGGTATAATAAAACTCAACATTTTTAAAATTATTTTAGGTAACTTAATTTTTATGTCATCTATAATTTTAGAATTAAATAAATATCTGGTTAAGTGTCCTATTACAACTGGTTGGCTCCTATACTCGAAGCACACAAATTAAGGACCTATTTTTGTATAACCATATCTATGTATTGGATACAATCTATAAATTTAAGTTTTTTCTTAATTAACAAACAAGAACATTTATATTAAACACTTGAAGCTTGAAATAGGTGTCATGAGGAATAAATATGTTGTCTAAAAATTAATATTATTTTGAGAAGGACATTGAAGGGAACATTGAAAGATATCACCCTACGATCACAATTTGACCGATGCATAACCAGACAAATGATAGGTACCTTAAAATGCCTTTGTCGGAGATAGAGAAAAATATTACCGCATACCAAAATACCACGATGTTAGTCAATGGGGAAGGAAGTTGAAGGAAACTTTTGGTGAGCGCATTATCTCGCGTCGTGGGCCTGTGGCTTGGCCTCAAAAATCGAGCGATTTAACACCGCTGGACTATTTTTTGTGGGGTTACGTGAAGTCGCTTGTCTACGCAGATACGCCCTACACGATTGACGCCTTTGAAGATACTATTCGGCGCGTTATTGCTGACATACAGCCCCAAATGCTGCAAAAAGTGGTCGACATTTGGGCCTCTCGGCTGGAATTTATTCGAGCCTGCCGCGGCGCCAACTTTCCCGAAATCATTTTTAAAACATAATGCAAACCCTTATCTTTATAATAATGCTGAATTTTTTAGCCATAACATTAAATTTTTTGAGTTTTATTTCTCCTTGAAACCCACACGTCTAAAAGAAATACCCTTTTTTTGGATTACTAGAATCAAGTTTAATTTTAAACTGTTACATTTACATTGATGTAATGTACATTGATGATAATACATATATAATATATTTCTATTGCATTCAACATTTAACTAAAATACCTTAAATCTCCAGGGGAATTTAAAATTTCCACAAAAAACACCCGCGCGAATTATTAAATGTTCCCTAAATTTGTTTTAATTGGACTGAGTCCAATTTGACTTGATTATGTTGTTCCGATATATTTAAAACCAACACCATTCACATTCAGTTAATAATGAATTGATGTACGCATATATTAATGATTAGGAAGTGTTAATGGATCTATTCTCATCATCATCATCGTTGTTGTGGTTCATTATGTTAGCATGCAGAGATTTATGCTTCATAGAATACGAGTATCATAATAGTTCACACTAATGGTAATTAAATTAAATGACAAACGATTTCAAAACACTGTGCAATGCCATCAGGCAAAAACATTAGCATGCGTGTGATCTGATCGAATCGGAGCTGATAGGAAATCTATTAAAACATTGCAGCAGCAGCAGTAGCAGAAACAGCAGTGAAAACATTGAACATCGCTCTGTGAAAGAACTTGGCCATTGGCATCTGTATCCGTAGCATATATCTGTAGAATTGCTATCGCTATCGGTATCTAAACTAAATCGGTTTATTTGTTTGTTCTTGTTGTTGGTGTCCGTATGTGTTGTTGGTCTATTATCGAATGAATAAATAATTTTTGTTTTGGAAGCAAAATGGGAAAAGGAGGCGGAGATGGAAAAGAAATTTAAATTTTCTGAATTATTTTCTCTTGGTCGTGTGTATGTGGGTGGTTGTATTCTGGGTCTCCGTCCGTCCGTCTATCTATCTGTTTGTACAGCCATGGTAATAAATATACTACCACAAGTCAATGTTGCTCTAAAAAGTCACCTATGCGCAAAAATGCAACTTTGTTTGTTAATATTTCTTTATTTACCTACAAGATAAATTCCATCGGTTACATTGAACTTTTGAATGATGTCCTTATCTCCTTTTTGGACGATATTTATGAGTCGTCGATTATTTTTCAACAAGATTAAGCCCGAATACATAAAGCTAAAATTGTGACGGACTGGTTTAACACCAAAAATATACCACTGCTGCGATGACCTGCGTTAAGTATAGATCTAAATCCGATCGAAGACGTCCTGGGGAATATGGCAAATCAAATTTATGACAATTGGCGGCAATTCTCCAATCTAGGAGACCTCCGAGCAGCGATAAATAAAACTTGGAGTGGAATACCCACATCACTGCTTACAAACTTAATTTATTGCATATCATAATGACTTAAAGAAGTAATTATGGTGTCTGGCGCTAATACTCATTATAAGACAAATTATGTTTTCTAAAAAAATGTATTGTTTCAAAATTGTTTAGTCTAAATTAATTTGGAAGTATATATTTTACCAATGAAGTACTTTTTATTTTTCTTTTAAAATTCGGATACTTTTAATAAATTGAAATGTCAACACATGTTTTGGTTAACAAATCATTTAAGAACAATCTTCCAATAAAAAGTTTTTCCAAAATATAAAAACACAATTGCATCGTCCTTTTTTTATGTGGAAGTATAATTATTACCATGGGTGTATATAAATATAGTAGACATTTATTAGTAGTGACATGCAGAACATACAATTTTGCATTTCGTTGCTTAAGATTAAATCTTTTGAGTTTAGCAATTTTTCTAGATTGCATATGCTTATCCACCAGAAGCATAGCTATGTTAGTTCTACATATAAAGGCAAAGAAAATAGATTAGAATGCATAGTAAATTAAAGCCTTTCTAGACATGTCAATGCCACTTTTCTTCCTAGATATAAAACTGAAAATTATAATTTTCCTACTTGCCATATTTTATTTTATGCCGCCAGATCATTGACAAGCATTCTTTAAGAGACCTTCTTCACTCGTCACAGGGCAATATTATACATATCTATAAGTAGTGATCATTAACACCACAGCCAGGGTTACAACCACTTGAAAACAAGATGATCCCCAACGCCACCGCTGAGAAATAATTACGTTCCGCTTTAAGTGCAATACAACATTTTATTGTTACGATCCTTTTGGGAATTAAATCCCCAATTAAATTTTAAAATTTTATCTGGAGTATTTTTCCAGATATTTGAAGAAATTACTTTGTTCTCATATTAATATTTTGTATTTCTTTGAAGTTTTCATTCACATTTAATACTCTCAGTAATACCCCACACAAAGACATTTTCACGGTAGGAATTTTGTTGTAGTCATAATTGGTAGTAAAATTAAATATTGACATACATAGTTCACTATGGGGTGTGTGTGATTCAATTTTGGGAATTATTTACATTGGGACAGTTCATGTTTTCTTGTAATCGGCTACGGTTTTAATAGATGGGTTCTGCAAATGGTAAGATGTGAAGATCAGGATGATATGTACCAATTATTATTCGCACGAAATCAATATCGTAGAAAATTTTGATAAAATATAAATTGTTTTTAAAAATAAGTACAGAGATAATCTTTGGGATTAATACCCAGAAAGGAAGACATCGGGAATTCATATTCAACTGGGCCAAAAAGGACACACTTTCTTCATGAAAATGCTTTGATGCTAACTTTATTTTGGGTTATATAGGAGATTCAACACTTGTTTGCTCAACATTTATATTTTAAAGAAAAAAAATAAGTTTTTATGCGATGGATTTGTATGTTAAAATTTGCAAGTCATATTTGGAGGATCCAAAACAAAATCATAGATGTATTGAATTTAAAATTATTTCTTAGGGAATTTTTTTAGCGTAAATAAACGTACTCATAATTTTTCCATTTCGAGGTTCCCTACTTTTTTAAAGAAAAAAAAACACAGAAAATTCAAATTGAATGGGAATGTTTATTATCATTTGAAAGAACATTTTTTGGCATTTATTTTTTGAAGATTATGTCTATCAAATGTTGGCCGCGGCTACGTCTCAGATGGTCCATCCGTTGAGTCCAATTTTCGATGACTCGTTCGAGCATTTCGACTGGTAACTGGTAACTGGCGAATGACACGCGTGATGTTTTGCTCCAAGGCCTGAATCGAAGCGGGTTTGTCAGCATAAACTTTAGACTTTACATATCCCCACAGGAAAAAGTCTAACGGTGTGATATCACACGATCTTGGTGGCCAATCGACCGGCCCAAAACTTGAAATTATCTGCTCACCGAAGTGTTGAAGTGTGCAAAGTGGCGCCGTCTTGTTGAATCCAAATAGTCGGTTGAATCCAAATAGCTGAGCACGATAACAGTCGCCATTGACGGTTACGTTCTCACCGGCATCATTTTTAAACAAATATGGACCGATGATTCCGGTACGTCGGATCGGGAATCGGTCAATGCCAAAAAGATATCTCTTAACGAGAGCTAAAATATTGCTCATGGGTGTCAAGGTCGATGGTAGACTGGAACGTGTTTTTTTTTATTTTAAAAAATATGGACTTAGCGCAATTGGCGAACGATTATTTTGATAGTAAAACTGAATAATTTGTAAACGTTGTTCAGGCGTAAGTCTTTCCATGATGAAATGCCAAACAATACTTAACAAAAATAACATGACAGCATGACACGA
Source organism: Eudasyphora cyanicolor (assembly GCA_963930755.1). Lineage (NCBI taxonomy): Eukaryota > Metazoa > Arthropoda > Insecta > Diptera > Muscidae > Eudasyphora > Eudasyphora cyanicolor. The sequence continues at coordinate 342,497,772 of OZ005734.1, read as the reverse complement.
CTCACACGTGATCTGTCAAAAAAAGGCCATTGAAAAAATTATCTCTACTTATATCACCCTTTAGAATCAATATATCACTAAATGTTAACTAAAACTGGAGGTACTAGAAGGAGTGAACCAATATGACCAATCGTCGAATTTAGCCTGAGATGGAGACAAGTATTACCACATACCAAACTTGAAGTCAATCCGTTACTACTTTCGAGAATTATCGTGGGCTCTAGCCAGCCAGACAGACGGACGGACATTCCTCAAAAAAAAACAACGCGGTTGCTTCGACTGCTGTATATTCGTTACTTTTGATTCAGCTCAAATTTTTAGACAATATCCTTACAAGTTTCTCTATTAAAAAAAATAATTAAAATAAAATGCAAAAACAAAGTTTATAAACTTTAGAGCAGTCTTAAGAGAATCGATGCAGGGGTATTTTTTGTGCAGACCTTGTCCTCTAAAACTGTCCACAATTTTGAATACAGTGGGTTTATTTCAGGACTGCCAGAGAGCCATTCATCAGAATGGCTCTCAGCTGACACATTGTTTTAAAGCCATGCCTGGGCCATTTTAGCCATATGTGTCGGCGCAGAATCATACCAGAAAGTCCGTGTCTGGTTTTGGAATAGGGAATGGTTAAGTCGTTTCCAAAAAGGTTTCTTGGTAATTTTTGGCCAATTTTTTGACCCCTTGTTCCAGTCAGTGAGGGACACCCCATCAAACCATGATTGAAGCTGTATGAAGGACCTTTTCGACCCTTGGAATCACTTGAGATGCTTCCTTAGACGACCGTGCATACTCCATATCATTTCGTTTGTTAAGTTTTTCTTGCGGGGTAAAATTGGTTCCATTTGTGAAGAAGACTTTTTTATGCAAGTTATCAGCGTGCTTCACCAAAAGACGTTTGCATTTTTATACCCTCACTTTAGTGTGACGAGGGTATATATCATTTGCTACGGAAAAAAGTGTAACACATCGAAGGAGTGATCTAAGACCCTAAGTATGTTCGGAGGAAATCCGTTCTGGGTCATTTTAAGTCGAATGAGCAATGTCCGTCCGTCTGTCTGTCTGTCTGTCCGTCTGTCTGTCTGTCTGTCTGTCTGTCTGTCTGTCTGTCTGTCTGTCTGTCTGTCTGTGTGTCTGCTGGCTGGTGCGCACGATAACTCTCGAAAGGAGTAACCGATTGACTTCAAATTTGGTATGTGGTAATATTTTTTTCTATCTCCGGCTAAGTTCGAAGATGGGCCATATTGGTCCACTCCTTCTAGTACCTCCCCCACAAAGGGTTAAAATGTTGTGAAATATTGATTCTTTAATAACTACTATACTACTTATTCGAATCTTCTGAAATTCCACACATAGTATTAGTTTATTAGTCGCTATTAACTCGAGAAAAATGGGAGAAGTTGCCACGTCCCTTTAGGTACCTCCCACACAAATGCACCGTTTTTCACCAAAAATTAACAGCTTATAACATTAATAACGGTCTATAAAAATACTTGAAATTTTGCACAGTGTTATTCTTTTGTATTGCCTACAGTCCAGAGAAAAATGGGCGTTGTTGCCACGCCCCTTTTGGTACCTCCCACACAAAGGTACCATTTTGCACCAAAAGTTAACAGCTTATAACATTAATACAAGTGTATAATAATACTTGAAATTTTGTACAGTGTAATGTTTTTATAGTGTCTATAGTCCTGTGAAAAATGGGCGTTATCGCCACGCCACTTTTTGTACCTCCCACACTAAATTGCCAAATCATACCACAATTTAATATCTCGTAACGTTTATACCAGTGCACATAAACGCTTATAATTCGGCGCAGTGCAATGAATTTAAAGTATCTACTGTTCAGCGAAAAATATGTGTATTTGTTAAACCCCTTCTGGTAGCTCCCACACAAATTGAAAGAATAATTCGTGTAATATTCAATATTACATTACTCACAAAGTGAGGGTATGCCTTAGTCGGTTTACCCGACTGAAACTTTCTTACTTGTTCTTTCCTATTTTTTTATAAAGCTGACGTCAACAAATGTCTATTGCGGCCTTTGAAAGCCCCAAGTCTTTTGTGGTAATTCGACTCATGAACATTTGCGTAATATTCATCTCACGGGCCACGATTTTCTGTTTTGGGAGCGGAATTCGCAGAACGCTTGATTTGATGACACTTCGAGGGCGTCCCGACCGGGGACGGTCTTTGACATCACCAGACTCCTCAAACAGTTTAATGCAGCGGTAGATAAATATGAGACTAATCCCAAGCGGTCACAGCGTTCTAAAAATGTTGGTTTTTCATTCCATATTTAAAAGGCGCTGTAACAGCGATACGGTTCTGATTATCTGACCACTCCATGGTGAAAACTGAAGGAATTTTGAATTCCCGTTACAAACAAACGCTACAGAGGTAAGGTTTCATAATCCACGTGGTAAGGGTAGGTTATATTCAATTCCACTATTGTAATGGGTGTGTTCAATTTTGTAACAGTATTTATGTCCCTACTAAGTATACGAACAACGGCAATTGTGTGTCCATGCAAACGGATCCAACTTAATATGCATATGGCAAAATTAAGAAAAAAGTGAAAGTGTTGTGCCGATTCCAATATTGGTTCAATAAAGAGTACCCTTAATCTGGTCCTCTGACATCAGAAAGGCATATTTAGACATCTTAAAATTCACAATTTAAAAGATAGACGTTGAAGTTATATACTAAACGCTGAATCGCTTTTCAATTTGCAGAGTCATAAACTTCTTAAAATCCAACTAATTTGGTACTCAACTTGGGTAGAACTGTAATTCTACTGCATTCTGGTAGGATACTGTGTGACCCCCTCTAATGTGTGTATTTGTGAATGCAAGCATTTTTTTTTGCAGCCTGTCAGCGATTTTATTGACAGTAGTTAAACGTTTATTTGTGGCAGTTGTTTTGGCATTATTTTGTTCAGTTTAGTACTGATCCGAATTCCCCTGTATTTATTGGGGGTATTCATTTGTAAACATTGCTCTTTTTGGGGTTTTTGTTTCAACGCTTCAAGATGTGTGTGTGTGCACTCGTGTATATGATATCTGAGTGGTTTTTCAGTCAATTGTTTGAATGTGTATGTGTGTGCGGTTGAGGGGAGTCCAGGCGGGCATGTGTTTTTGCGGGGGTATTATTTTTATTATAGTTCTGTGCATTGTATAGTGTTGTAGGATAGCTGATGATGATGATGAAGAAGAATATCTTGAGTTACAAATATGGTGCTAATTGAAATATCAACACAAAAACAAATCGTGGCAACAACACAATGAATGACTCTGCCAATGAATGGAGAAGATGAGCAAGATTGTGTGTATGTGTGTCCGACTGACTGTGCTGTGTACACAGCCAAAAACAATAGTGCCAACAAAAATAAACAAACAACAATGTACGACGAGTACGAGTGCGAATTCAACAAATGCGATGAGAGTGTGAGGCTGTGTACGAGTATCTGTATAGCCGACCGAGTCTCAGTGCGTGTGTTTAATGTCATGACACTATCGGTTACGTACGTACGAGTATGTAACCTGACAACAATTTTGTTGTGAATAGCAGCACTTTGTTGTCCTTGGCTCAAGGGGAGGAGGATACTTAAGTTCGTATTGAAAAGTAATTCAATTGTTGTTTAAAATAACACTGAAGGTCTTGTGATTTTTTTTTGTTTTTGTCCAAAAGGAGGTTTTGTTTATTTTAAGATGCATATTTATGTAACTGCGCAACAGTTTACGAAAAATCCTATTGATTGTTTATCTTTAGTAAATTATTTAAATAGAATAAATTACACTAATTACCAACACGTGGAAAAGGCTCTCGCCATTTACTATATGTAACAAAATGACTTAACTTTTGTAACGCAGTTCCCTAAACAAAAACAAGTAAATACGGATTAAAGTTCGGCCACTTGAATATCCTACAAATTATCAATCGTACAAGAATGAAATGTGGAACATAAACTTGTGAAATTATTTTAAAGAAACTTCAACAAAAAGGGGACTGCTCGGATTTGTGGGAGTGGCAAAAGTAGACTTAACATTATTCAAAAAGTTAATGTATTGTAAACTATTTATTAACGAAAGAAATTTGGATTGTAAATTGTCGGAGTCGATAACAGAAATTTCGTCAAAAGTGGTCGGGTTAGACTATGTGGGCGTGGTAATATTGGAATATTGTATATCTCGGAAACTGTAGAGGAACGAAATTTACTTTATAAGTTATTGGAGACAATATTTGTATTTTTTCAAATATGGGCGTGATCTGATCCCTGGGCGTGGAATTGATCAATGCATTTCATCATGTATAGACTTAAACGAGAAAATACTTACAAATTGTTATTTTTATCAAAATAATGGTTCTGTTCGTCAAACTTCAGCGATGAAGCTCATTTTTGGTTGAATGGGTACGTAAATAGCAAAATTGTCGCATTTGGAGTAAAGATAATGCACAAGCTTTTATCCGAACACCGTTACATCCACAGAAAATTGGTGCGCTTTATGGGCGTGCGGTCCACATATATTCAACTCAAGCTACAATTGATTTTCTCAAAGAAACTTTTGATGAACGAATAATTGCACATAATGGTCCTGTTAATTGGCCACACATATCGTGTGATTAAATCCCATTGAATTATTTTCTTTGGCGGTCGGTGCCAATACGATTACTTGACGTGATTTTTTCGTGTTGAAATAACAGAAGTGAGGTAATAATTCTTATTCGTTTGGAACAAGCTATGCCTCTTAGAGCTGGATGTTTGACCGAATAATCACAGTTAAACCTCGCGGAATGATCGGAGTAACACCCGCGAAATAGCTATGTGAAGAACTGAGCTGTCAAGTAATTGTATTTGCTTCACCGTTTTTAAAAACTTTGTAATGTATAATACACAATATGTAGTGGCAGGGATAGTCTTAAGACCGCTGAGCCTCTGTAAGAGTTAGAAAGCAAAAATATTACATAACCATAGACCAGAGTGTTGTATAAACAATAGAATTTTTTTCAGAAGCATCTCATAAGATCAAAAGCTAAAACTTTGTATGAAGTATGAAGTACTATACACGACAAATATAACAGCTACAAATTATTTTGAATTCGCTGACTGTGGTCAGTGTAGTAGCACCGTAATTTTTTCATTATTTCAGTGATTTTAATAGTTATTTAAGAGGTAATAATCTAAAACTTTAAATGCACTTACATAACTCAAAGGGCATGCGAAAATAACTATTCAATGTCCAGGCTGAGGTCAAACTGCAGTGACCAAAGCAATTGTCGCACTTTCATTGGTACAAACTGATGTGCATGCATACAGATCTCCAACGGATGTGATTTTACGCCAAGTGATTTTTGACCACTTGACCGCTGAGTCTCCTGTAAGAGCTAGAAATCTGGAACTTTGTATGGGAATAGACTCGAGTGTTTTATATAACCCGGATTTGTCACACAATGGGATTTTGGCCAGTCGTCAGTACTCGTGCTACCAAAACGTAAGTGTTATTTTTATCGTCTTATAAGAAACAAAGGTAAATCTATGTAATTATGTAGTACTATACAACGAAAATTAACCCTCTTGACTACTGAGACCTACTATTAGAATTAGTATTGTTACGAATGTGACTTGATATTATTAATTGATATTTGTTACGAAACGAAAAAGAGGTCTTGGTAACATTGGACGGCGTTCTCGCGATTCCGAAATGTCGCAGAAAGTCGCATGGAAGAGGTACGTGCAATTGATCGAGAATCAGCGCAAATCAGAATGAATCAATGCCAGACGCGACAACCAGAAGCCATTACCGAAGCTTACAATGAGCAACAACGATTGAGAAGACAAGTTAGTGCTCGACAAATTGATGAAGCAAGATTAGTCAGTGCGATTTTTGAAAGACAACGTTGGCAACAACAAATTATTCAAGTTGACATTGAACGCGCCTCCTTTCGATCCGAACATATCAGACCAAACAAATTAAGTAATCCTGTAATAGGATAAAACCGCAAGAAGTTTTTTCTATAGAACTGATGAGAATAGGAAATTGTCAAATACCGGTAGATACTTTTAGTGGATTAATATAGATTCCACCCGCCATTTGCCGATTCACTCCAACAAAATATGAACCCATTACAAATGTGTATCTGAATATAAGTCAAAATTATCGTAACAACCATTGTTTAAGCGCACACTAAAAAAATGTTAAAGATGGCGGCAATGATTTCGAGCCAATGAAAAGTTTGATTTAAAGTTAGTATATTCCCTAATTAAAATAAAAATAATTTACTTAATATTAGGAAACTCGGCTAAATTTTTTTATTTAATTGTCTTAATATTAAGTCTGGAATGTTCTTACTTTAAAGATTCATTGGCTCGAAATCATTGCCACTGTCTTTAGAGTTAGTAATATTTTTTTCTGTGCGCGCGCAATTTTAGCAGCAAAACTGATGATGTTATCTAATTGGACGACTCAAAATTAACTTCCGGTAGAATTGCATTCATAAAAATTGATCGATCATGTTAAAATCGAAGACGATGTCGTCAATTATCCCGTTAAATGCCTAAACTCTTTGGATTTGACTGTCATGCCGCCCTGATTGTGACGAAGCTAATGAACAATGTGATGGTGGCAAGGTTTTTGCAAGGGCTATTCAAGAGGATAAATATCAAATTCCGTTGACTTTAACCGTTTTACAATTCAATGTCAGAAGCGATGACCATAAACAAGTCACAAGGCCAATCGCTGTATACCTTTCACCAGCTGTATGTGGCGTGTTCCCCAGCTGGGAAATCATATTCAGTCTTCATTTACGTTCCTGAGCATAAAACAAAAAATGTTATGTAAGTATCTGACAGCATTAAATTGAATACAATAATTGATTATTACTTTTTTACATTTCATTACAACTTATATTATTCTTTGAAATTAATACTTGATTTTATTATATTTTCAGGAAATATTGGACGGTACGAAGTCTGCCGTATAAGCTTTCTTATAAATATAAGATAACAATAGCTAATTTTTGATCAAATAAAATCCTGCTGGAATCGTAAATTGCCAAAATGAATGCAGCCAAAATATATATTTTGGGCAAAACGAAGTTTGCCGGGTCAGCTTGTACAGAATAAGAAAACATTTATATGTTAGCTACAGAAGTTTGGGGGAAGTTATATTCGAATGAATCCGTCAATTTGTAAGGGAGGTACGAGACGGGAATTGACAAATACACCTACAGGGTATTCCAACAAGAGGTGTTATTTGTGGCTCGGAAAACCCAAGAGTTATTGTTGAGAAGCCTCTCCATCCTCAACGTGTGACTGTTTGGTGCGCTTTATGGTCCGGCGTGGTTGGATCAACAGTTACGGTGAATTGATTGCGCTATCGAGATATGATTAATGATTTTTATGGTCGGAGTTGGATGGTATTGATCTGGACAACGTTTACTTTCAACAATACGGCGCTACGTGCCACACAAGCAACGAAACCATTGCTCTGTTACGGGAAAAGTTTCCGGACCGTGTTATCTCTCGAAGAGGTGATCACAATTGGCCACCGAGATCTTGTGATTTAACACCTTGCGGCTTCTTCCTTTGGGGCCACGTGAAAGATAAGGTCTACGCCAACGTCGGCCGAGCGTCGATTCAAGACCTCAAAGATAGAATTCGTGAGGCTATCGAGGACATAGGGCAGCCACTTAGCGATTTGGTTATGGAAAATTTCATGAAAAGGATATGGTCCTGTAAGCGTGGTCGTGGTGGCCATTTGGCTGATGTTGTTTTTCAATATTAACGGCATACCTTCCTCTTTATTTATGAAATAAGCATCCGAGCATTTATCTCAAAAAATTGCATTTTTTTTTGAATACCAAAATAACACTTCTTGTTGGAAAACCCTTCATAATAAATTGTTGGCATATACAAGAATAATATTCAAATATTTTTTAAAAATTCATTATTTCGCATTTTGACTGGAAAAGTTATAATGAATTTAATCTGACAAAGAATGAGCACATTTATTTCATCGTTCTAGCATATCCCGCTACCAAAACCTACCAAGTTCCATAGCACATTTCTCACAAACTAAGGGTATACTTTAGTAAGTTTTTCTCGCCTGAAATTGTCTTACTTGTTTATTATTAAAACAATATTTGGCATTGTCTATTGTAATAAATTTTTTAACACATCGATAGTGATAAATTTCCCCATTCTATGAAGGAAAGCTATTGTAGTTGTTGTTTTTTTAGAAAGTAATTTAATGAGACCCATTTCTCTTGTCAGTGAACACTTAGGCATAATTTTGGAAACTCCCATATTCCCAGTATATTGAATGCTCTTGCTCACAACAAACCTTTGATTTGTTTGCCTTTTAATATACATACGAAGATACGCACAACAATCATAATTCTTTTTCTCCATCGAAGTCCATTAATTTTAATAATATTTGTTGGAAATGGAATCTCGTCAAGAAAAAAAAACAGTTCGAGTTAATTATCGTCTTCATGAAAACCCATTTGACTTATATCGGTGCGAACGATGTACGAAGAGCACAGGTACATTTATGTACGTACGCATCACTGTGGCATCTGTGTATGCGTAAGTACATCTCTATACTCTATGTGGAGTGAGTGTACGAGTGAGTATATAACGTATTTTATTTTTACAAGTATTATAAACGCACAAAACAGTGCGTTCATTAAAAGGCCTTGAGTTGGTGCGTGTGTATTATGAGAGCTCTTTTGCCTTCGTTCATGTTAAGCGTGATTGATCACTTGGTGAGAAGTTTAAAACTATGAAAACACAAAACCCGGTCGAATCATCGAAACTCGGTTTGCAATGTTGTTTGTGGCCTGGCCTGGCCTGGCCGGGGCCACCCCGACGCTGCCGCCACCGCCGTCGGCGTATGGCTTGTAGGTTTTGTAGGCAATCTACTACTCTACTACTACTCATAGCCCATAGTCAGTCGGCCGACCAACGACCGACTTATTTTTTGCTGTTGTACACATTTCGATTTCCCTTTTATTACTTCGTTTTACTTTACACGTTTCGTTCCGATTCGAGTTATTAAGGTTTTTTTTCTGTCGCTTTGAGGTTATTTCTGCAGTTGCCTTGCGATCGGTCGGTTGGTCGGTAGGTCTAGTCTCTCTGCCTTCCGTTAAGCTTGAGTAATTCCCAGCTTTCTTCTTCGTTTTTCATCGACGCGGCGGATAATGAAGGCGCGCTTTTTTGTTTGAGTGGTGTAAGACTGTGAAATAGTTTTGAACTTTATTTCATAATCGCCAACGCCACACATTTCATTCTCAGATGCGTTACGACCGCGTCTTTGTTTTTGTTTTTGTTGTTGCTGTTGTTTTTTGTATTTTACTTTCATTTGAAAAACTATGTTTTGACTATTTCCCGTTACGCAGAGTTTGGAGTTAATTGCACCTAAGACATATTTAAACCTTAATTACCAACTCAGAAATGTACGTTTGTATATCATCGTCAATATATAATTATAGATATGCGCTTTTAACGGCCACACAAACAAATATTCACACAACCTTTGGGTACAATTTTCGATATTTTATTTAAAAAAAAAATGAGAATACAAATCTGTTGAAATGATCCAATTTGCAAAATTTTTAATCTCTAATAATATTGATAATAGGCATGTTTTCGTTACAAGCTAGCAATTTTAGTTTAGCACTTTGCAACGAAAACAACTGACTTCCACTTAATATCACTAACTGGCACATAAGCAATAAGTGGCGGATTTTCACTATCTGGTAGCAATGGTGTCATGAGTTGCGAAGAAAGAACAGTGCGAAACAGACAAAAAATTCGTGAAAAGTATTTATAAAACATATATTTACTATTCTATGTTCAATTGTTTACACTCTTTTTGCAAATATTAATAATTTCCCATTTTTGTTCCTCTTCTTCCCGTTAATTCACAGTAATTGATAACAATCTCTCAAAAAAATGGGATGCCATATTGCTAAATATAGGGTGCCCAATCTGGCAACATCATACTCGATTAAGACAGGAACACAAGCACCAAACTTCATCGGGAACTAATAGTGTTTAAAAGTGCTTAGCTCCCCATACAAATTAAGCACTTATGGTGTAACGAAAACACGCCTAATGTGTTGATAATGTAGCATTTTCGTGTAGTGGCAATCACGCTGTAAGCTGTTAACTTTTTGTACAAATGGAGGCTCTTAATAGCGTCCAATTTTCACTGGACTGTGTGCACTATAAAGCAGTACACTGTACAAAATTTCAAGTATTTGTATCGGGAACGTAAATAAGAGCGCTACAAAAGTTTTTTTTTAAATAAAACAAAAACGGTTTTGGATATCAATGAAATTCTTTATTCCTGTGAAAGTACGTTCGATGCCATTATGTATGGAACTCGATTTCTTTTGCATGGCCACCACGGGCACGCTTGCAGAAGTCCAGACGCTGAACCCAATTTTCGACGGTTTTCAAGCATAAATCGGCCGATACTGCTGCAATTTCACGTTCGATATTCGTACGAAGTTCATCAATCGTCGCTGGCTTGTTGGCATAGACCATAGACTTGACGTAGCTTCACAGGAAATAGTCTAACGGCGTCAAATCGCACGACCGATGCGGCCAATCGACTGGACCATTTCGTGAGATAACACGTTCTCCAAACTTGGTTTCCAATAAATTGATTGTGGCATTCGCTGTGTGGCTTGTGGCGCCGTCCTGTTGGAACCACATGTCCTCCAAGTCCATATCATCCAATTGGTGGCAAAAATATTCGGTTATCATTGAACGGTAGCGATTCCCATTCACAGTAACGTGCCGGTCTTGATCATCACGGAAGAAGTATGGCCCAATGACGCCGCCGGCCCATAAACCGCACCAAACCGTATTTTTTTCGGGATGCAATGATGACTCATGGAGTACGTGTGGATTGCTGTCTGACCAATAACGCATATTTTGTTTATTGACGAAGCCATTCAGCCGGAAATGAGCCTCAGCGCTGAAGATGATTTTTCGCGCTCTTAACGTTGAGGCCACTGACTCCGAATTTCGGTAGTAAATTTTAATAATTTCGACTCGTTTTTGGCTCGTATATCTTTCCATCATGAAATGGCAAACCTTACTGAAGAGAAATGTCAAAAGAGCGGCAAAAATATGGCGTCATTTGCTGTCCCTGCCGGTCTACTTTTGTAGCGTCCCTGTTGAAAAACCCTTTATGTATTGGTATTCAGTTAGAAGCTATTAACTTTTGGTGCCAAATGGTCTATTTGTGTGGGGGGCAGGGTATGAAGCCGACGCGGCGCAAATTGGCGGCGCGCCACAGCCGGCCATTTATTTCCAGCCGGCGCCGCCGCCGTTTTTAGCGGCTCACATCGGCTGAAACTCAGCCGCCGAACATTATTTAGTGAGTTAAATCGATTTATGTTATGCAACCATGAAAATTAAGAAAGTGACTACTAAGTAATACAATAGGGTCAGAAATTTTAATAAAGTTAATTTTTGCATAAAATGTATAAAAAGTTTCTAAATTAATCTCGCTATCATTTATTTAAAGAAATGCGTGTTTTGGTTTATACGGAAAATACAATAGCTCTTGAGCGGCCGAACCAATTTTTACAAAGTCTACGTCGTTCTAGAGAGAAAACAACAGGCGGTATGTCATTCACAATAAATTCTCCTTCACAACAAAGACTAATAAGTAGACATTTATTGAACTGATTTTCGACATTAAATCAAAACTTCCTTAACTTTTCGAAATTTTTTGTGTTCATTTTAGGTTTTGTCATCTAATTGTAAATATCTTAAAGCGCCATTTTTGCCTGAGATTGACATTCGTGCGCCATTGTTTGTTGGAACTTTATCGGCTCAGCCGATTGTTGAAATTTGATTGGCTAAGCTGATCAGCCGCCGCCGCCGATCGGTATTTTTCAATGCGCCGCCGCCGCCGATAATTTTGGTCGGCTTCATTGTCTGGTGGGGGGTACCAAAAGGGGCGTGGCAACTTCGCCCATTTTTAAAGGGGATACCTACTAATAAAATATTACTAAGTATGGAATTGCGGAAGATTCTTACAAGTAGTATAGATGTTATTAAAGAATCAATATTTCACTAAATTTGGACACATTATGTGGGAGGTACTCAAGTAGTGGACCAACATGGAAGATCTTTGATCTTATCCTGATAGTATACCAAATATATTAACATTAATCTGAAATCAGTCGGTTACCACATTTGAGCGCTATCGTGTACACCAGCTATACGGACGAACGGGCGGACATTGCTCAAATGACTTAAAATGGCCCAAAACGGATTTTCGACAAACATCGTTAGGGTCTTAGGTCACTTCTACGATGTGTTAGGCTTTTGGAACGTAGGATATGATATGTACCCTCGTTCACAATAGGGTAGGTAACATTTTATTTTGTAAAATTCTTTTACTGGGTAATTCAAAGCAAATGAATCAAAAAAACACACATTTTAAAAATACCCCTTTTGATTTAACTGAAGTTTGGCACAATTATTATATAGCGTGATCCATTTCGAGGTTCCCTACTTTTTTAAAGAAAAAGCACAGAAAATTCAAATTGAGGCTGCAAGGCCTGAATCGAAGCGGGTTTGTCCGCATAAACTTTAGACTTTACGTATCCCCACAGGAAAAAGTCTAACGGTGTGATAACACACGATCTTGGTGGCCAATCGACCGGCCCAAAACGTGAAATTATCTGCTCAGTGTTCTCTCATTAAATCTATTGATTGATGCGATGTGTGGGAAGTCGCCGAGATCACGAGCTTCAATTTCAGGCATCAAACAGTCGGTTACCATGGCACGATAATGGTCGCCATTGACGGTTACGTTCTCACCGGCATCATTTTTGAAGAAAGATTCCGGTACGTCGGATCGGGGATCGGTCAATGGCAAAAAAAATTGCTCATAGGTGTTAAGGTCGTGGGTCGACTGGAAAGTGTTTTTTTTTTTGGATTTAAAAAAAATGGACTTAGCGCAATTGGCGAACGATTATTTTGATAATAAAACTGAATAATTTGTAAACGTTGTTCAGGCGTAAGTCTTTCCATGATGAAATGCCAAACAATACTTAACAAAAATAATATGACAGCATGACACGACTCACACGTGATCTGTCAAAAAAAAGGCTATTGAAAAAAGTATCTCTACTTAGATCACCCTATACAAATCTGCACATATTTTATGGCGTTTTTAGTTTTTCAAAATTCACTGTAGATTTTGTGGTACACAGCTCAAAGGTACGTATCTCAAGGATTCTTCTCCACATTACTATTTGTTAAATTAGCCATATCTTCTTGACCGCTTTACGTATTTTGAAGATATTAATATCAATGAAAAGCTCTGCTACCCCTCTTCAATGTTGCGGTATGAAATATTTATCTCCTTTTGCCGAAAGTAGCAAAAGGAGATAAATTTTGATTATGAACTGACTGTGAAAACATCAAAATGAACCATGATTCGTCTGCTGGACTAGTGTAACTTCAAAATGGATTGACCGATTGATGTTATTTTTACACATTATATCTATAGTATCAACGTGAGTCTGCCTAACATTATATGGATCCGATAGGTGGGGCAGTAGTCAAGGTATTATCAAATTGATCATTTATGGACAAAAAAAATTAGATGGAAAAAAATCAAATTTTTTGGAACATTTTATTTTTTTTTTTACTTAAAACCTCTGAAAAGCATCAAAAAAATAATTATCATATATATATTATTTTATCGTAAAGTCAGAATAAAATCAGACCATTATAAAATCAGAACATTTTTTCGAGAAAATGTTGATGGTTTCCTATCTTAAGAACATCGAAAAATTCACAATTATTATATTTATTATTTTATCGTAAAGTCTGATCGGTCATTAAATTTTTTTGGTTTTTTCGTAGCATTAAAAACTAGGGATGTAACGAAAGTGACTTTAGCGAAAGCGAATATTGAAATATATTTCTTGCGAATGCGAAAGCGAATGCGAATAATAGTTTGACCCTTTGGTACCAACAAATTTAAAGAACTTAATCGATACTTTCCAGGATATTCAAGTATTGTGAATGTTTTCCATAGTATTATCTCCTGTTACCACAAGGAGAAACATATTTCTTCAACTGATTTGAAGAGAAGTGGCAGAGGTTTTCATTGGTATTAATATCATCAAATTGTGTGAAGGGAATAAGGAGATTTAACACTTTAAGAAACGAAAGCGAATACTGAAATATATTTTTGCGAAAGCGAATGTTAAAATGAACGTATATTCGTTACATCCCTGTTAAAAACGATTGTACATTTTTCGATGCTTTAAAAGGGTTTAAAAATAAAAATATTAAAATTTTCTCAAAAACAGTAATTTTTCGCAATATATCTTGTAAGATAGATAACTTTGAAACCGCTTATGAAATGAAAAATAATATTACAAGAAGATGAAGGCTACTTATTGGATTCTTTAAATCTTTTCTGAATCAGTTAGGCTAAATAGTTCTCGAGTTATGTTAAGATATTTGTTTTAAACCCTATTTTTGTAGATTTTCATCTGTATGTTGATATACAAACAGATCCCATCCCACTAATAGACCACAAAGGATTTAAAGAAAATAACCTAAACTTCCATTAGACAAAAAAACAGCAAAAATAAAAATGTGGGTTTTTACAAAAATGTGAAAAAAAATTAAATTTCGCAAAAAAAAAATAAAAACAAATAAGAAAGTTTTAGTCGGGTAAACCGACTAAGGTATACCCTCACCTTGTGCGTAATGTAATATTAAATATTCCACGAATTATTCTGTCAGTTTGTGTGGGAGGTAGCCGAACGGCTTTAACAAATACACCTATTTTTCGCTGAACAGTAGATACTTTAAATACATTGCAATGTGCCGAATTATAAGCGTTTATGTGCACTGATATATTAACTTTGTGAGATATTAAATTGTGGTATTATTTGCCATTTTGTGTGCAAAAAAAATGCTAAATAATTTTTATTTAAATAAAATTCCACCCAATTAGGACAGGTTGTTGTCTCTGCTAAAATTTACTATATTATTAGGCTCTGACTTCACCCATTTTAATTTTCTTTATATTTTTTGAAGAAAAAGCTAATGATCTAATGTGCAATATTTTCTTGACAATAAATTATTTTTAACAATGGTTTGTTTGACTGCGATTTTTTACAAGTTACATGACATTAAATCTGTTTGATATCATTTGTTAACATATTCACTACAGAGTATCTATTTAAAAAATTGCAAATCGAGGCTCCAGTTAAACACTAAAACCGTTTTTATTCGTAAAACACGAAATTAATGCAGAATGAAATTCAAAGAAATTCATGCAAGTGATGGTAGTGACTGAGGAAGTTTGCGGAGGAGGAGGAGAATCACTTCCGTTGTGGCGGGCAGATATTGCAACATAGACATCAAATCAAATTCAATGCCATGGCAGAAGAAGAATACGACGGCGGCGACGGCGGCGACGACAACGACCAACCAACCATCCGCAAATGTAAATTCAAAACCTCACAACGAAGATTTTTAAGTATCCAAAGGAAACAGAAAAAAACGAAAGAAATAAATGTTTATTTCATGATACTTTCGCGGGTGTTTGTAGTGTCTGTCTCTCCCTAAAAGAATCCCCAAAATTATACGAGTATATGAACACCGTAGTAGACTAGCTAGCTGCTTTGGATCTTTTTTATCGAAAACTTTACATTCAAGAAGTGTTTCGTTTGCACCTCTTTCCTTTGGGAAATGAACGTTTTAGCGCTCAGTCGAAAGGCCAAAACTGTGTCTTTTTCTCCCCCAAAAAACAAGTCAAGTTCAGTCAAATCGAGTCGAGTAAATACTCCACTATCTAGAGTGATGTACATTTTAAACAGTGAGGGCGACTTCCCGACTAACTGACTGACTGACTCCCTTGCGAAATGTTTGGCTCGTTAACTGAGTGACTGACTGACTGAGACATATATTTTCATTTGTAAGCGAAATCGCGTATTGCAATGAGTCCGGACGGTCGGAGGACGGACAGACAGACTGAATGCGGCGTCAAAAGAGTGAAACGCGACACAGTCGAAATACAACCGAAATACAGAAACACTCTACATCCCCACCAAGTGTGTGGATATGAATTCAAGGTCAAACGTGTTAACATTTTCAAACCGGCCGTTCAACTTGATAACTTTTATTTTTTTTTTCGTTTTTCGTCAACGCCGACTGAACGGGTATAGGGACGGATGGATGGACGGACGAACTTAGCGAACAGCGTCAATGGTACCCCAAGTCAGCCAGGCGAATCATCCATCCATCCAAACATCCAGTCGAGCCGAGCCGAGTCAGGCAAGACAGCACAACCATTGAACCACGGTTTGGGGTGTGAGTGTCACTGTATGTGTGCGTCTGCTTCATTTGGAATTCTTAAAAACTGCAAACCCATGAATGGGACACTCATCCATATTGTGTACCCCCAATGCTTATGTCCATGACCATATTTGCGAATGAAGCGAAGAATGAGCAACCACTCCGACTACGACACCGAAAGAAATGTTTGCGAAAGTTACAAGAAATTCAAGAAAATTTGAATTTTTGCGAAACAAATAAAGTACTTTTAAACAAAAAGATCAAAGAAAAATCTAAATAAAATGTCCTAAATCTAAATAGTTGTTCTTAGCGTAAAGACATTTATTTTCCAATTAAGAAAATACCAGGAGTAATTTTATGGTTGAAATCATTCAAATAACGACATTCCGTACTAAAGCTTAGGACATATGATGGGGAAATACCCTATTAAAGTAAGAAAAATGCTTGCAAAAATTTCATTAAATTAAGAAACTCTCCTTAAAAATTTATTTTTTAATTTAAGAAAATCACATCTTTAAGTTAAAGATTGGAATCGGTAAAATATATGCCGTTCGTAGTTAACATAACATATAAGGAAATATTCTTCTGAATCCGAATTCAGCAACTATTATAATATTATATACGGGTATAATAATTAAATTTCTCATCAATTTAAGGATATCGCGTTTTTTTATTTGTTTAAGGAGAATTTCACTCAAAAATTTTTTCAGTGTAGCTGTATTCAACAGACACTACAAAACTGTCCAAAGAAATGAAACAAAGAACATTTGCAAACTAGTCAAATATGACACAGTGCTTAGCAAAAAGAATTTTGGAAGTATAGGAAAAAACACAGACTTTTTAAAAAGTAGAAATTGTGAAATTTCTTGGGTGAAATTTCAGAAGTGCCTCTTCTAAACCACACCAGGTAAGGAAAATCATACACCATGAATGCCAAGCATTTCAAGGACATGACTGCAAATATTCTTCACTCAATACAATAGAGTCCAAAGACACTGTAGGCCACCGTTGCTGCTGCTGCCATTACTTTGTTCAAACAAAGCAAATTGATGAGTAACACATTCCCATACAGTCTGTCCCAAGTCAAATTGCAAACAAAAAAAATGGAATGGAACAATACATCCATCCATCACTAAAGTCCGCTCCGGTTCTTTTTTTATTATTTGGCAAGTCAAGTTTAAAACCGGATTCACCAAGTACAATGCCCGCCGCACTTCATGACAGCAATAAACCAAAAACCGGTTCCTGGCGCATTTAGGCACTGAATTGCCGAACATCATTTCTGTAAATCATTAGCACAAAATAAACCACTTTACACGCACTTTCCACAATAACACACAACAACAACTACCACAGAAAAAAAAACAATGCTAAAATGATCGTAAAAAATCCAGTACTTCATAGCCGAACGATCGCACTCGAAAATGAGTTCATTTCTCAAAAATCGCTAACTTGACATTAAATTTGAATTTCATACGTTTTTTTACCCCCAAAAAAATAAAAACGAGCAACTTAATTACACAAATTTAGTCAGAGAGCAACAACATCATCGTCACCGGCGGGCAGAATGAATGTGTTGTGATGTGACAGCAAAAAAGCCATAAATTGTTATAAATAAAAAACGTTAAAAATTATATTCCGATTTGAAAACTTGAAATCAGTTCAATGACTCTATTGGCAACAATTTCAATTATTTTGTTGTTTGCATTCGCTTAGAACTTCGATAAAACATTATAAATGTTGGGTAGTGCAAAACAAATTCGGGGGTAGAGTACGTCAGCCACCAGTGCCCAATGCGAGACGACCCCTATTCGAGTTGGAAAGTTCACGTTCCGAGTGGAGAATTACCGGCGCAAAAACTCCCGCATTATTCACTCTTTTGTGGGTGATACGAGGCGGTAGAAATATTTAATGACATTGTCAAATGCAAACTAAATACTCGTTTACTTGTAGAGTAGGTGGTTTAACTGAAAATGTTATAAGTATTCGTCAAACAGTATATTTCGATACTAATTTAATATGTATTAGAATAATTAAAAAAATTAATGAACCAATCAGTCATTCATTATAGAAACATTTTAAAAACTCTTTAAATAAGAAGAAAATTTAGATTTAAATAACTGATTATTTGAATAAATAAATAACAATGAATGATTGATTGTCTAAACCACCGAATAAGCAAGGAACTACAAAGCCCAATATCTGAAAAAATTGAGCAATTAAAAGACTGAGTAACTTAATAACTAGTACCAGAATTTGTACCCAGCTCCCATCACACGAACATCGGTGGTCATATGTTCATGTTTTAATATAACCCTCATTAAAAGATCACGATTATTTTGTTCCCATACAAAGGACCATCATTCTCCATTAATTATGTAATTATTTAATTGAATAATTGAATAATTGAATAATTGAATAATTGAATAATTGAATAATTGAATAATTGAATAATTGAATAATTGAATAATTGAATAATTGAATAATTGAATAATTGAATAATTGAATAATTGAATAATTGAATAATTGAATAATTGAATAATTGAATAATTGAATAATTGAATAATTGAATAATTGAATAATTGAATAATTGAATAATTGAATAATTGAATAATTGAATAATTGAATAATTGAATAATTGAATAATTGAATAATTGAATAATTGAATAATTGAATAATTGAATAATTGAATAATTGAATAATTGAATAATTGAATAATTGAATAATTGAATAATTGAATAATTGAATAATTGAATAATTGAATAATTGAATAATTGAATAATTGAATAATTAAATAATTGAATAATTGAATAATTGAATAATTGAATAATTGAATAATTGAATAATTGAATAATTGAATAATTGAATAATTGAATAATTGAATAATTGAATAATTGAATAATTGAATAATTGAATAATTGAATAATTGAATAATTGAATAATTGAATAATTGAATAATTGAATAATTGAATAATTGAATAATTGAATAATTGAATAATTGAATAATTGAATAATTGAATAATTGAATAATTGAATAATTGAATAATTGAATAATTGAATAATTGAATAATTGAATAATTGAATAATTGAATAATTGAATAATTGAATAATTGAATAATTGAATAATTGAATAATTGAATAATTGAATAATTGAATAATTGAATAATTGAATAATTGAATAATTGAATAATTGAATAATTGAATAATTGAATAATTGAATAATTGAATAATTGAATAATTGAATAATTGAATAATTGAATAATTGAATAATTGAATAATTGAATAATTGAATAATTGAATAATTGAATAATTGAATAATTGAATAATTGAATAATTGAATAATTGAATAATTGAATAATTGAATAATTGAATAATTGAATAATTGAATAATTGAATAATTGAATAATTGAATAATTGAATAATTGAATAATTGAATAATTGAATAATTGAATAATTGAATAATTGAATAATTGAATAATTGAATAATTGAATAATTGAATAATTGAATAATTGAATAATTGAATAATTGAATAATTGAATAATTGAATAATTGAATAATTGAATAATTGAATAATTGAATAATTGAATAATTGAATAATTGAATAATTGAATAATTGAATAATTGAATAATTGAATAATTGAATAATTGAATAATTGAATAATTGAATAATTGAATAATTGAATAATTGAATAATTGAATAATTGAATAATTGAATAATTGAATAATTGAATAATTGAATAATTGAATAATTGAATAATTGAATAATTGAATAATTGAATAATTGAATAATTGAATAATTGAATAATTGAATAATTGAATAATTGAATAATTGAATAATTGAATAATTGAATAATTGAATAATTGAATAATTGAATAATTGAATAACTGAATAATTGAATAATTGAATAATTGAATAATTGAATAATTGAATAATTGAATAATTGAATAATTGAATAATTGAATAATTGAATAGTTGAATAATTGAATAATTGAATAATTGAATAATTGAATAATTGAATAATTGAATAATTGAATAATTGAATAATTGAATAATTTAATAATTTAATAATTGAATAATTGATTTATTTGTACTAAAATTTCAAAAGAAGTCCTTCTGCTCACAAATGCTGGGAAACTAATTTTTACGTAAAAATTGTCTATAGGAACAATGATCAAAGAATTGAAATTAGATTTCTGTTGCTTAATTATTTCTGCCACGAAAAAATGTTTCAAATATATGTGTGGGTATTCTGGCTCAATTGGCATACAAATCGGTTTAGTACAAAACGTCTGTGGCATAGTGTAATCGATTACTGGATTTCAAATGATAAAAATATTCTGTGCATCCAAGAATTAAAAGTTAGGAATTCAAACAAATAATCATAATTATCAAACAATTAATCAATTATACGAGTATTTTATAAAATACTTTCCATGTCGAACACTTTTTTATTAAGAATTTGCCTTGTCTAGTTTTTGCCAGAGTCAGCAACTAACTACGTATGTACGTTTATTTATATCCATTCATATCTTATCAGTTAGTCGGGGTCCAACCAAACAGAAAAAGTAAATCTTTTAAGTATCTACGTTGTACGTTCAGCGTGGTATGACCCATGTGCGTGTTTTGAAAAAAAAAGTAATAAAAATACGCCGTCTCAGTTACTGCATCATTCTCCCCATACAACAGAAGCCCATTTGTGAAAATAACAAAAAAAAAATACAAACACTGTAAAGACCACCGAACTGTAGATATATAAATAGATATGGGCAGATAACCAGTTAACCAGAATAGTTGCAATGTACGAGTGTAAAACGACGACACAATTTTGTTTAGGAAGCGGAAATAATTTCACTTCAAAGGGTTGTGTTTATAAAAACAATAAATTTATTTTGTCTTCAAACTGCATAGGTTTTAGAGTTGTTATAAAATTGTGGGAGTTCCGATCTTGGCATATACATATGTATGTATTTCTGCTCTGCAAGCCGCCTAAATCTACACGCAAAAAAAAAATTCGTTTCTGTGAAACGAAATATTAGACAACTACAATTCTCGTTTGCCATAACTGAAATTTCGTTTGTTGTGACTGAAATAAATTCTGACCAAAAGAAATTTCAGTCGTCGTAAGCGAGAATTGTAGTTGTCTAATATTTTGTTTCGCAGAAACGAATTTTTTCTTTGCGTGTATCCATGATGAAATTGTCAAAACAAAGTAAACAGAAGACAACTAACAGATGATTTTTTTAGAGTATTTTTGTAACCGATTACCTATTTAAATCGGTCATTGTACATATTTCTCTAAAAAAGTCGATGTGCAAGTACACTTCTATAGTAATACTCATAGTCCTCAAAAAAGTACTAAGTTTACTTGGATTAGTTTCAAATAGTTTCAAATAAGATATCGGCATACTTATGAATGAATTTCCGTCACGTCACTGTTTTTTAAACACATATCATAAAGAATCACCTGCGATTACTTATTCATGATTCATTAAGATTATTTCAACAAAGGGGATTTTAGCTGTCAGAAATGCAGTGATTGAAGACTGCGTCTATAACAACAACTAATTAATAATTTTAAATGGAAATGATTGACATAAGTAAGACTTTAAGATTTTGTATATTAAAGCTACAGGGTTGCCCATATTCGACGGACCAATGTTTTTTTTAAAAAAAATCAAAGAAAAAAATAAAAATTTGGCGGTTGGCAATCTTAATCATTTAATTTGTTCCAAGTAGATTTGTTTACATCAATTTTTGAATATGATATCTCTCAAATGGCCGCCTCTGGCGTTGATGGCGTATTGTGCCCTTTTTGCAGCATTTTCCATCGTTTTCGCCAACATTTCGGCCGGAATAGCGGCTATTTCTTCACGAATGTTGTCCGTGTCAGGCGGCGTCAAATCGGGCGAACGCGGTGGCCAGTCCAAATCACCACTTTTCGACATCAAACGGCCCGGAAACACATTCTTCAGAAAATCGATTGTTATGCGACTTGTGTGCGGTGGAGCGCATAACAATCGATTTTCTGAAGAATTTGTTTCCGCTTTTATTTTGTTGAAACCAGAACTGCCTCATACGCTTTCGACGAATAATTGGAAATTGGAAACAAATTCTTCAGAAAATCGATTGTTATGCGACTTGTGTGCGGTGGAGCGCATAACAATCGATTTTCTGAAGAATTTGTTTCCGCTTTTATTTTGTTGAAACCAGAACTGCCTCATACGCTTTCGACGAATAATTGGCATCACAAAATTGGTCATCATGTCGCGATAACGCTCCTGGTTGATGGTAACAGCATGGCCATTTTCGTTTTGGAAGAAAAACGGCCCAATGACCGTTTTCGCACTAACGCCGCACCAAACTGTGACTTTTTCGTCATGAAGAGGCAATTCTTGAATCTCCTGAGGATTTTCAGTGGCGTAAATACGGCAATTTTGCTTATTATGGTGTTCTTAGAAGGCGCACTTCTCACATTTTTTAATATTTTAAAAGCACGTTGAGTTTTCACAATTGACTTCTTCTGTTGAATGTAAATTTCAACTATTTCAGAGCGCTCGCGTGGCGTGTATTGTTCCATGGTAAAAATCTGCTTGGACTGACGCTTCAAACGCGGTATGTCATTAAGCGATCTGACATCTCTGTCAAAAGTTATGGCGTTGCCAGATGGGTCCGTCGAATATGGGCAACCCTGTATTCTACGAGTAGTTTGTATGTTACTGAAATATGACAAACACTAAAATAGTTGTACGAGTATGTATTTAGAAATAAGATTTTTCTGAATTGATATATTCTTCCGAAATGTAAAAACTAGATAATGTCCTACACACCAAGAGCAAAATCATGGTCAGCTCAATAATATTTGCGAGCATAAAAAATGTTTATTAAAACAAGAATAACCTGATTGAAAAGATGACAGATTTATTGGGAATTTGTATTGTAGGTTATTTTTAAATAAGAAAATTAATAAAACACTTTGAGAAAATTCTAAAAATATCAAATAATTTTCTATGAAAACAAGCACATTTAGAAAATGTAAAAATAACTCACATCGCAATAAACATTTTATTGGTTTAGTTTATGTTTTTAGAAGACCAAACACGTCATGTTTTATTGACGTAAAGCAGATTATCCTGTCATGTTTGTGTGTGAAATGGATTTAAAGTAATATTAAATTTGTCAAAAAGAAGCTGTAAATCTTCACGATTGTTGAACATAATAGGATTTATGTTTTAATTGTGTACATATTTTATATAAATTTGAATATAATTTTAAATTTTACGGCCTAAAATTTAATACTACTTATAAGTTTCGAAATATTATTTTTTTATTGGTCTCTCGTACCTAATTCGCAGTAATATTTACTGTCAAAACATTACAAGGCATATGTCGCGAAGTTGTTAGTAAACGGTTTGTTTTAATTCTGAAAATTTTTAATGGATAGAGGTATGGAATGGGTCAAAAAGTTTTCTTCTTCAAAATTGACTACCTACCTACTAAATTTGATTAAAATGCCTATTAGGTTAGGTCATTAATTTTTTGAATTTTTATGCGCAGTTTACGAAAAATGTGTAGAAAAAAACTGAAATATGTCTGCAATTAATGAAGTGCTCATCAATTGAACTTAAACCAATTTTGAAACTATTTTTTGAATAAGAATTTTATAAAAAGTTGCTAAATGGAAAAATAACACAGTACAGCATTTTCAGCTCATTGATTTGGGACTCAATTCTGAGAATTGGACGTGAAAGTAGCCACAAAAATACGAACTTCTGTATCATTCGATTAGTCAAGTTGGCTCAATTAATAATTTAATGGCCATACGAATTTTTTTGCTCAAGGTGTTTTTTTGAACACTTTTTCTATTCTTTATTTCTTGGTATGGAATATCTCTTTTGTGTCTGGAGCAGAGTTGTAGATAATTAATAGGAGAAAAAAATGCGGAACAAACCGCAAAACATAACAGAGAAGAACATTTGTGCGATTTTTAAGGCACTGGATGCTCTTTTTTTCGGGTAGGTTTGTTCCGCATTTTTTCTTCTATTCAATTACTACATCTTTGCTTCAGACACAAAAGATATATTCCGTACGGTATACCGAGAAATAAAACAGAAGAAAAAAATCGTATCGTAATCGCAACAAAAATCGTATGGCCATTAAATTAAACTAAACGCTTGATGCATAAGTTCTTTTTTTAGGGCTGCTTTAACGTCCAATTCTCAGAATTGAGTCCTCTTGTGTTGTACTGTGTAAGATATCTCTACAATTTTCTTTTTATTTTTTGAAAATTTTTAGGGTTCTAGAATTTTAAAAAATTGAGAAATATTTATATAAGGCTTTTGCAGTTCTCTGCGATAAAAACATCGGGCCAGAATTTTTAATATTAACCTATGAAATTAATTTTTGCCTAAAAACTTTATAAAATCATGCTAAATGGAATAATAAGATATAGCTATCATTTATTTTTGAAGAATTTAGAAAAAATTTAGAAAAATATTTTTTTTAGGAAATTTGTAATTAGTCCTGACCGGCTGAACTGCTTTTTATAAAGTTTACGTCATTTGAAAGAGATAATAAGACTTCATTTTTTATTATTTTTTTAAATGAAAAAAATTGATATGTTAAAATTTTTTTAAATAAAAGTTTAAAAAATCCAATATTTTTTCAAACGGCTTTAACTTTGCAGACATCAGTTTAGCATTTCAAGAGCAATTCAAAATTGCAGATAAAATGTAATTTTTCTCAATATTTTCAAATTTTAAATTGCCAAAAAATTTTGTAAAATTTTTTTCTTAAAAATAAATGATAGAGATATCTTATTTTTCCATTTAGTACGATGTTATAGTCTTTAGGCAAAATATAAATTTCATAGGTTAATATTTAAAATTCTGGCCCTATGTTCTTAACGCAGAGAACTGCAATTGCCTTATTCTAACTAGATCTGTCCACAAAGCTTGGAAATCGAAATACATATTCTTGTTATTGCAGTTTTGGAAATTTTTTTATAATTTTTATTTGAAGTGTTCATTAGACATATGAAAAAAAATTAAAAAAATTATTTTCGCCAGAAATTTTCTACGCAATCAAAAGTAATTCTCACAACGCAACGCAATCAAAAGTAATTCTCACAACAGTAAAGGTCATTCGATTTGCATCATAAAAGAATTCAACACAAATTTAAAAAATTCATATAATTTTGATAGGCTCTCCTGAAAAACTACATGTTTCGACTTAGCATGTTTTTGGTACGGAAGTATAGATAATTGTGACAGAAACATACACCTTTTTAGTTAAAAATTCCATTACAAGAGGAGGAATTACAAATTATACACGCTAAAAAAAATTGCTTATGTAGTATATTGTCCCAAACATATTCGATTTGAAACATATATATGTTTAGAGTACACTCCAAACATATAATATTGGGTACACACAAAAAGTATATATTTGGGAAAATTGTATTTTAAACATATCTTTGTTTACATCCCAATATAAACAAATATTTATTTAAGAATTCAGTAAATACGTTAATTGTGTTTAATTTTTTACCAATTAAATTTATTTTTACAAATGTTTATGTTCGTAAAAATAATAAATAATAATAATTGAAATCGTATAATCTTGGATCAAAATAACTTGGATGATTGACAAGAAATGATGACTTGGAATGCTAACTCAGAAATTTGAAATGATTGATTTAAACATAATTTATTTAATTTAATGATTTAAACCATAATTTATGGTATTGTAACTGGGAGATACAACTCGAAACTGAAGAAAAACTTAAACTTAAGTTCTAAAAAGTCAGCAAAAGTGTTGAAAATCTTTTTTAAATAAAATATATTTGGATAAATTCCTAAACAATAATTTTATTTGTATTTAAACGCATATTTTATTTGTGAAATTTAGTTTTGTTGTAATATATTAAGATATGCCTTCCATATATATATATATATATATATATATATATATATAATATTTAAAAATTTGTGTTACAAATATATTTCCTTTCGATTCAAACATATCAAAAAAGGCGATTTTGGCCCGTGTAGCAACGTTTTTTAATTTTTTTTGTGAATAGAGAACGTTTCTTGAATATTGTGCTAAAATTTGAGGTAAATCGGAGCAAAACTATTGAAGATACAGCAGTCTAAGCAACCGCGCCAGAAAAACTTTAAAGCGTTTTTCCCACAGCCCATATCTTTCAAGACGGTGCCCCTCATAAACCAAAAACTACTGAACCGATCCTTTTAAAATTCTTAACACTATTTCTTCCAATAGTTTTTTATAAATTTGTCAATTTTTTTTATTTAAAAATAACCAATTTGTCTATTTTTTCTCGCAAAAATCGAATTTTTCACTTCAAAGTGTTTCCAAAAATTTAAATTTCGAAAAAAAATAGACAACTTTACCTGGCAAGAAAGATTATCTAACTAAATAAATGTTATTTTTTAACATCATATCATCCGGTATCGAGTTATGAGGGGTAATTTTACTTTTTATCGAGATACTTCCGCATAAATGCTGTCATTGCAAATTTTTTAATATTTTTTTATGAAAATTTTGCACGAAAAACCTTGAAAGTTATACTTAAATGTACTATTGCTTTCAATCAAAAAATGTTAACCGTTTCGTCACAAAAAATCATAAAATATGCCTTTTTTGCACGAATTAATGTTACGCCCCCTTTAAAATTTTTGCAAAATTTTAAATTTCCTAAATTTTTTTATGGAAATTGGATCATGTGAATAGTTTTCTGAGAAAAAGATGTAATCATCTACATCAGCGACCAAGTATTTTTATTATTTTGCAAAATATATATCAGAAAAAAATTACCGCATAAAATGATAACAATATAGCAATCTTCGTTAATAAATTAATTTCTTTAACAATTTTTATTAATTTAATTATTTTTTTATTAATTTAATTAATAACAGTGTCCAAAAAGTTACGACTTTTTGATTGAAACAGAATAGCTACCCTATAATTCTGAAGGGATGTTGAGTAGATAATTTTTGTAGAATAAACTTAAGGTCCAGCTGGTCTGAATTTTGTTTACAGCGTTTTTGGTCGAATGGAGCATTACACTAAATGAAAAAAATTATGTAAGTTAATGTTTGAGGCATTTCTTATTGTCAGAGTTATATGAGGATCATTTTTGTGGAAGATCTTAACGCTCTAGCTCCTCTCTTTATGAGTCAAATTGGACCTTTTTTGAGAAAATAAAAAAAGTCCTTTAAAAAAGACATTTAACGATAAAAATATTCTACGAAAATTTTTGAGGAGCTCACCAAAGGCACCAAAGTTGTAAATACAGCTCTTTACTTTTATATCATAAAATAAATCGAAGGATTAAGTTAACGATTCAATTGATTGAGTTAAATTTGTAACTGAGTATGTCAACATTTTTAAGCATCACTGTGTTATGAATTGATCCTAACGTGGTATGAATTGATCCTAACGAAACTTTGCAGAAGTTACCTGTCCCTATGGAAGAGCATTATGAAATTGTGCATTTGTTTGTAATGTCCAAAAAAATAAGAGATAGATCCATAGTTACATACCCATCGGCACAGAATCTGTCTGTTCTTGTATTTTTGTGATCAAGATGCAGGTCTCAAATTAGGCTATGCACGAACTTACTGAAAATGGGGCATATCGGTCGATGTTTTGATATATCCCTCATATAAAGGACCCTCCGATGTCACTACTTGACGTTTTTGAGAATACATTTTTCATTTAATCTGGCGGAAATTTAAGAATTGTACTTTATATTACCGCAAATCGTCCCTAATGAAAATGTGGCACATAGCTCAATGTTCTGATATAGTCCCCATATAAAGATGCACTAATATTCTGCCACTTCTTGATGCTCAGAGAACATATTTTTGACTGACCTATATAAAATTGTCCCTAAGGGACGCATTTTTTAATGATCATTCTGAAACTTAAAATTTAATAATTTATAGAGCATTGCATCGACGCATGCGTTTTTCTGATTTAAACTGCCAGCCTGATTAAACGCCTCCCGGTTTTTTCTTTAGGGCTACCTAGTGGCCAATATCAAAAAAGAAGTGAGGGAGCTGGGACCTCAAATTCTAAGAAAAGTTATGAGAAATGTTCTGGAAACAGTACAAAGAGGACAATGGACACCGTTTGAAAGATAAAACATGAACCTATTTTCAAAGTATATTCTAAATTGGTCTGCTGTTTGTTATTCAGTCAGAATTGATTTGGTTTGAGACCATGTTTCAATTGCAGAATGTAACATATAATAGAAGACAAAAGCACATGACTTCATTGTCACGTGGGCGAGTCCGGGGGATCTATCCTGATATAAACGTCTATAAGAATAACCACTGATACTTTTTCGAACTTCTGCGTCTATAAATTTTGAAAATGAGTGTTTAGAAGTATTCTGTTAAAATTAAAGTCATTTTAATCGGGTAATTTAGAATACTTGGACTAATTTCTGCGAAAACGGCGAATATTTTTTGAAACCACTCAACATTTTTATTTTCCGCCTCTGTAAATATTTTATTGACATCCATATATGCATGTTTTATGAAGTTACTTGAACCCGCCTGCATTTACAAAACTTTTTTTGTAGAATATTTTTCAAGGTTTTTACGATTTTCTAGTATTCAGGGTTGCATTGATTATAACAGCTGTTGTCTCCCTTACATCGACAATTTTCAAATGACTGTTTTTCTAAATTTACATGAAAACTCTATTTTTAGCTTCTAAATTAAAAAAAAAACATAATTTTTATAATAACTATACTTATGTTATCAAAAATTTCAGGTGTCGCTATTATTTTGCACAGCTGAAAAGTTACATTTTACGATAATTTTGTGATTGTACAAAAAGAACTCAAATATTAAACACTTTGTTAATGGTATATGTTTTCCAAATTTACCCATCATTATTTCTGTTATTTTACTTGTTTACAATATTTAAATTGCAAGACACTGTCCCTATTATTTTTCACATCACTGTACTTTATGACAAATAGCGTTCTTTTAATTCGCAGCATATACAAAAGACAAATAATACTCCGGTCAGTAAAGGAACGAGATGGATGTTCTTGCTGAACACATCCAATTGGAAGATTTGTACGAGTGCAAAACCACCCCTAAATTAACACATTGCAGCAATCGATCAACAAAACGCGCCAAAATCCAATTGGAAATCAATTGACAGCCTAAAAACACCTGTTGTCATTCAATCTCTACAAGGTGGCAATATCATCAAGAGAGTGATAGAGGAAGAAAGGGAGCGAGAGAGAGAGTGAAATGCGTAAAAACAAACAAATTGCAAGATAGTTACGAGACGAACAACACTGTTTTGATGCTAAAAACTCAAAGGAATGATAATGGATGAAAAACAAAATAAAACATAAAATAAATAAAGCGGGAAGAAACAAATATGTATAAGAAAAGGACTTTCTAGGTATACGGTAATTATGTATGTATGGAAGAAGATAGAAATGAGGGTGACTACTTACAGTTTGCATTCCAATGCTCCGAACGAGATCTTTAAAGGTGTAGTTTGTTTGACTGTTTGTTGTGGAGACAAACAAGGAACTTTTTCTTTGAGTGGAGAATTGTTTTCTGTTGGTTTGTTTTTAATGAGATTATAGTTGTCGGTAAGATTTACTACACTCTTTCTTGGTTTTATTTTAAGCTTTAGGCTTTAATTTTTTTTCAATTTATTAACACTTTACAATTTATGATTGCAGTTGTTTCTTCTAAGAATTTTCAAAATTCTGGTTTTCAACTGAGAGTTATAGTTACTTTCAAAATTTTAATGAGAAAATAGATGCACTCACGAGTTAATTCTAGAATAATGAAAAGAGATGGAAAAGAAATTAAACAGTTGTAAGTTAGATAAACAAATTGTACACCGAAAAAATGTATAAAAAGGCAGCAGCAATGATTTCGAGCCAAAGATAATAGAAAATTAAAATAAAATATTCAAAATTTAAAAATCAGGATAGATTAATTTTGATCAAACAATTTTAAAACACAAAATTGGAATAGGTACCAATATTCCAGTTATGGAAAAGAAAATGCATTAAATTTTGGGCCTTTTTTCTAGATACCAAATTGTATACACATTCGTATTTCTGCGTATTCTGAGCCTTTTAAAAGCGGAACGATATTGATCCCCAGAAAAATATCAACCACTTTTATAACTATAGTCGCCAAAAAATTACTCGTTAAAAAACAACGTTTTAGATACATAGATAAAAGTTTATTTATGAATCTAAAACGTTGTTTCCTTGGACGAGTAATTTTTTTTTGGGACTATAGCCATAAAAAGTGGTTGATATTTTACTGGGGATCAACATCGTTCCCATTTTATTGCCACATATTTTACTTAATTTCCACACAAAAAGTTGGAACAAATGTTTTGCTTATAATAATGACTTCAACATTTTTGTAGGGACTACAAGAATATGGGCAAGTCCCAGAAACAGTCCTCTAACCAAAAATTTCTGTTAAGAAATTACTACGATTAAGTAAATCTAATATACAATATAGAGTCGATGTCTAGTTTACGAGTTATTAGCCACTAATTTGGCGTATTACGAGAAAAAAAATTGCCACATGACATATAGATGGCGGTAGTAGTTTGAAAAAAGTTGTTTCGTGAATAGTGGTAACCTTCCAAAACATATGTTTTAAGTTTCAAGGTGCGACGTTCTTTAGTTTTTTTGAGCACTCAAAATTAAACGATCTCTGTGAATTTGGAAACATGGACAAATTTATTCACGGATATGTAATACAATACTTTTATTTGAAAGGTCCAACCAATATTCAAAACGATAGATATTACTTTGGGGGTCTGCTCCTTCGTTTACAACTACAAAATATTGGGTGGCAGAGATTAAACGGGCCGTTCGAGCTTCCAAGACGAACACCCTAGTTATCGACCAATTGAAGTGGCCACGCCAAAAATGGTTGAAAAAATTCACATTTTATTGGATGATGAATTTTGTGAGCTAGCTGACGTCATAGCCATTTCAAAAAGTGCTATACATCGCATATTGACTGAAAATTTACTGCGCTTGCTCACAATTAAGACAATGTACCAGATCATATAACCACTATTGCGATGGCCAAAATAAATGAATTAAAGTTCGAATTGCATCTTATTCGCCAGATTTAGCTCCCTCGGATTATTTTTTGTTTCCAAAATTGAATTAATGGCTCGGCGGAAAAAGTTTTGCCAGCAATATAGTAGAGGTGGAGGTTGCTGTTGATGGCTACACGCTGAAAAAAATCGCCTCTGTAGTATATTGTCCCAAACATATTCTGCTTGAAACATACATATTTTTAGAGTGCACTCCAAATATACAATATTTGACACATACAAATATTATATGTTTGGGAGGATGTTGTTCTAAACAAAACTATGTTTACATCCTAATTTTTTTTATTTGGAATATGTTATTTCCCAAACAAAGATCAATTGGCGTGAATATATATCTATTCTTTAATTGTTTTAAGTTGTCAGCAATTGAAAGGTAATTTTTAGAAAGTTTTAATGTTAGTAAAATTTCTTTATAATTCAAAATAGTGACTTAGAATAGTTAGAACAAAAATAAATAGTTTCAAAAAGAAGTTAATGCTAAGTATTCCATTTTTAATAGAAATGCATAATTCGAAAACAAAGAAAAAATTAAAACTAAAATTCGAAAAATTCAGCAAAGTTTTGAAAATCTTTTTTTAATAAAATATATTTGGAAATATTCATAAACAATAATTTAATTTGTATTTAAACACATACTTTATTTGGGAAAATTAGTTCGCAAATATATTTTATTCTAATATATTAACATATGGGTTCTAAATACATGCTATTGATTGTCAAATAAAATTTATTTGCTCGAAAATATATAATATTTAAAAATTTGTATTGCAAGTATATTTTCTTTCGATTCAAACATATCAAAAAAGGCGATTTTGTCCCGTGTATTTTCAGGAGCTAGACAGTTCTTACAGTAAACAGAGTATCGATGGTAATTAAAATCGCTGGAAAGGATGTATCGCGCTATAAGGAGATTATGTGGAGAAATAAAGGAAAAAGTTCCCAAATTTGTTGTTTTCTTTCTTAGGTATTATAATTTTGGAATCGCCTTCAAACTATAAAAAATCTGATTTTTTTTAAAAATAAATATTTTTGGAAAGAATTTTATTTATCTAAAACTTGTAAAGTGAAGCTATTCTAGCGCGAAATAAATTAAGTTTTTAACGCTCTGATTAAGTCCACAGTACAGATTTTTTTGGAAATCCAACAATAAACAAACAATGATTATATAAAATATAATCGAACATTCGAAAAATATTTATGAAATCTGATTTGGTATTTTACAGGGTTTTCCAACAAGAGGTGTTATTTTGAATCACCCGGTATTTCGGTAGCTGTCACTTTTGAAGCTTTTATTCTTTGACATTTGACAAGTAGAAACTACGCCATTACTAAAAATAGAACGATACACTATTCAAAAACGCAATGAAATTATTAAAATTCGAAAAATCATCTTGACTGATGAGTCCCATTTCCACCTCGGTGGCTACGTCAACAAGCAAAATTGTCGCATCTGGGGCTCGGAAAACGCATGAGATATTGTTGAGAAGCGTCTCCATCCTCAACGTGCGAAGTAGTGGTGCGGTTTATGGTCCGTCGGGGCCATTGGACCTTACTTTTTCGAAAATGAGGTTGGATCAACAGTTACGGTGAATGGATTACCCTATCGAGAGATGATTAAAGATTTTTTAAGGTCGGAGTTGGATGGTATCGATCTGGACAACGTTCACCCTCAACAAGACGGCGCTACGTGCCACACAAGCAACGAAACCATTGCTCTGTTACGGGAAGTTTCCGGACCGTGTTATCTCTCAAAGAGGTGATCACAATTGGCCACCGTGATCTTGTGATTTAACACCTTGCGACTTCTTCCGTGTGAAAGATAAGGTCTACGCCAACAGCCCAGCGTCGATTCAAGATCTCAAAGATAGAATTCGTGAGGCTATCGAGGACACAGGGCAGCCACTTTGCGATTTGGTTATGGAAAACTTCATGAAAAGCATATGGTCCTGTAAGCGTGGTCGTGGTAGCCATTTGGCTGATGTTGTTTTTCATTATTAACGGCATACCTTCCTCTTTATTATGAAATAAACATCCGATCATTTATCTAAAAAAATCGCATTTTTCTTTGAATACCAAAATAACACCTCTTGTTGGAAAACCCTTTAGCTTATTCTGTATTTCGACGACAATTAACGAAAACCTCAAAAAATCGAGGCATATATTTCAAGTGCCGTGATTGAATTTAATTTTTTAGTTCGCCTCAAAAAGGGATTATTTACGAAGTTTTAGAAAAACATATTTAGCATATTGTTTTATGCTGAGGGATTTTGGAAAAATATACCTAGGAGATCCCTTTATCGAGTTATCGGCCTTTACATTTTTAAAAAAATCGAAAAAAGTACCTTAGTTATCGAAAACAAAAATCTATAACCATAAATATGAAGAAATATTTGTACTTTTTATTACCAAAAAAATCAGATAACATTTTCGAGTTATCGAAGATTCCAAAAACGGCTACGCAGACAAAAGTATATCTGTATTACAGGGTTTTCCAATAAGAGTGATATGATTTCTTTGAAAACAAAACACTTCAAGTTTTTTATTTAATGTGAAGTACAATGGATACAATTAACTTCTAAATAATACGTCATTCAAATCAAAAATAATGAATAATAAGATATGTCATCCCGGAGCGAGTAAGTTGCCAGTCACGTTCAATATTGACTTGTAAAGCTTGAAGAGAGTCTGGTTTATTTCGAAAGACCAATGACTTCAATAACAACTTCTTGGAGGCCATTCAATATCACAATTTCTTGAAATAATGGAATCTCCAAACTTTTCTCGCAACAATTCAATTGTTTCATTTGCTGTATTGCACGTAGCCAAAATCGGTCAATGACAAAAATACAGCTCTTAACGAGAGCTAAAATGGGTCGTAAGGTCAAGGGTCGTAGGTCGACTGGAAAGTGTTTTTTTGGATTTAAAAAAAATGGACTTAGCATCATTTTCAAATGTGAACGGAAAGTTCATTTAGCTCCTTAACGGTACGTCGCATAGGGAGTCGGGGTGTCAAGGTCGTAAAGTGTTTTTTTTTTTTTGATTTTACAAAAATAGACTTAGCGCACGAAAAGTTGCAATTGGAAAACCATTATTTTGATAATAAAACTGAATAATTTGTATACGTTGTTCTTGCGTATATCTCTCCATGATGAAATTATAAACACTACTGAATACATATACCGTTACAAGTATTACAAACGTATATTTTAAAGATTTTCTCCTATCTGGTTTGTCCAAAGCCGGCTACCCGGACCAAAGTGGTTCTGCGTGACAGGCACAGGCTAGTCCAAAGACGACTAGGAGAACCAATGTGTCTGCGACCGATTTTTTTTTACTTTAGCGTAACTTGATAACTAAGTGAGACTCTTAACTCAAAAAGTAGGACAGTCACGAACTTTTATTTTTTTTACTTTTTTTTAAACATTTGTATAAGAATTACAAGGCCGATTTTTTAAAATCTGATTAGTAAAATTTGTTGAATTATTTTGAATATTAGACGACTATTGCAGGAATAAACTGATTCCACACTATTATTTTATATTTTTAAAACTTTTGACAGGAAATCATTACCATTTACTTTAATATTAGGGAAACATTTTTTCCGGTGTAGCGATCTTCAAAGGGTTAAACACTGATGATGAGGACATAAATGACAGTTGATTTCAAATTGCGCGTTTTGTGTATTTTTTCGCTTTCTTTTTCTACTTGCTGGACAAACAAAAAGAACAAGAGGAGAGCAGCTCCTTCCCTATAGAAAAGGAATTTGTTTGTCAAAGAATAACCAATGACGAATGACTGCATAAAAAAGGGAGTGAAGATAGAGTCTAAAGTTATAGTCTATTTAGCCAAGACAACAACCTGTTATACTTATAGTCTAAAGTTATAGTCCGTTTTCGCAAACTGTTATACACGAACAAAAAATTAAATATTTAGTTTTTTTTAACAATTAAATGATATGAAACAATAAAAAATATAATATTGAAAAACCCAAAACTTTTAAAAGTCGATTTAATCAAAAAAATTAAAAATACACATGTTTCAACGTGAGAATTGAGTCTATTGGCTAACACAATAAAATGGCCCATAGCTCGAAAACTAGATTGGGTTAATCCATACTATGACCACTTGATGGATAGGTCTCGATGAGCACAATCCAATGATGTAACATTTGTCAAGGTTTATCGTACAGTTTTTGACCCAGTGGGCCATATATAGAACCCATATAGGGTCTAACACAATAAAGTGGCTCATAGCTCGAAAACTAGATTGGGTTAATCCATACTATGACCACTTGATGGATAGGTCTTGGTGAGCACAATCCAATCATGTAACATTTGTCAAGGTTTATCGTACAGTTTTTGACCCAGTGGGCCATATATATAACCCATATAGGGTCTAACACAATAAAATGGCCCATAGCTCGAAAACTAGATCGGGTTAATCTGGACTATGAATAATCTTGTATAGGTCTCGATGAGCACAATCCAATGATGTAACATTTGTCAAGGTTTATCGTACAGTTTTTGACCCAGTGGACCATATATAGAACCCATATAGGGTCTAACACAATAAAATGGCCCAT
The DNA here is from genome assembly GCA_963930755.1 of Eudasyphora cyanicolor. Classification (NCBI taxonomy): domain Eukaryota; kingdom Metazoa; phylum Arthropoda; class Insecta; order Diptera; family Muscidae; genus Eudasyphora; species Eudasyphora cyanicolor. Next base: position 342,461,678 of record OZ005734.1, on the reverse strand, counting down.
AGCTCGAAAACTAGATTGGGTTAATCCATACTATGACCACTTGATGGATAGGTCTCGATGAGCACAATCCAATGATGTAACATTTGTCAAGGTTTATCGTACAGTTTTTGACCCAGTGGGCCATATATAGAACCCATATAGGGTCTAACACAATAAAGTGGCTCATAGCTCGAAAACTAGATTGGGTTAATCCATACTATGACCACTTGATGGATAGGTCTTGGTGAGCACAATCCAATCATGTAACATTTGTCAAGGTTTATCGTACAGTTTTTGACCCAGTGGACCATATATAGAACCCATATAGGGTCTAACACAATAAAATGGCCCATAGCTCGAAAACTAGATCGGGTTAATCTGGACTATGAATAATCTTGTATAGGTCTCGATGAGCACAATCCAATGATGTAACATTTGTCAAGGTTTATCGTACAGTTTTTGACCCAGTGGGCCATATATAGAACCCATATAGGGTCTAACACAATAAAGTGGCTCATAGCTCGAAAACTAGATTGGGTTAATCCATACTATGACCACTTGATGGATAGGTCTTGGTGAGCACAATCCAATCATGTAACATTTGTCAAGGTTTATCGTACAGTTTTTGACCCAGTGGGCCATATATATAACCCATATAGGGTCTAACACAATAAAATGGCCCATAGCTCGAAAACTAGATCGGGTTAATCTGGACTATGAATAATCTTGTATAGGTCTCGATGAGCACAATCCAATGATGTAACATTTGTCAAGGTTTATCGTACAGTTTTTGACCCAGTGGACCATATATAGAACCCATATAGGGTCTAACACAATAAAATGGCCCATAGCTCGAAAACTAGATTGGGTTAATCCATACTATGACCACTTGATGGATAGGTCTCGATGAGCACAATCCAATGATGTAACATTTGTCAAGGTTTATCGTACAGTTTTTGACCCAGTGGGCCATATATAGAACCCATATAGGGTCTAACACAATAAAGTGGCTCATAGCTCGAAAACTAGATTGGGTTAATCCATACTATGACCACTTGATGGATAGGTCTTGGTGAGCACAATCCAATCATGTAACATTTGTCAAGGTTTATCGTACAGTTTTTGACCCAGTGGACCATATATAGAACCCATATAGGGTCTAACACAATAAAATGGCCCATAGCTCGAAAACTAGATCGGGTTAATCTGGACTATGAATAATCTTGTATAGGTCTCGATGAGCACAATCCAATGATGTAACATTTGTCAAGGTTTATCGTACAGTTTTTGACCCAGTGGGCCATATATAGAACCCATATAGGGTCTAACACAATAAAGTGGCTCATAGCTCGAAAACTAGATTGGGTTAATCCATACTATGACCACTTGATGGATAGGTCTTGGTGAGCACAATCCAATCATGTAACATTTGTCAAGGTTTATCGTACAGTTTTTGACCCAGTGGGCCATATATATAACCCATATAGGGTCTAACACAATAAAATGGCCCATAGCTCGAAAACTAGATCGGGTTAATCTGGACTATGAATAATCTTGTATAGGTCTCGATGAGCACAATCCAATGATGTAACATTTGTCAAGGTTTATCGTACAGTTTTTGACCCAGTGGACCATATATAGAACCCATATAGGGTCTAACACAATAAAATGGCCCATAGCTCGAAAACTAGATTGGGTTAATCCATACTATGACCACTTGATGGATAGGTCTCGATGAGCACAATCCAATGATGTAACATTTGTCAAGGTTTATCGTACAGTTTTTGACCCAGTGGGCCATATATAGAACCCATATAGGGTCTAACACAATAAAGTGGCTCATAGCTCGAAAACTTGATTGGGTTAATCCATACTATGACCACTTGATGGATAGGTCTTGGTGAGCACAATCCAATCATGTAACATTTGTCAAGGTTTATCGTACAGTTTTTGACCCAGTGGACCATATATAGAACCCATATAGGGTCTAACACAATAAAATGGCCCATAGCTCGAAAACTAGATCGGGTTAATCTGGACTATGAATAATCTTGTATAGGTCTCGATGAGCACAATCCAATGATGTAACATTTGTCAAGGTTTATCGTACAGTTTTTGACCCAGTGGGCCATATATAGAACCCATATAGGGTCTAACACAATAAAATGGCCCATAGCTCGAAAACTAGATTGGGTTAATCCATACTATGACCACTTGATGGATAGGTCTCGATGAGCACAATCCAATGATGTAACATTTGTCAAGGTTTATCGTACAGTTTTTGACCCAGTGGGCCATATATAGAACCCATATAGGGTCTAACACAATAAAGTGGCTCATAGCTCGAAAACTAGATTGGGTTAATCCATACTATGACCACTTGATGGATAGGTCTCGATGAGCACAATCCAATGATGTAAAATTTGTCAAGGTTTATCGTACAGTTTTTGACCCAGTGGACCATATATAGAACCCATATAGGGTCTAACACAATAAAATGGCCTATAGCTCGAAAACTAGATTGGGTTAATCCATACTATGACCACTTGATGAATAGGTCTCGATGAGCACAATCCAATGATGTAATATTTGTCAAGGTTTATCGTACAGTTTTTGACCCAGTGGGCCATATATAACCCATATAGGGTCTAACACAATAAAATGGCCCATAGCTCGAAAAATAGATCGGGTTAATCTGGACTATGAATAATCTTGTATAGGTCTCGATGAGCACAATCCAATGATGTAACATTTGTCAAGGTTTATCGTACAGTTTTTGACCCAGTGGACCATATATAGAACCCATATAGGGTCTAACACAATACAATGGCCCATAGCTCGAAAACTAGATTGGGTTAATCCATACTATGACCACTTGATGGATAGGTCTCGATGAGCACAATCCAATGATGTAACATTTGTCAAGGTTTATCGTACAGTTTTTGACCCAGTGGACCATATATAGAACCCATATAGGGTCTAACACAATAAAATGGTCCATAGCTCGAAAACTAGATTGGGTTAATCCATACTATGACCACTTGATGGATAGGTCTCGATGAGCACAATCCAATGATGTAACATTTCTCAAGGTTTATCGTACAGTTTTTGACCCAGTGGGCCATATATGGGTTCTATATATGGCCCACTGGCTCAAAAACTGTACGATAAACCTTGACAAATTTTACATCATTTGATTGTGCTCATCGAGACCTATACAAGATTATTCATAGTCCAGATTAACCCGATCTAGTTTTCGAGCTATGGGCCATTTTATTGTGTTAGACCCTATATGGGTTATATATATGGCCCACTGGGTCAAAAACTGTACGATAAACCTTGACAAATTTTACATCATTGGATTGTGCTCATCGAGACCTATCCATCAAGTGGTTATAGTATGGATTAACCCAATCTGGTTTTCGAGCTATGGGCCATTTTATTGTGTTAGACCCTATATGGGTTCTATATATGGCCCACTGGGTCAAAAACTGTACGATAAACCTTGACAAATGTTACATCATTGGATTGTGCTCATCGAGACCTATACAAGATTATTCATAGTCCAGATTAACCCGATCTATTTTTCGAGCTATGGGCCATTTTATTGTGTTAGACCCTATATGGGTTATATATGGCCCACTGGGTCAAAAACTGTACGATAAACCTTGACAAATATTACATCATTGGATTGTGCTCATCGAGACCTATTCATCAAGTGGTCATAGTATGGATTAACCCAATCTAGTTTTCGAGCTATAGGCCATTTTATTGTGTTAGACCCTATATGGGTTCTATATATGGTCCACTGGGTCAAAAACTGTACGATAAACCTTGACAAATTTTACATCATTGGATTGTGCTCATCGAGACCTATCCATCAAGTGGTCATAGTATGGATTAACCCAATCTAGTTTTCGAGCTATGAGCCACTTTATTGTGTTAGACCCTATATGGGTTCTATATATGGCCCACTGGGTCAAAAACTGTACGATAAACCTTGACAAATGTTACATCATTGGATTGTGCTCATCGAGACCTAGTGGTCATAGTATGGATTAACCCAATCTAGTTTTCGAGCTATGGGCCATTTTATTGTGTTAGACCCTATATGGGTTATATATATGGCCCACTGGGTCAAAAACTGTACGATAAACCTTGACAAATTTTACATCATTGGATTGTGCTCATCGAGACCTATCCATCAAGTGGTTATAGTATGGATTAACCCAATCTGGTTTTCGAGCTATGGGCCATTTTATTGTGTTAGACCCTATATGGGTTCTATATATGGCCCACTGGGTCAAAAACTGTACGATAAACCTTGACAAATGTTACATCATTGGATTGTGCTCATCGAGACCTATACAAGATTATTCATAGTCCAGATTAACCCGATCTATTTTTCGAGCTATGGGCCATTTTATTGTGTTAGACCCTATATGGGTTATATATGGCCCACTGGGTCAAAAACTGTACGATAAACCTTGACAAATATTACATCATTGGATTGTGCTCATCGAGACCTATTCATCAAGTGGTCATAGTATGGATTAACCCAATCTAGTTTTCGAGCTATAGGCCATTTTATTGTGTTAGACCCTATATGGGTTCTATATATGGTCCACTGGGTCAAAAACTGTACGATAAACCTTGACAAATTTTACATCATTGGATTGTGCTCATCGAGACCTATCCATCAAGTGGTCATAGTATGGATTAACCCAATCTAGTTTTCGAGCTATGAGCCACTTTATTGTGTTAGACCCTATATGGGTTCTATATATGGCCCACTGGGTCAAAAACTGTACGATAAACCTTGACAAATGTTACATCATTGGATTGTGCTCATCGAGACCTAGTGGTCATAGTATGGATTAACCCAATCTAGTTTTCGAGCTATGGGCCATTTTATTGTGTTAGACCCTATATGGGTTCTATATATGGCCCACTGGGTCAAAAACTGTACGATAAACCTTGACAAATGTTACATCATTGGATTGTGCTCATCGAGACCTATACAAGATTATTCATAGTCCAGATTAACCCGATCTAGTTTTCGAGCTATGGGCCATTTTATTGTGTTAGACCCTATATGGGTTATATATATGGCCCACTGGGTCAAAAACTGTACGATAAACCTTGACAAATGTTACATCATTGGATTGTGCTCATCGAGACCTATCCATCAAGTGGTTATAGTATGGATTAACCCAATCTGGTTTTCGAGCTATGGGCCATTTTATTGTGTTAGACCCTATATGGGTTCTATAAATGGCCCACTGGGTCAAAAACTGTACGATAAACCTTGACAAATTTTACATCATTGGATTGTGCTCATCGAGACCTATCCATCAAGTGGTCATAGTATGGATTAACCCAATCTAGTTTTCGAGCTATGAGCCACTTTATTGTGTTAGACCCTATATGGGTTCTATATATGGCCCACTGGGTCAAAAACTGTACGATAAACCTTGACAAATGTTACATCATTGGATTGTGCTCATCGAGACCTAGTGGTCATAGTATGGATTAACCCAATCTAGTTTTCGAGCTATGGGCCATTTTATTGTGTTAGACCCTATATGGGTTCTATATATGGCCCACTGGGTCAAAAACTGTACGATAAACCTTGACAAATGTTACATCATTGGATTGTGCTCATCGAGACCTATACAAGATTATTCATAGTCCAGATTAACCCAATCTGGTTTTCGAGCTATGGGCCATTTTAATGTGTTGGACCCTATATGGGTTCTATATATGGCCCACTGGGTCAAAAACTGTACGATAAACCTTGACAAATGTTACATCATTGGATTGTGCTCATCGAGACCTATCCATCAAGTGGTCATAGTATGGATTAACCCGATCTAGTTTTGGAGCTATGGGCATTTTATTGTGTTAGACCCTATATGGGTTCTATAAATGGCCCACTGGGTCAAAAACTGTACGATAAACCTTGACAAATGTTACATCATTGGATTGTGCTCATCGAGACCTATACAAGATTATTCATAGTCCAGATTAACCCAATCTGGTTTTCGAGCTATGGGCCATTTTATTGTGTTGGACCCTATATGGGTTCTATATATGGCCCACTGGGTCCAAAACTGTACGATAAACCTTGACAAATGTTACATCATTGGATTGTGCTCATCGAGACCTATCCATCAAGTGGTCATAGTATGGATTAACCCGATCTAGTTTTGGAGCTATGGGCATTTTATTGTGTTAGACCCTATATGGGTTCTATAAATGGCCCACTGGGTCAAAAACTGTACGATAAACCTTGACAAATGTTACATCATTGGATTGTGCTCATCGAGACCTATGCAAGATTATTCATAGTCCAGATTAACCCGATCTAGTTTTCGAGCTATGGGCTATTGAATTGTGTTAGGCAATAGATTCAATTCACACGTTGAAACATGTTTATTTTTATTTTTTTTAATTAAATTTACTTTTTAAAGTTTTGGGTTTTTCAATATTATATTTTTTTATTGTTTCATATCATTTAATTGTTAAAAAAAAACTGAAAATCTTCTTTTTTTGTTCGTGTATAACAGTTTGCGAAAACGGACTATAACTTTAGACTATAAGTATAACAGGTTGTTGTCTTGGCTAAATAGACTATAACTTTGGACTCTATCTTCACTCCCTTTGCATAAAAAGGGTGAGCCGTAAAATTATCCGAGCAATGTAGACAAACGGCAACTTTTGGCTTAACTTTACAACACAAACAATGAAAAATTGTGTAGAACAAAACAAAAGAGACGGACGCGAAGTTATTGCCGGCTTTTGGGTTTCGCTTTTTAATATGGATGACGATGACGGACGGGGCCGATAACAAAGATGACGTCTCTCCATCTTTGCAGAGGAACACGGTGGAAAAAAGAACAGCGATCAAAATACACAAAAAAACTTAATTTTTTTGCAAACACGGAAAACACACGCGAAATTCTCAAACACAAATGAAAATAAAACACAAATTTTGTTGTAGCACAGGAAACAAACAATTTTAAACAAATATAAAATTGACACTGAAAATTTTCTTCACAATATTATTTATGAAATAAAAATGAAACAAAACGCAACGAATTGACATTTTTAAGGAACAGTAAATTTTTGAGCCGCAGCCATATGTCAGACAATGGACGACGAAATGTGCCGGGCAAAGTGGCAAGGGCAAGGCAATTCGGCAAAATCCAATAAAAGGGAGTTTCCAGTTTGAACACTCAAAAAGCAAAAAACACACGCGGTCCAACGAGACGTTCTTTAAATGCTCATTAATAAGAGCTCTTTGTGTGGCTATTGTTGTTTTTGTTGCTGTTCATCACATTCGTTCGTAGTCAGTCGGTCGTCGTTTAGTTTAACTAATTTTTTTGGTTTTTTGCATTCACACATATTCTTTGTATTCTCCGTAAATTCTTACGTTGTTTAGTTGTTGTTAGCGATGGCGGTGTTGTCATTTAATAATTTGTTTAAATTTTTCATAAATTGTTGATTTGTGTTTTGTATTGTTTGCCTGCCACTACTACTACTACAACTACTAATAGATATATCAAAGACACTGTGTTTGTTGTTGTGGATGTGTGTTTTTGCACTATTATAAAACCGAGATTTACTTTTTTCCTTTCAGCGGGTATTCTTCTTTGCTGCTTTAGCACGTAAATTCCGCTTTTTTTGTTGAAAAATTCACACAATAAAAACACACATAAAATCCATAATAAAATTTAAATAAAAGTATTCCGCGTTTTTTTCTCAGGTTTAGCACTAAGTAACAAATTAAACTTAATAAAACAAATCTTAAAATCTTTAAGAGTAATTTGGGCTCTTCTTAAAAAATCAAAAAAAAATTAAAAAATTCAACAGCGCTGTGTTCACACGACGATTTCTGTGTAAAAACTAAACGAAACTGTAAAATTGGATAACAAACAAAAGAGCCGCAGCAGAGACGAACGAAACCGAAGAAGAAGCAACAAAATACCACACAAAAAATATCAAACAACCGAGCAACAACAAGTGAGAACATCGCCAAACGAACGCATTGCTTTTGAAAGGGAGAGTGAGCGTTTGACTGTGTGTGTTTGTCAGCCGTTGAGAGATCACGGGAGAGTAAATGATCATTCCGCAATTTCGGTTCGTTTTGTTTTGTGTTTTGTAGACTTGTTTTGTTGTTATCGTAATTGTAATTTATGTATATCGTATTCATGGAGCAACAAATATCGTTATCATGTGCAGTGTTGCCACTGGAAAAAAATTTTTCCGACCAAAATTCTCCCTAAAACCGACCAAAATCCGTTGTAGCCGACCAAATTTATAAAATAAAGTTGTTGGTATCTTGGAAAGTTTGGACACAACCTTTTCAGATTTTGATGAAACTTGGAATGTTTCACAAAATTAATTAACATAAAAAAATGCTAGTATTGAATGTATTTTAAAACAAGTAAAAATGTGGCCCGTCTGAATCGTATATACCCAAAATCATGGATCGCAATAAATTATGTAATATTAAAAAGATTATCTAAATGGGGGCAACGTGGCTAAATCTTAATATAACATCCTTCAGTAAAATCGTTGCTTTTTGATATTTTTTGTAATTTAAGCATGATTATCTTCGCCAAATTCCCAAGATAGTCTTTTTCGTCCAATGTGGCAAAAAGTCAATTTATAAATTGCAAAAAAATGTGTTGCAAAATAAAAATTGCAAAATAAAAAGGAATTCTGCATTTAAATTTTCAATATATTTTCGTTGTGATTGTTTCCACTTTTTAGTTATCAATGCATTCGGATATAAATATAGAGTGTGCAATAAAACTGATAGAAGTCTATTTATATTTTTTTTTTTGTAAAACTTATAATAAAATTTGAACATGTCTTTCGAAATTTGTATTGAGTTTTTCTTTAATTTAACTTAGACGCCTGAAAACAAAGAAAACGCTGAAGTATGACCTAGTTTGTCAAAAGGACTTGGCCAGTTTAACGACGAGATCGATTGTGGATGAAAAATTTTACATAAAAAGGCATAACAAGTTACGATTTCTTGAGCAGACTTCAACGTTAAAACGTAATTTATGAAGAATGCCTATAAGTTCTATAATACTATAGTACGCAATTTTGTTGATTGTAGAATTTTAAAAGTTAAACAAATTTGTGAAATTTTGAAATTTACAACATATCAGCATAATACCAGAAATCAAAATTAAATTTTCAACGGTGAATCTACAGGTATTTGATATGATATACAACTAGTCAAGGATACTAAACGGTAAACTATAATTTTTACCGATAGTCTATCTGTACTCAAAACCAAAAATAATGAATAATAAGATATGTCATCCCGGAGCGAGTAAGTTGTCAGTTACGAACGAATAGAAATTTCAACGAGTAGGACTTCAAAGAGTGAGGTTTTCCGCGGATTTCGGACCGATTTTCCCGAATTTTTTGTAATTGTCACAATTAAAAAAATTAATAATAACTGATTAGTGCAAAGAAGGTTCTAACTATGTTCGCGGAAAAGTGTTTTTTCGCGTGTGACATTTCATTCCTATTCGTTCGTAACTGATAGATTTTGACGTTTCGTCCGGACGAAACATCTGTCTAATTTAAGGTCTGTGCTCAAAACTATCTTAAATCTAGCTACCAACAATTGGACTACTATTAATAAAATTAGAGATTTAGTAAAAGCCAACAAAAACAAAATTATTCTTTGCTGGGAAACTGGATACGTCGGTCTAACTGGTAACAATTATGCCGTCTCCGCAGCTAAACAAGCTTGTTCCTCGACCTTAATTACTGGCGCAATTATTGATAAACAGGATAAAAAAGAAATTTCAATTGTGCTTACGCAACATTATTCGGACAACAATAAATCTATTCAACGCCAACACTACAATTATATAAACCCAAATCATTGCTCCGATATATCCTACTAATATTGATAAAAGTAAGATAAAAACATTTTCCCGACTACAGATGGGACATACTTTTGCCACACATCAACTTTTCGTCGGCTCAATGCTATTTTGTTCCATACGCCATTTTGTATGATCGGAGAAAAACGCAATTTATTGTTTGAGTAAAAACGGGACTGAAAAAGTTACACACTTTTTATTTCATAGGGTTCCCAACAGTGTTTGTATGATTCTCATGCATTTCTATGCCATTACATCCAAATATAAGCAAGTTATAACAATTTTTGTACTTGGCATTTTGGTCCATATCCACTTTTATTTTAATATTTTTTCGTATTTGTATTACATGGACCACAAAAAGGGTCGGTATGGAAGGACAGTAATTTACATATTGTGATCGAAAGAACGTAAAATACTGAGTCAAAAATATAGGGCGATAGAAAAATGGAGACATATAACAAAAATATCAAAATTATTTCCCGTTATTCAGAGTTAAATAAATTTACCCTACCAATATCTCGAAAACTAGGCGAGATAGGAAAAAAATGATTGCAGATTCTGAAAGAGCATGCTTGAAGCCCATATTATCAACTCCTTACTCAAAAAACAAAACAAAATAGCATTAAGCCGACGTTTTGTCAATTGCTTTTCTTCCTTATTAATCTTATATTTACTAAAGACTTAATATAAATAAATAAAATTTCGCAATTATGGTGAGATTTGTCAACCAAAATTTCGGTTTAAATCCGCTCTCGGAATACAGAACAGGAGTGAAAGCAAAAGTTCTTTCCCAGGGCCGATATTTTAGACCACTACACAACACATTTGTCGAACCTGAAATAAATAATAACTATAAGTATGAATTGTAAACTCTTGCAAATGATGTATTAATCAATGTTTAACACATACCCATATATTATTATAGTATACTAGAGAGCTCTATTAGGGACAGTGTATAAAAACTTACAATTACTGTTGTTTATTGTAGTAATAAGACCTGTATATGAATTTTCCCATCAATAAACAAAACCAAAAAAAAAATGAAATAAATAATTTCACATTTATTTTTATTACAATATATTCGTCTACAATTTCGATCGATACTGCTTTCAGCGATCAACATAAATATTGGAATTCACAATCGCCATTTGAGGGTATTCCAAACGGTGAATGGCTTTAACATTCAGTAATTTACTTTGATATTAAACTTAAAATTATTCTGTATTATAATACGAATGTAATATTCTAGAATAAAACCGACCAAAATGGAATTGGTCCGACCATCCGACCAAATATAAAAATTTCAAATCCTTCCGACCAAATTTGGTCGGAAATGACCAAAACGGCAACGCTGATCATGTGTTCAAACACATGTTAGGGTTACCAATCAGCGTTACCAGATAATAAGTTTAAACTTATTTTTCAAGTTTTTCCAATAAAAAATGGCTCTTTTAAGTTTTTTCTTTCAGAAAAAATTTTTTTTAAGTTCTGTAAGAATTTAATATTATTATCTCAGAAAAACACAAAAACATTTAATTTAAAAAATTAATCACTTATGTACTTCAAAGTGGAAGAATACAAATAAATTTACTAATAATACACACATTTTTTAACAAAATAAAAAAATAATTGGAGAAAAATAATTTTTCCAATTTAGGGGCTTCGAGACTGCATTTTCCGGCGGAATGTGCCAAGGAGTCTTTAATTCAGATCAGATCTACTATGGATCATCCCCTTCTTTTATGAATTGTACAATAATTGTTTTGTAATCAATACCCACATATGTCTTCCAGATTTTATAATGATCCGACTATATTCCAATATGTTCGTGATTCGAGAAATATGGCCCATCGCCAATTGTTTAATCTCTATTTGTCTAGTTACCATTTAAAAACTAAACTATATTAAGCGTTTCAAAGGAAGAAGCATTACTATTACTATCTAAAATTGCATTGCTACGATTTTAGACTTTTTTATAAAAAATAAATAATAAGTTTTTTTTTGGCAAAATAAGTTTTTTCTTCGAAAATTTGAAGTTTTTTTCAAAAAATATCTGGCAACGCTGTTACCAATGCAAATTTATAGTAAGAATTGCAGATTTTGCAGTACCATAATGTAATAACTATCAATGCAGTGTCACTTGGCCCATACAGAAACCTGGGGGGTGTATGTCATTTGGATTTCAAACTCAATTTATCATTCAATATTTTTTTTAGTATTTATCAATGTGTTTACTTCATAAGAATCAATTTGCAATTTCAGAAGTTATGAGAAGGAGCAATTTAAAAGTAATCCATGAAGCGACAACATCATTATGCTCTGCAATTGCCTTCAAAATAGCTATTCTTAATAAGATGATCGTGGCACTACCTTGCAATAACAGGGAGCCTATAATTCTGAAAGGGCATATTGAGTACATCATTTTTGTAGAATAAACTTATGGTCCAGCTGGTCTGAGTTTTTGTTTACAGTGGGTCAAAGTTTTCATTTTTTGGTGAAGGGAGCATTATACTAAATGAAAAAGTTATGTAAGTTAATGTCTGAGAGACTTCTTATTGTCAGAGTTGTGTAGTGGAATTTTATGAGGATCATTTTGAAGAAGATGTTAAAGACAGCGCAGCCAGTTTAGGGGATTTATCCCCAAATTGTGGATTTTTCTTCGTGAAATGGGATATATTTTTTGGTTTGGTGATCCGGGAATTTGGCGGGGATTACAATTTTTTATAATTACATGTCTGTATTTATGTTAAAATTTATTTTTCTGTTAAATCTATTTTTTTTAGAAAATGCGTCCGTAAAAATTGTGTCAAAAGTTATTTATGTTAACATTTTTTTTTTCTGTTAAATCTATTTTTTTTTGAAAATGCGTCCGTAAAAATTGTGCCAAAAGTACCTACAAAATGTAGCTTGACTTGCAGTGTATTAGAGTATGACTTAAATAGGCAACCTGTAGTAATTGTCAATACGTATTTCTATAAATGGAGCGTCCTCTACAGAGGGACTGTAAAAAATATAAACCTACAATTTTGCTGTGAAGACTTCTTGGCAACATAGAATACAAGCCGCAAAGTTTCTGCTTAATTGCTTTAAAAATGTGGTATCTTTGGTTTAAAACCCTTATTTTGGAGCGACCTCTATAGGGGAGCTATAACAAAACATTGACCGATATGGCCCATTTGCAAATCACAAACAACATGCAACTATGTGAAGCATTTCTCCCAAATTTGACCAACCTAGCGCTATTATTACGGTGATTAAAACGGACGGACGGTCGATGGACATGGCTAAATCGTTTTAGAATGTTACGACGATTAAGAATATATACAAGGTGGCGCAAAAGTAACCTTTCGATGTTTTGTGCCAAAGTCACCGACCGAGGCACAAATAAATAGTCAGCAATATTCCGCGTTCTGGAGCAGTGTAGCGTAACATTGTTTATTAACGTGTATTTCGCATGTGTTTACTACACAAATGTCAAAACAGAACTGACATTAGGGGCCAATCGCAAAATTTATAGCATTTTCTGATAGGAGGATTACTTTTGCGCCATTTATAGCATTTTCTGATAGGAGGATTACTTTTGCCCCACCTTGTATATGTACTTTATGGGGTCTCATATCAATATTAAGAAGTTTAACAAACGGAGTAAAAACAAGTAAAAGCGTTAAGTTCGGCCATACCGAATCTTATATACCCTCCACCTTGGATAGCATGTGACCACACAAAATAACTCAAACCTAAAGAAAATAACACCGAAAACGCAAAAAAATATAGTAGTAGGAACAGTAGGAATCACAACAAGTTAGATGCTATATATTATAGCTATATCTAAATATGGACCGATATCGCCCATTTTCAATCCCAAGTTACCTGCAGCAATAAGAAGTATCTATACCAAATTTCAGCCACCTAGCTCAATTATTATAGATTGTAGCGTCATTACAACAGACGGACGGACATGGCTAAATCGTCTTAGAATTTTACGACGATTAAGAATATATATACTTTATGGGGCCTCAGATCAATATTTAGTGGTGTTACAAACGGAGTGACAAAATGAATAACCCACATCCTATGGTGGAGGGTATAAAAATAAAGGGTGGTCCAACCATAATACACCATGTGAATAGTGAGTCTCACATTAACATCAAGTTTTTTAGCATTGTTGAAGCCTTTTACAAAAAATTGGCGTTCAAATCAAAATACATTTAGTACATTTCGTTATTTTTTTGGTCAGCATAATCGACCAAATGTGTCCACATTCGGGAGAATTGTGCGCAAATTTCAGCAAACCGGGTCTGTGGGAGATGTGAAAACACCTGTGCATGCTCGCCCAGATTGTTCTCTTCGGAAAACATTGATGCTGTTCGCGATAGTGTGGCAGAAGAGCCGTCAACCTCGACTCGTTGTCGTGCCCAACAATTGAACATCTCATCAACATCACTGACGCGAATTTTGAATAAAGGCAATGTTGACTTTACAAAGAAAATCATCTTCAGTGACGAGGCACTCTTTCACCATGTGAATTTGTTAAGAAGCAAAACTGCCGCTTTTGGGCCAATGGGAATCCAAGAGTGATTGTTGAAGCCGATGCATCCACAAAGAGTAACTGTTTGGTACTTAATCGAAAATGAGGTCGGCAGTTACCGTGAATGGTGTTCGCTATCGCAAGATGATAACGGCCTTATTGTGGCTAGAACTTGTTGCTATGGACCTGGACGATATGTGGTTCCAACAGGATGGTGCCACACAGCCAACGAAACGATGGCTGTTTTGCGCGATAAATGCTTTCACGTCGTGGCGATGTTAATTGTCTACCACGATCATGTGATTTGACACAGTTGGACTTCTTCCATTGGGGAGATTTAAAAGAAAAAGTGTACGCCAAGAACAATTCATTCATTCATTCATGGGTCATTTTAAGTCATTTGAGCAATGTCCGTCCGTCTGTCTGTCTGTTTGTCTGCTGGCTGGTGCTGATGATTGACTTCAAATTTGGTATGCGGTAATATTTGAAGATATGGCCCATATTGCTCCACTCCTTCTAGTACCTCCCCCACAAAGGGTTAATATTTAGTGAATTATTGATAATTTAAAAACTTCTATACTACTTATTTGATTCCTCTAAAATTCTACAAATAGTATTAGAGAAAAATAGGCGAAGTTGCCACGCCCCTTTTGGTACCTCCCACAAAAATGGACAATTTTGAAAAAAAGTTAATAGCTTATAACTTTATTACCAGTGCTAACAAAGACCTATCATTTTGTACAGTACAATAGTTTAATAGTGCCCTCAATATAGTGAAAAATTGGCATTACTGCCACTCTCCATTTAGTACCTCTAACACAAATGGACCATGTTGTACCAAAAGTTATCAGGTTATAAATAAATTAAAAATACTTGAAATTTTGTACAGTGTAATGCTTTTATAGTACCTAGAGTCCAGATAAAAGTGACCGGTAATGGGACGCCCCTTTTGGCTACCTCCCACACAAATGGAAAATTTTGAACCAAAAGTTAATAGCTTATAACTTTATTACCTGTGCATACAAAGACTTAAAATTGTGTACAGTGCAATGGTTTAATAGTACCTATAATACAGTGAAAAATGGGCATTTCTGCCACGCTCCATTTGGTACCTCTCACACAAATGGACCATTTTGTACCAAAGGTAAACAGCTTTGAACTTTAATACCAGTACATACTTTAACGTTATTAGTTGCACTTTAAATTGATAATAATTTACATAAAACAAAAAAATAAATAAATTTACAATATTTTTTTGAGACTCAATGTAAGGGGATTCATTAGTCGGTTTACCCGACTGAACTTTCTTACTTGTTATAATTTGGTTTGTGGTTTTTAACTTCATTGTGGAAACCAAGTTGCGATCCATGCAAATTTTTGGAATGCAAGTCTTTGAACTGAAATTATAGAGACTTCAGTAGTCAATCGTCATTCCGATTGACGATTAACAATGAACTATTAATGGCGGCCACCAGGATCCGATCTGATGACATATTTGGATAGTACAACTCAAAATAAGAAGAAAAAATAACGGTCATTTTATCGATAACATGCTTAGTTATCGAGTTATCAGACAATAAAGTTTGGAAAAAACGTCAAAAAACATTAATTTTTCTGGTAAAATGACATCAAAAATATGCGAAAAATCAATACTATTTTTTAAAAAAATTAACGGAAATTTTTTCGATATCTTGCCTAGGTATCGGAGGATAAAATTTAAAAACTTAATTACTAATCGACGTATCGATAAAATGCAAATTATATTTTCTTCTTGTTTTGAGGTGCTCTATCCAAATACGTCATCAGATCGTCATTGCCCTGGGGGTTATATTTTCAAAAAAGTCGTATAATTCGGTTAAAAATTAAAAAAAAAATACGTGCACCTTGGATAATAGATAAGCTATTCTTACATGGACTATATCTACCTATCTGAAGTATTTAAATTTGAAAAAAACTTCAATGCCAAAAATTATGTCGAAATTGGCCCGTAATGTCGAAACCCATATGAGCTATATTATGAGAAAAAAATCGATTCGATATGTCCCATAAGTCAAAATTGACATTCATTTGAAGTTATCTTTTCAAACAAATGTTTTTTGTCATCTTTTGGGAAAAGGTATATTTTGAAGTTATAGAAGAAGTTATTTAAAAACATGTTTAACCTATATGTTTTCATCTTAAAGGAGAATATTCCTGAAAAAAACTTTCGTAAAAATTTTTTTGTTTATAAACTTTTTAGCCAGAAATTATATCAAATATTCTGACCCAACTCCAAAATATGATATTTACCTTTTTTCGCAAAAAACATATTTTATTTTTAAGTTATTGATGGTTTAGCTTGAGTCATGTATTGTTTAAAAAACGATGGATTTGTTGTTTTAAATAAATTAAATTTTATTTGTTTCCAATATTTCGACTGTCTTTGACAGTCATCCTCAGGGAAATTCACTTTAAAATACAAATAAATAACAAATTATACAAACATGTTTAAAAGACAAAAATAATATCACAATAATTACATTTAGAACAGAAACTATTGACTACTTCTTAACAGAGTTAACGATTAACTAGCAAATTATTTCCTTCGTCCGTATTTTTCTACTAAATTCCTGTAAATCTGTGCACAATGGTCCGTGTCAGATTTATAGTTCATTCTCTCATCGTTTGGTACATTTATTATGTGTAACATTTCTAATGTATATCTCCTTTTGTAATTATTCTCCTGTGTCAACTTTTTTCAAATTAGGCTTATGTCCCGCCTGAGTGAAATGTGCTGCAAGCGCCGTCTTTTGTTCTATAGGTTTGTCAGTAGCATTCTGATCAGACCTGTGTCCGAATATCCTACACTAAAAAAAAAGCGTACTGAAAATCAATGAATTTTTCGTAAAGTTTAAGATTTCGGCAATGATTTCGAGCCAAAGACAATCGCTATAAAAATAAGAAGGTTTTATAGTTAATTTAAAGACGTGAATAGCATTTGTTTTGAGGATGCATTTCATAGAATTAAGAATTTTGGGTAATAAAACTAATTATGTTTGGTCTTAAAATAAGCACATTTTTGCGTATATTTAAGTACGGCGCGTGCTTATTGTTAGTAAAATATCATATAATTTAAAACATTATCGTAATAAAATTTAAAATGTTTGTCCTTGATATAAGAATATACTGGTAATTAATTTAAAGCATACATGAATTTAAATAGTTTTTTTAAATATGTATGGAAAATTCGTTACATTATATTGATTATAATGTTACTCTTTTAAAAGAATCATTTTCTTTGAAATCATTTACTATTCATAGAAAATTCAATAACACAACACTTTATCTTTCTAAATAAATATTTTATTTGTTATATTTTATATTGGAAAATACAAAAAAAAATATAATACATATTACGGATAACCTTGAACATTTTAAAACTTAAAACAATATGTAATTGTATAAAGACAAATCGGCCAACACACTATGAAGTTTAACTTTTATTCGAATATTGTATTGTTATGTATCGATTCGCGGGATTCGTTTCTCTATTTGTTATCCATGAACAATTTTTATCGGAACCGACCTTAATGATTTTTAACCTAGAATTTGACTGGAATTTAAATACAAATTATATAAAACAAATATTATATTATTATATCATTTGGATGCTCACTCATTTCCTGCAATTTGTAAATTTTTATTCCCCACTGCATTTTTCATATATCCAAATAAAGTTGAATTGCGCGAACTAAAATAAAAATAATTTGAATAGAAATCAAACAGAATGTTTTATATACGATAAAGTATTAAAATAAATTTTATCATATAACTGGCACAAAATGTTGAAAGATAAGAGATATATTAAAATCTTTGGAATATACTTACTTACACTGAAATATTTAGTCACTCTTCTACGACACAAATTCTCATAATAGATCCATACAAAATTTGCTGTACTAAAAGTTAAAAAAAATATTTATGTAAGATATTATTAATAATACAAACTGATTGTTTTGAAAGGGGCGAAAGTGACATTTTTCATATAAATTGAGTTATCAAAAATAATTTTCTCAAAAAAATCAATCGTGACTTAGATTTTAAAATCTTAAGTTTTGTTAGCAAACAAAACTACAGAAACGTATTTAAAATTACTTCTGTAAAACAAAAGCTAATGCTGCTTATGACATTCTTAACCCTGGTGTTAGATTAGCAAATCTGTACGAATCCTAGATTAAGAGTCCATTTGGTCAACATTACATTTTTAATATAAAATGAATATGGAAGACAATATTTTATATTTATTTTTATTCAATACTTCGTGAAAAGAAAACAGCTTATTTACAATTAATTTTGAGCAAAAACGCTTATTATTTTGATTTTAGTAAAACAAAAATATCCCTTGGACAAAATTATAAGGCAATATATATACATACATATATTACCGTTTATAAAGGAAACGATACAAAAATTAGACCAAATGGGCCTAATCTAACAGCAGGTTTAATTATGAAGTACTTATGAAGCAATTATGAACACGAAATCAAGGAAAAATTTAAACTAAAATTAAAAAAAGGAAAAAATCTTTTTAAATAAATTATATTTGGAAAACTTTTTAACAATAACTTTGTTTGTGTGAAAACACGTATTTTATATGTAATACATTAATATATGCGTTCCAAATTAAATTTCTTGATTTTCAAAAAAAATATATTTGTTCAGAAATACATAATACTTACAAATATTGTTTCCAAATCTATTTCCTTTTAATTCAAACATTCCCATGTAGGTGTATGCTCACTTATTTTTTGCAAGTTATAAATGGCATTCAGCACTGCATTTTTCATATATCCATCACATTTATCTTTAAATATTGCGTGATCTAAAATTAAAATAAATTTTTTCTGAAAATAAATGAAATAAAATTATATATAAACAAAAAATATGCAAATAAATTTTATCATATCACAATTGGAAAACGATGAAAACTAAGTGAAATATTTCAACCGTTCATATATTACGTTGAAATATTTTGTAAAATTTGCCACTCTTCTCACAAAAGACCCATTATAAAATTGTTTTACTAATAAATTAAAAAAGATAGTTATATGTATAACATATTATTAATAATAAATTTCTATATTGCCACAAATAATTTTACATTTCTGCATTATGCGCTGGTATTTTTAATACATAAATACTTTCAATTAAAATGTGTTTTGTTATTTTTCTAATTGCCAATAAGATGTTTATTTCAGGATAATAATATTATTTTTCACGTACCTAAACTAAAATTGTTCCCATTGTCTCTTTCAGTATTACAAAATCTATTACTCACATTTTTGTCATCCATTTGGCACAAATCTCTTCACAGGACTAACAAACAAGATCTCCTTCAAAAAAGCATGTACATCACCATAAATAACAACCAGCAGAAATAACTATGACACACGCACTCGCTTATCACAGAGATTGATGGTGACGCCGACGGCATAACCACATGCATACACACATGTACACGACGGTTTCATTTGTTGTTGTTGCTATGCTTTAGCAAAAATAACTGTTAACAGCCCATATTAAAATTATTTTCGGTGCAATATGCACGTATGTATGCACGTATACTTACATATTCACAGCAATCAAATTTTTTCACAATCCGCGTCCCGAAAACAGGCAACCGTTTCCTTCCATCGCTTGTAAATAACTGACGATTTAGAAGAAAACGAACAGAACTGTTCTCTATTTTCTCTTCTAGCATTCCATAACAAGTATTGATTCACACTTTACCAAACAAAACTGATTCTCCGAGCGAGAGAGGGAGGGAGAGATTGTATAATTCTCTCGTATGTATTCTTAAAAATAATGACAATAGTCATAAAATTTATTACCAAGACAGCCTTTCCTTTAAGGGGAGCATAGCCTTAAATTTATTACTCAAATAAATCATACTGTTAATTAAGTCCGATTCGGCATTAAAACTATGACATGTCTACGTTGTAGTGTTAATGTAGAAAATCCTTAAAAGTATTGAAATATTACTTAAAATAATGCGGATTCTCACAAAAATAATGATTTTTTTCTTTAATTTAAATGCGTACATTTAAAGAAGCGCGTACACAAAACTAATGATTAGATAGACATTAATTCAAATTCAAAAAACTTTATGTTAAGGAAAATTTCGTAAAAAACGTGTACATTTTCATTCTTTTAATGAAAATTGTCATTGAATTGATGCCGAGGTAGCATACTTAATATAAGAATGTGTCATCATTAGTTTTATTACTATTTTTTTTTTCAGTGTAGTCTTTACTTTTGATTTTGTCGTGCCAATATATATATATACCTTCTGGAAAATATTGGTCTTGTCACCCTCCTATTTAATCGTATGAATTACCTTAGATTTGTCCTCCTTTTTGACTTTTGATTTAGTGTTGCTGAAGAAGTTGTTCACAGTATTGTACGTCCTTTGTGCTAATTGAAAATTGTCTATATTGTATATGTTTGAATGCAAAATCTTTCTGAAAAGTTTGGAATGTACGTCAGTGGTTTGTACATCTTTGCAATAGCCTCTTTTTGATCCTCTCGTTGTCGCTCCTTTACATGCCATATGAGTCCATCGATTGTTTTCTTCGGAAAGTCATTCATCTCTAAGATTTGTCGTATTTTCTCTTCGTTAGTTTTATGAAACTGATGCTGAGTACCATGTTGATAAAGTTGGTTGCCGTATTTATTTGTATTCGTCTGGGATGTTTGGAGAAAAAATTGATCAAATTCAAATCATTTTAATATAACTGTAAATGGTCGTGACTTGTGCTATTTGAAAAAGACGGTAAAAGCAAAAGTTACACGCTCCGCTCCTTTATTTCATAGAAAAATTTAAAACATAAATCATCTAATGCCTCTTCGACTAACATGCCATGTAATGTCGTAAGCGGTTGTCTTAAGAAACTGCCGAATTATTAATCTTTTTTAATTCCTCCCACTGTGCACCGCCTATGATGTCAAATTGTTTCAATTATTCGCTTCGAGACAAGTTTTGAGGAAATTTTATTTCATAAATAGACGAATCTGATAGCCGGCAATATAACTGGACATAAACAATGATTATATACTAAGATTTGTAGAAAAAATAGTTAAAATTAAATAAAGTTGTTTGTGTCATTCCTACAGTGGTATTTTACCCATTCGCCTTTAAGGATTTTAATACGCCGCTTCTTAAGTTTTAATTTTTTAAATGTTTTTCTTTATTTATTTCTGAATTAAATAGCAAAAAATTACAACAATTTTATTTAAAAATGTAAAAGGAGTGTAAACTATTTAAATTGGTTTCTTAAATCAGTAACGAACACTGCCATATTTGGCGAAAATCGCTTCAGATTTAGATTTAGGCTTCCATTTATATATATCTCCGATCATTACCAGAAAGAGCTGTCTTAGTCCAAGAAAGAATTGGAAGAAAATCAGTCCAGTTTAGATATAGCTTTACAGCCGTATTCATAAAAAAATCCTAATTATGATTTAAAGTGCACTTTAGTTAACAAACACTTTTGGCCTAATAAACGATTATTAAAAAATCGTATTCATAAACAGCATTTTAACTAATAAACATTTTAATGACTTCGTCAATGTAATGCTGGCAACACCATCTCTTTCACACACCATTTTCTCTCTTAATGATGCATTAATAGGATTATCAATTGTAAGAGTAGTCGAATATATAATTTATTTTATTGTTTATTTTAAAAATTACTATTAATTAACAAAAATGTATGCTCACTTGTCCAATAAATAAAAAAAACAACAACTAAAGATCAAATAAATGACGAATTCAGATAATTTTTTTTATTACATACAAAAAGGTATTCGAATAACGAATAATATATAACACATGTTGATTGTTTACATATCACTAGTAAATTTTGTAAAATTTGCATTTATTGTGTTGTGGATTTGCAACAATAAAAGTTTTTGGTCTTTTATGAAACAATATAGAAAAAAGGATGCGAAAATTAATTTATTATTACCGATTTACAATACGGGAAAAAGAAGAATGCAAAACTGCATTTTATATACAGATGGACGTAGAATCGTGCCCAGAGTCGATTTAGCCATGTCCGTCCGTCTGTGACAAACAAAGTACTGCTCGAAAAAAGGAACCAATCCTTACGAAATTTTTGGGATAAGGAGCAACTTATGTTGCACAATGCCTTTAACTCTTCCTGGAAAAATGCGATAAATCGGTCCACGTTTTCATATACATCCCATTTAATGGTACATTCCGTTTTGACATAAACACTTTCTAGAAGGCACAGCTATGCATTTGATACTTTTTTTTCTTATTTTTACCAAAACCATTTCTATAAAATATTTTCTAAAACAGTCTTATAATATTTTTTTCATTTAATTGAAAAGTTCCACAAAAATGTTTTTGCAAATGCAAACGAAGAAAATGCAAATGTCACTTTAACAAACGCTTAAAGTAGGGTCGAACCAATATTAAAATTCACGCATTTAACAATGGTTTACAAAAGGTGTTTTAGGCTAATCATCGTTTATAAATACAGTTTTAGCGAATTTTGCTTAACAAAGGTTTGTAGTTTGTTTAAGTTTTTATGAATACGGCTGTTAATATACAGTGATTGTCAGCTTAATTGGTGCAAGTGAAGATAAAAAAGCAAACTCCCATAACTTTTAAGCCAATTGATATATTAATATAATTTAAAAAAAAATTCTTAATTTGCAAAGTTTTCATTTATTTTATATTTAGTATCGTTATACGAAAATATTACAGAAACGCAAAAACAGTATTTTCAGATTGAGCAGCTTATTTGATACAACATGAATGTTAGTACCAATTAACAAAATAATTTATTTTTTATTAGACTTTAATATTTTGTATGGTAACCCTTTTGATCCATAACGTCCTTCAATCGTTTTGGCATTGATACAACCAGTTCTGTTGTTGTTTCTGCCGTTATTTTGCCCCACTCAGCTATCAATGCATTTTTAAACCTTCTTTGCTAGAAATGTTATATTTTCTTATGTTCGTTTCCAACAATGACTGTGCAGGTGGTTCCATTAAATTGAGACATTTCCATATTAGCCAGGACTGCACCACATCAGACTTGTGTTTGGGTCGTTGTCCTGATAAAATCGGAAATTACGTCGCAGGCCCAGATTTTCTGCACTTTGAATCAAATTTTATTTAAGAACACTTAGAAACATTGTTTTATCCATGTTTTCTTCTTCGAAAACTAAATTTCCAACGCCTGATGCTGCCATACAAGCCCATACCATAACACTCCCTCCGCCATGTTTTACACACAGAGCCGAAAATACAATAATTTTTTTAACCATGTGTCTGGTTAAATTTTTCATGGTAAATGTTTGATTACGAAGACAAAAATAACCTTATATAAGTTCAAATGTACATGAAAAATGGTTAAGTTAACATTATATATGGTTGGTTTTTTTGAAAGAGAGGCAGAAAAATGTGCGAGATAAACAACAATTCGGCTCTGTTGTGGTCGACGTTTTTCAACTGCTTTGTGTTAGACGAAGTTGAGTATTAAGTTAAACGAAGTTGAAACGAATGCGACTGTCGTCATAAGAGAATTTATCTCGCTCATTGAAAACACCACCAAATGCCAGCTTCGGTGCTTGATCGAGTGCGGGAGTTCAGTTGGTGTTGAATAGTCGATGGGACTAGTGCTGTTGTCGGAAGCTGTTGGTATAGAGGTAAGTAGTAAAACATTTTGTAAAGAACTACATTCATAAGTATGTATGTACATATGTGTATTTAAAAGTGAAATAATAAAATATGTGTGTTAAAAATGTTAATAGTGTTTTGTGCCTGTTTAATTATAGTAAAGGCGAATGTAATATTAATATTATTTTTTGTGATTATGAAATTAAAATTGTGAAATTCAGTGGTTAAGAGTGGAAAAAATATGTACACGCTGTCGCATTAACTGAGCACGGAAAAACAACAATATATGTACGTAAGTATATGCAGCAGCAAGCAAACATACGGAGAGAAGTGATGTGTACGTGTGGGTATGTGTTCATCTTGTCTTTTCGTTTGAACACTTGTGGCTGCTACGCCGTACATACATACGTTAGTTTTTTTTGTTGTGCGATGTTGATACTGTTAAATGTACATACATACATATGTTGTTAGAAGTGCTTTCGTAATACCTACATACATACATATAAACGATGTTTTTGTTTTTTCTTTTCAGTTGTTTCTTTTTCTGTGGCTTGCGGCTGCTTGTGCTGGCCTTGAATCTGTTGGTAAGTTGTGCCAATACTAGAAACTGTTGATAAGCTGTATCAATACTAGTTGTAGTGTGCGAAGTAATTACAGGAAAAGTGGTATGCATGCATACATTTGTTTTTTTATACCCTCACTTTAGTAATACGAGGGTATATATCATTTGCAACGGGCCAAAAGTGTAACACATTGAAGGAGTGATCTAAGACCCTAAGTATGTTCAGCGCATATTAGTTTTGGGTCATTTTAAGTCGAATGAGATATGTCCGTCCGTCTGTCTGCTGGCTAGTGCTCACGATAACTCTCGACCATTGACTTACCCAATCCTTGATTTTTATATCTATTCCGATTATGATTTTGGTGGGACATCGGCTTTCTATCAGATTGCCTTTGTTATTAATCTCCTCTCTCCTATAAGTTTGCCGTAAGATCGGACTAAGCTCAGTACCTCAAACTAAGTGCCTAACCGTTCTGGGCCCTTAATAATCGAAAGATTCAGGGAGTTTACGTGAACGGCACCTTTTGAGCGGGGACTGATCACATGTTGGTCAAGCACAGAAACGTAGGCACTTAACTTATAGTCACAGAGCAGATTTTTCCATCAGATCAGCCCATCGGTAAATGCTTATGCTCTTTGAACTACAGAATTTAGGTAAAAAGTCAAAAGATCTTCTTAGAATTGCACCCTTTTTTACATTTATACTTATATTTTCTAACCTTTTTGTTTTTTTTTTCTTTTCAGGTGTTTCTTATACATATATATATTAACATATATTTTGTAAATAAAATAAAAATGCGAAAGTTAAATTGTTCTTGTTTTATTTGATATAAATATTAAAAATTATTGAAACAACTATGTTTCTATGAAGTAACCACTAAATAGTGAAAGTAACAATAAAAAAGGTTTCAATAACAATCTTCATAGTTAATAATATTAACAATTTCATTGTTAAATTAAACATGTATTGTTTCAATAAATTAGCTATGAAATGTTAATATTAACAATTTTCATGGTTAAACAATTCAAAAATGCATTGTTAAAGTAACAATTATTATTATAATATTAACAATTTTCATGGTTAAAAAATTCTACCATGGAATAGGTTAATTAAATATTATTATTGTTAAATACCAGTCAACAAGAAAATGTTCAAATTAACCTTATATAACGTAGACTCCAAATCATGTTTATTTATGGTTAAGTTAACCTTATATAAGGTTAATTTTTGGCTCAGTGCAGTTCCACTCAAATTCTTTAATTGCAGCTGCGTAATGGGTTTCCGCCACACGTAAGACCTTCCATCTGAACCAAATATATTAAACTTCGACTCATCGGAGAAAATTACACTTTTCCAGAAATCGATGTTCTTGGAAATATGGTTTTTTGCAAAGGCTAATCTGCTGATTTTATTTTTTTTTTTTTGGTTTATGAACGGCTTCTTGAGTGGCACTCGACCATGAAAGTAATGTGATCGCAATAGACGTCGTATTGTGGAAGCACTACAGTTTTTGCCAAGGGAATTTTGAACTTCGTCTGCCAATTTTTGTGCTGATAATTTAGGGTTTTCGTTTATTTTTCGTATAATCCATCGTTCATCACTCGGAGTCAAAATTTTATTAGGTGCATTTCTGCCCTTGTCATTGATTCTATTCTCTTGTAAAAACCTTTCTATAATGTGCTGGACTGTAGATGAAGATAAATTTACTATTTTAGCTATTTTGCGTTGAGTTTCCCCATTTTGGAAGTGGTGAATGACCAATTCCCGCTGTTCAATTGTTGTGCGTCGGCCCATCTTTAAAAAAAAGTGTGTCATTACCCTTGCATCTACGCGAACACACTAAAGGCCGGGTTAGGCATACGTAACCGTAATTTTTCTTTACCGTCGCCGTAACTTTGCCCGTTTGAGCGATTAGCCAACGTTGAGAAAACGAGTCATATTTTCTGACAACAACAACACATAAGTAAACAAAAAAGCCGCGATTTCTTTTTGTTTAGATTTATTAAAAATGAAGTTAAAAATAATGTTTATAAATTTGTGTTTTTTAAATCTGTGCAGGATTTAAAATAAAAGTAATCAAGAAAATATCGTCCGATAAGAAGATGGGGTGGACGTCCTATAAACAATGACTGGGCGAAAGCCGGACACTAGAATGCCTATGGCAGTTTTTAATTTGTTATTAATATTAATAAAATATGAGTTAAGTACACCAAAGCAACGGATTAGGCAGAGAGACTAGCAATAACACCACTGTATGTCAAATATTGCTTTATCCTATGATTCCAAGATGGGTAATATTAATATTCTATTCTTTAAAATTGTAGATATTTGGGTCACGGTTGTTTCATACAATCGATTGCATGGAGTCACAAGCTGGGGAAAACAACAATTCGAAATATTATTTTAGAATGCAGTGAAGTTTTGTGGCGCTTGCTTTAACAGATTTATTGAAGTGATCAAACTACACAGCAGTACAAACACATTGCCAATGATTTTCAACGAATGTGGGATATGCCCAATTGTGTGGGAATCTGTGATGCTAACTATACATTCATATTAGTTAATGCTGGAAGTTATGGCAGCCAACAAGGGGTATGTCCCATAAACTTACATTTATTTATAATCTATTGTAATACAAACAATTTCCATTTCTTAATTTAAATTAAATACAGATATATTCCAGTACTCTCCGCTTGGCCAGTCAGTAATTTTTGGTACAGTACCTGTGCCTCCTAGTAAACCATTATCGTCAGCATCCTCTGTAGCCTTTCCTCATTTTTTTTATTGGCGATGCGGCGTTTCCCCTGAGGAATATCATTGGTCTAAGTCAACAACTTTAGACGAGCATCTAACGCGAAATTGCCAACGTTCCGGTCGAAATGTGTCCAAGAGTGGTGGAAAATTGGGTCCAAAGAATAGATCGCTGTTGACGGGCTCGTGGTGGTCATATGACCGAAATTGGATTTCATTCTTAAAATGTAACATTCGCACTGCACCTGGAATTTGAACGCTATATCTTAAATATTCTGTGTTTTATTAATATATAAAATTCTTATGTCCTTAATGGAAAACCCTTTACTTATGTCTATTTCCATTGAAGAGGGACTCAGCCAAATCCAATACAATCTCTATCTATAAATAGAGATCACGTTTGTAGAGACGCTTATATTGCTGTCAAATTAACCCACAATGAAGAAGATTGGCGCAATAATTGTCTCGTACTGTCGTCAAAAGAATCCTAAAGCAGATTATAAATTTAATTTTAAATGAAGTCAGCCGCGATCTTCATAAAACTCACCTGTAACGCCCAGCTCCTTGCCAATTTGCTTCCAAGCTTCTCGCTTTTTGCAGATATCCTATATGCTGGATTATATTTATTGTATAAATACTCGTGCGACTGCACCAATGAAATCAAATATTCGTCTTTCATGTTTATTTGCACTTTTAAACAACAAATAATTAATAAATTATTTTCTTTACTTTTCTCGGTGAACATACAACTGTAATTGTAAACCACATGTAGTATCAGCTGTTGTCAAATTGTACGTAAACGGACCGTCCAATTCTGATTTCAACAGATTCAGCCGTCCGTTTACGTTTCCGTTGGCTAATCGTTTACACTGATTTCCATATGACAGATTGAATCAGCTGATTCGTTACGCTACGGGGGCGTTTCGGCTAAGTTTGCCTAACTGGGCCATAAAACTGAGCAAAATACATCACAACGTTTCATTACAAACGAAACGAAAAACATGTCCGATCTATTTCGAGTTCTTCTCTACATCAAATAAGCTGCTCAGTTGTAAAATCACTTTTTTGTTTTTGCTATTGTTTTCGCAAAAGCACGCAACATATGAAAGTAATGTAACCTCTATATTAGAGTAAAACATATATTCTACAAAATCTCATTTTTATTTTTTGTAAAATCTTATTTGTTTTTTAAGGTAGTGGATTTAAATATTTAATTATGGCTTGCATCAAATAAGCTGACACTCACTGTATATGTTTTCGCGATTTGGTATTAAAGATATATATAAACTGAGTTATCTATATCGGATCTTTATGGAATTTGGCAAAAAGTCGTTTTCTAATACAAGACTGAAAATTGACAAATTTGATAAAAATCTGTTTAGATTTACATCCCATATTACAAAAAATTGTATTCAATCCTATGTGTTGTTGTGTGCCTTTTTACACCCGCAGTTTATGGATCCATAAAAGAATATCCCATTCTGTAAAATTGCAATTATT
Organism: Eudasyphora cyanicolor; assembly: GCA_963930755.1. NCBI lineage: Eukaryota > Metazoa > Arthropoda > Insecta > Diptera > Muscidae > Eudasyphora > Eudasyphora cyanicolor. The sequence goes on along the minus strand of OZ005734.1, from coordinate 342,432,749 downwards.
TATTGATATTTTTACCGAAGTCATGAATTGAATATTATTTTTTTCCTTTCATTATGCTTGTCCGCCAAGTGAATTGTAATTATATAATAATGCACTTTGGTTCTTAGATTCTAGGTCGAACATTTAGTTTTCTATTACAAAAAGTAAACAACTCATATTAAGATTTTCCATGGTTTCTGGACATAGAATGGAAAAAATCAATCGCACGTGGTTGTGTCCATAGCTTAACATCTATTTATGCGATCTCACAAGGATCTTACTGGCGTCTATCTCTAAGTAAACACACAACGCAATTGAATTTGCTTGTACCTGCAGAGCATTTCTCATTACCATAAATCATTTTTGCTAAGAACTACATACATTGGCCTGAGCCTCGAGTTGTGTGGGCGTATTTAATACGATCGCTGTCGGGTACTAAAACAATTTTACGTGTAAATGTTTAAGAAATACACACGATCACCTAATTTTTTTCTTCCAAATTGCAGTCTATTCTGTATTTTCAAAATATACACAACAATAATTAATTAAATTGAAAGGGGAAATTAACGGCCGCCTCAGCAGAGGAAAGTGCAATTGAAGGCATATTTACACTGTCCTAATGAATCGCACGGATTTTTGTGTTGAAAGAAAATTAACTTTTAAACAAATAACTTAGACAGGACACATTGTATTTATGTCTGGTCATAACTATTCTGTTTATAATTTTATTTAGTGTAAAACAATATATTAGCTAAACATTGTAAAATGTGGTGAGTTTTGTAGTAATTTGTAGTAATTTGTAGATACTATTTAATATTTAGATCATTGTATTCTTCATGTTCGGTGTATAAATGCAACTCTGATCACACTGATGTCGTTGATGACAAGTGGTTGGCAACACAGTTATGTGCGGTACTTGAAGTAGTGTAATCCATTTTTTTCTTTACTCATACAATTTAGGATAATGTAAGAGGTCTTTACGTGATGCTCGATGATAATGAATAAGACTGAATAATCCAGATTTAATTTACTTATTCAGGTATTTATTTTTGTTTTGTTTACACCCAATTTTGTAATGGTGTCTGCCATTGTAATAATGTTGATACTATAATTACATGGATGTCTTTCTGTACGGCATAGATGTGGCATAAACGTATAATCCAGTTTTTTTATGATCAATTATACTACGTTTCCACCAAGGTACTACACGGGGCAAAATCGCCTTTTTTGATATGTTTGAATCGAAAGGAAATATATTTGGAACACAAATTTTTAAATATTATGTATTTCTGAGCAAATAAATTTTATTTGAAAATCAATAAAATATATTTGGAACTCATATATTAATATGTTACAACATATTGTATTTGCAAACTAAGTTTCTCAAATAAAATATGTGTTTGAATACAAATAAAATTATTGTTTAGGAATTTCTCCAAACATATTTTATTTAAAAAATATTTTCGAAACTTTTGTTGAATTTTTCGAATTTCAGTTTTAATTTTTTTTGGTTTCGAATTGAACACCCAGTTATAATACAAAATGCAGCTGTAACTTCTGTTTTAAATCAATCATTTAAAATTTCTGAGTATTCTAAGCCATCATTAGTTGTCAATCCTCCAAGTAATATATTTCGATCGAAGATTATACGATTTCAATTTTTACGACTGAAAATTTTCTAAAAAATTAGGTTTGAATTACTGAAATATTAAACACAATTTAGGTATTTTCTGAATACTTAAAAGCAAATAATTATTTGCTTCGGAAAACAATCGTCGAAAGTAAACACATATTGCGATGTAAAGAAAGATTTATTTAGAGCAACACCTTCCCAAATATAAATTTGTTTGTGTGTACCAAATACTACATGTTTAGAGTGTACCCTAAACATATATATGTTTCAAGCCGAATATGTTTGGGACAATATACTACAGAAGCGATTTTTTTTCAGCGTGTATGTAATGGGTGTTTTTGACAACACTGTTGTCGCAGCTCAGCTGTTTTCGTGTAACATGTTACTGTCAAACATGTTCAGTTTGGTCTATAATTTAACCGGGAATCGATTTAAAAACGTACAACGATTGTAGATTATTTAACTTTATTTTTTATACCCTCACTTTAGTGTGACGAGGGTATATATCATTTGCTACGGAAAAAAGTGTAACACGTCGAAGGAGTGACCCCTAAGACCCCAAGTATGTTCGGCGGAAATCCGTTTTGGGTCATTTTAAGTCGAATGAGCAATGTCCGTCCGTCTGTCTGTCTGTGTGTCTGCTGGCTGGTGCGCACGATAACTCTCGAAAGGAGTAACCGATTGACTTCAAATTTGGTATGTGGTAATATTTTTTTCTATCTCCGGCTAAGTTCGAAGATGGGCCATATTGGTCCACTCCTTCTGGTACCTCCCCCACAAAGGGTTAAAATGTTGTGGAATATTGATTCTTTAATAACTGCTATTATACGTATTCGAATCTCCTGAAATTCCACACATAGTATTAGTTTGTTAGTCGCTATCAACTCGAGGAAAATGGGCGAAATTGCCACGCCCCTTTTGGTACCTCCCACACAAATGCACCATTTTGCACTAAAAGTTAAAAGCTTATAACATTAATACCAGTGTATAAAAATACTTGAAATTTTGTACAGCGTATTGTTTTTATAGTGCCTACAGTCCATTGATAAATGGGCGTTATTGTCACGCCCCTTTTGGGACCACTCCCACAAAGGTACCATTTTGCACCAAAAGTTAACAGTTTATAACATTAAAATCAGTATATACAATTACTTGAAATTTTGTACAGTGTAATGCTTTTATAATGCCTATAGTCCAGTGAAAAATGAGAGTTATCACCACGCCCCTTTTTGTACCTCCCACACAAAATGGCCAAATTATACCACAATTTAATATCTCAACGTTAATATACCAGTCCATATAAACGGTTACAATTCGGCACAGTGCAATGTATTTAAAGTATCTACTGTTCAGCGAAATATAGGTGTATTTCTTAAACCCCTTCTGGTACCTCCCACAAAAATTTACATAATAATTTGTGTAATATTCAATATTACATTACTCACAAAGTGAGGGTATGTATACCTTAGTCGGTTTACCCGACTGAAACTTTCTTACTTGTTTGTATTGAATTTCGCGTTCAGTGAAAAATTTATTTCACGCTTGGGGCCTGTCAATTGGCCGCCTAGATCGTGCGATTTAACGTCTTTATATAATTTGTTGTTGTGCTATGTTAAGCCTCATGTCTATACACGCTAAAAAATAGCTTCTGTAGTATATTCTCCCAAACATATTCAGCTTGAAACATATATATGTTTAGAGAAGAAGCTGTAATTTGATTGGATGTAAATTACAGCTTCTTCAGGACTAAAGTGCCAAATCGGACGAAACATATATATGGGAGCTATAGCTAAATCTTAACCGATTTTCTTCAAATTCGGCAATGTTGGTTCATGGATCAAGATTGGGTATAAAATACAGCTTTTATAGGACTAAATGGCCAAATCGGACGAAACATATATATGGGAGCTATAGCTAAATCTTAACCGATTTTCTTCAAATTCGGTAGTGTTGGTTCATGGATCAAGAAACTCTACCATTCTAAATTTCAAAATGATTGGATGTAAAATACAGCTTCTACAGGACTAAAGAGCAAAATCGGACGAAACATGTATATGGGAGCTATAGCTAAATCTTAACCGATTTTCTTCAAATTCGGCAATGTTGGTTCATGGATCAAGAAGCTCTACCATTCTAAATTTCAAAACGATCGGATGTAAAATACAACTTCTATAGGACTAAAGGGTCAAATCGGACGAAACATATATATGGGAGCTATAGCTAAATCTTAACCGGTTTTCTTCATATTCGGCAATGTTGGTTCATGGATCAAGAAACTCTACCATTCTAAATTTCAAAACGATTGGATCTAACATACAGCTTCTATAGGACTAAAGGGCCAAATCGGACGAAAGATATATATGGGAGCTATATCTGAATCTGAACCGATTTCAACCAAATTCAATAGCGATCTTAATAGCCGCGAAATACTCTAAACTGCAAAATTTCAGAACGATCGGAGTGAAATTGCGACCTGTAGTCGACGAACAACTTTACATGGACAGACGGACGGAAGGACAGACATCGTTAAATCGACTCAGCTAGTGATTCTGAGTCGATCGGTATACTTTAAGGTGGGTCTAGCTGTGTTATTTTCATGTGTTACAAACATCTGCCGTGGAACAAACTTATAATACCCTGTACCACCGTGTGGTGTAGGGTATAAAAACAACGAACCACTGCGGCAAAGACATACTATACTGATGTGCTTCCCATCTATAGCTCCCAAACAGTGTGGCATTCCAGATTCGATGTGGAAGTTATCAGCAATTTGCTTCCATTCAGAAGTATTTGGAGGAGCTACGTATATTACATGCAACTCATCCCAAATCGCTTCGCATGTTTCATATACAAGGTGGCGCAAAAGTAATCCTCCTATCAGAAAATGCTATAAATTTTGCGATTGGCCCCTAATGTCAGTTCTGTTTTGTCATTTGTGTAGTAAACACATGCGAAATACACGTTAATAAACAATGTTACGCTACACTGCTCCAGAACGCGGAATATTGCTGACTATTTATTTGACCAATAATCGGTCGGTGACTTTGGCACATTTCCTGGCCGTCCAACGCCTACTGGTGAAACACTGCGACGTTTAGCCGCTCGCCTCGAAGAGACTGGCACAACACGAGATGCTGCCAGGCGTGGCAGACACCGGAGTAGCCGTTCTGCGGAGAATATTGCTGCTGTAGCCGATGATGTCATGGAAGCGCCGTCGACATCGACCAGACGACGTGCCACGCAAATGGGTAGCAGTCGACGGTCTCTACAGCGAATTTTGGTACAAGATTTGAAGATGTTTCCGTACAAAGTCCAGACGGTGCATCAGCTGTTAGCTGCTGACCGCCAATCGCGTCTAACATAACATCGAAAGGTTACTTTTGCGCCACCTGTTATTATCCTTTTGTTCCATTTTGTGTGACCAAGCCAAGTATTGGAAACTGCATCCATGAGCTAAAAATCTGGACAGTATATTTAGATTTAGAGTATATTTAGAATTTCATAATTCAATAAAAAAAACTCACAGAAGTGTCAACGACAATCGTATCTCTGATGATATTGGTTTTCTTTGTGAGAATTTCTGTAGACGCTCCTTAAGTAAAATGAGAAGCAGGTTATATTTTGCAACACTCATTCTCGTTGTCTTGAAGAAGTGTTCCTCATCCATCTCCTGTATTTGTTTCATGCAAGTACTGTAAAATGCCAGTTCATCTCTGGTCAAATTTACAGGACGAACCCAGCACCTCCTGGTTGTCGTATCTTTTATTGATTCTCTGTGTAAACAATATGCAGAACATGCTACGGCTACAAGGCCAACAATTTTTCCCAAACGGCTCGACATTTTGTAAATAAATTTGATTTAATTTTAACCAACGTAAAAAAGCACTGTCAAAAAATGAAAACAAAATATGACAACTTTTGACGCCAGCCGCTCTCTCTCTCTCATTTGGTTTAGCCGTCAACGAAATTCCATGCCGCCACCGCCAGCGTGTCTGGTTGGGTGTGAACTCTTATTGTGGTTATCGCCCAGCTGATTCGTTATGCTATACGTACTCGTGTTTAAGTCGCAGCGTCGTAATAAATCACGTCTTCCTTAACTTATTCTACGATTCCACTATGATATCATCAACTCGATTATTTTTATCAGCGATACTTATTTTAATCACTGTAATTATATTCTTATAATCAACTTGATTTCTCTATTGATTTTCTCATAGTGACAACATGGTGTTATTCTACGCTACCTCTGAAAGATAATTAATTTCAAAATTAAATCGAATGTTTTCATCAGTTGGCATCGACAAATCTTTTACCTTTCTTTGTCAACTGAAGAAAATAATGGACTAGATTTCGGAGTACTAAATCTCAGAGCGGAAACGTAGTGTTATTCATATGCATTCATTAATGTTCCAAAGAGATTCCTCTTTGTAAGGAAACTTATTTTTGTATTTTGACCTAAATCGTTTCGGAAAAATTCAACAACATAACAATTGCTATTCGCTTTTGCCTTCTGCGACTCACTGAATTCATGTACACACATAAGTGTCTGTATGTTTGTATGCAAAAATAATAATTTCAAAAGTTTATCCAAAATGCTAAAGCTATTTGTACTGACTGAGTTCCGTTGGCGGACAAAAGCGAATCGATGAATATTCGATTTTTGCCATAAAATCCATTCAGGGCCAATCACATGGACTTTATGCAAAAAGACCCTAAGGGGCTTCACTTGTTGTTAGACATGATTTCGAAAAATGAAAAAAAATATGTATGTTCTTTACTTTAGCCCAAAGGATCGATAGGATGTAACGAAGGAAGTGAGGAAGGAAGAAGGAAACGAACTGCGGGTTATGCATACATTGCCTAAATGCAACGACGTTTTCAGTCGCCGCCACCGCCGTCGTGTTGATGTGTGTAATCGATATGCAAATTAATATTTGAACACATTTCCAGATCGACGCACAGATGAAGGATAAACATGCGACGACTTACGTATGGATGTATGTGCCTGAACGAGTATCTGGAATCATCCTCGAGCATAACAAGTGCGGCCGATACAAACATTCCCAGTGCGAGGACACGTGCCCTTCCCGTTAAACCAATCGATGCTTGTGGCTTTCAGAATTGTTTCAGGAATATTTTCTTCTAGTTTGTTGGCATTTTATATATGTATTTTCTCTGGCGTGTCCCGCTAAGAAGTTCTAAATAAAAAAGTCCTTCAAAAAAAAATCGTATATCGTCGACATACTGAAAGTGACTAAATCCATTTCTAAAGGTAAGTACACACGATTTGCAGATAGGACAAGGTTAAGTTAGGTTAGGTTGAAGAGAGGATACGTTTAAAACGTCTCATGTCCATGGACATACACTTAAGCCAGTGGTTCGGCCTGTTGTGCGCTCCTTATTTATGATATTTTTATACCTCACGAGTTACAGAAAATCGGTACTAGACACGAATTTTCTCAGTATCTTCCAGTCATATTCTCTGAGATGAGTCAAGTCTGGTAATATGTCGGACCCGAAATGTTGGGATCTTGCATGTGTGAAAGCCGGGCAGTGACACAGAAAATGTTCCATCGTTTCGATGTTTTCTCTGCATGCCCTGCATTCATCGTTTCCTGCTAGTCCTATGCGATGAAGATGTGCTTGTAAGCTTGAGTGTCCCGTTAGAACACTCATCATCTTACTAATGTCGATCTTGTTTAGTTTCAGAAGACTTCTCGTTTTCTTTTCATTTGGGTCACCCCTCAGTATCTTTGCAGTTGCTCCTACTATTGCGCTATTCCACACAGTTTTGTGAGCCATCTCAGTGGCTCACCCAGTGCTTCAACTCGTCCTTCGTGGCTTCGAAAGGTTTCCAAGTTTATTACTCGAAGTTCTCTGCCATTTGAAGCCAAGCTGTTTGCCCGTTCATTTATAATCACTCCGTTGTGTCCTGGTACCCAGCAAATACGGGTAATCATTTATCGTTCTTTTACAGTCCAACACAGTTCTGGATTTGACCCTTTCCGATGTTATTGCTTTAATCGCCATTTGGCTATCTGTGAAGATGTTGGCATATCTAGGCTTTGTCGTGTTACTGAGCCAGTTTACACACTCCGTGATTGCTCGAACTTCTGCTTGAAATACCGTGTTGTGGTCAGGGAGGCGGAAGTGAAGTTCGACTTCTGGTTCAACAATAAAAAGTCCCAGACCCGTCCTTCCTCCTAGCTTGGACCCATCCGTGTAGCAGCTGGTTCCCACTGGCACATGGGCCCAAGTTCCATTTTCCCAGGAGCGTCTGTCTGGCACAAACGTATCACAGGTAGCTGTAAGCCGCACTTCAGGAATGCGGTCCGAGATTTCTGGCGTTTGAATGTGACCAACTAGATATTCTAAAATCTTCTGATGGTACGACTTGTGGTCTCGATTTATCCATTCACCCATCACTTGTAGACGTCTTGCTGTGAGGGCTGCCTCATACTTTATACGGATATCTATTGGTTGGATGTGCAGTATAGTCTCCAACGCTGTTGTTGGCGCAGTTCTAAATGCCCCGCTTATGCCTAGACGGCACATACGATGAATTTTTTGCAAAGGTATTACGTTGCACTTCTTGTCCATTGATGTCCACCACACTACACAGGCGTGGGTGATTATTGGTCTAATCACGCTCATGTAAAGCCAGTGAGTCATATTTGGACGTAGTCCCCATTTTAAACCTATATCTCTTTTGCACAACGACCAACATCTGTGTGCTTTTATAACTCTTTCTTCAAGATGATCTTTCCAGTACAGTTTCTGATCCAAGATTACTCCCAAGTATTTTACATTTTTAGTTAAAGCAATTGTCTTATTCTGGAATCGAGGCGGGGTAAAACGTGGAATCTTCGTTTTCCTTGTAAATAGACATATTTCTGTTTTGTCTGGGTTAACATTTAATCCCCTTGGTTGTGCCCAGTTATATGTATGCTATGTTAAGTGCCTCTTCAGCTCTTCTGCATAATAGATTTGGATGAAAGCCCCTTAGAAGTATTACAACGTCGTCTGCATAACAGACTGGTTTAAGTCCTTCATTGGTGAGGGCTTTTAGGAGACTGTGTAGCGTCGTAACCCATAGAAGAGGCGATAAAATGCCCCCCTGAGTTATTCCACGATTTACCTTGTCTCTAATTTTTACGTCATATGACCCACAAATAATCCACCTATTCCTTAGCATATTGTTGATCCAGTTTTTCAGCGCCCGGTCAACCTGAAACTCGTCTAAGGACTGGATAAGTGTATCGGTCTGCACATTGTTAAATGCGCCCTCAATGTCTATGCAAACAGCAAGTGTATACATTTCTTTACTGAAGGACTCTTCTATGTGGTGTACTACCTCATGCAGAGCTGTTTCCACTGATCTTCCTTTGACATAGGCTTGTTGTTTGAATTTAAGCCTGTCATCCGCTATTTTACCTTTGACCATGTTATCAATTATTCGCTCCATTGTTTTTAACAGGAAAGAAGTAAGGCTAATGGGTCGATAAGCCTTTGGGGTCGTATAAGGCTTTGGTATGACTACCCTTGATTCCTGCCAGTTTTTTTGGGTATACGAATGGGTTAGGCATGCAGTGAACACTCCAGCCAGATGAGTTGATACCAGATCCACCTCGGACAAAAATGCAACTCGATTGTTAGATGTGCGGATTTTATACATTTGCAGCACTTTAACAGGGTTGATAACGTTGTCCGATTTGGCAAACGTGTGTACTTACCTTAATAAACAGAAAAGTCATTGTGAAATAATATGCAGATTGTTAATTATGCGAAAAATATATTTATTGACAACAGTATCTACAAAATATTTTTATTGGCAATCCTGCATAAATATTTACCAAATATATTAAATTGTAAGGTTTTCTTGCAATCGTCTGAACTGTCAATTCATCTTTGGCTAACAAGCTGTCATTGTCAGTACTTTTGCAAACAACTTTATCAACCCTGTTAAAAGTTAACAGGGTTGATAAAATTGTTTGATCTGACGGCTCTTATATCAACAATGTTTCTTTAAGTTTATTCTTATTTTATTGTTTTAATTCGAAACATTTATTGAAATGTTTTTTCCCAATTAATTGGTCTTTGTAAAGGGGTTTTCAACAGGGACAGCAAACGACGCCATATTTTTTTGCCGCTCTTTTGACATTTCAGTAAGGTTTCCCATTTCATGATGGAAAGATATTTTTTAGACTAGATTCGATTTGTTTCTTTATTAATTCATTAATATTTAACATATACATATTTGCATTACTTAATTATATTTTATGATATACATTGAATTATAAAGATATATACATTGACAATGTTTTTTTTATTGTAACGTCTGTCAATTACAATTTAGTGTAATAAAGCAAATAATTTTAAAAAGTTTCGTTAATCAAAAAATTTCTATATTTCATTGAGTTCTTCAAATAAGTTATTAGGTTTACCCATCCTGTTTCATGCTGACCGGTGAGAATAGCTATCACCTCCAGTTCACTTAAAGCAGTTTTTCCGTCTTCAGGTTTAGTATTATTGTTAATCTATAGATGACTTACAGTATAATCCAGGCATCTATATATTCTGCTGCTTTCCCGCTTTTTCTGCAGACACTTGTGTAGGTTATTTAGTTTTATTGCTACCAAAAAGTTATTGCTGAAGGTACTCCACTGAGGTTGTGTTGGATTACGTCCTTGCCACTCAACATCCAGACTCCTTGATAGTTCCTTGAGCCGTTTCACCCAAAAGATTTCGCGATCCATAAGTATAACTGATAATTGTTTCGGAAGTCTATTCGTATGATATTTATTGAGAATTTTGTCGATGTATTTTAGGTGCATCCTCAGAGTATACAAATGGCTTTCCTCTATTTCTGTCTACAGCCTAAGCACATAATTAGGTGTGTTTCTAGGAAGTTTTAAAATTTTCTTTAGGAAATAACGTTGCAATTTATCCACATGTTCGAAGTGTGTGAATCCCCATACTTGTGAACCATACGCCTGTATCGATCTACAAAATGCTAAATATAACTTCCACTTCATGCTCAAATGTATAGACTCTTTGCTAAGTAGATCTTTCCCTGTGCTATTGACTGCATTTTTGGCTTGAGTATTCCTTTTCTCAGTATGTTTGCTGAAACTTAGCGTTGGGATGAAAGTTACGCCTAAGTAAGTATATTCATTCACAATTTTTATTTCTTTGCCATTGTAAGTCCATTTTTCGTTTTGGTTTAGTTTTCCACCTTTACGAAGTACAAGCATCTGTGACTTATCTAAGTTAATTACCAAATTTCAGATTCTGCAGTATATTTCTAAGTTATTTATCATCTGGTGCATGGTCAGCTAGCATGACAATATCATCTGCGTACAGCAGCACACGAATGTTGAGGTCTTGTATGCATAAACCGCCTTGGACGAAATCGTGTATGTCATTTACATATAGGGCGAATAGTAGAGGGGATAATAGGCAACCTGGCTTAACTCCAGCGGTGGATTGGAAGAAACCTAAAAGTTATTCGCCAGTCCATACAGCATATTTAGTTTCTCTATACATATTTTCTATTACCCGAATGAATTTGTACGACACTCCCATTTCATAAAGCTTATAAATTAGAGCTTGTCTACACACCTTATCAAAAGCAGCTCGAAAGTCTTTAAAAAACGCATACACCTTCTTCTTTTCAGCTAATTTGAGGCTAACAATTGCTGATCGGTTGTAAATGTTATCACACGGAGAGTAATGTCTCCTGAATCCGGCTTGATATTCATTGATACAATTGCGAGTCTCGGTCCAATTTGAAAGCCGTTCATTTAGTATATGTAGATGGAAAGATATACGAGCCAACAACGAGTCGTAATTATTAAAATTCACTACCGAAATTCGGAGTCAGTGGCCTCAACGTTAAGAGCGCGATCATCTTCAGCGATGAGGATCATTTCTGGCTGAAAGGCTTTGTCAATAAACAAAATATGCGTTTTTGGTCAGACAGCAATCCACACGTACACCATCATTGCATCCCGAAAAAATTACGGTTTGGTGCGGTTTATGGGCCGGCGGCGTCATTGGGCCGTACTTCTTCCGTGATGATCAAGACCGGCACGTTACTGTGAATGGGAATCGCTACCGTTCAATGATAACCGAATATTTTTGGCCTCAATTGGATGATATGGATTTGGAGGACATGTGGTTCCAACAGGACGGCGCCACAAGCCACACAGCGAATGCCGCAATCAATTTATTGGAAACCAAGTTTGGAGAACGTGTTATCTCACGAAATGGTCCAGTCGATTGGCCGCCTCGGTCGTGCGATTTGACGCCGTTATTTCCTGTGGGGCTACGTCAAGTCTATGCCAACAAGCCAGCGACAATTGATGAACTTCGTACGAATATCGAACGTGAAATTGCAGTATCGGCCGATGTATGCTTGAAAACCGTCGAAAATTGGGTTCAGCGTCTGGATTTCTGCAATCGAGTTCCATACATAATGGCATCGAACGTATTTTCAGAGGAATAAAGAATTTCATTGATATCCAAAACCGTTTTTGTTTTATTTAAAAAAACTTTTGTAGCGCTCTTATTGAAAAACCCGGCATTAGAAAAAGGAGGAGAAAGTATATTCCCTTTATATTCCAATTTTTCAAAATTCTTCGTCTTATAGTCGGCGTATTCCATGCATTCGAAATTTATTTTGACAGACGCAGTGCGCATGCGAACTCATTTAAGCGGTTCTCGTATACCAACATTAAATCCATACAGCAAATATTCCATTTTTTGATCATCAGCCACTCAGCAACTGCAATACCATCCACATTCAATTTCCACATCAATTTTTTCAGTATAGCATACTTTTAGGGTTTCGATAAATAAATATAATCTAATTGATATACGCAGTGTTGGCAACTCGTATCCATATAACCACATACCGTAGTTCATGGTTTGTCAATGGCTCCATTTTTCCCTTTCACTTTTGACTTCTAAGTCAATTTGACTGTTGACTTCCTGTATTTCGTTTCCACAAGATGGCAATTTTTTGCCTTTACATCAATAATTTTTTTGTTCCATATTGAAATAAAAATGTTCAAGATTACTAATGTTAATGTTTCTTATTGATTCAATAGGTTTTTGTTGATTTTAAGTTGTTTTTCTCTGGGTGTACCTTTAGTATTTCAACCATATTTTTGGAAGTATAAGCTTGAAAAGCCGAGATACAATTTACATTAAAGGAAATTATGAGGGCTAAGAATGCTAAAAACATTACATTCTTGTAGAAACTGAAGTTTAAAACTGTTGTTAAACATTTAGAAAAAAAAATCGATTTTTTCAAAAACATCGTTTTTTGCTTGTACGAAAAAGACCATAAAAATAGAAAAAAAATCGTTTGTTTTAGAAAGCTGACATCATAACGAAGAAAACAGTGCCTATTTGAAAAAATCTATGGATTAATGTAGAAATTATGACCCATATTGTAAAAATATGGAAATTAAAAAAAATATTTTTATATAATTTTTATTTTGGCAATTTCGTTTGGGAGGTATCAAAAGGGGTGTTCAATCAGGCGGCACGCCGCAACCGACCATTTTTTTCCAACCAGCGCCGCCGCCGACTTCAGCGGCTCACATCGGCTGAAACTCAGCCGGAAAGATTTATTCTATGCAACCATGAAAAAGATTTATTCTATGCAACCATGGAAATTAAGATAGTGACTAGTGAAGTGAATTTTTAATATCGATCTATGAAGTTCATTTTTGCGTAAAAGTTTCTAAATGGATCTAGCTTTTTTGTTAAATCCAAAAATATTATGGGGACTTGAAATTAAAAAATGCCTTTTTTGTTTTTTACGGAAATGGTATGGTTTTTACGGAAATTACAATAGGTCTTGAACGGCCGAACCGATTTTTAAAAAGTATACATCGTTTTAAAAGGAACACAGCGAGCACTTTGTCTTTCACAATAAATTCTCTTTCACAACAAAGACTAATAAGTAGAGATTTTCGACATTAAATGAAAACTTCCATAACTTCTCTTAAGTTTTTTTTTTCTGATTGTAAATATTTAAAAGCGCCATCTTTTGTTGGATCATTATCGGTTAAGCCGATTGTTGAAATTTGATAGGCTCAGCCGATCAGCCGCCGATCGGTTTTTTTACATGCGCCGCCGCCACCGATAATATTGGTCGGCTTCATTTCTACATTTATTGTTATCTTCGTTAAGCTGAGTATAGACGATTGCCAGATCGGCAAACGTTATCAACCCTGTTAAAGTGCTGCAAATATACGGACAATGTCAGATTGTTAGGCAAAGGTGAATTGACAGTTCAGACGATTGCAGGAAAACATTACAATTTCATATATTTACAATATATTTTGTAAATATTTATATGCAGGATTGCCAATAAAAATACATTATAGACAGTGTTGCAAATAAAATGTTTTTCTGGCAATAGCGCCGTTGTCACATGCATAAACTTCGCACATGTAACAATCAGCAAATTATCTCGCAATGACTTTTCTGCTAACGTTGCATAACAAAAATTGTATGTTCACACGGTTGTAAATTCACAGGGTTGCATTTTTCCGCCATTTTTCTGGCAATGTTGTCCGATCAGCAAATCGTCTGTACTTACCTTTAGGATGATAGCTTTCAAAATACGGAACAAACGATTTTTTGGCGAATTTTATTTTATTTTTTTTGTTTTTTTTCGAGCCAACAAAAAACTTTTTTGAATAAAATAAATTTTGTAGTCCTCATAATTTTCTTTAAGTTATATATACTTCAAAAAATATGGTCCAAATATTAAAGGCACCTTGCAAGAAAAGTGGAATATAACAAATATTTTTAAAAAAATGTTCTTAAACATTTTTTTAATATTTTTTCTTGTTTAGGCCTCCATATTACACCAGAAAATGTTATGCGCAGCCCACATTATCGGTTAAGCCGATTGTGGAAATTTGATCGGCTCAGCCGCCGATCGTTTTTTTTACATGCGCCGCCGCCACTGATAATATTGGTCGGCTTCATTTCTACATTTATTGTTATCTTCGTTAGGATGATAGCTTTCAAAATATGGAACCAAAGATTTTTTGGCGAATTTTATTTTTTTTTTTGTTTTTTTTCGAACCAACAAAAAACTTTTATTTGTAAAAAATAAATTTTTTTGACGATATTTACTAAAATTCGGTTACACATGAAAGGGTCATTAGTAGCAATTGTAGTCCTTATAATTTTCTTTAAGTTAACGTGTATATCGGCCTTAGCGAGAATATACTTAAAAAAATATGGTCCAAATATTAAAGGCACCTTGCAAGAAAAGTGGAATATAGAAAATATTTAAAAAAAAATGTACATAAACATTTTTTTAATATTTTTTTCTTGTTTAGGGCTCCATTACACCAGAAAATTTTATGCGCAGCCCTTTGACCAAACATTTGTTGCATAGTGTAATTAATTTTTTGTGCTGTGTTGCCAATTGGCGTCCTATCGAAACGAAACGCATGCCGTTGTTCATGGTGTCCGCTGTAACTTTTTTTTGCGTGTGGGGACCGACCGATTCTTGACCATATAATACTATATACTAACCAGTGATTTTTTAAGAGCTTTCAGATTTGATTTAAAAAACCCATGAAATTTGGAGAAATGTATGAAATCATTATTTGAGTCGATAAAACGGTGTATATAATTCAATGTTTAAAGTTGACTTCATGTAAATGTTGACCGCGACTCCACCTTAAATGGTCCGTACGCTGGGTCCAATTTTGGCATACTCTCTGTAACATATCTCACAAATACATTCTTCAATATTGCCTTAACATAGCCCCACAAAAAATAATCTAAAAGCGTTAAATCACACGATATAGACCGCCAATTGATCGTCCTAAACGTGAAATAAACTGTTCGCCGAACTCAAAACTCAATAAAATTTAAAAGCGTTGCTCGTTTGTATGTCGATTCTTGTTTAAGTTATAGACCAAACTGAACATTTTTGACTGAAGTACTGCTTGCAGCTACCTGTGATTCATTTGTGGCTGACAAAAGGGAACACTGGCTCATGTCCCAGTTGGAACCAGAATCTACACGGATGGACGGATCAGGGTCTTTTCATAGAGGAACCAGAAGTCTAACTTTACTTCCGCCTCCCAGACCATAATATAGGATGGAGCGCGGTAATTTGCCTTAGGCTGCAGTGCAAAAAGCAAATTCCCGCGCTCCACCCTGTATAAGTATTTCAGGCGGAATGAAGAATGGCCAATTTAAGCGGAATGCGGCGTGTCTGAATAGTCAAAATTTATTCATTTGGCGGGCAATGCTGAAATCCGCGCCGCATGACGCGTACATTGGGCCTTTACCAGAAGTTCGAGCAATCACCACCACCACCACGCCTAAAACCGCTAATATTTCAACAGGTGGCCAAATGGCATCAAAGCAATTGTTTCCAAAAAGGTCAAGTCCAGTAACGTGTTGAAATATAAAAGGGCCAATAAATGATTACTTAACTCATGGATGGCTGCGTATCTTTTGGGTGCCAGGACACATTGGAATTTTTGGAAACGAGCAGGCAAACAGCTTGGCCACAAAGGGCAGGGAAAGAACTTCAAGTAAAGGGTTTTCCAACAAGAGGTGTTATTTTGGTATTCAAAGAAAAATCCAATTTTTTGAGATAAATGACCGGATGTTTATTTCATAATAAAGAGGAATGATGAAAAACAACATCAGCCAAATGGCATCCACGACCATCCATATCCTTTTCATTAAATTTTCCATAACCATATCGCAAAGTGGCTGCCCTATGTCCTCGATAGCCTCACGAATTCTATCTTTGAGGTCTTGAATCGACGCTGGGCTGTTGGCGTAGATCTTTCACGTGGCCCCAAAGGAAGAAGTCGCAAGGTGTTAAATCACAAGATCTCGGTGGCTAATTTTGATCACCTCTTCGAGAGATAACACGGTCCTGAAACTTTTCCCGTAACAGAGCAATGGTTTCGTTGCTTGTGTGGCACGTAGCGCCGTCTTGTTGAAAGTAAACGTTGTCCAGATCAATACCATCCAACTCCGACCATAAAAAATCATTAATCATCTCTCGATAGCGCAATCCATTCGCCGTAACTGTTGATCCAACCTCATTTTCGAAAAAGTAAGGTCCAATGACTCCGCCGGACCATAAACCGCACCAAACAGTCACACGTTGAGGATGTAGAGGCTTCTCAACAACAACTCTTGGGTTTTCCGAGCCACAGATGCGACAATTTTGTTTGTTGACGTAGCCACCGAGGTGGAAATGGGCCTCATCAGGCAAGATGATTTATCTATGATTTTCGAATTTTAATAATTTCAATGCGTTGTTGAATCTTGTATCGTTCCATTTTTAGTAATGGCGTTGTTTCTACTTGTCAAAGAATAAAAGCTTCAAAAGTGACACCTACCGAAATACCGGGTGATTCAAAATAATACCTCTTGTTGGAAAACCCATAGTAAACTTAGCAAATTTGAATGAGTTGAGACACTGGGGAGTGATGGCTTACAAATTGATGTGAGACAGCAAAACAGTGGAGGAAACCACAAACATACTGTGAGATGACCCAAATATTTTAATATTTTGTATTTTAAACAACTATTCCAAGGACTATGGACTGACAAGGAATACAAATTTTCTTTGTCAGTCTAATCTGCACCTCCAACGTTCACTGTTCGCAGGGGTTCAATTATCTCCGGTTTATCGGCGTAGACTAGTGTGTGTCTTAACATAACTCCTATAAATAATCCAACGGGGTTTAATCACTCGATCTTTGTGGCCAATTAGGTAATTTTTTTTTAAGATGTAAGATATATTTCTTGGCTTTCAAAGAAGCTTTGACTAAGCTTCGAATCTAAAGAAATTGTGCCTATATAAATTTTTTGTGGGAGATACCCCCGATCTCCCACAAAAATGGTAATTTTAAGGGGTAGCGGATAGGGGCCATAATTTCTCAAGAACAAGTTTTTTAAATGGTTCAACCAAATTTCATTTTCAGTCACGAAAAAGTGTATTTCTAGATTTCCAGTTCAAATTCCTCGCTGAAGGCATTGATCTTCTATGATTTCACACCAAATATCCTGTATTGAAATTATAGCCGATTTCACTATTTTCAAGAATATTTTTTCCATTGCAATGTTAAAATAAAATAGACAAAATCTGTAGTACTTAATAACCTTTATACCTGAAAGGGAATTAAATAGCGAAAATTAAATGATACACTAAATATAAATTACCTGCTTTTCTCCCCTAAATTAACTGAACTAATTCCCTAAATAGAATAAAAATAAACTTAAAAAGTTTCATTTACTACGTAAATAATAGTTCCCCATGCAACTTTTTGTTCAGTACCCCCTTTTATACACATTACGTATAAATAAGTAAGTACGAGTATACGAGCATAGCTCTTCGTTTGTTTGGTATACCGACAGGACTTTCAGCAGATACTTATTTGCCGCAGGACATTGTTTGTGTAAAATTATTTAAGAATGTAAGTTTTCAAATAGTTGTACGTTTGTAGTACACGAATGCGTGCCGAACTTGTTGTGCATTGGAAATACATACAATGTGTACGCTTGTGTATATTTGTATATAAATATGTACATGTTGTATGCTCAATAATTACGTGTATATTCATATTAATAATAAAACTGTATTTACAGATGTTGTTTGAAGATGTTATGAGGGCAAAAGTACTCGTACACTCATACGAGTACGTTCCTAAATATGTACATAAAGTGTCTGCGAAACAGGGGCGGAATTGGATAGAGCTCAAGCTTGCTGAAGTCCTTCCACTTCCTTCCACATATACTGCGAAAAAATGTTTCTAAATTTAAAGACTTTAAAACCAAAACACATTTCATTCTTAAAATTAGGAAAATTTGTTTAATATTAAAAAATACTTCATTTTAAATATGACATAATAATTATTTCTTTATTTTTTTAATCTGAAAAATTTAATTGAAAAATTTTTTAGAATGCTACGTTTTTTTAAAAATAAGTAAATTTCATACCTAATATTAAAAGAATTCACTTAAGTAACTTGTTCCCATTTTAGTTAAAAAAGAATAAAGTCATTGATTTGATGTCAGAAACAATAAAACTAGACCTTTGGAGCTTCAAAAATATGTACACTTCGCACATAAAATGAACACAATGTACTTAAAAATAAAGAAATTGTCGTAATTTTAAATGTGGAATATAAAATTAAAGAAATTGTCTTAAGTTTAGATATGGAATATACTTAGTTTTTAATTTTAAAATTTAATTTAAAAAATTTAACATATACTTTTTTTGTATCGCCAACCTTGGAAATGAAATAAATTCATGAAATAAATTTCATACTTAAAATTATGTCAATTGTCTTCATTTTAACTTTGTTGAAAATAATAAATATATTGGCATTGGATTGATGTCAAAGACAATACAACTTTAAAATAAATCCTTGGCACTTTTCAAATAGCTACATGTCATACTTCAAATTAAGACAGTTACATTAAAAAATAAATAAATTGTCTTCATTTTAATATGGCATATATTTGTTTTTTAAACATAAAATTTAATCTAAGGTCTTAATTTTAAATGTGGTATATAAAATTAATGAAATTGTCTCAAGTATTGATATGGTATATACTTATTTTTGAAATTTAATTTAAAACATTTTACATTTTTGTATCGTCAACCTTGAAAAAATAAATTTCATACTTAAAATAAAGTCAATTGTCTTTATTTTAACTTTGTTGAAAATAATTAAGACATCAAAGACAATACAACTTTAAAACAAGTCTTTGGCGCCTTTCAAGTAACTATATTTCATACTTCAAATTAAGACAGCTTTCTTTAAAAAGTAAATAAATTGTCTTAATTTTTAATATGGCATATATTTCTTTTTTAAACATAAAATAACATATTACATTTTTTGAATGCCATAAACTTTAACATAAGTACATTTCATGCTAAAAATAAGGACAATTTATATAAATAAATTGTCTTAATTTTATTTTTTTTGAAAGCTAGAGGGACGAAATGGAAAAAAATTGCTATTTATTTGGCATCAAACACTAGAAAACATTAAAATATGTCAATTTAGTACATAAATTAAATAGCATTTAAGTTGTATTAAGTAAACTGCTTTAGTATAAAGTATGAAATGTCCTTATCTTAATGTTGTAATGTCTCTGGCGGCAAATCGATGCAATATCTATTGAAATAATATTTAATATTCGGGAACAAAAACAACTAGTTTCGAAGTTTTGTTGCTAACATTCAATAATATCCTTTGCTGTTTGTATGCCAGTGTGTGCTAAATAGGCCTACTAAAAAGGCCTCCAACATTACAACTACGCCGCAGAATACATATACCTTATATTCTTCATCTCGTGAGATGATTATGTGTTCTCATTATTCTATTTTGGATTTATTTCAATGCTCTAATAATGCCAAATATCCACATATCTAGATAGATTGTTTGTAACTTACCTCCGAGTAATAAATTTGAAGTTAGCCTGAAATCAAAGAAATTGTCATTAACATTTATTCAAGATGATAGGCGTACATATCGATTCAATTAATTTTCGTATATATTATAATTTAAAAATAATTAAATGAAATTAAAATTTCAATTAAAACCTGTTAAAAAGAACTTAATTGACATTTCAGTTTATAAGCGTACATTAGGGTTGGTCGTTTGTTTTTGCCGAATTCTTGTATATATATGATACTCATACAAGACGTAAATTTTTGTCCAATATCGAGGACAGATACGAGTTTTGCATACCAGGGATAAAGTCTATTTAAATAGGCGCAAATCTTTTCAGATTTGTGTGATAACCTAAATACGAGTATATTAATATTTAGGTTTATCTTCCGATTTGTCTTCTATTATTTTCAGACGTTCCATTTTCTAACCGATAATTTGTTCATACAACCAGCGAAAAACAATCAAATACATGCATAATCCGTGCACGCTTGGTGTTGATAATGAAACAAGGATCAAGCATGAATTAGGCATCCAAAATGAACATCGTTTGTTGCCAAATTAATCCCCAACTGCGGATGATTTCAAGCTCGCACCAGATACCAATATTTAAAAAAAGTTAAACAGAATTAGCAATAATTTTAATAAATTATTAATTATTAATTTTAGAAGTAAATAAAACTTAAACAAATATCTTGTGATATTCTGGAGAATTTTGTCATTTCACCATCTTTGGAAGGATACATAGTGTCATTGTTAACTCCCAGCTAATAAATAATATATATACATATTATCAAAATGTCATATTTATTACTAAACAATCAAATCCCCAAAGAAATGAGAGCCAAGAATTGCATACCGCGTTCCAGAAGGAGCAGGACACAGGCCTAGAAGGTGTTCTATTAATTCCTCCTCCTCTTCATATCCACTGCTTCCGCAAAAGTCGTTATGAAATACCTTCAACTCTCTGCGTGTCATTCATCTAAGCTGTGACCAGTCATGACAGACATAATAAGTGAGTCGTCCTGTCCCAATATCGACAGCAGGGCGTTGGCGTGATTGGAGATTAGACAGGGCCTCATCAGCCTGGAATGTATGTAGTTCCTGACTAGTGACCACCTATTATTTATTGCCATAATGGCACTTAATAAGAGCTTGCAGATCGCTAGAGGCATTCTAATTCCCCTAGATCGTGTACGGTAGTTCCCAGTCTTGCTAGTTCATCTGCTTTGCGGATCCCTGACATGAGCCTGTGGTCCACATCAGGTAAATATTCAACTCAGCCATCTCGTTAAAAAATCTGCGACAGTAGAGGGAAGTTTTTGAATTCGGTAATATATAGTTACCAGGGACTTGATAGCAGCCTGACTATCAGAGAACATATTGATATCGACTTTGGTCAGAACATTAATTTTCAGCCATTCCGCTACCTTTTTAATAGATAAGTTATCTGGCTGGTAAACACTATAGTGATCAGACAGTATTTTTGCAATGATAGCTCAAGTTCCTCAGGAAAGGCACAACAGTCCATTTGGCTGTTGAGTTTGGAACCGTGTGTATAGAGGTTAACGAATCTCATATGTCCTAGGATACGGCCATTCCATACTGATCTATCAGATATAAGAGTGAGGTGCTTCTTGTCAAAAAATGGTTCAGTCAAAGCGTAAACCGGAATGTTAGGTATTATGTATAGAATAACATTTTCGTAGCCATTTCCTAATCATAGGGAAAGTTCCGTAAGTTTAATGGTAGTCAATGTAGCATAATGTCTAGCGGCATTAAATGCAGTATACCATATAGAGCTTCAGTTGGTATCCTTCTCAGGGCACCATTGTATTTATATCAGCAATTTACTCCGCTTTGTTTAGTATCGCGCAGAAGGTGGCGTTGCTGAGCCGTCCAGGTAGGGCAGCAGACAGAACACAGTCTATGGCAACCCCTGACTGCGAACCGAAGAGTCCGATGAACATAGTACGCATAACACTCCGGACTTAGGGGAGTTTGTTTTAAGTACAACCACTACTGTAGGGGAGATAAATGTTCACCACAACAAAGCCCTCGGAACTGCGGCAAGGCCCAGGTATCAACAAGTCTCCGTACAAATACAGTCGATTACGCCTGACTTCAAGCCACATACCGATGGGTAGGATATCGCATTGAACCCCGGTACTAGGGGAGTTCTTTTTAAGATGAACCACTACTTTGTAGACCATTTATCGTTACCACTGGGTGCACTACGTGGAAGCGGTATACTGTTGAGGGTATAAAAACCGGCTATTTATTTTCTCGTGAAACATGAGCGGAATGTTTTGAGTTTATTTGTTCTTTTTAATTAGAATTTGTTATAGTTCTCAAAAGGGGTAACTATTTTATTTTTCCCCTCAACAGAGAAAACGTAAAGGGACTTTAACAAAATCCCCACTTTAATAATTTGTTTTTTCTCATGGGTAGATGGCAAAAAAAGAGTTTTATTTATTTGAATTCATTAAATGTGATACATTGTAGTTAGTGTATTTAATAACTTTACATTGTCCATCTGTAAGAATGTATGTGTTTAAATATTTATTTAAAACGAATATCGGCGTTTGTGTTTTGTTTTTCTTTGCCTGTGTAAATATTATTTTGCCCGTTTCGTTTCGTCAAACGTCAAGCTTAATTTAACCTAGACCAAATGATACGAGTATCCTTTTGTTGGAAACGTAAACCGCATTTTAATCTTTTGTAGCACTTAACTAATCACTTCCGTTTCCGTTTGGCTTTTTTGCTCTTTGCTTTGTTTGGATACGCAAGACCGGTCCTGATGCCGCCTATTCATATTTCATTTAAAACTTAACCATTTAAACTTCTCGGCCGCAAATATAAGTATGTATGTGCTTGTCTGAGGTTTCGCTATACAAATTCTAATGCAAACACTTATCTACATACAAATCTATATATGTATCTGTTTATACATACACATATACCTATTAGAAACCACAGATATATTAATTTGGCCTTCGCTACAAAGTTAACCCTTTGATGGGGAAGACATGGACCAATGGCAGTTGTAATATGTGCCCGCTTAAAAGGAGTCACGTGTCTCCTTGCGGTACCCCCCGTTAGATGTACAACAGGATACCCGCATGACAGTGGGTTAAATTTATTAAAATCGCCCACTGTTAAATGAGTAGAAAATTCCAATTATTTACATGATTACACACCCGCAGACAGGAGAACTATGCGTACGCATTTAGACCACAAAATCCTTTACACACATGAGGTCGAAGTACTAAGTCCAGATTTACACTAGTATATTTTTTTCAGCAGCTTATCCGGTAATTCTCTTTTAAACTTGCCTCTGCGTTTAGACACATAATTTTGTTTCGGATATTTCTGTGTGAATTGTTGTTGTTTCAAAGGCCGAGTAAAAAGCACAAAACGTTCAGACCGATAAGTCCGAGTACGGGAGACTGCCTCTCTCTCCTACAAAACGCCGATAATCTGCTGAACATTCAGCCAATGTAAATAGGGACTATGAAAAAAGTAGGTAACATGCAGTCGAGTAAACCGAATTCAATGTACCCTAAACCTTCACTTTAAACATATGTATATAAAGTGGAGGCAAACGGCGTCCCCGCAGAATTAATAAATATATAAAGTGGAAGAAAATATAAGATTGAAGTGGGGGAAGGTAAGAATTAATCTTGAACTGACTTTTGCTGTAATATGGAGGAAATATCCGAAGCTTCTAGGTAGAGGAACAATTTTAGCTTCGTTGCCATGTATATAAGGATACACCAAAAGATCTGTAGATAAATGGACTTCATCCACTGAGGAGTTGCACTTGGATACACAGGTTCCTTGTGATGCCATGACTGAGCCATCACCAGGAATTGCTGTTGAAGTAAAGCTATCAGGCATTGCAGAGGAAATTGTGGCAGAATTTAGGATATTATGCTTCAAACCATTGAAATTCATGGTCGAATTTTCAGCAACTTCAGTAGACATTTTTTGTCTCTATGTCATTAAGGAACAAAATCGGGAGGGTAGTTGTGCCGACCGTTGTTCGTGTTCGGTGTATGTAAATATACTTCTGTTTTTTAGTTTTGATTTTTTCGATCAAAGGTCCTTTTTTTGATAGCATGGTGGCCTATTTGTGGGATGGGACTAGTTTATCTATCAAAATAAATATAAACCACATAACTCGTTAACCAGTTATCTTAATTGGTTCATGAAAACTTTAAAGAATCCAAATTAATTTGCCTATTTATTTTTCTATCATCATTTTTTCATCCCATCAGCGTAAAGTGGCGCCATTAGAATTTTTTCGTTGCAAAAATCGTATCTTTTTAACCGAATAAGATAATCAAATAGTTTAAATGGCACATTATAGATAATTGTTCAGCCTATGAAATGAGTCTTTGTGCTACGCCTTGTAGATGCTTAGTTATGGGTTATAAAAGTTAAAGTTTGTGGAAAAATCAATTTTATGGTAACTAAAAAAAATATTTTTACCAATTTTAGATGTTTTTTTTGGTTCTGGTGAGGGGATAAAAACACAAAACGCAAAAGTGTAACACATCAAAGGAGTGACCTAAGACCCTATGTATGTTCGGCGGATATCCGTTTTGGGTAATTTTAAGTCGAATGAACAATGTCCGTCCGTCCATCTGTCTGCTGGTTGGTGCGCACGATAACTCTCGAAAGGAGTAACCGATAGACTTAAATTTTGGTATGTGGTAATATTTTCTTCTATCTCCGGCTAAGTTCGAAGATGGGCCATATCGGTCCACTCCTTCTAGTACCTCGCCCACAAAGGGTTAATATTTAGTGAAATATTGTTTATTTAATAACTTCTATACTACTTATGAATCCTCTGAAAATCTACACATAGTATTAGTTTATTAGTCACTTTTACCTCGAGAAAAATAGGCGAAGTTGCCACGCCCCTTTTGGTACCTCCCACACAAAAGTACATTTTTGAACCAAAAGTTAATAGCTTATAACTTTATTACCAGTACATACAAAGACTTGAAACTTTGTACAGTGTAATGGTTTAATAGTACCTGCAATACAGTGAAAAATTGGCATATAGCCACGCTCCTTTTGGTACCTCCAACACAAATAGAGCATTTTGTACCAAAAGTTACCACCTTATAAATTTAATACCAGTGCATACAAATACTTGAAATTTTGTACAGTGTAATGCTTTTATAGTACCTAGAGTCCGGAGAAAAGTGACCGTTATTGGGACGCCCCTTTTGGTACCTCTCACACAAATGGAGTTATTAAATGCAATTTAAATTGATAATAATTTAAATAAAACAAAAAAATAAATACATTTTCTAATATTTTTTTGAGACTCAAGGTGAGCGGATTCATTAGTCGGTTTATCCGACCGAACTTTCTTACTTGTTTAAGGTTTATTTATTAATATTCTTTGTTTTTTTAAATTATTACCCCAAACAAATACGTTTTCTTAATTTTTTTTAATTTCTGGATCCATGTCTTGTTTACCTCTAGAAGCAAAAGTGGCGCCCTTGATAAACCCTCTTGAATTATGTAAAGCAATAATCAAAGAATATATTTTGAAAATATGACAAATATAGAAAATTATAGATTATTGTTATGTTCCCTCAGAGTTAAAAAATAGCTTAGTTATGGGTTATCAAAGTAAAAATTTCTGGAAAAATCAATTTTAAGGTACCAAAGTGGATTAAAAAAAATATGTTTGCTATTTTAAGATTTTTTAGTTCTTTTTTAAGGATTTTATGTTTAAATTATTACCCAACAAATAAAAAAATATTTTTTTAAAATTTTCTGTAAAATGTTCATCACAATTCGAACACGCTGAAAAAAATCGCTTCTGTAGTATATTTTCCCAAACATATTCGGCTTGTTTAGCGTACACTCTAAACATATGCTATTTGGTACACACAAAAATTATATATTTGGAAATATGTTGTTGTAAACAAATCTTTGTTTCTATCCTAATATTTTGTTATTTGAGACTATTATTTCCGAAACAAAGATTTATTTTCATTTAAGTATTCAGAAAATATATCGATATCTTAAATGCGTTACATTTTTCAGCAATTCAAAGTTCTTTTTTTAGATTGTTTTAATGTTTGTAAAAATAATAAATATTAATAATTGAAACCGTATAATGTTGGATATAAATAAATTACTTGGAGGATTGACAACAAATGATGGCAGAAATTTAAAATGATCGATTTAAAACAGAAGTTAACGCTACATATGGTATCATGACTAGGAGGTCAATTCGAATTAAAGAAAAAATTAAAACTGAAATTTGAAAAAGTCAGCAAAGTTTTGAAAATCTTTTTAAATAAAATATATTTGAAGAAATTTCTAAACAATAATTTTATTTGTATTTAAACACATATTTTATTTGAGGAATTTAGTTTGCAAATATATTTTATTTTAATATATTGATATATTCGTTCCAAATAAATTGTATTGGTTTTTAAATAAAATTTATTTGCTCAGAAATATAAAATATTTCAAAATTTGTGTTCCAAATATATTTTCTTTCGATTCAAATATATCAAAAACTGCGGTTTTGCCCCGTGTAAGGGAAGATACATCTAAACGACTAATCATTTATAAACTATAATTATTCTCTAACTCTATACCTACATATGGGCAGAACCTGCGTGACGAACGTTACATTCGTACGCGTTTTCGGATTAAAATATTAAAATTTTTGGTCTTTCGAAAGAGATACCTTCAACATATACATAGTGTTTAGTGGGATATGAGTGTTCTATCGAATGCTATAAAATTTTTTTTGTAACTTGTGTAAGTTGCGAAAAAATTTATCTCAAATTACTGTGACGCTCGCTACAAAATATGGAAGTAGGTTACAAACAATTTGAAGGTTAAGGTATGTTTTCGTAATTTTGTAGCAAATTTTGCATAATAAAGCACTCAAAATTAAATACCTATAAGAAAGATGAATATAAGAGAATTCAAAAAAAAAAAAATATTTGCAGCCAAAAATTGTTGTAGTTTTTTTATCAAAAGCCGTGAACTCTATGTGACGCACGCTACATTTTTTCCAGTCAAACTATCTATAGTAGAAATTTTGTTTATTTTAACAAATCAAATTACATTATGTTTAATAACATTTTGTAAAACATTTTTTTATATTTATAAATGTATTTATGAATAAATATATGTTTATGAATGAATGTTATGGGTTATCTATGTTAGCACTACAAATAATGACAAAAACACCTTAAAAACGTTATTTTTTCTACACGCTGAAAAAAATCGCTTCTGTAGTATATTGTCCCAAACATATTCGGCTTGAAACATATATATGTTTAGGTTACACTCTAAACATATAATATTTGGTACACACAAAAGTTGTGTATTTGGGAAGACATTGTTCTAAACAAATATTTGTTAACATCCCAATGTGACTGTTATTTTGAAACAAATATTTATTTGCATTTAAGTATTCATAAAATACATAAATTGTGTTTAATTTTTAGTAATTCAAAGTTAAATTTTTAGAAATTTTTAATGTTAGTAAAAATAATAAATAATAATAATTGAAATCGTATAATAATGTACTTACACGCTGAAAAAAAAATCGCTTCTGTAGTATATTGTCCCAGACATATTCGGCTTGAAACATATATATGTTTAGGGTAGACTTTAAGCATGTAATATTTGGTACATACAAAAATTGTGTATTTGGGAAGATGTTGTTCTAAACAAATATTTGTTTACATCCCAATGTGACTGCTATTTGTGAAACAAATATTTATTTGGATTTAAATATTCATAAAATACATAAATTGTGTCAAATTTATCAGTAATTCAAAGTTAAATTTTTAGAAATTTTTAATGTTCGTAAAAAAAATAATTGAAATCATATAATCTTGGGTCAATATAAAGTACTTAGAGAATTGACAACTAATGATGGCTTGGAATACTCAGAAATTTTAAATGATTGATTTAAAACAGAAGGTAATGCTGCATATGGTATCATAACTGGGAGGTACAATTCGAAACCAAGAAAAATTTAAACTGAAATTTGAAAAACTCAGTAAAAGTTTTGGGAATCTTTTTTAAATAAAATATATTTGGAAAAATTCCTAAATAATAATTTTATTTGTATTTAAACACATATTTTATTTGAGAAATTTAGTTTGCAAATATAATTTGTTGTAATATATTAATATATGCGTTCCAAATATATTTTATTGATTTTCAAATAAAATGTATTTGCTAAGAAATATAAAATATTTAAAAATTTGTGTTCCAAATATATTTTCTTTCGATTCAAACATATCAAAAAAGGCGATTTTGCCCCGTGTAGAGGATTGACAACTAATGATGGCTTGGAATACTCATTTGAGATGATTGATTTAAAACAGAAGTTAATGCTACATATGGTATCATAACTGGGTGGTACAATTCGAAACCAAGGAAAAATTAAAACTGAAATTCGAAAAAATCAGCAAAAGTTTTGGAAATCTTTTTTAAATAAAATATATTTGGAAAATATCCTAAATAATAATTATACCCTACACCACACTGTGGTACAGGGTATTCTAAGTTTGTTTCACGGCAGATGTTTGTAACACCTGAAAATAACACAGCTAGACCCACCTTAAAGTATACCGATCGACTCAGAATCACTAGCTGAGTCGATTTAACCATGTCAGTCCGTCCCTCTGTCCATTTAAAGTTGTTCGTCGACTACAGGTCTTACCCCCGATCTTTCTGAAATTCTGCAGTTTAGAGTATTTCGCAGCTGTAAAGATCCCTATTGAATTTGGTTGAAATCTTTCGTCCGATTTGGCGCTTTAGTCCTATAGAAGCTGTATTTTACATCCAATCGTTTTGAAATTTAGAATGGTAGAGTTTCTTGATCCATGAACCAACATTGCCGAATTTGAAGAAAATCGGTTAATATTAAGATATAGCTCCCATACATATCTTTCGTCCGATTTGGCCCTTTAGTCGTGTAGAAGCTGTATTTTACATCCAATAATTTTGAAATTTAGAATGGTAGAGTTTCTTGATCCATGAACCAACATTGCCCATATATATGTTTCGTCCGATTTGGCCCTTTAGTTCTATAGAAGCTGTATTTTACATCCAATCGTTTTGAAATTTAGAATAAACAATTTATACATGAACTACAAAATTTATATTTCAGAGTTATTCAATATTACGAGAGTGGTGTAGGGTATTAAATAGTCGGCCCCGCCCGACTTTAGCCTTTCCTTACTGGTTTTATTTTGGACTATTATTTCCCAAAGAAATATTTATTTGCACTTAAGTATTCAGAAAATACCTAAATTGTGTTAAATTTTTCAGTAATTCAAAGTTAGTTTTGAAATTTTTTAATGTTCGTAAAAATAATAAATGGAATCGTATAATCTCGGATCAAAATAAATTACTTGGAGGATTGACAACTACTCGTAATGATGGCTTGGAATACTCAGAAAGTTGAAATGATTGATTTAAAACAGAAGTTAATTCTGCAAATGGTATCATAACTGGGAACCAAGAAAAAATTAAAACTTAAATTCGAAAAAGTCAGCAAAAGTTTTGAATATCTTTTTAAAAAAATATATTTGGGGAAATTCCTAAACAATAATTTTATTTGTATTGAAACGCATATTTTACTTGAGAAATTTAGTTTGCAAATATATTTTGTTCTAATATATTAATATATGGGCATTTCCACCGAAAGGTCCACCGAGGCAAGAAAATTAAAAGTTCTTGTAAACATTTCGTTTTATCATATATTCATGGGAAAACAATCAAATTAAACTAATGTGAAAAAAATTTACAATTATTCATAACCCATTTAGAGCAAAGTCTCGCAACTGCACATTTTCACATTTGGATATTTCTATTGCAAGTTTTGTGTTGATAAAAGTTCTTAAATAGAAACGTTATGTGCGGACTTTTCCTCTCCAAAATCTTTCTTAGGGTACAATCTATCAAAAAATATTACATTAGAAACTATGCGATTAAAAATAATGGTAAGTTTTTCTATGCATTGTCACATATTTCGATGTCCCGTGCGACATTGAAAAACAACATTTGTTATTATTGCGTCGAAAGTACATGCAGGAAGGTAATCAAATATTGAGCACAAACATAGATTTTTCATATGTACATATTAAATAAAAAAAACCGTTCTGAAAAATAGGAAGATTTGTAGTTTTGGTACTCATATAAAGTTGGTCCCGTGCGACATCTTTAGTGTGAAATTTAAAAATTTTAATATAATAGGCAACACAATTTTTGTCGAAGGGCCGTTATTAACATTTTCTGGTGTAATATGGTGTCCTAAACACAAAAAATTATTAAAAAAAATGTATTGGAATTTTTTTTAAAAAAAATTTCTTTAACATTCCTATTTTATTGGAAGGTGCCTTTAGTATTTGGACCATATTTTTTGAAGTATGATCTCGATAAAGTCAGGATATGATTTAAATTTAAGGAAATTGCGAGTACTACAAATGGTAACAATGACACTTTTCCGTAGAAGCTAAAGAATATTTGGCGGAAATCCATTTTGTGTCATTTGAACAATGTCCGTCTGTCTGGCTGGTGCGCACTGTAACGTTCGACAGGAGTAACCGATTGCCTCCAAATTTGGTATGTGTTAATCTCTTTTCCTATCTCAGCTAAAATCACAGATTAACCTTCGAGTACTTCCCCCACGAAGGGTCAACAATTAGTGAAATATTTATTATCTCGTAACTTCTAGTCGCTATCGTCTTAAGAAAAATCGGCGAAGTTGCCACGCCCCCTCTTGGTACCTCCTGGACAATGGACAATTTGCACAAAAATTTAAAGGCTTATAACTTCGATTCCTGAACATACAAACACTTGCAATTTGGTACAGTGTAATGCGTTATTGGCGTTATTTCCACGCCCCTTTTTGTACCTCCCAAACAAAATCGGCAAAATAAAATAATATGAAATATGATTTTTTTAGTTTCCATTACTTTTACAATATGGACCATAATTTATACATTTATCCATAGATCTTTTGAAATAGGCTCCGTTTTCTTCGTTAGGATGCTAGCTTTTAAAAACTTGAACAATTTTTTTTCTCGATTCTGTTATAAAGGGTGGTTAAATTTTAAGGGCCGATGTTGATTTTGAATAAAAAACTATTTATTTAGGAAATTATTGTCAATTCTTTTTATTATGATAATATTGGTATGGTTCAATTATGTATGGAACAAAATATCGGCCAAATGGCCGCCGCGACCTCGCCGGCACACCTCCATCCGATGGTCCAAATTTTCGATGACGCTGAGGCATAATTGAGGTTCTATGCCGTTAATGTGCCGAATTATCTCATCCTTTAGCTCTTAAATTATCGACGTACACCTTTTCTTCCAAATAACCAAAGTCCAACGGTGTCAAATCACATGATCTTGGCGGCCAAATGACATCGCCACGACGTGAGATAACACGGCCACTGAATTTGTTGAGCAAAATACAAGTGGCACCGTCCTGTTGAAACCACATATTGTTCACATCTATATCTTCCAATTCGGGTCATAAAAAGACCGTTATCATCTCACGATAGCGAACACCATTCACAGTAACTGCCTGAACGGCCTCATTTCGAAGAAGTATGGCCCGATGACGTAGCCAGCCCATAAGCCGCACCAAACGAACTGGGCGAGCATGCACAGGTATTTTCACATTTCCTACAGATCCGGGTTTCTGAAATTTGCGCACAATTCTCCCCATTGTGGACACATTTGGTCGATTATGATGATACTACTACATACACAATTATTGTTAAATTGTTGTAATTATCTGAATATAAATACATTCAACACTTTTGTTGGTTTTTAACACATTTTTAGTAACCTTTCCCATATATATTTTCTAAAAAAGAACAACAGAAAGAACATAAATATCATGATCGAGAAAAATGTCCCGTGCGAATCTGCTTACAATTAAATTAGAAAAAAGTACAAATTGTTTTTGGGTCAAATCAAAACTATTTTTAAGAGACATTAATGCACAACATTCTAAAATTTGTGACACTGAAATATTGTCTCAGGTTTCGCTAAAATCGCATTATGAATTGATGTCCGCGAAAACCACTTCTGTTTTTGTCCCGTGCGAGTGCCTTGGTTTTTTGGCAATTATCTTGAAAACTTAAAATTTGCGAAAATCAACCTTAGCACCATTTATACGTCTAATTAAGATCTATAAGTTAGAACAATTGTCAAAACAAAAATCGGTTTTATTTTGACTTTTTTCTCACTTTAAATGTATACGACTGTCCCGTGCGACATGATGGAAATGCCCATATGCATTCCAAATATAATTTATGGATTTTCAAATAAAATGTATTTGCCCAGAAATATGTAATATTTACAAATATGTGTTCCAAATATATTTTCTTTCTATTCAAACATATCAAAAAAGGCGATTTTGCTCCGTGTACCTACTATATACCTTTAAAAACAACAACGTAGCTGTGTGATTCCAGTTGGTGCCGTTTTCAACGCACCAGTGATACATATATGTATATCAGCCATTCGCTGAACCTTATTTAGTATCGCACAGAAGGTGGCTTTCTGCAGAGGATTTTCGGTCTGCCTACTGCCGTATACAACCAATAAACTATAAGCGGGTTCGGACCCCAGCGTTTTCATATTGCCCTTTTGCAGGTACATAGCGCTACCACAGCCTTATTTGCTCTTTCCAAAATGTTGGGTTTGAAGTGCAACTTCCTGTCTACACGAAGAAAATCGTCATTTTTGATATGTTAGAATTGAAAGAAAATATATTTGGAAACAAAATTTTTAAATATTATATATTTGAGAACAAATAAAATGTATTTGAAAATCAAGAAATTTTGTTTGGAATGCATATATTATCATATTAGAACAAAATATATTTGCGAACAGATTTTCAAAAGTAAAATATGTGCTTACACACAAACAAAGTTATTGTTTATGAAGTTTTCCAAATATATTTTAGTTAAGTAGATTTTAAAAACTTTGCAGACTTTTTCGAAATTTAGTTATTTTTTCCTAGATTTCGTGTTATACTTTATAGTCAAAATATCCATTAGCGGTATTAACTTTTGCTTTACAGCATTCATTTTTAATATATAAATTTTCCAATTCATCACTTTTTACCAATACACCAATGTTATTTATACTTATAATTAAGAAAGATTATACGATTTAAATTTCAATTGAATTGCACTTTGAAAAACACAAAATTTGCCTTTAAATTAAGGGCAAGTGTTTAAGTGTTTAATTTAAAATTGCCAGAATCTTTAAATGCATCGCCCTTTGTAGACAAGTTTGCTTGATTTTGTGTTTTATTTATTGAATTTTACCATTATTTTTTAGAGTACATCCCATAAAATATATATGTAGTCAACTTCTTAAATACACACAGGCATACGAGTATGTATGTATTTTCATACAAATACAGTGTACTCATATTTACATATAATTATGCATGTACATTCTTATATACTTACACATTGAATTATAATGTTAATGATGATCACATTTTCCATTTGTGTAACCATTCTTCGTTGCGGTTTTTAGTTAAGTTTTACTTTTGTTTGTTGGTATTGGTGTAAATTAAAAAAAACACACACACGCAAATTCACATATAGAGTATAAAATAATTGTAACAACAACAACAGCGACACCAACAAAAACCAAGTAACCTTTTTAATCATTTCTTTGTTTATTCATTTAATGAGTTTCAATTTAAGGAAGCCACAATCGACGGCTCTCGGTTCATTTTCTATTTGATGTACACATACCAGTATGTTGGTATATGAAGGCTTGTGTATGTGGTTGTGCACATTCATATACATGTATGTGTGTGTGTTTGTATATTCGAATATGATTGAGTTCTTGTGCCACTCTGTAAAAAACTATTCCAAAGTAAACATTGTGAAAATTCATTTCACGAAAAAATACACAAAAATAATTAAAATTAATACCTTCAGGTGTTGATATCAAAACACTACAACAGCATCATTTTCACATACATACATACGTACACATGTATGTATGTACCTGTGTATACTGAATTCGTTTCTTTCTGCAGCCTTAAAAGTTAATATCTCATTTCATAAAGGATAATTATGTATTTGAAAACTATACTCAGAGAGTCTACTTAGTACACTGAAAAAATTTGGTAAATTTTAAAATTTTTTCTCATAATCATTAAATACAATTCATAATTAGAATTAGACAACATGATATGCACTTTCTGAAACTGATGTTAAAACGGAGTCAACTTTCGATCACTTCGAAAATATTGTAGTGTGTAATATAGCCCCATGTAAAGGTTCCGCTCAACACTTTTTTTCCTAATAATGTTTTTATACCCTCCATCACTGAGATCCTGTAAAGCAGGGCACCTCATCCCTTCCCACAGCCATGTACAAAATCTTCATGGCCCCCCTTCCTACAAAAAATTATCATAAATAATATCTTTTTTTTTGATATAACTAATTTTGTATTGTTTCTTGACAATTTCGCATTGCATTTTTATCGCCTCACCTTAGAGAGGAGGGTATACCATTTGCTACGAACCAAAAGTGTAACACATCGAAGGAGTGACCTAAGACCCTAAGTATGTTCGGCGGATATGCGTTTTGGGTCATTTTAAGTCGAATGAGCAATGTCCGTCCGTCCGTCCGTCCGTCTGTCTGTCGGTCTGTCTGCTGGCTGGTGCGCACGATAAATCTCGAAAGGAGTAACCGATTGACTTCAAATTTGGTATGTGGTAATATTTTCTTCTATCTCCTGCTAAAATCGAAGATGGGCCATATTGGTGCCCTCCTTGTAGTACCTCCCCCACAAAGGGTTAACATTTAGTAAAATATTGATTATTTAATAACTTCTATACTACTTATTTAAATCCACTGAAATTCTACACATAGTATTAGTTTATTTGTCACTATTACCTCGAGAAATATGGGCGAATTTGCCACGCCCATTCTGGTACCTCCCACACAAATGGACAATTTTGAACCAAAAGTTAATAGCTGCTAACTTTATTACCAGTGCATACAAAGACTTGAAATTGTGTACAGTGTAATGCTTTAATAGTACCTACAATACAGTGAAAAGTGGGCATTATTGTCACGCTCGTTTTGGTACCTCCCACACAAATGGACCATTTTGTACCAAAAGTTACCCGTGCATTCACATACTTGAATTTTCGTACAGTGCAATGCTTTTATAGCACCTAGGGTGTACATAAAAGTGGCCGATATCGGCACGCCCCTTTTGGTACCCCCCACACAAATGGATTATTTTACACCAAAAGTACATACGTTTTTAAATGCAATTTAAATTGATAATAATTTAATTAAAACACAAAATAAATTAATTTACTAAAATTTTTGGGACTCAAGGTGAGGGGAACCATAAGTCGGTTTACCAGACTGAACTTTTTTACTTGTTTTACAAAATTTCGTTAGAATTAAATATTTCTAGAAAATATGCAATTTTATAGAAAATTTCTTGAAGCAAAATTTTTTTCGAAAATTTTTTAAAATTTGCATTTTTAGATAATTCGTTCAAATTCATAGTTTTCGAAAAAAAATATTTGCAATTTCTGCTGTGATTGCGTTTTTCTAGAAAATTTTGTTAGGATAGCATTTCTCTAGAATATTTTGTTACAATTGCATTTCTCTACAAAATTTCTTGAAACAGATTATTTTCCAAAAAGTTTTGTTGAAATTTCAAAGGTCGATGAGTGGATTAAAGTCCACCGAACGAATGAAAGCGGATTAAGGGCCACTGAAGGGATTAAAGATTACATTTCGAACGAATTTAAAAAAAAAATGATTTCAACGCAATTTTTTAGAACAATTGAATTTTGAGATAATTTTCTAGAAAAAATAAATCTGCTGAACATTTCATTTGAAATAAATTATTGCGAAAATAAATTTTGACGAAATTTTCTAGAAAAAAAACTATTTTCTTTCTAGAAAATTTTCTAAAAAAATTGTTGGAATCAATTTTTTTTTTAAAAATTTCGTTGAAATTGATTTTTTTTAAATATCGTCGAAATCGGATTTTTATTCAAACTTGTTTGCCCTAGAAAATTTTGTTAAAATTGCATTTCTCTACAACAAAATTTCATAAAGTTAACTTTTTTTCTAGAAAGTTTTGTTGAAATTTGAATTGTCGATGAGTGCGTGAGTAATGAACGGATTAAAGGCAGATAAGCTGATTAGGGGTCACTGAACGGATTAAAGATCATTGCGTCGTTTATTCCGTTATTGCCATTATTTCAGCTTGATAGACAATCCCGGTACCTGGAAGTCTGAGAACTATATCAAGACTGAGTTCCTTACAGTGTACAGTGTACCATCTATGTAGAAGTGGAGATAGTTTCTGTTTCCTGGTATTCTGCATCCCATCCCTCTCTGGCAGGTATCTTAGTGGTGAAGTTCCTTTCGAAGTTCTACACCGTTGGTATATATCCAACTCGGTCGTTTACCATAGCATTACTCGTACATTGAGATATTCCCATGTGGCCGTAGTTCTTATACCTCCGCATTGTTAGACAGTTCAATCGTAATGCCACTCTGGTGGCAACTTCTCTCGCCACAATATCAATGGATAGTAGATGGTGTAGGACGTGTAGAGACTCAGTCGCTGTAGTCCTCAACGCTCCGCTACGCAGACGGTTCTCTTGCAGGGCTCTGCATAACATTTTCTGTTGTAATATGTCTTAAACACGAAAAAAATATTTTAAAAAAATTATTGTTGGTTGTAGTTGACCTGTTGAGATTTTATTTTTTTTTTTGATATTGTTCGGCTTGAGGTCCTTTTTAATTAAAAAATGTGTTTATAGGGTTTTTTTAAATTAATTTATTTTCTTTCCGATATTTCGACTAACGTCGTTAGTCTTCTTCAGGGAACTACAAAATCACAATTTTAAAAAACTATACATAAATTACAATATTATCTTATATTTACTTTGAAATTAAAAATTATTAAAAAGTTCGTCCGTTCTATGTGAGCTAACTTGACAACTAATGTTTATTTCGTCCGTTTTTGTTTATAATGACTAAGACAGATTATAATAACAAAATGAATAGGATTTTAATGGATTTATGTACATACCGACGTTTAAATAAGGACCCCACGACCAGCCTTCAAAACAAAAATAATGTTCTAGTCGACAAATTATTCAGTTATAATGTAATAGATATGACAGAAAAGAGAAAATTAACTAACAAGACAGCCTTGGCACCTAGAATATATGGACTACCGAAAATTCACAAGGACGGAACCCCGCTGAGACCGATCTGCTCATCTATAAATTCACCTGCGTACGGACTTTCCGGATATCTAGTGGACATTTTGAAAAACCTGACGAAGGATTCCAAATACAACGTAAAAGACGCAAGTGACTTTAAATCAAAATTTAATGGACTACAAATAGATGATGACGAAGTTTTAATCTCCTTTGACGTAGTTTCATTGTTCCCAAGCATTCCGATAAACCTAGCAATCAGGACAATTGAAAGTAAATGGGACTTACTGAAAAAGTTTACAAAAATACCACGAGAATTATTTATGGAAATACTGACATATTGCATCAAAGAAACACGTTATTTTAAGTATGAAAATAAAATATTTGGACAACTAAAAGGCATGCCAATGGGTTCCCCTGCCTCCCCAGTTAAAGCGGATATAGTGATGGAAGAATTATTGGACGAATCAATTAGGAATATGAATCGGAAACCAAAAATCTTGACTAAGTACGTAGACGACCTATTTGGAATTATAAAGAAACAAGATTTGGACAACACAATGAGCGTATTCAACTCATACAACCGACAAATTCAATTTACGATGGAAGAAGAAAAAGACAATCGGCTACCATACTTGGACTCAATAATAATAAAACAAGGAAACAAACTAAAAATGGATTGGTATCAGAAAACTACGGCATCAGGACGACTAATTAATTTTGATTCTAAGCACCCAAGGAGGACAATAAGAAATACCGCGACGAATTTCATTGCTAGAGTATTAGCAATAAGTGACGAAGAGTATCATGAACAAAATAAGAGACATTTTAAATATGAACGAATTTCCACAGAAGACAATCAATAATCTTCTAAAACGAGCAAATAAAACGAAAAACATTGAGAGAGAGACAAAAATGTATAAATCGGTCACTTTTATACCTGGACTAGCAGAAAGATTTAAGAATTCAGACATGTATGATAAACGAAAGATTGAACTAGCATATAAGACACAGAATATGACAAACCAATTATTTAGCAATACAAAATCAACCGTAGCGAAAGAAGACAAATC
The DNA here is from genome assembly GCA_963930755.1 of Eudasyphora cyanicolor. Lineage (NCBI taxonomy): Eukaryota > Metazoa > Arthropoda > Insecta > Diptera > Muscidae > Eudasyphora > Eudasyphora cyanicolor. Next base: position 342,394,320 of record OZ005734.1, on the reverse strand, counting down.
TAATCTAGTATATAAAATAATGTGTAATGGTGACGAGTCCGACATATGCCAGAAGGTATATGTCGGTACAACTAAATCAAAATTAAAGACAAGACTTTCATCACACAAATCAGACCAGAAAGCCATCGACAAACCTCTAGAGCAAAAAACAGATCTCGCAGCCCACTGTACTCTCAACGGACACAAACCAAACTTTGACAATGTGGATGTATTAGTGGAAGAGAGAAATCCATTTAGACGATATACTCTAGAGATGCTTTACATCACTGACGTTCCCTCAGAGAAAAGACTCAATTACAAAACTGACACAGATAGATGCTCCCAAATGTATCGATACATTATAAACAACCACGGACGAAATAAACATTAGTTGTCAAGTTAGCTCACATAGAACGGACGAACTTTTTAATAATTTTTAATTTCAAAGTAAATATAAGATAATATTGTAATTTATGTATAGTTTTTTAAAATTGTGATTTTGTAGTTCCCTGAAGAAGACTAACGACGTTAGTCGAAATATCGGAAAGAAAATAAATTAATTTAAAAAAACCCTATAAACACATTTTTTAATTAAAAAGGACCTCAAGCCGAACAATATCAAAAAAAAAATTTTAAAAAATTTCATGGTAAATTTTGTTTAAGAAATATTCTTTAAAATTACCTTTTTCTTGGAAGGTGGCTTTAGTATTTGGTCCATATTGACGTATAAGTTCGATAAAGCCGGAATATAATTTAGCTTGAAGGAAATTACGAGGACTGCAAATCTTAACATGACACTTTCACGTGGAAATAGAAGTTTAGTAACTATCGTTAAAACACTTAGAAAAAATTGATTTTTTCACAAAAATAGTTGGTACATCCCATACAAATGAATCTTTTTGCACAAAAAGTTAACTGCTTATATCTTTGATTCCAGTTAATACAAATAGCACAAACATTACATTTAGTTCCGTGCAAAAAGGGCGATATTACCACGCCCCTTTTGTTCCTCCCACACAAATGTACCATTTTGCTCAAAAAATTAATGACTTATAACTTTGATTCCTGCACATACAAACACTAGAAATTTTATACAGTGTAATGCTTTTATAGTACCCTGTACCTTTTGGTACCTCCCAAACAAAATTGCCAAAATAAAAAATATGAAATATAATTTTTTTAGTTTCCCTATTTTTATCCCCTCACCTTAGAGAGGAGGGTATGTATCATTTGCTACCAGCCAAAAGAGTAACACATCGAAGGAGTGACCTAAGACCCTAAGTATGTTCGGCGGAAATCCGTTTTGGTTCATTTCAAGTCATTTGAGCAATTTCCGTCCGTCTGTCTGTCTGGCTGGTGCGCACGATAACTCTCGAAAGAAGTAACGGATTGACTTTAAATTTGGTATGCAATAATATTATTCTCTATCTCCGACTAAGTTCGAAGATGAGCCATATTGGTCCACTCCTTCTAGTACCTCCCCCACAAAGGGTTAACTTTTAGTGAAATATTGATTCTCTAATACCTTGTATACTATTTACTGGAATCTTCTGAAGTTTCACACAGAGTAATAGTTTGTTAATCACCAACACGCCAAGAAAAATGGGCGAAGTGACCACTCCCTTTTATGTACCTACCACACTAATGAACCATTTTGCACCAAAAGTTAACTTCTTATGGCTTTAATATCGGTTCATACAAATACTTGAACTTTCGTACAGTGTAATGCGTTTATAGTATCTAGAGTCTAGAGAAAAGTGGCCGTTATTGGCTCGCCCCTTTTGGTACGTCCCACACAAATGGACCATTTTGTGCCAAAGTTAACAGATTTTAACACCAGTGAATATAAATACTTGAAATTCTATACGGTGTAGTTCTTTTATAGTATCTAAAGTCCAGAGAAAAGTGAACGTGATTGGCACGCCCTTTTGGTAACACCCAGACAAATGTACCAAATGTAAACAGCTTTTAACTTTAATGCCAGTTCATACTTATAATCATAATCATTTAATTAAACAAAACAAAAATAAATTTACGAATATTTTTTGTGACTCAAGGTGAGGGGATTCATAAGTCGGTTTACCCGACTGAACTTTCTACTTGTTGTATTGCGAATTTTTTGCATGCCAGCTAAAACGGTTTAAAAAGTCATTTTTTTCGAATTGTTTTAGCGACAGTTACTAAACTTCCGTTTCGACGTAAAATCAATTTTTTAAGCATTTCTAGCCCTCATAATTTCCTTTAATTTAAATGGTTTACCGGCTATATTGAGCTTATACTTCAAATATGATCCATGTTTTAAAGGTAACTTCAATGAAAATTGGAATTTAAAAACAAAAATATGCTAAAAAAAATTTACTATAAAAAATTTTTTTTGGTTTCATAAAATAGTATGCCTCAATCTATACAAAATAAAAGTTTGTAGGTGTCGGACAAAAAAAAATGTTTTCGTTGCATAGTGTAATAAGTTATATGTCTGGAAAAAAGGACAGCTTCGCCAAAATTTCCTTAACCGACCTCGTTGAAATTTTGTATCATAACAACTATCCTATAGGACTAAACTTGGTGTAAGTTTCATACCGAAGACATCGTTTTAAAAATTGACCCACGTGTTCTTAATAAAACATTTTTTTAATCGTTTTATAATTTTACGTTGATGAAGGATATACGAGTATGTATACTTTACAGAGTCTCAAATCAATATTTCAAGTTATCAAAGTAAGTTTTTGCCCTTTATAATATATATGTATATACCATATTATGTTGGGAGGGCGCAAAACTATTTTTTTAATCGTTATCCTTTTTCGTAATTTATTTCTTCAAACAAATTAAGTAAACAACCCATAAAATTTTATAAAAAAAATTTAAAAATATTTTTTCTTTGTTCACCGGAAATCGTAGTACAAATTATGCACCATAATATGTTATCATTGTCATCCTAAAACAAAATCGTCTTTTTTGCAACAATGCATTTGTGACAAATTAAAACAGTTTATGTATTTATAGTTTAATTTTGTTTATGCCTGCAGCGTAGGACAAGCCCCAAATGCATAAACTAAATACTATTATAAAAGCACATCTGCATAAAACCCCAAATGAGGATTTGGCCATTTCGGAAATTGTTTTGACCCTCTAATTTATAAATTCAACCACAGAATGTTGAACAACAAATTGGCTTTTTAGCCGCCGCATAAGCCAGAAAATATTATTCAAAATAACAATTTGTGTTTCCACTTTGGTTAATTGTATTCAACACATTCCACTTAATTCAACCGAAAGAGAGAGAGAACGAGATACAACAGCAGCAGCTACGAATATGCAACAAATATAAATGAACCGAATAAATATTTAATGCCGGTATATACGATGTACATATATGTAGAAACATACATATATATATCCATATAAAATATGAAACACACTCAAACTCCCACTTATGTATGTATGTCCTTTTAATCCCAAATGCAATACACTCATTCTTGCAAATGCAATTTTCGCCCGGGATGAATATGAGAGCAACTGCAACTAATTGCAGTAGTTTAGCGACATTTTATCCTAAAGCTGGTGAGACAATTTTATTTAAATCGAGAAAATTTATAACACGATGCTACATTCATTTTGTGAAAAAGGATGTAAATAATATTAATTGGCGTAGAGAACTTGAAAAATTCCTAGCTAATACGATATAACCATGTCCTTCCGTCCGTCTGTCTGTCTTTCCATCATAAGATTTTCACAAAGTACAGGTCGCAACTTCCCTCCGTCGATAAAACCAAACAATATTTCGTCATATTCTGCTGTGAAGGGTGGTATCACATAATCGGCCCCAAGTATGTTCGGCGGATATCCTTTTTGGGTCATTTTAAGTCGAATGAGCAATGTCCGTCCGTCTGTCTGTCCGTCTGTCTGTCTGCTGGCTGGTGCGCACGATAACTCTCGAAAGGAGTAACCGATTGACCTCAAATTTGGTATGTGGTAATATTTTTTTCTATCTCCGGCTAAGTTCGAAGATGGGCCATATAGGTCTAGAAGGTACTAGAAGGAGACCTCCCCCACAAAGGGTTAAAATGTTATGAAATATTGATTCTTTAATAACTGCTATACTACTTATTCGAATCTTTTGAAATTCCACACATAGTATTAGCTTATTGCACCAAAAGTTAACAGCTTATAACATTAATAACAGTGTATAAAAATACTTGCAATTTTGTACAGTTTTATGCTTTTATATTGCCTACAGTCCAGGGAAAAATGGGTGTTGTTGCCACGCTCCCCTTTTGGTACCTCCCACACAAAGTTACCTTTTTGCACCAAAATTTAACAGCTTATAACATTAAAACCAGTGCATAAAAATACTTGAAATTTTGTACAGTGTAATGTTTTTATAGTGTCTATAGCCCTGTGAAAAATGGGCGTTATTGCCACGCCCCCTTTTGTACCTCCCACACAAAATGCCCAAATCATACCACAATTTAATGTCTCATAACGTTTATACCAGTGCACATAAATGCTTATAAGTCGGCACAGTGCAATGAATTTAATGTATCTAATGTTCAGCTAAAAAAAGGTGTATTTAATAAACCCTTTCTGGTACCTCCCACACAAATTGACAGAATAATTCGAGTAATATTCAATATTACATTACTCACAAAGTGAGGGTATGCCTTAGTCGGTTTACCCGACTGAAACTTTCTTACTTGTTATTATACTATTTCCTACCATTTGAGCCAACTTGACTAAACGAATAATGCAGAAGTTTTTATTTTTGGGGCTACTTTCACGTCCAATTCTCAGAATTGAGTCCCAAAATCATGTATTGTATTATGTCGTGTATCTGGCTCATAATCATAAGTTCGACTCTCGTCCCGGGCGTACAATTTTTAAAGTTTTGCCAGAAATTTAAATGTCTGCAAAAATGATTTGCACAGAAAACGCTGCTGGCTATACCTGGTCCGATTTAATAGCTGTAGTAATCAGGGTGTTCGAATCTATACTCACCACGAGGAAAGTATCATTTGTATTGTCTTTTCAGAGGAGGCTGTAATTTCTCCAATGATTCTGAATACGTGCCCTGACCTGAACTAACTGCCTTATTGAGAGTAGTTTTTGTGAGTATAGAGATGCCGTGGATAGCGCATGTTCTGGCAGTTTCAGCGTCAAAACTCCCCTTTCGAACATGTCGCTCATTATATCGATCCTTTGGTTTAAGGAGACATTCCATAATATTTGAATGAAGCGGTCTTCTGGGATTTTCCATATGTGTTGTTGAATACATTTCTGAGTAGCGTAGATCGTACCGGTAGTATTTGTATACCCTCCTCCATACTATGGGGGGCTAAACTGATCGCTCTAAAAATTGGAAACAAAAGTAAATTTATTCCTGAAACACTGCACACGAACAACGGTCGTCAAAGGTCCATGTTTATAGCTATCATATCAAATATATGTCCATGGACATGAGTCTAACCTAACCTAACATACAAAGGACACTTCCAATTTCCCTTCTTAATGCCATAAAAACCATAAATATCCACTGATGGAGCTGAAAATTGGTCACTTAAGTCTATTTGTACCCAGAACCCATCAGACGAACAAATGTCTTCATATGACCATGCTTTAATATAGTCCTCATACAAAGCTTCCGCTTATTTCCCTCAAATCTCCAATCCATTCTGCAATAAAAGCGTTCCTATTGCCACAGGTGTTGGTATAGCTTCCATACAAATATCCTCCATTTTTTGTTTATTTTATACAATTTCGATTTGTCTTTTATACTATGGAATACGAACCATAGTGGAGAGTTCATGCACGCAAAGAAAAAATGTTTGGAGGGCGTTTATCGCAAACATTGACCGTTTGTTTGAAACAATATACTTTTCCCTAACGGTTGAAATATTTATAGTGAATGAAAACGTTTATCGTAAACGTAGCTTCTCTTGCTGTACACGAACATTCTTTCATTCCAAAATTTTAATAATTTTCGTTTATGGTAAACCAAAAACGTTTACGGAAACATATAGTATTTAAAATTGATTGAATATTTTAAAGAGCGTTGAGAGAACAAAGAGCGTAACGTGTTCACATTTTGTGAGAGTGCGGTTTTATACATTTTTATTTTTTATATGTTAGAATAATATGTGTGGAATATGTGTGTGTACTCAACACAAAAAGGAAACCTTGTTGGTGGTTGGTGGAAGTTGGTGGACATTTTTCTCGACATTCCTCCCTCCGAACTGTTGTACCATTTCACAACATTTGCAATCGTACTCAGCATGCGAATTATGCTGTTGTATTATGCCTTTAGTTTTGTACTGGCGTTTGTGGTGTTCGGTAATTGTGCGCAAAAAAATATAAAAATGTTTTTATCAGCGAACTCAAAATTATTTCTTTAAAAGAAGTAATAAACCAAAGAATCAAAATTATCGGAGGTGCGATATTTCGCAATTAAGTTTAATGTTATAGGAAAATGGTAAATGAAGTGATAATATGTGGAAAAAAACACACATTCAATAACAAAAACAATAGATAGTTCGCCACAGTTTGTGCTAAAAGCTAATGTTTTTAGAATCCCGGCTTTCTACTTGTATTTTTTAATGACCAACTGGTTTTACACACGTCTTAAATTGTGAATAAGCAAACTAAAACTATTAACAACCAATCACCACACGTTTAGGTACTGAATCACCTAATGGTAATTTTGAAATAAATGTATTGCCAAACCCATCGCCATCTCAATCAGGCACAATACAACTGGATACTTCTGGAAACAGATACAATTTTCAACAATAAAGAGGTAAACTTTGTCCTTTAATGAAACACGATTTTTCTATGAATCCCGATTTTTCACTCGAAGTTTTTCATGTTATTTTCTGATGTATTTTGGTGTTCTATTCACGGACGTGGAAACTTTTGAATGATCAGCATTTTGACCAGAATGTTTAATATTGAGCTATGAAGTTCACTTTTGACTAAAATGTTTGATATATGGTAAGATAAGATCTCGCTCAACTAGAAGATATCAGCCAATTGATAGCAGATGTGCACTTTACTAAAAATTGTGAAATTTTTGATTAAAAATTCAAACATTTATTCTTTTGCGACAAACCCTTTCTCATTTATTGATAAACTGTCATTGCTTTTGACACGCGCAATAACCGTTTGTAGCAAACGTTTCACATGGTTTGGGAAAAACAGGCTTCGCTTGTGATAAACACAATAACCGTTTGCACCAAAAGTTTCACAGGATTTGTAATAAATCATAAGTAAACTAACCGTTTGCTATAAACGTTTAAAAACGTAAATCGTTTGCGACAATATAGACCACAAACGAAATTCGTTTGTCTAATTTTTCGTTTGATAGTAAAGAATTTTTTCTTTGCGCGTACGAACTGCCAAGACGAACACCGTAGTGATCGACCAATTGAGGTGTCCGCGTCAAAAATGGTTACAGAAATCCACAAAATGGTATTGGATGACCGTCGGTTGAAGTTTCGTTAGCTAGCTGACTAGCGCATAGGTATTTCAAAAAGTGCTATACATCGCATATTGTCGGAAAATTCAATGATAAGAAATCTGTGCGCAAGATGGGTGCCGCGTTTTCTCACAATCAAGGCTATGCACTAGTCCACACATCCATTATTGTGATGTCCAAAATTAAACTATGAATTAAACTTCGAATTGCTTCAGCACGCACTTATTGGCCAGATTTAGATCCCTCGGATTATTTTTGTTTCCAAACTTGAAGAAATGGCTCGACGGAAAAAGATTTACCAGCAATGAAGGTGGAAGCTGCGGTTAATGGCTATTTTCAGGATAGTTCTTATTATAATCAGGGTATCGAAATTATTGAACATCGATGGAAAATAATTTCCTTTGGAGGAGTTCGATAAAATATCTCCGAAATACTGGAAGATTCAATTGAAAAATTCCTCCATGTCGGTCGGGCCTTCTTATGTGAGGCTTAATCTTTAATGGATGTCTGTGCGGATATGCTTTCTTTCTCCATAACAAGTTTGAACTTACCTCCCACACTTTATTGATCATTATATATAATTCCTTTAACTCAATGTGGATGGTAGGACCATTACGAAAGTACGGTAATCATTAATGTTTTTGGATAGTTGTTTTAGTTAGTTTCATGTTGTATTCATTTGGCGGATTTCGTTATTTGCGTTTCGTCGCCATGTTGTTTTTGGTCTTCCTTGGATTCTGGTTCCTTGAGGGTTCCACCATAGGGTAGATCTGCAGGTTTCTTTGACATTCTTTCTTAATGAATGACACATCCATCTCCACTTTATCCTTTGTATTTCTATCTCGATTGAAATTTCGTTTGTAGTTTCATACAGTTGTTGGTTAGAGATCACTTTGGGCCACCATATTTCTTAGACAGCGGTTAGAAAATTGTCCTAGTAAGGAAGTATTTTAAACATTGGCGGTTCCGGACGTTGTCATGAATACTATCTTCTTCACGTTGATGCGGAAGCCGCAATTTTCAGCTTGTTGACTAAAGGTGGGTACTATGTTTTTTCACCTTGAAAAAATTCCACAAAATGTTACTGTTGTACGAATATAAATAAATAAAATTATGTTTTGATGAACCAAAATAAATGTTTTGTTATTATTTTTAAGGATTTACAATATATTTGTGGACATATATAAATTACACTTCTATCCATAAACGGATTTTCTTTTTCCAACTCCTATGGCTGGCAAGAACTCACTATGTTCTGTATAACCATTTAAAAACGAGATCACAGGCACTGCCCAATTCCATTGTCCTACTGCTTCGGTAGCGTTTGCCGTCCACAAAGTTTTTTCCAGGCTTTTCGTCACGATTGTTCTAAACATACAAACGTAAATGTACATACGTAATTATAAGACAAATTCCACATTATTACATATAGTTACATGTCCTTCCAGTGTTTTGCACTTTATTGCTTTGCTATCCAATCAGAATGTCGCTCTTCTCGTTCATTCAATATACAAAATTATTTTCTGTTCCATAGCTTTGCATTAGTTTTCTTTCAGATAATTTTATTTTGTATTCTTTATTAGGAAATTTGATCGATAAGATTGACAACAATTGAATTTCTCGCGGACAAACATGAATATAAATAAATAGGAGTACAATGCTGGCGGCATTCAAATTGTTGCGGCGTTCAATGAATTTGTAGCGGCGCAAAATTCAATTTCTCACGTTGAAAAAACATAGTACCACAAATAAAAAAATTTCACAAATTTTTTCACAACTTTGATTTTTTTATGGGATTTCAGCGTGAAACCGGAACATAGTACCGTGCTTAAGACGATAAAGCCTAATCTCCATGTACGATCTTTTTGTTGAAGAAGCCCGATATCGACGGCGTAGGATAGTTCTTCGAGGTTACCAAACATATCCCAATAGATACCTCTATTATATGTAAGAGCTTTGTTCAGAATGGCATCCAATACTACTAGAAATAGAAGAGGGGACATTAATCAGCTTTGCTTAACAGCAGTTTTGGGTCCTATGTCTGGTGACAGGAGTTTGTTGTGCAGTACTTTGCATTTGAAACCTTTGATGAGGTTTATTAATTTCGGTGGGACATTTCTCGAACGCAGTGATTGCCATATTATTTCTCTGCAGATGCTGTCAAATGTCGTGGTGAAGTCTATTAAACATGCGTTGCCATTAATTTACTTGTTCTAGTATGATGCTCAATGTTATAATGTGGTCCAAGCAAGATCGGTTTGTCAGATTGATTGCGTCTAAGAAATCTTTCTATTTTATTCCTAATACGGTTTTATACTATTCTGGAAAGTTTTTTGGATGGCATCGATAGGAGTATTATACCTCTACAGTTCTTGCACAGGGAGAGATATCCTTGATTACTACAATAACATTATAATAAGTCCTCACCGTTTAATATAATATAATAATAATAATTTTATTATGCTTTAGCAAATTGTATCTGATTTATAAGTATGAAATGTCCTCAATGTTCTTTGGTCTTTGGCGCCACAACAATGCCATTGTCTTTAATATTAATACACTTTTGTTCAGTGTGGTGACGATTACATCAGTCTGGTGTTAACTTGATCCACCAGAGTAGACCAAATGATAATTACGTACGTCATTCCATTTCACTACGAATAGCATTCCCTTGAAACCTCCCGCTAGTGTATTCGTTTCCATTCCGATGCTGCCGCCACGCGAGTACAAGACAGACAAATGCAATTTTCATTTGGATTCCCCGGGTGGGTGCATGGGTGTGGATGACATCAGACCTTTTAATTAAAATCTATGGCATTCGCTTCGATTCGAGTGTCAAAATGGTACTGATTGAGTTACACCTTAGCACCTACTGTTTGCAATAAAATTAACAGAAATCGCATGCTGTCTGCCGTCGAACATATTCCGGGTAAACATAAAAGGAAGTGAAGTGAGGATTCTTCATTTGATATCGGGAAAACTGATGTTGTCGCTTTGCTTTCTACGTTTATTTAATAAAACGCTTTCATTGCGTCTTCTAAAGCACAAAACATGCTGTGGTTCTCTCTCAGCAGGTGCTCATTTTATATCATTGCAAAGAAATATTAAGTAATAAATTTCTCATTGGGCGTTCAATATTTCAACCAGGGACATATTGTCTCATTGTAGGCGAACATTTAAATTTGGCTGAGACCACGGTAGCTGGACAAGGTGGAGTTTATAAATTTAACTCAGAAGTGTAGCAAACATATAAATAGAATTTTAAAATTCTGTCGCATCCTACGAGAGTAAGACAGCTTATTGTAAAGAGATCAAAAATGATCTTGTAGTAGGCTGAGATGCTAATGCAAGAGTATATCTCTTTGGCGCAGTGTTCATACTATCCTTATTAGAGATACTATCCTTCCAGAATATTACTGCAGGATTGATTGGTTTATCATTTATAATAGAGGTACGGATCCCACATTTGAGACTAGAAACAGGAAAGACCTAAACATTCACATTGGATCTAATTTCGTAGCGAAGTACTGGAAAGTGATCAGAAAAGTAAGCTTATCGGATCATAAGTATTAATTGAATCTAATGGCATAAATTTGGAAACACTTTAGGTAATATGGTCAACTTGTGGTCGGCGCTTTGGAGAATACTGCAGACTTCTGCAGTTCGGTAAAAGTATTGGAGTTGCTAATGAAAAGGGCCTTTAGAAAATACACGTGACTACAGACCGTAAGTACTCCAGCAAGGACCCGCCAAGGAAACGAGCGACTCAAGGATACAAGGAACTACAGACCTGCGTAAGCACTACAGCATGGACACGTCAAGGATGCGCTGGACTAGATACAAATTATTATTGATCCCTTGGATCATTTAAAGGTATAGAGGCTAATTACTGATATATATATATATTTATATATATTTTTGGGAAGAAAAAGGTCAACATTTGTTTCGACGGCATTGACACTTCAATTACGATGGGCGTGATGACTTCAATCGCAGCGCGTGGAACACCGGAATGACACATATGTCTATGAATATTGTCCATTACATTCACACATCGAAATGCCCGTAGTTAGTAAACTTTCTGTCAGTCCATTAACCAAAGGCTGTTTATGTTTCCCATATACGCCTAATCAAAAAGACAAACTAATGTTACAGTTATTTTTTGAGGTTTTTCCCATTACCCTTTTATAAACGTTCACTCCGAATAAATTGCCTGCAGACTTTTCCCAGTCAGTGTAATTTGAGTCTTTGCCATTCAGACGAACGAACGAACACCCATCGAAAACCAAAGCGTCAAAAGGTATTGAATTGCATGAAATGTGTAATCAAAGCATGGCAAATAACCCCCCGCAGCAAAGGATGTTATTTAACTAACACGGCCATAAAAATGGCATCACTGAACTCATTTTCAATAGATGTCGCCACCCATCCCCAACACCTGATACACACACCCAAACAGAAACATGGTGTACTCGTATGTAGTTGTGTAGTATATTTATTGTCATTTATAGTCTCCTGTTGAGCCTTTTTCGTAGGTTTCTGTGTTCTTTATGCTTTATTGCTATCGACGACGCCGACGACACACTTACTTAACTTCTCTCCGCCTTCGCAGTCGTGTGTAACGTAGGACGGGCCTACGACGATACCAAGCTGTTGCAACAATTGTCTTGACTGCCTATGAAAGTAATGCCATAGACATCTATTGGAACACAAGAGCTACACTCGTGGTCACCTGAATAAGGCAAACCCCTTTTAGGGTCTTGATATTTCTCATTATACAAAGTGATCACTTTTTTGATTTCAGTTTAGGTTTAGGATGACAGTCAGCTTTGCCAGCTCACATAGACCAATGTAGGTTCCTAGTCAACGGGATTAATGCTGCTTTTGTTAAGTATAGGCGAAGAGAGACTTCTAATTCAAGATCAAGGCAGAAAATACCACATCTAGTAGAACCTATCTTTATGTCATTCCTTCAAGGTAGGGATCTTCACGAATACACCTTCATTCCACTAAATCATGACTAATCGCTTCATAAGTCTCGGAGCAAACCAGGGATAGGTCCCTTATCAGAGAGTGTCTATAGTTAGTACCTAAAAGAAGCATCGCTATGTTGTTTAACTGAGGAAATCAGAATTTGCAAGCGTCGAGCCCTTTAAATCAACTGGACTAGACGGCATTGCCCCAATAGAAATGCAAAGAATGGAGAAAATGTATGAAGGCTGTATGAGGCTCTCAAAAATCCCCGATAGATGGAGGGATACTACGGACACAGATGCGATGAGGCGCATCTGTGTCCGTGGTATGGTTGCAGAAGGTTACGCTAAGATAAGCGAGTTCATGTATTTATGATTATCTAATGATCTTGTGGTAGATTTCATCGCTCCTAACAGGTAACTAGGTGCAACTTTAGTTTACTTACTCAGTGCTTTTATATTTTCGAGTAAACAGTACCACTTCGGTGTTTGTGGTGTTAATACTTAAACTGCGGACAGTTGCCCAGGTAAATATTCCCAATAGGAATCCCAAAAATGACCGCATAGGTCATGCAAGTTGTTGATGCCTACGTAAGGCACAACACGGACGGAGGACGTGGTCTACGGACTCTGAACGACATTGTACCAACGACCATGACTGAAAGAGACGAGCAGGAATGAGAGTATTAGGAGTCAATAAAATGAGCTACAGCAGCAGCTGTCCGCAGTAATAGACGAAGACTCCCTATCGGGCCTAACCTAAAAATCGGTCTACTTGTCATCTGTCCAGTAGTTATCAGTTTCTAACTAAATATCACTAGTATTTGAAGCAATGTCCGAAATATGACATAACCCTGGGCGATTTTCGAGCCTGAGTAAGAAATAAAACTAGCATTGGTCCTACGGTCCCTAAATTCAGAAGATATTCTGATGGACTTACAATAGCAAATAGTATTCAATCTACGTTGCTGCTGATAGGAGGAATTCTTCCAGTGCCCAATCAATGCAAAGTGCCCAGGTAGACTGATCATCCGACTGAACATATTCAAGAGTGTAAGAATTCTACTGCAGAGGACAACGCTACTTATTTCTGCACCCGTACAGGTTGTTAGTTTATCAATAATGCACACAAGGACCTGAATTAATGCCCAAAATATGGTATTAATTGGGATGATTTCTGAGCCAGAGAAATGGACAATAGCATTTTTTCAAGTGCAGATTGAATTTCGTTAAAACAATTGGATGCATTGGGAGACGCGGAAATTCCAGAATTTCCGCGTCACCAAATAGTCATTGCTGCTACCAGAGGGAATTACTCCAGTACACATTCTACCACACTCAAAATTATTCGGGAGTGTTGCTGAGGAGATCTCCACCTACTTGACATCTGACATAGTATACTCATTAGTCTCTTGTTATCTGCTCTAGTGCAGATTCTTAAATAATGATTACTATAACCTGAATGAATGACGGACATGGAGGCAGCCGGTTTTTTTACCAGCTCACGCGGACCAGTTCAGGTCTCTAGTGTTACCAAGGGCTGAAATGCCCGTCATCAAAACCAACCTGTTTGATATACAAAGTTATCGATAGTACGAAATCGGGACCGTGAATTTCTGTTAAACTACATAGAAAGGCTGACCCCATTATGTCAATAGCGGGACCATAGCATAGCAAGTGCTCAATGCTGTCCACTTCATCACCACAATACCTAACCTTCTGGCGTGTTCGTCCATCAGGCAGTCAGAACTGACACTAACGTTTTCCTATCAAGTGCGAGGAGACATTTTGACCTTCTCAGTTCGTATATTGGCCAGATTTGTCTAGCTACCCTTCAGGTGCCGAATTCTGTCATATTTCGTTGGACTACCTGCTGCCTCTTGCCTAAGGCAAAGCTTGCATGTGGATAGTGGCACAAGCCGTTGATAAGGGTTTTGCTAATAGGGACATAACAATTTCGTATTTTTATGTCAACGCACCCACAAACATTTTTAACGATCTTTCAGTGTCACAACGTAAGTCCATAAAAATTATCGCATCTTTAAGAGAGCTTATTCCAATTTTCGGCCAAATTTTCACTTTTGGATGTCCCGGCGCCAAGGAGACGCCGTACCGCTCGAAAACATCACAGTAAGTGTATCCGTTCAAAATTAGCCAAATCAGTCGATTCCACGTCGTTCTCAGAAATTGGCGTATCTTGCGAAAAGATCTTGGCCATCATCCTTATAAGATCAAACTGACTCAAGAACTAAAGCCACTTGATCATTTGAAACGCCGAAATTTTGGAACCTTCGAAAGTAGGTAGGTGATGTATAGTTTATCAGTTGCCGTCCATCACACTACAATGCCGTGCAACAGTATTGGACTTTATAGCCTTCGTGCAGGATTATAGGGCAACGTTGTCCTTCCTTACGCACTCCAGTACGTTAAGTTTGAAATTATTAGTTTCATATCTAGAATTATTCCTCCATCGATTGGGGATGTATGGGTATCCGATACAGCCTTCATAAATTATATCCAGCCAGGGAATACTGTACTTAAATATTTTCTGCTGGAGTGTTGCCGTCTGGTCCAGGTGATTTGAATGGCTCAAAGCTGTTAATCGCCCAGTTTATTCTGGATTTATCAGTCAACAAGCTAGCGACGATAGCAGTCCACTGGCTCTCTCCTGTCGATCTTAGGGTTCTGTTGGTGAGTTCCCCGGTAAATGTGTGTCGAGCAGTTCTTTAAGCGACTGCTCGTTGTTTCTTTCCCAGTTGTTCACATCAGCCTGCAGGTATCCAACAGGATGTAGCGCATAGTATCTTCCTCAGCCTTGCGGCGTCTGAGACCTTTGTCATTTCTCTACAGAAGGTGTACCAATAATGTTTTTGTGCTTTTCTTAGATTCTTCTTACATATGTTTAATTGCTCTTTATAGGTATTCCAGTCATTGGTGACCCCAGTAGATTTGGCCTTGTTAAATAGCTTGTCGCAAGTCTTTTTCTTAGTCTTTAACTCAGAAGTCCAAGTCCACCATTGTGGTTTAGTTTTACAGTTGTACCTTGGTTGTGGTCAGCCTTCCTCAACGGACATATTGAGTTAAATAGTAGTGATGTGATCGACTAAATTGTCCAGACTGACTATGTCATTCGGTTCGTACAGAAGTTTAGAGTTTACGACGTTTTTTTTAATTCTTCTCATGCAGGTCCCACTTTGTCTTCCCATATTTCTGTGGACGGCACGTTTAGGAGCTTTTTCAGCGTCTTTTAACCCTATACAATGGTGATCTGAGAATGAGTGCTCGTCCAGTACATTCCACCCAATATTTTTTTCTGACAGCCAGTCAGTAGCGAACGTTACGTCGAGTAATTCCAGTCTGTTTTTAATTGTAAAGTTTGGTTTATTGCCTTTGTTACAAATAGTTAGAATAAAGTCAAGAAGTGACTCACCCCTACAGTTTGTAACCGTAGAACCACAGATAGGATGATAAGCTTACGTGTCTGACCCTGTAGACAGGCGCAGCAATAGATCCGCTGAGGCTGCTTTAGTGTGATGGAGGTTAATCTGTAGAATTCTTACCATCATTGGTAACCGACAGATTAACCTACACCCCAACAAGAGTGTTTGCGAACTCTTCGTCCGTATCATCGAGGATCATGTCCACAGCAGATGCGTTAAGGAGTCCAGAAACCCTCATCAGCCCATCAGTATCCGAAGTAGTGCCATCGTCCTCAGATAAAGGTGTTACATCCTATGGGTTACTATCTGAGGCTCGAGAAATTATGCGCGTGGGTAGCTCCGTAGTTCTTTTTTTTTACTCTACGGTCTTAACATTGCCAACAAATAGGCTGATGAACTTTCTTTTGGATGAGATATCAGAACGGAGAATCAGATTTTGTACGATGCTCCTGCGAAAAGAAAATCTTCCAGAACAGATTCGTTCCATTCGGTCTTTCGCCCTACGGTCTTTACATTACCAAAATAGGCTGATGAACTTGCTTCTGAAATGGAATGAGACATCATACGAGTATGTTCAAAAAATATCGGGAATTTTTAATTTCCGCGGGCTACGTGTATTTGATTTTTGATATTTTTGTGGCGTTATGTTGGTACTCATGTCCCTTACTTATGCTGACAAGGTAGGCCATTTTGAATGTTTGGTTAATTTTTGGCAGCTGTTGTGCTTGGATGTGTTTTAACTTGTCTTCGATTTTTATCTATTTCAGAAAATTGATAAAAGAATCTGCATCAAATTTTGTGTGAAAAACAAAAGAGGGTCATAACTGGTGACGAATCGTGGGTTTATGGTTACGACTTGGAAACTAAAGCTCAATCATCCCAATGGAAGCTGCCGCATGAACCAAGACCGAAAAGTTCGGACGAACCTAAAGGTTTTGCTCACAGTTTTCTTTGATTGCAGGGTCGTGGTGCATTATGAGTTCTTGCCACAGGGTAGTACGGTCAATAAAGAATATTACCTGCAAGTTATGCGCAAATTGCGCAAAGCAATCCGCCAAAAACGCCCGGATTTGTGTAAGAACAAAAACTGGCTTTTGCACCATGATAACGCCCCTGCACACACATCGTTGCTTGTGCGCGAATATTTGGCCAAAAACAACACAGTAATGGTGCCGCAGCCACCGTATTCCCCTGACCTAGCCCCCTATTTTTTGTTCCCAAAACTGAAAAGGCCCATGAAAGGACGACGCTACGCCACGATTGAGGAGATAAAGACGGCATCGAAGGAGAAGCTGAACAAGATCACAAAAAATGATTATTTAAAGTGCTTCGAGGATTGGAATTTTTTTTGGCAGAAGTGTATTATATCCGAGGGGAATTACTTTGAAGGGGACAAAATAGATATTCATGAATAAATTAATACTTTTTGAAAAAAAACGCGAAATTTTTTGAACATGCTACGTACGTTGCTGCCAGCAGCAAACCTTTCAGAGCAGATTTGTTCCAACCGATTTGTTTGTCGCAAAACTATGGTAAATATCTGACTGATGTAGCGCAGGGTCTCCTAAAAAATGGGTCCAAACTGATCGTTTATTTGATAATGTTCAAATGAGTCATATGTCTTTTGCTAAGCTTCTTGGTATTTATTTGTAGGCTGTTATTTATTGATTTTAAGGTTTGCATCTAGGACTTGACGTAAGATTTCCTCGGTGTCCTTACTTGTGGTTGGATAATTTTCGTTCAGGCATTTAGTTAAACCAAATTGCTGCAAAAGATCAGGCTTCGAAATGTGTTTCATGCAATGCCATATTCTTTTGCAAATTATGAACAGTATTAATTTGTGTTCATTGCTTATGAGTATTTAAAACAGGAAAATAAAGAATATTTCCTCCAACGCTTGGTTGGTTGTGTCATCGTCAATGTAATCATCATCATTACCATCATCATAATCATCCTTATTGCCGTTCTACACTGAGACCACATGAAATATCAACAGTTTGGCGCCAGTACTACACCACAGTTCTCTCTTGGCATAACGAAGGGAGATAGATGTGCTGTTGTGTCATGGGGTGGGGTGGGCGAGCTCCCCTACACTCGCATACATGCATGCAAGTGGTGCTGGTGGTGTGCCATTGTTGTCTGTTTCTAGTGATGCCATTATCCTTACATTCACTCACTCACTTACTCCGCTCACATACAGAGAGACAACGAAATGTAAAGCAAAGCGAAGCAAAAAAAAGCACTGGGAAAAAGCAACATGCTGATTTCATTTATGTTTTATTTCTCTTCATGCATGAATGTATGGCTGTGACGGTGTGGGTGTGAGTGCTAGTAAGCGAATAAGTGAGTGTCTCTCTTTCTCTTTGGTTCCCAGGACTTTGCCACATCATTGTCGAAGCGTTCGTATTAATGATGCATGGTGGGTTTTTCCTATGTTCTTTGCTTTTCAGGCACTGTAACTAGCGGATGTTAGTCGTTTGCAGAGGGAAGCCACACCAGCTGCAGAGGAAGAAGTCACCGGGGAAGGGAAAGAGGGAAACCAATGACATCTGCACAAGCTAACAGCTCCAGCGGAACCTTCTGAGTCGTCCTCGACATCGCCGTCGTCTTCTTCTTCTTCATATTCCCATAACGTTTTGTTGTTCTCAAAAATTTGTGTGACATATCAATTGTGGTTTTGGCGGAAATCATGACTGGGAAACGGTATTTTCAAATCATGTTTTCACTCTGCGTTTACTTTACCATATCAGTGGTTGTGGGTTTGGGTTAAGGGGGCGGAAGAGGTTCGTCCTTTCTTGCCACCCCTTGGATAGCTTTTCCTTCAAATTTGTGGCGACCATTACTTTGTTCCTTTAGGGTCTTGTTCAAATTGCGGTTTGCTGGGCTGGGAGCAGGATGGCATTCTGATGGGTGAGTCGCGTGCCCATACGGACGGCTTTAATGTGAATGTGCCAAGTGCACTTTGTCCCCAAAATCGATAGAGTTGATGTCAATAAAAACGCCGCTCGTGTTACCATAGTTAGTCTGTCCGTCCATCCGTCCGTCTATCGGTTGTTCTGTCGGTCGTTGTGGGTCTGGAGTGTTGTAGTTTTTGTGGTATTGTAATTTAATTTTGTTTGGCATTTTGTTGCAGTGTGCAAATGTTTTGTTTACAAATGCCACAAAATTGAAAAAGGACTAAATGTGTACGTGTTTCGGCTTGACTGGTATATACTTGTACGCGCTTTGATTTGCATCGGGAACACTTTTCCTCAATGACACAGCCCCAGCTTTTCGAGAGCTCACACGTAAAGTGGTTTTTCTCAGTGTGTGCCACCTCCTACAAACCCCCTCGTCCCTCTCCCGTTGTGCACGGGTGGTGGCTGCACTCATTCGTGCCCACTCTTGTTTGTTGTTTGAAGTGATTTGGTGTCATTGCAAGTGAGAATAAAATGGAAAAGCATTCAATGTTCTTCGTTTGGCAGCAAATGCTTTTTAGTTGGGTGGGAGGCGTTACGACGAATGTGGTTGGCAGAGAGTCTCAATCGGTGAAATAGGAATATTATTGTTGTTACTAGTAAATAATACTCTGGAGAGCAAAGAAGGACTGTCGAAATTACTATTTGTCTATCCAAAGTTGATTTCACTTGGATCCCAGGCCAGGAACAAAAGAGCAGACGAACCAGATAGATCAGGATAATCTTCTAACGTTTACACAAAAGGCGTAAGTCGTAAGGCCAATGGCTTAAAAAGGAAGGCAAATTTTGAACATCCTGATATTCCAAGCCAGAACACAACATCCAACGCACAAAGTCTCCGGCTAGCCAGAATCAGTGGAACTTATCTAGACTGATCACTGTGCTGACTGATAATTGACCAGTCGGGAATCACACAAGGCGGCTTAAACTACAGTACATTATTCAATGTGGGAACTGTGGCGACGAGGAATATCTTCATGAAACAAAGACTTTAGACACTTGTTATCCTGTTCCTCCATAATCTCTCTAAAATACCCGTAATATATCTGAGACATCTTATCAAGTATATCAATATAACGTTCAGGAACGATGTACTATTCTGATCGTAGTTTCGAAACGTTAGTTTGAGATACTAAATGACGCTAAATCTCGAAGCAACCAACCAACCAACCATGGTATAAATCGTTATTTTCGATCCAAACCATTTGTTCTACGGCTCTTCGATAGGGGGACATCCGCATGTAAGCCATTAAGGTTCACTATGTTACCACGGAATCTATCGCCTTTATTCTACACCAATCATTGCGACCCACCGAACGGTCACTTATAGAGATAACGATTTTGTCTAGGTTGCTCGAGCTATCATGCATCTAGATATTGGTTCACAAGGAAAAAGCGAAGTTCAACATTTCTCATATATTCGCTGCCCCAAACAGGTTCTATAAAACAACATTCAATCACTACCGAATCCATTGGCATGATCACTAAGCCGAGTCCCTTTAGACCCTTAATATCAGTTACAAGTCACACACACATGGATTTGATGACGTATATATGGGAAACGGTACTAGGATCTAATATTCCAGACTAACTATTCCGTTGCTGAAATAGGTACAATAGAAGAGTAATCTGTAGTGCTGTCCTATACCATTTTCAGCTCCCAGGGATTTGCTGTCGTTTATATTAGAAACTAAACTTGGATCTATTTACCTAGTGCTTCCATAGGGTGCTATCAGATATTCCATTATTTGTTAGTAGTAAATAGATAGTCCATTCCATTTGTGAAATCTGCCAATTTTTAGGAACGTATCGAAAATTAAACAACACTGTCGATCTTTGACAGGATTTAATGACCTGCACTTCCGAGGCTGGTCCGGAATGGGGAACGAAAATAAAAGTGTCTATGTACAGTAGACACTTATCAAATCTTCCAGACTAACTACTCCGTTGCTGAAGTAGGTACAATAGCGGAGTAATCTGTAGTGCTGCCCTATATCATTTGCAGCTCTCAGGGATTTGTTGTCGTTTGTATTAGAAACTAAACGTGTATCTATTTACCTAGTGATTCCATAGGGTGCTATCAGATATTCCATTATTTGTTAGTAGTAAATAGACAGTCCATTCCAGTTGGGAAATCTGCCAATTTTTAGGAACGTATCGAAAGTTGGAATAATAAAACTACACTGTCGGTCTTTGACAGGATTTAATGACTTGCACTTCCGAGGCTGGTCCAGAATAGCGTACGAAAATAAAAGTGTGTGTATATAGACGATTCTCTTCTCAAGTCATCGCTCTCTAAACATGTTTCAATCACTGGATACTTTATTTATACCAGAGCGACAACTGATTTATTTCTCCCTAAAAGAGTTGATGACTGAGTTATTTATATATACTACAGTCGACTGAAGTATTATCTATATAATTGCTGACCACTGAGGTCTTCACTGTACAAGAGTCATTCACTGTGATATTCTTGTACATTAAAGTCAACCAGATATCAGTGGTCGACTCTGCTATACAAGATTCTAACACTGATGACTTCCTCTATTCTAGAGTCGAGCAGATTCGACCACTGAGCTTTTGAGTCGTTCAGAGTCTTTCACTTAAGCCTTCTTCTAGAGTCGACGACTACAGTCTTCTTATATTCTAGAGTCGGTCACTCAGGTGTTCCACTAACTCACTGAGGTCTTCCACTAACCCACCGAGGTCTTCCACTAACCCACTTTCCATACTGGGGGGACCATTAACATCTTCCTCTGTAACAGAATCGAGCACTGAGATCTTCCTCAGCGCCAAGTCAACAATGTTGACTTACGTCAGTAATAGAGTCGACCATTTAGGACATCCACAGTGCAAGAGTCTAATAATTATGTCTTCCTCTGTGAGAGAGTGGACCAGTGAGATCTTTCTTCGTATCAGAATCGACACCTGAGCTCTTCATCTGTACCAAAGCGAACACTGAGGACTGTCTCATAAATAGAGTCGATCACTGTGGTCTTCCTTTACAACTGAATCGACTCCTTAGACATTTCTCTGTAATAGAGTAAACCACTTAGGTTTTCCTTTGTATCAGAATCGACACCCGAGATCTTCATCTGTACCAGAGCGAACATTGAGGACTGTCTCTATAATAGAGTTGATCACGTAAGACATCTTCTAGAATATAGTCGATCACTGTGGCCTTCCTTTACAACTGAATCGACCGCTAACACATTCCTATGTAGTAGAATCGATCACTGAGGTCTTCCTCTATTCCCGAGTAGACCACTTAGATCCTCTTCTGTAATAGAGTTGACCCGTAGACCTTCCTCTGTAATAGAGTCGACCACTTAGGTCTTCTTTTGTACAGAATCGACACCCAATGAATTCTCCTATATATCGGAGTTGACCCCATATATTAGAGGCGACCACTAAGATCTTCCTCCATACCAGGGTCGATCACTGAGCTATTCCTCTGTACCAGAGTCGCTCACTGAGATCTTTCCCTATAATACAGCCGACAACTAAGATCTTCATTTAAAATGAGTCGACCTCTTAGATGCTCTTCTGTAATAGAGTTGACCCCGTAGACCTTCCTCTGTAATAGAGTCTGCAATTTAGGTCTTCCTTTGTACCGTAGTCGACAAGTGAAATCTTCCTATATATCGGAGTTGACCCCATATATCAGAGGCGACCACTGAGATCTTCCCCCATACCAGGGTCGATCACTGAGCTCTTCTTCTGTACCAGAGTCATCCACTGAGATCTTAATACAGTCAACAACTAAGATCTTCCTTTAAAATTAGGACGACAACTGAGGTTTTCTTATATACCAGAGTTGACCACTGTGGCCTTCCTATGTAATAGAGTCGACAACTTAGTTCTTCCTTTGTAGCAGAGTCGTCCAATGAAATCTTCCTCTATACCAGAGTCGACCCACTATATCAGATACGACTACTGAGATCTTACTCTAAACCAGGGTCGATTACTGAACCCTTCCTCAGTACCGAAGTCGCTCACTGAAGTCTATCTCTACAATAGGGTCGACAACTAAGATCGTCATCTAAAATTGCACCGGCAACTGAAGCTTTCCTCTAAACCAGAGGCCTTCATCTGAAATAGAGTCTACCACTTAGGAATTCCTTTGTACAAGAGTCGACCAATGAAATATTCCTCTATAAAAGGGTCGTCCCTCTATATCAGAGACGACCACCGAGATCTTCCTCTAAACCTGGGTCATCGCTGAGCTCTTACTCTTCTATACAATATCTGACCACAGAGGTCTTCCACCATACCAGATCTGACCACTGAGGTCTTCCACCGTACCAGAGTCGATCATTGATATTTTTCTACGTTCCAGGGTCAACCAATAAGATCTTGCTCTGTTTAAGAGTAGACCACTGTGATCTTCCTCAGAAATAGAGTCGTCAAAATAGATCGTTCTCTGTAATTGAGTCGACCATTTAGGTATTCCTCTGCAATAGAGTCGACCACTTAGGTATTCCTATGTAGAAGACTCGACCATCTATATCGGAGACGATCACTGAGATTTTCCTCTATCCCAGGGTCGACCACTGAGATCTACCTCTGTTCCGGAGTCGTCCACTGAGGTCTATAATAGGGTCGAAACTAATATCTTTCTCTAAAATGCGACCGAGAACTGATGTTTTCCTTTATACCGACAACTAAGATCTTCATCTAAAATGTGACCGACAACTGATGTTTTTTTCTATACTAGAGTCATCGCTGGGGCCTTCTTCTACACCAGAGTCACCGCTGGAGCCTTGTTCTATACCAGATCTGACCACTGAGCTCTTACCAGATACGACCATTGATATTTTCCTATGTACCAGATTCGACCAATGATGCCTTCATCTGTAATGGAGTCGACCACTTAGATCCTTCATAGTCGACACCCTATATCAGGTACAACCACTGAGACCTTACTCTAAACAAGGGTCGACCACAAAGAAGAAAGTCTACAATAGGGTCGAAACCAAGATCTTCCTCTAAAAAGCGGCCGAGAACTGATATTTTTTTCTATATCGGAGCCGGCAACAAAGATCTTCCCCTAAAATGTGGCCGATAACTGATGTTTTCATATATACCAGAGTCGACCATTAAGGCTTTCTTCTTTAAGAAGCCTGACCTCTGAGGTTCTGAATTCCTCTATACCAGAGTCGCCCAATGAAATCTTCCTCCATAACAGAGTCGACCATTAAAATGTTCCTCTATAAGACAAATCGAATGAGGGCATGAATCAAACTTTCAGTTCTTTTAATCCTAATGATAGTTCATTTATGTCTCTGTTTCTGGAAAAAATATTGTCCCGTCGACGTGAAATACTAGAAAATATTTGCACCTTTTAAGTCAAAATAATGTAGTCCCTTGAATTTACTTTCTCAAATTTTCAAAATTAAAAAATGTGTTAGGAATGTCGAATTGTTGGGAAAAAGGCAGAGAAATGCTGCACATTTTCCAGAAACGAAATCGCCATTACTAACAAGTGTTAATGTAAGTTTAGCTTTGTGACGTCTACATACAATTCCCTATAGGTAAATATCGGCATGACAACTCCACTCGAAGCGTGTGGTATTCTCTGAATTGGTTCGTCCAGGGTACTATTTGAACGATACTTCCTACTAGAGGAAAGAGAAATATCATAGACATTTTTCATTCTGTTTATTCGACATCCAGAGTTAATGCTAATTTTTGTTTTCACATGCCTTTATTCTCTTTAAATTTGTAGTTGCTGTGTAACAGATCCATGATCGACAGTTTAAGAACATCTGCTAAAACTGTACTCTATTATACGGTTGGGTTTTTTGTTGTATTATTTATTATATTTCTGCGATACTTTTTAATTAAATGCAACATGCAGTCGAGCAGGCAGGCAGACACAATTCCAGCATGAAAATCAATATTTTCTCCTTCTATTTGCAATTGGTGGCAGCCTTTTAGTTATATTCCACTCAAATCGAAGTGTTTGACACAATTAAAGAACAACGCACACACAGTCTGCAATTGAATGATTTGCAAACAAATAATAATAATTAGTGGTGCTGTGTGCAGTATTTTCTAGTGAAAATAGAATTGAATACACTGATATTGAATGTTCAATCGCCATAGGATACGTCCGCGTGTCCCAGAACTGCTTCGTTTATCCGGAATTACAACAGAAGTTGCAGAACTATTCGAATTTTGCGGAGGAATAGACATAGGTTGTTAAATGGAAAATGATAATCTTACAAATGCCGAATGATCATAAATATTATTTGGAATCGATGGGATAATGTCAAATCAAGTTTTTGCGGCCGTATTTCGCAAGTAAATTATCGAATGTTGATTTTGTGATATCCATGGCAAATCAAACTAAACAAAAAGCAACTATACTATAGAGTGTCATTATCAGTACTACAGTCGTCCACTACTCGAAGCGTTCCTCTTTTCTAGAGGGTCGATCAGTAAGCTATCCATGTATACTAAAGTCGAGCACTGCTTTCCTCCTGAATGTTAAGGTCTACTTCTAAGTTCTCCCGATGTTATATGCTAGAGTATTCCACTGAGTTCCTCAGATTCGACCATTGAGACAAAGGGTTTTATTTTTACAGGTTCACAACTTTGAGTTGGTAAAACTGCTTTATTTGACAACCGATTACTGATCGACCCTCTAGAAAAGAGGAACGCTTCGAGTAGTGGACGACTGTAGTACTGATAATGACACTCTACTATACATGAAGACGATAAGAGTCTATAGTAAAGTCGATCAAGACTTTACATATGGAGGCAGACATCAATGGTCGACTCTTGTCTAGAGAAAAACCTTAGTCGTTCACACTGGTTTGGGGAAAGCTCTTAGTGGTCTAAAGGTAACTATCAGTAATCGACTCAAATCTGGTCTAAGAAGACCTCAGAGATCCAATCTAGCACGGAGGAAGAATTTATTGGTAGACTATAGTATAGCGAAGGTTTTAGTTGTCGACTCTAGTATTAAGGGCTTATTGGTAAACTCTAGACTATAGTCAGAGGAAGGCCTCAATGGTAAAATCTAGAATTATTGATGATGACCTCAGTGTCGAATCTTTATAGATGTAGACCCCAGACTATAGTCTAGAGAAAGGCCTTAATTTTCGAACATATTATAGATGAAACCGACCCACCTACTTTAGTTCACCAGATCACTTTAGTTCACCAGCTCACAAGTTCACATTAGTTATCCAGCTCATTTCGTTTAGTAGATCAACAGTTCAAATCAACCTCTATTAACGGAATTTGATTGGAGCATGAATGGAATGATCAGAATATACAAACGCGTTTTTGTTGGTAGAATCCTGAGCAGAGAGATCAAAATGAGAATAGAGCACGGAATGACATGGTTCACGAAAAAATACATGTTGAACTACTGGACTGAAATGAACGAGTTGCGTAAACTAGTTCGTACCGTTCAGTAAAGCGTCTCTTTCAATTGAACTAGTTCTTTCATGATCTACACAACTCAATAATACAGTAGAAGACCTCAGAGGTCCAATCTCGTACAGAGAAAGAATTTAGAGGTCGACTCCAAGTACAGTGGAAGGTTTTAGTTGCCGACTCTAGTACTGAGAAGACCTTAATGATCGAATCTAGTATACAGGGAGAGTTTATTGGTTGAACCAAACTATAGTCTAGAAAAAGGCCTCAATTGTCCCATAGATGAAGATGGCAGACTTTAGAATTGAGGAAAGCATCGTAGGTCAAATCTAGAATGGAGGAAAGCTTCAAATAAGGGCAAAGATCTTGAAAGGCCAATCTATTATTAGGCTACTCTAATATAGTGGAAGACCAGAGTGATATACTCTCTTCTAAAGTTTAATCTCAGTCATCGACTTTAGCCTAGAGGACACTCTGTCTAGAGGACGATTTCTGTTGTCAACTCTAGTATGGAGGAAGACCTTAGATATCAATTCAAATACATCGGCCTAAGACGTCCAAGCTAGTTTTGAGAAAGAATTTAGTGGTCGACTGTAGTTTAGCGGAAGGCTTCGTTAGTAATCGACTCTAATACTTTAGATGTCCAATCTAGTTTTGAGGAAGAATTAAGTGGTCGACTTTGGTATAGCGGAAGGATTCAATTATCGACTCTAGTATGTATATATAAAGAACTCAGTGGTCGAATCTAGTATAAATGAAGACTTTACTGATCGCCTATAGTCGGGACGAAGTATTCTCCACATACCCTTTAACCTTAGCCGGTGGGTCTAGTACTGAGAAACACCTCAGTTGTGGACACTAGATTGGGAAAGGCTACAAGATTGGCGAAAGATCTCACTGGGCGACTCAAGTATAAGTATTTATTGGCATATTCAAATATAGGATGACTTTATTACAGTGGTCTACTGTAATTTATGGGAATAGATCAGTGATCGACCCTACTCTGTAGGAAGATTTAAGTTGTTGGCTCAGGTCTAGAAGAAGACTTCAGTTGTCTCGAGGAAGACCATAGTGGTCGACTCAAGGCTAAATGGAAACCTCAATCATTGACTCTAGTCTAGACAAAACTCTCAGTGTTGTACTATAGTCGGTAAGACAATTTCTGTTGTCGATCCTAGTTTGGAAGAAGGCCTTAGTTATCACTTATAATACAGCGGAAGACCTCACTTCTCTAATCAAGCTTTGAGAAAGAATTTAGTAGTAGATTCTAGTATGGTGGAAGGCTTCAGTTGTCGAATCTAATATAAGGGAAGGTTTCCCCTAGCATAGACGAAGACTTTATTGGTCGACTATAGTGTAGATGTAGATGTCTAGAGGCAGCTCTAAATGATAGAATATAATATAGATGAAAACCTCAGTGTTCGGTTCTACTATAGAGGGAGACCTCAGTGATTGATTCTGTTATAAAGGGAGACCTCAGTGATTGATTCTGTTATAAAGGGAGACATCAGTCTTCGGCTCTATTATTCTGGAAAGCCTTAGTGGGCTACTCTAGTACAGAAGAATAAAACATTGGTTGAATCAAGAACATAGAATAGAGCCTTGAAATATATATGAAGGAAGACCTTAGAGTACGACTCAAAAATAGGGAAAGAACTCTGGCGACTCTACTGCAGATAAAGACTATAATGAGCGATTCTGCAACAGAGAAAGACATCAGAGGGAAACTCTAATATATCAACTCACTAGAACGGAAGACTTCTGGGCGACTCTACTGCAGATGAAGACCATTATGGGCGACTCTACTACAGAGGAAGATCTCAGAGGGATTCTTCAATATAGTGGCAGACTTCAGTGGGCAACTCTAGAACAGTATTCGACTCAAGTCTACAGAAAGTTTTCAGTGGACGACTACTCTAATATATGGGAAAACATATATTACTGGAGGAAGACTTCAATTGTCGAAGAAAACGATATCAGTAGTTGACTCTGATTTAGAGGAAGACTTCAGTTGTCAAATGTAGTGTAGCGGAAGACATTAATGATAGACTGAAGGGAAACATCAGTCATCGACTCTAGTCTAGAGGAAACTCTCAATGATCTACTCTAGTTTAGAAGTGTACCTAAGTTGTCGTTTTAGTATAGACGAACCTTCGGTTATCAATTATATTACACCGGAAGACCTTATTGATGTAATATATTTCTGAGAAAGAATTTGGTGGTCGATTCTAATATAGCAGAAGGCTTCAGTTGTCGCCTCTAAAATGAAGAAAGGTTGCCCGTAGCGTAGCAAAAGACTTTATCGACTTTAGTGTAGATGTCTAGAGGCAGCACTCAATGATCGAATTTAATATAGATGAAGACCTCTGTGTTCGTCTCTACTATATAGGGAGAGCTCTGTGATCGACTCTGTTATTGAGGGAGACATCAGTGTTCGACTCTATTATACAGTAAAGCCTAAGAGGTCTACTCCAGTACTAAAGAATACGTCCCTGGATGAATCTAGAATAGAGAAAAGATGCTTCAAATGTGGAGGAAGTCCTTAGTGTGCGACTCTAATATAGGGAAAGACCTCTGGGCAACTCTACTGCAGATTAAGACTATAATGGGCGACTAAGCAAGAGAGGAAGACATCAGATGGAAACTCTGATATAGCAACTCACTAGAACCGAAATAGAAAACGATATCAGTCGTTGACTCTGATCTAGAGGAAGACTTCAGTTGTCAACTGTAGTGTAGAGGAAGACATTAATGATAGACTCAAGGGATACATCAGTCATCGACTCTAGTATAGAGGGAACTCTCAATGATCAACTCTAGTTTAGAGGCGTACTTAAGTTGTCGTTTTAGTATAGAGGAACCCTCGGTTATCAATTTTATTACACCGGAAGACCTTATTGATCTAATCTGTTTTTGAGCAAGAATTTGGTGGTCGATTCTAATATAGCGGAAGGCTTCAGTTGTCGCCTCTAAAATGAAGAATGGTTGCCCGTAGCGTAGAAGAAGACTTTATTGGTATATGTCTAGATGCAGCACTCAATGATCGGATCAAATATAGATAAAGACCTCAAAGTTCAGAGCTACTATAGAGGGAGACCTCAGTGATCGACTCTGGTAATAAGGGAGACATCGGTGTTCGACTCTATTATATAGGAACTCAGTGGATGAATCGAGAATAGAGGCTTCAAGTATGGAGGGAGACCTTAGTGTGCGATTCCTATGTATCGGAATACTTCTGGGCGACTCTACTGCAGATGAAGACCATAATGGCCGACTTTGCAACAGTGGAAGACTTCAGAGGGAAACTGTAATATAGTGACAGATTTCAGTGGACAACTCTATTACAGAGGAGGAATTCAGTTATTGACTCCGTTCCATTCGACAGTCTTCAGTGGACGGCTTTGAATATGGAAGACGACCTAAGTGTGCGACTCCAGCATAGGGACACTTGGCCGACCCTACTGCAGAGGAAGATCTAAGAGACGAAGACTGTAGTTGTTGACTATGGTTTATAGGAATCGGCCCAGTCTAATACAGGGGGAGACGTCTGTTATCAACTCGATGTTCGAATCTGATCCAGTGGATGACATCAGTGTGCGACTAGCATAGTGTCGAGAGACTCTTTGATAATATCCGTAATTTCCGAAAATACATATGTGTGGCATAATAGGCGTGTTTTCGTTACACCATAAGTGCTTAATTTGTATGGGGAGCTAAGCACTTTTAAGCACTATTAGTTCCCGATGAAGTTTGGTGCTTGTGTTCATGTCTTAATCGAGTGTGATGTTGCCAGATTGGGCACCCTATATTTAGCAATATGGCATCCCATTTTTGGAGAGATTTTATCAATTATTGTGAATTAACGGGAAGAAGAAGAACAAAAATGGGAAATTATTTTAATATTTGCAATAAGAGTGTAAACAATTGAACATAGAACAGTAAATATATGTTTTATAAATACTTTTCACGAATTTTTTGTCTGTTTCGCACTGTTCTTTCTTCGCAACTCATGACACCATTGCTACCAGATAGTGAAAATCCGCCACTTATTGCTTATGTGCCAGTTAGTGGAAGTCAGTTGTTTTCGTTGCAAAGTGCTAAACTAAAAGTGCTAGCTTGTAACGAAAACATGCCTAATGTGGCATTCTCACAAAAAATTCCCCAAAATAATTTTCCATTGCCGATAGAATGTAAAACAATGGTACGACCATTCTTAAAGTGTGAATAGCCCTTTACACTATGTTTCCACTAGAGATTATCTAATTGGAAATCTCGTCTATTATTTTTATCAGTTGGCAACCATAATACCGAAAAAGTAGTATATCGTTGCCAACGGATGAAAATAATCGTCTAGATTTCGAAGTAGATTATCTTCAGGGCAAATATAATATTAGCGAAGGATATAAAAATAGAACAGAGGCAGCACTCAATGTCCAAAAATGAGTGACCACAATTTTATATTTTGAAAATTTCTTAAAAACTTTGTGTTGTCAACGTGAACTCATGATAAACAATAAGTTAAGTGAATAACTCTTTGCAAGACTATATCTACAATGGAATTAGTCAATTTATTCTGCATATCGATGATATCGCTTGTACATTAGAAGACACAGAATTTCTGTTTTGTTATTTCCGAGCAAATATATATAAGGATTTTTGCTTCATTCTCTGATGGACATAGACAGGATGCCCTGGACGTGGTTGTCATCTTCAGATAAATAAATCTGTCCCAAAGCAACAGACATTTGTTTTGGTTTTTTTTTGGGCAGCTAGCCAAAAATGGAAACGAACTAACAAGTGGTCGTAGAAGAAGAGCCGACTATCCTACCAGTGTGTCATTGAGTAACACGGCTGAGATAGACAAGACCGGGAAAGTTGAGGCAGCAGACAAAGAGACAGATGGTTGGGCGGACGGACGGACACACAGACAGATGAATTGAAGCGGATAATTTTTTAAGAGGGCATGAATGGAAAATGAAAGTCGAAAGGCACGTGGGGAGGTTATGAAGGAAAAATCATACAGGGCAAACGAATGCAGGGGAGTGAAAATAAATTAGCCTACTTTTGTTGGTAGGGAATGAAGTAGTGGTAGTAAAGTGGGAAAGAGGTAGGGAGGTAGGAATGGAGTGTTAAGTGAACTGTAGAAAAGTATATATAGAATTGAAAGTTGATTGTGAACCCAAATTTTGCTATACTTATATATATTTATGGTTTTAATTTGTTTTTTTATTTTCTTCTGTCCTACCTTGGTTGCTCTGTTTGTGTTTGGCAATGATGATGTTGATGTAGCCGATGTCCTTTTTGGTGAATTGTTATCCTTTTGTTTTTGTTTTCGTTGGTATATTTGTAGTGAGTTATTTAAGGGTTACTTTTCACACGCCACCAGCGCTTATTTAACTCAAAACACGTGTGGTAGTTGATGCTTAAAGCTCCACGCACATACACACATACTCGGTCATGCAGGACACCTCATTTGACAGCACAGGCAGCAACAGCAACGACAATTTAGTGAGTGGGGACTATCACCGCAGCCGCCACACTAGAGGTGAAGGTGGATTTGTTTCACACACGCACGCACACACACACGCGGGGGGACGTTGGACGTCAATAAAATATCAAACCAACAGCAACAACGCTATGTGAGGACGACACACGTCACTATTGACTATAATTTAGCTCAGGTGCTACGATGTGTATCGTGTATCGTAAAGTTAAAGGTAAGAATTACTCTCAGTGTTCGATTGCATGGGTTGCTTGACTCACTCACTGGTTAACTGTCACTTGGTTGGTTGGTCGTGGTGGTGTAGGTGGGGTGAGTTTATAGTGGGTGGGTGGTGAGGTTGAGGATTTTATGGGTTAACTACCAACACTTTTGGGTTCTCTAACACCGTTATACACCGTAAAAGAAAGGGCTTTGTGACAGCAAGTCTTGGCAAAAAACGGCGGCTATTTCATATGCACGCACACCAAGGTACTCTCGTTTTCTCTCTATGTGAAACACACACACTCACACTCACTTACTCACATGCACACAGAGAGCAGTACACCAAGTCCTTGAAACAATATGGTGACAGAGTGTTGCTTCAGTGTACGTAGAGCTACCTATTCATGTCACTTAATTAAAAACACTTTAGTTTTATTAACTGGCAATTAGGAAAACCCGTTTGTTTGCCAATTTGTTTTGCGTAGGAGTCTCTACTAAATCCTTTTGGATTCTCACTTGGCTTCTTTCTTTCACTTTACACTTGAATTCCCGTGTGGGAGAATCTTAATTTCCAAAAGCGAATTTGGTTTAATTTTTTCCTTCTATAGATCTCAGATGCTGATTTAACAACGCACGTTGACGTTGAACCCACTACACACTAACACTAGACCGCCGCCGCGTAAAACAGCATGTCCTGCACAAACACGCACTCAATTCCCGTAGACTAGACGTGCAAACACACCGACAAACCCGCGCGCGAACTTGAACACTTTTACTCTATGTGCTCACGTATAATGTAACGGGACTCTCTCACGTTTTCTCTCTCACTTCGAGGACTCTTTATGGCTAGCTGGCTGGTTCGGTGTCGGCTCTCTCTCTATATCTCTCTGGTTTTAACACCAATAACAAGCCAACAGGAAACGCGAAGAAGAGGAAGAATGCCAGCACACACAGTATTTTTTAACACATCACAGAAAACTTGGTTTTATTGCATACTTTTAGGCATTAAATGCATCAATTCCATTCACAATAACTACAATATTCTCACATAAATACGTTGTGGTTGATTTGTTAGCATCTATTTTCATCTGATTGATAAATACATATATGTATATTAATTAAAATTTCTGTTTTGAATAAATAAACAATGACAGGAAAGATGAAACCCTTCGATGATTTAATGACAACTTCTCGGAACCGTACTGAGGCGCTGGATGGCTTTTTTGCACAAATGCTCTTGTTTTCATTTAACACTGTATTCACCTCTACTGCGTTGTGTTGTGTATGTGCTGCTGGTTGTGGTGAAAATAGCTTTACGCTACGTGTGACTGACTACTGGCTCTGAAGGAGAGCCGAAAGAGGACCCTGTCAGACACAGTCTGACCCACAGTCCAGAGATTGCGCAGTATTGTATTTTTGCACACATAGCCATTATCCGACCATTGTCGTTGGCCGTTGTAGCAAAAATTCCTCATCAATTACACTGTAAAGAAAGTAAGAGCAAACAGAAAAATACACATAAATATTGGCATAAATTGAAGACAGGATATTTTTTGCAAACCCGATTTAAAAACAATCAATCATCTATGCGAAAAAAATTAAGGATTTTGTTGTCACATATCCGTTTTGTTTTTGGAAAATTTGGTTTTGAATGTATTGCAAACAAACAAGTCTCAAAACTCCCAAATGGAGCAACAGCTTTTTGTCGCTTCTGGGGCACAGTGTGTTGATTACAACGAGCGTCACGACTTCCCTCCCAAGAACTAGAGAATATAGAAGTGAAAATACTTGTCAACAGTAGATAAACTGCATATTCAGTTTTTTTTTTATTTTCTAATAGTTTGTCGTTTTTGCAGGAGTTTTTAAATTTCAAGGATAAAAATGTTGAATCCGATTTTCTTCGGAATGATTTTAATTTAGTCATGGCCGATCAGACTTTACAATAAAATAATAATAATGTAATAATTGTGCATTTTTCGATGTTTTTTTTCTTTCTCAAAAACATAGGATTTTTTCGCAATATCTTGTAATTGCGCGTTTTTCAATGTTTTTAAAAGATTATAATAAAAAAATTATTAAAATTTTTGTATGTATTTGTTTATGACCAACTGGATTTATTTAATTTATGTTTGTGTGGGCTACTGTGGTCAGAGTTTGTTGTTAAATAAAACTAATCAGTTTCATTTTTTTGTTCTCAACGTTTCGTTGGTTGTTTTTTCCAACTTCATCAGGAGAATTTTTATTGAAGTTTCTGTCGATAGACGGTTTTAATGTTATTTAATTTTTCTTATTCACTAGTATTGCATTTAGACTTACGATTAATTTTACATTATTCGGGTATCACTTATACTATTATAAAAAACTGGACTCCACGACATATAATATTATAAATAATCACTCAATGTAAATAAATCGAAATCTAAACTTAACAACTAGTATCACAGAACGTTCCTTTTCAATTTATTGCGATAGAATATTTTTGTTATTTATTGTTGGTCTGTGTTTTTGTTATTCAGTCAGAATTTATTTGGTTTAAGACCATATGTTTCAGTTACTTTTTGTCTATTGCATAAATGTAATAGAAACAAATACAAATATTGGTAGAGAGTTTTAATTGCTTGGTATAATTGACTGCAGTTTCGATAAACAGATTCAACAACGCATTGAAATTATTAAAATTCGAAAAATCATCTTGACTGATAGGGCCCATTTCCACCTCGGTGGCTACGTCAACACGCAAAATTGTCGCATCTGTGGCTAGGAAAACCCAAGAGTTATTGTTGAGAAGCCTCTCCATCCTTTCCAAGGTCTACACCAACAGCCCAGCGTCGATTCAAGACCTCAAAGATAGAATTCGTGAGACTATCGAGGACATACAGCAGCCACTTTGGTCATGGAAAATTTCATGACAAGAATATAGTCCTTTAAGCGTGTTCGTGGTGGCCATTTGGCTGATGTTGTTTTTCATTATTAACGGCATACCTTCCTCTTTATTATGAAGTAAACATCCGATCATTTATCTCAAAAATGGAATTTTCTTTGAATACCAAAATAACACCTCTTGTTGGAAAACCATTTAGTAAATTGAATGTAACAAGAACTACTAACCAAACCCGTATTTTGCCGAACTTAGTCAACATACTAAAACTCTCATATTAAATCATTTTTGTTTATTGATTGGGTTCGCTTTGCGAGCCACGAAAACAAATGTAGTTTTGTCAAAACAAATGGAACATTTTGAACAAAAAGTTAATGGCATATAACTTTGATTCCAGACAATACAAATACTCAAAATTTCAAATTCTAAAGGAACCCCCAAGGAAAATGAGAGTTTTAGAAAACAAATTAAAAACAACTTTACCATAAAAAAATTTATTTGGATTCATAAAAAATAGGTCTCAGAGAAAAAAAATGTGCATTGTGAAATCGGCCCAGATTCTGATTTAAGGTACCTTTGTATGGGGATATATCATAACATGTACCACTCAAAATACCAATTTTCAGACAACCTTTTATGTGCTGCTCTTGGCATGAAAGCAACCAAGACAGAACTATTCATCAGGGGGAGGGTGGTTGGGTGGTTGCAATGCACCAACTGTTCTTCCTGTCTGTTATAAAATAATTAATTGTTGACATTATACTTCGGAATATGTTAGAGATAAACAATTTCAGAGATAGTTTGGCTATCTTTTGTCATCCGAAGAAGTTCATATTTAAGGATTAGGTGTATTTTTTGGATCTAAATTCGATGCAATCTTTATATTCCAAATATGCATTTAATATGCAAAATGTATGCAAGGGAATATGCACAACAAATGCAAAATATAAGGCGCATATGTTGAATAAAAATTACATATGGAATTAAAAAATCGCACATGCCGCTAAAAAATTGCATATGCAAAAAATATGCATAGTCAAACTGGAGAAAATGAACTAATTTTTGAAACATAATTTTATATAACTACAAGAACGACCCTCGCATCAACAACAAATGAGAATTTTGCGGTGAATTTTAAACATAAATGTGTTTGCATATATTTTGCATATGTACGATATATGCAAAAATAAATAGGTGTATATTAAATTATTTTTGACCAAAAAAATTTGTGTGTTATAGGTTTTGCCGTACAACTATCCAATAAAAATATACAATTGCATATATTCCGCTGTCTAATAATCAGGTATATTTGGGGGCTATATCAATCTCGGGTTAAAGTGACAGCTCAGTCAAGCTCATGAGGCATGTTCATATATTTCAGTTGCCCTGGGTCACGTAAGGTAATCTCTACTATTGAAACCTTATCTTCAGTACTGTTCCCTGGGATGGAACGGGTGTCTTTTTACAGCTACATAATTTTAATTTATAATAGATTTAAGAAAAATATTTGTATGGCCATGAGGCCACCACGCCTTGCACGTACACGGCGCAATCTGGAATCTTATGTTCATCATTCGCGTTCGTATTTCGCCAATAATTCGTTCGACGTTAACCCAAACAAGAAATGACTGGTTATCTTTACTAGGAAGTACAAAGTCCCACATGTGGACACTCCTGGATAATTGATAATTAATGTTCAGGAACGTACGTTTGGGCCTCTATCGTAAAATCGTCCATAGTATATCAGAAGTTGCCCAATACTGCTGTACAGCATTCCAATGCCAACCAATTGTCAAAAGTTCAGAGATCAGCCTGTCTATGCGGAGCTTTAAGAAGGCCCACATCTACTACCAATTGATATTGTGGCTAGATAAGTTGAACAGAGCGGCATTAAGGTTAAACAGTCTTGCGACCGAATGGACTATATACCAAAGGTGTATGTATCAAAGAGATTCAATATAAGAAGAGATACCATTTCATTCACCTCAACGAAAGGTGAATTCCGACTCGTGAGCAAAGATGAGTTCATGAAAAAATTTATTGAAAAATCGTGTATTTTGTGTGCTTTTCTTTCACTTTTTCACATGCACGTCAATAAACACACAAAATAAAATTCTTATACGTTAGTTGAAACAAAGAAAACGGAGAAAAAGCTCGTTTTAAATCTATTTAAATTTCCTTTATGTCCCCCACTTCGATAGAAAAACTCACCTCTGCACATGAATTTTCGCCGTGGTATCTCTTTATAAATTGAATCTCTTTGGTATGTATACCTTCACGAAGAAATTCACCACTAAGATAGCTGCCAGGTAATTGAAACCGTATCCACATCCAGACAGATGATTCGAAGCTTGATGATAACGTTGGCTTCGGAGTACACAGTAAATAACTTAGAGCAGTTACACTGCAGTGTCTATCAAGCTGAAATAATGTCAATAAGGAAAGTCGCTAAGTGGTTGAGTCGCAAAATAGTGATCAACACTGATCATTTACTCGAACAGTCAGGCTTCTCTGGAGTTCGAGATGGCTGAGCAGTTCAACATGTATGTACCTCATATCGATACTTCTATTCTAAAACATTCTAAGTCCACTTAGCATGTTTTAGGGATAGCGTATTTTTAATTTTTAAATATTCCAAATTATACGAGTATTCAGTCAATTCAAATTTAAAATTTGGTGTTTATCCCTCCACCCAATCAAAAGTTATTCACAAAACAGTACAGGTCATTCGATTTCCATCGTAAACGAATTTCACACAATTTTAAAAAACTCATCAAACTTTGATCGCGTCTCCTCAAAAACAGCATTTATTGGTGCGCCACTATCCGCATGCAAGCTTAGGCAAGAGGCAATCAGGCAGTACAATGAAAGATGGACAAATCGGCACCTATAGGGTTAGTAGTAAAATCTGTCCAAGATATGTCCTGAGAAGATCAAAATATCTCCTAGCACTAGTGTCAGTTCTCAGGAGACACAGCTTGATCGGCGAACCCCAAAAGGTTGGATATTGACTTGGCTGATTTCTGCGATAAATTACAATTTCATCGCACTTCTTCTGGTACCATCCTAATAAATGGACAAATTCAAATAAAACCAGTACACTGAGAAAAAAAGTGCGCTTTAAAATTAAATGTGAACACTTTCAAATTTTATCAGTCTATAGGTTCTTATGGGGGGCCAAAAAAAAATTTTTGTAAAAGTGCTAATTTTAAGTTTTTAAAGTGTTTACTCTTAATTTAAAAGTTAAAATTTTTTTTTTAATGTAGAATTCTTAAATTTAAAAATGTTGACTTTATTTTATAATGACAAACTTTTTAAAGTAAAATATATTATTTATAAAGTAATCACTTTTAAAATTGTATTAAAAGTGAATCCATTAAATTTAAAATTTGTATACATACTTTAAAAAATAAAATTAAATCGTTTGATTTCAAAGTGTTAACTCTAAAATGTAAGGTGATCAATTTGCAGAAAAGTGTTAACGTTTACATTTTAAGTTTTAACTTAATAAATCAAAGTATCACTTTCTAATTTAAAGTGTCACTTTCTAATTTAAAGTGTTCACTTTAATATTGAAAGTTTTAGTTTTGACTAAAAGGTGTTAACTTTAATTTTAAAGTTTTCACTTCAATATATAAAGCGTCAGTTTATTATTAATAGTGTTCACTTTGACATTTAAAGTGTACATTTTGTATTAAAAGTGTTAACTTTTAAACTAAAAGTGCCTTGTTGGAACTAAACGTGAACACTATAAAACGCAACGTAAACATTTTTATTTTCAAAGTGTTTAAGTTTATTTTAAAAGTTCGACTTAAAACTGTACCGTTAGCGGCATTTGTGTGATTTCGTTATAGTAAAGTGAATTTAGAAGTGTGAACAAGCTACAAGAATGACCAGTCAGGGTAAAATTATACAAGAAAGTGACTTGCTGCGAATTCTTAGCAACGATATCCAAATTAATGAGCAGGGTGATTTAACGTACACGTGTGTTGAGGAAGATACGGATCTCCTTAATCCGCTAAAGGAGTTTGATCATGGAAACACTTTTCTTGACCTAAAAAGTAAGTACAAATTCTTAGGCAATATTAACACTTATGCAATATTTTTAATGTTCCTTAGATGCTGGAATAACTTTTCGAAACTTAAAATTTTTGTCAAAAGAAGACATTGCGGAAGCAGTAAGAAATATTGGTCTTCGAGCGGAGTTTAGAGAAAAGTTGTTTTTCTGGTGCAAGTCAAAGGTAAATATAATATTAACTTTGAAGCTTATTTGCGATGTTATGCACGTACGTAGATACAATTCC
This sequence comes from Eudasyphora cyanicolor, assembly GCA_963930755.1. Lineage (NCBI taxonomy): Eukaryota > Metazoa > Arthropoda > Insecta > Diptera > Muscidae > Eudasyphora > Eudasyphora cyanicolor. The sequence continues at coordinate 342,355,225 of OZ005734.1, read as the reverse complement.
CATTTCCATATTACTACGTTTATAATTTAGCAAGTTTATTTTTTCAGTTTGGCTAGAAAAAAACCGTCACAACGATTCACCTTGTTCTTCAAAAAATTCAATAAGAAACGCATTTACATCACAGGTAAGAATATATAGTAAAAAGTTTTGTATTAAATTTAATGATACACTGCATTGCAGCCCCTTTCAAAACTTTTAAAGAATAACTCAGCCGGAAAACAAATTATTTAATACATATTATGAGGAAAGGGCATATTTTATGAATAAGCAACGCGATGACCTCATTAAAATAATTTTAGAAGATGTCATCTTAACAAAGGCAAAGCTTAGACCAGAACACTTTGCTAGTATTGTGGAAGAAATAATTGGTTTATTTACCAAAGAAAAAGAGTCCCAGGTATTATTAAAAACGATATATTAAAAAGAACATATCGATGGCTTATATCCAAAATGGGCTATATTAAACAACCCAATTTTTCAGGAGAGCAAAAAAACTGTTGATTTTTATTATTTCGCGATAATTTTTATATGATATGAATTATGTATACGAAGGTGTATATTATATACTTTCAATTTTTAAGTTGACGAGACGCTGTCATTATGTTTAAAAACTTAGCTTCAAAAAGATGCCAGTAATTGGGATGAGGTTATTGACAAACGGCAAAAAACATTTACATTTCGGAAGAAGGATTTGGCAAAGCGCTCAAATTCAGATTTTTTGCAGGAGTGGCCAATTTTAAAAGACTCCAGAGCAGCGCTGCCAGTTTAGGAGATTTATCCCCAATTTGGGGATTTTTCTTCGAGAATGGGGATATATTTTTTGGTTTGGGGATCCGGGGATTTGGCGGGGATTCCATTTTTTTTTTATTATTACATGTCTTTATTTATGTTAAACTTTGTATTTTCTGTTAAATCTTTTTTTAGAAAATGCGCCCGTAAATATTGTTCCTACAAAAAGTAGGTTGACTCGCAGCGTATTAGAGTACGACTTAAATAGACAGTCGTACTCTAATACGCTGCGCGAAAAGCAAAGCACATACGTGCTTAATCTTTGCAAATTTGTTTATGATAATGAACCAACCCCGTATGTTACGAATTCAAGCAAGGCGGTGAATGAATAAAGCATCAAAAATCAACAACGCTTCGTTGCAAAATGAATACCAACTGGGGATAATTTAAATCAAGGGGGACGACTAAAGAACTTGCTGAGGACGAATAAAGCACGCGCTGGGATAACTTTCCAATCTAGAAATTTCTGCAATAGGAAGATGTCACTGGATTTTGCAATCACCTTATCCTTCTCATTCCATAGCCCAGAGAATCATCCACAATATGAAACAGGTCATTAAATTCTATTTCTTCGTCATTAATTTTCATTTTTCACGTCTTTATAAATCTTCTAAGAACAGACAATAACAACTCCAATGAACAACATAAAGCTGAACAAATAATCATCAACCTTACGGCGACAATACATAACGCAACGCCGGTCAAAAAATCACCCCCGTTTCCTTGATAATTAATGAACGAATCGGTGGCGATTTTTCATGCACGTTACGTTTATAATTTTTACCAAACGGTGTTTATTTTGCAACGTCTTTTTTCCCTAAGTGTAGTAATTGCCAATACGTATTTCTTTAGATATTTATAAATCAATTGAATCCAAATGCGGTTTATAAAATGCTTCCCAGACGACATTACGAACAATTTAAGCTAATTTTGGAGTAAAGTTTACTAGTAACAGGATTCCGCTGGTCCAACTCGATTTTAAAGAACTGGAATCGCTGGTATTAACTCTTTGATGTACTTTATCAATTATAGGCATGTTTACGTTACTAGCTAGCAATTTTAGTTTAGCAATTTGCAACGAAAACAACTGAATTCCACTAACTGGCACATAAGCAATAAGTGGCGGATTTTCACAATCTGGTAGCAATGGTGTCATGAGTTGCGAAGAAAGAACAGTGCGAAACAGACAAAAAATTCGTGAAAAGTATTTATAAAACATATATTTACTACTCAATGTTCAATTGTTTACACTCTTTTTGCAAATATTAAAATAATTTCCCATTTTTGTACTTCTTCTTCCCGTTATTTCACAATAATCTCTCCAAAAATGAGATACCATATTGCGAAATATAGGATGCCCAATCTGGCAACACCATACTCGATTAAGACAGGAACACAAGCACCAAACTTTATCGGGAACTAATAATGCTTAAAAGTGCTAAGCTCCCCATACTAATTAAGCACGTGTGGTGTAACGAAAACACGCCTTATTTAGTCCATTGGCAGAAATGATCAAACTTTTAATACCAAAAACGTGTACAGATGGATGATGTAGATGAGATGGAAGATTTTGAATCAGATATATTTAATATTTGATAATTTGACAACGTACATTTTGTACAAACAAATTGAATTCTAGTACAAAGTCCATTGAATTGTAAAATACATCATTCACATAAGTTAAAATATTTTGTGGGGATTTTTTTGGGGATGAGAAATCTTTTTTTGGGATTAGGGGATAAAAAATAAAAATTTGGGGATTCGGCACTAAAAAAAACTGGCAAGCCTACTCCAGAGCACCATTTCTGGTATTTAAAAAGAACTTTAACACAAAATTCAAGGATATACAAATTTTTATATATTTTTTAGATTAATCTAGATTTCAATTTTATTTGTCCACAAAAAGATAATCTTTAAAAACAATGTGGGATAATTTTAAAACCGAGATAGTGAACTACTACGATGTCAACATACGGAATCAACAATCAATAGATCTTCTGAACCAAGCAAAAACGACGAAAAAATTTGTGAGTAATAATTATGGGCTTTTTGTTAAAATAAACGTGTTTAATCTTAAATATCCTAAGATCTCGAAATGCCATGGATGTTTATACAAAAGTATTTTTATGAATTAGATTCAAAATTTGATTTAAAAAGTTAAAATCTTACTTAATTGTTAACACACATGAATGAACAAAAATAAAAAAAAGTTTGTCTGGGCGATGCGTTTCGAGACAAACAGAAAGATGCAAAAATATATTTTAATAATATAACATCTCGATTAAATCCTGCTTATACAGTTGCTATGAAAAGTTATTTTTGTTTTTAAAATTTTTTACAAACGTATAAAAATAGGTTTCCGCATGCTTTTAACACTGAAACATTTATTACAAAAGACTTAACAAAAGAAGAATATTTTCCTCTAATAATGAACTTTGAAAATATTAACTATCAATCTGTTTATGTTTCGACTATATTACATTATAAAGTAATCGAGCATAAACAAAATTATTTGTTAGCATTACTGAATGAAACAAATTGTTTTATCTATAAAATCAAACTTTTTATTTACGAAAATGAAATTATTTACGTCCTATATTATCCTATTGTAATTATAGAATTTGATGTACATTTTCAATCTTACGAGACTGGTATAAAACAAAATTGCCTAAAACTGATTAACATTTCACAAGCCTGCCTATGAATTTACATCAAATTAACAATGGAAAGACATATGCAAGATTAATCATTATGATAACATAATGATTTATTTTTTAAATTTAAATTAAATTATTTTATTTAATGAATTATTAATTAGTTATAAATAAGTTATTTCATAAATATAAAATAAATTTATATTTATATATGTTTGAATAATAAAAATAAAAAAAAATGTGTCAAACTCAAATTAAAAGCTAACGCTTTGTGTTTGAATGTGTTAACTTTTAATTTAAATACAAACATTTTTGAATTGGGTTAAAAGTGTGAACTTTAAAATCAAAAGTGTTTAAATTGTATTCGAGAATGCGCATATTAAAATGTAAAGTTTTCACTTTAATATTCAAAGTGCTAACATTAATAATTTACATTTTAAAGTGTAAACATTAAAATTAAATATTTTTCAATACGGCTGGTTTTCATACATGAAAATTTTTAATTTTAAAGTCCCTTGTACTGGATTTAAAGTGAGTTTAAAGTGTTTCTTTTTTGAGTGTTAGGTTTTCCTCCACCATTGCCAACAAATGTACACTGAACCATTTTACTATTTTCATTAAAGGTTAAATAGGAAGAGACCTTTATACGGGAGCAACATCAAAACATGGACCGATGTACCCCTTTTTAACTAGGAACGATTAAGTGCAATATATATTATAAATTCTTAAATTTCAACCAGATCAATTGAAAACCAGTAAGGAAAGGCAGAAAGTCGGGCGGGGCCGACTATATAATACCCTACACCTCCCTAACAATGCGATAAGGGTCATTGCCATAATAATTTGGAATAATTGGTAAATGGGTAGAAACATATTATCTAATTCTGAAACGATAATCGCTAAATTAAGCAATATTCGTTCCTAAATTGAGAAACATCTTTCTGGAAAATTTTAATGATCGGAAGTAAAATACAACTTCTATAGCGGTTTGATACCAAATCAGGAGGAACAATCAATATAAATCTGAACCGATCTTCCCTGAATACTCATTCATGTAAAAAGACCTCCTTCTGTCGAATTTCGTACTGATCGCACATAAAATACAGTCTCTACAGCGCCTACATGTCAAATCGGGGGTAACGTATATATGGGGGCTATATCTAAATCTGAACCGATTTTAACCAAATTCAATAGGGATCGTCCTTGGGGCAAAAAAAAGATATGTGTAAAGTTTCGTCGAGAACGGACCATAATTGCGACCTGTACTTTGATTACAAGAATACATGCACAGACGGACAGACAGACAGACGGACAGACAGACAGACAGACGGACAGACAGACGGACATAGCTAAATCGACTCAGAAAGTGATTCTAAGTCGATCGGTATAATAAACGATGGGTCTATTTCTTCTCCTTTTGGGTGTTACAAACAAATGCACAAAGTTATAATACCCTGTACCACAGTGTGGGGTAGGGTATAAAAAGTGTGCTGTGTAGAGCGTTAAGAAGTGACATCTATGGGGACCTTTATATGGGGGCAATACCAAAACACGGATCTATGTACCCAATATGTACTATGAACGATTAGATTCAGTATAAAGTGTAAATTCTTAAATTTCAGCCAGATCAATTTGGAAATGTGTTCTCTAGAGCGTCAAGAAGTGACATCGGTGGGCACCTTTATATGGGGGCTATAATGACATGGACCGATATGCCCCATTTTAAATAGTGATCGTCTCTAGTCTAAGAAATGACTCTGTACCAATGTTCGCAAATATCGCAGCAAGTTGATATCGTCGTTGAAAGTATTACTATGCACGAAATTAGAAAAAATACATTTATTTCCCTAATATACAGTTTAAATGTGCGAGCATACTTTGGGTTCTATTTTTACACAGACAAAAAATATTCTGATTATTTATTTTTTACTTCTGGTAACGTCTGGTAGCGAAACGTTACACTGTGTATTTGGACACATCTCAACTTTGTCCAACAAGTAAAACCCGCAAACATTTAGAGAAGTACATACACGAATACTCTTTTTTCTTCCCTGCCCCAACCCAATTTCAATTCTTGTACACCATTCAGCTCAATACAAACTGTATTTGGTTGAGCCAAGGAATACTCACCTTTCAATGACGTAGACAAAGAAGAGAAAGTTGAAAATTTCACCATTCGTACAAACGGACATTCAATGCAGAGTGCAGAGTTCCCTCTCTCTCTCGCTTACTAGCTACACAAATGGGACATATGGCTTTTACGGGATTTCCACTAAGGAAAACTGTTGCACGGCACTTGTGTTTGTATTTGTTGGTGGATTACTCACTCATTCGTTGTTCACCACGAACAAAACAGAAAAGGCAAATGCCTTCATGAGTTCGTACATGAGTGTGTGTGAAAGTTATTGGGTATGTGTAATTGAAATGCAAAATAGGAAAGAAATATCTGAACATCTGAGCAACTTCATGAATTTTTCATGCCGTCAAAGAGGTCATGACGGGGGGTGACAAAGGCGTATAACGCTTAAATTCGTTATTTCATTACTGTACACATTGTTGCCAACGATGGGATGTTTTAAACATGTATATGTATTTATTTTACTTGTATTGTGTGAAGCAACATGTTTTGTTGCCCTGGTGCTGCTACCGATATTCTATTTAAATATGTATGTATAACATGGCAACACACATTTTTGGGAATAATATTTAACGAAGCATTTATTTGCATTTAGGTATTCAGAAAATATATCAACACCATATTCTGAGGACAAATTTTACGTTTTTCGTTAATTCAACGTTCATCTTTTCAGAAATTTTAAATTATTGTAAAATTGTTTTATAATTGAAATGGTATAATATGAATAATGATCAATTGCTTGATGGGTTGACAACAAATTATGGCTTGAAATAAATATAATTTAAAGACAGTCATTTAAAACAAATTTTATTGTTACTTATCGTCGGCTTAATGCTATTTTGATCCATACGCCATTTTTGCGTTTTTGGAGTTACGAGTTGATAATATGGGTTTCAAGCATGCTCTTTCAGAATCTGCAATAATTTTTTTCCTATCTCGTCTAGTTTTCGAGATATTGGTAGGGTAAATCGATTTAACTCTGATTTGAGGGAAATAATTTTTATATTTTTGTTCTATATCCCCATTTTTCTATCGCCTTATATTTTTTACTCACTATTTTACGTTCTTTCGGTCACAATATGTAAATTACTCTCCTTTCATACCAACCTTCTTTGTGGTCCATGTAATACAAATACGAAAAAATATTAAAATAAAAGTGGATATGGACCAAAATGCCATGTACAAAAATTGTTATAACTTCCTTATTTTTGAATAGAATGGCATAGAAGTGCATGGGAATAATACAAATACTGTTGGGAACCCTATGGCATAAAAAGTGTGTAACTCTTCAGTCCCGTTTTTACTCAAACAATAAATTGCGTTTTTCTCCGATCATACAAAATGGCGTATGGAACAAAATAGCATTAAGCCGACGTTATGTCATTTTAAATTGTAAGGTATAAGTCGAGATCAATGGAAATTAAAAATAAAATTCGAAAATTCTGTAACGTTTTGAAAATCTTTTTTAAAACAAAATATATTTCGAGAAATGCCTAAACAATAATTTTATTTGTATATAAACACATATTTTACTTGAGAAACTTAGTTTGCAAATATATTTTGTTGTAATATATTAATATATGCGTTCCAAATACATTTTATTGATTTTAAAATAAGATTTATTTGCTAAGAAATATATAATACATATTTAAAATTTTTTGTTCCAAATATATTTTTCTTCGATTCAAACATATCAAAAAAGGCGATTTTCCCCCGTATATCTGAGGTGAATTTGAACTGGAAGTTTTTCGGAAAGCTATATGCAATTGTGACAACGTAATACAAATTTTCCTTGGAGAATCTTTTGCAGCACTCAACCTTCGATCAAGGAAATTTCAATAGAATTTATCAAGCCAAAAACCAAATGAATGGAAATATCAAGGACCAAAAAATAATATATAAATAGGCACAAAATAATGCATATTGCCGTAAAAGGGAGAATTTGACTTGGAGATGGCGCTGTAATATGCTAAAAAGTATGTGCCTCTTATAAGGCACTCATCTACTACTCTCATCCAGTCATAAAGAGCTTAGAATTGAATATATTATCGATATCTACATCCCCAAACATGGAGAGGCGATAGTTTTATGAAATTTTGACATTTTTATGGAATTCCGTTATGATGTACATCGTATTGCCTCTACTGTTTTCCAATTAACTTTTGATTGGATTGGCGGATGAACACCAAATTACATCTTAATATAACTAATAATATAGAAATTACCGACTTATGAATCCCCTCACCTTGAGTCTCAAAAAATAATAGTAAATTTATTTATTTTTGGTTTTATTTAAATTATTATCAATTTAAACTGCATTTAATAACATTTAACTTTAATTTTGGTAAAAATGCTCCATTTGTGTGAGAGGTCCCAATAACGGTCACTCTGGACTCTAGGTACTATAAAAGTATTACACTGTACAAAATCTAAAGTATATGTATGCACTGGTATTCAAGTTATAAGCTTTTAACTTTTGGTGAAAAATTGTCCATTTGTGTGGGACGTACCAAAAGGAGCGTGGCAATAATTCCCATTTTTCGCTGTATTGTAGGTACTATTAAACAATAACACTGTACAAAATTTCAAGTCTTTGTATGCCCTTGTAATAAAGTTATAACCTATTAACTTTTGGTTAAAAATTGTCTATTTGTGTGGGAGGTACCAAAACGGGCGTGGCAACTTCGCCTATTTTTCTCGAGGAAGAAAAATAGGATTCCGATTCAAATATGTAGTATAGAAGTTGTTAAATAATCAATATTTTACTAAATGTTAACCCTTTGTGGGGGAGGTACTAGAAGGAGGGGACCAATATGGCCCATCTTCGAATTTAGCCGGAGATAGAAGAAAATATTACCACATATCAAATTTGAAGTCAATTACTCCGGTTACTCCTTTCAAGAGTTATCGTGCGCACCAGACAGTAGGCAGACAGACGGACGACTTAAAATTACCCAAAACGTATATCCGCCGAACATACGTAGGGTCTTAGGTCACTCCTTCGATGTGTTACACTTTGGTTCGTAGCAAATGATATATACCCTCCTCTCTAAGGTGAGGGGATAAAAAGAAGGAATTATCGTACATATTTTCGTTTGTTTTATTTCGGTCTTTAAATTGTTATTGATTGATCACTACGAGTAGGATATTCTCCTGGCTTTAGACCATCTCTGCCTCAGCTATGTATTATATAATTCAAAGATTTTTTTAAAATGGTGAATAAAATGCAATTACTTGACAGCTCAGCACCTCATAAAGCTATTTCACGGATGCTACTCCGATCATCCAGCGAGGTTTAGCTGCACGGGGCAAAATCGCCTTTTTTGATATGTTTAAATCGAAAGAAAATATATTTGGAACACAAATTTTGAAATATTATATATTTCTGAGCAAATACATTTTATTTGAAAATCAATAAAATATATTTGGAACTCGTACATTAATATGTTACAACAAATAATATTTGCAAACTAAATTTCTTAAATAATATATGTTTTGAACACAAATAAAATTATTGTTTAGGAATTCTTCCAAATATATTTCATTTAAAAAAGATTTTCGAGACCTTTGTTGAATTTTACGAAATTAAGTTTTAATTTTTTTTTGGTTTCGAATTAAACCTCCCATGATACCAAATGCAGCATTAACTTCCGTTTTGAAACAATCATTTAAAATCTCTGAGTATTACACGCCATCATTAATTGTCAATCTTCCAAGTAATATATTTCGATCCAAGATTATACGATTTCAATTATTATTATTTGTTATTTTTACAACATGAAAAATTTCTAAAAAAATAACTGAATTACTGAAAAATTAAACACAATTTAGGTATTTTCTGAATACTTAAATGCAAATAAATATTTGTATCGGAAAAAATAGTCCAAAATAAACACATATTGGGACATAAACAAAGAAAGGTTTGTTTTGAACAACATCTTCCCAAAAATATAAATTTTTGTGTGTACCAAATATTATATGTTTATTGTGTACCCTAAACATATATATGTTTCAAGCCGAATATGTTTGGGACAAAGTACTACAGAAGCGATTTTTTTTCAGCGTGTGTGATTATTCGGTCAAAAGTCCAGCTCTAAGCTGCTTCCAAACGAATAAGAATTATTACCTCACTTCTGTGGACTATTGTAAACTTCTGTGGACTATTGTCAACTGTGGACTATTGTCAGCATGGTAACGGGTGATCCAAGCAGAGATACTTTTTTCAATAGCCTTTTTTGACATATCACGTGTGAGTCGTGTCATGCTGTCATGCTATTTTTGATAAGTATTGTTTGGCTATTCATCATGGAAAGACTTACTTGAAAGGCTATTCATCATGGAAAGACGAAAATTCACGTTCTGTGAGGAATGTGTTTCGTGCACTTCGCTCAACTTATGGTCAGCATAATCGGCCTACTGAGCATACTATTCGCAACACCATCACCCATCTTGAGACCCAGCATTCATAATTGGATAATATTCGGATAGCTGAGAGTGTTCACGAAGACCGTGGAGAGTCAGCATAATCGGCCTACTGAGCGTACTATTCGCAACACCATCACCCATCTTGAGAACCAGCATTCATTATTGGATAATATTCGGATAGCTGAGAGTGTACACGAAGACCGTGGAGAGTCGATTCGGCGCCGTTCGCAGCAACTCGGACTGAAGTATGGAACGATTTGGCGCAGTTTACGTCGAGATCTTAAATTGAAAGCATACAAAATACAGCTTGTGCAAGAACTGAAGCCGCCCGACCTTCCCAGGCGACATCGCTTCGCTCCATGGGCTCTTGCAAAGTTCCAAGAAGATCCGACGTTTTCGAGCCAAATTTTGTTCAGCGATGAGGCCCATTTCTGGCTCAATGGGTATGTAAACAAGCAAAATTGCCGCATTTGGGACGAATAGCAACCTGAAGAGATTCAAGAGCTACCACTTAATCCAGAAAAAACAATGGTTTGGTGTGGTTTGTGGGCCGGTGGAATCATCGGTCCATATTTCTTCAAAAATTATGCCTGTGAGAACGTAACCGAAATCGATCACGCTATATATGCGATTTGTTATTTAGGATATGTTTTGAATAGGTGCGATAATTATGTTAATTGTGCTCCATACTATAATCCATGCTAAAATAATCTAAATTATACACGCTGAAAAAAATCGCTCCTGTAATATATTGTCCCAAACATATTCGGCTTGAAACATATATATCTTTAGGATACACTATAAACATATAATATTTGGTACACACAAAAATTATATATTTGGGAAGATGTTGTTCTAAACAAATCTTTGTTTACATCCCAATGTGTTTATTTTGGACTATTTTTTACTTGGAGGATTGACAACCAATGATGGCTTGGAATACTCAGAAATTTTAAATGATTGGTTTAAAACATAAGATATTGCTGCATTTGGTATCATAACTGGGAGGTTCAAACCAAAAAAAAAAATAAAATTTAAATTCGAAAAAGTTTCGAAAATCTTTTTTAAATAAAATATATTTGGAGAAATTCCTAAACAATCATTTTATTTGTATTCAAATACATATTTTATTTGAGAAATTTAGTTTGCAAATATTATATGTTGTAACATATTAATATACGAGTTCCAAATATATTTTATTGATTTTCAAATAAAATGTATTTGCTCAGAAATATATAATATTTAAAAATTAGTGTTCCAAATATATTTTCTTTCTATTCAAACATATCAAAAAAGGCGATTTTGCCCCGTGTAGATTTTGAGGACATTGAGGTATTTGGTATAAAAGAATAGACAAATTACACTATGCAACAAAAGTTTTGTCGAATGGCTGTGCATAAATAACATTTTCTGGTGTCCTAAACAGGAAAAAAATAAAAACAATTTGTATGATTTTTTTTAAATTTTTTCTTTTAAATTCCCATTTTCTTGAAAGGAAAAAAAACCAAAAAAAAAAAAAAATTGTTTGTTCCAATTTTTGGAAGTTAGCATTCTAACAAAGAAAACAATGACTTTTATTGTGAACAAGGGTATATATCAGATGCTGCAGGTTAATAGTATAATATATCGATGAAGTGACCTAATAGACCCCAAGAATATTTGGCGGAAATCCATTTTACGTCATTTTAGCAATGTCCGTCTGTCTGTTTGGTTGGTGCGCACGATAACTTTCGACAAGATAAATCGATTGACTTCAAATTTGCTATTTGGCCCTTTAGGCCTATAGAAGCTGCATTTTACATCCAATCGTTTTGAAATTTAGAATGGTCGAGTTTCTTGATCCATGAACCAACACTACCGAATTTGAAGAAAATCGGTTAAGATTTAGCTATAGCTCCCATATATATGTTTCGTCCGATTTTGCTCTTTAGTCCTGTAGAAGCTTTATTTTACATCCAATCATTTTGAAATTTAGAATGGTAGATTTTCTTGATCCATGAACCAACACTACCGCATTTGAAGAAAATCGGTTAAGATTTAGCTATAGCTCCCATATATATGTTTCGTCCGATTTGGACCTTTAGTTCTATAGAAGCTGTATTTTACATCCAATCGTTTTGAAATTTAGAATGGTAGAGTTTCTTGATCCATGAACCAACACTACCGAATTTAAAGAAAATCGGTTAAGATTTAGCTATAGCTCGCATATATATGTTTCGTCCGATTTTGCTCTTTAGTCCTGAAGAAGCTGTATTTTACATCCAATCATTTTGAAATTTAGAATGGTAGAGCTCTTGATCCATGAACCAACATTGCCAAATTTGAAGAAAATCGGTTAAGATTTAGCTATAGCTCGCATATATATGTTTCGTTCGATTTTGCTCTTTAGTCCTGTACAAGCTTTATTTTACATCCAATCATTTTGAAATTTAGAATGGTAGTTTCTTGATCCATGAACCAACACTACCGAATTTGAAGAAAATCGGTTAAGATTTAGCTATAGCTCCCATATATACATATGTTTTATCCGATTTGGCTCTTTAGATCCAATCGTTTTTATACTCTACACCACACTGTGGTACAGGGTATTATTTAAGTATAAAATGTCCCAAAAGTAAATTTATGTAAACAATTATACACGAATTACAAAATTTATATATCAGAGTTATTCAATATTACGAGAGTGGTGTAGGGTATTATATAGTCGGCCCCGCCCGACTTTAGCCTTTCCTTACTGGTTTTTTTAATCAAATTTTTTCAAATTTCTAGCCCTTATAATTTCCTGGTATCCCGGCCTTATCGAGCTTATACTTAAAAACTAAAAGTAACTTCCATGAAAATTGGAATTATTGAAAAAAAAATTTAAAAAAAAATTTACCATAAAGATTTTTTGCCTCAATCTATTAAAAAAAGTTTTTGGGTCTCGCATATAAAAAAAATTGTTGCATAGTGTTATTTTTGTCCCATTTGTCATCATCTGTTTGTCCTATATGGAACAGATGTGCTCGTAAGCTTGAGTGTTCTATTGGAACAAGTGATTTCCAATCACTCTGCTGTATTCTGGAGCCCAAAAGATGCGCAGTTCACCATGTGCTGAGGTTTGAATGGTTGATCACTCTTTTACAGTCCAATACAATTCGGGATTTGATACTTTCGGACGTTATTGATTTGATCGCAATTTAGCTATCTGTGAAGATGTAACGTAGCTTTTTTGAACAATGGTGTTAAAAAAACCCCATTCCATGATTGCTGCAACTTCCGCTTTACAGACCGTATTATGATCTGGGAGACGGAAGTAAAAATCGGCATCTGGTTCTGTAATGAAAACCAGCTGTCCAGGTTTTTCTTTTGTTTGGAGCCAATCGTGTAGCATAAATTTCCCTCGGTCATATGCCGTAAGGTTCTGTTCAACTAGGAATGCATATCTGCACGGGACAAAATCGCCTTTTTTGATATGTTTGAATCGAAAGAAAATATATTTGGAAAACAAACTTTTAAATATTATATATTTCTTAGCAAATAAATGTTATTTGAAAATCAATAAAATATATTTGGAACGCATATATTAATATATTACAACAAATTATATTTGCAAACTAAATTTCTCAAATAAAATATGTGTTTAAATATAAATAAAATTATTTTTTATGAATTTTTCCAAATATATTTTATTTAAAGAGATTACCTGAACTTTTGACTTTTTCGAATTTCACTTTTAATTTAATTTTAAAAAACGGCCTCTGTAACATATTGCCCCAAACATATTTTGCAGGCAACATATATATGTTTGGAGCAGCTCCCAAACATATTATGTTTGGGGTAGCAGTAATGTTCCCAAACATTTATATGATTGTATGCAAACATGTATATGTTTGTTCGTCATCATATATATGATTGTATGTAATCATTTTTATGCTTATATCCAAACATATATATGACATGAAATAATAACGGTTCACAGCAACAAGTAACCTAATGTAAATCGTCACTCACAACGTCAAATACAGAAATACAATAACAACAAACAGTAATACACACTTTGCTTCTGAAAAGTAGTTCATGAGCTGCAGAATAGTTTTTGAGTTTTCTGAAAATTACTGAATTTTGAGTTGTGTCTCTTTAAAAGAATTTGTGCAATGTGCAGAGCAAGGCAAAACTTCAATAGTACAGTGCACTCTTCACTACTGCGGTCATTTCAGATGAAAACAATTTGTTAGTGCGGGAGTGTGTTTGTTCAAAGAACATGATAAGCCCACATACATACGTACATACATATGTATGTTGGCAAAATAATTTATGTGGGGCAATAAAACGGCGTCAGTATTATAGAACGTTTTGTAAATAAAATGTTTTAAAATAATTGTGTTTTTTAATGAATAACCTCTATACATCTTTGATATCATATTCTTTCTTTTATTTTGAATTTGTTGTACGTGTTAAAACTACAACTAATTTCTTGGAATTCGACATTCACCACACATATTCAATAAAAAAAACCCGACCTTAAGCTCCTCGACCGGGCGAGTAACCATCATCAAATAATAATAATACCCTTTGGTGTCGGTGCCATTCCTCCTCATACACACGGTTACCATATACATATTACCCTTCTTTGCACAAAATTATGAGTCATATAATTGCGATCTCTGAGAGTAATGCTCTCTAAAACTCTAAAAAATATGTTCTAATATATTATTTTGCCAAAAATATGTTAGAACACAATCATATCGTTTTTTAATATGTTAGAATTTTGCCCCGAACATATTATGATTGTGTGCAAACATAATATGTTTACCCACAAACATATATATGATTGTGCCCGTCCCAAACATATATATGATTGCATCCAAACATATTTTTAACATATTTTTTCTCCGTGTATATATAAAATTGTTGCGTGACTGGCTGACTGATCATCGCCCAGGCCAAACGGCTGAAGCTAGAATCATGAAATTTGGTGGGAGGGTAGTCCTTGGGACATAGACGAGCAATAAGGCGGGATTTTTCGAAATTCGTACTATTATCCGCACAATGGGGCAAAAAAGGATATATATGGTACCACCGCCAAATCTAAACGAAATGAGCTAGAATCTTGAAATTTGGTATGAGGGTAGCCCTTATGAGGTAGACTCTGAAATTGACAGGATTTTTCGAAATTCGAAACAGTGGGGTTAAAAAGGGAAAAATGTGGTACAACAGCCAAATCCAAATGTCAAGACCTAGAATCGTGAAATTTGGTGTGATGGTAGCCATTATGAGGTACACTCTGAAATTGGCAGGGAAAAATGGGATTAATGTAGTACAACACCCAAATTCAAATGGCAAGAGCTAGAATCGTGAAATATTGTGTGATGGTAGCCCTTATGAGGTAGACTCTGAAATTGACAGGATTTTTCGAAATTCGAACATTTACGTACACAGTGGGGTAAAAAGGGAAAAATGTGGTACAACAGCCAAATCCAAATAGCAAGACCTATAATTGTGAAATTTGGTGTGAGAGTAGCTCTTGGGACTTAAACCAAAACAAGGAGAGATTTTTTTTAAAAATGTGGAGGCATAGTGGGGCTGAAAGTTATAAATATGGTACCACCGCCAAATTTAAAGCCTAATATTAGAATGGTGAAAATCGAAGCGAGGGGTGTCTTTATGACAGCTGATCGGGGTAATAAGTTTTTTTTTGTATTCGTAGCTTTCGGGGCACAGTGGGGCAAAAAGTGTAAAATATAGTGTAGTGGCTTAAAAATTGCAAACATGGATCAATGGTTCCAGGGTAACTTTTGGAACATAAACTTGAGATTGGAAGTGATTTTTAGTAATTCAAACTTTTAGAGGCACAGTGGGACACGACGGGTTAATTATGGAGCATGGGGAAAGAGGGGAACAATCTGCCAAAATTGGAACATAAAACATGAGATATGAAGAGTTTATATGGTTTTAGGAGCACTGTGGTCAAAAACGGTTAAATAGTGGAGTGGAGAAAATATGATTAAATATGTTACAGTCTGGGTTTAAGTACGCTAGCGTGGAAACACATTTTAAATACGAGTACGGTGCAGTGAGACAAAAATTTGTTAAATATGGTACAGTGGGTAAACATTTTGTACAGTGAGATAAAGAGTTGAATGGGGCACAGTTGTGCAAAAAGGGTTAACTATGGTACAGTGGGGTACAAATAGTTATATGTATATGGAAAAATGGGTTAAAAATGGTACAGTGGGTCAAAAAGCGTTAACTATGGAACAGTGGGGCAAAAAAGTATTTACTATTATACAGTGGGGCAAAAAGGGATAATTATGGTACAGTGTGACAAATATGGTTAACTATACAGTACAGTAGGGCATAATTGTGTTAAATATTGTACAGTGGAGCAAAGAGGGTTAAATGTGGTACAGTGTGGAAAAAACTGTTAAATATGGTACAGTGAGACAAAGGGTTTGATATGACACAATTAGTATGTATATAGTATGGCACAATTAGTTGAATATGGTAAAGTGGGACAAAATGGGTTAAATATGTTACAGTGTGGCAAAAAGCTTTAACTATGGAACAGTGGAAAAAAAATGTGTTAGCTATGATACAGTGGGACACAAATAGTTAAATAACGTACAGTATGACAAAAATGGTTACAGTGGGCACAAATAGTAAAATATGGTAACGTGGAACAAAATGGGTTAAGTATGATACAGTGGGACAAAAAGCGTTTACTATGAACAGTGGGGCAAAAATGTGTTAACTATGGTACAGTGGGGCAAAAATGGTTAAATATAGTGGACAAAATATAGTAGGACAAAAAGGTGTTAAATCTGATTCAGTGGACCCAAAACGGTTAAATATGGTACAGTGGGTAAACATATGGATGCAGGGAGAGAGGGTAAGTTAAATATGAAATAAGAATGTTTTTTTCAAAATTTATGCTTACAGTGCTACTTGTGGTGCAAAAAGGTTAAAATTGTGATGCAGTTGGGGCAAGCAAAAATTGTTCAAAATGTTACAAAGGGGGAAAAATGTGTTAAATATGGTTAAGTGGAGCAAAAAGGGTTAAATATGGTACGGTGAAGCAAAAAAAGTTAAATACGGTAAAAAGGTTAAATGTGGTAAGTGGGTAAAAAAGGAAACAAAATAGTCCCAGATATGTATAAAAATTCGTACTTTAGAAGCACAGTGTAATAAAAAGTGTTTAAATGGAACAGTGGTGCAAAAGGTTTTGAATGTGGTCCCTGAGTGCAAAGGTAGCTCTTACTGCTTAAACCAAAGCTAGGAATTGTTATTTCCAAATAGGTTCTTCTACTTAAATCGTGGGGAAAACACGTTAAATAAATGGCACAGGACACAGGGGACAAAAATGTTGAAATACGGCCTAAGCTTGCAAATTTGGATCTTCAAAATAAATATTATCATTCTAAAATATTGTACAATCGTGCAAAATTGGTTAATTATGACACACAAACGGTTAAATGAGGTACAATGGAGCGATACACTTTAGATTTTTAAATTCGTACCTTTATAGACACAGTGGGACAAACATAGTTTTATATTGTAACAGGGTGTGAGTGAAGCTATTGGAACATAAACTAGGGGAAAGTTGCTAACGTATGAACCAAAAAAATAGTTTTTCAACGTTCAGAGGTACAGTGGGAAAAGGGATAAATATTGTACCATGATGTCAGGGTAACTCTTGGAACACACACTAGAAACTGAAACGAGGGTTTGTATTTTATATATAAAAATAATCAAATTTTGTTCATTTTGCACCATATGTAATAATCATGTAATTTTGAAAGAAAGAGGAATAACTATTTTACAGTACCCTAAACAGAAAATAAATAAAAGATGGTGGCTGCGAAGCGCACCGGGTTAAAGCTAGTGATACCATATGTAGCATTAACTTATGTTTTAACTCAATCATTTCAAAGTTCTGAGTTAATATTCCAAGTCACATTTCTTGTCAATCCTCCAATTAAATTATTTTGATACAAGATTATACGATTTAAATTGTTATTATTTATTTTTTTTCTAAAAAAATAACTTTGAAGTAGTTATAAATTTAACACAATTAACGATTTTCTGAATTCTTAAGTGCAAATAAATATTTGTTTCGGAAATAATAGTCCCAAATAAAAACATATTGGGATGTAAACAAAGATTTCTTTAGAATAGCATATTCTCCAATAATATACTTTTTATCTGTACCCAATATTATATGTTCAGAGTGTATGTATGTTTCAAGCCGAATATGTTTGGGACAATATATTACAGAAGCGATTTTTTTCAGCGTGTGGAACAAACGATTCACAGTTAGTAGCTAACTTTGTTTAGTATAGCACAGAAGGTGCATTTCTGTAGAGCCGTCCACCAGACTACCATAGAGTTTTATTGGGCTTACTGCCATATATTAAAGCGCTTTTTTACCTTTATAGGTTTGTAGCGCTGGAATATCCGTTTTTGATATTACCATAATGTTGGGTTTGAGTTTGAACTTTCTGCCTAGCAGAGAAGGCAGAAAGTTCAAATTCTTATGTATTTACATACGTAGTTCTAGCTTGGTCGGGTTCACACAACCACCAATATCAGAAAACCATATTTCGGTGGTACGAAGGGCCTGTGGAAGTAGGATGTCCCCAAGATACTGACAAGTTCCCTCTAACAGCTATTGTCACGTCATGGAAATAGGCAATAACTTTAACATTAATCTTCTCCAGAAAAAGCAGAATATTATTCATGGAGATATACCATAGCAGAGGAGGCAGAACACCCCATAGGACTTTGTTGGGCGATTTTTGTGATGGCTGTTTTAATGTCAACAGTTATATGTAAAAGATTTGTATTTATATTAATTTAAAATCTTCTAATTGTCCAAATGAATCCATAGACCCTTTATGTTGATATTTCTACTCGCCCTACATTTCCCTCTGTCTCTTTCTAAGATGAACAATCTATGGTGTTTTTTTTTTAATTCGTATAACATTATAACATTGTACTTCAAGAAGCATTTAAGTTATGTTATTAAATTAATTTCTCACAATAACTAATTTAAAATGTAATGGAAACTATTTTTTAAGAAACCTCTCCGCACAAGACACGCACCACCGGGATGTCAGACGCCACTATGCGCCAGCAATGCTGACCCCAATGAAACAAACACTGAGAGTCACACAATTACAAACCATTAATACAAGTGTCATCTTAAATTAACCAAGTTGCACAAGCGGATGGATGCGAACAGATCTACTTAAGTTTATATTTCCACTTTTCTCCAGATTTGTTGCTCACCCAAAGCTTCCCTCTTGCTACAAACTCTTCGTACATCCTTTGGTTTGAACTGATGGACACTGGCGCATAGTGGCCGGTTGGCACCTCCCCCATTTATCATATTTATTATGATTTTTAATTAAAAACTTTAAACAGCACCAAGACGAGATACCGCCCTACCCACCGTGTGCAAACAAAACTCGCGAATGCAAGCGAAAACCCCACAGAAAGGATAAAAGGACGAAGACGTAGACACGAAGATGAAACTGAAAGAAGACGCCGTGGAGTACATGCAAGAAACGGCAACAACTAATAAATAAAAATTACATTAATTGCCGGGCAATTTGTTGTCAGGGAAGAACAACTATGACATCATCCGCAAGGCGATGAATGTCCTTTTACTCCTTTGGGTTTGCATTTTTGCATCTTGAATGCTCCAGTCCCCAATGAAAAAGGATATCAAAGAAAAGTTCGAAAGAAAATAAACAAAAGACGCTAGCAAGAGGATTTATTTTTTTCGTATTTATTTTTTTGTCTCTCTCTACCCCGCTCACTCCCCTCCTTGCATTCAGCAGCTCAGCTAAATGAAATTACAATCAATTATAACTGATGCAATCGCATTGGCCAAAGGTAAACTTATTTACTTCACTTCACTTTGTTTTGTTTTGCTTTCACTCTCCACTCTTCGAGAGTGTTGAGTCCTTCAAACATTCTTTGAATTTTTCCAAAAAGGAAAAATCTACGAATCTCTTGGTAATTAAGAAGTAGACTACGCCAAGCAAGGATGGAGTATCAGTCCACAAAGAAACACAAAAATAATCGGAAATATTTCTCCGGAAATGTGAAGAGGTATTCATTCGGTGATATGGTAAACAATGGCAAAATAACAGAGACTCCATTTTTTATTTCCTTTGTTTTGCATTTTTGTTAAAAAAGGATTGGAGGATTGAAATTACTGTTCGTCAGAAGCTGCACAGTGTTTTTGTAGCTAGACAAATCAGGCCAAGATATGACCTGAGAAGGTCAAAATATCTCCTCGCACTAGAGCAGAAAATATTGTCTACGTTAGTATCGTTACGTTACTATCAGTTCGGACAGGGTACAAACAGATCGCTGAACACAGCAGAGGGTTGGGTATTGACTCCAATGACTTCTGCAGAAGCTGTCGCGATAAAAAAGAAGTGGAGAGCTTTAAATAATCGACGCACAGTGGGGCCTTTTGACTTTTTTCGTTGCAAAAACCATAACTTCTGAACTAGTAAAGATATTTACAAAATTCTAAAAGCCTTGTAAAGAAGACATCCAAATAACATCATATTTCTATTTACTTTTTTCTTTTCTATTTACGTTATCAAACAAATACATTTTTATTTATATTCCATCTAACATAACATATATTATTATAACCTGTAATATAAATGAATATTTTTTTAAATACGTATTTTTATACCCTACACCACACTGTGGTACAGGGTATTATAACTTTGTTTGTAACCCCAAAAAGGAGAAGAAATAGACCCATCGTTTAGTATACCAAACGACTTAGATCACTTTCTGAGTTAATTTAGCTATGCCCGTTTGTCCGTCTGTCTGCACGAAGGAAAATCGTCATTTTTGATATGTTTGAATTCAAAGAAAATATACTTGGAACCAAATTTTTTAAATATTATATATTTTTGAATAAATATATTTTATTTAAAAATCAACAAATTTTGTTTGGAACGCATATATTAATATATTACAACAAAATATATTTGCGAACATACTGTCACAAATAAAATATGTGTTTGCAAACAAACAAAGATATTGTTTAAGAATTTATCCAAATACATTATATTTAAAAAAAAAATTTTAAAACTTTGTTGACTTTGGCAATTTGTAATATTATTTTTTCCTCGATTTTGTGTTATACTTTATAAGTAATAATGTCATAAGCAGCATTTTCTTTTGTTTTACAGCACTAATTTTTAATTATATTTATAGTCCAATTCTTAATCCATCAATGCTATTTGTCGTAACCCAAAATTATACGAATTAAATTTTTCAAACATATAAAATTTCTAAAACACTAAAAAATTTCCTTTAAATTAAGACATCGATACATTGCCAAAATACTTAAATATAAATTAATCATTGTTTTGGAAATATTATTTCCAAATAAAAAAATATTAGGATGAAAACAAAATTTTGTTGAGAACAACATCCTCACAAACATATAATATTTGTGAGTGTCAAATATTATATATTTGGAGTGTACCCTAAACATATGTACGTTTCCAGCAGAATATGTTTGGAACAATACATGTACATGTATTCTTGTAATCAAAGTACAGGTCTCTATTATGGTCCGATCTCGTCGAAACTGTACACATATCTTTTTTTTTTGGCCCAAGGACGATCCCTATTGAATTTGGTTAAAATCGGTTCAGATTTAGATATAGCCTCCATATATATGTTACCCCCGATTTGACATGTAAGCGCTGTAAAAACTATATTTTATATCCGATCAGTATGAATTTCTGCATTAAGAGGTTTCTTATTATATGAATGAACACTGTTAAATTTGGTAGAAATCGGTTCGGATTTAGATATAGCCCCCATATATATGTAACCCCCGATTTGACATGTACATAAGCGCTGTAGAAACTGTATTTTATATCCGATCAGTGCGACATTCGGTAGAAAGAGGCCTTTTACATGAATGATATACATATATATTCCTCCTGATTTGGTATCAAAGCGCTATAGAAGTTGTACTTTACTTCCGATCATTAAAATTTTCCAGAAAGATGTTTCTCAATTTAGGACGCTGCAATTTTTAGACCGCAAATTCTGTAGCCAAACTCTGCACCTGAAAAATGTGGTTTTTATGGCTTAACAAAAAACAAAGCAATTTTTAGAGCGACATCTATAGGTGGACTATAACAAAATATTAACTGATTTAAAATTTTTTTACTGCGATGAATTCTTGCCTTCATTAAATACAATTTGCCTTAATTTAATACAATTTAATTTACAAAGATTCAGTTAAAATGCTTAGAAAATATGGTATTTTGTGGTTTAAATACGTATATTTTGGAGCGACCTCTATAGGGTGACTATAGCAAAATATGAACCGATTTGTAAAATTTTTGATGTGATGAACTCATGTAAAGTTTCTGCTAAATTGCTTCAAAAATGTGGTATCTGGGGTTCAAACCCCGTATTTTGGAGCGACTTCTATAGGGGAGCTATATCAAAACATTTAACTGATATGGCCCATTTGCAATACCATACAACCTGCAACGATAAGAAATATTTCTATCAAATTTCAACCTAGCTATATCGACGAACAGACGGACATGTCTAAATCGTCTTAGAATTTTACGACGTTTAAGAGTATATATACTTTATGGGGTCTGAATTCAATATTTAGAGGCGTTACAAACAGAGTAACAAAATGAATATACACCTATGGCTACCATTGTTCGTGTGAAAGATTCCGGGTATAAATAAACCCCAGGTACCAATGTTCAGTCCGATTAGTTGACATTTGTGGTATCTATGGTGTGAAGAAGTCAAATCGGGGAGATGCTGTATTCGGGGCTATATTAAAAAATTTACTGATATTGTCTATTTTCAATCCCAAGTTACCTGCAGCTATAATAAGTATTTGTACCATATTTCAGTCATCTAACTCAATTATTGTAGACTGTAGCGTGATTACATCAGACGGACGGACAGACGGCATAACCAAATCGTCTTACAATTTTACGTCGAATAAAAGTATAATAACTTTATGGGATCTCAGATCAATATTTAGAGGTGTTACAAAGGGAGTGACAAAATAAATGTACCCCCCATCCTGTGGTGGAGGTATAAAAACATGACAAAACATTTGAAAATTTTGACTGCATTTTATTTCTGTTTGCCTGCAATGTATTATTATTCCAAGGTTGTCGTTTATTAATTGTAATTACATGTAAATGGGCAGCCAAATTCAGGTGAATATGCTAGAGCAATAAGTATTTATTCACCCTAAAGTTATAGCTTCCGAAACTAATGGAAACTTTTCTAGTTATATTGTACCAAAGTTGAAAAACGGTCCGAATATTGTGTTTTTTTCCAACTGTAATATTTGAATGTTGTGTTTTTCTCCAACTGTAATATTTGGATAACTAATTCTCATCTCAAGAATTAAACTTTTGTTTTATTTGATTGAAGTCTAACGCACCTTTCAAATAACGCCAACAACATAATGATCGGTTCTATAGTTTGTCTATAACTCAATTTTAAAACTTTATATTTCATTAACTTGTTGCTTTTTTCTTGAGAATTGAAAAAATAATCAACTTTGAACGGTCTTGTAAACTGCAATATTAATTCAATTTTGAAAAGGATTTCTGATTTATGGTCCGTAGAAAGTTATCTAACGAATGGAGTTATTAATTTTACCAAATTTTTGATTTTGGCCACGGGTTTCGAGCAAAGGCCCCACAGTGCTACGTCTGGATATATTGGGGTCTGACTTTATAGGAAGTCTAACATATCTTTCGGGTACGTAGGTAAGCAGGTTGGCTTCGATGAGGGCATTTCACCCCCGGTGTAACACTAGGGACCTAAACTGGTCTATGTGAGCTGGTAAAAAACGACTGCCACCCTAATCTAAACCTAAAACTTGGGGGGTCGTCGGTTCAATTCCCACCAGAAGCTCGGGTCTGTGGCTGCAAAAATATAACAACCAACATGGTCTTTGTCACCCGGCTTTTCCCTTCACCGTAATATTAGAATATAATTATTCTTTGCATTGTATTCCAAACAAAATAAATAAAAACCAAAAAAATTACGTTCTGATTTTCTTGGAATATACCTATAGTTTTTTGAAGTATAAACTCAATAAAGCTACAGGTAATAATACGATGGTAGGGGTGGAATAAATCGAATTACATCATCGATAAGTTTTGAGAATGTGATCCAGTTTGCCCTCCGGAAGATCCACCTTGGCTTCGGGATGATTTTAACAATTGGGAATTAGTTTTTTTAAATTTAAATTAAAATGAAGCACTATTATTTCACTTTAAAACACTTTACAGGGTTTTCCAACAAGAGGTGTTATTTTGAATCACCCGGTATTTTGGTGGCTGTCACTTTTGAAGCTCTTATTCTTTGACATTTGACAAGTAGAAACCACGCAATTACTAAAAATTGAACGAAACAAAACGGTCAAAAAAACGATCGAACCTACCTGCAACAAGACGGTGCTTAAAAGTGCTTAGCTCCCCATACAAATTAAGCACTTATGGTGTAATGAAAACACGCCTTATATGTGGAATTGTGAAAGATTCCGATAAGTAGCATTTAAGTTATTAAAGAATCAATCAACCCTATCGCGAATGAATGTTCCCTCAAAATGTGTTCACTTTCCACCAAAT
Organism: Eudasyphora cyanicolor; assembly: GCA_963930755.1. Lineage (NCBI taxonomy): Eukaryota > Metazoa > Arthropoda > Insecta > Diptera > Muscidae > Eudasyphora > Eudasyphora cyanicolor. The sequence continues at coordinate 342,330,560 of OZ005734.1, read as the reverse complement.
TCCAATCGGCAATTTTGTTACCTGAATAACTCTCTTGTTCGAAAAATTCCCCCTATCGTGAATAATTTTTTGTGTGGATTTTTTGGCCTTTTCACTTCGATTTGTACACTTTATTTTTGCTAGCGAACAGAACGAACTCATCGTGAACATTTTTATTTTTGTCTTCAAATATTAAATAAAACTATACTATAAATGATATACTCGTATATGGTATGATATATATGTGGTTTTCTGGAATAACACCACATTTCAAAAAATCTAAATGTTCGGAAGAGCCCAAATACTTTTTCTCTCGCAGTACAGTTGATACTAAATGTTCATAGTTTAGAGTTGGAAAAAGTCACAAAAAATTCGACAACCTAAACATGGATCGATAGATAATGATTAGCTTAACATATTTATGCTAAAATCCCGAAATGAAATATTTCTGAAAAAACACAGATATCTGGGTACATATCGATACCTTAATTCTAAGTCATGCTAAGTCGGCTTAGAATGTTTTTAGAGATATTGGATTTTTAATTTGTAAATATTCGAAATTATATTCAGTCAAAATGTGAATTGCATACAAATTTAAAAAACTCATCAACCTTTGATCGCCTTTCCTGAAAAATCGATGTGCATACATACGAGGTATGTTCAAAAAATATCGGGAATTTTTAATTTTCGCGGGCTACGTGTATTTGATTTTTGATATTTTTGTAGCGTTATGTTGGTACTCATGTCCCTTACTTATGCTGACAAGGTCGGCCATTTTGAATGTTTAGTTAATTTTTGACAGCTGTTGTGCTTGGATGTGTTTCAACTTGTCTTTGATTTTTATTTATGTATTTGAGAAAATGGATAAAATTTTTTTCTGCATCAAATTTTGTGTGAAAAACAAAATAAAGTGCGCTCCCGCATTCCGAATGTTGACTGTGGCATATGGTGAAGCTACCTTGGACCAAAGCAACGTTTATCGGAGATACATAATGTTCTTAGAGGGCTGAGAAGATGTGAAGGACGAACAGCGTGCCGGACGCCCGAGCTCACAGTTTTCTTTGATTGCAGGGGCGTGGTGCATTATGAGTTCTTGCCACAGGGTAGTACGGTCAATAAAGAATATTACCTGCAAGTTATGCGCAAATTGCGCAAAGCAATCCGCCAAAAATGCCCGGAATTGTGGAAAAACAAAAACTGGCTTTTGCACCATGATAACGCCCCTGCACGACTTGTGCGCGAATATTTGGCCAAAAACAATACAGTAATGGTGACTCAGCCACCGTATTCCCCTGACTATTTTTTATTCCCAAAACTGAAAAGGCCCATGAAAGGACGACGCTACGCCACGATTGAGGAGATAAAGACGGCATCGAAGGAGGAGCTGAACAAGATCACAAAAAATGATTATTTGAAGTGCTTCGAGGATTGCAAAAAAACTTTTGGCAGAAGGGGACAAAATAGATATTCATGAATAAATAAATACTTTTTGAAAAATACAAAATTCGCAAATTTTTTTTTTAACATACTACGTAGGTGCTTCTTAAAGCTACAGGTAACTTCGGAGTGAAAATGGGCAATAACGGTCCATTTTTATACCCTCACCTCAGAGAGGAGGGTATATATTTGCTACGAACCAAAATTATAACACATCGAAGGAGTGACCGTCTGCCTGTCTGCTGGCTGGTGCGCACGATAACTCTCGAAAGGAGTAACCGATTGACTTCAAATTTGGTATGTGGTAATATTTTCTTCTATCTCCGGCTAAATTCAAAGATGGGCCATATTGGTTCACTTCTTCTGGTACCTCCCCCACAAAGGGTTAGCATTTAGTGAAATATTGATTATTTAGTAACTTATATACTACTTATTCGAATCCTCTGAAATTCTACACATAGTATAAGTTTATTAGTAATTATTACCTCGAGAAAAATGGGCGAAGTTGCCACGCCCCCTTTTGTACCTCCCACACAAATGGAAAATTTTGAACCGAAAGTTAATAGCTTATAACTTTATTACCAGTGCATACAAAGACTTGAAATTTTGTACAGTGTAATGGTTTAATAGTACCTAGAGTCCAGAGAAAAATGGGCGTTATTAGCACGCCCCTTTTCGTACCTCCTACACAAATGGACCTTTTTGTCCCAAAGGTAACAGCTTTTATACCCGTGCAAACAATTACTTAAAATTTTGTACAGTATAATGCTTTTATAGTACCTAGAGTCCAGAGAAAAGTGACCGTTAACAGGAATCCCTTTTGGTACCTCTCAAATAAATGGATAATTTTGTACCAAAATACCAAATACCAAAATACGTTAATACCAATACATACTTTAAAGTTATTAAATGTAATTTAAGTTGATAATAATAAATAAATAAAACAAAAAAAATAACTAAATTTACTAATATTGTTTTGAGACTCAAGGTGAGGGGATTCATTATTCGGCACATTAACGACATTGAACCTAAATTATGTCTCGGAGCCATTGAGAAATATGAACCATCGGATAGAGGTATGCCAACGAAGCCGTGGCGAGCATTTTGTCGATATTTTGTTTCACTCATAACTGCCATAGATCCTTCTCTCATAATAAAAAATATTAATATAATTCTCTGAAAACTTTTTGTTTTATTTACAATTAACATCGTGCGTTTTGGTTGGACCACCCTTTATTTTAATTGACCTCTCACTTTGCTGTATTTCTTACAGAATTGGCTTTTTATACATATTCTTTATTTGTACGTATAGCCAGGAGATCAATCAGATATTTTGTGTTGACAAAATATGCGCCACGTGGAGGTGAACTAATTTACACCCCAACGGCTTGTAAAGTATCTACTGTCCAGTGAAAAATGGGCGTTATTGTCACAACCCTTCTGGTACCTCCCACTCAAATGTAAAATTTTTCACAAAAAGTTAACGACTGATAACTTGGATTCCATTTCATTCAATTGCTTGAAATTTTGTGCAGTGACCTATTTTTACAGTATCCGCAGTCCACTGAAAATTGAAGTTATTGCTACGTCCCTTTTGAAAATATTTTTGACGTAGGTATTGTTCAGCGCAAAATGGGTATATTTGCCAAGCCCCATCTGGAAATACCCACTTAAATTGACAAATTTATATGAAAACAATTTCCCCATAACTCTATATTATCAAAATATTTTCAATTTAAGAATACTTTTTCAGTGACTACAGTCTGAAAAAGTATGAGCTAAAATTTTCACGGTTGTAATCTCCCATTACAATCTTGCATTTCTCAGTGAGGGCATACCTTAGTCAGTTTGTTTTACTTATTTATAGTCATTGCACATTCGAACTTTTGACTTAAAAAGAGTAGTTTTATCTAGTCCACTCCCGTTTTATAAAAACCACTGTAAAATCTACTCCGATTCCGCCCACATGGATTTGGCTAATAACCAAATGCGTTTTGCGCTCGAAGAACAACAATTGTCCTCTCGCGGAAAGAGCAAAAAATTCCAATGATAAAATCAGGGATAAATATTTACTTAATTGCTTTTCAAATTGAAAAACTTTCGCGGAACGGAATAGAAAAACGAAATGGAAAGAAAGAAGCCAAATCCCAGTCGCAGCAACAGGCAAACTCCTGCAAAGAAACACCAGGAAAACAACACCTTGCACGGAGTGCAGTACTCATGGCCCAGCACCACAACCATCAGCAACACACCTCATCGCAGCGATTTCTCGTGGCAAGGCGCGTGTGAATAATTCAAAAGGTCTTAAGTCGATGTCTTTATTATTTCTAAACACTTTATTGTCATTGTTTCTTCGTAACTTTAGTTTTCTGTTTCTACCTCTCTCCTTTGCGCGCACTCTCATTCCACCTTTTTTTTTAATTTTCAACACTTTTGTTGCGACTAAATCCCCGTGAATTTAGTTGTCTGTCGGTTTTGTCGCCTCTTTAAATATTCTGTTTGAGCGTGTTAAACGCGACTATTAAAAATACAACCTGCAAATACAATTGTTACGCATGTAATGGTGTATAGCGAACACACACACAAGTACATGCGACATGTGACTGTACAATAGAGCGTATTGAGAGTAATGCGAAAAAATAAAAAAAAATTCAATTACCAAAGTAATATAAAATCCCGGATATATTTTTTTAGAGATTTTTTAATAAAAATGCAAAATATAGCAGATACCAGTAAGAAAGTTTAGTCGGGTAAACCGACTAAAGAATCCCCTCACCTTCAGTCCAAGAAAAAATATTCGTAAAGTGTGTACTGGTATTAAAGGTTTAAGCTGTCTTTTGGTGCAAATGGTCCATTTGTGTTGGAGGTACCAAAAGTGGCGTACCATTAACGCCCATTTTTCCGTAGATGTTAGCGACTACTAAACTATTACTGTGTGTGGAATTTCATATTTTCGACAGATATCGTGCGCACCAACCAGCAGACAGACAGACAGACGACATTCTCATGGCCCAGTTAACTTAGCATGTAGTAGAATGGAGGTATTGATATAAAACGGCAATTTTTAGCCCCTCACCTTAAAGAGGAGGGTATATATCATTTGCTACGAGCCAAAAGTGTAACAGATCGAAGGAGTAACCTAAGACCCTAAGTAAAGGGTTTTTCAACAGGGACGCTACAAAAGTAGACCGACAGGGACAGCAAACGACGCCATATTTTTTGTCGCTCTTTTGACATTTCTCTTCAGTAAGGTTTGCCATTTCATGATGGAATGATATACGAGCCAACAACGAGTCGAAATTATTAAAATTTACTACCGAAATTCGGAGTCAGTGGCCTCAACGTTAAGAGCGCGAAAAATCGAAAAATCATCTTCAGCGATGAGGCTCATTTCTGGCTGAATGGCTTCGTCAATAAACAAAATATGCTTTATTGGTCAGATAGCAACCCACACGTACTCCATGAGTCATCATTGCATCCCGAAAAAATTAAGGTTTGGTGCGGTTTAAGGGCCGGCGGCGTCATTGGGCCGTACTTCTTCCGTGATCAAGACCGGCACGTTACTGTGAATGGGAATCGCTACCGTTCAATGATAAACGAATATTTTTGGCCCCATTTGGATGATATGGACTTGGAGGACATGTGGTTCTAACAGGGCGGCGCCACAAGCCACACAGCGAATGCCACAATCAATTTATTGGAAACCAAGTTTGGAGAACGTGTTATCTCACGAAATGGTCCAGTCGATTGGCCGCCTCGGTCGTGGGATTTGACGCCGTTGGACTATTTCCTATGGGGTCTATGGTCTATGCCAACAAGCCAGCGACAATTGATGATTTATGCTTGAAAACCGTCGAAAATTGGGTTCTGCGTCTGGACTTCTGCAAGCGTGCTCGTGGTGGCCATGTAATAGAAATCGAGTTCCATACATAATGGCATCGAACGTACTTTCACAGGAATAACAAATTCCATTGATATCCAAAACCGCTTTTGTTTTATTTAAAAAAAACTTTTGTAGCGCTCTTATTGACGGACCCGATATGTTCGGCGGAAATCCGTTTTGGGTCATTTTAAGTCATTTGAGCAATGCCCGTCCGTCTGTCTGCTGGCTGATGCACACAATAACTCCCGAAAGGAGTAACCGATTGACTTCAAATTTGATATGCGGTATTATTTTTCTCTATCTCCGGCTAAGTTCGAAGGTGGGCCTTCTACTACCTCCCCCACAAAGGGTCAACTTTTAGTGAAATATTGATTCTTTAATACCTTATATACTACTTACTCGAATCTTCTGACATTTCACACATAGTATTAGTTTGCTAGTCGCTAACTCGTCAAGAAAAATGGGCGAAGTGAACACTCCCTTTTTGGTAACAGCTTTTAGCTTTAATACCAGTGCATAAAAATACTTGCAATTTTGTACGGTGTAATGCTTTTGTAGTATCTAGAGACCGGAGAAAAGTGACGGTTATTGGTATGCACCTCTTGGTACCTCCCACAAAAATGGACCATTTTGTACCAAAAGTAAACAGCTTTAAACTTTAATACCAGCACATGCTTTAAAGTTTTTAAATGCAATTTATATTGATAATAATTTAATTAAAACAAAAAAATAAATAAAATTACGAATATTTTTTTGGGACTCAAGGTGAAGGGATTCATAAGTCGGTTAAACCGACTGAACTTTCTTATTTGTTCGAAAGTGTGTTCGAAAGATTTTTCTTCAATATTTATTTTACAGGTTGGGCTATTACATTTTTTTTCGGCTATGAAAAACGTACTGATAATTTTTCCAAAATTTCTCGTTTTATTGGAAAGGTTGAACTCTGTCATTTAATAATGAAACACAATATCATTCATATGACTACCACAATTGGCTCGGCAGTACCTTCTCTGATTAACCCAAGTTGGCAGTACATTTCGGGCCGAATCACTTCAATGGCAAAATCGATTTCATGTTTCCGCGCTTCAATTGTCTCTGGATGCTTTGCGCAACATTTATCCTTAATGTCTCTCCACAGAAAATAATCAAAAGGACTCAAATCACAAGTTAAAGTAATCGGTAGTTCTAATTTAATATTATAAATGGCTCACCCTTTAATTTCCAAAAAATATTTTTTGTAATTTTGCTATTTTTAGTAGTTTTAACAAAGAATATTATTTGGAAAGTATAAGCGATCTACATGAAAATTAAGACGGAGGAGTTTCCTGATCCAGGATAACACTCTGCTAACTTTTAAGAAAATCGATTTACATTTATCTCCCTATTTGGCATAAGTACAAAAACCGCATTTTTCAACGTATCTTTAATAACTTCGGTGGAAAAGATGTTATATGACAACCTAATATCGTGCTGAATATGACCCATATCGGTCAGATTTGGATACATCTGCCATTTATTTACATCCCTTCCCAGCAAAATCTTGGTAAGTACCTGTGATTATACCCTGCATTACCAAATAATGACATCTCAATATTCGCTGAATTACTTTCGGTTTATTAATAATGACTTACCAATAATAACAGAAATAAGTGATTTTTTTATCAAAATAATTTTTGCAAATTTTAGTATAATGCAATTTATTTTTATTTTCAACAAGTTTTCCAAAAATATGTGCAAATTGAATGAAAATACCAAAAATATTTACGTATATCGTATGATGTTAGACCATTGAAGAATTTTTCACATGGTGGTTTGGGTTCAAAAATTCGAAATATGCGCGACAATATGCACACAATTACTTTCAATGGCCATCTCTACATATCTACCATATCTACTACGTATTTTGTTACTTATTGGTAATGCATTATTCAAGTACTTAAAATCGTGAAAACATAAGCACATATTTATGTGGTATGCCTATGCTACAAATAAGTACTTATTATGCTACTTTATTGTATGCTTTTGGGAAGTACTTCCCTCCAATGACATCCCCATGTTAAATGAGAAAAGTGGCTAAATAATAAGTACTTACCATTATCGAACTTTGCTTACTCGTCGGATTATTTGGTAATGAGAAATTTTGCTGGGTTAATTTCACATAAGTCTACTGCATGTATTTATTTATATGAATTACAATACAAAGTAAATTAATATTTTAATTTTACGGTCCAGGGATAAGCCGGGTTACAAAAACAATGTGGCTAAATTTTGCAGCGACAGACCAGAGCCTCTGGTGGAAATCGAAATGTCTTAACTTAAATCAGCTGAAATCCTTATGGAAGTAGTAAATTGAATGTAACAAGAACTACTAACCGAACCCGTATTTTGCCGAACTAAGTCAACATACTAAAACTCTCATCCCTTGGTAGAATTGACTGCAGTTTCAACAAATACCACTCTATACATTCTATTTTAAAAGGTTTCAATTAAAAAATTATTAAAATAGTCTAAAATAATGGGAATTTTTTCGCATTGTCTTGTAAAATATCTTTTGTGTTTACGCACAAACAAAGTTATAGACTAAGAAGTTTTCCAAATATGTTTTATTTAAAAATGATTTTTAAAACTTTGCGGACTTTCTCGTGTTTGAGTTAGTTTTTCCTAGTTTTCGTGTTAAAAGTTATAGCTATAAATGTCTTTAGCAGCATTAGCTTCTGTTTTACATTAATAATATTTAATTTATAAATATTCCAATTCATAGCTTTTTGTCAATCCATCAATGCAATTTATAGTTAGGAAAGATTATACGATTTAGTTTAATTACATTTTACAAACAAATAACATTTATAAAAAAATGCACTTTAAATTTCTGAAAAACAGAATACTTGTCTTTTAATTATAACATTGATACATTGAAAATTAATCTTTGATTCGGATATACTCGTATTAGTTTCAAATAAAACACTTTATCCTAGGACAAAGCGCGCTCGCGATAATTGAATTTTATAACAAGTAATTCGGGTTTTTCTCGAAATTTTTTAATAACGGATGGCTATCGCTTAAAATTTTATAACAGAAATCATAGATTTCTTCTATATAAATCTAAAAACTCTCACCATAATATTTTTTAAAAACTTTTCGTTGTTAGGCAGTTTTACACGGGGCAAAATCGTCTTTTTTGATATGTTTGAATCGAAGAAAAATATATTTGAAACACAAATTTTTAAATATTAATTACTTCTGAGCAAATACATTTTATTTGAAAATCAATAACATTTATTTGGAACGCATATATTAATATATTACAAAAAAATGTATTTGCAAACTAATTTTCTCAAATAAAATATGTGTTTATATACAAATTAAATTATCGTTTTGTTATATATATTTTGTTTAAAAACGTTGACAATTTTTTAAATTGTATTTCTACTTTTTAATAGATTTTAAGTTATACCTTATAATTAAAAATGACTTATGAAGCAATAAAATTCGTTTTAAAGCACTAATTTTTAAGTTATATTTATTCCAAGTCATCATTTACATCATTTCGCAGGATTATACGATTTCAATTATAATGGCTTTTTACGGACATTTTAAATTTCCGAAAAAATGAACGTTGAATTACTGAAAAACATAAAACGTGTCTTAAAGTTAAGACATTACTTTGTTTTCTGAATATTTAAATACAAATAAATATTTGTTCCGTAAATAATAGTCCCAAATAAAAAAACATTAGGATGGAAACAACGATTTATTTAGAACAACATCTTTCCAAATATATAATTTTTGTGTGTGACAAATATTTCAAGCAGAATATGTTTGGGACAATATACTACAGAAGCGATTTTTTTTCAGCGTGTATAGATTACAAAAAATTCGTAATGTGCTGATATTGCAAATATGGCGTAAATTGTAAAACGACTTACAATTACATACTCATATTTATTGTAAATTATGTTAGGGTTCAAAATGTCCGCGATTTTTTGTATAGTTCATTTAAACGAACCGAAGCAGATCCGATTTTGATATCTTCACAATTGAGTAGAGGGGATGATCCTGAACAAAACATCATTAACAGTTTTTGGCCTCAATTAACTTACTTGACCTGAAATCTCTCATATATATTTTAAAAATATTATTTTAAAAAATTAAGAAACATTTTAAGAATGTATTTGAAAATTGCTATGTTTACTGTATATTTTATTGATGATTTATGATGATCTTCACAAATGTCTTTACAAACTGCAATAGATAAAACGCTCCGAATGTTGGACATCTAAAAGCAGAATCGTTTAGAAATACTTTGATGTTCAAAAACATGAACATTTATTGTTCACCGATACGACCTAATTTATCAACTCAAAACATACACATAGATAATAATCTATTGAAGAAGAGCAAGGGTTGTAACTCAAACATACACACTACTAAAGCCATGCATATTAACGCGAATGGCGGTGTATTACTTTTTGTATCGAAGCTAAATTCTACACTGAGAGAATAAAATGGGACATAATTCAAAAAGTTCCCAAAAATTTGACATACACTATTTTTTTCATGAAATATAGTCGGAAAATACATTAAAAACTGTTTATATTTTTTGCATTTAAAACATCAAAATACATATAACAATTGTAACATTTGTTTTTTTTTTGAGTTAATAAATAGTAGCCGTAGAAGAAGAACTCTTACTTTAAAGGAGAGGTAGCATACTGATATCTTTAAAAAAGGAACTGCTACTTCAAAAGAGACCGTCGGAAATCTTGTAAATACTGGCGTCTAAACCGATGCAACTAATGTATCAAATGTTTCTGATATTGGGTTCAAAGTTTGTACAATGTGCTCAACATTTCAGAATTATTGCATTAATACATACATTGACCCTGATATCAGCTGGGTATTCAGAAAAATAAAACAAGTAAGAAAGTTTCAGTCGGGTAAACCGACTAAGGTATACCCTCACTTTGTGAGTAATGTAATATGGAATATTACTCGAATTATTCTGTCAATTTGTGTGGGAGGTACGAGAAGGGGTTTATCAAATACGCCTTTTTTTTGCTGAACATTCGATACTTTAAATTCATTGCACTGTGCCGACTTATAAGCATTTATGTGCACTGGTATAAACGTTATGAGACATTAAATTGTGGTATGATGTGGGCATTTTGTGTGGGAGGTACAAAGAGGGGCGTGGCAATAACGCCCATTTTTCACAGGGCTATAGACACTATAAAAACATTACACTGTACAAAATGTCAAGTATTTTTATACACTGGTTTTAATGTTATAAGGTGTTAACTTTTGGTGGAAAAAGGTACCTTTGTGTGGGAGGTACCAAAAGGGGCGTGACAACAACACCCATTTTTCCCTGCACTGTAGGCAATATAAAAGCATAATACTGTACAAAATTTCGAGTGTTTTTATACACTGTTATTATTGTTATAAGCTGTTAACTTTTGGTGCAAAATGGTGCATTTGTGTGGGAGGTACCAAAAGGGACGTGGCGACTTCGCTCTTTTTTCTCGAGTTGATAACGACTAATGAGCTAATACTATGTGTGGAATTTCAAAAGATTCGAATAAGTAGTATAGCAGTTATTAAAGAATCAATATTTCACAACATTTTAACCATTTGTGGGGGAGGTACTAGAAGGAGTGGACCAATATGGCCCATCTTCGAACTTAGCCGGAGATAGAAAAAAATATTACCACATACCAAATTTGAGGTCAATCGGTTACTCCTTTCGAGAGTTATCGTGCGCACCAGCCAGCAGACACACAGACAGACAGACAGACAGACAGACAGACAGACAGACAGACAGACAGACGGACAGACAGACAGACAGACGGACGGACATTGCTCATTCGACTTAAAATGACCCAAAACGGATTTCCTCCGAACATACTTATGGTCTTAGATCACTCCTTCGATGTGTTACACTTTTTTCCGTAGCAAATGATATATACCCTCGTCACACTAAAGTGAGGGTATAAAAATGTATTAGGTATCTTTGCTAAAACCGATTACTACTATTTTGGCAATTTTTTTTTTTTAATTTAAATAACACTGTGTGCAAAATGCACTTTAAAAATGTATCCTCGATGAAAACAACTTACCCCACATAATTTCGACACTCTAAATCGAATGTCATTAGCTGTTATTTCCTGTGACATCAGGTTTTCGAGATATTTAGCCACAAAGTTGGCTGGGTAAACAAAGAGGTTATTAAATTAAAACACAATTTTAGTACAGAATGCTACGGAATAGATGGTCCATGTCAAAGAATAAAAGAATCGAGATACTTCAAGAAGTATTTATCCTAAAACACCCGACGGAGTCGGAGTCGTGGAGTCGGAGTCTGGGAATTTTGCCCGTAGGCGGAGTCTGGAGTCGAAAAATTATGGTCGACTCCGACTCCGAGATGGATTGTGCAAAATGTACCACTTATGTGATAGAACTTTTGAACTCAAAAATGTTTGGGAAAACAATTTTGATACAAAAGAAGGATAAAATATTCGAAGCCTTTTTAACCTTTTTATACCCTCACTTTAGTGTGACGAGGGTATATATCATTTGCTACGGAAAAAAGTGTAACACATCGAAGGAGTGACCTAAGACCCTAAGTATGTTCGGAGGAAATCCGTTTTAGGTCATTTTAAGTCGAATGAGCAATGTCCGTCCGTCTGTCTGTCTGTCTGTCTGTCTGTCTGTCTGTCTGTGTGTCTGCTGGCTGGTGCGCACGATAACTCTCGAAAGGAGTAACCGATTGACTTCAAATTTGGTATGTGATAATATTTTGATCTATCTCCGGATGAGTTCGAAGATGGGCCATATTGGTCTACTCCTTCTGGTACCTCCCACACAAAGGGTTAAAATTTAGTGAAATATTGATTCTTTAATAACTTCTATACTGCTTATTCGAATCTTTTGAAATTCTGCACATAATATTAGTATATTAGTCGCTATTAACTCGAGAAAAATGGGTGAAGTTGGCATGCCCCTTTTGGTACCTCCCACACAAATGGACCATTTTGCATCAAAATTTAACTGCTTATAACTTTAATACAAGTGCATAAAAATGCTTGAAATTTTCTACAGTATAATGTTTTTGTAGCGCCTATAGTCCGGTAAAAAATGGGCATTATTGTACAGCCCCTTTTGGTACCTCCCACACAAATGGACCGTTTCGTACCAAAAGTAAACGGCTTGTAACTTTAATACCAGTGCATACAAATACTTGAAATTTTGTACAGTGTAATGCTGTTATAGTGCCTATAGTCCTGTAAAAAGTGGGCGTTATCACCCCGCCCCTTTTTGTACCTCCCACACAAAATGACCAAATCATACCAAAATTACATAGCTCGTAACTTTAATATACCAGTGCACATAAACGCTTATAGTTCAGCACAATGCAATGTATTTAAGAATGTACTGTTTACCGAAAAATATGTGTATTTGGAAAACCCCTTCTGGTACCTCCCACACAAATTGACAGATTTATTGGTGTAATGTTATATATTACATTACTCACAAAGTGAGGGTATACCTTAGTCGGTTTACCCGACTGAAACTTTCTTACTTGTTTGTATGCCACAAATATCTATAAAGTTAACCAAACTATCGAGTTTTTTATGTAAAACAGTTTTACGAAAGCTCTGATTATATTTAGCTAACAAAATAAGTATTTTTGCAAGACTATACAATATTATTAAGCGAGTACAAACCAATTAAGGAAAGATCGTGCGAAGCTAACTATATGATACCGTACAACACCTTGTTAGAGCAGAATAAGCCAAGATATTGTAAATATAAATATGAGATAATTACCTTATAAATCTGAATCTGAACAAAATTTTCTATAGAAAGTTTTATATATGGGGGCAACTTCGATCTAAACCGATTTTGACCAATTCCAATAGGTTTAATACCTGGTGTGAAAGAGTCCTTATTGCCAAATTTTAGCAGGGTCGTAGTGAAATTTCGACCTGTACTTAACGAACAACTTAAGATGGACAGACGGACAGCTAGTGATTCTGAGTAGAAAGGTATATATTAAGGTGGGTCTAGCTGCTATTTAGCTGGTATTTTTTACAAATCTGCCAAAAAAACCAATTTAAAACCCCATGTAACATAGTGTGGTGTAGGGTATAATAACTAACGAATGAACCGGTTGCTTGAAGCGAAAATAATTTCAAATTGATGACAATTGTTTCATGATTTCATGTTGAAAGAATTGTCATATTAGATGCAGCTTACAAGTAAAGCATCAATAAATAAATAATACAATTTTATTTAATTACTGATATTGAATACCAACTTTTTCTGTTTTTGAACAAAGCTGTATTTTATTTTCAAAAACATGAACTCACGTCTAAGTAGAAATATAATTTCAGAAATGTATGTTATTTAACTACCGGAGTCGGAGTCGAATGATTTCAAAATTCGACTCCGGGAGTCGGAGTCGAGTAGTTTTGGCTCAACTCCGCAGCCCTGAACACACAAACATTTCTAATGATCTTTCGAAGTCAACATTTTCATCATGGTAAAGCACACTTACGTGCACCGTTTGGAAATCATTGAAAATTACGGTGGTCGCAACTTTAGGAGCGCTTACTCCAATAATAATCGTCCTACTCGACAGCCTGTGCTTGCTATAGTGAATAAATTTGAATTCAAATATTCACTTTTGGATGTTCCGGCGCCAAAGAGAAACCGAAAATATCGCAGCCGTATCCGTTCCGTTCGAAATGAGCCAAATCAGTCGATTCCACGACGCGTCGTTCTCGGGAATGGGGGCATCTATCAAACCACACTGTGGCGTATTTTGCGAAACGATCTTGGCCTTTATCCTTATACGATCAAACTGACTCAAGAACTAAAGCCACTTGAACATTTGAAACGCCGAAATTTCTCCGATTGGGCTCTGGCAAAGTTTTTTTATGTCCTTAATGGAAAACCCTTTATATGGGCAAAAGACAAAATTGTTTAACATAGCAGTAATGTTTCTTGTTTTCTTGTTTTGCATACAGATCTCGGTGCAATTGATGGAAATAGGCAAACCGCAAAAATAATAGTTGCAGGTCAAAAAATGTCGTTAGTATGTATGGACCTTTAAAAGATATGAACAAATATATTTGAAAATGTGGTACAAAGGCTAGAAATGTGCATGGTTTTATCCATTCTTTGGGACGGTTGCAAAAACTACGAGGGACACATCGAGGAAGAATTTCGTGTAATCTTCGTTTATGTGAGATCTTTAGTCGAAAACTTATAGCTCATAATTTTTGGAAATGTGAATCCAACTGTTTTTTTTTTGGCCGCGCTCCCCTCATTATAATTAAATATCTTGAAAGAAGCGAATATAGTGGCTTAAACTACACTGTGGAGTGAAAAATACACGAACTTAACAGCATAGGTTCGATTCTACTACCAAAGCGAACATTTTTTATGGGCCTTTCTGAAAATCAGTGGGCCCCTCGAATAAGGTGCCATCAGCTTTTGTCCAACAACTAATTCAGACTTTGGTGATACCGCTTAACTATATTGGGCAATAATGTAGCTAAGAATATGGTGAACAAATTTTGTTACCATTTTATGCGAAAACAAAAAAGTGAAGGAAAAAACAATTTTTTTTCACTTAAGTTACAGGGCCTCGTAATTTTTCACTAACAATACTTGGCAAAATTGTAGCCAAGGTAAATCTGAAAAAATTTTGTGAACATATCAATACAATCTGAATGTGTCTAGGTACACTAAATAGCTCAAAAAGACCAGATTGTACCTAAAAAATTTTAGTATTTCACTATTTTGTAACAAAAATATTTTTTGGTGTAGGGTATGTTCAGCAACTTTGTAAAAAATATTAAACCCAATATTTTTGTGGAACATATTAACTCTCTAGCTCCAACACAAAATTGTCCCTTGAAATAGACTTAGCTTTCAAAATTCGAAAATATGCTATAAAACTCCAGATTTCGGGAAAAGGACAACAAGGAAATGTTGCACTTTTTTGCAGAAAAGAAATCGCCATTAGTTATTAAAGAAAAATCATAAGATATCAATGACCACCGTGACAAATTTTGTTGAAATATATTTTTTTAAAACGTTTCCATAAAATTGATTAATTTGACGAAATTTAATTTTAGAGATTAAAAGTCGATGAGCGGGTTAAAGGTCGATGACTGTATTAAAGTTTAAGGGACAATCATTGATTAATGGTCACTGTCCGGTCGCTGTCGTTAGCTTTTTAAAGGCACGTAAAGGATATTTACTGGAACAATGCTATTTCTAGGAAATTTTAAAGAAGAATTCTATTTCTACTAAATTTCCTAGAAAAATTAACTTTTGAAGAATATTTGTAGACAACTTTAATTTTCTAGATATATATAATTCCGGCGAAATATGTGTATTTCGTATATTTTGACATAATTTTCTGGAAAAAGCTAAATTTTCAATAAAAATTATTTAAATTTTTTCGCAAAAATCGACAAAGCTTGAAATGAAAATCGATTTTTCGGTAAGTCGGTAATAAACGAAAAATCGACCAATGTCGAAATAAAAATCGATTTTTCGAGTTTGAGCCTAGGCAAAATCGATTTCGACTTTTTGACTTTTTCTATTAAAAGTCGATTAATCGATTAATGGAAAGTCGATTTATAGATCCCTATAGGGATCTTCGCCTATTATAATACGCGAAGAACGGGACACTTTTGTCTTAGCAATATTAGTCACGTCATACTAAGTGCGCGGTACAGAAATGACGGATGTTTATTTGAATTAAAGGAGGAAATCAGTGGGCCGTCATTTTATTTCGATGATTGTGCAAATTAAGCACATTGCAAAATTTACATAACCTTTACAAATCCTCCCATAATCAGTTTTTCTGTAGAGATATATTTTTGTTTTAAGTTAATTCGTAGAAAATCAGTTACTCTGCATGACTTTACAATCCGCGAAATTAGCATGGAAATATTTCTAAATTTCTTGGTGTAAGAATATCCCAGCAAAATCTTGGTAAGTACCTGTCATTATTCCCTGCATTACCAAATAATGACATCTCAATATTCGCTGAATTACTTTCGGCTTATTAATAATGACTTACCAATAATAACAGAAATAAGTGATTTTTTTATCAAAATAATTTTTGGCAAATTTTAGTATAATACAATTTTGGCTATATGTGGGTTATTGTAGAAGATTTATTTATTTTCAACAAGTTTTCAAAAAATTCGTGCAAATTGAATGAAAATACCAAAAATATTTACGTATATCGTATGATGTTAGACCATTGAAGAATTTTTCACATGGTGGTTTGGGTTCAGAAATTCGAAATATGCGCGACAATATGCACACAATTACTTTCAATGGCCATCTCTACATTTCTACCATATCTACTACGTATTTTGTTACTTATTGGTAATGCATTATTCAAGTACTTAAAATCGTGAAAACATAAGCACATATTTATGTGGTATGCCTATGCTACAAATAAGTACTTATTATGCTACTTTATTGTATGCTTTTGGGAAGTGCTTCCCTCCAATGACATCCCCATGTTAAAATAATGAGAAAAGTGGCTAAATAATAAGTACTTACCATTATCGAACTTTGCTTACTCGTCGGATTATTTGGTAATGAGAAATTTTGCTGGGTATTACTACAAATATTTTCAAATTATTTATTTTTCCAAATGAAATCTGTTAATTTATTAGAGAAGTCCCTAACAAATAATATTATGTAAACTTAAAAAAGATGTTAACCGAAGATGTACCCAAATTTTTACTTTCTTAAATATATAAATGTCGCGGCCTATAAAGGCTTGTTTATATTTTATCTTTGTCTGTAACAAAGGCCGATGATGTAATCGCAAAAAAATCGTGAAAAATAGATTACTCCAAAATTTTATTCTAATTTTGTTCAGTGCTTCAGCAAAGCCCTTTCACCACTGGGAAAGGGCAATCCACAGCTTATGTGTTGTATTCAAAAACCAGAAGCGTCGTTGTTCAAGGATTAATTCCAATTTTTGAAAATGGAAGAAGCGATTGCTAGATACATTCATGTGGAACAAAAAACGCACAAGAAGCTCTTTAAATATCTGCGACTATAGTACGTCCTGTCATCTTTGAATTTGTTCCTGGCCTCGGGAGTTGTACGCCACCACTGACAATGTTCAAAGACAATTTCGATGCATACAAACGAACGAATGAGCAGCGAACGAACGAACGAATGCCCTGATAAAATATGCCCTTTGTTATTTTACAAACGCAGAATTTATGAAAGTGTTAATGCAACCTGACACTTTAGCGTTACAGGAATTGGACTGATGGAAATGGCGCGCCATGCCGCGAAGGCTTCAATGGCGGGCGTCGGCGACACATCACAGTAAAATGGTTTGAGCTGGAGAATTCATAAATACCAGCATCAAAATGCAAAATTTACATCTCAAATAGTCGTTGATGTTCCTTTGAGGCTGGACAATTTCGATAAATGCCAAAAGAAATTAAAATCGAACGAAGTTATTTATTCGGAGTCACATAAGGGGAGAGCCGATTTCAGTATGCGATTAAACGTGGCAATTTGTGAGGCAACCTTTAAGGACATTATCTTAACAAGTAATCAGGAAATTAAAGTCAAGTAAAAAAGTTGTGGAGTGGAATTCAGTAATTAAGCAATTGTTTACAAGTAATCAGGTAATCGGACATGTAATGAATAAAACATGTGCATACTCGATTAGTCAATTAAAGCTACAATCTAACAATAACACAGTATGCAACAAAAAATTTTTTTTTTATGTCCTAGACCTAAAATTTATTTTTTTGTATAGATAGTGGCATACTGTTATATAAAATCAAAACCAAAAATTATCTTATGGATACATTTTTTTTTTTTTAAAAATTTTATTAAAAATACTATTATCGTCGAAGGTACCCTTAGTATTTGCACTATAATTTTTGGAGTATATGCCCGATTAGGTCGATTTATACATTAAATTGAAGCTATTAATGTGGGCTACCAATGTTGGAAATATCTCTTTCACTTAGAAACAGTTAGTTGAGTAAAGAACTCATAATTACTTCTAATCAAACTTGTTCATGTAAATGAACTCAAATGTACATAATATAAATAAAAGTAATAAAAAAATCGCTATTTAAATAGAAATTAAAAAAAAAACAGTAAGGAAAGGCTAAAGTCGGGCGGGGTCGACTATACATATAATACCCTACACCACTCTCTAATCAGGAACCGAATATAATCTCCCATCATTCTTTAATCCCAGTGCCCTTGGTATCGCCGCTCGATTGACTTCAATTCTTTGTGAAACCTTTCGCCATGTTCGTCATTTGAGGGACATATTTACACCTGCTGGAATACATAAAGTGAAAAATAAGTTGTGTTATATAAAGGGTCCGCTATCTAACGTTTTTTTCAACTAGTGCTTATTTCGTGAATGGTAACACTTAGCTCATGTCTGATTTGACAGATAATTAGTTTTATCCTTCCGCTGAACGAATATGGTTGTGTATACGCAAGTGGGCCTGCGATCGACTTACAGAAGTGCCGATTTAGCCCAAAAAATTATCTTTTCAGATGAGGCTCATTTTGATCTTGGCGGGTATGTAAACAAGCAAAATTGTCGCATTTGGGGCATTTGGGGCACAGAAAACCCGCACGCATACATTAAAAAGCCGATACACCCAAAACGAGTCACTGTTTGGTGCGGATTTTGGTCCAGAGGTATAAGTGGGCCATTTTTCTTCGAAAATGAGCAAGGAGTGGCCGTAACAGTCAATGGCGATCGTTATCGGGCCATGTTGAACGAATTTTTGTTCACAAAAATTGAAGAGGAGGATGTTGGCAACATTTGGTTTCAACAGGACGGCGCTACGTACCACACAGCCGAAGCTACACTCGATGTTTTGCGCCCTGTTTTTGAAGATCGCATTATCAGCCGCAGAGCTGATGTCGTTTGGCCACCTCGGGTCTGCGATTTGACACCGTTGGACTATTATTTGTGGGGTGCCCTGAAAGATAAGTTTTACGCCGACAAGCCAGAGACAATTGACGCTTTAAAGGACAATATTCGTGAAGCCATTGGTGAAATACAGCTGCATACAATCGATAATGTACTTAAAAATTGGACCGATCGTGGACTGCATAGCCAGCCGAGGCAGCCATTTGAATGAAATTATTTTCCATTATTAACCGGAAGGATTGTACTTTCAAATAAGAAAAGAAATTTGAGAAAATATTCAGTAGTTTTTTTTATAGCATTTTCAAAAAAAAAGTTATTTGGCGGACCCTTTATATAAATTTAAAAAAATATGCTTCTAACCAATTTTTTCATAATTTTTTAACAAATCGTTAATCATTGTTTCATATTGCGGGCTTTTATTGGATCCAAGTAAATTTGAAACTACAAGCTTAAATGACCTCATTCTGCAATTTCATCCGACGTCAAATATGATTCGAAATTCGCATCTTTCATCAGTTTCCTTATTTTAGGTCCATCAAAAACTCCTTCTTCGATTTTTTGAAAAGATAGACTTTTAAATAAACTTTTTAAATATGAGAGTAAATTGCCATCTTTCCTTAAGACTTTTACAAAATGTTTAAAGAGTCCCTGCTTAATATGCAGTGGTGGCAAAATATCGGCTATTCCAGAGGCATTACATACCAACTACTTATAAATCGCAACAAATTTTCCAGTCATGTTCATATTTTATGTATTTTGTTTCGTATGATTCCTTAGTGTTGACAGCATTGGGAATCGACGGTTTCCGATTTCCGTTGTGTACGTGTAAAAGTACTGCTTTCAAACTTTCTTTACTGCTGTCAACAAGTAACCGCCATTCCTTTGAATTGTATGTTTTATTAAGTTCCTCGAACAATCCGGGAATGTCCTTTCTAAAGCATCTGTTATCCACAGTTGTATAACATTGTTTGTAAGGTATATCACGGACTCTATAATATGATATGTTAACATCTGGGGCCAAAATGTTGTACTGTTTCATCCCACATGAAAGTTGTTCTGCCTTATCTTTGGTCAGTTCCAAATCCCTCACTAGAACAATGAGTTGAAACTAAGTTAAAAGCGATGACTTCTGACTCAAACTTGAATCGCTCAGAGTTGAGTACTCAGTTGAACTTGATGATGTTTCCGTTATTAGGCTGTTAGCTATACTTGGACACTTCCTACTCCAATCTATTAACTTAGACAAAAAATAGCAGTCCGTATCGTGAATGAATGGTTGTTTCCAAATCATCGGCATTCCAAATTGCACGTGAATTCTAAAATTAAAACGTTTTTCCACAAAATATTGTAATACATTAATTTTAAAGTACTACCGCATTCTTCCACTAGTCCATCGAGTAAGATTTGCGTGGCACGAATTACACAAAATACTAGGTGCCCACGGTTCGTTCATATTTTTAACTCGTATACCAAAATATTACACATATATTTCTTCTATTATTTTATTAAACGCACGTCGATTTTTTTAATTACATATTTTCCGCAGAAGTAGCAGAAATCATTTACACATTGAAAAGTTCTTTGCCTTTTACTCATACTTCGAAAATAACTTTGTAATATTTTTCAGAAAATCGACTTATCTCTTTAAGACGGTGAATTACACTAATTTATTAATAAGAAATTTCAACTTGTTGGATGTTTTTTTAACAAAAAACAACAATAACAACTAAAATAAGAAATTTCATTTATAAATTCCGGGTTAAAGGTTGCAGTACCTGTTGCTGACATATAGTTTGCTTCGAAAGTAGATACCCAATATTTTCAAGACTGCCGCGTACTACTTTGTATTGTGTACATATAATTTTACTACCTGTATATACGACTGGGATGTCCATGCTCTAAAAGGCGTAACTGAATGGAAACCTGATAAATAAAAAAACCACAAATATTGTTAAATGACCCTCTATCTGAGCGGATCTCATCCAATATAGATCTCATATTGCATATCATGTTTTATGGAGGGTTACGAACGGCCATAAAACCTCGTCCTCTCTATAATTTTATAATGTCTGACATCAATCCTCATAAAATAAAATGCAAGTTCAATGTCTCTTATATGTCTCTCTCACATATGGCGAATTCAATATAAGCAAAAAACATCATTTAAAAACGAAAAAATATGAAACAAGATTTTTTTGAATTTCCCTAACATTTACAAAATGGCTCATAAGTTTTACATCTATTCATAGATTTTTTTCAAATAGACAGTGTTTTCTTCGTTGCACGCTGGCTTTTTACAAAAGTGTAAAATAATTTTCTCGATTTTTTTTCCTATTTTTTATGTTTTTTTTTGTACCAGGAAAAAGTGTTTAAAAAAAAAATATTTTTTTTCCAATATTTTTGACGACTATTACTAAACCATATTTGCAGGAATTATAACCCTTATATAAATATATTCCCTTTAATTTGAGGCATAACACGGCTCAATCAGGCTTATACTTGGAAAATTATGGTTCAAATACTGAATGTACTTTCCACGAAAGCTGGAGTTTTAAAAAAAATGTACCATAAAATTTTTTTTAAATATTTATACCCTACACCACACTGAGGTGCATTTGTTGGTAACACCCAAAAGGAGAAGAGATAGATCCATTGTTTATTATACCGATCGACTTGTAATCACTTTCTGAGTCGATTTAGCTATGTCCGTCTGTCTGTCCGTCTGTAGATGTATTCTTGTAATCAAAGTACAGGTCGCAATTATGGCCCGATCTTGACAAAACTTTACACATATATTTTTTTTGGCCCAAGGACGATCCCTATTTAATTTGGTTAAAATCGGTTCAGATTTGGATATAGCCCCCATATATATGTTAGAAGTTGTACTTTACTTCCGATCATTAATATTTTTCGGAAAGATGTTTCTCAATTTAGGAACGAATATTGCTTAATTTAGCGATTATCAGCTCAGAATTAGATAATATGTTCCTGCCTGCTTACCAATTATTCCAAATTATTATCGCAATGACCTTTACCGCATTGTTAGGGAGGTGTAGGGTATTATATAGTCGGTCCCGCCCGACTTTCTGCCTTTCCTTACTGGTTTTTTTCGTGTTTGTGACACCTAATTGCACCAGAAACTGTTACATAGTGTAACCAGCGCGTAGATAGCGACGGTGATAACTTTCAACAACAAGAAATAACAGGGTGACTCAGAGAAGAGAAACAACATATTAGAAAGCTAGAAATAATAAATTGGCGATATTGAAAAATAACACATATTTTTTTTTGTAATTTTACTCACTATGTAATATAAGGCGGCGCGCTTTGCTTTTATTTTTTATTAATTTACTTTTTATGTTACTGTAAAATATTTATACTTTTTGCTTTAAAAAATGTATGGTAAAATTAAGCAGATTTGGTTATTTTAATAAAAAAAAAACACATCCGAAAATGATATTTTTGTTTTATGTTACCCATGCACCATGGTACCGCATTTATCCCTTTTCACTCTGCCTCTAAATGTACGAAATTTTCGAAAATCAACTTCTGGGTCCTATTTAATCCTGCTTGTCCCACTTTACTATATTTAACACTTGCCCCTAAGATCCACTGTGCTCCGATTCATTTGGAAAAAATCAATAATTACACTATGCAACAAAAATGTTTTTGTTAAAATTCCAATTTTCTTAGAACGTACCTTTAATATTTGGACCCTATTTTTTAAGTATATGCTCGAAAATGCCGTGATAAACGGTTAATTAAAGGACTACAAATGTTGTTAATGACACATACATGGAAACAGAAGTTTAGTAATTGTCGTTAAAACAATTGGAAAAAATTTAATTTTTTTTGAAAAAAATCTGTTTTTGTCGGCAAGAAAAAAACATAAAGAATAGAAAAACAATTAGGAAGTTCAGTCGGGTAAACCGACTTATAAATTCCCCCACCTTGAGTCCCAAAACGAATATCCGTACATTATTTTTTTTGTTTAAATTAAATTAATATCAATTTAAATTGCATTTAATAACTTTAAAGTGTGTACAGGTATTAAAGTTAAAACCTGTTTACATTTAATACAAAATGGTCCAAAATGGCGTGCCAATAACGGTCACTTTTCTTTGGACTCTAAATACTATAAAATCAAAATTACACCGTACAAGATTTCAAGTAGTTATATTCACTGCTGTTTACTTTGGGTGTATAATGGTCCATTTGTGTGGGAGGCGTGCCAATAACGGCCACTTTTCTCTAGACTCTAGGTACTTTAAAAGCATTACGCTGTACAAAATTTACCAAAGTTGAAGTCAATCGGTTACTCCTTTCGATAGTAATCGTGCGCACCAACCAGCAGACAGACACACAAATTTGGTATGAGTCAATGTTTTTTTCTATCTTAGGCTAAGACCAAATATGGACTGTTTTTGTCCACTCCTTAGAGTACCTCCACCACGAAGGGTCTAAACTTTGTGATATATTGATTATCCCATAATTTATATACTACTACCCAGAATCTTTCACAATTCGACACATAGTATTAGTTTATTAATCGCTATCATCTTTAAAAAAATGGGCGAAGTTGCGCGCCCCTTTTGGTACCTCCCATGCAAATGGACCATTTTTCACAAAAAGTAAACGGCTTATAACTTTGATTCCAGCCCATACAAATACTTAAAATTTTGTACAGTTTTTTTTTTAAATTTCCCTATTTTTGCAATATGGGTCATTTATACATTTATCCATAGATTTTATTAATAGGCACTGTTTTCTACGTTAGGATGCTAGCTTTCAAAAAGTGGAAAAAACAAATTTTTGCAATTTATTTTTTATTTTTTGCGGTTTGTTTCGTGCCAGTTTTTTTCTAAGTGTTTGTTAAGTTGTCAGTTACTAAACTTCAGTTTCTACATGAATATGATGTTTTCAGCATTTTTTGCCCTCATAATGTCCTATAATTTGAATGGTATCCCGGCTTTATCGAGCATTTCCTTAAAATATGACTCAAATACTAAAGGTAACTTCCATGAATATTCGAATACCAAAACAAAAAATTTACAATAAAAAAAATTTAGTTTTGGATTCATAAAATAGTATGCCTCAGATTTCTTTAACTTTCACCGTTGAATTTGATTGTGGTACCATATTGATCCATTTGTACAACAGTTCCACTAAAAATTTCGAAAAATAAAATAATGAAGAATTCCGTAAGTACTATATAATGATGTAATGCAGTAATCTGCTAATCAATTAATGAAGTTATTCTCTAACCAACTAAAAAATCAATTAAGTTATGAACTAATCAAGTAATCAACTAATCATTCATAATAAAGTAGTACCTATGTACTCTAACACGTATCATGTGCGTCTTCATTAAATTAGAAATTGGAAAATTGAGTTAATAATTCAATACTATAATTTTTGCAGACTAAATGGAGCTGACAGTCTTGACAGCTTCAAACTGTATAGATTTGTTTGAAAGTCTGTTGCTCCATATCTAGTATGTATTGGAGTTTATACACACTGCGGATGAGTATTCCATTATTTTTGCTGCCACTTTGTGATCTCGTATCAGAGTTCTTCCTTGAAGGCATATCAGTTTAGACAATCTATGATATGCAATGCGCTGGTGCTGAGAATAAACTTCTTAATGTGTGGCAAAACGAGAGGTGCTACAGATGCCCATTGAGCCCGAAGAGTGGGGGTGGACTTGTGAAGGCATCAAGGTAAACACTATGCTAGACATGCAATTAAACCAGGTGTCTATAGCATCGGTGCTAGATGCACCAACAACAACTACAGCGGGAGAGACAGGAAATTGACTAGCGTATAAATGGAGTAAATGAAATCAATACAAACCATCAATGTTCCCCGGAAGGCATTTATTAAGCAAAAGGAAACGGAAGGATCAAATTACATAACGTTGCGATTGCCAAAAGGTCGTGTCGCAGTGCATTATTTGTTTAAACAAATATAAATGTAAGTGCGATGTCGATGGCAGCAGCTTTTAGTGAAGGATTCTAATATTTAAAAACAAAATGTTTCAAATTTCAAATGTCATAAATATGAAACACTTTTTTGCCCTTTCATATCTACACATCTTCTAGTATGTGCAAAAAATATCGGGAATTTTTAATTTCCGCGGGCTACGTGTATTTGATTTTTAATATTTTTGTAGCGTTATGTTGGTACTCATGTCCCTTGCAAAGTGGAAGGTACCGAAAGGGCAAGTTTTCCTTTCTGAGGGAGATACTGGAAGGAGTGGACCAATGTGGCCCATCTTTGAACTTAGTTTGAGATAGGAAACAAAGTCCACAAACAAATTTTGAAGTCAGTATGTTATTGCTTTCGAGAGATATCGTGCGCACCAGCCAGCCTGGTAGACGGACGGACGAACATTTATGCACTTCTGGTAGCACCCCACAACTTGACAGATTCATTCGAACACAACACACCCATAACTTCTGCAGCAATCATCTAAAGCTAAGCACACACGGTTGTCAGATCACATAACGTTGTCAGCAAAATGTAATAAAAAATCGTAGAACCATGTGAACTTAGCAATATTGTCTATAGAAAATTTTTATTGGCAACCACGGCTATATTGATATTTCCCTATGCGCAGGGCTTTTTCTAGGGGACTCAGCTCATTTCACAAGGTTTCGCCAATGCTACTGTAGGGAAAAACCAAGTTTCAGAGGTCAGTTTAGTCCCTTTTAGAAAATTCAAGAAACCAACCTAATACAGGGTGGTTGA
This sequence comes from Eudasyphora cyanicolor, assembly GCA_963930755.1. Classification (NCBI taxonomy): domain Eukaryota; kingdom Metazoa; phylum Arthropoda; class Insecta; order Diptera; family Muscidae; genus Eudasyphora; species Eudasyphora cyanicolor. The sequence goes on along the minus strand of OZ005734.1, from coordinate 342,304,539 downwards.
TATGTATTGCAACCAACTTCATGTTGCTATCATTTCTAAACCGCTAGTCTGATAGCTGACAGATTTATTTCAGTGACAGTTCATTTTATTGTTTACAAGCTTACAAAAGCATTTTGAGCTATTGCATTCAGAAAAAAAGTTATTCGTGATGGAATTCAAGCGTGATAGTGTGATTGCTTTATTTGGGTGGAAAAACACAAGTGGCTATCGTTAGAGCCCTCCAGCATTTAAATGTGAATAAATCTTTTGTTTCTCGTACCATTGCTCGTTACTGGCAGTGTTGCATCGCGCCCAAAAAGTGGACGAAAAAAACGGTAACAACGCCAGAAATGATCCGAAAAGTGAAGGCCAGATTTGATCGAAATCCACGCCGCAGTGGTAGAAAAATTGCTCGTGAGCTGAACATATCGCGAGAAGGGATACAACACATATTAAACCAGTAAGGAAAGGTTAAAGTCGGGCGGGGCTGACTATATAACCACCTCGGCAATGTACATTAAGAATTTCTTTTTGAATAGTTGGAATAATTAGTTTCCTTTCTTTTGCGAAAGTACTTAGCTCCCCCGCCACGTCAAGGCTTATTCCAAAGAGGAGTAATATTCCACATATTTGCATTTACTGTGGTTATTATTAGCCTTAACACAATAAATAGTCCGATTTTTGGTCGTACACAATATAAGTAATATATGCAGGGAATAATTAGTTAAAGTAATGCTTTAATTTTCATTTCCGCTGAAGCCTTTCAGGTCTCTAAAATAGCGCTTATATAAAAAAATTAGGAACATCTTTCTGGAAAATTTTGATCGGAAGTAAAGTACAACTTATATAGCGCTTTGGTACCAAATCAGGAGGAGGTTATATATAAATCTGAACGGATTTTCCTTGAATACTCATTCATTGAAAAAGAAACTTCTTTCTGTCAAATTTCGTACTGACCGGATATAAAATACAGTCTCTACAGCACTTACATGTCAAATCGGGGGTAACATATATATGGGGGCTATATCTAAATCTGAACCGATTTTCTCTGAATCTGGAAGTATCCCTTCATATAATAAGAAACCTCTTTGTGTAGATTTTTTTACTGATCGGATATAAAATACAGATTGTACAGCGCTTACATGTTAAATCGGGGGTAACATATATATGGGGGCTATATACCCTGTACCACAGTGTGGTGTAGGATATAAAAATGAGCTTGGACTAAAGCCATTGAAGTTCCAAAAAGTGCAAGAGCTCACCGATGCACAAAAAAAAGTTAGACTGGAAAGAGCCAAGGAGTTGCTTCGCTTGCACGACAGTGGCCAGTTACCGAATTTGGTCTTCTCCGATGAGAACCATTCCAAATTGAGCAGTTTGTGAACAAACAAAATGATCGGGTTTACTTGCCAAAGAGGTCAGCTGAAAATTTACACCTTCGATTGGCCACCAGAACTCAAGCGCCGCCGATGGTAATGGTGCGGGCCGCCGTAACGGCCGATGGTCGCTCCCAGCTCGTATTCATCGACCATGGGGTCAAAATAAATGCCGAATATTATCGGGAAAATGTCCTAAAGACAGTATTGAAGCCCTGGGCAGACAAACATTTCGGCCGCAGACCATGGACACTCCAACAGGACTCAGCACCATCGCACTCAGCACGCGTCAACTAAGAATGGCTTAAAAAGGAGGTTCCTCGCTTCATTTCTACCGCACAATGGCCACCAAGATCTCCGGATCTCAATCCGTTTGACTTTTGCGCCTGGGGCATTTTAAAAATACCAAAGTATCGATCATCTCAAGACGGCGCTTCGCCGGGAATGGGCCAAAATACCGCAGAGCCACTTTCGTGCAGCGTGTGATGGCTTTGTCGGCCGTTTGAAGGCCATAATTCGTGCCAAAGGTGGTCAATTCGAACAAATCTAAACTGTTTCTAAAATTTTATGTTATTTCCGACATTTTTTGCTTTTGAACAATAACATTTAAAAAAAAATAAAAAAATATAGCGCTTTACTTTGTTGCATTACATATCAGCCACCCTGTAGAATATCCAATATGTAGAATCAACGTTCTTTTGTGATGGTCATGAAGTCTCATGCTCCATTTGATAATGTCTGCACTGGACATAATCCACAGATAATTAATTGACTATCTAGCTACAATTTTTCGGATTTTTGATTATAAATAATGTTGATAAAATGCGTTTTGCATTTCGGTTTGAACACAGGAGTATTCTAAATGGACCTTTGTATGGCGGCTATATCAAAACATGGACCTATGACTACCGTTGTTGTGTGAAATGTTCCGATCAGAAGTCAAATTGAGGAGATTCTCTATATGGGGGTTATATCAAAAATAGACCGATATTGTCCATTTTTAACCCGAAGTTACCTTTAGTTATAAGAAGTATCTATACCAAATTTCATTAGTTATGTAGCTCAATTATTGTAGACTGTAGCGTGTTTACAACAGGCGAACAGACGGACATGGCTAAATCGTCTTAGAATTTTACGACGATTAAGAATATATATACTTTATGCGGTCTCAGATCCATAGGTTTTACAAACGGAGTGACAACATTAATATACCCCCCATCCTATGGTGGAGGGTATAAAAACTGAGGGTTGCCATTAAAGTAAATTGTGGGGACGTATAGTGATTTTTTACGAGGAATCTTTTTGTCGAATACATCTCCCAAAAAAATCAACCAATTCTACTACTTTTGATACAACATTATTTTTGGAGGGAGCTTTTCAGGGGTAAGGGGATGAGCGAGGGTATCAGGTGTTTTGTGAGAAATACTTCTTGAAGTATCTCCTTCTTTTCGTTCTTTGATATGGAACTTATATTCCGAAGCTTTCTGTACTAAAATTGTACCTGAATTTACTAACCCTTCCTTTACCTAGCAAACTTTGTGGATAAATACAATATATATAAAAAAACTGGGCAGCCATTCATCTGTATTGTGGAGACCTATATTGATTTTTTAAAATCCATTGATTTCTCTGACTTTTGATATATCCTTCTTGAAGAATCTCCTTTATTTCGTTCGTTGACATGAAACATCCATTTCGAAGTCTTCTATACTCAAATTTTGTTTGCATCTACTAACCTCTTTGTTTACCCTACAAACGTTGTGGCTTAATATCTCGAAAACGCGATGCTAAAGGAAAAAACTGCTAATGGCATTCGACTTAGCTTGTCGAAATTATGCGTGGTAAGTAGTTTTCATCGAGACTACATTCTTAAAGTGCATTTTGCACACTCAGCGATATTGGCCATGGAAATGTCTGGAATAGTTCTAAGAAACAAACTAATCAACGTAGACTGCTAAAATTTGGATATGAATAGCAGAACAGTAAGATCCGCAAAATATATTTTTTCAAAATTTTCCACTGCGAGTCTTCAAGGATAATGAAGGACTACTATTTGTAAGGACATTTCTGCAACTTTATAGTTCCAGTTTTTAAAAACAAAAATAGTATTTACATAGCCCGAAATGTACCCTTTTATTTGACACCCATATCGTCTTACTGGGACTTTTAGAAAAATTACAAAAAAATTGTATAATTATATCCTTAAAAAATGGCATGTCCTTTTAAACGCAAACTCGATCAGAAAATAAAAAACTGAGTATACAGTTGTGTTTCTTGGCAGCTTTCAGAATGATATAGAGATTTTCATGACCAAACATTTGTGTCGCACGGTGTTGTAGGAGTGTTTTATGCATTTCGAATTTCTCTAAACTGCAATACGGATGTATAAACCAGAATTTTTTTGTTTTGCAAAATATATATTTATATTAATATATTTAAGATGTTCTTAGATATTTTGGGCCCAGGTGAGACTTGCGACCCGGGGATTTAGCCTATACTACATATGCGGAGTTGAGCTGTTATTTTATGGTTTTCTCACTGTGGAGTTCAGCCGAAGATCAAAAAGATCCTTCTAAGTGAAGGAAGATTTTTTTGAATAGTCAAGAGAAAAACAAATGTTTACAAAATATATTGTAAATATATGAAGTTATAACGTTTTCTTGCAATCGTCTGTCCGTCTGCGCATGTAAGCTTGTAATCTAAGTACAGGTAGCAATTGTGTCCCGATCTCAACGAAACTTTGCACATGTACAAATTTCTTTTGACCCAAGGACAATACTTATTGCATTTGGTTAAAATCAGCTCAGAATTACGTATAGCCCCCATATACATATATGCCTGCCGATTTGATATCAAAGCGCTATAGGAGTTTTACTTTGTATTCAAATTCAATCATTTGGCAGTGTACAATTTGGTAGTAGTCTACTGGAAGTGGACTGTAAACTTTCGAGAACTCCCAGAATTGTAATGTACTGAGAAAATAAAGAAAGACAATGTCTCGTTTGTAGCAGTTCAAGGAACAGAGTTTATTGGTATCAGGTCTTCTTACCGCTCTTGATGTCGCTGCAAAAGTAAAAGACGGTGGTGTTGAGCGAACAGAACGGGAGCCATGGATTGTGGTAATTCAGTCAAAATCCAGTGGAACAGAGAGCAAAGATGGCAGCCCTTTATCCATTTGAGTAAAAGCTTTTGCCTTCATGGCGGGGGAATTGATAAAGGGTTGCCATATATTCGAAATGGAACGATACAAATACACGGAGAAAAAACCAGTAAACAAAAAATGTTTGAGAGCAAAATTTAAATTAAATATATTTTGGTGCAAATATTTTATATTTACGTACTGAAAAATATGTTTGAATATCTCTTTTATCAATATTATTTTTTCGGACTTTCAGTGCAGATTATCTTATTATTAAGTTACAGAATCTTTATTTCCGACTTATAGAAAAAAAGTTAATGTTTCCAAAAATAATATATTTCCAGCAAATATACCACAGAAGCGATTTTTTCCTAGGGTAGGAAATTATTATGAACAATTCAATACATTTTAGTGAATTGGACTTAGTGAATTGGACTTAGTGTAACTGGGATTTAATGGTAAGAAATTCAGTAATTCATTAAAACTTAAAACTAGTGGTTGAAACATAGTTCAAAAGGTAGAAAGATGTTGTTTAATTTAGGAACGAATACTGCTTATTTTGGGGATAATCGGTTGAGATTTACATATAGCCAGATATATATCTTCCTGCCTACTTTGTATTTCAGCCCTACTGAAACTGTATTTTATGTTCGATCTTTATATAATTAGGCAGAAAATGTGTTTTCATCCAACTTAGTGAATATCTGTCCGGATTACGTATAGTCACATGTACTTATATTTGTGCCTTCCGATTTATGATCTATTAAACAATATTGCACATCATAACTGAAACGAAACTAATTATTGCAAATTATTATCGCAATGCGAATTTTTGCATTGTTAGGGAGGTGTAGTGTACTTTATAGGCGGCCCCGCCCAACTTTCTATCTTTCTTTACTTGTTTAATATAACTACCACATAAAGCATTCTCCTGAGAAAAGACTGATCGGAGTGAAATTTGGTAATTTGAGATTAATTATACACAAAACCATTCTCACGAACTACTGTCGTCATAATTCAATTTTATATCCTAAACCACACTGTGGTACAGTGTATTATGACTTTGTGCATTTGTTTGTAACGCCTAAAAAATAAAGAGACAGATCCATAGCTTATTATGCTGATCGGCATATAATCACATTTTGAGTTGATTTTGCCATGACCGTCTGTCTGTCCATGTATTCATGTGATCAGAGTGCAGGTCACAAATATGAAGCGATCTTTACGTAAATTGGTACAGAGCCATTTCTTAGACTAGGGATGATCCCTATTGAAAATGGGGTATATTGGTTCATGTTTTGAAGAATTAAGATATCAATAGGTTATTATGCCGATCGGCATAGAACCACGTTTTTATTCCATTTAGCCATGTACGTCTGTCCTTGCGTCAGTGTGTCCGTGTATTCTTGTGATCAAAGTGCAGGTCGCAAGTCTGAAGCGATCTTTACGAAAATTGGAACAGAGGTATTTCTTAGACTAGGGACAATCCCTATTGAAAATGGGGCATAATGGTCCACGTTTTGATGTAGCCATATAAAAGATTCCCACCGATGCAATTGGATCGCTCTATTGTACAACATTTAACCCGTTTGCCCCAATTAGTCATAATTAACAAATTTTGTACCACTGTGCAATATTTAACCGTTTTTGACAACAGTGCCACTAAAAGATTGCATTTAGAAAAATTAAAGTTTATATTCCAAGATACAAATTCGCAATCCTGAGGCCGTATTTAACCCGTTTTGCCCCCCATCTGTAGCATGTTTAACTTTTTACCATTCGGTACTTTATTTAACTTAATTTTCCCCATGGCTTGCCTTTGGTTTCTTCGCACTCTGCAACCACATTCAACCCTTTATGCACCACTGTACCATATTTAACTCTTTTTATGCCACTGTGCTTCTAAAGAACGGAATTGTATACATATCTGGCACAGTGTATACCCTTTTTTCCCCATTTACCAAATTTAACTAGTTTGCCACACACTAACCAAATGTAACTTTTTTTGCTTCACCGTACCATATTTAACCCTTTTTCTCCACTCAACCATATTTAACCCTTTTTCTCCACTCAACCATATTTAATAACATTTTCGACCCTCTGTAACATATTGAACAATTTTTGCTTGCCCCAAGTACACCATAATTTTCCTTTTTTGCACCACAGTGCTACTAAAAGCATACATTTTGTAAATAACACTTATTATCTCATATTGATGTTCCAGGAGTGACCCACTCTCCCTGCATCCATATATTAGCCCACTGCATTAAATGTACGCTTTTAGACCCATAGTACCATATTTAACCCTTTTGGGTGCACTGAATCATATTTAACACCATTTGGTCCTATTATACAATATATTTAATCATTTTTGCCACAATATACCATAGTTAATAATTTTTTGCCCCACTGTTCCATAGTTAATGTTTTTTGTCCCATATTTAACTATTTGTGCCCCACAGTAAACATTTTTGTTATATAGTGTCATATTTAACCATTTTTGTCGCACTGTACCATAGTTAACGCATTTCTGCCCCACTGTTCCATAGTTTACACTTTTTCCCCACTGTACCATATTCAACCCATTTTGTCCCACGTTACCATATTTAACTATTTCTGCCCCCACTGTACAATATATAACCCTTTTGTCCCACTATGCCATATTCAACCATTTGTCCCACTGTACCATATTTAATTTGTCTTGCCCCACAGTACCGTACTTTACCTTGTTTGCCCTACAGTTCAATATTTAATACTATTATGCCCCACTGTACTGAATAATTAACCATTTTTGTGACACTGTACAATATTTAACCCTCTTTGGTCCACGGTATCACAGTTAATACATTTTTGCCCCATTATTCCATAGTTAATGCTTTTTGCCCCACTGTACCATTTTTAAAACTGTACCACATTAAACAAATATTTGTCTCACTGTACCATTTCCCCCACTGTACCATTTATTATTTACACTGTAGCATTTTTGCCCACTGTACATTATTTAACCGTGCTACTATACGCACAAAAACTTTTCAGATCTCATGTTTCCAATTTTGCCAAATTGTTTCATTTTTGCCCATGTTTCATAATTAACAGGGTTTGTCCCACTGTGCTTCTTAAAATAAGAATTTCTAAAAATCACTTCCGATCTCTCGTTTATGTTCCAAAAGCTGCCCTAGCACCATGGCACCATGTTTAGTATTTTTAAACCACTATACCACTGTTCCCAGAAAAGTACGAATATCGAGAAAAACTGACTACCCCGATTTGTTGCCCTATGAACAGAACGTCCCTTGCTTAAATTTTCGCGATTCTAATTCTAGGAGTTACATTTGGCGGTGGTACCATATTAATCCCTTTCTGTCCAACTGTGCCCCTAAAATTTTCAAATTTCCCAAAGGCTACTATCATACCAAATTTCAGGATTCTGGATTTTGCCATTTGGATTTGGCTGTGGTATCACATTTATCCCTTTTTACCCCACTGTGCGCGTAAATGTTCGACTTTTGAAAAATCCTGTTAATTTCTGAATATCATAAGAGCTAAACTCACACCAAATTTCAAGATTCTAACTCATTCCGTTTAGATTTGGTGGTGGTACCATATTTATCCCTTTTTGCCCCACTGTGCGCACAAAAGTACGAATTTGGAAAAATCCTTCTTACATGTCTACGGCTCAAAGACTACCTTCCCACCAAATTTCGTGATTCTAGCTGCAGCCGTTTGAGCTGTGCGACGATCAGTCAGCCAGTCAGTAACGCAACAATTTTATATACATATGTATATATATTGCACTTAATCGTCCCTAGTGAAAATGGGGAACATCGGTTAATTTTTATACCCTCCACCATAGGATGGGGGTATATCATTTTATCACTCCGTTTGTAACACCACTAAATATTGATCTGAGACCCCATAAAGTATATATATTATCAATCGTCGTAAAATTCTAAGACGATACAATCTTTATTTGTATCCCAAATCATTCACATGTGATTCATGATGGAGGGTATATTAGATTCGCCATGGCCGAGATTAATTAGTCTTTACTTGTTTAATATTGCCCCATATAAAGATCACTTCTGATTGGACTCAGTGTTACCGTTGTGCGACTAAAGTTGCAATTTGCAACTTTTTTGACCGCTTTTGACTTTTTGTGCGACTTTTCCATCTAGACACTTTTTTGCGACTTTTTTTGTAATAACAATTTTTTTGGAAACCATAGACACAATAAACATTTCGTCGGTGCGCCGACAAAAACTCCTATGTGTAATTTTTCGAATTTATTTTTATTGTCGAATTAGAACATCCTAGCGGTCAAACGACTACCCACCAAAGCATTTTGCGCTATCTTGACCGGTTCCGAAGTTACCAAAAACTCCTATGTGTATCCCTCTATAGCAATGCTCCGACAAAAACTCCTATGTGTTGTAGGCACAGCCTGTCCCAAGGGATAGAAGGTTGGCTTAGATTCACGCCAAAAAACGGCTAATGAGGTTTTGTTCAGAATCATCCCCTCTATTCGACAATGAATAGATCAAAATTGGATCTGTTTCCATTCGCGAGTTATTGCGAAAACAGTACTTTTACTCAAAACAAACTTAATAGCTTTGATTTGCAAAGAAAAACGCAGAAATTTAGAATTGTAACACAATTTCCTTTAAATATGATTATTTGTAAGACGCTTTGTAACGTCCGCGACATTTGCCATGTTTTTATATTGCGAATTTTGTGCAATCCATTAAATCGACTTACACCGCCAAATTTTTCCAAGAATATTATACCGAATTTAATAAGATTAATTTATTTGCATCTATAATTTCTGAGGAATAGATTAATATCAACATTTTCGCGAAAAATATCACTGGACGAATATATTTTGTACAAAAAAAAACAGTTCGGAATTATTTTACTATATAATGCTATTATCTCGCGAATGAACAGTTCTAGGGAAAAGTAGTCAAAGGAAGTTTGGGAGATAAGCGAAAGGCCTACAACTCTTTCTTTAACAAACAAAATTTATAGTAATTTGGTAAGGATTTACAGTGTGTTAAAACTTTTGTATGCTTTCCCTTTATATGAGGCATATTTTGATTTGACACATTGTAAATCCCTACCACATTATTATAATTTTTTTTGTTAAAGACAGACTTGTAGTCGTTCTTAATATCTCCCAAACTTTCTTTGACCACTTTTACCTAGGACTGACCGTTCGCGTAATAATAGCATTATATAGTTAATTAATTCTGTACTTAAATGTTTTTTGTTCGAAATGTATTCGTCGCGGGATGTTTATGGCGGAGATGCTAGTACCAATCTATCCCTCAGAAATCATAGAATGTAAATATATTAATTTTAATAAATTCGCAAAAATATTTTTGTAAACATTTAGCGGTGTAAGTCGAATTTTTGGATTACAAAAATTTCGCTATAGAATAATATAGCAAATATCGCGGACATTACAAAGCGTCTTACAAATGTTCATATTTATGGGAAATTATGTTATAGTTTTAAATTTCCGCGATTCAATGTAATTAAGTTAGATTTTTTGGTTAAAAATTGTTTTTATCGCGATAACTCGAAAGGAAGCAGATCAGATTTTGGTTTCTTCTTATCTGAGTAAAGGGGATGATTCTGTACAAAACCTCATTAGCCGTTTTTAGCCACAATCCAGGCCAACTTTCGTTTGCTTGAGGTACGCTGTGAACATTCAAATATCAAAACTCCTATGTGTAATTTTTTTGTTTTACAAATATTTAAAATGCTCCAAACAAAACATCCTATGTGTCGATTTTCATGACGTTTACCACGTCATGGGCTTTTCACATATACGATTTTTGTTATGATATATTGGTGGTAAATAATTAAAAGAAAAATTCAAAAATCTGAGATATTAAAAATATCGCGATTTGACGAAATAGCAACGTTTTTTGTCTCTCCTGAAAACTAGTAAAAAAACACATAGGAGTTTTCGTCGGCGCACCGACGATTTGTGGGTATATTATAGGTAATTCTTGTTAGTATGATTTCAAGATAAAAAATGGTGTACAGTCAAAGTTTGGTATAACGAATTAAATATATACTGTCAGGCTCATTCTTTAAACAAACAAAACATGTTAAATCGAAAAATGAATTTTTAAAAATTATGTAATAAAATTCTTAAATTGTAGTTTTGCATTGGAAAATAATAATTTGGACAAAATTTGCATTTTGCAGCATAAAACGTATCATTCGTTTGATTTATCATAATTTGACGTATCATCATTTAAAAGGAATTTAGCAAGACAAAATTATAATGATCGCCTTTGAGTTATTATTGTAACAGAAATATCCGAAGGGATAAAAATTGCAAATATGGTTTACACCACATAAAAAAATAATTTGTCCATAGATTAGCTTTTTTTTGTATATTTTACTCTGTGCTTATGACCTTTACCGAAAACAGATTTCCAAAATAATCAATATTTATGAAATCCAATAAATGTGTAATTACAAAAAAATTAATTGCTTATCACATAAAAAAGATTTATTATTATTTTCATAATTGCTTTGTTAAAGTAAATTTTTATAAAATTTTTATTTTCTATGCAATAACCTTTTTTTGTGCGACTTCATTTTTCGAAAACGACTTTTTGTGCAACCTTTTTAAATTTGTCAACGGTAACACTGATTGGACTACTTGGCGTTCTAGGGACTCATTTGTGTAGCATATCTCTTGTGCAAAATGTAGTATATCGGTCCATGTTTCAAGGTTTTTAAATTTGGAGTTTAAAAATGTACTATATTGTAACTGTTCATATAAATAAGGGTTCTCTGTGCATTTGTGGGAAAATAATAAACGATAAAACTTATCGCCATTTTTATACCCTCACTTTAGTGTGACGAGGGTATATATCATTTGCTACGGAAAAAAGTGTAACACATCGAAGGAGTGATCTAAGACCCTAAGTATGTTCGGAGGAAATCCGTTTTGGGTCATTTTAAGTCGAATGAGCAATGTCCGTCCGTCTGTCTGTCTGTCTGTCTGTCTGTCTGTCTGTCTGTCTGTGTGTCTGCTGGCTGGTGCGCACGATAACTCTCGAAAGGAGTAACCGATTGACTTCAAATTTGGTATGTGGTAATATTTTGATCTATCTCCGGATGAGTTCGAAGATGGGCCATATTGGTCTACTCCTTCTGGTACCTCCCACACAAAGGGTTTAAATTTAGTGAAATATTGATTCTTTCATAACTTCTATACTACTTATTCGAATCTTTTGAAATTCTGCACATAATATTAGTATATTAGTCGCTATTAACTCGAGAAAAATGGGTGAAGTTGACATGCCCCTTTTGGTACCTCCCACACAAATGGACCATTTTGCATGAAAATTTAACTGCTTATAACTTTAATACAAGTGCATAAAAATGCTTGAAATTTTCTACAGTATAATGTTTTTGTAGCGCCTATAGTCCGGTAAAAAATGGGCATCATTGTACAGCCCCTTTTGGTACCGCCCACACAAATGGCCCGTTTCGTACCAAAGTAAACGGCTTGTAACTTTAATACCAGTGCATACAAATACTTGAAATTTTGTACAGTGTAATGCTGTTGTAGTGCCTATAGTCCTGTAAAAAGTGGGCGTTATCACCCCGCCCCTTTTTGTACCTCCCACACAAAATGACCAAATCATACCAAAATTACATAGCTCGTAACTTTAATATACCAGTGCACACAAACGCTTATAGTTCAGCACAATGCAATGTATTTAAGAATGTACTGTTTACCGAAAAATGTGTGTATTTGGAAAACCCCTTCTGGTACCTCCCACACAAATTGACAGATTTATTGGTGTAATGTTATATATTACATTACTCACAAAGTGAGGGTATACCTTAGTCGGTTTACCCGACTGAAACTTTCTTACTTGTTACTTATTTGTTTTCTCGATTTAACTCTGTATTGTTTTCAGCACTGCATATGTATTTATTCACTGCACATATGTATGTATCTATTACATAAATATTAATGAAATACAATCACATACCTCATACACTATTATTTCGATTTCTTTCTTGTACAATTTTCCATTTAAGCAAAATTAATATTTTATAGGGAAATGTGGAAATTTGATATTGGAACCGTAATTAATTACTCATTTTAATTAAGAAATGCTCATTAGAAAGATATACAATACCACTACCGCCACCACAAAAGTAGTTTTCATAAATCTGCCCGGGGAGGGGGTAGCAGGAGGGCAGGAGTTCATCTTCGAAAACCCTGGCAGAATTAAAATACATTCGAATCGATTAAGTTTAATGAGTTGTTTAATCCAAACCAAGATAATCCATTAAAGTTAATCGCATTCATTTACAATTCGACATTTGAGAGATTTTTGAAGTGGAAAGGATAATGAAGGGTCAATCGTTTAGATAATATCAAAGCAAATGCGAATACATCAGTTGCGAGGCCCTTACACCGCAATACTTGAGTGAGTGTCTGGCTCTTATAGTGATGCAATGTGGTTTTTTGTGGGCTACAAATTAATCACTTATATAAATGAATGTTTTTTTATTATTTTAAAATGTTTAATGTGAGTTTCTCAAAACTGATGGGATAAACTCATTGGCAGGATATATTTTATATTGAATTGCACATTGCTGCTGGCAAAAAAATAAAAATTAAAAATTGGTTTCAAATTTGGAGATTATATTAGTATTTAATATGTATATATTAACTGTTTATTTTGAAAGTGGCGTAAACGCCATTCTGTTGTTGAACTAAGATTAGTATCGTTAAAAGGCTATGTGAATAATAGATATACATAGATGTAATAGATAGATAATAATATATGTACATATGTATATTATATATTCAGTTCATTTCAAGTCTTCAATGATTCTATATTGTATATATAGTTTAGTAGATATGGAAGAAATAATTTGAAGACTTTTGATTTGATAGGAAACTTTTTATGAGCAAAAATCGGTTTGGATTGTATGGGCGGTGGGCTGCGGACGTGGCCGATTTTGATGAAATAACATTTTTTACTTAATTTGGTCTATATATTACTCGGTGCCAAATTTCAATGATCTATGACCACTCCTTATATTTTTTGCACAAAAGTGTATCAAGCCATGATCAACTGACCTAAAATGTCCTAAAACGGATTTCCGGCGAACATTCTTAAGATCTTAGGGCACTCTTTGCATGGCTAGTACCAAAAAATTTAAACTCAAAAGTGTTATTGTATTAGGCTGTAAAATAGCAACAAGGGCAGCGGAGCCTCAAAGTTGGCTGCCTCTGTTGAGCAAAATTTTTTAACGCCTGTATCTTTTGTCCTTTTCATCTGATTAATAAAATCTTAAATCGGACAAGACTCTTTGCATCTATGAGTTATATCGTATAGTTACCGATATATGTGCAATTGGAAATTGAATTTTTAATTTTTTTCCGATGTTGTTCTAGTATTTTGTGAATATCAGTAGAGAATATACACTGATTTCTTGCACATCAACATTTCTGAATTGGCAAAACATTTGCTATATGATTAGAAACAAATTCGATCCGATATACTCAATGAGACAAAAGTTATAGTCATTTAAATTTATATTTGCAAAAAATGCAATTTTTTATTTTTTGGGAAACATGTATGTGTCGTATGTGGAATTATAGAATAAGTTATTTAAAAAAGTATAACATATTCATCTTAAAGGAAACTTCCTAGAGAATGTTTACGACGAAAGAACGGGAACTGGTACTATTGTCAAGATTCTCCAATTTACGCCATTTTTGAACAAATTTAAAATTTAAGCCGCATTTTCTCCTATCGCGAAGCTAAAATATTAAAACTTTTATGGGAATTCGGAGCCTGGCTATTAGTTTATTATATATCGGGAAATTCTAAAAATGCCATTTTTGGCGATTTTCGAAATTGTTTAGGGAATTGTGGGACTGATTTTTGCAAATATAATTATTCTCGAATTACTACAAAATATTTAATTTAAAAATACTAATTTTTAAATATTTTAAGGCGTTATTACATTTCTGTCTGCATTTCGATACCTCCATTGTAAAATATGCTAAGTCGACTTAGCATTTTTTTCGGGAGATTGCATTTTTAACTTTTAAATATTCCAAACTATATTCAGTCAAAATTTGGTGTTTATTCATCAACCCAATCAAAAGTTATTTACAAGACAGTACAGGTCATTCGATTTCCACACAAATTTAAAAAATTGATGAAACTCTCCCGAAAAACTACCTTTTTGCACTTAGCATAGTTTAGAATGGAGGTATCGATTTGAAAATTGAGTTTTTAACTTTTTTACCGATCCTGTTCTAGTATTTTTAATATCAGTGCAGAGTATAAACCGATTTCTCTCACATCAATTTTCGAAACTGATAACATAATTTGCTATACGATGTAAACAATTTCGGTCAGATGTATCCACTAAGACAAAAGAATGGCCTTACTAATTTATATTTTTAAAAAAATAGTTAATTATACCCTCACTTTAGTGACACGAGGGTATACAACATTTGCTACGGACCAAAAGTGTAACACATCGAAGGAGTGATCTAGGACCCTAAGTATGTTCGACGGATATTCGTTTTGGGTAATTTGAAGTCGAATGAGAAATGTCCGTCCGTCTGTCAGTCTGTCTGTCTCTCTGTGTGTCTGTCTGTCTGCTGGCTGGTGCGCACGATAACTCTCGAAAGGAGTAACCGATTGACTTCAAATTTGGTGATATTTTTTCTATCTCCAGCTAAGTTCGAAGATGGACCATATTGGTCCACTCCTTCTGGTACCTCCCACACAAACGGTTAACATTTAGTGAAATATTGATTCTTTAATAACATTTATACTACTTATTGGAATTTTCTGAAATTCAAAACATTTCCACGGGTGTTGCCACGCCCCTTTTGGTACCTCCCACACAAATGGACCATTTTGTATCAAAATTGAACTGCTTATAACTTAAATACAAGTGCATAAAAATACTTGAAGTTTTGTACAGTATAAAGTTTTTTTGTAGCGCCTATAGCCTGAAAATAAAATGGGAATTATTGTACAGCCCCTTTTGGTACCTCCAACAAAAATTGACCATTTTTCACCAAAAGTTAACAGCTTATAGTATTAACATCAGTTCATACAAATACTTGAAATTTTGTACAGTGTAATGCTTTTATAGTACATAGAGTCCAGAGTAAAGTGGGGGTTATGGGCACGCCACTTTTGGTACCTCCAACACAAAATGACCAAATCATACCAACATTGAATAGCTCGTAACGTTAATATACCAGTACACATAAACGCTTATAGTTCGGCACAGTGCAATGTATTTAAAGAATCTACTGTTTATCGAAAAATAGGTGTATTTCGTTAAACTCTTTCTGATACCTCCCACACAAATTGACAGATTAATTAGTGTAATGTTGTATACTACATTACTTATAAAGTGAGGGTATACCTTAGTCGGTTTACCCGACTGAAACTTTATTACTTGTTTTTTCCTCCAATTATATACTTTTGGAACAGGATCTGCACTTTAGCCCAATTAGGTTTATGTTAGGGTGGCAGCCAGCTTTGTCAGCTCACAGATACCTATGTAGGTCCCTTGTAATACCACAGGCATATATGGGTAATTCCACCAAAATGTCTACCGTGATCAAAAAAATTTAAGTTTTAAAATCACATTAATGTAACTTATTGTTTTACAAAAATATTAAAATTGTAATAAAATGAAAAAAATTATGCATTTACTCAACATTTTGAGAAAAAAAAAACAACATCGTAGTGGAAACTTGTAATTTTGGTTCATTTACGCAATAAAAATGCCCATTTATTTAAATAGAGGCTTCTGTAAAAGAGGCTTATTATAAATAATCTTTCTAGAAGCAAAATTCATCTTAAATAAAAGGTGCATTTTTTTGGGAAATTAAACTTGTTTCGACCTTTTTGTGTAACAAACATTTTTTTGGATTTTTTTGCTCAAACATGGTATGGAAAAAATAAAAAATATTTTTAATTAAAAACTCTATAAGTGCTATCCCATAAAGCTCTTAAGAGAAATGTCCTCAATTTTCGTTTAATAAATAAATATGTTTTTTTTTTTACAAAAATGTCCAAAAAAATTTTAATTTCGCAAAAAAATATTTTTGTGTTGTTTTTATTTTTTAAAAAAAATACTGAAGAAATAGCTTTGGGCATAAATTTCTAAATACAATAGGTATTTAGTTATATGGATGGGAAAACGGGACCGTTTGACCACAATATCAATATTCAACATCCTCCAACTCGTACAGCCCTTAAGCGATTTCGTTGAAATGTTGTGTCACAGTAACTAGTCAATAGGACTAAATTTGGTGAAAGTTTCATCCCGATTAGAAGACATCGGTTTTCAAAATTGACTAACTTGACATCGAGGGGATGGCCAAAGACCCTAAGTATGTTCGGCGTAAATTTGCAGTCGTTTGAACTATAACTGTCGCGTAGAAGTTCGGAATCAAAATCCATCGGCCAAAATTCAAGAACTTTTGTATGTAAAATTTTTTTGGTTGTGTAAAAAAAATTATACAAGGACCCAAGGATTATGGTGAGATATAAACATTGAAAATCGGGTATATTTTAGAAATTGGGCCAAAGTTGACTATTTTATTTACCTTAAAGGAAAAGTAAATAGTTTTTCTTTTTATGTTTTTTACATGTTATATGTAAAATATTTGCTTATAATGAGCAAACAAAAATTTAATTTTTTCCTATTACAGATTTTCACTTTTTCAGATTTTTAAAATTGCTAAAACGCCATTTCTTTTTTCGACTTTTTCGAACTGTTTCTCATAAAGGGTGGGTCATTTGAAATTTTAAATTTGAATTGGCTATATAAAAAAGTTCAGTGGCCTAATTCTCACATCCGTTTCGTATCGTAATTCCATTACGTGAGATCTAACATTTATGTACATATCGCAGCTGTTCCACAAAAGGGCAACAACTCAAAATTTATAAATTTTGCTGTTTTGCAAGAAATCAACGTAGAATGGCAATTTCTATTGATTTTTCTACATTTTAATAATAAAACCAGTAAGGAAAGGCAGAAAGTCGGGCGGGGCCGACTATATAATACCCTACACCTCCCTAACAATGCGATAAGGGTCATTAACATAATAATTTGGAATAATTGGTAAATGGGTAGAAACGTATTATCTAATTCTGAAACGATAATCGCTAAATTCAGCAATATTCGTTCCTAAAGTGAGAAACATCTTTCTGGAAAATTTTAATGATCGGAAGTAAAATACAACTTCTATAGCGGTTTAATACCAAATCAGGAGGAACATATATATGGAGCTTTAATATAAATCTGAACCGATCTTCCCCGAAAACTTACTCATGTAAAAAGACCTCCTTCTGTCGAATTTCGTACTGATCGGATATAAAATACAGTCTCTACAGCGCTTAGATGTCAAATCGGGGGTAACATATATATGGGAGCTATATCTAAATCTGAACCGATTTGCTCCAAATTTGGCAGAACTCCTTCATGTAATAAGAAACCTCTTTCTGCCGAATTTCGCACTGATCGGATATAAAATACAGTTTCTACAGCGCTTACAGGTCAATACTTAATACTTAAATAATACCCTGTGCCACAGTGTGGTGTAGGGTATAAAAACGATTGGATCTAAGGAGCCAAATCGGACGAAAGATATATATGGGAGCTATATCTAAATCTGAACCGATTTTCTTCAAATTCGGCAATGTTGGTTCATGGATCAAGAAACTCTACCATTCTAAATTTCAAAACGATCGGATGTAAAATACAGCTTCTATAGGACTAAAGGGCCAAATCGGACGAAACATATATATGGGAGCTATAGCTAAATCTTAACCGATTTTCTTCAAATTCGGCAATGTTGGTTCATGGATCAAGAAACTCTACAATTCTAAATTTCAAAACGATCGGATGTAAAATACAGCTTCTAAAGGACTAAAGGACCAAATCGGACGAAAGATATATATGGGAGCTATATCTAAATCTGAACCGATTTTCTTCAAATTCGGCAATGTTGGTTTATGGATCAAGAAACTCTACCATTCTAAATTTCAAAACGATCGGATGTAAAATACAGCTTCCATAGGACTAAAGGGCCAAATCGGACGAAAGATATATATGGGAGCTATATCTAATTCTGAACCGATTTCAACCAAATTCAATAGCGATCTTAACAGCCGCGAAATACTCTAAACTGCAAAATTTCAGAACGATCGGAGTGAAATTGCGACCTGTAGTCGACGAACAACTTTACATGGACAGACGGACGGACGGACAGACATCGTTAAATCGACTCAGCTAGTGATTCTGAGTCGATCGGTATACTTTAAGGTGGGTCTAGCTGTGTTATTTTCAGGTGTTACAAACATCTGCCGTGAAACAAACTTATAATACCCTGTACCACAGTGTGGTGTAGGGTATAAAAACCTCTTTCTGCCGAATTTCATACTGATCGGATATAAAATAAAGTTTTTACAGCGCTTACATGTCAAATCGGGGGTAACATATATGTATATGGGGGCTATATCTAAATCTGAACCGATTTCTTCCAAATTTAATAGTGTTCATCCATATAATAAGAAAACTGTTTCTGCCGAAGTTCATACTGATCGGATATAAAATACAGTTTTTACACCGCTTACATGTCAAATTCGGACTAACATATATATGGGGGCTATATCTAAATCTGAACCGATTTTAACAAAATTCAATAGGGATCGTCCTTGGGCCAAAAAAAAAGATATGTGTAAAGTTTCGTCGAGATCGGACCATAATTGCGACCTGTACTTTGATTACAAGAATACATGCACAGACGGACAGACAGACGGACATAGCTAAATCAACTCAGAAAGTGATTCTTAATCGATTGGTATAATAAACAATGGGTCTATTTATTCTCCTTTTGGGTGTTACAAACAAATGCACAAAGTTATAATAACCTCTACCACAGTGTGGTGTAGGGTATAAATAGAAAATAGTTGTTGTTGATAAAATTTCAGCATATCGTTTTAAATGGGATTTATAACTTATTTATATAAAAACCAATAAGGAAAGGCTAAAGTCGGGCGGGGCCGACTATATAATACCCTACACCACTCTCGTAATATTGAATAACTCTGAAATATAAATTTTGTAATTCATGTATAAATTGTTTACATAAATTTACTTTTGAGTCATTTTATACTTAAATAATACCCTGTACCACAGTGTGATGTAGGGTATAAAAACGATTGGATGTAAAATACAGCTTCTACAGGACTAAAGAGCCAAATCGGATGAAACATATATATGGGAGCTATAGCTAAATCTTAACCGATTTTCTTCAAATTCGGCAATGTTGGTTCATGGATCAAGAAACTCTACCATTCTAAATTTCAAAACGATTGGATGTAAAATACAGCTTTTATAGGACTAAATGGCCAAATCGGACGAAACATATATATGGGAGCTAAAGCTAAATCTTAACCGATTTTCTTCAAATTCCGTAGTGTTGGTTCATGGATCAAGAAACTATACCATTCTAAATTTCAAAATGATTGGATGTAAAATACAGCTTCTACAGGACTAAAGAGCAAAATCGGACGAAACATATATATGGGAGCTATAGCTAAATCTTAACCGATTTTCTTCAAATTCGGCAATATTGGTTCATGGATCAAGAAACTCTACCATTCTAAATTTCAAAACGATCGGATGTAAAATACAGCTTCTATAGGACTAAAGGGCCAAATCGGACGAAACATATATATGGGAGCTATAGCTAAATCTTAACCGATTTTCTTCAAATTCGGCAATGTTGGTTCATGGATCAAGAAACTCTACCATTCTAAATTTCAAAACGATTGGATGTAAAATACAGCTTCTATAGGACTAAAGGGCCAAATCGGACGATAGATATATATGGGAGCTATATCTAAATCTGAACCGATTTCAACCAAATTCAATAGCGATCTTAATAGCCGCGAAATACTCTAAACTGCAAAATTTCAGAACGATCGGAGTGAAATTGCGACCTGTAGTCGACGAACAACTTTACATGGACAGACGGACGGACGGACAGACATCGTTAAATCGACTCAGCTAGTGATTCTGAGTCGATCGGTATACTTTAAGGTGGGTCTAGCTGTGTTATTTGCAGATGTTACAAACATCTGCCGTGAAACAAACTTATAATACCCTGTACCACAGTGTGGTGTAGGGTATAATAAATGAAAAGTTAGTTTTCCAATTACTCGTTTTGTGCTGCCAAAAATTCTCATAACGATACGAAACGGATGCGATAATTAGATTTTTTCAAATTTCTAGTTTTATTGGAAAGGTTGAACTTTGCCATTTAATAATGGAACACAATATCAATATCATTCGTATGATTTCACCAATATAACTTTTTTCCATAGAAAGCCTTTGAGGAATATACATACATATTTAGGAAGGTTGAAGGGTTCCCCCTTTTTGTAGGGTAACTTTTGCCTGAAGGAAATTGCTCTTTTTAAAGATATGATACAATTAGTACAAAAAATTTGATTTTCTTAGTTCCAAAACGCGAATTGCCCACTTTTTCTCATTATTTTTTTAATTTTTATCCTCAACTTAAATTTTATGCCAATCGGAATTCATTTGCCATTACTATGCCCAAAAAAACTCTAATAATAACTGATTTTGCAGACAAATCTAATTACTGCAGGATAAATGCACACAGGTAGTATTACAATTAATTCAGGAGTAAAAAATGTCTATGTATTTACTGTATATCTCAACATTGCCTAATTTTGTTTTTTTACGGAACTCAAAAATGTTACTAGAACAAAAGTTATTGAATTTTGGCAGATGGATTTTGAATCTGAACCACTGTGCTTCGTCCGTCTGCCTGTCTGTCTACACTGACGATTAGCTTTATATTTGCTAAAATCAAAGATGGGTGATATTGATGCACTCCTTCAAGGTGGTTGACTTTTAATGAAATCGTTTTTTCTTTGTAGATACAGATACAAAACCTATAACTTTGATTAAAAGTGTACCACCTAAAAGTGTTTAAAACTACCGGAGAACCCTCTCCCCCCTCAATTGTGGTTGTGTCTTCAAAAGGTGTAACTAACAGACTCGTATATGTAAATTATAAATGTATCTGCTGAGAAAACATTCATCAAAGTTAAGCGAATCATAACTATCTCCGGCTGTTGTTGGTTTGCAGAGCAAATCCGCTTAAAAGTCAAGTACAACTGCAGCAGATGCTACCCGAGAGTAGTTACATTTAGTACTTCCGGCAGATGAACTGTAGATCTCCACATACATACATATGTTTGACTGTGTATGTGAGAGAAGAGAGGTAGCAAAGGTACTTTGGCGATTAAGTCCACGGTGCGGTGGGGGGTGGCCGTGGCAGCTAATGAAAGTGGTGGGAAAAAAGTGACTTATGTGTGGGGCTTGAGGATTATGGTTATGGCGGTCTATGCGGTTTCTTGTTTTCCTGAGGTTTATGATGAACTCATATCCATTCATTCATTCATTCATTCATTGGTGATGTTTGCGCCGTGTTTGCAAGTAATTAATAAAATTGTTTATGGAACTGTTTTGCGTTTTGTGTTAAAAGTTTTATTCGCTGACTGTTTATTTTGGAGATCATAAAAACCGTAAAGTCGGTTCGTTGATGAGGCGATGTGTCAGCGCATACGTCGTGGGTACGTGAGGATATCCACTGCAACATCAAGGATTTATGGAATAAAAACGCTTTTGACGCCTTCGTTGTCGTTGTTGTTGTTGTTTAGAAAGTTTATTTATTTTACGATGCCAATGAAAGTCAAATAGACAAAACAATAATGTCATTTACTTAGGACGGTCTTCATATTTGGAGTGACTGCGCCACATACGAGTCTGTGCGGTGTAAATCCACATTTGTTTATACTCGAAAATATATCTGAACTGTTCGGAGACCAAAATGTCAAATAGAGTAGTGAAAAAACAATTTTTATTCTTTGTTTGAAAAGCGTTATCAAACATGAAAGTGTAGTCAGTACCATAAATGTTTATGTTCGAAGTTTATGTGAAAATGGCATTGAGAGAAAATAACGTCACAGATCAGAACTCCATTAGTTTTTACAAATGCTCAGACAAAACGTCAAATACAAAGTGTTATGAATTTCATAGAATATAAATGTTTTTTTATAATCT
Organism: Eudasyphora cyanicolor; assembly: GCA_963930755.1. Classification (NCBI taxonomy): domain Eukaryota; kingdom Metazoa; phylum Arthropoda; class Insecta; order Diptera; family Muscidae; genus Eudasyphora; species Eudasyphora cyanicolor. Next base: position 342,281,841 of record OZ005734.1, on the reverse strand, counting down.
TTTTTGAACCATAAGTCTATAAAAACGAATTTAAGGCTAACAATTTGAAAATGATCAATACCTTTATAAATTAAAGACTAGTAAAATTTACTCTTTTTGAACAGATATTATTAATTCTGATCAGAAAGTACTATTTTAGAGAAAATTTTGTCGAAATTGCAATTTCATAGAAATATATAAGAACTTCAACAAAAAAAAAACGATTTTTTCACAAATAAATTTGTTAAACAAAAATTGTGGAGATTAAAATTTCCTAAAAATTGCAATTTTAAAAAATTTTGTGGAAATTTACATTTTTAGAGAAAATGTTCTCATTTGAATTTTACTAGAACTTATAATCTAAATTCTAATATTAATATTAAAAATAACAAGTTATATAATTTTTTGTCAAATTTTCCTTTTTCTAGAAATTTGTTGCTAAAACATTTCGTTTTAATCTAATTTTTTTACACGAAATTGCAACGAAACTAAATTGATTTTTTTTTCAGGAAATTGCAACGAAACTGCAGTTTTTTAGAAAATTTTTTCGATATTGCAATTTCTGCAAAATATATTTTTCTAAAGAAAATTCTGCGAAATTACTTTTTTAGAAAATTTCTTTTGCATTTTTCTATTTGCAATTTTACAAAAAAAAAATCCCGAAAAGTACTTTTTTATTGAAATTTTGGTCGAAAAAAAGAAAATTTCGTACATATATATTTTTTTTAATTTTTTCTAAATAAAATTTTTATAAAATGCAAGTATGTAGAAAATTTTGTTCCAATAAATTTGTTAAACAAAAATTGTGGAGATTAAAATTTCCTGCAATTTTACAAAGTTTCGTAGAAATTTTAATTTTTATAGAAAAATTTCGTCTAATTTGAATTTACTAGAACTTATAATCTAAAAAATATTAACAATTACATTTTGTAGAAATTTTTATCGCATTAGCATTTTTCTACACATTTAGATTTTTTTTTTATTTTTCGAGAAAATTTAGAAAATTCCAACGAAACTGCAATTTTCTAGAAAATTTTGTCGATATTACATTTTTCTAAAACAAAAATATTCAAAATTACTTTTTGATTATAAAAATTTTGTTGGATGAGCGCCCCAGTAGGCGAGTTGGTAGCATACTCGCCTATGAGTTTGGGGGTCGTGGGTTCGATTCCCACCAGAGGCTCTGGTCTGTCGCTGTAACCCGGCCTTTCCCTGGACCTTCAAATTAGAATATAAATTTACTTTGTACTGTAATTCATAATAATAATTAAATAAATTTTGTTGAAATTTACATTTTTATAGAAAACTAGCTGGACCCGGTCCACTTCGTTGCCCCAGACTTCAGTTTCCGATTCCGTCAATTTTTTAACCAATTACGTAGACTGCCATCAAATGCATATTTACAAAATGACAACACTCTCGCTAACAAATTGTTCAAGGTATTTCAATTTCAGAAATTTGCTTATAAGGGTGGGGCCACGCCCATTGGTCCAATCCCAACCCTTTTGGACCATTCACGTAGACTATCATCAGATCGATATGCAAAAAATTACAGCACTCTCGATAAAAAATTGTGCAAGATATGACTCTCAATTTCAGAATTTGGCTTATACTTGCATAGGCGGGGCAACGTCCATTAGTCTGATCCCGCCTATTTTTGGTCGAATCACGTAGACTGTCATCAGATACATATACCCAAAACTGCAGCGCTCACTTAAACAAATTGTGCAAGATATCTCAATTTAAAAATTAGGCTCCTATGGTCGGTGCCGCTCCTTTTTTGTGTAATCACGTAGACTGCGTGAGATGCACAAAATCACAGCACTCTCGCTAACAAATTGTGCATGATATCTCAATTTAAAAATTTGGTTTATATGGGCGGGGCCAGGCCCATTGATCCGATCTCGCCACTTTTTAGAACATTCACGTAGGCTATTATCAGATACATATGCACAAAATTACAGAACTATCGCTAAACAATTGTGTAAGACATCTCAATTTCAAAATTTAGTTTATATGGGCAGGGTCACGGCCATTGATCCGATCCCGACCCTTTTTGGACCAATAACGTAGACTACCACCAGACATCACTCTCGCTAAAAATTGTGCAAGATATGTGTCTCAATTTCAAAATTTGGCTTATATAGGCGGGGCCACGTCCATTGGTCTGATCCCGCCAATTTTTGGACGAATCGCGTAGACAGTCATCAGATACATATGTCCAAAACTGCAGCACTCTCGATAATAAATTGTGCAAGATATTTCAATTTCAAAATTTGGCTTATATGGACGTGGCCACGCCCAGTGGTTCGATGCCGCTCCAGATATATATACACAAAATTCCAGCACTCTCGCTATCAAATTGTGCAAAATACCTCGATTTCAAAATTTGGCTTATTTGGGCGGGGCCACGGCTATTGGTCCGAACCCGCCCTTTTTTGGACCAATCATGTAGGTCGCCAACGGATATATATATACAAAATTCCAGGTCTCGCGGTAACAAATTGTGCAAGATATCACATTTTTAAAATTTGGCTTATATGGGTGGTGCCACGCCCATTGGTCCGATCCCGCCCATTTTTGGAAAAATCACGTGGACTGCTACCAGATGCATATACACAACATTGCAGCACTCTCGCTAGCAAATTGTGCAAGATATATCAATTTCAAAATTTGGCTTATATGGGCGGGGCCACGCCCATTGGTCCGATCCCGCCCATTTTTGGAGCCATCACGTAGACTGCCACCATATACATAACATTCCAGCACTCTCGCTAACAAATTGTGCAAAATATCTCAATTTCAAAATTTGGCTTATATGGGCGGGGCCACGCCCATTGGTCCGATTCCGCCCATTTTTGGAAAATTCACATAATCTGACACTAAATGCATACACACGAAATTTCAGCACTCTAGCTAAAAATTTTTCTCAATACCAAAATTTGACCCACATGGGCGGGTCCACGCCCACTTGATATATCGAAAATTCAAGTACCCTATTTTCAGCACCCCCTACACATGTACATTCTGTGAAAATTTCAAGATGATCGGTCTAGCCGTTTAGACGTCTATACGGAACAAACACACAAACATACAAACAAACAAACAAACCCACAAACAGACACTCTCTTTTATATATATAGATGTTGTGTAATTTGAATTTTACTAGAAAATATAATAGAAATTCCAGTTTTCTAAAAAATTTTCGTAATTATAATTTAATCTTTCTAGCAAATTTTTGCAAAATTAAATTTTTTCTATAAAATTCCTAAAAATTTGCATAGAAAATTTTTAGAATTTGCATATTTCACAATTTGTTATTTTCTAGAAAATTTAGAGTTATTTGTGTTTTACCTGGAAATTCATTGAAATTTTTATCAAATTTAAATTTTTTTTAATTTAATTTTTCTAGAAATATATGGTGGTATTTTCATTTCTTCTAAAAACAAATTACGAAAATTTCTTTTGCATTTACATTTCTAGAACAATTTTGAAATTTTCTAGAAAAATTAAATTTTCGCGAAATTGTTGATAAAATTGAAATTTTCTTCCAAAACCACAGTGTCCTAAAACTACATTTTCAGCCGGATCCAATAAAAAAATTCAATTTGGTCAAAATTTTTAGGAAAGTGCAATTTTGACGAAATTAACATTAAAATTAATGGTTTACAACAGTTCCTAAAACAGGGCTTCTAGGCACAACCATGAAAAAAATTTCATTTCCACAAAAAATATAGTAAATATAGTAAATTTAATTAATTTAATAAGAATAATAAATTTAATTTAATAAGAATAAAAAATATGAAATTAAATTTAAATTGTATAAATCCACTATATTTCGTTGAAATTGCATTTATTTTAGAAAAATTTATGGAAATTACAATTTCGTTATAATTACCCATTTTTTTTTGGAAAATTAAAGAAAATTTAAATTTTATAGATATTTTCATTTCTACAAAAAATGTTGAAATTTCTTTATTTTTAAATTTCCTTCAAATTTGTATTTATATAAAAAAAGTTTAACTAAATTTTTTCTAAAAAAAATCGTTGAAATAATCTTTTGTGAAAATTTCGTCAAAATTTTATTTTCTGCAAAATTTTGTTGGAAATTAATTTTTCTAGAAAATCCATTGAATCGTATTTCTGCATAAAATTTTGTTTAATTTTTTTGTAGAAAATTTTGTTGAAATTTCAAAGGTCGATAGCGGAATAAGGGCCACTGAATGGATTTTGTGAAAATTTCGTCAAAATTTTATTTTCTGCAAAATTTTGTTGGAATTTAATTTTTCTAGAAAATCCATTGAATCGTATTTCTGCATAAAATTTTGTTTAAATTTTTTGTAGAAAATTTTGTTGAAATTTCAAAGGTCGATAGCGGAATAAGGGTCTTTTGATCGTTTAAAGGGCGATGACTTCTGATTAGTCAAATTTGAGAAGGAAATTTTATAAAAAAATCAATTTCGAAGAAATTTTCTCGAAATACATATGTAATTTCAACAAAATTTTCTAGAAAAATAAAATTTCGTAGAAATTTTCAAGAAAAATTTAAGTTCAAAAAGATTTTCTAGAATATAATGGGTGATCCATTTCGGGGTTCCCTACTTTTTTAAAGAAAAAAAAAACACAGAAAATTCAAATTGAATGGGGAATGTTTATTATCGTTTGAAAGAACATTCTTTGGCATTTATTTTTTGACGATTATATCTATCAAATGTTGGCCGCGGCTACGTCTCAGATGGTCCATCCGTTGAGTCCAATTTTCGATGACTCGTTCGAACATTTCGACTGGTAACTGGCGAATGATACGCGTGATGTTTTGCTCCAAGGCCTAATCGAAGCGGGTTTGTCTGCATATACTTTAGACTTCCCCACAGGAAAAAGTCTAACGGTGTGATATCACACGATCTTGGTGGCCAATCGACCGGCCCAAAACGTGAAATTATCTGCTCACCGAACTGTTCTCTCATTAAATCCATTCATTGATGCGATGTTTGGGAAGTGGCGCCGTCTTGTTGAAACCACATGTCGCCGAGATCACGAGCTTCAATTTTAGGCATAAAATAGTCGGTTATCATGGCACGATAACGGTCGCCATTGATGGTAACGTTCTCACCGGCATCATTTTTGAAGAAATATGGATCGATGATTTCGGTACGTCGGATCGGGAATCGGTCAATGGCAAAAAGATAGCTCTTAACGATAGCTCACCGGCATCATTTTTGAAGAAATATGGATCGATGATTTCGGTACGTCGGATCGGGAATCGGTCAATGGCAAAAAGATAGCTCTTAACGAGAGCTAAAATATTGCTCATGGGTGTTAAAGTCGTGGGTCGTCTGGAAAGTGTTTTTTTTTTATTTAAAAAAAAAATGGACTTAGCGCAATTGGCGAACGACTATTTTGATAATAAAACTGCATAATTTGTAAACATCGTTCAGGCGTAAGTCTTTCCATGATGAAATGCCAAACAATACTTAACAAAAATAACATGACAGCATGACACGACTCACACGTGAGTCGAAAAAAGTATCTCTACTTAGATCATCCTATATAAAAAAGGTTTAACTCATTTTTTTCTAAAAAATTTCGTTGAAATTCTTCTTTTGTGGATATTTCTTCAAAATTGTATTTTCTGTAATATTTTGTTGGAATTTAATTTTTCTAGAAAAACAAGTGAATCGTATTTCTGTAGAAAATATTATTTAAATTGCATTTCTCTACAAAATTTTTGGAAATTAAATTTTTTCTAGACAATTTTGCTGAAATTTCAAATGTTGTTTAGCGGAATAAGGGAACTGAAAGGATTTAAGATGTTTGAGTCGTCTAAAGAACGATGTCTTCTGATTAGTGGTCACTGCGAAGGAATATTTCTGGAATAAATCAATTTCGTAGAAATTTTCTAGAAATATGCAATTTCAACAAAATTTTCTAGAAAAATAAAATTTCAAAGAAATTTTTCTAGAAAAATTTAATTTCGTAGAGATTTTTTAGAATATATAAAAGTTCAACACAATTTTCTAGATAATTTTATTTTTGACATAATTTTCTACAAAAAAACAAAATTTTCAATAAAAATTTATTTTCGAAAATACGTATTTTCAAAAAAAAATTAAGTTTTTGCGAAATGTTGAAGAAAATTAAATTTTCTGAGAAATTTTGAAATAAAATGCAATTTTGGCGAAATTTTTTAAAAATACAAATTTTGACACATTTTTGCTTTCCGTGAAAGCAAATATGTGAAAATAACTTCAAAATGAAATAAGTCCCAATGAAATTAATTCCAAAGAAATAAGCCCCTACAAAAATGAAATAATTCCAATTTTAAATAGTGAAATAACTCCCAAAGTGTAAATGAAACAAATCCCGATATTTCGAAGAAATTTCATACTGAACTGAAAATAGTGAAATAACTCGCAATGAAATAAGTCCTAACAAACGATGGATTAACCACGAATTCCGAGCGTGGCCGGTTTTCAGCAGAGATTAAAGAATTTCCTGTCCGGGGTATGTTCAAAGAAGGTTATTAAGTTATTTCGGTTATAACTATTTAAAATAACTATTTAAATATTGTAGAACACGATCGCTGATGAAAGAATTCAACGATAATTCCGAAATATTGGAAATACTTGTATATAAATATTAAAATTTATAATAAAAGCCAGACCTCGAGCGTGAATAATTTTTTAAATGGAATAATAAAGTCGAACGAAACCAAAAAGATTAAATAACTTATTTCGGAGTATAAAGAAGTGTGATGTATCATTTCAGTCGGTACCCCTTTTTAGAAACATCAGATTTGTTTACCATCAACTCCTCGACCGGAACATTTCAGCAACGGTTCCACACATGTACAAGAATTTATTTTTATTATCATAAGCTGCCATCAAATATGACACCTCAGCTTTGAGCTTAAGGATGAATGGATTTCGAAAATTCTTTGGGCCACTTTTATTATTTTTATTGCTAAAAGAACTCGGCTGCTATGGTGGTGGTTCTAATGATTATGCTGATGCCAATGATGGCGGGTGTTAGAGGCGTGTCTGTGTGTGTGTGTGTGTTTTTCTTCGAATGGCTGTTCTTTGTTTTGTTTTATTATTATCTTTATATAATTTTATTACAATATGTTAATGTGCTTTATATATTATGAACATCTAATTAAGCGTGATTTTTATGAGTCTTAGCGCTTGCTTTTTTTTTTGTTTCATAACCTTCAAAGATGAGCCACATTAGTAGCAGCAGCAGCAGTGACAGTGGTAGAACAAAAAAGGATGAAAATTCATCATACAACACCCATACCAGCAACTACAACGTACACCGACCGATATCCTCCACCACAGTCAACGACAACATAAAGAATTATTCTGTAACTTGCGACATGTGATAATTCCATTTGATGTTATTGTATAACAGTGTGACTACATATTATTGTATGACAGTGTGACTGCATATGTGTGTGGGGCTATGCGAGTCTATTTATGAGCATTTGTGTTTGTGTGTGTATATCTGTGTCTATGAGCGGCTATATCCGCTTTTGAATCAACATTTACATGAATGTGAAATATGAATGGAGAACGAGGTAAGCCATAAAAACCATAAACCACATTTATACAACCAAGCTTTTCAAACTAATTTAAATGGGTTAACTAAAAACAAGTGCATTAGTAGCAACGTAAGGAGTTGAAAAAAAAACACAAACAACAAATGCTAACAAATATATAAATGCATACAAATATTGTAATACAAAGTACCGGTGTACTGGATAAGTTGACTAAGTTTGCTTCGACAAAATTGCTTATTTAAATTTAATGTATTATAACAAACTGTGATAAAGGGACTTTAATCTTGTGAATTTGTTTGTAACGTCCAAAAAGGGAAGAGATAGTTTCATAGAATCACTTTTTAGTTATTTAAGCTATGTCCGACTGTCCATATATTATTGTAATCAAAAAAGGAAAAATCACGTCTTGCCAGTGCCCGAAGGGTTACCCCTCACACCGATTCTGGCTCTACCCATTTGGAGTTTTAATTATTTTGTTCCACAGTGGGCTATAAAGAGCGAATTTCGTTTCCGTCTTATTACGAGTCTACGTCCCAAGGACCACTTTCCCACAAAATTTCGTGATTCTACCTTCAGCCGTTTGGACTGGGCGGTGATCAGTCAGACGTTAACTCCAAATTTTGTTTTTTTTTATGGCCAATCGCAAAAAGCAATCAATAGAATCAAAATTTATTCGAAAAACTAATATATAACAATATATGATGAACATAATGGCTCAACAATACTAGAGAATATGCAAAAAAGGCCTACCTGTCATAACAGGATGGAAAGAACATATGTAAGTATATATGGGAGGTTCGGACAGACAGACAGAGAGTTAGACAGAAAGGCAGATAGATAGATATATAGACAGATAGAGAGGCAGATACACAGAGATAGGGCTAAGATCAGACCACTACCGGGACAGCGTGGCGGATAGCTGAACTGCCTGCAGATATGTAGGCTTGCTGTGACAAATTAGCAGCCCCCGATCTAGAGCGGCATTTACAGAGGGTGTGCCGTAAAAAAGTACAGAGCCCGACGAAGAATTTTCGACATGGCGATCAGATACCGACATTATAAAAGTATCTTCCCACAAGGGGTGCCCTCCGGAAAGGTCCAGTAAGGGGAGTTATGCCTCCGCGGTTCCCCCAATAAGTACAAAAATTAAGGAGCGTCTGACCAATATGGGGCGGCTATATGGTCTGTATCTGATCTCAGGAGGGGCGGCAGTATACCACGGTGCTTCGCTATAAAGATCGAGTCCAGTAAGATCTTAATTATGGCATACTGGAAAATACGTATGGGCAATGTAACGACCGCGGCTGACGCACGATGGGAAAATGTCATGAAATATGCGCGCATAGGACTTTCAAAACAACTTCAAAAATCAGTTTTTTGGGAATGTTGTTTTATTGTGGATAACATTTAATGAAAATACCTTAAAATTTTATGAAAATATCTCTAAGTGATTCCGAGTTATGTCCATTCAAAGTTTGTCTTTTTTACTAATAAATACAAATAAAATTGCGATGATAAAATGTATATACTAAAGTGCTTGTATAATTCTCGTTTGTTGGTGAAATGCGACCGGACTTGTAACATATAATAAGGTTATATTCATGTTAATTTTTGTGTATAAGACGTATTTTTAGCGTCTTTAAATAAAGAGATATATCAAAGCTAAAATACAGTTTTTTTTGTTTTTCAAAAAAATTATCCACAGTAAATGGAATACAACTTTTTTGGATCACGTGGGATCACTACCATATGACATAGAGAAGAGAGGTGACTTAGTGGTGAATCCAACAGTACCAAGTTTATCTGCGACTTTTTGCGATTATGGCAGATTTTTGTACTTTAAAAAGGACATATTTTTACTTTAAATATAGAAAAAATGTGTGGGAGCTACATCTATCTATGAACCGATTTTCCCGAAACATATGGACCGGGTTCCTTGGTCCAAAAAAATAACTTTTACGAAATTTCGACAAAATCGGATAATAAATACGACCGGAAGATGCCGACTGCAAGTTTGTAGTGTCCTACGATCAAAAAAAGCGATCTTATTAATATTATTAGGATTATATGGGTAATTTTTATAGTTCACTTCTTCTACAAAAACAATAAAAATATAGTTAAACGCTTCTGCAGTTTATGTATAATAGGGTGGACCGATTATTTTCTGTTTTTAATTTAACTTTTCTTTTATTACGAGACAACGACCCATTGTGTGAGCGCATTAGTGCAACACTTCAGCTTGTAAAGATATTGCCGACTACGATTTTATCCTATTAAAGTTGTTTTGGTTTCAATTTCAAAAACATTGCCCTGTTTTGTATACTTTTAACGCAATGTTGATAAAAAAAGTTTGAACTTCAGTGATCTATATATTTAAAACACACCCTAAGAAAAAAAAAATCGCTTCTGTAGTATATTTTCCGGAAACATATTATATTTGGGATCATTAACTTTTTTCCTATAAGTCGAAAACCAAATTCTGTAACCTATTTTAATATTTCCCCGTTTTCTAGGATAATCTGCACCAAAATTCCAAAAAAAAATAATATTCATAAACGAGATATTCAAACATTTTTTCCGATATATAAATATTAAATATTTCCGCCAAAGTATATTTTATTTAAATTTTGCTCCCAAACATATTTTGTTTCCTGTTTTTTTCTCCTTGCAGTAACACGCAATCAAGTATTTCAAATAGAATTTGAACAAAATTTTGTCAGCTTCAATTTAAAATCAAGATCACTGAATTTGATACGGTATTCCGATTTTTACACTAATTTCTACAAAGTCGCTTTTGTAGCCTCACTGTGCGATACATGGTAACAGTAAATAAAATCTGGGTACACCTATCTCTTCACCAAAGAATTATCTTGAATATGGTCCAAACCGTAGGACTCTATCTCCAACGGTATAGTCATGAGATAGAAAATACTGCTATGCGCGCGTATTTACCCCTTTTTTCCCATTGTGTGACGGTGGTAATATTCTAGAGCCTAAGTATAGAGAAGTGATATTCTTTAAAAATGACTTGTAGGCTAATATCACTACTGCCTATGTCCAAATAAAACCTAGCAAGTCTCAGAGTTCGCTCGAAACATATCATCATTAAGTTGGTGGTTCAGGTTCAGTTGATACTGTCCTGATTAATTTGGTTCTGGCTTTGAACGTAAGGTCTCATAAGGACCTTCGTCAACCCTAGCATGAGCTCCCTGTTTCATAGACAACCATGGGATCACATATGCACAAAACGAGTTGAGATTCCGGCTCGGAGTTTGGACCCATAAGAATCAAATAACCATGAACAACATCATTTCCACAAATGAGGGAGATTCCGTTTTCCGGAAGACCTTAAGGTCTCCTGATCAAAGTAGAGAGGTGTCCGACTACAGGGAAACTATCGCGGAAACAGGTAAAAAGCAAACCTGGAATATGAAGAAAAAACAGACATTCGTTGAGCTTGGAAATAGAATAAGTGCTACAAATTATATTGTCTCAGAGGCGAAAATATCCACAAACCGATTAGAGATAATCTTGCACAAGCGGTCGCTTTATATCAAAAGCTTCGATAAAATAGAAAGGCAATTGCATTGTCAAAGTTACTGATGTTATCAGTCTCTAAGCGAAGAGAAGGGAGAAAATTAACAAAGCAAGTCAAACTGAGAACGGATACGAAAACCGACAGGAAAATCTAAAAGAGAAGCTACAAAGTCCCCTATTGCAGAAAGATCGACTAAGAAACCCCGTAGTACATCTTGCAATGAGGCAGACTCCAAAGTAAAAGAAGAACCGAGGCTTATTGAAGAGTAAACATACGCAGAACCAGGGATGGTGACTAGCTTGTTCACATGGAGAAAATAACTGGCGGAGCTGAGGAGATTGAGAATGCCACAAAGCAGTCTCTAGGAAAAAATTTTTAAGTCAGGACACTTCAAGACAAGGTCACTTTAGAGTAAATGACATGGAGGAAACTACGGTAGCTAAATATATAAAGATCCTCTGGACTTTAAAGTAAAAACAAGTAAGAAAGTTCAGTCGGATAAACCGACTTATGAAACCCCTCACCTTGAGTCAAAAAAAAATATTAGTAAATTTATTTATTATTTTGTTTTAATTAAATTATTATCAATTTAAATTACATTTAATAACTTTAAAATATGTACTGGTATTAAAACTATACCCTGTTAACTTTTGGTACAAAAAGGGGCATGCCAATAACGCCCATTTTTCTCTGGACTCTAGGTACTATAAAAGCATTACACTGTACAAAATGTCAAGTATTTGTATGCACTGGTATTAAAGTTATAAGCTGTTAACTTTTGGTACAAAATGGTCCATTTGTGTGGGAGGTACCAAAAGGGGCGTGCCAATTACGGCCATTTTTCTCTAGACTCTAGGTACACTGCACTGTTATTAAAGTTATAAGCTGGTAACTTTTAGTGCAAAAAAGTCAATTTGTGTGGGAGGTACCAATAGGAGCATGGCAATAATGCCCATTTTTCACTGTATTGTAGGTATTATTAAACCACTTCACTGTACAAAATTTCAGGTGTTTGTATGCACTGGTAATAAAGTTATAAGCTAGTAACTTTTGGTACAACATGGTCCATTTGTGTGGGAGGTACCAAAAGGAGCGTGGCAATAATGCCCATTTTTCTCTGCAATGAAGGTACTATTAAACCATTACACTGCACAAAATTGCAGGTGTTTGTATGCACTGGTAATAAAGTTATAAGCTATTAACTTTTGGTTCAAAATTGCCCATTTGTGTGGGAGGTACCAAAACGGGCGTGCCAACTTGGCCCATTCTTCTCGAGGTAATAGTGACTTATAAACTTATACTATGCGTAGAATTTTGGAGGATTCAAATAAATAGTATAGATGTTATTAAATAATCTATATTTTACTAAATGTTAACCCTTTGTGGGGGAGGTACTAGAAGGAGTGGACCAATATGGCCCATCTTCGAACTTAGCCGGAGACAGAAGAAAATATTATCACATACCATATTTGAAGTCAATCGGTTACTCCTTTCGAGAGTTATCGTGCGCACCAGCCAGCGGAAAGGCAGACAGACAGACGCACGGACGGGCATTGCTCATTCGACTTATAATGACGCAAAACGGATATCCGCCGAACATACTTAGGGTCTTAGGTCACTCCTTCGATGTGTTACACTTTTGGCTCGTAGTAAATGATATATACCTCCTCTCTAAGGTGAGGGGATAAAAATTCGATCGGCCTATGGTGGGACAAAACAAGCTCTGGTAGAAATACCATCTCACCTAGCAATAACTATTCCCAAGGAGACCAGAGTACGAATTGGATGGGTAATGTGTAAGGTTAGGAAGAAAGAGGCACCCAAACGATGTATGTCAATGCAAGTTCCGTAGCAAAGTATGCATGAAATGTGGTATTGATGGGCATAAAACCAAGGACTGTAAAAATGTGTGTTATATGTTTAGAAGCCGGTCGACCGAACGTTAAGCTCTTCATTGGAAGATCAAAAGTATGCAATGGCCAACAATGAACATTAAACTACTGCAAATAAACCTAGGTAGGGGCTGAGAGGCACAGGACCTTATGATAAGCACTGCAGCGCATATGAGAGTGGAATAAAAACATATATCTGTTATTTATCTCCCAACATAGAAATGTCGCACTTTTTAGGAAGACGTGTCAAATTAGAGGATCACGTCAAAAGAAATTATGTTCCTGCGTTAATAGGAGGAGATTTTAACGGCAAATCACCAGAATGGGGATGGCATGTGTTGGACAGAAGAGGTGCATCAATTAGTAAAATGATTGCATCTTTAGGTCTGTCAATATTAAACAGAGTAACATCACCAACTTTCAAAAGAACTAATAGTGGAACTATAATACATAGCACCAAAGCGACCCCAAAAATCGCGAGAACGGTAGATTACTGGGAAGTATTTGAAGATGAGATACTCAGTGACCATCAGTACATATCGATGAAAATAAGTCTATCCACAGGATCAATGCGAAATACTGAAAGACGTGCACAATGGAATACAAACAAGCTAAATGTGGAGGTATGCCGAGGTAAAATAGAATAGATAAGAGACCGATAAAACATCATGAACGATATTGCAAGTGCGGAAATTAATGAAGCTACAGTTCTTTTGACCAGTATTTTGAACAAAGTATGCAAATCTAGCATGCCACGCAAGGGCGCAGAAAAAGCAGAGCGGAAGCCAGCATATTTGTAGAATACGGAGATTACATCTGTCAGGCAATCCTGTCTGAGGACAAAACGATTATTCACGAGACGAAGGGGGGATATAAACTCTCTCGAACTTTATAGAAGTCCTAGTAAAACCCTTAGAAATGCCATAAAATATGCAAAGTCTGGATTTTGAGAGAAGCTTTGTCGAGAGATTAACCTTGACTGGTGGACTTCCATACAAAATATTAATAAATAAACTGGGAAATCGGAGGCCTATCCCGGGGATATATAACGCAAAATGGGTGCAGGAGATAGCACTTTTTCCAAATAATGTAAACGAACAAGTTTCCCCGATCTGATACCAGAGGTAACATATATAACACACGACGAAATCGCTCAAAACAGCAGAAAGTTTGAACGTAACAAATCGCCAGGACCAGACGGAATCTCTAATGAAATCCTTACTTTGGTGGCGGAACAATGGCCTGAATTGTTCATCTGTATTTTCAGCAAATGCCTTGAGGAAGGAATTTATCCAAAAGCGTGGAAAAGACAATCTCCTGTCCTGCTTAGAAAAGGGGACAAGCCACTCAATATGCAATCGTCCTATAGACCAATATACCTACTGGACTCAGCGGGTAAATTCTTTAAAAGCATTCTTACTGATAGGTTAGGATCGAAGATGGAAAACAATGGAGGTTTATCACCCATGCAATTTGGTTTTGTAAAAGGCAAATCAGCTGTGGAAGCCATCCTAGAAGTAATGAACATAGCAAAAGAAGCAAAAATGCATAATAGGTTCAGTGTAATAGTGACACTGAATGTAAAAAACGCTTTTGATATGGCTAACTGGGACGTAATAAGGCAAACAATAAGATATCACAAACTTCCAAGTTACTTGATAAACATGTATAATCGACGATTAACTAAATGACAGAATCCTATCATTTCACACCGAAGATGGCCTACGGCAGTATCTACTAGCAGCTGGCGTTCCACAAGGATCAATTGTAGGTCCAACATTATGGGACATGTGGACCTACATAATGTACGATGGTCTGCTGAAATTGAAGCTACCAGAGGGATGTACACTTGTGGGATATGCGAATGATGATGCAGATATAGTCACCAACGATAGCATGGAAAGAATAAGCAGATGTCTTATGTCGAAGCATTTAATGCTCGCGCTCAAGACAGCGGCAATTATTATTACAAGTAGAAGGTCCTTCATATATCCCAGACTCAAAGCCAAATATGTGAGGACCTGGGCAATCAGCTCGAAAAATAATATCTACAGTTGCTGTATGTAGCTCCTGTATTATAATGTCATTACTAATGATGCTGTGTTAATGAAGAGATTGGAAAGAGTGGAAAGAATATGTACCATGAGAATATTATCGGTCTACGGAACGATATCTACATCTGCAGCACCAGTGCTTAGTATCATGCCTCCATTACTGCTCTTTTCTGATATATCAAAATTTTAACCAATGATATTTATTGCCCTTGTGAGTGGTCTTGGGTTTATTTAATGCAAACCGACTGGTTAAGATGGTTTTCTAGGAGTCAAGAAGTCAGATCTGTTGGGACCTTTTTTATGGGGACTATATAAAATCATGGATTCTCATCGTACGAATGGTTCTAGTTTCAATAGAAGCTATCGTCCCCTCAATAAAATAATATTTAGTGTATAATTTTTTTGTAGTTTTTGTGAAAATAGACTTCTTGGAAGGTAAATATGTATATTTTAGAAGAGAATCGATGTTTTCAATTTCTTGTCATTTGTCAATATGTGCTGAAATAATCAGGCTACAGCCAGATGATATTCTATTAGTCTAAAAGTGCGTTAATTGTATTTATATAAATTGGATCAAAGTACAATACTACATATATACAGTATTTTTTTCAATTTAACTTTTGACCCACTTTGTGGAAGAAGAATTCCACCAAATTTTTACCAGCTATAGAATCGATTACGTAGATTCTTAAAATGCAATAAAAAAATAATAGTGTATATGCGTATACGCTATTGTTTTATTGAGGGGACGATATGTCATTGTCCAATTAAAAAACTATATGGCAACATGGATCTATATAACCCATTCTCTCTCCCAAATAATTCACACTCATGTATATAAAAAATTGTTCTGCAAAATTGTAACCATTACCCATTTATTATTATTGACAGTAGCGTGCAAACAGACAGACAGACGGACATGAATATGACGTTAACAAAATTAAATTGGTTGGAACCCTTAAATGGAGACTATATCGAAACATAGGGCAATATGACCCAACTTCTATACCACAAATTCACACATATATAAAAAGTTTCCGCAAAATTTTATTCACCTATCTTATTGTTATGGACTGTAGGGTCATTCCAACAAAAAGGGACAGACAGACGTACTTGAATACATGGTCTTAGAATTTTACGACTATCTTGAATAATGAGAAGAGTAGTTGCCAAAAATTTCTTTCATGTAGAATTATTGTTTCGTTTCTGTGTACCCTCCACGCTGTAGATATAAATATGGAGATTAATAATAAAGTCAACATTTGAAATCTGAATATAATAAATAACTCTATATGTTACAAAATATATTTACAATATACAATATTTCTATTAAATAAAGTTTCTCTACTCTGCAGGTTTTACATATTAATTGTTCACGTGCTATTTTTTTAAACCAACAACATTTTGAATATATGAGTCATTTTAGAAAAATATATCCTTCAGTGTTTCATTGACTTCTTTCTTAACTTATTCATATAGATCTACAGCAACGAAAGAGGATTATGTTAATAATTGGAGAAATTCATTCTGTTTGTTATGTTGTCTGAAATGAAACACTTTGGAGAAAATGTTCGACTAAATGTGAAATACATAAAATATGTGTTCACTAATATTAGATTGAACCGAAGAAGAAGTTCTAAATTTGTAAACAATTTTATTCTCACCACTTTGTACTACTGGCTACATCAATATGATAGTTCTTGGACTCTGTGCAGTGATTTTGATTTTTATAGAAATCAGGTTGTTTATAGTAAAATCAAAAAAAATTTCGCAGTTTTTTTTAACTACAGAACGTCTATTTACAAAAAGAAATAAAAGTAAGTAAAAACAAATAGAAAAATCAAATATTTTTTTACAAAAAAATTAAATATTTTTTAAAGAAAATATATTATTAAATTTATTTATTTTTTTGTTTTATTTAAATGGCTATCAATTTAAATTGCATTTAATAAATTTAAAGTGTTTACTGGTGCCAAAAGCGGCGTCCCAATAACGGTCACTTTTCCCTGGACTCTTGGTACTATAAAAGAATTACACTACACACAATTTCAAGTATTTATATGCACTGGTATTAAAGTTATAAGCTGTTAAATTATGGTGTAAAATGGACCATTTGTGTGGGAGGTACCAGAGAGGTGTGCCAATTACGGCCACTTTTCTCTAGACTCTACGTAATGTAAAAGCATTGCACTGTACTAAATTTCATGTATTTGTATGCACTGGTATTAAAGTAAAAGCTGTTAACTTTTTGTACAAAATGGTCCATTTGTGAGGGAGGAGCGTGCCAATAATGCCCACTTTTCTCAAGGTAATAGTGACTAATAAACTAATGCTATGTGTAGAATTTCAGAGGATTCAAATAAGTAGTATAGAAGTTATTAAATAATCAATATTTCACTAAATGTTAACCCTTTGTGTGGGAAGTACTAGAAGGAGTGGACCAATATGGCCCATCTTCGAACTTAGCCGGAGATAGAAGAAAATATTACCACATACCAAATGTGAAGTCAATCGGTTACTCCTTTCGAGAGTTATGGCGCGCACCAGCTAGCAGACAGACGGACGAACGGACATTGCTCATTCGACTTAAAATTACCCAAAACGGATATCCGCCGAACATAGTTACCCTCTTAGGTCACTCCTTCGATGTGTTACATTTTTGGTTCGTAGCAAATGATATATACCCTCCTCTCTAAGGTGAGGGGATAAATATGGCCTTCAACCAAATTATTTCCAAATGCACAGACCAACAATAAAAACAACAACACATGAAAAAATTATACATTTTTTCAAAAAAAGAAAAAGTTTTTTTAAAATAAAAATAATATTTGTTTATAGAACAATGTAATATTTTTAGAAGAAAAAATATGTATTTAAAAAAAAATATTTTAGTAAATATTAAATATTTTTTATAGAAAAACAAATCAAATACTTTAATAGAAAAACCACATACATCTGATTACATAAAATACACGTTTTTTTATAGAAAAAGTTCATAGTAGATAATCGTACATAATTCTTATTGAAAAAAATTTTGTTAAATATTTTTTTATGGAACAAGATTTTATTGAAAAAAATATATATATTTTTTCTAAAAAAAAATAAAGATTTTTTTAGAAAAAAATAAATATTACTTTATAGTTGAATATTTAATATTTTTATAAGAAACAAGGTGTTTGTATTTTTGCAGGAAAAATAAATTTCTTATAGAAAATATTAAATATTTTTATAGAAAAAAAATCATGAAGTTTAATAGAAAAACCACATACTTCTGATTACATAAAATAATCGTTTTTTATAAAAAAAGATCATGGATTTTTTATAGTAAATAATGGTAATTTATATATAAAAATACGAGAATTAAATTTTTTTTATATATATTTAACCAAATATCTTGTTGATTTTTATAGAAATCAGATTGTTAATAAAAAAATCCAAAAATTTTCGAATTATTTTGGAATTACAGAAAAAAATCGCAGTTATTTTATAAAAAGAAATACAAGTATGTATATGTATATGTATTTAAAATAAAGTATTTTTTCAGAAAAAAAAATATTTTTTATAGAAAATATTAAATATTTTTTATAGAAAAAATTAAATATTTGTTTGTAATAAAATTTTTATATTTTTTTGTTGGAAAAAATATTCATTTGTACAGAAAAAAATAAATACAAAATTCTTATTGAAGCCGGGAGAGTATCCCAAAAGAAGCCGGGAGAGTATCCTAGTTAGAACCACGAAACAGTTAAATATTAAATTTCGATTGTTTTTTAATTGAACTCGAGTTCAAAATGAATAAAAAATAACAATTAAAATTTAATAAATACAAAGGTCGAATATAAAAACAACAAAGTTAAATATTTTTTATTGAAAAAACAAAAATTTGTTATTGAAAACATGAAATATTTTTTTATTGAAAAATGTTTTTAGAAAAAAAAATATTTTGATAAGAAACATTATATATATATATGTAGTTTTGCAGAAAAAAAATAAATTTCTTATAGAAAATATTAAATATTTTTATAGAACAAAAACACATTCTTTTATAGAAAAACTACATACTTCTGATTACATAAAATACACCTTTTTATACAAAAAATATTATGAATTTCTTATAGTAAAGAATCGCAATTTATAAATAAAAAAATACGAACATTAAAAATATTTGTTATATATATTTAACTTTATATCTGGTTGATTTTTATAGAAATCATAGAGTTATTTTATAAAAAGAAATACATGTATATATTTTTTAAAAATAAAATATTATGTTGCTTGCTTGCTTTTATTCGGTCTGCAAATCTTTGTGATTCTAACTAGGATACTCTCCCGGCTTCAAGACCATTTTGTTTCTATATTATTATAGAAACAAGTATTTTATACATGGCGGTGCATAAATAGCAAGCAAGCAACATAACAAATGCATGGCTCGGCAAAACATGGTGAGTCTTCTGACTCACGACAAACTACACTTAGTGCAGTCAAAAACCATAAAAGCTTTTCTGCATAGGTGTTTTGTATTAACTTTGGTTAACAATTGTTTTTGGAGAAGTGTGGTTTCACAAAGATTTCCCATTCGCTTGCGTGTTGAAGTCAACCATATAGAGCTCCGTATCTCCCATACAATTGCAGCAGAACTGTTGATAACGAGTGTCACGGCTCAGAAATCATGATCCAGTATGTGTGCTGCCAATTTTTAATACATACTTATACACCGCCATGTATAAAATAATTGTTTCTATAATAATATAGAAACAAAATGGTCTTGAAGCCGGGAGAGTATCCTAGTTAGAATCACAAAATAAAATATTTTTATAGAAAAAATTAAATATTTTTTAAAGGAAAAATTTAATAATTTTATAAAAAGTATGCATTTATATTTTTCATAGAAATATTAAAATTAAATATTTTTATAGAAAAGATTAAATATTTTTTATAGGAAAATGTTGCTTGTAGGAAAAATTAAAATTTTTGTATAGGAAAGATTAAAATTTTTGTATAGCAAAAATTAAACATTTTTGTATAGGAAAAATTAAACATTTTTGTAAAAATATTTGTTGGAAAGAAAAATGTTATAATTGTTTGTAGGAAAAAATATGCATTTGTACAGAAAATTATTAATACATACTTTTTATTGAACAAAAATAATTTTTTAATATTTTTTATAGAAAAAAATTTATATTTGTTTATAGAAAAAATTTAATACTTTTATAGGAAACATTAAATATGTATTCCTGCAGCAAAAAATAATTTTTTTATAGAAAATATGAAATATTTTTATAGAAAAAAAAACACATACTTTTATAGAAAACCCACATACTTCTGATTACATAAAATCCACCTTTTCTATAGAAAAAATATCATGGATTTCTTATAGTAAATAATCGCAGTTTACGAATACAAAATACGAACATTAAAAAATATTTTTAATATATATTTATCCTTATTTCTGGTTGATTTTTATAGAAATCTTGTTGTTTATAGATAAATCAAAAATGTATCGCAATTTTTTTTGAATTATAGAAAAAGAAGCGTTTATAAAATAAACTATTTTTATAGAAAAAATCAAATAGTTCTTATAGAAAAATGTAATAATTTTTTTAAAAAAATTTAATATTTTTTAATAAAAAATTAAATATTTTTTATTAAAAAATTAAATATTTTTTATAGACAAAATTTCATTTTTTTATTGAAAAATTTAATATTTTTATAGGAAAAATAAAATAATTGTTTGTAAGAAAATTTTAATATTTGTTTGTATGAAAAAAATATGCACAAATGTACAGTAAAAAAAAATATATATATCTCATTGAAAAAAAATATTTTTGTATAGAAAAAGTTATATATTTTTTATAGAAAAATTAAATATTTTGTAAAGAAAAAAATTTTAATGAAACAATTATATATTTTTTCTATATGGTTGATTTTTATAGAAATCAGATTGTTAATAGAAAAAATCTAAAATTGTTCAAAATTTTTTTTAATTATAGAAAAAATTTAATATTTTTTATAGAAAAATTTGATAATTTTTAAAGAAAAATAAAAATTTTTTTTTAGAAAAAATTAAATGTTTATTTGAAAAAACAACTTAATATTTCTTTGTAGGAAAAAAAATATTCATTTGTATAGAAAAAAATAAATACATAATTCTTATAGAAAAATCACATACTTTTGATTACATGAAATACACAGTTTTTTATAGAAAAAATATCTCGGATTTTTTTATAGAAAAATCACAATTTAAAGATGCAAACATTAAACATTTTTTTATAGACAAAAAGAATAAAAAAATTGTTATTGTTAGATTTTTATAGAAAAATTGGAAAAAAAATCGCAGTGTGGAATCGCTGGAATACACATTTCTCGGGGAGGCATTAAATACTTAAACTGGGGGATTCCTTTGAAGTGCTGCCTTCAGAGGTCGCCAGCGAGAGTAGCTTTTTCATAACGATTAATAATATGACTTCTTTAGATGAAAACAATTCGCAGCTCCGATTGATTAAGGACATAGCTACACTCTAATAAACAAATATGCTTAACTATTTGTAGCATTTGTCACACCTACCGCACGGACTTTATGACATCTGCTGTATTATAATAGTGCGCACAAAGGGCTGAGTGAAGGGTTGAGTGGAGGGTTGAGTGGAGGGCTGCGTGTAGGACTGAGTGGGGGCTGAGGCGGACATGTAGCAAATTCAGAATCTGTCATGTCCTGACTTGTATTCAATTTGAAGAGATGTCACCTAATCCGAATGTGAATCTATTTGAATCTATTATTAATTCATGATCCAAAATACACAAACACTTAATCTCCCATACATATAGGAGTACAACTGAAAGGAATGCCAGCCAAGAAAGGATTTTTGCGAAATCTCCTTGAGAGGTATTTAAGCTGATTTTAACCTTTCTCTGACTTCGCAATGATGAAAAGTTGTTTGGTTTCGTCATTAGTTGCACTTTTTGGGGATACTTTTAAGTCTTAAGCTCATTAAGGATTTTCCCCTCCACAGAAACCCCTCTTGACTTGCCTCCTAATACGAGCAAACAACGCTGCCGCATCATCTGACGACATTGTAGGACATCCAGTCTTCGTCTATGATGTCCTGTGTGTGTATGGATATATAATTGTGCACTCATACATATATATGTATATATATATATATATATATGTGTGTGTGTGCATTGCAGTATAAACCTTTGGCTCGATTCTAAGGAAAATATTACAAACTTAGTTTCTTTGGTTTCATTTCGTTTTGCTTTGAATGAGCACCTGAAATAAAGATGGTAGGAGGGCGGTGGGAAGAAGTGATGAAGGGAGTTCAAACTAAAACATGAATGCATTTTCATTTTTGGTTGTATTCTTTAATTTCATGAATAAATCCTTTCAACTGTCCACTTTGTCTATTATATGTATTATTTCAAAGGACTAAGTACTTAAAGTAGCTCATAGAAGTTAATCGTGGAAATATGTACTCAACACTTGTAGTGTCTTTTCATGGATATTAAGGATTTTGCTCATTTTTCTTCGAATATTCTGTCATTATATTTAACAAAGCAATATCTATTTATTCTCGTGTATGTTTGAGGTGTATATGTATATTTATACAATAATTTTTAAGTGTTTACCGATACCTCTCCATCAAAAAGCACAATAATGAATTCTTGTGAACAAGAAGTACTTGTAAACTGGATCTGGTGCAATAAAATTAATATGAGCTTGCCGTGTCTGGGATGTCTTTCTTTTGCAGTTAATGTGCAACAGGCGTGTTTGATGATATTTATTTTATTGTTCTCTGGATATCCATATTTTTTAACGAAGTCTTTTAAAACAAAAAGTTATATTGGTATTTAACTATACAAACTGCAATTTGAATAGCATCATAACATCAAATCTTAGCGGACTTAATCACATCCGAGTTCGAGTTATCACATCCGAGTTCGAGTTATCAGTGTTCTGATAAATAAGAAAACTTTGTTGTATAAACTGAAAAAAGATTATAATAAAATTAATTATGACACATTCTTAAATTAAGTATGCGACCTCGGCATCAATTCAATCACAATATTCCTTAAAATAATGAACATTTACATGTTTTTTACAAAGTTTTCCTTAACCTAAAGTTTCTTGAATTTGTATTAATGACTATGTAATCTTTAGTTTTGTATACACACTATTTTAAATGTACACCTTTAAATTAAAGGCAAAATAATTATTTTTGTGACAATCCGCATTATTTTAAGTAATATTTCAGTACTTTTTAGGATTTTCTACATTAAAGCTATGATGTGGAAATGTCATAATTTTAATGCTGAATCAGACTTAATTGACAGTATGAGAAATTTGTGTAATTAATTTAAGGCTATGCTCCCTTTAAAGTAAAGGTTGTCTCGGCAATACATTTTATGACTGTTGCCATTAGTTTTAAGAATAAATACTACTTTTAAATTAATCGGAGTTGTTTCTTAATGTTTGTAATTGTTATGGAATATAGATAGCAACTAAGATATAGATGAGCAACTCGCTGAAAATAGAGATTAATTCTGTTGTTCGTTTTCTTTTAAATCTTCTGTTATTTAGAAGCGATAAAGGGAAAGGGTTGTGTATTTCTGGGACGCGGATAGTGAAAAAATGAAATTGCGGTGAATATGTAAGTAAACCTGCGTTAAAAAAATTCACCTTTTTCTATTGAATATACCCCATATGTAACTATTATACATTTTTTCCAATATAAAATATAGCAAACCCAATTTTTAGAAAAACGAAGTGTTTTGTTTTGCATCCTCAAAACCAGTTGTTTACGTCTATATTATAAATAATACAAAAAATCTTAAACATTCAAAGAGTGTCCTAAAACCCAGTTATCAAACGCAGCAGTATTGGAAATGTTCAACCAGCCATTGTTATTTTACTTATTTTAGGTTTAGGTTAGGGTGGCAGCCGTATTTTTTTTACAAGCTCACATAGACCAGTTTAGGTCAATAGTGTTACCACTGGTTGAAATGCCCCTCATCGAAACCAACCTGTTTGATATACAAATTTACCCATAGTACGAATATCGGTACTGGAAAGATCTGTTAGGCTACCTAGAATGGCCGACTCCAGTATGTCCAGTTGTCGTTTACTCAGATCGGGGCAGTCGCATAGCAAGTGCTCAATGCTCTCCAATTCTTCCTCATCTCCATAGCTTCTGCAGAAGTAATTGGAGTCAATATCCAATCTGTTGTCGTGTTCGCCGATCAAGCAGTGTCCCGTCAGAACTGATACTGACGTAGGCAATCTTTGCCTCTCTAGTGCGAGGAGATATTTTGATCTTCTCAGGTCTTACCTTGGCCAGATTTGTCTAGCTACCCTGCAGGTGCCGATTTCTGTCCATCTTTCATTGGACTGCCTGATTACCTCTTGCCTAAGCCAAAGTTTGCACGTGGATAGATGCAAATTCTTCGAAAATTTGTAATGTCGTCCCTTTCCTATCATCTTTCATCGGCGTTGCAGTTCCCCGGGATATCCCTATACCCATATGAGGTGTATATTAAACTGCTCAGCCATCTCGTTAAGAGATCTGCGGCAGTCGAGGGCTGTTTGTGAATTTTAGGATGCTGCCTCCAGAGAATTGATGGCAGCCTGGCTGTCCGAGTAAATGACTACGCCAGTGTTGGTTACTAGTATGTTGCGACTCTGCCACTTGGCTACTTCCCATATTGCCATTATTTCGGCTTGATAGACACCGCAGGTATCTGGTAGTCTGTGAGCTATATCCAAACTAAGCTGTGCACAGTGTACTCCGAAGCCAACCTTTTAATCAAGCTTCGAACCATCCGCGTAAAAGTGGAGATGGTTTCTATTACCTGGTATTCTTCCAACCCATTCGTCTCTGGCGGGAATCATAGTGATGTAATTTCTCTCGAAGTTGTACACAGTTGGGATATAGTTCACTCGGACGGGTACCATAGCACTACATTTTGATATCCTCATGTGACCGTAGTTCTTGTACCTCTGATAGGTACAGTCTAATCGCGAATGATTTTAGACGACTCAATTTCAATTTTTTAGAAAACTTCAGTTGCAACTCGTTTTGCCCTCCGACAAGTGGCCTTTGGAGTTAATTGTGTCTAAAATTCTCAAAATTCTCTCCATCAAGAAGTAAAAAAAGTTACGCGATAAGATGTCGCCCTGTTTGATATCTCTTGTGACTGCGAAATCAAGAGCCTGCATTAGTAATGGTTTGGGCCACAGGACGCTCACAATTCGTTCTCATTGAACACGGGGTAAAGGCAAATCAACATATTGACCGGAAAAGATTTTGAAAAATGCTGTGACAGAACATTGGACGCTTCAAAAAGACGGCAAACAATCCACAAATCTCGTGAAACCCATTTCGTGATGATTTGTGCCTTTTACAGGACTTTTAAAATTTTAAGGATAACATTTTTCAAATATTTTGCTTTGCACTTATTACATTGTAAATTGATAAATATGCAATCTATGAAATGAAAGAGGAAAATTCCAGCTATTAATTATAATTTTTGGAATAATTTTGGACGAAGGATATTAAAAAATGCCCTTTTAAATTTGTATCCTTGAGTATCCTTCAAAGTTGTGCTTATAAAAATCTAAGAAAATACGTGTTATAAAACTGTAATTACACAACAACAGCTAAATTTAGCTCACCAGCTCTTTAGCGCAACAGCTCAGTTTAGTTGAAGACAGCGAACAATTCCACAATTCTCGTGAAATAAAACGTTTTTATACCCTACACCATACTCAGTTTTTTTTCCGTGATCGTCTGTCCCTTTTACAGGACTTTAGCTCACCAGTTCATTAGTTCACCAGCTCTTTAGCTCAACAACCCTGTACTTCACCAGCTTTATTTAGCTCAACAGATCTTTATCTCCCCAGCTCACCTTAGTTTAACAGCTATTTAGTTCACCAGCTCACTGTTCAACAGCTCATTTCGTTCAAAAGATCACTAGTTGAAAAAATTTATGTCTTGATTGTAGAATCTAACAATCATGACATACAAATGGAAACACCTCATAACAGCTGAGAAGAGAGTAAGAAATTACATGGTTGAAGAAAAACGACTGGAGAACTACGGAGCTGAAATGAACGAGTTGTGTGCACTAGTTCGTACCAATCAGTAAAGTGACACGTTCAATTGATCTATTTCATTCTCATACTACACAAAAGTTACCACCTTATAACTTTACCAGCATTAAACATTACCAGATTATAACTTTAATATCAGTGCATACAAATACTTGAAATTCTGTACACTGTACCTACAATTCAGTGGCAAATATTAATGCAATTTAAATTGATGATAATTTAAAACCAGTAAGGAATGGCTAAAGTCGGGCGGTGCCGACTATATAATACCCTACACCACTCTCTTAATATTGAATAACTCTGAAATATAAATTTTGTAATTCATGTATAAATTTTCTTCAAATTCGGCAATGTTAGTCCATGGGTCAAGAAACTCTACCATTCTAAATTTCAAAACGATTGGATGTAAAATACAGCTTCTATAGAACTAAAGGGCCAAATCGGACGAAACATATATATGGGAACTATAGCTAAATCTTAACCGATTTCAACCAAATTCAATAGGGATCTTTACAGCTGCGAAATACTCTAAACTGCAAAATTTCAGAACGATCGGAGTGAAATTGCGACCTGTAGTCGACGAACAACTTTACATGGACAGACGGACGGACGGACACAGACATGGTTAAATCGACTCAGGTAGGGATTCTGAGTCGATCGGTATACTTTAAGGTGGGTCTAGCTGTGTTATTTGTGGTGTAGGGTATAAAAAACAAAAATGAGCGGATTCGTAACTCGGTTTACCCGAATGAGCTTTCTTACATGTTTATACCCTACACCACACTGTGGTACAGGGTATTATGACTTTGTGCATTTGTTTGTAACGCCAAAAAAGAGAAGAAATAGAACCATAGTTTATTATACCGATCGTCATAGAATCAATTTTTGAGTCGATTTAGCCATGTCCGTCTGTCTGTCTGTCCGTCTGTCCATGTATTCTTGTAATCGAAGTGCAGGTCGTATTTATGGTCCGATTGTGATGAAATTTAGCACAGTGCTCTTTTTTGGCCCAAGGACGATCCCTATTGAAATTGGTCAAAATCGGTACAGATTTAGATATAGCCCCCATATATATGTTACCCCCGATTTGACATGTAAGCGCTGTAGAAACTGTATTTTATATCAGATCAGTACGAAATTTGGCAGAGAGAGTTCCCTTATTACATGAATGAACACTGCTAAATTCGGGGAAAATCGGTTCAGATTTAGATATAGTCCCCATATATATGTTTCACCCGATTTGACATGTTAGCGCTGTAGAAACCGTAATTTATATCCGATCTATACGAAATTCGGCAGAGAGAGTTTTCTTGTTACGTGAATGAACACTACCAAATTCGGACAAAATACGTTCAGATTTAGATATAGCCCCCATATATATGTTTCACCCGATTTTACATGTAAGCGCTGTAGAAACCGTATTTTATATCCGATCAGAATGAAATTCGGCAGAAAGAGGTTTCTTATTGTATAAATGAACACTGTTAAATTTGGAGAAAATCGGTTCAGATTTAGATATAGCCCCAATACATAAGTTAGCCCCGATTTGACATGTAAGCGCTGTATATATGTTATTTTAAATCCGATCAGGATGAAATTCGGCAGAAATAGGTTTCTTATTATATGAATGAACACTGTTAAATTTGGAAGAAATCGGTTCAGATTTAGATTTATCCCCATATATACGTAAGCGCTGTAAAATGTTATTTTATATCCGATCAGTGCGAAATTCGTCAAAAAGGGGTTTCTTTCTACATGAAGGAATATTGCCAAATTCGGAGAAAATCGGTTCAGATTTAGATATAGCCCCCATATATATGTTACCCCGATTTGCTATGTAAGCACGGAGACTGTATTTTATATCCGATCAGTACGAAATTCGACAGAAAGAGGTCTTTTTACGTGAATGAGTATTCAGGGAAAATCGGTTCAGATTCATATATAACCTCCATATATGTATATGTTCCTCCTGATTTGGTTTCAAAGCGCTATAGAAGTTGTACCTTACTTCCGACCATTAAAATTTTCCCAGAAAGATGTTTATCAATTTAGGTACGAATATTGCTTAATTTAGAGATTATCGGTTCAGAATTAGATAATATGTTCCTACCCATTATTATCGCAATGACCTTTTGGCATTGTTAGGGAGGTGTAGGGTATTATATAGTCGGCCCCGCCCGACTTTCTGCCTTTCCTTACTGGTTTAATATGATTTTGTACTTTGACTTTGATCTAAATTTGCCAAACACAACGCACTAATACATTTTCTTTGATGCAACGAAAGATTTCACAGATAATATGAAGGTTTTCTTTCAGTGTATCGTGAATGATTTACGCAAACCCGAAATTAGCCCTATTAATAAGGCAAACGATCTATCAAGTAGCGGAAACAATAAATAGCAACATTAAATAATGTTTAATTTAATATTAATAATATTACATTGTCTTCAAATACAAAAGGTTTTATTTAAATAGGTTTCTCATATATTACATGTATTTATTACACTGACCTTTTAAATAATGCATTTTTAAATCATATCCTCTATCATTAATCATCTAAACAAAGAAATACATGTCCTCTGGCCATATATCATGGATGAACTTTGTTCCTCAGGGGCCACAAAAACAATGGGACCATATATCGTTCTTAGCCCCTCAGCGCGCCAACAGATCAACACACAGCGACCCAAGCAAAATACGAAAAACGGAAACGGAAACTTAAACCATTCACAATGTACTTAATCGAAGCTTAACTGGCATCAGGTAATAAGATGTGTGCCGTGCAATGAATACCAAGAAGCGGAGACGGCAACGCGGGCAATTCTAATAAAACACCACAAAATCTCTAAAGCTGTGAATGCAGCACCTCCACTTGGTGGCCAAGAAGGTAGCAGCAGCAGCAGCGGAAGGAATGTAATCGTATGGCCATACTTTAACCATAATCCACCATTGTACAGAAGAGCAGTGTAGTGCCTGAGGAGGAGATGAAGGAGATCTCAATGCAACAGGCTGTTCTATTCTGCTCTGTTCGGTTCTGTTTTGGCCCTCAGTGGCTGTTGGAGTCATGCACTCCGCCCTATTCCAGATACCCATCATCAGCATTGCATACAAGGTATAAGTGCTCTGGTATATGTGTGTGTGTGTGGAAAGGCGCAACAAATGTCGATTACACAGCTTGATTGTATGTAATTTTTTTCTTCGTCCCTTCTTTCTGTGTGTATATCTCCTTAATATCTTCCCCCTAGGAGAATGTTTCAAAGGGATAACCAAGTTTTCGTTTAAATCCTATAGTTTATAGTGAAATTGTTGCATCTTCAATATAGGATATAGATACTGGCAGATGTATCTGCAGAGACTAATCTAGAGATGGAGGTGGAGCCGAAGTCGACGTAGTTTATCTGATGTCTGTTCGAGTTTACTTCGAGCAGTGTAGAGACATGTTGCAAATCCAACAAAACGTTTCTCTCTTTCATTTCGCTTCAATATACTTTTTTTGTTCTTGCATTCTCCTTGCTATCGTCGTTGTTGCATGACGCCGACAACGGCGAGAGCCAAGGGGAATACGGAAGGATGATAGGGCCCAAAGACAAGGAATATGACATTACCTTCCTGGAAAGTGGGCTTTGTCGTCGCACATGCATAAAATCCAATAACAAATGCTTAAAACATACCAAACAGTTCAAGAATAATAATCCCCACCATAAATCAGTAATAATATGGTTTTATAGCACTTGGGAGTTAGGCAAAGAAGGGAGCGTTGCTCTTCCAACGCTGGCGGAAAGGAGGGCGGCCTATTGGGTTGCAAATCTGGCCCTGAAGTAATTGAGGAAATCTATCAGTGCTAAGGGAGCCGTATTTAATTGAAACAAAGCAAACGGTAGTCATACGCATATGATACATATCGCAAATCTATATTATGTTTTTTAAACGTTTTTCAATATTTGCAAATTTTTCTGCTAGAAAATTCCACTGGGATATTGTAACATTTTGTACATAATCTATGGAAACAATGTTTAATACTTGAAATCCATGCGGCATCGATATGTGTGTCATGCAAGAAATTTACATTTCTGAACTGTAATAGAAGTCGAATAACATTTACCTACACGGCGGTGGGGTATCTTGAAATGATATAATATGATAGCTCAAACAGTTTACTGTTAACCGACCATATAACCGATAAATAACCCGTTTTGCTCATTTTGAGCCCTTTAGATTCCATAGAAATAACATATTGGTAATGTCGCTGTCAAGTAGTGGCAATAACAAAAAACTCCACAAAACACTATTTAAAAGCGGGATATCTCTGAATCTGCTCACCGCGAAAGAACGAATTTTATTTTTAAGTAAGACAATTTTGACTTCGACAAAAGTGAGGTGAGATTGATAGTTTATGCGGCGAATTCCCTACAAATTAATTTCCATCAATGTAGAATAGTACGGATCAATGTATGTAATATATATTGTCATATAATAATAAAGGCGGATTCTTATGCAGTATTAAATAGTATCGAATATTACAGAGTTTGGTGAAAAACCCCAGCATTCGCAACCGAAAGGACTTAAATACTATATATCTATTTGCAGGAAATGAGCCGAAAAAGAACAAGTCGTCGAAGGCCAACTACAATCTTCACTTGCTGGAAGTCCCTTTATATGACCGAACAAGGAGAATATCATTCAAGAAGAATAATAGGGACCAATTACACTGTGCCAGTCCAAAAATGTAAAAGAAAGGAAAAACTATGGATAGACCTATTACGGCCATGCTAAATTCAGTGACATTAGTCGTTTTTCTATGTTAGCTCTTGTTTTCGCGATATTCGACCACACATTTTGCTGGGAACTCAGTGTTAATTGTTATCTCAGTGGCAATCAGTGGAAGGCTTTAGAACACACGCTTCACGGAACTCTATAAAGGTCCCCCTTGGAGAATTATTTTTCTCAAAACCGTCGTCCACGCAAATCACCCCCTAACCCTTAAAAATGTACTCATAACAGAAAATATTTATTGATATCAGTTTTCGATTTTAATTTTTGTAAACTATTTTTGGTTATTGTCTATGGGAACTACAAAGCTAACCAACATAACCTGCTAAGTTAAGAAACCTGTTGAGTTTTCATACATAAATTTAAAGGAGCCCCATAGCAATTTTTCGCGATGAATACTTTTTTCAAAGACACCAACTAAAACGTCGACGATTTGTATAACGTTTGACATATGATAAGATTTGATTGCAATTTTTCAGAGGTAAGCGGGTGAGAAGCCTGGGTGACTTTTTGAGCGAAATAATTATCCAAAGGATTCCTCTATTTCGTACTTTGGACTGAACCGCGCATTACGAAGTTTTATATTTCAAAATCGCAATCTCTCTGATTTCCCAGCAAACGTTGTGCCGAAAATCTCGAAAACAAGAGCCAACCTAGAAAAACCGCTGATACCACTGGAATCAGCATGGTCGAAATAGGTTTATCCATACACGGGCAAAATCGCCTTTTTTGATATGTTTGAATCGAAAGGAAATATATTTGTAACACAAATTTTTAAATATCATATATTCTGGGCAGGGACGTATACAGAAATGTTATAAACATAGGCATAAACTGTTTACAGTTTTCAAAATCACTCAAAAAAACACGAAAAATATTTGGAAGGCCGTTAAAAAAACAATACAAAAGCTTAAAAAATGGTAATAGTAAAAGTAATAACAACTAAAAATAAGAAACGTGCATGGTTTCCTCGCTAAAACTTTTTAAATTATGCATCGATTTTCTTCGGAATGGTCTCAATTTATTCATAACCTTTCAGAGTTTACGATAAAATGACAAAAATATGACAATTGTGCGTTTCTAGATGTTTTTATAAGGCTTTTATTTAAAGATTATTAAAATGTTCTCAAAAAATATGATTTTTTGCAATACTTTGTAAGATATCGTCGAAACCGCTAACGGATGGAAAATTGTATTGTGCGATGTTGAAGGCTACTTAATTCTGAAGTTTGTAAAGCTTACCTGAACCAATTCGAATGAATGGTTCTCTAGTTATGCCATAATATGTGGTTCAACCTCTCTTTTTTCTTAGCCTAAAGAGTTGTATCATTAAATTCACTCGATAAGCTGTGATATGGAAAGAAATTAGTGGTTCAACCACATATAGTGGCATAACTCGAGAACCATTTATCCGATTTGGTTGAGGAAAGTTTTAAAGAATTAAATATTAAGTAGCCTATCTATCCATTAAAACAGAAACCCAAGAAAAAATGTTGTTTTTGTCGACCGGTGTAATTATTGGTTGGCTTTAAATTTATAATAACCAGATATGGCGAAAATTAAGTTAAAATTACATTTATGGTTTCTTATCTATCTACCTTTATAACATGTAGGTTGCAGTGAAGGAATGAGTTTGCACAACCGTGTATGTAAATTTGACTTTATATTCGGTGTGGTAATAAGTAGTACGGTTTTGGCATTACACAGAACTTATCACGGTATTTGCAAACGATTAACCTAGGTTAGGTTAGGTTGAAGAGAGGAGACGTTTAAACGTCTCATGTCCATGGACATACACTTAAGCCAGCGGTTCGACCTGTTGTGCGCTCCTTATTTATGATCTTTTTATACCTCACGAGTTACAGAAAATCGTTACTAGACACGAATTTTCTCAGTATCTTCCAGTCATATTCTCTGAGATGAGTCAAGTCTGGTAATATGTCGGACCCGAAATGTTGGGATCTTCCATGTGTGAAAGCCGGGCAGTGACACAGAAAATGTTCCATCGTTTCGGCTTTCACACTTTCAACGATTAACCTGGATATAATAAAGGCTTACGAAATCATAAAATTGGCAACGACTAAATTAAGTGACATGCGTAGAAATTCAGATGCGGAGTTTGATAAACTGTTTGAAGAATCCACACAACTTGCAAGAAGTTTTGGAATAGAAGCTGCACTACCTAGAAGAGTAGGCACTCAAAAGTATAGGGCTAATATTTCTGGTTCAGATGTCAAAGCGTATTTTAGGACTACATTGTACCATATCTGGACGAAGTAATATCACATTTAAATAATAGATTTTCCGAACATGAAGCTATAATTACACGCCTGTTTAATATCGTTCCGATACGAGTTGTAAATCTAATAAAGGAAGATTTCGAAGAAGTCACACTTTTTTACAAAAACGATTTAAAAAATTCAGCAAAATCTGTTTTAGCTGAAATAAGTATATGGATTGATTATTGGAAGCAGAAGAATGATAAGCCATCAAATGCATTAGATGCTATTTCAGTTTGTGATGAGGACATGTTCCCAAGCGTTTTTACCCTTTTGCAGATACTGGCCACAATACGTGTGACAACGGCATCTGCTGAGCGAAGTTTCTCGACGTTAAGAAGAATAAAAACTTATCTCCGGAACAGAATGGAAGGAGAAAGGCTATCTTATCTGGCTTTTATGTCTATATACAAAGATGAAGTCAAAATCGATGAATTAATTGATATATTTCTTTTCGAATTCTTTGATATATTTCTTTCAAAAAATCGAAGATTACATTTTTAACTCTTACGTATTTTATTATAAAAAGTTTTACTGATCTCGTACTTAAGTACACATTTATATTTAGGAATAAAAACTAAGGAACTTAACTTCCAATACCTACACAATAAAAGCAATTTTTTAATTGTTTATCTTTGTTATAGAAAAAAAGGTTGCCATTGGAATTTTTTTCAATGGCAACCTTTTTTTATCCAAATATATTTTATTTAAAAAAGATTTTCAAGACTATTGCTGACTTTTCAGAATTTCAGTTTATATTTTGCCTTCATTTCGAATTGCACCTCCCAGTTACAATACAATATGCTGCATCAACTTCTGTTTAAATCAATCAATTAAAATTTCTGAGTCATCATTTCTTGTCAATCATCCAAGTATTCAAGTGTATGTATAAGCAAAACAATTGGGTATAAAATACAGTTTCTTTACGACTATTGGGCCAAATTGGACGAAATGTATGGGCAAAAGTCAAAATTTTTTAAGTTTCGAGTACATTTTTTTTTTTCGAAAAAATTTTGCGAGCACATCAGCCGCGTTGTAGTAGACAGAAATAAAAATGTAAGCGTGCAAAAACCGTTGTTGTGAATTAATTTTATTAAGGGGTGCGAAAGTTATGGCAGTTTCAAATTGAAATTTTAAAAAAATTCTATAAATTAAATTTTTAGCGGAAATAAGAAAACTAAACTTACAGTCATGGACCATTCCCATTTCTATCAGCATATTTCAAAATGCCTTCATAATTTACAAAATATAGCGAAACAGAAAATTTGTTTAATTGCAATTTTATATAATATAACGAATCTCGCGAAATATAAAAATCAGAAAAATGTATGAAA
The DNA here is from genome assembly GCA_963930755.1 of Eudasyphora cyanicolor. NCBI lineage: Eukaryota > Metazoa > Arthropoda > Insecta > Diptera > Muscidae > Eudasyphora > Eudasyphora cyanicolor. Next base: position 342,247,330 of record OZ005734.1, on the reverse strand, counting down.
AATCTCCGCGAATAGATGAGAGAACTAGCTGTGATCTTCAAGAAAGAATGAAGGCAATATCTCTGATGGTCCATATCATTTGTGTTTTATTTCAGTGCAAAATTTCTCTACAAAATTCCTAAGTATTAATGGGAGTTGAATGTTAAGACCTTTTTATCCCCTCACCTTAGAAAGGAGGGTATATATCATTTGCTACGAACCATCGAAGGAGTGATCTAAGACCCTAAGTATGTTCGGCGGATATCCGTTTTGGGACATTTTAAGAGGAATGAGCAATGTCCGTCCGTCTGTCTGCTGGCTGGTGCGCACGATAACTCTCGAAAGCACTAACCGATTGACTTCAAATTTGGTATGTAGTAATATTTTCTTCTATCTTCGGCTAAGTTCGAAGATGGATCATATTCGTCCACTCCTTCTAGTACCTCCCCCACAAAGGGTTAACATTTAGTGAAATATTGATTATTTAATAACTTCTATACTACTTATTTGAATACTCTGAAATTCTACACATAGTATTAGTTTATTAGACACTATTACCTCGAGAAAAATGGGCGAAGTTGCCACGCACCTTTTGGTACCTCCCACACAAATTGACAATTTTGAACCAAAAGTTAATAGATTATAACTTCATTACCAGTGCATTTAAAGACTTGAAATTTTGTACAGTGTAATGGTTTAATAGTTCCTACAATATAGTGAAAAATTGGCATTATTGCCACGCTCCTTTAGGTACCTCCCACACAAATGGACCATTTTGTACCAAAAGTTACCAGCTTATAACTTTAATGCCAGTACATACAAATACTTGACATTTTGTACAGTGTAATGCTTTTATAGTACCTAGGGTCTACAGAAAAATTTGCGTAATTGGCCCGCGCCTCCCACACAAATGGACCATTTTATACCAAAAGTTAACAGCTCATAACTTTAATACCAGTGCATATTAATACTTGAAATTTTGTACAGTGTAATGCTTTTATAGTACCTAGAGTCCAGAGAAAAGTGACCGTTATTGGTTCGCCCCTTTTGGTACCTCTCACACAAATGGACCATTTTGTACCAAAAGTAAATAGCTTTTAACTACTTTATTTACTACATACTTTAACCCAGCAAAATCTTGGTAAGTAGCTGTCATTATTCCCTGCATTACCAAATAATGACATCTCATTATTCGCTGCACTACTTTCGGCTTATTAATAATGACTTACCTAAAATACAGAAATAAGTGATTTTTTGTTATCAAAATCATTTTGACAAATTTTATTATAATGCAATTTTGGCTATATGTGGGTTATTGTACAAGATTTATTTATATTTCAACATGTTTTCAAACAATACGTGCAGCTTTGAATGAAAATACCACAAATTCGAATCTGGCATGAGGAAATTGTTTGTTTCGAGAAATATGCGCGACAATATGCAAAACATGATTTTAAATGGCCATTTCTACATATCTACTACTTATTTTATAACTTATTGGTAATGCATTATTCAAGTACATAAAATCGATACAAATAAGTACTTATTATGCCACTTTATTGTAAGCTTTTGGGAAGTACTTTCCTCCAATGACATCCCCATGTTAAAATAATGAGAAAAGTGGCTAAATAATAAGTACTTACCATTATCGAACTTTGCTTACTCGTCGGATTATTTGGTAATGAGAAATTTTGCTGGGAAAGTTATTAATTGCTATTTAAAGTGAGAATAATTTAAATAAAACAAAAAAATAATAAATTTACATATATATTTTGAGACTCATTAGTCGGTTTACCCGACTGAACTTTCTTACTTGTTGAGTGTATTTGTTGATGAACCTTTTTTGTTAGATTACATAATAGTATTTGTTATAGCCTTTAATAATAATTTAAATGACTTCATATAAAAAAAATGAGAATTCGCGAATTTTTTTAGTGATATTATTACTCTAAGACATTTTAAAAGAAGTCGGCAATGACATACAGTAATTTTGAAATTTAGCATGGTAGATTTTCTTGACCCATGGACCAACATGTTATGTTATAGCTCATATATATATGTTTCGTCCGATTTGGCTACAGAAGCAGATGAGACGTACCAAATGTATAAGTAAATTGTGTAAACAAATTTTAGTTGAAGTATACACTGGATATTTCATTGTTATCCAATCTTACTAGAGTGGTGTAGGGATTCACATTGTCCGCACCGCCGGGCTTTAGCCTTTTCTTACTGGTTTAAATATTAGTTGTTATGGCCATAACTTCGACCATAACTTTTGCCTCAGTGGGTACAGTTGACCGAAATTTTTTAAATCGTATATAATGTTTTGTTGTCAATTCAGAAAAGTTGATGCGAGAGAAATCTGTTTATATTCTGCACGAGTTAAATCTTTGGTGTAAAAACTCTTTTGTATGTATATCTCGGCAAGTTGCACGCGCATAAACGTTTTGTTCAAACGAGTTGGTCAATTTGAGGACCTGTAGCAACGCCCCGCGTCCTTGACGCGGTCCATAGTAAAAACTTAACTTCTCTAATATCTCTTCTACAAACATGCCAAGTTTTGTCAGAAAAGGTTGTTGAAAAAAAGGCCGAATAATTTCCCTTTTTTTTAATTCCTTCCACTGTGGGGCCCTCGAAGTGTTACCAATTAAAAGGCTGTAAAGAAGAAACATTTAATTTAGCCATCTGAGCATTGCCATGTTAAGTGATCACAGTATTTTTGGCTCATGTCATGGATTTTAGTAAAACGTAAGGTCTTTGAAAATCCATATATAATTTATTATTATATTATACGGTCTTATTTATTTATTTATATGAATTACAATACAAAGTAAATTTATATTCCAATTGTACGGTCCAAGGAAAAGCCGGGTTACAAAGACCATGTGACTAGAGTTTTCACCGACAGACCAGAGCCTCTTGTGGGAATCGAATCCACGACCCCCAAACTCATAGGCGAGTACGCTACCTACTCACCTACTGGGGCGCTCAAAACAGTATAGATTATTCGATTTCCATACCAAAGTAATTCCATACAAATTTAACAATTGCATACAACTTTGATCGCCTTTTGTAAAAAACTACCAGTTTCGGCTTAGTATACTTTGGAATGGAGGTAGCGACATATTTACATTGATTTAACAGTATGTAATACTTAATTCATATGTTCTCCGTACACAGCCAAACACATTGTTCGTTGCCACTGAAGCAATTTGGCTGATTTTAAAAATATGAAAGATGTCTTTACCTCGCATCAATCTGGGTTTATCCAGCCACTCTGTGATGCCAAACAATCGCTGTTGCACCCTCAACCCTCAATGTGTATCTGGGTTATGTGGCATGCTTCGATGGTGTGTGGCTTTGTTCCATTTCATGAGTATGTGTATAAGAGTATGTCACCAATCTTACAATTGCAACACCGGAGACATCGACAAATTTCAATGGGATTTTGTGGAGCTCCGGTGTACTCCTGCCAGGAGCAACAACAACAGGTAATTTTGCTCGATGCATGGATGATGCGTATGTGGGAAGAAGTATGGCGCGGCGGCAAACATGGCTCCATCTTCGTTGCCACTTACGTATGTAAATATGCGGGTAGCTTTGGCGGTATTACTCTGTCTTCCATGAAAGCATTCATCCATCCATCGATCCATCCTAGACGAGCTCTGACACAGCTGTGATATACAGTGGGTGAATTTGAAAAATAAATGCATACGAGGTTGATATTTATATTTCGGGTCCAGCAATAAAAAACAATCATTTATCATTGGAAATGGTTTTATTGTTTATAAAAATATTCTCCATGAAGATCAACACACTTTTGCATGCGCTCAAACCAATTTTCGAAGCATTTTTTCCACTCCGATTGAGACACCTGCTGCTTCGGTTGTCGAAAAACTTTGACCATACTAATGCCCAATGTCGGTCGGTCTAGCTTTATCAGTCCATGCACAGCATCGAGGGTTTCCGGCAAAACGAACGAAGTTGGACGACCTTCACGAAATGCATCCTGGAGCGAACTGCATCCGAGACTGAACTCTTGGTACCAGCAATTTACAATTGTTTTTATTGCATCCTGGAGCGAACTGCATCCGAGACTGAACTCTTGGTACCAGCAATTTGCAGTTGTTTTTGTTGGTGCTTCATCACCAAAAATCGAAACAAGTTGATTGAGACACTCTTGTCTCGATCCAAGCCGAAAATCGTAAAAAATAATTGCAAAAAAAATATATTCAAGGGTTAATTCCATTTTTTGACCGAGATGAATTTTTCAACACAATGAAAACAAACCAATTCACGCTCAAATGAAAAATGTTCTGAGTAAAGTTATGTTAAAAATGACAAACTCTCCAATGGAGGCTCCAGTTTGTATCTGGCGACACTAGTAATGACAAAACCCAAAATATAAATAGCAACAATCGTATAAAATCGGATTTGACAGAACTCGCCTAGGATGGATCGAGGGATGGATAAAACTTTCGTTTCTTAACCATGAGAACAATAAACCATCATCCGTGTTTTTAATTGGCCCACTTCATATTTCCAACTGCGGAGGGGAGACAAAATATTAGATTTTTTAGGTTTTCGCTTAAAAAAAAATTAATTATCCGAAAATTTTTGGTTACATCGATTATTTAAACCAAACTGATGTATATAACTGACACCAAATGTAATTCCCAAATTTACTAGATTTTTTCGCCATAAAATGGGAAAATGATATGAGTTATCTAATACTACCGTTGGGTTATCTACACCTTACTTGATGACAAGTTGGGTTATCTTCACCTTACTTGATGACAAGTTGGGTTACCTACATTTAAGTTGACGTTCAGTGTGGTTATCTATCCCTCCGTTGACGATCAGGTTGGTTATATACTCCTAAGATGACGAGAAGTATACCTAAGTTGACAACAATTTGGGTTATCGACACCTCAATTGACGACCAGTTAGGCTACCTACTCCTTAGTTGACGTCCAATTGGGTATCTTCTCCTTAGTTGAAAACCAGGTGGGTTATTTACTCCTTAGTTGACGACTTTGGTCTATCTACCCTTTAGATACCGATCAGCTGTGTTATATACTCGTTAGTTGACATTCTGTTGGGTTATCTTACACCTTAGCTGCCGATTAGTTGGATTACCTACACCTTAGTGTGCGACGAATTGGGTTATCTAACCCTTAGTTGACGACCAGTTTGGTTATCTACCTTTTCGTTGAGATCAGTTGGGCTATACATTACTCGACCAGTTGGGCCATCTACTCCTTAGTTAACGATCAGCTGGCTTATATACTCCCTAGTTGGCGTTCTGTTGGGTCATATACTCATCAGTTGATTAGCAGTTCATTTACCTACTCCTTAGATGACGACCAATTAGGTTATACGAGTAGACCCCCTAGTTGACGAACAGTTGGGTTATATACTACTTAGTTGACCACTAGTTTGGTTATCTAATCCTCTGTTGACGACCCGTTGGGTCATCTAAAGGGTCCGCCATCTAACGTTTTTTTTTCAACTAGTGCTTATTTCGTGTTCAGCAACTAGTGCTTATTTCAGGAGCGATCGACTTATAGAAGATGCCGATTTTGCCAAAAAATCATCTTTTCAGATGAAGCTCATTTTGATCTTGGCGGGTATGTAAACAAGCAAAAATGTCGCATTTGGGGCACAGAAAATCCGCACGCATACATTAAAAAGCCGATACACCCAAAACGAGTCACTGTTTGGTGCGGATTTTGGTCCAGAGGCATAATTGGGCCATGAGCAAGAAGTGGCCGTTACAGTCAATGACGATCGTTATCGGCCATGTTGAACGAATTTTTGTTCACAAAAATTGAAGAGGAGGATATTGGCAACATTTGGTTTCAACACGACGGCGCTACGTGCCACACAGCCGAAGCTACACTCGATGTTTTGCGCGATGTTTTAAAAAAAATAGTTATTTGGCGGACCCTTTACTTCTTAGTTGACGACAATTTGGGTTATCTACTTCTCAATTCTTTTAAGTACTCCATAGTTGACGACCCGTTGGTTCATCAACTTCTTAGTTGACGTCAAGTTGGGTTATCTACTTCTCAGTTCGTTTATCTTTTTTGATGACCAGTTAGGTTATCTGTTCCTTAGTTGAATACTAGTTGGCTTATCTACTCCTTAGTTTACGACCAGTTACTCTTTAATTGAGTTGGGCCATCTACTTCTCCGTAGACGACCAGTTGGGTCATCTACTCCTTGGTTGACGACCAGCTGTGTGATACACTCCTTATTAGGCTACTAGTTCGATTACCTACTCCTTAGTAGACGACCAATTGGGTTATATACCCCTTAGTTGACAATCAGTTGGGTTATCTACTTAGTTGACGACCAAAGTTGGGTTATTGACTCCATATTTAATGACCAATGTTGTCATATACTCGGACTTCTTAGTTGACGACCTTTTGGCGTTATTTACATCTTAGTTGAAGACCAGTTGGGTTATATACTCTATAGTTGACGACCAGTTGTGTTATCTAAGTCTCACCCATCGACCAGTTGGGTTATCTACTCCTCGACTGGTTAAGTTATCTACTCCTCTTTTGTCGACCAAATGGGTTATCTATTTCTTATCTAACGAGCAGTTGGGTCGTCTACTCCTTAGTTGGCGATCTTTTGGGTTATATAATCCTCAGTTGATGATCAGTTGTGTTATTTTCTCCTTAGTTTACTACCAGTTAGGTTATCCAGTCCAGAAAAACTTTAATATATTTAGTTTCAAATGTGACATATGCTGTGTGTGATATTGAAGGATCCGTTACTGAATATATTCACTTGGAACAGTAATTCGATATGCCACAAGATGGTATTTCACCTGTTTCAATGACAAATCATGTTGAAGTTACCGGTTGTGTTCACATAAAAGAGTCGATCTGTGAACCGATTCGTGACACACGATTGGTTTTGTTGCTGTGTCTGACATTGAAGGGTCTGGTACAGTAGGTATTCTTTTAGAGCAGTACTTGAAATGAATTGTCTCCCTTTGAGATACAAGGTAAAAATTCATTCATGTAAAATTGACAATCTGTGAACCAATCACTGTCCTTAATGGTCCTCTCCTGTGGTTGGGTTTGTATCGGTAAAATGTTTCCGTATTGAAGAATAATTTCACGAAATTCTGAAGCGATTTTGCCGCCAATTTCCCCAAATTTAATATCTTTGGACTATTTTTTGTGAGACTATTTCAAAGATAGAGTTTACAAATCAGTCGAGATCAATTGAAACAACTTTCAGCGTGAAATTACCGAGATAGAGTCACAATAATGTCGAATTGTCATCGAAAATGTCTGCAAAAGAATCGACGAATGTACGTTGGATATTACAGTGTAAATATAATAATAAATTGTAGGCCGTCTACTACATATATGATAAATGTCTTTTCGGCTCCTTTGTGGTATAAAAGGTCCAAATTCCCTTATAATTATTGTTTAAAGATTTTTTATTATTTTCATTTCGAAATCCTTCACTGTGCAGTGGAGGAGGTTTGTTGGTGCAACTTTAAGAAACTTGAAACAAAAATATATTTTTGTGCAAAAATAACACAAACAAACAAACAAATAGAGAGACAAACCAACAAACTTTAAATCCCATTTATCAAATATTTTTCTTTTTCTTCAATTTATTTGACTTTGTTTAGCATTAGCAGCTTAAATGCATGCCAGCAGACCCAAGCATAAAGGGATGATAGCGGTGGAGACGACGTTGATGCGGGGGACATACGTTCGAGTACATTCATTCATAATTTGAGCATGAAGTTATTGGTCAATTAAAAGTTTGACTTAATACGCATCATTTAAGTCGACGAGCAGTTTGAGGGAGGCTTGTCTCCACTATACCCTCTCTACCTCTCCACCATCCGATAAACACACAATACAACTCTACTCTGTTGCATCGAGAGTGCAGCTGGACCCGAAACTAAGAAACTAAGCGCCTGGGAGTTGTTGAAACTTTGCTATTCCTGGTCTGACAAACATGTTGACATAAGCTTCTAATGGGAAAAGTTTCCTTACGAAAACATAAACTCGAATTGAGTCCGAGAAATTCCTATGAATGCATTGTGGTTGAGAGTCCTTTGGCCTGTATGTGTGGGCATGTGTAGCTGTGTATGTGTATGTTATTTGTGAACCTCAAACTATTTTATTAAACAAAAGAGCATCAATTGTTTGTTGTAATTGGTTTGTTTTGAATGTCAATTCTTTTATTTTGGGTTTTTGTCTTAATTGGATTAAAAATTAAATTTGTTTTACAATGCTTTATGTATGCAATATATGAAATGTATTTGCATTAAATGTACGCACATAAAACATTTCATTAACTATTGCATTTTAATTGAATTTTACATACATTTAAAAATAATTTTTGGATTCTCGGGAAAAACATATATCATATATCTCATAGTTGGCGACTTTCAATGAAATTCAGATTTATGGTATTATTGCAGTATTTTTCGGTTCGTATTTATCGCAAATACTAGCCAACTCACAAAACATGTGTATTTTTCTTAAATGTATTGAAAGGGGACCCATAGTGATTTTTGCAAGGAATAAATGAAACAAAATAAAAATTTCGGTGATGAAGATAAGATAAGTTTGAAGTAAGATAAGTTTCGATTAACATTTTTTAGACGTAAGAGGATGAGTAGTGGAGTTCATTGTTTGGATATAAACAATTTTTGAAGGTCTTTTTATTTCATTATATGGACTGAGTGAAACTTGTATTCCGATGAACATTCTGGTTTCCTACCTAATTCCGTGGCCAAATATCTCAAAAACATGAGATAACCCGTCTATGTTATACCCTAAATCTGCACGGAGGAAAATCGCCATTTCTGATATGTTTGAATTGAAAGAAAATATATTTTGTTAACAAACAAATATTATTTGAAAATCATGAAACTTTGTTTGGAACGCATATATTAATATATTAGAACAATATATATTTGCGCACTGACTTTCACAAATAAAATATGTATATACTCACAAACAAAGTTATTGTTTAAGATGTTTACCAAATATAATTTATTTAAAAATGATTTTTTAAACTTTGCTGAATTTTTCGAATTTGAGTTAGTTTTTCCTAGATTATAGTTAAAAATGACTTTAGCAGCATTAGCTGTTGTTTTACATCAATAAATTTTAATTTATAAGTATTCCAATTCATCACATTTTGTCAATCCATCAATGCAATTTATATTTACAAAAGATTATACGATTTAAGTTTTAAATAAATTTTGCAAACATATAACATTTATAAAAAACATGCTCTTGGAACATCTGAAAAACAGAAATCTTGTCTTTAAGTTAATGCATTGATACATTGCCAAAATACATAAATACAAAATACTAGTTGCAAATAAAAAAAAATGTTAGAATGGGAACATATTTTTGTTTAGAACAATATCCTCCCAAACATATAATATTTCTGTATGTCAAATATTATATATTTGGAGTGTACCCTAAACATATGCATAATTCAAGCCGAATATGTTTGGGACAATATACTACAGAAGCGATATTTTTTCAGCGTGTGTGTATGGTAATTTGTCTGGAAGGTGATAGAAAGGTTAACAAATTTTGCTCATTCTTGTAGTGGTGTTATATTTTTCCCTTTTAACCTGTTGGTACAAAATAGTCCCTTTGCGTGTGAGGTGCCAAAAGGGGGTGGGGACACTTCGCGCAATTCTCCCAAGATGATAGTGACAGATAAACTATTGCTACACGGGGCAAAATCGCCTTTTTGATATGTTTGAATCGAAAGAAAATATATTTGCAACGCAAATTTTTAAATATTATATATTTCTGAACCAAAAAATTTAGTTTGAAAATCATTAAAATATATTTGGAACGCATATGTTAATATATTACAATAAAATATATTTGCCAAGTAAATTTCCCAAATAAAATATGTGTTTAAATACAAATAAAATTATTGTTTAGGAATTTCTCCAAATATATTACATGTTTAGATTGTACCCTAAACATATATATTTTCCAAGTCGAATATGTTTGGGACATTATACTACATTATACTATTTCAGCGTGTATGTTTAGAATTACAGGGAATTTATTAGAGAATCAATATTTCACCAAAATGTTAACCCTTTGTGAGGGAGATTTTAGAAGGTTTGGAAAAATATGGCCGATCTTCGAATTAGCCTGAGATAGAACAAATTTAGTCACATGCTGAATTTTAAGCCAATCCGTTACTATATTCGCTAGTTATCGTGCGCACCAGCCAGACAGACGGACGGAAATTTCTCAAGTGATTTAAAATGTACTAAAACGGATTTCCACCAAACGTACTTAGGGTCTTAGCTCACTCCTCCGATGTGTTACTTTTGGTCCAAGGAATATTATATATACTCTCCTCCACTAAAGTGCGGACCTACAAATTATAAATTATCACGCTTCTCCAACTTTCATTATTTTAACGAAAATTTCTAACATAAGCCACATTTTCTCTTATCGCAAGGGTAGAATATTTAAACCATCACAACTTTTTTATGTAGCAAGGTGTTGCAAGTTAAACTGCAAAAGGAATTTTGAGCCCGGCATTTAGTGTAGTTTTCGGAATTAAAACAAGTAAGAAAGTTTCAGTCGGGTAAACCGACTAAGGTACACCCTCACTTTGTGAGTAATGTAATATATTACACATTACACCAATAAATTTGTCAATTTGTGTGGGAGGTACCAGAAGGTGTTTTCCAAATACACATATTTTTCGGTAAACAGTACATTCTTAAATACATTGCATTGTGCTGAACTATAAGCTTTTATGTGCACTGGTATATTAAAGTTACGAGCTATGTAATTTTGGTATGACTTTGTCATTTTGTGTGGGAGGTACAAAAAGGGGCGGGGTGATAACGCCCACTTTTTACAGGACTATAGGCACTATAACAGCATCACACTGTACAAAATTTCAAGTATTTGTATGCACTGGTATTAAAGTTACAAGCCGTTTACTTTGGTACGAAATGGTCCATTTGTGTGGGAGGTACCAAAAGGGGCATGCCAACTTCACCCATTTTTCTCGAGTTAATAGCGACTAATACACTAATATTATGTGCAGAATTTCAAAAGATTCGAATAAGTAGTATATAAGTTATTAAAGAATCAATATTTCACTAAATTTTAACCCTTTGTGTGGGAGGTACCAGAAGGAGTAGACCAATATGGCCCATCTTCGAACTCATCCGGAGATAGATCAAAATATTACCACATACCAAATTTGAAGTCAATCGGTTACTCCTTTCGAGAGTTATCGTGCGCACCAGCCAGCAGACACACAGACAGACAGACAGACAGACAGACAGACAGACAGACAGACGGACGGACATTGCTCATTCGACTTAAAATGACCCAAAACGGATTTCCTCCGAACATACTTAGGGCCTTCGATGTGTTACACTTTTTTCCGTAGCAAATGATATATACCCTCGTCACACTAAAGTGATGGTATAAAAAGGAAACATAAACAAATAAAGATTAAAACATAAAAAAATCGTATGGCCCTGAGCTTGACACTATTTGTCGAAGGGCTGTGCATAACATTTTCTGATGTACGGGTGGCTGATTGCTACATTAAGAAACTCAAACAACTTTTTTTTCAGTGTATGGAATTCAGTTTCCTTTTATTCATGTTAAAACTCATTAAATTTAATTAAATATAGTTTAATTAGTTTTAAAAATAATAGAATTTAAATGCCCCCCGCTGCTCGTTGATGCATGTGCGGCATCTTACCAAAAAGTTGTTCATTACTGCTTGGAGAGTTGAGACGGGAATAGCCGCAATTGTTTCTCGAATGGATTGCTTTAGTTCATTCAAATTTGTTGGTTTTGCTTTGTAGACTTCCTGTTTGCAATAACCCCACAAGAAAAAGTCAGCTGCAGTAAGGTCAGGCGTCCTGGGGGGCCAACGGAATGTGAAGATTCTGGATATCAGTTTATTGGGAAATTTTCGTCGCAATTCTGTCATAACAGGCCGGGCTATGTGAGGAGTTGCACCATCTTGCTGAAACAACACAGAGTTGAAAGAAATTCTCATTCGGCGTAATTCTGGATAGAAAATCTCTCTCAACATGCTCAAGTAACGGTCTCCAGTAACTGTAACGGTGTGACCGTTTTCTTCGAAGAAGTAGGGCCCGACAATGCAGTGTGATGAAACTGCACACCACAATGTGACACGAAGTGGATGCAATTCTGTCTCATGGAGTATCTGTGGGCCTCGTCAGACATGAAAGGACAGTTCAACATGTTTCCGTCCTCTCCCACCATTTGAAGCGTCTTCTGGCAAAATTCCAAGCGAATCGAGAAGTCTGCAATGCCTATTTCAAGAAAATCTATGGATAAATGTATAAATTATAGCAATTTTGATAGAAATAAGAGAATTTCAACAAAATTCGTTTTTTATATCCCCCATCTGGTGAACAAGGGTATATGCCAACCAAAAGTGTAACATATCGATTGAGTGACCTTAGAGACCCCAAGAATATCTAGCGGAAATCTCTTTTTGGGACATTTTAAGTCATTTTAGCAAAGTCCGTGAGCCTGTCCGTCTGATTGGTGCGCACTCTAACATTCGACAGGATGGACCGATTGACTTTCTTTCTCTCGACTAAGGTTAAATATGGACTATGTTGGTCCACTTCTTCGAGCACCTCTCCCACAAAGGTTCAAAATTTAGTGAAATATTGATTATCTCATAACTTCTATACTGCTATTCAGAATCGTTGACCATTCCACACATAGTATTCGTTTCTTGGTTGCTATCATCTTGGGAAAATTGGGCGAAGTAGCCACGCCCCTTTTGGTACCTCCTATACAAATGGACCATTTTGCACCAAAAGTTAACGGCTTATAAATTTGATTCCAGTCCATACAAAAGCTTACAATTTTGTGAAGTGTTTTTCTTTTATAGTACCTATAGTCACGTGAAAAATTGGCCTTATTACAACGCCCCTTTTGGTACCTTCCATACAAATGGACCATTTTGCAAAAAAGTTAACGGCTTATAACTTCAATGTCTGCATATACAAACACTTGAAATTTTGTACAGTGTAATATTTTTACAGTACACATAATATATTAAAGAATGGGCGTTATTGCCACGCCCCGTTAGGTACATCCCAAACAAAATTTCCAAAATAAAAAATATGAAATATTTTTTTTTATTTTCTCTATTTTTACAATATGGGTGATAATTTATACATTTAACCATATAATTTTTGCAGATAGGCATTGTTTTCTTCGTTAGGACACTAGCTTTCAAAAAATAGGACAAAAAGTTATTCTCTTAGTTTTTATGGGAGGTACCAGAACGGGTTTAACAAATACATACAAATTTTTTTCGTTAAACAGTAGATACTTTAAATAGATTGCACTACGTCGAATTATATACAGTTTTTTGCACTGGTATTTTAACGTTATGAGATAATTAATTGTGGTATTCTTTGACCGTTTTGTGTGGGAGGTACAAAAAGGCTGGTGATAACGCCCATTTTTCACAGGGCTATAATTACTACAAAAGCATTACACTGTACAAAATGTAAAGTATTTGTATACACTGATATTAATGTTATAAGCTGTTAACATTTGGTGCAAAATCGTACCTTTGTGTGGGAGGTACCAAAAGGGGCGCGGCAATAACGCTCATTTTTCACTGGAGTGTAGGCACTATAAAAGCATTACACTGTACAAAATTTCAGGTATTTGTATACACTGGTATTAATGTTATATGCTGTTAACTTTTGGTGCAAAATGGTCCATTTGTGAGGGAGGTACCAAAAGGGGCTCTACAATAATGCCCATTTTTTATCAGACTATATACACTATAAAAAAATTACACTGTACAGAATTTCAAGTTTTTTTAACGCACTTGTATTAAGGTTATAAGCTGTTAACTTTTGGTGCAAAATTGTGCATTTGTGTGGGAGGTACCAATAGGGGCATGGCAACTTCACCCATTTCTCTCAAGGTGATAGCGACTAATAAACTAATACTATGTGTGGAATTTCACATTTTAACCCTTTGTGGGTGAGGTACTAGAAGGAGTGGGGCAATATGGCCCATCTTCGAACTTAGCCGGAGATAGACAAAAATATTACCACATACCAAATTTGAAGTCAAGCGGTTACTCCTTTCGAGAGTTATCGTGCGCACCAGTCAGCAGACAGACGGACGGACGGACATTTTTCATTCGACTTAAAATGACCCAAAACGAATATCCGCCGAACATACTTAGGGTCTTAGATCACTCCTTCGATGTATTACCCTTTTGGCCGTAGCAAATGATAAACGAGTATACTCTCGTATCACTAAAGTGAGGGTATAATAAAACGTTACCATAAAAAATTTTTTTGTACTAAATTTAATGGCCATTCGATTTTTTTTCTCAAGGTGGATTTTGTGCACTTTTTCTATATTTTTTTCTCGGTATACCGTACTGAATATCTCTTTTGTCACTGAAGCAAAGTTTTAGATATTGAATAGGACAAAAAAATGCGGAACAAACCTACCAAGAACAAAATATAGAAAAAGTGCTAAACAAATTCGTATGGCCGTTACGTTTTTAATTAAGTCAACTTGACTAAACGAATGATGCAGAAGTTCTTATTTTTGGGCTGTATTCGCGTCCAATTCTCAGAATTGAGTCCCAAATCAATGAGCTGAAAAATGTTGTACTGTATATTTTATGGCGTTATTACATTTCTGTCTGCATTTGAAAAATTGTTTTCTTATTTTTCCCCGGACACTGTTCCAGTATTTTAATAATATAAGTGCATGAATGAAATTGAAATATTTCGGTCAGATGTACCCAATGAAACATACGTTATTTATGTACATACTTTTTTATTTTTTTTTTGCGAAAAGGTGTATGTCGATCATTCCATGTCAAACCGAACACTTTTTTACATCACCATCTCCGATTTCGATGAAACTTTGTAGGATAACTCAACTCTATAAAATATTTGATTTGTAGAAGACGAAAAAAAAACCGAAATTTTTTTGCAAAAGATATGGCCAATTGAAAATAGGTAAAATCAGGAAAAACGTGCCGAGGTAGGAACATTGAAAGTGGTGTAGTGAGAAAACGCATGGCCAGAATTCAAAGAATGAAGGCTTATTTTAAAGGTAATTGCAATTACTATTCATCTGCGGCTTTGGCTACTGACCGCTACTGACCAAATTTTAATATTTAGGGCCTGTTTCTGTAACTTATTTTCGTTCGTCTACGGCGAACGATCAAAATTCTCTCAGCTATTACTTGAATTCTATAAAACGCAGGTTAGAAATATTTTAGGAACAAGCTTTTTACATGATTTTCTACAGACACAACGAATTATAAACTTCTGTGATTTATAGATTTCTCGGAATAATTGAGTGATTTTTGATCGTTCGCAGTAGACGAACGAAAAAAAGTTACAGAAACAGGCTCTTAGTTTTATTTTTCTCCTTCTTTTGTGTTTTTCACCATGAAAACACCAACCTAAAAATTCAGAAAAAATATAGGCATATTCCTTGATCGATTCTAAACAAACCCTGAAAATTTCAGCGTGGAGAAATAACGGGTTATATTTTTAAAAAAACATTTCCTAAATGTAGTCGCCCGAAAAAAGTATTTTTTGAACGAGTGTTCAAAAAATAACATACACACACGTCGTTCAAAAGTAGTGTTTTCGGTCGAACAGTTAGCTAAAGACGCAAATTAAAAGTTAGAAGTTTTATTAGTGTCTTGAAGAAACAAAAACGTAATGTAAAAACTCTAGTGTAAACAAAAATTATGGGATATATTTATTAATGGAGATAAAAAAATAACAGTATTTATTTGTAGCTAAAACAGGAAAAAAATAATAAATATTTCAATATACATGTAACAAAATTGTTATACAATATCTAGCTTTAGCAGCAAAGAAAGTAACTATAGTTCACAAATATTTGTAGTGATCGCATCAGTACCGAGTGATGTAATTTGAACAGTTATTTGTTTGTTTTCTGTTGGAACGAATGAATGATAATCTAATGTACCACGGATAGTCGTAGCCTTACTAAATCGTTCTTGAAGTTTAATATTATTGTCATTATATTGTTCTATAGTAAAGAATTCAGTATTTACATTTTTCACATTGTGTTTTACCCAGGAAAAAAAATGTAAGGAGTATTAATAGGACTATTAATATTTGTTAAACTTGCTCGGGCAGCTAATCTTTTAATTGTTCCTCCTAGACCGTCGCAGGGTCCCTTTCCGTGGGATGTTGCAAAAAAATGCCATTCCGCTTTAACACCAAAATCATTTTCATGAAAGACAAGATTTGAAAATTTTTTTTTGTTTTTGTATTGCGCACTTGCTCCATCAGAGAAATAAAAGATTTTTTCCACTTTGCCCAAAGAGTTCTTTAGAAATGAGATAAGGCCATTCTGAAACAAATTAACAGCAACGGTGTCATGCTTCAAACATTCAGATATTGCGACGTAGTTAGTAAACTTTTCTTCTCCATTTTCTTGGTAATAAATTGCCATTGGGTGAATGAATTGTGACTTGGTCATTATTCCAATGAGCTTCTTGAATTGAATCTTGTATAACAAAAGCATAGTTTTCCGAAAAATCAGAAATAACTACGCATTCGCCTGGATGCAATTCCTTTTTCTTCTTATTAAAAAACATATGTTGTTCCTTCGCAACATAGGAATGTGTCAGCAAACGACGCAGCTTTTCGGAGAATTTGTCAAAAAAATCGTCCGTACTTTATTGCAAAGTTTCAAATGCACATCGATCAGTAGTGACCCATTGCTTATATGAAATTGAATCAATCATTTTTTCATGAAAAATTTGTTTTAGCTGTTCAATTAAGTTGTCACAACCAGGACACAATTCACATCGCCGAAGATAACAATCATGTGTTGGGGGGTTGCAAATTATTTTTGAGAGACAGTCATTATAAGTTACAATTTGTAGGTTATCAGATGTTAGTCTTGAAAGAGATGATCCGTCAATCATTAGTTTTACGTTTTGGTGAATAGAGCACACACAAACGGAATGGGTTCCAGTTGCCCCCGGTAGAATACAGTATTTCGGTCGCAATTCTGCGAACTTAGAGAATTGTATTTTTGCCTCTGGGTGTTTTTCTTTAAATAACACATGGACTTCCTTTAAGTTGCACAGTACCAGTCTTTTTTGAACAGTTTCATTTCCAATTTTAACGCAGTCTTTTTTTCCGGGCATAACTCTGCTTATTTCCTGTGATCCATAAAACTCAATTACTTTGTTTACAATTTCATCTGTAAGGTGTTTTCCCGGCTTTGGGTTGGGAGATGCAAGAAAACCCTTTTCCTTCACAACATTCTTAGCCACAGAAATCATGTGCCTCGTTGCACCGCTGAAATTTCTTTGAATTTGACTGTACGACCAGTCCGCGAATAATGTCAAAATTTTAATTTTTAACTCTCTATTAAATGTTGTTTTATATGTTTCTTTTAATTTTGATATATCATCCCCCTCATTTACACTTTCAGATGAATCAAATAATTTCTTTATAATGAGACTATTTATTTTTCGTTTTTTGTTAGCGACATATTTTTTTTGCACAATTTTTCTTTTGTGGATAGGTGAATCCCCAAACAGCAACAATGATTCATTTAATTTTGGAAATTTTTAATGATGCTTCTGATGAAATACTGCTATCGGATGAGTACGCGTTATTTGCTTCAGGGATTAGGGTTAAACTTCTCATTGAATCACTTTCACAATCATGTAGTGGCATTTTGTTCATTCTTAACCGGCAACTATTACAAATTCTTATTTTTCCGCTCGATGTATTTATCCAACGTAAACATTTTATAGGCTTCTTTCCATGTTTTGCAATTTTAAATGGATTGCAGCAGGTATCGTTACGCGGCCTCATAGCGAAATCGGGAGTTATCGCGAAAATCACAGAATTGTTAAAAAAATATATACAAATCTGAACTGTTATTTATAATAAGAAGCGAAGGCACAAACTTTTTCGTATATTGTCATTGACATTTATTGATGGATGGTTTACAGCTAGCTGTTCGACCGAAAACACTACTTTTGAACGACGTGTGTGTATGTTATTTTTTGAACACTCGTTCAAAAAATACTTTTACGGTTTTTTTTCGTCTTCTACAAATCAAATATTTTATAGAGTTGAGTTATCCTACAAAGTTTCATCGAAATCGGAGATGGTGATGTAAAAAAGTGTTCGGTTTGACATGGAATGATCGATGTATATAGTATTTTGGAGATATAGTAAAAGTTATAAAAAGAAAGTATAACATATTAATATTCGTCTTACCCCCGTTTTCAAAAAGCTCCGTTAATGCTAACGGACCGTTATAGATGTCAAACTACACACAAAATGAGAGCAGTATCTGTAGCTTAGCACAAACGGAACTTTCTGAAAAAGGGGGTTAAAGGAATTGTTATATTCATATGACAAAAGTAATTTGTACGTACTGACAACAGAAATCGAGATTACGTTAGGTTAGGGTGGCAGCCGGAGTTAGCAGCTCACATAGACCAATGTAGGTCTCGAGTGATACCACATGCACAGATGCCCCTCATCGAAACTAACGTGTTTTGATAAACAAAGTTATCAATAGTACGAGTATCGGTACTGGAAAGATCTGTCAGACTTGCTAGAAAGGCCGATCCCAGTATACAGAAACGTCGTTTACTTAATTAGTAACAGTAGCAAATCAGGTGCTCAATGATCTCCACTTCTACCTCATTACCACAGCTCCTACATATGTAAGTTAGTGGAATCAATACTTAACCTTCTGACGTGTTCGCCAATCAGGCAGTGTCCTGTAAGAACTGACACTAATCTTGGCCAGGTTTGTCTACACGGAGGAAAATCGTCATTTTTGATATGTTTGAATTGAAAGAAAATATATTTATAAACAAATATTATATATTATATATTATATATTATATATTATATATTATATATTATATATTATATATTATATATTATATATTATATATTATATATTATATATTATATATTATATATTATATATTATATATTATATATTATATATTATATATTATATATTATATATTATATATTATATATTATATATTATATATTATATATTATATATTATATATTATATATTATATATTATATATTATATATTATATATTATATATTATATATTATATATTATATATTATATATTAGGCATGTTTTCGTTACAAGCTAGCACTTTTAGTTTAGCACTTTGCAACGACTTCCACTAACTGGCACATAAGCAATAAGTGGCGGATTTTCACTATCTGGTAGCAATGGTGTCATGAGTTGCGAAGAAAGAACAGTGCGAAACAGACAAAAAATTCTTGAAAAGTATTTATAAACAAGTAAGAAAGTTTCAGTCGGGTAAACCGACTAAGGTATACCCTCACTTTGTGAGTAATGTAATATATAACATTACACCAATAAATCTGTCAATTTGTGTGGGAGGTACCAGAAGGGGTTTTCCAAAAACACGTATTTTTCGGTAAACATTGCATTGTGCTGAACTATAAGCGTTTATGTGCACTGGTATATTAAAGTTACGAGCTATGTAATTTTGGTATGATTTGGTCATTTTGTGTGGGAGGTACAAAAAGGGACGGGGTGATAACGCCCACTTTTTACAGGACTATAGGGACTATAACAGCATTACACTGTACAAAATTTCAAGTATTTGTATGCACTGGTATTAAAGTTACAAGCCGTTTACTTTTGGTACGAAATGGTCCATTTGTGTGGGAGGTACCAAAAGGGGCTGTACAATAATGCCCATTTTTTACCGGACTATAGGCGCTACAAAAACATTATACTGTAGAAAATTTCAAGCATTTTTATGCACTTGTGTTAAAGTTATAAGCAGTTAAATTTTGATGCAAAATGGTCCATTTGTGTGGGAGGTACCAAAAGGGGCATGCCAACTTCACCCATTTTTCTCGAGTTTATAGCGACTAATATACTAATATTATGTGCAGAATTTCAAAAGATTCGAGTAAGTAGTATAGAAGTTATTAAAGAATCAATATTTCACTAAATTTTAACCCTTTGTGTGGGAGGTAGCAGTAGGAGTAGACCAATATGGCCCATCTTCGAACTGATCCGGAGATAGATCAAAATATTACCACATACCAAATTTGAAGTCAATCGGTTACTCCTTTTGAGAGTTATCGTGCGCACCAGCCAGCAGACACACAGACAGACATACAGACAGACAGACGGACGGACATTGCTCATTCGACTTAAAATGACCCAAAACGGATTTCCTCCGAACATACTTAGGGTCTTAGATCACTCCTTCGATGTGTTACACTTTTTTCCGTAGCAAATGTTATATACCCTCGTCACACTAAAGTGAGGGTATAAACATATATTTACTATGTTCAATTGTTTACACTCTTTTGCAAATATTAAAATAATTTCCCATTTTTGTTCTTCTTCTTCCCGTTAATTCACAATAATTGATAAAATCTCTCCAAAAATGGGATGCCATATTGCTAAATATAGGGTGCCCAATCTGGCAACATCATACTCGATTAAGACATGAACACAAGCACCAAACTTCATCGGGAACTAATAGTGCTTAAAAGTGCTTAGCTCCCCATACAAATTAAGCACTTATGGTGTAACGAAAACACGCCTATTATATATTATATATTATATATATTATCTATTATATATTATATATTACATATTTTATATAATATATTATATACTATATATTATATATTATACATTATATATTATATATTATATATTATATATTATATATTTTATATTATATATTATATATTATATATAAATCTTAAATATCTCAAAAATTATTTATCGTAAATGAACGAAATTAGTTTTGTAAGTTATTGGAGTCAATATGATAATAGTCGCAGATTAATCTTAGCATATAAAAAGTGGGCGCGTCATTATTTAAAATTTGAATATCTCAGAAAGTATTGATCGTAGAATAAAGAAATTTGGTGCATACGTTATTGGAGCTATTATCTAAAACTTCAATAAAAACGGACGCGATCGTGAAAGTTTGCCCACTTATCCGTTTGAAATTTTTATATCTCGGATCTTATCTTTTTTAATATCTGTTAGAAGGCCGAAATTTGGATAGTTTGTTATGGGGAGCAATATTAGTGGGCGGGATTGAATAAGAGGGCGTAGCCGTATTTAAATTTTGACTACATCTCAAACCATTTATCGTACTAGGACGAAATTTGTTTTGTACGGGTTTTCCAACAAGAGGTGTTATTTTGAATCACCCGGTATTTCGATAGCTGTCACCTTTGAAGCTTTTGTTCTTTGACATTTGACAAGTAGAAACTACGCTATTACTAAAAATGGAACGATACACGATTCAACAACGCATTGAAATTTTTAAAATTCGAAAAATCGAAAATCATCGACAAATTTTTCTTTGAACACCAAAATAACACCTCTTGTTGGAAAACTCTTTATGTTATTGAAGTCAATGATTAGCCACAAGTAGGCGAGAGAAAAAGTAGGCGGGGGGGAAAACTTTAACCACCCCTAAAATAAAATTCCGATGTGATCTTTCAAAACGCCGATATACGTATATATTTTTTTGGTCTCCTCTACCATAATCCATTGCCAGAACCCTGTTATTTTTTATTGTGTTGTACTGTGTTATTAAGAACTGTGGTTTGACTCCAACAGTCTTAAAATTGTACGACGATCAAGAATATAGTTGTTCTAGTCATTCATTAAATATTTCCCCCATCCTATGGTGTAGGGTATTAAAACGGCTATCACCTATTATTCATATGATTTCCTTACTCTTACATGTTGCCACTAGCATTGTCCTTTTTTAAGTTGGTATTTATATTACACAGCGGCAGTGCATATTTTTTGCATTTTGGGAGTAATTTAGGAAATTGTGATTTTTTTTTGGTTTTGGAATGTGCCCGCTAATCTGCACTCTCATCCATATAACCAAATTCAAAGGGCTATAAAACAAAAATTCGAGCTAACTTTGAAAAACCCTTTGGGGAATATGAAAACAAATTGTTGCACAGCGTTATCATCTAAATATTTGTCAAACACAAACATTTTTCTTATAGTCGGAAAAAAATCTCTATCACCTGACTCTGGAATACTAATGGCCTCGAATTTTCTACACAATTATGTATGTGCATTTTTAAGCAATATTAGTTTTTAAACGTTCCTCTTTTGTCTCGTACATTTTGGCTGATATAAATATTTCATCACATATTTTTTATCAATTCAAAAATTGTATTTTTCTTTTTGTTGTGACATTTATAAACATTTTCTATGTCAAATTAAACATTCAAAAGTACCTATTGAACCGCAAAGATAAATAAATATTTTCAAAGTACCAACAAAAGCCGTTTTTTGTGTATGTATGTCTGAATGCAAATTCATAGGCAGTTGCCAGATATCCGTCCATCCATCTTGTGCCCCCGTTCGGATGGGATGGATACTGGCGCAGTGCCAGCCATTCAGTCAGCCACCAAGTACCGCCTAGACCCGAACGAACAAAATGCCAAGTGGAAATATATCTGGCAAATTAATTTCCTTATTGGTCGTTGTCTGGCTGATTTGGTGGTGGTGGTGACTTTCGCAGGCAAAAATTATTTGTTCTTTTTGATTTTTAATGTTCACTTCATTTAACAAATGTCACCTACAATAACAAAATTATTTGCATATTTTTGTCAGTGATGGCAGATCAGAATTATAAAAGGTAAATAGACAAATTGGGGGAATGGTTATATTTAATGTGGGATTATTAATTGGTTACTTTAACATAACGTATTTAAGAAATGTTTTTTTAACATTTAATATTGCACATGTAGTTGATGAGAAAAATTATCACCAGTAGTTAGTTCGTAATAGCCAATAAAGAGCGAAACTGCGTCCACCCGTGAACATTGTAAACCCTAAGTAAGCATATAACTAACTACATACATATTTATGAAAACTAGAAAAAACTGATACACAGCCAATTTTATTTTTATACCCTACACCACACTGTGGTACAGGGTATTATAAGTTTGTTTCACGGCAGATGTTTGTAACACCTTAAAATAACACAGCTAGATCCACCTTAAAGTATACCGATCGACTCAGAATCACTAGCTGAGTCGATTTAACGATGTCCGTCCGTCCGTCCGTCCGTCCGTCTGTCCATGTAAAGTTGTTCGTCGACTACAGGTCGCAATTTCACTCCGATCGTTCTGAAATTTTGCAGTTTAGAGTATTTCGCGGCTGTTAATCGCTATTGAAGTTGGTTGAAATCGGTTCAGATTTAGATATAGCTCCCATATATATCTTTCGTCCGATCTGGCCCTTTAGTCCTATAGAAGCTGTAATTTACATCCGATCGTTTTGAAATTTAGAATGGTGGAGTTTCTTGATCCACGAACCAACATTGCTGAATTTGAAGAAAATCGGTTAAGATTTAGCTATAGCTCCCATATATATGTTTCGTCCGATTTGGCCCTTTAGTCCTATAGAAGCTGTATTTTACATCCGATCGTTTTGAAATTTAGCATGGTAGAGTTTCTTGATCCATGAACCAACATTGCCGAATTTGAAGAAAATCGGTTCAGATTTAGATATAGCTCCCATATATATCTTTCGTCCGATTTGGTCCTTTAGTCCTATAGAAGCTGTATTTTAAATCCGATCGTTTTGAAATTTAGAATGGTAGAGTTTCTTCATCCATGAACCAACATTGCCGAATTTGAAGAAAATCGGTTAAGATTTAGCTATAGCTCCCTTATATATGTTTCGTCCGATTTGGCCCTTTAGTCCTATAGAAGCTGTATTTTACATCCGATCGTTTTGAAATTTAGAATGGTAGAGTTTCTTGATCCATGAACCAACATTGCCGAATTTGAAGAAAATCGGTTAAGATTTAGCTATAGATCCCATATATATGTTTCGTCCGATTTGGCCATTTAGTCCTGTAGAAGCTGTATTTTACATCCGATCGTTTTGAAATTTAGAATGGTAGAGTTTCTTGATCCATGAACCAACATTGCCAAATTTGAAGAAAATCGTTTAAGGTTTAGCTATAGCTCCCATATATATGTTTCGTTCGATTTGGCCCTTTAGTCCTATAAAAGCTGTATTTTACATCCAATCGTGTTGAAATTTAGAATGGTAGAGTTTCTTGATCCTTGAACCAACACTACCGAATTTTAAGAAAATCGGTTAAGATTTAGCTATAGCTCACATATATATGTTTCATCCGATTTGGCTCTTTAGATCCAATCGTTTTTATACCCTACACCACACTGTGGTACAGAATGCGTCAGTACATTAAGAATGCAACACGTTTTTATTTGTCCGAGACCTAAAAACATTTAAGTGTAGATTGAGGCTACGATTCCATATACTTAAAACCAAAACATTTTGAATGTAAATATTTTTTTTTAATTCAAATTTTCTTGGAATGTACCTTTGCCAAGGTAAAAAAAAATATACAGGGTGGTCCAAAATGACCGAAGGGGTTTATGTTCATTACCAGCTTTAACCCGGTGCGCTTTGCAGCCCCCATCCTTTATTTATTTTCTGTTTAGGATACTGTAAAATATTTATACATCTTTCTTTCAAAATGACATGATTATTACATATCGTGAAAAATGAAGTAGATTTGATTACTTTCATACTATAAAATACGAACCCCGTTTCATTTCTTGTTTATGTTTCAAGAGTTACCCTGAGATCATGGTACACTATTTATTTATTACTTTCCCACTGTACCTCTGAATGTTGAAAATCTATTTTTTTGATCATATGTTAGCTTCTTTCGCCTAGTTTATGTTTCAATAGCTACATTCACATCCTTGTCCCACAGTGTCTATGAAGGTACGAATTTAAAAATCTAAAGCGAATAGCTCTATTGTACTACATTTCATCTTTTTGCCCCAACGTGTCACAATTAACCAATTTTTAAAAATCATAATTTATACGTCAAGATCTAAATTCGCAACCTTAGGCCGTATATAACATTTATTTTTACCCTATTTGTGCCATGTTTGACTTTTTACCATACCGTTCCTTATTTTCTGATCTTTCTCAACGGTTTAAGTAGAAGTACCTACTTGGAAAACATTTCTTACCCTTCGTTTATACTGTAAGAGCTACATTCGCACGTTGGGCCCATATTCAAGCCTTTAAGCACCACTGTACCGTATAAAATACTTTTTACTTTTTTTCTCAATTACCACATTTAACTATTTTGGCATACTTTACCGTATTTAACACTTTTTTGCCCACTGTACAATATATAACTTTTTTTCTTCACAGTGCTACTAAAAGCATAAATTTAAAAAAACGCTTTTTATTTCATATTTATGTTACCCTCTCCCCCAGCATCCATAGTTTTGTCCACTGTACGCTTTCTTGTCCACTTAACCCTTTTGGGTCCACTGAATCATATTTAACACCTTTTTGTCCTACAGTACTCTATTTAACCATTTTGCCCCACTGTACCATTGTTAACACATTTTTGTCTCACTGTACCATATTTAAAATTTGTCTCCACGATACCGTACTTTACCCTTTTCCCCCCACTGTACCAAATTTTCTCCACTGTACCATTTTTGGCCACTTACATTATTTGACGGTTTTTGACCCACTGTACTCCATAAAAACTTATCATATTTCATATCTAAGTTCCAATTTTGACAGATTGTTACATTTTTGTCCCATGCACCATAATTAACCTTTTTCTCCCATTGCGTCTCTTAAAGTTAGAATTTCTAAAAATCACTTCCGTTTATGACCATGTTTAGCATTTTTAAACCACTGTACCATATTTTACACTTTTAGACCCACTGTGCCCAAAAAGTTCCTAATATCAAAATATGGCAGTGGTACCATATTTACCCCTTTCTGTCCCACTGTGCCCCTAGAACTATCAAAAATCGCTTCTTATTCTAGATTACGTCTCAGGAGCAACTTTCCCAGCAAATTTCACGATTCTAGCTTTTGCCTTTCTGATTTGGCTGTTGTACCACATTTATACCTTTTTACCCCACTGTGCGCGTAAATGTTCGAGAATCTTGTAAATTTCTGAGTCTACTTCACAAGGGCTATCCTCACACCAAATTTCACAATTGTAGCACACTCCATTTAGATTTGGCGGTGGTACCATATTTATACCTTTTTGCGGCTAATAGTACGAATTTCGAAAAATCCCGTCTTATTGCACGTCAACGTCCTAAGGACTACCCTCCCACCCAATTTCATGATTCTAGCTTCAGCCGTTTGGGCTGGGCGATGATCAGTCAGTCAATCAGCCAGTCAGTCACGCAACATTTTTATACCCTACACCACACTGTGGTACAGGGTATTATGACTTTGTGCATTTGTTTGTAACACCCAAAAGGATAAGAGATAGACCCATTGTTTATTATACCGATCGAGTCGATTTAGGTATGTCCGTCTGCCCATCTGTCCGTCTGTCTGTCTGTCTGTCTGTCTGTCTGTCTGTCTGTCTGTCTGTCCGTCTGTCTGTCTGTCTGTCTGTCTGTCTGTCTGTCTGTCTGTCTGTCTGTCTGTCTGTCTGTCTGTCTGTCTGTCTGTCTGTCTGTCTGTCTGTCTGTCTGTCTGTCTGTCTGTCTGTCTGTCTGTCTGTCTGTCTGTCTGTCTGTCTGTCTGTCTGTCTGTCTGTCTGTCCGTCTGTCTGTCTGTCTGTCTGTCCGTCTGTAGATGTATTCTTGTAATCAAAGTACAGGCCCAATTATGGTCCGATCTCAACGAAACTTTGCCCATATCTTTCTTTAGGTCCAAGGACGATCCCTATTGAAATTGGTTAAAATCGGTTCAGATGTACATATATGTAGCTCCCATATATATGTACCTCCGATTTGGCATATATGCACTGTATAAGCAACATTTTTGAAACGATTTGTACAAAACTTGACAGAGAGTAGTCTTATGATACACTTGGAGACACTAAAAAATTTGGGGAAAATCGGTTCAGATTTAGATATAGCCCCCATATGTATGTTACCCCCGATTTTACATGTAAGCGCTGTAAAAAGTGTATATTTAATCCGATCAGTAAAAAATTTGACAGAAAGAGGTTTCTTATCACATGAATTAACACCGCCAAATTTGAGGGAAATCGGTTCAAATTTAGATATAGCCCCCATATATATGTTACCCCCGATTTGACATGTAAGCGCTGTAGAAACGGTATTTTATATCCGATCAGTACGAAATACAACAGAGAGTTTTCTTATTACATGTATGAACACTGCCAAATTCGGGGCAAATCGGTTCAGATTTAAACATAGTCCCAATATATTTGTTACACCCGATTTGACATGTAACCGCTGTAGAAACCGAATTTTGTATCCAATAAGTACGAAATTCGGCAGAGAGAATTTCTTATTATATGAATGAAAACTACCAAATTGGGGGAAATTCTGCTCAGATTTAGATATAGCTCCCATATTTATATATATGTTTCACCCGATTTGACATTATGCGCTGTAGAAAGCGTATTTTATATCCGATCAGTAAGAAATTCAAAAGATAGTGTTTTCTTATTATATGAATGAACACAGCCAAATTCTTATGCCCATTTTCGCATTGTTAGGCAGGTGTAGGGTATTATATAGTCGGCCCCGCCCGACTTTCTGTCTTTCCTTACTGGCTTTATGACTCTTAATTGCGACATATTTTTATACCCTCACTTTAGTGTGACGAGGGTATATATCATTTGCTACGAAAAAAAGTGTAACACATCGAAGGAGTGATCTAAGACCCTAAGTATGTTCGGCGGATATTCGTTTTGGGTCATTTTAAGATGAATGAGCAATGTCCGTCCGTCTGTCTGTCTGTCTGTCTGTCTGTGTGTCTGCTGGCTGGTGCGCACGATAACTCTCGAAAGGAGTAACCGATTGACTTCAAATTTGGTACGTGGTAATATTTTTTTCTATCTCCGGCTAAGTTCGAAGATGGGCCATGTTGGTCCACTCCTTCTAGTACCTCCCCCACAAAGTGTTAAAATGTTGTGAAATATTGAATCTTTAATAACTGATATTATACGTATTCGAATCTTCTGAAATTCCACACATAGTATAAGTTTGTTAGTCGCTATCAACTCGAGGAAAATGGGCGAAATTGCCACGCCCCTTTTGGTACCTCCCACACAAATGCACCATTTTGCACTAAAAGTTAAAAGCGTATAACAATAATACCAGTGTTTAGAAATACTTGAAATTTTGTACAGCGTAATGTTTTTATAGTGCCTACAGTCCATTGAAAAATGGGCGTTATTGTCACGCCCCTTTTGGTACCTCTCCCACAAAGGTACCATTTTGCACCAAAAGTTAACAGTTTATAACATTAATATCAGTGTATACAATTACTTGAAATTTTGTACAGTGTAATGCTTTTATAATGCCTATAGTCCAGTGAAAAATGACATTATCACCACGCCCCTTTTTGTACCTCCCACACAAAATGGCCAAATTATACCACAATTTAATATCTCAACGTCCATATAAACGGTTACAATTCGGCACAGTGCAATGTATTTAAAGTATCTACTGTTCAGCTAAATATAGGTGTATTTCTTAAACCCCTTCTGGTACCTACCACAAAAATTGACAGAATAATTTGTGTAATATTCAATATTACATTACTCACAAAGTGAGGGTATACCTTAGTCGGTTTACCCGACTGAAACTTTCTTACTTGTTTTTTAGAATATTTGTATCTTTTTTGTGGCACGTTGTTCAATTGTGTGCCGTACCATTTTGAATTCCCTAACTATTCTCAAAAAAATCCTGAAAAGAAAAAAAAAACAAGTAAGAAAGTTCAGTCGGGTAAAACGACTTAAACGACCCCTCACCTTGAGTCCCAAAAAAATATTTGTGAATTTATTTATTTTTTGGTATTACACTGGTATTAAAGTTATAAACCATAACTTTTGGTACAAAATGTTCAATTTGTGTGGGAGGTACCAAAAGGCGCGTGCCAAAAACGCCCACTTTTCTCTGAACTCTAGGTACAATAAAAGCATTACACTGTACCAAATTTTAAGTATTTGTATGCACTGGTATTACAGTTATAAGCTGAAGATAGAGACAAATATTAGTGTTTACGCCGATTGCGTGAAAATATAAATAAATAAAAACACAAGTATTAGTTTTTTTCTTTTCAAGAATAATAGGCAAGGAGCCGAGATTTTTATTTAAGTAGGTTTATTTGTTTTAGGTAACGAAGTTTACCTTTTATTACAATGGAAAGCGAAGGATGTAGCGAAAAAAGCAAACGACTCGAACGATAATCCAAGATAAGTGAGGTGACGGCGAAAGCTGTCTCAAAAAAGCAAAAACTCGTTAATCGTTAGAATCCGCAAAGCTACTCTGAAAAAAATTTCTCATAAAATTAAGAATTGCTCCAAAGACGACCTTAGTCTTCAACATAAGTAAGAAGTCCCATGTTGTTAAATCACAAGATCTCGGTGACTAATTGTGATCACCTCTTCGAGAGATAACACGGTCCGGAAACTTTTCCCGCAACAGAGCAAACGGCGCTACGTGCCACACAAGCACGTCTTGTTGAAAGTAAACGTTGTCCAGATCAATACCATCCAAATCCGACCATAAACAATTATTAATCATCTCTCGACAGCGCAATCCATTCACCGCCACTGTTGATCCAACCTCAGTTTCGAAAAAGTAAGGTCCAATCACCCCGCCGGGCCATAAACCGCACCAAACAGTCACACGTTGAGGATGGAGAGACAATTGTGCTTGTTGACTTAGCGTAGAATTCCGGATCATTTTCATGCATTTCAAGGAGCCAATCAGCAAAGACACGACGTTGTTGATGATCGGCCGGCTTGAGTTCTTGTGTTAACTGAACTGTATAAGCCTTAAGACCCAAGTCTTTATGCAAGATACGGTGTAATGACGTTTGTGGAATGCCCAATTCCAAAGAACGACGAGGAATGGACTAACCCAGGTTTCTTCAACATTTTGGACTACCGCAGCAATATTCTCAGTTGTTCTTGAGCGAAGTGCACGGGTTTTATTCTTCACATCACTAACATGGCCCAGCAGCTCGAATTTTTCCACCAATTTCTGTATTGCGGTCCGACAAGGTGCTTCACGATGACTCAATAATTTAAATGCGTTGTTGAATAGTGTATCGTTCCATTTTTAGTAATGGCGTAGTTTCAACTTGGCAAATGTCAAAGAATAAAAGCTTCAAAAGTGACAGCTACCGAAAAACGGGGTGATTCAAAATAACACTTCTTGTTGGAAAACCCTGTGCAACAAAATTTTGCACAGTGTAATATTTTTAAGGTTCTTGTAGCCCTATTAAAAACGGGCGATATCAACACACTCCTTTTGATACCTCCCACACACAATGGCCAAATCATATCAAAACTGAATAGATCATAACTTTAGTATACCAGTTCACATAAACGCTTACAATTCGGTACAGTGCAATATATTTGAAGTATCTACTGTTTAACGAAAAATAGGAGTATTTGTTAAACCCCCTCTGGAACCTCCCATACAAATTGACGGATTAATTCGTGCAATATTTGAGGAGATACTTTTCAAAACTTGACTATTCCACTTTTTGTGTTTTTGCACAATGTGAGAAAATACTATGGCCCTGCGTATTGAACCCGAATTTTTGGTGCATTATTAAAGACGATAATATTAGTCCTACAGATTTTGCACAATTTACTTTTCGCTGAGTTTCGAATTCAATGCTACCAAACAAAAAAAGAATAAAAACCAGTAAGGAAAGGCAGAAAGTCGGGCGGGGCCGATATATAATACCCTACACCTCCCTAACAATGCCAAAAGGTCATTGCGATAATAATTTGTAATAATTGGTGAATGGGTAGGAACATATTATCTAATTCTGAACCGATAATCGCTAAATTAAGCAATATTCGTTCCTAAATTGAGAAACATCTTTCTGGAAAATTTTAATGGTCGGAAGTAAGGCAGAACTTCTATAGGGCTTTGAAACCAAATCAGGAGGAACATATATATGGAGGTTATATATAAATCTGAACTGATTTCCCCTGAATACTCATTCACGTAAAAAGACCTCTTTCTGTCGAATTTCGTACTGATCGGATATAATACAGTCTCCGTGCTTACATAGCAAATCGGGGGTAACGTACATATGGGAGATATATCTAAATCTGAACCGATTTCTTCCAAATTTAACAGTGTTCATTCATATAATAAGAAACCTCCTTCTGCCGAATTTCATACTGATCGGATATAAAATAATATATTTACAGCGCTTACATGTCAAATCGGGGGTAACCTATATATGGGGGCTATATCTAAATTTGAACCGATTTCCTCTAAATTTAACAGTGTTCATTTATATATTAGGAAACCTCTTTCTGTCGAATTTCATACTGATCGGATATAAAATACGGTTTCTACAGCGCTTACATGTAAAATCGGGTGAAACATATATATGGGGGCTATATCTAAATCTGAACGGATTTTCCCCGAATTTAGCAGTGTTCATTCATGTAATAAGGGAACTCTCTCTGCCAAATTTCGTACTGATCTGATATAAAATACAGTTTCTACAGCGCTTACATGTCAAATCGAGAGTAACATAAATGGGGGCTATATCTAAATCTGAACCGATTTTGACCAATTTCAATAGGGATCGTCCTTGGGCCAAAAAAGAGCAATGTACTAAATTTCATCACCATCGGACCATAAATAAGACCTGCACTTTGATTACAATTATACATGGACAGACGGACAGACAGACGGACATGGCTTAATCGGCTCAAAAATTGATTCTATGACGATCGGTATAATAAACTATGGTTCTATTTCTTCTCTTTTTGGGCGTTACAAACAAATGCACAAAGTCATAATACCCTGTACCACAGTGTGGTGTAGGGTATAATTAGTTCTTTCAAAATGGAATAGTGAAGTTTTGAAAAGTACCTCCTCATTACATATTACAGTACTCACAAAGTGAGGGTATGTATACCTTAGTCGGTTTACACGACTGAAACTAATGAAATATCGCCGAAGAATCGATTATAGTGGCTGGAAGTACCTACAAATCTATATATGTGTCGATGATGTGCTCCAAATAGAACCAACTCTAGAGCTCTCCAAACGTTATTTTTATACCCTCTCTTTAGTGTGACGAGGGTATATATCATTTGCTACGGAAAAAAGTGTAACACATCGAAGGAGTGACCTAAGACCCCAAGTATGTTCGGCGGAAATCCGTTTTGGGTCATTTTAAGTCGAATGAGCAATGTCCGTCCGTCTGTCTGTCTGTCTGTCTGTCTGTGTGTCTGCTGGCTGGTGCGCACGATAACTCTCGAAAGAAGTAACCGATTGACTTTAAATTTCGTATGTGGTAATCTTTTTTTCTATCTCCGGCTAAGTTCGAAGATGGGCCATATTGGTCCACTCCTTCTGGTACCTCTCCCACAAAGGGTTAAAATGTTGTGAAATATTGATTCTTTAATAACTGCTATTATACGTATTCGAATCTTCTGAAATTCCACACATAATATTAGTTTATTAGTCGCTATCAACTCAAGGAAAATGGGCGAAATTGCCACGCCCCTTTTGGTACCTCCCACACAAATGCACCATTTTGCACCAAAAGTTAACAGCTTATAACATTAATACCAGTGAATAAAAATACTTGAAATTTTGTACAGTGTAATGTTTTTATAGTGCCTACAGTCCATTGAAAAATGGGCGTTATTGTCAAGCCCCTTTTGGTACCTCTCCCACAAAGGTACCATTTTGCACCAAAAGTTAACAGTTTATAACATTAATATCAGTGTATACAATTACTTGAAATTTTGTACAGTGTAATGCTTTTATAATGCCTATAGTCCAGTGAAAAATGAGCGTTATCACCACGCCCCTTTTTGTACCTCCCACACAAAATGGCCAATTTATACCACAATTTAATATCTCAACGTTAATATACCAGTCCATATAAACGGTTACAATTCGGCACAGTGCAATGTATTTAATGTATCTACTGTTCAGCGAAATATAGGTGTATTTCTTAAACCCCTTCTGGTACCTCCCACAAAAATTGACAGAATAATTTGTGTAATATTCAATATTACATTACTCACAAAGTGAGGGTATACCTTAGTCGGTTTACCCGACTGAAACTTTCTTACTTGTTTTATAGTGTATTTCGCGGGGCACGTCGACAGTTTTACATAGATTGAGTTGAATTTATTATCACAGAAGGTCTCTTACATTGCGAATCCTAAAATCAGGGCGTGTAGCAAAATAATCAATCACTGAAATTTTACTCACCTTTTTCAAATTGTGCAAAAATTGCAAATTTTGTTCTTGACAATTTTTATAGTACAAAGTTTTTAAATTCATTTCAATGTTCTTTGGGGTACTGCTGTAGTGCACTTAACAACCATGGATACGTATTTGAAGATTGAAGCCTTGTACGCGAAAAACGAGACACGTTTGTCTCAGCCATGATCGCCAAGGCACACCCAGTGCGCGGTACTGATATGGCGGATGTGCATATGAATAAAAAGGATTTTTAACGATCGATTCCGAAATCAGAGACGCGTCATTTTATTTTGATGATTGTTCAAATTAAGCACTTTGCAAAATTTACATAACCTCAAAATAAAACCATTAATTATTAGTTTCCCTCTTAATATATATTATGGTTTTAAGCAAATTCATACACAATCCGCGAAATTTATAAGAATACATTTTGAA
This sequence comes from Eudasyphora cyanicolor, assembly GCA_963930755.1. Lineage (NCBI taxonomy): Eukaryota > Metazoa > Arthropoda > Insecta > Diptera > Muscidae > Eudasyphora > Eudasyphora cyanicolor. The sequence continues at coordinate 342,213,547 of OZ005734.1, read as the reverse complement.
ATGTCTTAGAGTAATAATATCACTAAAAAAAATTGCGAATTCTGATTCTTTTTGTATGAAGTTATTTAAAATACTATTAAAAGCTATAACAAATACTATTATGTAATCTTATTATGTAATCATCAAAAATACACTCAAAAATATCTTAAAATTCAACTCCCATCAATGCTTAGGGATTTTGTAGAGAAATTTTGCACTGAAATAAAACACAAATCGATACCTCCATTCTAAAACATGCTAAGTCGACTTAGCATAGTTTTAGGGAGATTTCATTTTTAATATCTAAATATTCTAGATTATATTCAGTCAAAATTTGGTGTTTATCCGTCAACCCAATCAAAAGTTATTCACAAAACAGAACAGCTCATTCGATTTGCTTTATTAAGGAATTCCACACAAATTTAAAAAAAAAATCATCAAACTTTGATCGCCTCTCCTAAAAAACTACCTTTTTGCACTTAGCATAGTTGAAAATGGAGGTATCGAAATGATATGGACTTCGTATTTTGAAACAAATACAGGGTGGAACGCGAAAATTTACTTGTTTGCACTGCAGACTGTAGCGGCACTGTTGGTCGAAGAGAGTGGAGGGTGTGCGTGGCTTATAGTGGCTGACGGGAGATTTGTATTCGTCGGCCCTCCAGTTGCCGCCATGCATTGGACACGTCAGGAGACGTCATTTTGTGTTGAAGCGTATTTTTCAAATGCGCACTCGATCATTGATGAGGCACATTTTCACCTCAGTGGTTGTGTAAACAAACAAAATATGCCGTGCTGAAGTGAAACAAACCCCAGAGAACTTCACCAGAGACCTCTGAATTTGGACCGCGTCACTGTGTGGTGCGCCATATCACGAGTAGGCATCATTGGCCCTTACTTTTTCCAGGATAACCGTCTTGCCATAACTGTGAACTCCGAACGGTACTTGAATATGATACGGCTCTTGAGGCAATGCAATTAGAGGATTCCAACAGGATGGTGCCACTGCACACACAGCGAGGGTTATCTCTTTGATGGGTGATGTGAACTGGCCGGCACGCTCAACAGACTTAGCCCCAAAGGAAAACCGTCCCAACACCTTGGAAGACTTAATTAACAATATTGAGACATGCTTGTTAGAGTTCATGAAATCTTCAGAAAACGTATGCAGCAGTGTGTGGATAGCGAAGGTCGACATTTGCCAGATACACTATTTAAAACCATGTAATTTAAAAATTCCCTTACTTTTCAATATAAATAAAATATAAAATAATTTTTTTTAAGGTTCATAACTTTTTTATTTCAATCCCAAATAAGTAAATTACCGACGAGTACAAATCTCCAGTCAGACACTATAAGCCACGCACACTCCCCCCTCTCTTCGACCAACAGTGCCACAGCCTGCAGTGCAAAAAAGCAAATTCCCGCGCTCCACCCTGTATAAGTGAAACTATAGACCAACAGTACATAAACTGCATACTCTGTTTTTTATTTCGTGATCGTTTGTCCTTTTTATAGGAATTTTCAAATTTACATTTTACATTGTGAATTAAAAACCAGTAAGGAAAGGCAGAAAGTCGGTCGGGGCCGACTATATAATACCCTACACCTCCCTAACAATGCGATAAGGGTTATTGCGATAATAATTTGGAATAATTGGTAAATGGGTAAGAACATATACATGTGGACTAGGGATGTAACGAAAGAGGCTTTAGCGAAAGCGTATGTGAAAGCGAATATTGAAATATATTTCTTGCGAATGCGAAAGCGAATAGTGAAATATGCATTTTTACGAAAACGAATGCGAATAATAGTTTGAGCCTTTAGTACCAACAAATTTAAGGAACTGAATTGATACTTTTCCAGGATATTCAAGTATTAAGACTGTTTTCCATAGTTTTACCTCCTGTTACCACAAGCACACACATATCTTTAAATTGTGTGAAGGGAATAAAGAGATTTAACACTTTAATAAATAGAAGCGAATACTGAAATATATTTTTGCGAAAGCGAATGCGATAGCGAATAATCCAAAAATGGTTTTCGCGAATGCGAATGCGAAAGCGAATTTTAAAATGATGCGAATAATTCGCTTTCGCATATGCGAATGTGAATATTCGTTACATACCTAATGTGGACATATCTAATTCTGAACCGATAATCGCTAAATTAAGCAAAATTCGTTCCTAAATTGAGAAACATCTTTGTGGATAATTTTGTAATGATCGGAGTAAAGTACAACTTCTATAGCGCTTTGTAGCCAAATCAGGAGCAACATATATTTGGAGGTTATATATAAATCTGTATCGATTTTCCCTGAATTCTCATTCATGTAAAATAGAAACCTCTTTCTGTCGAATTTCGTACTGATCGGATATATAAATACAGTTTCTACAGCGCTTAGATGTCAAATCGGGGCTAACATATATATGGGGGAAATATCTAAATCTGAACCGATTTTCTCCGAATTTGGCCGTATTCCTTCATGTAATAAGAAACCTCTTTCTGCCGAATTTCGCTGTGATCGGATATAAAATACAGTTTCTACAGCGCTTACATGTCAAATCGGGGGCAACATATATCGTCCTTGGGCGTAAAGAAAGATATATGCAAAGTTTCGTTGAGATCGGACCATAATTGCGACCTGTACTGTGATTACAAGAATACATCTACAGACAGACAGACGGACATGGCTAAATCGACTCAGAAAGTGATTACAAATCGATCGGTATAATAAACAATGGGACTATATCTTCTCCTTTTGGGTGTTACAAACAAATGCACAAAGTCATAATACCCTGTACCACAGTAAATATGCATATGAAATAACGGGGAAATTTCTGATATACACCAAAATTTTTTTAATAATTTTCCAAAGATGAACGGTTTTTAAAAATATAATTTTAAACTTTTGTTCTTGAATATCTTTTAAAGTAGTAGATCTAAAAACTTGACAAAATTTTTGAAGTAGTAGATCTAAAAATTTGACATGTTTCAGAACTCTACCTGACACAATACATATTAAAATTTCTGCTTTCTGTCATTAACGGTTAAGGAAAAACAATTATTTAAATTCCACAGTCTGCATTATTTATTGAGGATTCTAAGCAAAAAAACCTATTTTATTCCCTCCCACGAAAGAGACTGTATATAATTGAAAATATAGGCCACTAGTAGGAAAACATTGAACTAACGTCAACATTTCCCGATCGTTTCTCCTTTTCACAGGACTTTTAATAATCGCACGGTTAAATATATATATTTTTTTGGATTTTGCAATACAGTTAATTATTTCCATTCTAGTTCTGTTTCTGATCCCTTCATTGCTTCATTGTTGCACAGTTCTTCTAAATTTACAATCAAAATATGTATGTATGTATAATAGCGAGTTCAAATGGATAATTGCAAAAATTATGAGGGTTGAGCGATATGCACTCTTCATCTTTATTTTGTTGCGAAAAACTTTAAACATAAATTCTAATGATTTGTATATGAACAACATGTTCAATGTATATGTTGGGTTGTATGTATATTTGATGTTGTGCAAATGTATGTGAGTGTATTAGTGGTGGTTGAAAATATGCCCATTACTTATGGCTCTGGGTATGGCCAGGACCATATATACAGTGAAAGAGGACCTAGCATTCGACTGTTGCCCAAAGTAAGTATCTATGTGTGTGTGTGTACTTGTATATGTTTTAAAGTATGAATGTGTTCATGAGTTAATATAACGTAAAATATATCGCTATATATTCGTTTGTCTGCCTAGTGGTTTATGATATTGTTATGAGTTGTGGGTGATAGTGGCAGTGGGTCGTCGGTCGGTCGCTTGTTTTATGCTAAATTAAGTTGAATTGTTGGCTAAAAGTTTTGTGGGCCACCAGCGACAGCAGCCGCAGCCGCAGTATCAGCGTTAGCGTCATCAGCAACTGGTTCAATGATTACGATATGGGTAATAATTAGACTGATGTGTTCCGTTCCGTTCCGCTGTTGTTACTGCGGTCGCCACAACTACAACGGCTGATGATGTTATTAATGATAGTCATAAATTTCTATCAAAATTTACGAGCAGAACACAGATCCTAATCAGTGCTATCATATTTTACGACTCTGTGCGTTCTGCCTGTCGTCCCCTCTTCACACGTTCGAGTGTTTATGTTCTCAGTTATGTCTGCAGTTTCTTGGGTTTTTGAAGAACTTTTGAATGAGTTTATTAGAGAAAATGTTTTTTGATGTATAATATATTTTGGGGCATTTCTTTTTGGAGCAATTCTCTTGAGAGCAAAATATCCTTCAAAATTCTTGTTTCCGGTGCCCAACATTTATTCTGTACTTTTGGAGTTAGTGATACAAATATGGAAAACAAGTTTGGGTTACTTAAATTTCTTAAAACGAATTTCTGTCGAACTCACATAGAGTTTTAGATCACTTCTTGGATGTGATTTACTATTTTTCGTAGAAAACGAAATGTACCCTCCTCCTCGAACATGAAGGTGTGGCTTCTGAACAAAAACCAAATTTTAAAATTAAATTTGGTTTCATAGTCTTCGTCTTCCAAGAGTCTTACGTCAATATATATATGTATGTTCTGAGAAAAATGTGCTTCCTAAAGGGCCCTCATGATACCATTTCCGCTGAAAAGATTTCAAGAACAAACAATTTTGGAATGCATCAAAGAAAACATTTTGTCATTTATAATTAATTTTAATGTGTGTGTGTGTATGCAAGTTTATTTATTTACTCTATTTACATTTATGCAAATAGGAAATCCAGGACACTTTTTCTTTGGAAAAACAAACCACAAACAAATGTCAACATCCGTAATGACAAAAAATTGCCGAATGCATTGTCCAGTCCGGCCAATGACTATCCGTCCGTCCGTTCGTTTTCTTTCATTTAACTGAACATATTCATAACGGAAATTAATTAAATATTCATAAACAACAAAAAGAATTTAAAAATAAAAATTAAGTATTTATTTTGTTCAATTGAAAAAGTTGTGCCAAAAGAGTGGAAGTGAATGCGAGTGTGTGTGTCGTATTGTATTTTATTGTTGCTTAAATAAACTGTTTGTAAAATTCGGAAGAAGGAATTTGTTGCCTGTAAAGGATGCACTTATTCGTTCGTTCGTTCATTCGTTCATTTATTAAAAGAGATAACGTAAAAAAATTATTGCCATTGTTCTGTGAATAAGAATTTCCTTTTGGATGTCAAAGACACAATAAAAAAGGACTCCATATCTCCAACTATATCTCCCCACAAACACTTTGGCCAATTCTTTCTCGTTCAGGAGGAGGAATAAGGAACTGAGCAAGAGTCGGAGGTCGAACGACCGACCGACTATTCATGGCACATACATATCTTTATTTCAGAAAGAAAGTGGTTTCCGAAGAATCCCAAGAGTCAATGTTGAATATTCCATAGAACTTTCTTTGGAAAAAAACATCATCACTCACACCCACAAACGGAGACATGCACTTAGATAAGATTTTTGCACTTACCTGTAGAAAATGGGCTTAAATACCGAACTGTCCCTATCAAAATATAACTATATTGCGACATCCAAATCTGTACTCTATAGCAGATGACTAAATTAATCGTCTACCCTATAAAATACGACTATAACAGATGACTAAATGGGTAATTTACTCTATAGCATATAACTAAATTGCTCATCTACTCTACGGAAGGCGTCTAAATGGGCCATCTACTCTATTGAAGATTAATAAATAGGACATCTACTTTATAGCAGATGACAAAATGGGTTATCTACTCTACATCAGATACAAAAATGGGTCATCTACTCGATAACAGATGAACAAATGACTCATCTACTCCATAGCAGATGTCTAAATGGGCCATCTACTATACAGCAGATGACTAAATTGGTTACATAGTCTACATCTGGTGACTAAATGGTATTCTGCCTTATAACTAATGACTAAATGGATTATCTACACTATAGCAGATGACTAAATGCGTCATCTACTCTATATCAGGTAACTAATTGAGTCATCTACATTACATAAGATATCTAAATGGGTCATCTACTCTATAACAGATGACTAAATGGGCCATATACTCTATAGCAGATGTCTAAATGGGTCATCTACTCTACAACAGATAATAAATGGGTCACATACTCGATAACAGATGTATAAATGACTCATCTAGTCTATAGCAGATGTCTAAATGGGCCATTTACTATACAACACATGACTAAATTGGTTACCTAGTCTTGATCTGGTGACTGAATGGTATTCTGCATTATAACTAATGACTAAATGGGTTATCTACACTATAGCAGATGACTAAATGCGTCATCTACTCTATATCAGGTAACTAATTGAGTCATCTAATTTATAGAAGATATCTAAATGGGTCATCTACACTATAGCAGATGTCTAAATGGGTCATCTAGTCTACAACAGATACAAAATGGGTCATATACTCGATAAAAGATGAATAAATGACTCATCTACTCTATAGCAGATGTCCAAATGGGTTATCGACTCTATAGCAGATGTCTAAATGGGTTATCTACTCTATAGTAGACGACTAAATTGGTTATCTACTCTATAGTAGATGACTAAATTGGTCACCTACTCTATAGCTGATAGAAAATGGGTCATCTACTCTACGTCAGATGAGTAAATGGGTCATCTACATTATAACATATGACTAAATGGGTCATCTACACTATAGCAGATGACTAAATGCGTCATCTACTCTATGTATAGCAGGTGACTAATTGAGTCATCTACTCTATAGCAGATGACTAAATGTGTCATCTACACTATAGCAGATGACTAAATGAGGCATCTTATCTATAGCAGATGAACAAATGGGTCATCAACCCTATAGCTGATAACTAAATGGGTCATCTACTCTGTAACAAATGACTAAATGGGTCACCAGTCTGTGGCAGATGGCTGAATGGGCCATCTAGTCTATAGCAGATGAATAAATGGCTCATCAACTCTATAGCAGATGACTAAATGGGTCATCTACTCTCTAACAAATGACTAAATGGGTCATCTAGTCTATATCAGATGACTAAATGGGTCTTATACATTATAGCAGATGACTAAATTAGCCATCTAATCTATAGAAGAGGAATAAATGGGTCATCAACTCTATATCTTATAACTAAATGGGTCATCTACTCTGTAACAAATGACTAAATGGGTTGTCTAGTCTATGGCAGATGACTAAATGGGTCATATACATTAAAGCAGATGACTAAATGAGCCATCTAATCTATAGCAGATGAATAAATGGGTCATCAAATCTATAGCATATGCATAAATGGGTCATCAACTATTTATCAGATTACAAAATTAGTCATCTAATCTATAGCAGATAACTAAATGTGTCATCTACTCTATAGCAGATAACTAAAGGGGTCATCTATTCTATAGAAGATGACTGCATAGGCCATCTACTCTATATCAGAGGACTAAATGGGTCATATTTGCTGTAACGGATGACTAAATGGTTCATCTACTCTACAGCAGATGACTAAATGAGTCACGTACTCTATAGCATATGACTAAATGGCTTATCTACTCTACGTCAGATGTCTAAATGGGCCATCTACGCTATAACATGTGACTAAATGTGTCATCCACACTATATCAGATGACAAAATGCGTCATTTACTCTATAGCAGGTGACCAATTGAGTCACCTACTCTATACCAGATGACTAATTTAGTCATCTACTCTATAGCAGATGACTAAATGGGTCATATACTCTATACCAGATGAATAAATGGGTCATATACTCTATAGCAGCTGACTAAATATGACATCTACTCTTTAGCAGCTGACTAAATGGGTCATCTTTTCTGTAGTGGATGACTAAATTGGTCATCTACACCATAGCGGATGATTAAATGTGGCATATATATAATATATAATCTATAACAGCATATATATATATTATCTATAACAGATAAATAAGTGAGTCACAATGGGTCATCTAATCTATAGAAGATGATTGAATTAGTCATCTACTCTATACCGAATGACTAAATGGGTTATCTACTCTATAACAGATGACTAAATATTTCTCCTATTAACTAGCAGATAACTATTCTATAGAAGATGATTGAATAAGGACCTGTTTCTGTAACTTTTTTTCGTTCGTCTACTGCGAACGATCAAAAATCACTCAGTTATTCCGAGAAATCTATAAGTCACAGATGTTTATAATTCGTTATGTCTGTAGAAAATCATGTAAAAAGCTTGTTCCTAAAATATTTCTAACCTGCGTTTTATAGAATTCAAGTAATAGCTGAGAGAATTTTGATCGTTTGCCGTAGACGAACTAAAATAAGTTACAGAAACAGGCCCTTAGTCATCTATTCTATAGTATATGACTAAATATGTCATCTACTCTATAGCAGATAACTAAATGGGTCATCTATTCTATAGAAGATGACTAAATGAGTCATATACTCTATATCAGACGTCATCTAATATAGCAGATGACTAACAGGATCATCTTATCTATAGCAGATGACCAAATGAGTTATCTACTCTATAATAGACGAGCAAATGGATCATCTGCTCCATAGAAGACGACCCAATACCCCGTCTACTCTATAGAAGACGACCAAATCGTTATCTACTCTATAGTAGACTTCCAAATTGGTCCACCAATGGATGCCTCACGAAATGTTGAGAGATTTGAAATGCTTGGACAGTCTTTATGCATATTTGTATATTACATATTTCTATGTATGTACATAAGAAGAGTATATAAATATGGAGTTACTTAAAATTACATGCATAATTCCACATAGTAGAATGCATATTTTATTATTTATGAATTATTTTACAAAACAAACTTTTCTTTTCTTCATCGAAACAGAGGAAGGACGGACGGACGGACGTATGGACTCATATATGTACTCACACACAGAAGCACACTTATAAATTCTGATTGTTTAATTCATGCAGGATATTCACATACAAACAAATACATGTGTTCATGTGTGTTTACATTCACATAGCATTGGCTTTTGTTTAAGCTCCTGCACACACTTTTTCATACACTCAAAGAGCACATCCGATATATCGAGTATCACCTTATCATTCTACTACACGGTGATCAGGGGGTGACCCCTATGCTGCCATTGCCAATGAAAGTGCATGTTTTGCATATGGGAGACTTTGAGCGGTGATGCAGAAGCAGCTTTAGCAGTTGGTATTCTTGCCAAAGAAATTTAATAATAAATCATATTAAATAAACGCCACTTTTTTATGTGGCATTGTTTTGTTTATTTTGTTTTAGAAACATTTACAATAAACCGAAAATATTTGTTTTTAATCTATTGAAAGTATGTGTGTTGTGGGAAGGTGTTTAGAAAATTCCTTAATTCAAGGTAGAAATGTATTTAATTAATTTTGCCAATAAATTCTAGAAATATGTATCTGTATTGTTTTTCTAATTTACTAAATTTGTATGCGTTTTTTACTGGAATGTAGACAACAACAAAATTTGTAGGGGGTAACAAAAGTTGTTGCACATGCCGTGTATAAATAATGGGTACGCAATTTTGCACTTACTCTGAAAAACTTATATCGGAATTTTGTAACTAATAGCACAGATTCTGTCTGGCTCGAATGTGGTCTGATGTTACACTCAAAAAAATAATATTACCAAATTTCAGTAAAATCTATACTCCAATTTCAAGGTCAAGGTTTTTTATAGTGTTTAGTTAATTTACGCTAAATTAGCTGCAACTTTCCAAATTAGGCATAGATTTTCTTCGAGTATTTTCAAAAAAGTTAAAGCTGTTTAAAGTTAAAGCTGTTTACTTTTGGTACAAAATGGTCCATTTGTGTGAGAGGTACCAAAAGGGGCGTCCCAATACAGTCACTTTTCTCTGGACTCTAGGTACTATAAAAGCATTACACTGTACAAAATGTCAAGTATTTATATGCACTGGAATTAAAGTTATAATCTGTTAACTTTTGGTGTAAAATGGTCCATTTGTGTGGGCGGTACCAAAAGGGACAGACCAATATCGCCCATTTTTCTCTGGACTATAGGTACTATAAAAGCATTACACTGTACAAAATTTCAAGTATTTGTATGAACTGGTATTAAAGTAATAAGCTGGTAACTTTTGGTACAAAATGGTACATTTGTGCGGGAGGTACCAAAAGGAGCGTGGCACTAATGTCAATTTTTCACTGTATTGTAGGTCCTATTAAACCATTACACTGTACAAAATTTCAAGTCTTTGCACTGGTAATAAAGTTATAAGCTATTAACTTTTGGTTCAAAATTGTCCATTTGTGCGGGAGGTACCAAAAGGGGCGTGGCAACTTCGCCCATTTTTCTCGAGACAATAGTGACTAATAAACTTAAACTATGTGTAGAATTTCAGAGGATTCAAATAAGTAGCATAGAAGTTATTAAATAATCAATATTTCCCCTTTGTGTGGGAGGTACTTGAAGGAGTGGACAAATATGGCACATCTTCGAACTTAGCCGTAGATAGAAGAAAATATTACCACATACCAAATTTGAAGTCAATCGGTTACTCTTTTCGAGAGTTATCGTGCGCACCAGCCAGCAGACAGACAGATAGACGGAAGGACATTGCTCATTCGACTTAATATGACCCAAAACGGATATCCGCCGAACATACTTAGGGTCTTAGGTCACTCCTTCGATGTGTTACTCGTTTGGCTCGTAACAAATGATATATAGAGAGGACTCTAAGGTGAGGGGATAATTAAACCTAGCCATGGTATTCTGAACACTTGAAGGACTCAAAGTAACAAAATAAATACAACATTAGTTTATGCCGCATGGCTTGTTATACCCTCACTTTAGTGTGACGAGGGTATATATCATTTGCTACGGAAAAAAGTGTAACACATCGAAGGAGTGATCTAAGACCCTAAGTATGTTCGGAGGAAATCCGTTTTGGGTCATTTTAAGTCGAATGAGCAATGTCCGTCCGTCTGTCTGTCTGTCTGTCTGTCTGTGTGTCTGCTGGCTGGTGCGCACGATAACTCTCGAAAGGAGTAACCGATTGACTTCAAATTTGGTATGTGCTAATATTTTGCTCTATCTCCGGATGAGTTCGAAGATGGGCCATATTGGTCTACTCCTTCTGGTACCTCCCACACAAAGGGTTAAAATTTAGTGAAATATTGATTCTTTAATAACTTCTATACTACTTATTCGAATCTTTTGAAATTCTGCACATAATATTAGTATATTAGTCGCTATTAACTCGAGAAAAATGGGTGAAGTTGGCATGCCCCTTTTGGTACCTCCCACACAAATGGACCATTTTGCATCAAAATTTAACTGCTTATAACTTTAATACAAGTGCATAAAAATGCTTGAAATTTTCTACAGTATAATGTTTTTGTAGCGCCTATAGTCCGGTAAAAAATGGGCATCATTGTACAGCCCCTTTTGGTACCGCCCACACAAATGGCCCGTTTCGTACCAAAGTAAACGGCTTGTAACTTTAATACCAGTGCATACAAATACTTGAAATTTTGTACAGTGTAATGCTGTTGTAGTGCCTATAGTCCTGTAAAAAGTGGGCGTTATCACCCCGCCCCTTTTTGTACCTCCCACACAAAATGACCAAATCATACCAAAATTACATAGCTCGTAACTTTAATATACCAGTGCACACAAACGCTTATAGTTCAGCACAATGCAATGTATTTAAGAATGTACTGTTTACCGAAAAATATGTGTATTTGGAAAACCCCTTCTGGTACCTCCCACACAAATTGACAGATTTATTGGTGTAATGTTATATATTACATTACTCACAAAGTGAGGGTATACCTTAGTCGGTTTACCCGACTGAAACTTTCTTACTTGTTTTCTTTAATGTGTATATTTCTCCCGATTTGGCATCAAAGCGATATAGAAGTTGTATTTGGTTTTCTATTATTAAGAAATTTGACGAAAAAAGGTCTTTTAATTAAGGAAAATACTACGCCACGAACGTGCCCTAAAGGACGAATTCTATAACAACCTCGAGAGGACAATCAGCGAGAGTAACCGTTGAGATATATGCTACAAGATCGATGGGGGACTACAAGATCTGTTAAATGACCTTGACTATGCTGACGACATCTGTCTCATTGCGGACAGCTTGTTTTCAACCTGGAGAAAGTATCAGAAGCAGCCGATGCAGCAGTCTTGAAAATAAACGTTAACAAAACTAAAACCATCCGGATCAATGCGGCAAGTCAGGACTACTTTAAAATATGGAGTATAATCTCAAAGAACAGTGGGTCAAGCGAAGACATAGACAACCACATAAAAAAAGCCCAAACATTTGGTCAATTAATTCGTATGGAATTTGTCTGCCTGGATCGGACACACCCTTAGAAGACAACGAAACCCGTAAGGCAATCGGAGAAGAAGATGCCCAGTTCATACGTGGATGAGACAGCTTGATACAGAAATAACAGTTATGGGTAGAATTTGGAGCGAAGTTGCAGTTCTGCAATATATGAACATATGTATATATGTATATAATCAAGCAAACAATTTTGTAGAAAATCGTTTCAGATTTAAATACAGTGCTCTTGGTGACTGGAAGCTGTGCCCAAGGAAAATGCATCCTAAAATGGTGCTGCGCCCCAAATTCTTAGGTATTTACGCCCATATCAAGAAAACAGAATGAAATGAAAATACAGCCCAAAAAACTAAAAATTGTTCTCTTAGTAAATCTGGGGAGTACGTAATAAAGCACGTGTACCCAGCACAAACTTGGTAAGTACATGTCATTACCACTTGCATTACCCTTATTATATTATATTGACATAAATATGTACTTATTTGTAAGTTATTTTAAGTCGGGTATTGTAAAATATACGACAACGCCAATTTTTATTGAAGAAACATTGATTTGATTTAGAAACTTAGTAAGATTTCGAGTAAAAAACCTCTCGTCATATTTAATTATATATCGTCCCCTCAATAAAAGAATAGTGTATAATTTTTTTGTAGTTTCGAGAAAATGACATTTTAAGTTTTTGTGAAATTGGACTTCTTCGAAGACAAATATGTACATTTTAGAAGAGAATCGATGTTTTCAATTTCTTGTCATTTTAATATGTGGTGAAATAATCAGGCTACTACAGGCGAGCTACTTAATTTGTAAATCAAATTAACGTTTATTTAATAAAAATTGATTTTATTAGCCATATATATTTATAATATATATTATTATATATAACGAGATATATTTTTTATTCGCAATGTTACTAAATTTCTTATCAAATCAACTTTTCTTTAATAAAAACTGTTGTTGTCGCATATTTCACAATACCCAGCTTAAATTAACTTACAAATACAATATAAGTAAGTCATTATTTTTTGACTACATATAATACAGAGGGTAATGACATGTTTTACATGCTAATGCAATGTACAATGACATGTACTTACCATTTTTTTGATGGGAATATTCTGAATAATATGTCTCGTCGTATTTAATTATATATGATATGTAAATGGTTATGAAAATCCTAACTCTCGAAAGGAGTAACCGATTGACTTCAAATTTGGTATACGGTAATATTTTTTTCTATCTCCGGCTATGTTCGAAGATGGGCCCTATTGGTCCACTCCTTCTGGTACCTCCCACTAAAAGGGTTAACATTTTGAGAAATATTTATTCTTTAATAACTTCTATAATATTTATTATAATCTTTTGAAATTCCACACATTGTGTTATTTTATTAGTCGCTATCACCTCGAGAAAAATAGGCGAAGTTGCCACGCCCCTTTTGGTACCTCCCACACAAATGTACAATTTTGCATCAAACTTTAACTGCTCAAAACTTTGAGCAGTATTATGCGTTTAAAGTACCTACAGTTCCGTAAAAAAAGGGCCTTATTGCCACGCCCCTTTCAGTACCTCCAATACAAATGGACCATTTTGCACAAAATGTTAACGGCTTATAACTATGGTTCCAGTCCATACAAATTCTTAAAATTTTTTGGAGTGTAATGCCTTTACAGTACCTATAGTCCCGCACAAAATGGGCGTTATTGCCACGCCCTTTTTGGTACCTCCCAAACAAAATTACCAAAATAAAAAATATGAAAAATTATTTTTTTTTTATTTTCCCTATTTTTAAAATAAGTTTCATAATTTGTATCTTTATCCATAGAATTTTTGCCGTTTGGCATTTTTTTCTCCGTTACAAAAAATTAAAAAAATGAAACAAACATTTTTTGCGATACTTTTTCTATTTTTTATGGTTTTTTTCTGATCGCTTTAAAGACAGTTACAAAACTTCCGTTTTTACGAGAATTTATGTTTCATAATAATTTCCTTTAATTTATAAGGTAACTTCCACAAAAATTAGAATATAAGTAAAAATTAAAAAAAAACTTTTCATTAAAAATAATTTGTTTTGCTTCATAAAAAATTATGCCTCAATCTATACAAAAACAAGTAAGAAAGTTTTAGTCGGGTAAGCCGACTAAGGTATACCCTCACTTTTTGAGTAATGTAATATGCAATATTACACGAATTATTCTGTCAATTTGTGTGGGAGGTACCAGAACGTTTATAAAAAATACACCTATTTTTCGCTGAACAGTGGGTACTTTAAATACAGTGCTTTGTGCCGAATTATAAGCGTTTATGTGCACTGGTAATTAACGTTATGAGATGCGTACGTATTAAATTTTGGTATGATTTTGGCATTTTGTGTGGGAGGTACCAAAAGGGACGTGGCAACTTCGCCCATTTTTCACAGGGTTATAGGCACTTCAAAAGTGTTACACTGTGCAAAATGTTGTTGCATTTTCGTGCACTGGTACTCACGCTGTAAGTCCTTAACTTTTTGTGCAAAACGGTAGATTTATGTGGGAGGTACAAAAAGGGGCTTGGCAATAACGTCCATTTTTCACTGGACTGTAGGTACTATAAAAGCATTACGCTGTACAAAATTTCATGTATTTTTATACACTGGTATTAATGTTATAAGCTGGTTACTTTTGGTGCAAAATGTTGCATTTGTCTGGGAGGTAACAAAAGGGGCGTGGCAACTTCGCCCATTTTTCTCGAGGTGATAGAGCCTAATAAACTACTACTATGTGTGGAATTTCAGAAGATTCGAATAAGTAGTATAGAAGATATTAAAGAATCAATATTTCACTATATTTTAACCCTTTGTGGGGGAGGTACTAGAAGGAGTGGATTAATATGGGCCATATGGCAACTAAGCCGGAGATAGACAAAAATATTACCACATACCAAATTTGAAGTCAATCGGTTACTCCTTTCAAGAGTTATCGTGCGCACCAGCCAGCAGACAGACGGACGGACGTACGGACATTGCTCATTCGACTTGAAATTACCCAAAACGGTTATCCGCCGAACATACATAGGGTATTATGTCACTCATTGGATGTGATACATTTTGGGGCGTAGCCAATGATATATACATTTTAGATTAGAGAAATGTATGAAATCTTTATTCGAGTCGATAGAAAGGTCTTTGTATATAATTCAAGGTCTACGAGTATATGCCTCAAATTATTCTCAGGAATATATTCTCCAATATTGGCATCCATGCGTCGACCGTTGCGGGCTTGTCCCTATAGACCCCACAAAAAAATCGATCTAGGCGGCCAATTGTCCGGCCCCAAACGTGAAATAAACTGTTCACCGAACTCGGCTCTCAATTGGGCCATTGTTTCGCGTGCTGTGTGACATGTGGCACCGTCTTGTTTGAACAACATGCCAGTCAAGTCCGGCTCTTCCATTTTGTAATCGTCGCATGATAGCGCTCGCCATTAACAGCTAACGTTCCTGCCTTCGTCGTCTTTGAAAAAGTACGGTCCAATGATGTCAGCTGCCCATAGTTAAATTATAGACCAAACTGAACATCTTTGACAGTTACACGAAAGCAGTATTGGCAAAAAGACACCCATTATGTGTTTTGTTTTCAGTATTTAAAGGAGACTTTTTCACCATTACGGTTACATGCTGAATTCCGCGAAAAATTACTTAAGTGGAAAAGACAGAGGTAATTTTGCGGGTTTTTTGTTTAGCCGTGATTGTTTAGTGATAAATATGCAAATATGCGAATGTATGTTTGTTTTGTTAAGTTGTATTTACTTATAAAATTAATAAATATGAACTATTAAAACTAATGGTAATGCTGCTTGTTTTAAATATTGGGGTGGATTGAGAATATAAACTCTTTGAAATCATCCCCAGAGCGTTCTTTAGTCATCCCCAGTACGTTCTTTAGTCGTCACCACCACGTGCTTTAGTCGTCGCAGTCTCGTTATTTTGTCATCCCCAGGACTTGCCTTAAATTACCACAGTTGGTGTTGATTTTGCAATGAAGCGTTGATGATTTTTGATGCTTTATTCATGCACCGCGTTGCTTGGATTCGTCACATACGGGGTTGGTGTTGTTTTTGATTTGTTTTTCGCTCGGTCAAGGTTAAAACATACTGTTTGCAAAATGTATACTCCATACTCTAACATTTTATGATTTAAAAGTAGGCAGAACTTAAATTTTTTGTTAAAAAATTATAATTTTTGTTTGCTTCTAAAATTTTAACAAAGTTACAAATTTCACTTTACTGACATCTTATCGTAAAAAATTACAATTTCAAAGAAAAGTTATAATTTTGAATAAAAAAGCCCATTACATAATGTATAAAAATCTCATATTTTCTGTATAAGAATAGCTGTAATATGAATCGGAATGTTTATGTTAATGCATAATAAAGTTTATAAAGAAAAAAGAGCAAACGTTTTTGAGCAAAAAAAGGTGAAAAATGGGGAAAAAATTTGCGATTTTTAAGGCACTGGATGCACTTTTTTCGGGTAGGTTTGTTCCGCATTTTTTCTCCTATTCAATATCTACAACTCTATTCCGATATTCCGTACGGTATACCGAGACATATCAGTGTTAAAATATAGAAAAAGTGCTACAAATCCAAAAAATGTGTATGGCCATTAACTTATTAATTGAGAATGATGTAGAAGTACTTATTTTTAGGGCTATTTCCACGACCATTTCTCAGAATTGAGTCTAAAAAAACTGGGAAATTCCTGGTTATGTATTTAAAATTAATACTTTTCTTTGTAATTATATTTTTAACACACTAAATTATGATATATCCGAAACTGTGAATGGGTTAAATTAATACTGAAAACTAAATGAAATTAAACTTTTCAATTTTTAACACGGTCGATAGCAATGAACAGCGAAAGTCGGAACAGGAATCAACTCAGATTTTAGCATATCTATGTTAAATTATCACAGTATTTTTGGTGTATATACTAGTATACTAGGTGTAGTCAACAACTCATGCAAATTATTTTGAAAAAAAAATAAACAACTGGGCTACTATGATATTGTGAATTTTGAGGATTATTGGGGTAATTAAAAATATCACATCTTTTTTGAAAAATGTTAACACAGAAAACAAATTTAAAAATAATTTTATTCCTAATTTTTTGTTTAAACAAATTTTAAAATTGATTTTTTTTAAATCCATTTTTATACCCTCCACCATAGGATGGGGGGGTATATTAATTTTGTCAGTCCGTTTGTAACACCTCTAAATATTTGTATATATATATATCTGGAGGCAGTCTACATGATTGGTCCAAAAATTGGCGGGGTCGGACTAATGGGCGTGGCCGCGCCCCTTTAAGCCAAATTTTGAAATCGAGATATAGGTGTTTCCAACAAGAGGTGTTATTTTGAAGCACCCGGTATTTCGGTAGCTGTCACTTTTGAAGCTTTTATTCTTTGACATGTGACAAGTAGAAACTACGCCATTACTAAAAGTGGAACGATACACGATCATTGAACAATATAAAATGATCAACGAACATAAAAACGATACGAACGATACAAAATCATCTTGACTGATGAGGCCCATTTCCACCTCGGTGGCTACGTCAACAAGCAAAATTGTCGCATCTGGGGTTCGGAAAACCCAAGAGTTATTGTTAAGAAGCCTCTCCATCCAAAACGTCTGACTGCTTGAAGCGGTTTATGGTCCGGCGGGGTCATTGGACATTATTTTTTCGAAAATGAGATTGTATCAACAGTTACGGTGAATGGATTGCGCTATCGAGAGATTATTAATGATATTTTATGGTCGGAGTTGGATGGTACTGATCTGGACAACGTTTACTTTCAACAAGACAGCGCTACGTGCCACACAAGCAACGAAACCATTGCTCTGTTACGGGAAAAGTTTCCGGACCGTGTTATCTCTCGAGGTGATCAGTTGGCCACACCTTGCGACTTCTTCCTTTGGGGCCACGTAAAAGATAAGGTCTACTCCAACAGCTTAGTGTCGATTCATGACCTCAAAGATAGAATTCGTGAGACTATCGAGGACATAGGGCAGCCACTTTGCGATTTGGTTACGGAAAATTTCGTGAAAAGGATATGGTCCTGTAAGCGTGGTCGTGGTGGCCATTGGGCTGATGTTGTTTTTCCTTATTAACGGCATACCTTCCTCTTTATTATGAAATAAACATCCGATCATCATAAAAAAATTGCATTTTTCTTTGAATACCAAAATAACACCTCTTGTTGGAAACCCCTTTATATAAAGGTTGATCCAATTAGAGGTACTTTTTCAATAGCCTTTTTTGACAGATCACGTGTGAGTCGTGTCATGCTGTCATGTTATTTTTTTTAAGTATTGTTTGGCATTTCATCATGAACAATGTTTACAAATCGTTCAACTTTTTTACGAAAACTCACGTTCTGTGAGGAATGTGTTTCGTGCACTTCGCTCAACTTGTGGTCAACATAATCGAGTCATCGAAAATTGGACTCATCGGATGGACCATCTGAGACGTAGCCGCGGCCAATCATTTGATAGACATAATCTTCAAAAAATAAATGCCATAGAATGTTCTTTCAAATGATAATAAATATTTCCCATTCAATTTGAATTTTCTGTGTTTTTTCTTTACAAAAGTAGGGAACCTCGAAATGGATCACCCTATATATTCTTAACCATCGTAAAATTCTAAGACGTTCTAGCCATGCCCGTTTGTCCGTCTGTCGTAATCACGCTGCAGTCCGTAATAATAGAGCTAGGTTGATCAAATTTGCTAGAACTATTTCTTATAGTTGGTTGTTTGGGATTTGCAAATGGGCCATATCGGTCAATGTTTTGATATAGATCTCCTATAGAGGTCCCTCCAAAATACGGTTTTTGAGCCATAGATATCTCAGTTTTAAAGAAATTTAGCAGATACTTTGCAGTTGTATTCTACAGGGTCCGCCATCAAACTTTTTATTCAACTAGTGCTTATTTCGTGAATGGTAACACTTAGCTCATGTCTGATTTGACAGATAATTAGTTTTATCCTTCCGCTGAACGAATATGGTTGTCTATACGCTTGAACAACGCTGGGAAATATTGCGACATTACTTTGAAAATCATGGTAATGTTGCAGAATGCCAAAAAAATCATCTTTTCAGATGAAGCTCATTTTGATCTTGGCGGGTATGTAAACAAGCAAAATTGTCGCATTTTGGGCACAGAAAACCCGCACGCATACATTGAAAAGCCGATACACCAAAAACGAGTCACTGTTTGGTGCGATTTTGGTCCAGAGGCATAATTGGGCCATTTTTCTTCGAAAATGAGCAAGGAGTGGCCGTAGCAGTCAATGGCGATCGTTATCGGGCCATGTTGAACGAATTTTTGTTCACAAAAATTGAAGAGGAGGATATTGACAACATTTGGTTTCAACAGGACGGCGCTACGTGCCACACAGCCGAAGCTACACTCGATGTTTTGCGCCCTGTTTTTGAAGATCGTATTATCAGCCGCAGAGCTGATGTCGTTTGGCCACCTCGGAGCTGCGATTTGACACCGTTGGACTATTATTTGTGGGTTGCCCTCAAAGATAAGTGTTACGCCGACAAGCCAGAGACAATTGACGCTTTAAAGGACAATATTCGTGAAGCAATTGGTGAAATACAGCTGCACACAATCGATAATGTGCTTAAAAATTGGACCAATCGTGTAGGCTACTGCATGGCCAGCCGGGGCAGCCATTTGAATGAAATTATTTTCCATTATTAACCGGAAGGATTGTACTTTCAAATAAAAAAAGAAATTTGCGAAAATATTCAGTAGTTTTTTTATAGCGTTTTCAAAAAAAAAAGGTTATTTGTCGGACCCTTTATTTTGACGACAATTCATCACAGCAAAAATTTTACAAATTGGTTCATATTTTGTTAAAGTCACCATATAGAGGTTGCTCCAAAATGTACGTATTTGAGCCATAAATACCATATTTTCTAAGTATTTTAACTGAAGCATTTCAAGCTGAAACTTTGCAGTTTGTACTCTATTTTGGCAAGAATGTATCTAAATAAAAGTTGTACAAATAAAATGTTATTTTGTTGTAGTCCCCGAGTAGATGTGACTCTCAAAAAGTTATTTCAAGCCACAAACACCACATTTTTCAGGTGAAGAGTGTGACAAAAGAATTTGCGATTTTTTAATAATTTACTCTTTTTTTGAGAAATAAATAATTCTTTATGACAGGTTTCTCCCAATATTTTCTAAAACGCTCAATAGGCCGCATTGAAACGCAAAAAATTACAATTAATCCGTTTTGAGTAGCACACAAAAGCTGTGTTATGACGCTAACAAGTCTGTAGCAAAAGGAAACAAATCTTAAAAATGTCCTTAAGTTCGCGCAAGGACGATCTTTACAAAAAGTAGAAAAATTGTACTTTTTTCATGACTTTTCTTAAGCGAAGTGCTTAAAGGTGAATTTGGGTTTTGTAACTGATGCTAATGCTGCATTAAGCATTGGAATACATTGTAAATAGGTTTAAGATTAATATGACATGGCTTTCTACTTTTTCTGCAACGTTGAATTTAAACATTTTGAAGTAAGTAAGAAAAACATACCCATCGCATCAAAACCAAATTATTTTTTATTTACCGATAAGCAAAGATTAAACCTTTCATCCGACACCAGCGCCGCTAAAATCTGTAGTTATGTAGTTACTAGCGGACCCGGCGAACTTCGCCTCGCCCCAATTTAACGCCTTCAGATAAACTCCAGAGTGATAATAAAACACAGATAGTTAACATTTTTATGCGATTTGTTTAAAAGGAATCGAAATCAGTAGAGAGCGATGTGATAAACAACAAACAACGAAGACAGAAGACAGGCAACGTACAGATGACTGTGCGAAAAACAGGGAAATTCGAGATTAATTCCACAGACTTCCTACGATTTGTCTTGAGATTTATTGATTGTCATCGTAAAAGCCAATCGTACAGGGAACTGAATTCGCTTGAATTGGAATGAAAGATCAGTTGGAATAATCGGAATTCGTGGGATAAGGACTTCCTCTCCTTTGAATTTTCCCTTGATGATCGTCGCCTGAATCACATTGTCCATCAGTTTCATAATGGACAACCGCGAACTATGCACAATTTCGGATGATTCAGATTCCGCAACATGATTATGATCGATTCCACCTTCAGCTGTAAATTATGCGGCGGAGCTCCTGGCACATCAAGCGAGTTCGATTTTACTTTGAATAATAAAATTCATGCTATCGACGTCCTTATTCTTCGCTGCTAATATTGCCCGTTCACTAATCTAATCGAGATTTGGAAACACTTTGGTGATGAGTTCCTCCTTCGACGATGTGAACTCGCAAAAATTTGCCGGGAACAATATCAATACAGTGGAAACATCAACAGTAATTTGGCCATTGCCAAGCGCCAACAGTTGTTTCGAGAATTCAAGAGCCGATGAGTCGTTCTGCAACGCGACTCTCATGTTCGTGGTCAATTTCAACTTCTTGACATGCCGCCACAACGACCACGATTTCAGGCATGCATTAATTTCATCGGCAGTAGATTTCGGGATGACGGTAAGCGTTTGACGAAAATCTCCGGAGAGCGATATCAGACTCACCAAATTGTCTCAAATCACGTCGTAAATCCTTCATCGTTCGGTCAACTGCCTCCAGAGCTCGTTTATGCGCCATCGTGCATTCATCCGAAATTATGATTTTGCAGTGCCCGCAATCCAATAAGATAACCTTACCTCTTATACTCAAACTTATTATCTGAAAAAATTTTCGAACTGATAAATATCGCGTTGAATTTTAATTGCTCGTAATGCTTGTACCGTTTGTCGATGTGATACGCGAAATCAGTGTAACAATACGCAAAACTCGAATGAATTGCAGCAAGAAAAATAGCACATACTCGTACATATGTTTAATAGAAAACTTTTTTGTTTAATAGAAAATTAATAAAAAAAATTGGATTCAAAAAGAGAGTAGTAGATAGGAACAGTAGGAATCTCGCAAGAAATAGCAATTTTCGATTTTCCTCTGTAGTTATGTAGTTATGTACAGGGTGGCTGATGAATATTGCTACATTATGAAACTTAAATAACTTATATATTATAAATAAATTTTTTCAGTGTATGGAATTCAGTTTTCTTTTATTCATGTTAAAGCTCATTAAATTAAATATAGCTTAATTAGTTTTAAAAATAATGGAATTTAAATGCCCTCCCAGCTCTTGATGCATGTGCGGCATCTTACCAAAAAGTTGTTCATTACTGCTTGGAGAGTTGAGACGGGAATAGCCGCAATTGTTTCTCGAATGGATTGCTTTAGTTCATTCAAATTTGTTGGTTTTGCTTTTTAGACTTCCTGTTTGCAATAACCCCACAAGAAAAAGTCAGGTGCAGTAAGGTCAGGCGACCTGGGGGGCCAACGGAATGTGGAGTTTCTGGATATCAGCTTATTGGGAAATTCTCGCCGCAATTCTGTCATAACAGGCCGGGCTATGTGAGGAGTTGCACCATCTTGCTGAAACCACACAGAGTTGAAAGAAATTCTCATTCGACGTAATTCTGGATAGAAAAACTCTCTCAACATGCTCAAGTAACGGCCTCCAGTAACTGTAACGGTGTGACCGTTTTCTTCGAAGAAGTAGGGCCCGACAATGCAGCGTGATGAAACTGCACACCATACTGTGACACGAAGTGGATGCAATTCCGTCTCATGGAGTATCTGTGGATTGGAAGCACTCCATATTCGACAATTTTGTTTGTTTATGTTGCCGTTTAAATCGAAATGGGCCTCTTCAGACATGAAAATACAGTTCAACATGTTTCCGTCCTCTTCCACCATTTGAAGCATCTTCTGGCAAAATTCCAAGCGAATCGGGAAGTCTGCTGAGTTCACTTTGTTGCCCATTTGAATTTTATATGGGAATAACTCCAAATCTTTGTGCATAATTGACTGCAATGACTGTCTGCTTATACCCATTTGAGCAGATAAGGTTCTTGTCGAAACTCTTGGATTGTTTTGTATGGCATCAGCTACAGCAGCGATTGTTTCCTCCGTCCGAACTGAAGGGTTTCGATGGTAAGGTCTTCTGTTGACTGTCCCATGCTCGGATAAATTGTTAACAAGTCTCTTTATGGTCCATCTTTGAACCGAAACTACGGACTTCAGTGCGTAACAGCGGCGGACAATCCAAATTCTTGTTTCAGTGTCCCAGTTATCCATTTTTGTTAAATCTAAAAATCAATCTGCAAAATAAAAAAAAAATTAACCAGATTCATTAAATAGAAAAAAGTTATTCATTTTTTTTTGGTAGCAGCTTTCATCAGCCACCCTGTATGTGGTATAGGCTAATAGTTTACGTCTAGAACCCGTACAACAATGTGGACTTTACATTGGAGTTGGAAATTGTTAGTTTTGTTTTTCTTGATATATGAGAGGCTTTCCACACGTTCTTCAGAAGAGTTACTTTGAACAAGTTGCTGAAAAACTACTCAGATTACGATATTGCCCTACTGATATATACAGGGTCTCCCATATTCGACGGACCCATCTGGCAACGCCATAACTTTTGACAGAGATGTCAGATCGCTTAATGACATACCGCGTTTGACGCGTCAGTCCAAGCAGATTTTTACCATGGAACAATACACGCCACGCGAAATAGTTGAAATTTACATTCAACAGAAGAAGTCAATTGTGAAAACTCAACGTGCTTTTAAAATATTAAAAAATGTGAGAAGTGCGCCTTCTAAGAACACCATTAAGCGTTTATACGAAAAATTTTCGACTGGTGAGGCTCTTTCTAATCCGAAGAGGCCAAATAAAAGTCGACCAAGGCGACCGGCCGAGAATATCGCTGCCGTACGAGCCAGTGTTGAGAGGTCCCCAAGAACATCCCAAAAACGCCGTTCTCAGCAGTTGGGCATGGCTCGGTCCACTTTACAACGGATTATTCGCGTTGATTTGCATTTGTTCCCGTACAAAATTCAATTGACGCAAAGATTGTTGCCTGCGGACAAGCCTCGTCGATTGGAATGGGCCCAAAAAAAAAACATGGGTCCGTCGAATATGGGCAACCCTGTACACCAAGATGCAATCTTTTAAATTTTTTCAAATTTTGTCGGTTTGGATATTATACATTTTGTATTGAACATGACTTTTTTATGTGCACCAACACTAGAAGTTCGGGATAGTATTAAATTTCGTTTATACCTGTTAATTGTATCATTCATTCAGTTTCCTGCATTGATGGGTAAACACCAAATTTCTGAATGTAATCAGAGTTAAATATCTGCCTAAGTAGACTTAGCCTTCAACTTTTGTCAGTATATTAATTGCTAATTTCCGTTCATACTCCCGCGAGGACCTCAGGTCCGGAGATACGGAATGTATTGTCTCCAGAATGTACGCTCGTATGTGCCATTAAGCCATTACGTTTAAATATGCATTTCAATTTCAATAGGTAATGAACAATTAAATTTTTTTCCTAGGCCTCGGGGAAAGTTCATTCATTGCAGAGTACAACTGGAGCCATAGATAATTCCGTGCTTGGTGGTCATTAATAAGTACACTATCGTGTGGCGGCATTGGTGGTGAAGCCTCCTTCACAGAGGCAGAGCACTTTCATTCACCTCATCCATTCATCTGTTCAGGGATGCCCGATTGTTTTTGTTACCCATTGTGGCTGGGGTCCTTTTTTGCTCATTTTGTCCTGTGAGGCTATTTAATTATTGATGTTTGTTTATTTTTATTATTCATGTTTATTAAAGTTACAAGTAACCGTAATAGAGTTGGGAGCAGTTCAGTGGTCATCATCATCATCATCATCTCCATCGATGACTATGATAATGTTGATTATGTTGTTATGTTCTGTGTTCGGTGTATTTTAAATTAATTTAATTACCGTTTTGGGGAATTAATTTTAATTATCAATAGTTTTTGGTGTCGTGTTCGTTTTCAATTCAACACGCAAAACGCTACTCGACTAGTTACAATGCCGCCGTGGCCGACCTTTGACCACCACCTTCGACAACAACAACAAAGCGGGGTAAAATAAATTGATCACTAACCGCCATTAGCGCACTCATTAGCCGGGTTAATGTGGCACAAAGCACAAATAAAATTGACCATTTGCCACGTTTACAAAGCAATTAAAACATTGTTGTTGTTCGTGTTGAGGCTTGCACAGAAACTGGAGCTACTCTGCCCACTCACTCCGCCCATGGAAACACACTGTAGGAGTACACATTGTCATTAATTAACAACTCCAAAAAAAAAACATTGCGAATTCCAAATGGAATTTTGATATCCCTGCTTATGACCAATCAGCATGTAACAGGTAATCATTTGAATGGTCCAAATCGTTTCAATTAATTCATAGAGTATTAATGTAGTATTTTTTCGGAGGCCCTGCACTAGCTATTACGATATTTTAGATCGCAATCATACATAATAATAAATGCTCTTAATAGGAGTTAAGGCAATTAAAACCAATTAGGAGGGGCTAAAGTCGGGAGTGGAATAAGTAGAAATGTTATAAACAATTGAAATATTTTATAGCGCTTACATTCAAAATCGGGATATAAGTACATACCTCGTCTATATCTAAATCTTAAGCGATTTTTTTTTTAAATTTGATATTGTCCTTTCTCGGTTCAAAAATCTGTTATTTTCTAAATTTCATAAAGATCTGTTCCAAAACGCGGATGTACTCGTATAGTGGCTATAATAAATCAGAACCGATATTTTTAAAATTTGTCAATTACACTAAGCAAAAAAAAAATATTTTTTGTCCGAAATCTAAAATTTTTTTTTAATAGATTGCGGCATGCTGTTGAAGCCAAAACTATTTTTTTCTCTAATTTTTTTTTCTAAAATTCCAATTTTCTTGTATGTTACGTTTAGCCATTGGACTATTTTTTTAAGTATAAGCTCGATAAAGCCAGGATACCATTTAAATTAAAGGAAATTATAAGGGCTAGTAATGCTGACAACATCAGTTTCAAATAGTAACGGAACTTGAGCAACTTCCGTTAAAATAATAAAAAAAAATTATAAAAAAAAAATTTTTTTGCTGTCACCAAAAAATCCATACAAAATAGAAAAAAAATCGCAAAAAATAATTTTTCATATTTTATATTTTGGCAATTTTGTTTGCGAAGTACCAATAGGGGCGTGGCAATAACGCCCATTTTGTAATATACTATGAGTACTATAAAAATGTTACACTGTACGAAATTTCAGGTATTTGTATGTACAGGAAACCAAGTTATAAGCCGTTTGTTTGCAAAATGTTCCATTTGTATGGGAGGTCCCAAAAAAGGCGTGGTAATATCACCCATTTTCACGGGACTGTAGGTACTGTAAAAGCATTACACTCCGCCAAATTTTAAGTATTTGTATGACTGGAATCAAAGTTATAAGCTGTTAACTTTTTGTGCAAATGGTCCATTTGTATGGGAGGTACCAAAAGGGGCGTGCCAATAACGCCCATTTTTCACGGGACTGTAGGTACTATAAAAGCATTACACTTCACAAAGTTTCAAGTATTTCTATGAACTGGAATCAATGTTATAAGCCGCTAACTTTTTGTACAAAAAGGTCCATTTGTATGGGAGGTACCAAAAGGAGCGTGGCAACTTCGCCCATTTTTCTCAAGGTGATAGCGGCCAAGAAACTAATACTATGTGTGGAATGGTCAAAGATTCCGAATGATACTATATACATTCACTAAATGTTGACCCTTTGTGGGGGAGGCATTCGAAGGAATGGACTAACATGGACCTTACCTGAGATAGAAAAAATATTAACTCGCACCAAATTTGAAGTCGATCGGTTACTTCTATCAAAATTTATTGTGCGCACAAGCCAGACAGACATACGGACGTTGCTCAAATAACTTAAAATGGCTTAAAAAGCATTTTCGTCAAATATTCGTGGTGTCTCTAAGGTCGCTCCTTCGATGTGTTACAGTAACTAGCAGCAGCTGATATATACCCTCGTTCACAATAGTGAGGTATAAGAATATAATGTTGTTGGAATTCTCTTACTTCTACCAAAAGGGATATCATTTATACATTTATCCATATATTTTTTTCAATTAGGCATTGTTTTGTTCGTAAGGAAAAAAGGTTTTTTGTAATTTCTTTCTATTTTTAAGGAGTTTTCGAGCCCGCAAAAAATGATATTTTTGAAAAAAAAAAAATAAATGTTTTCCTATTTGTTACTAAACTCATTTTTCTACGTGGAACTGAAGTTTTAAGCATTTGTATACCTCATAATTTTCATTAATTTAGGCTTTATGGAGTTTATACTTAAAAAATATGCTGCAAATACTAAAGACATTTTACAAAACAATCCAAATTTTTTTAAAAAAAAACATTTTACCATCCAAATTTTTTTAATATTTTTTATCGTGTTTAGGGCACCATAATACGCCAGAAAATTTTATACGCAGTCCTTCGACAAAATGTTGTAGCATAGTGTAATCTTTCCTAGAGCGAAAGTAAAACATGTTGTCTAGATTTTGTATTGTATTTTTTCAAAAAGTATTTATTTATTCATGAATATCTATTTTGCCCCCTTCAAAGTAATTCCCCTCGGATATTATACACTTCTGCCAAAAGTTTTTTCCAATCCTCGAAGCACTTCAAATAATAATTTTTTGTGATCTTGTTCAGCTGCTCCTTCGATGTCGTCTTTATCTCCTCAATCGTGGCGTAGCGTCGCGGTCCATTCATTGTCCTTTTCAGTTTTGGGAACAACAAATAGTCACAGGGGGCTAGGTCAGGGGAATACGGTGGCTGCGGCACCATTACTGTGTTGTCTTTGGCCAAATATTCGCGCACAAGCAACGATGTGTGTGCAGGGGCGTTATCATGGTGCAAAAGCCAGTTTTTGTTCTTCCACAAATACGGGCGTTTTTGGCGGATTGCTTCGCGCAATTTGCGCATAACTTGCAGGTAATATTCTTTATTGACCGTACTACCCTGTGGCAAGAACTGATAATGCACCACGCCCCTGCAATCAAAGAAAACTGTGTCCGGCACTGTTCGTCCGGCACAAAAAAAGGCGTACGGCACTGTTTGTTCATCGCATCTTCTCGGCCCTCTAAGAAAATTTTGTACCACCGATAAACGTTGCCTTGGTCCAAGGTAGCTTCACCATATGCCGCAGTCAACATTCGGAATGCGTCAGCGCACTTTATTTTGTTTTTCACACAAAATTTGATGCAGATTCTTTGATCCATTTTCTGAAATTGATAAAAATCGAAGACAAGTTAAAACACATCCAAGCTCAACAGCTGTCAAAAATTAACAACACATTCAAAATGGCATACCTTGTCAGCATAAGTAAGGGACATGAGTACCAACATAACGCTACAAAAATATCAAACATCAAATACACGTAGCCCACGGAAATTAAAAATTCGTATACTAGCTGACCCGGCGAACTTCGTTCCGCCAAAATTCGTTAATGTATGTCGTTTTCAGTATTGGATTTATGTAGGTTACGCGCTTGCTAATTCTTTTGTGTGAAAAACTTTTTGTGTGAAAGGCACCACACTCGTGGAAATCGAAAGATCGGTTCTCGAGTTATCAGGTTGTATTCGCTATGCCACACATCATTATCCAATCCTAAATTTTCCTATATGAATTTGTCAAGCCCAAACTCGTGAAAAACGAAAAATCGGTTCTCGAGTTATGAGATTGTGTTCCCTGTGACACGTCCATTTGACCAATCCTAAAGGAATCTTTAATTTTTTTTCCTTCCTTGGACCAATAAGAACCCACCAAGCCCAAAATCATAAAATCGAAAGATTCCTTCTAGAGTTATGAGGTTGTGATGGCGGTGCCGCTTCGCTCCGAACAATCCTAAATTGTCTTCCATGGTTTTATCCGGGGCCAATATGAATCCATCGTGCCGCGAAAATCGAGCAATCCATTTTTGAGCTATGAGATTTTGATGGCCGTGTCGCGCCGCTTTGAACAGTCCTAAATTTTGCTCCATGGTGTCCCTCGCTGAGTCCAATACGAATCCATCAAGACCAAAATCCCGAAAATCGAACGATCCATTATTGAACTATGAGGTGTTGGCCGCGCCACTCTATTTTGACCAATTCTACATTTTCCTACATAGAGTCCTCCCTTGGACCAAGCCCAAAATCGTGAAAATTTTAACGATACATACTCGAGCTAAGAGGTTATACTTTCTTCGCAATGTCCATTTGACCAATCCTAAATTTTCCTCATTGCTAAATTTCAGCTTTGTAGGTCTTACAGGAGACTCAGCGGCCAAGTGGTCTTAATCACTTGGCGTAATATATACTATATGCACATCAGTGTGTAGGCTCATAGTTCTTATAAGACTTTTTAAATACTGACAGAGTAACAATTGCTTTGGTCACTACAGTTTGACCTCAGGCTGGACATTGAATAGTTTTTTTTCGAATCCCCTTTGAGATATGTATGTACACCTACATTGCTAGATTCTTAGCTCTTAAATAACTTTTAAAGCGACAGAAATAATGAAAATATGTGGTTACTCTTGCACAGACCAAAGACCGAGAATTCATAATAATTTTTCGCTTTTATATTTGTCGTGTATAGCACTCCATATTTACAAAATTTTACCCTTTGATCTTATAAGATTCTTCTGAAATGAAAAATACAATACTCAAGTTTTTGATAGCCCTAGAACTGACTACAGGGCAAAAAACAACACTCTGGTCTGTAACAGGAGCCTCAGCAGTCAAGTGGTCAGCGCCACCTGTTGAGAATTTTTCGACTTTTATTTGTTCTAAACTTTCGCGTAGCAGTTACGAACAAATCAGCAGAAGGAAGTATCCTATTTGGTCCAGTAGCTTTCAAGTTTTAAGCAGTCGAACAAACCACGATTCATTTATATATGTATAGATGGGCCAAGTACTAAAGGTATCTTTCATACAAACTGGAAAACGTTTTTAGGACTTGGGCAAAAGAATTTTTTTTGTTGCCATATTTGAATAAATTCTGTTCGCAGTTGGATATATCTTCCAGCCATAAATCATTCCTTCAAATGACTATAGTGAAATTATAAAATTCGTTGCTGCAACATAGAAATTATGCTTTTTTCCTTCAGTGGTGGTAAATCTCTCTAGTCGCCTAAAAGTGTGTCAATTTCGAAAGAATTTAACAAAATTTACCCAACCGGAAAAACAAAAACCTACCACCACCCCACCCCTTCGCATTCCATTGAACCACGGACTGGATTAACCATTTGGTTAAACAGAAAATCATTTCCTTGGGGGGGGGGAGATTAAAAATATCTGCAGGACACATAAAGTTCGCGAACTAGGACCAATAAGAATCTATTTTGCGACAACATGATCCCTTATTATCCTATCCCACTGACTTGTAGTCTATGGTAAGAAATTGTCGTAACGAAAATGAAAACTACGAAGGCAGGTATGTACTCGTACCTCATGTTTGCTCATTAAATATTAATTAAATTTTTAAAGGTATCCCTTTTAATAACCAATTGGCTGTGTTTATGGATTATTTATGAATGCCATTCATTGCCTATGCGTTTGTGCGTGTGTGTGGTCTTTAGGCGTATAGGTGGCCGAAGCGCTAAAGGCTGGTGGCGGCGGCGGCTGCGTTTGTATTTACGCTCTGTACATTGGAATTTAATGCAAGTCCCGCGGTTAGGTTTATTGGCATTTTTAATAATGTTTACCGCCTTTGCTGCTGCCTCTGCTGTTGTTGTTGGTGTTCTTCTTGTTGTTATTATTGCCAGTAATTGGAGGTTTGGCGCGTATGCGGCTACGTTTTAATCAAAATGTAGGCAAAAATTACGAAACACAGGTATTTTGTGTACTTTCCTGTTTTTGGCTATCCGGTCGGTTGTCGTGGCTTATGATGATTAATTTGTTTTCATAATAACCGCCGTGGCCACCGACCGACATCGCCGACGGACACTGTTACTGCCACAGCCACAGACTATTGCACAATGGCTTACTTCAATCTCTGGGCAGAAACCACAGTGGTATTTTTGAGCACTTAATGAAATATTTGGAGGGTTAAGTCCTGTTGTGGTTCCAATGAAGATGGTTTTCCATTTGAGATTAATATTGCATTTCTTTTGTACATTCCATTGTCAAATTACATGAAGTTATTGCATTCTCTGTAAGTTAGTAGCTAATATTATAGATAACATTGTTGTATGATTGGCTGACTGACCAACGGATCGTCAATGCCCAGACAAATTGGATACAATTGCAATTAAAACATATGACATGTAAAATATGTAAAAAAAATCGTATATGGGTGATTTCGACATTATCGGATAATTTGCGGTCCTTGAGTATTTAAATTAGGAAAAATAAAATATACACCACTTTGAAATTTACTTTATTACAAAGCTTTATAGGTCCTACGCTGTCATTAAAATATACCCTTGGAAAAAAATTTTATGAAAATTTGTATATCAAAGTGCTCAAATGTCATTCCTCTGGCTGTCCCTAACTCTACTTTCACCTAATTTGTTCAAAATTGTTGACAAAAATAGTTAATATGTATTTAATAAAATTGTTTCAATGCAAAATGTAGTATTTTATGATTTAGGTTTTCAATTATTGTTTATAATTTTGTATCAATTACTATTTTTTCGGGTGATTATGTTTTGTCGCCAAAAATTATGTCGAAATTGACCCGTAATATCGAAACAACTCATATACTCGCGGCGCATACACTAAAAAATAGTAATAAAATTAATTGCGACACATCCTTGAGTAAGGTACACGATCTCGGCATTAGTCCAATCACAGTTTTCTTCAAAATAATGACAATTTTCTTCGTTTTTACGAAATTTTCCATGATCTATAAGTTTCTAATCATTAGTTTTGTGTACGTCTTTCTTTAAATGTATGCATTTAAATTAAGGAAAAAAATAATTATTTTTGGGACAGACTCCATTATTTTAACTAATATCCTAATACTTTTAAGGATTATCTACATTAAATTATTGATGTTAACATGTCATAGTTTTGACAGTATGCGCTAGTCGAGTAATAAATTTAAGGCTGTGTTGCCTTTAAACAAAGGATGTATTGCGGTGAATACTAGTATGTAGGTAATACGGCGTAGCGTCATATAGTCCAATGTCATATCGCCCAAAAAACGACATATCGCCCAAATTGATGATCTGGAAATGTCATATCGCCAAAATGAAATGTCACAAAGCCCAATTTTGTTCTTGGTCAATATGAAATTTTAATAAATAAGGGGTGATCCAAGTAGAGATACTTTTTTCAATAGCCTTTTTTTGACAGATCACGTGTGAGTCGTATCATGCTGACATGTTATTTTTGTTAAGTATTGTTTGGCATTTCATCATGGAAAGACTTAAGCCTGAACAACGTTTACGCGTGTCATTCGCCAGTTACCAGTCGAAATGCTCGAACGAGTCATCGAAAATTGGACTCAACGGATGGACCATCTGAGACGTAGCCGCGGCCAACATTTGAAAGACATAATCTTCAAAAAATAAATGCCAAAGAATGTTCATTCAAATGATAATAAACATTCCCCATTCAATTTGAATTTTCTGTGTTTTTATACCCTCCACCGTAGGATGGGGGTATATTCATTTTGTCACTCCGTTTGTAACACCTCTAAATATTGATCTGAGAACCCATAAAGTACACGGGATAAAATCGCCTTTTTTGATATGTTTGAATCGAAAGAAAATATATTTGCAACACAAATTTTTACATATTTTATATTTCTGAGCAATTAAAATTTATTTGAAAATCAATAAAATATTTTTGGAACCAGTTTATTAATATGTTACAACATATAATATTTGCAAACTAAATTTCTCAAGTAAAATATGTGTTAAATACAAATAAAATTATTGTTTAGGAATTTCTCCTAAACAATAACAAACGGACTACTTTGATGACAACCCCCGCACGCCCCCGGATACGATTCGCTACATGGAACGTAAATACGCTATACCAAACCGGAAAATTAGCCCAACTAACAGCCGAATGCAACAGGCTCAATATATCAATCATGGGCATCAGCGAAATGCGATGGAACGGTAGTGGAGATTTCACAAACTCTCAAGGCGACAGAATTATATACTCTGGACATGAAAACCTCGAAAATTCGCATACACACGGCGTAGGCATTTTCCTCAGCAGAAAGATACGAAACACCCTCATAAGCTGGTCTGCAATCTCCGAAAGAATAATTACGGCTCGTCTAAACTCAAACATCGGAAAAATGTCAATAGTGCAATGCTACGCCCCCACAGAAACTACGGAGTACGAAATTAAAGAAAAATTCTACGACAAACTACGGCACGTTCTCGCCAATATCGATCGGAATGACATCCTGATACTAATATGAGATATAAACGCTAGAGTCGGAAACAATAATCACGGGTTCGAGCAAATCATGGGCAAGCACAGCCCCGGCGCCCGAAACGAAAACGGGGATCTATTCTTAGACATATGCGCTGAATACAATCTCACCATCGGCGGTTCATACATTCCCCACAAACAACACCACAAGTTTACCTGGAAATCTAGGGACACACGTTCAACAATATTGAGTCAAATCGACCATATATGCGTTTCCAAAAAATGGTTCAAAATTCTACAAGACGTAAGAGTGTTAAGAAGCGCAGACATAGCCACTGATCACTACCTCGTAGTGGCTGAACTCATACTCACCATGAGAAGGCACATATCCCAAACGACCACTCGACAAGTAATACGACGCCCTCTAAACCTATCAAAACTCCAGTCACACGACGTAAGGACCAGATACGCTAATTGCGTTAATAATAAGCATCAACAAACACACCCCATACAGGACATCATGGATGTGAACGAAGAATGGAGCAAAATAAATAGCATTTTCAGCGATGCAGCTAACGAAATAATTGGATACCCGGGAAAGGACAACAAAGACTATCTTTCCGATTCCTTTTGGAATCTTGTAGAAGAGAGAAGAAAAATAAATCAACTCCTTTTGATTGAGAAGAATCATGTCGTACTAAACCACCTACAGGCCAAAAGAGAAACCCTTATAAAACAGGTTAAAAGACAAGCAAGGAATGACAAAAGAAACCACATCAACAATCTTGCATCACAAGCAGAAGCCGCAGCTAACAATGGCAACATAAAAACCGTCTTCGAAATAATCAGAAAACTTCCCGGTAAAAAACACACATCTAATGTCCCAATCAAGGATAAATCTGGAACACTACTCACAACTACCGAAAAACAACTGGAGAGATGGTAAGAACATTTTGAAGAAATCCTGAACCATACTAATCAAGAAACAAATACAGAAGAACCCATAAACCCATCGCACACTCTTCCGATAAACACAGAACCACCAGACAGGAGAGAGATCGAATCTGCAATAGACCAGCTTAAGAACAATAAAGCCGCCGGTATGGATAATATACCAGCTGAACTGTATAAAACCGATTCGCAGACAAGTTCCCGTATTCTAGAACCCTTATTCCGAAGAATTTGGATTACCGAAAAGATCCCCGACGACTGGAAAGAAAACCTAATAATAAAAATCCCAAAGAAAGGAGATCAGAAGTTGTGCAAAAATTGGAGAGGTATAGCGTTACCTCCCGCTGTGTGTAAAATATTCAACAAAATCATTCTAAACCGTACTCTCCACCACATAGACGGACAACTCCGAAAAGAACAAGCCGGGTTCCGTCCCAATCGATCTTGAATAGATCAAATAAACAGCCTCCGCCTGATAATCGAACAGTGCAATGAACTCAACTCTACACTGTATCTCACTTTCGTCGACTTCGAAAAGGCTTTCGATGCTATCGATCGCAACAAAATATGGAACGCACTGAGTAACAAAGGCCTACCCCAAAAAATAATAAACCTCATAAAGGCCCAATATAACGACTCCAAAATGCGCCTGTTGCATTGCGGAAAGACAAGTCAGCCCTTCAACACAATCAGCGGCGTGAAACAAGGGTGTTTGTTGTCGCCCATACTATTCGTCGTAACGCTAGACACAATAATGTCGTCTATAGCAGGTAAAAGCAAAGGTATTGTATGGAGACTCCAGGAACAACTAGAAGATCTCGATTACGCCGACGATCTCGTTCTTTTGGCTACACACAAAGATGACATGCAAAAGAAAATAGACAACTTAGCCTCCAAGGCTCTGAAATACGGCCTGCGAATCAACGCGGATAAGACAAAATGCATGAGCATCAAATCACAACGACCACCTACATTTCAACTAAGCAACAAGCCAATAGAATACGTCAATTGCTTCTGCTATTTAGGTAGCATAATTACCCCAGACGGCGGCACTGCCGCAGACGTGGACTCCCGTATAGAAAAAGCGAAATCGTCATACTACGGCCTACAAAATATATGGAAATCAACCGCACTATCAACCAAAACCAAACTGCACATATACAACGCCTGCATAAAAAGCGTCCTACTCTACGGCTCCGAGACCTGGCTGGTAAATGAATCAGTCAAACGCAAGATCGAAGTTTTCACCAACAGATGTTCACGCCGCATACTAAAAATATGGTGGCCCAGAACTATCTCAAACGAGCAGTTGCTAACAACGGCAGACCAAGAAAACATCAACACACAAATAACGAAAAGGAAATATAAATGGCTGGGGCACACCCTTCGAAAACCTTACAACGAAATCTGCCACGAAACTTTAGAATGGAAGCCACAAGGATCCAGAAGCAGGGGAAGACCAAAAACAAGGTGGAGACGAACAATATTCAACGAAACGGGGAAATCTTTCAACGAGCTAACACACATCGCAGCAGACAGAAACGACTGGAGATTCTACGTACACAGCCTATGTTCCTGATGGAATTTGCTGATTATTATTAATTTCTCCAAATATATTTTATTTAAAAAAGATTTTCAAAACTTTTGTTGAATTTTAGTTTCGGATTGAACCAGTTATGATACCAAATGCAGCATTAACTTCAGTATTAAATCAATCATTTAGAATTACTGAGGTTTCCAAGCCATCATAAGTTTCCAATCCTCTAAGTAATTTATTTCGATTCAAGATTATACGATTTCAATTTTAATTTTATTGTTATTTTTACAAACATGAACAATTTCTAGAAAATTAACTTTGAATTACTGAAAATTTAACACAATTTAGGTATTTTCTGAATACTTAAATTTAAATAAATATTTGTTTCGGAATAATACTCCAATATAAAAACATATTGGTATGTTAACTAAGATTTGTTTAGAACAACATCTTCCCAAATATATAATTGTTGCGTTTACCAAATATTATATGATTAGAGTGTACCCTAAACATATATATGTTTCAAGCCGAATATGTTTGGGACCGTCCGTCCGTCTGTTATGTTCTCCATTATGTTCTCTTTCTAACGACGTAAACTTTGTAAACAAATATTGGTTCTTTTTTCTTATAATATATTAAAAATTCTGACAAATTTGTAAAAGATTTATTTTTCATATAAAGGGTTTTTCAACAGGGACGCTACAAAAGTAGACCGACAGGGACAGCAAACGACGCCATATTTTTTGCCGCTCTTTTGAAATTTCTCTTCAGTAAGGTTTGCCATTTCATGATGGAAAGATATACGAGCCAACAACGAGTAGAAATTATTAAAATTTACTACCGAAATTCGGAGTCAGTGGTTCGGATTTTCATCGAAAAATCATCTTCAGCGATGAGGCTCATTTCTGGCTGAATGGCTTCGTCAATAAACAAAATATGCGTTATTGGTCAGACAGCAATCCACACGTACTCCATGAGTCATCATTGCATCCCGAAAAAATTACGGTTTGGTGCGGTTTATGGGCCGGCGGCGTCATTGGGCCGTACTTCTTCCGTGATGATTAAGACCGGCACGTTACTGTGAATGGGAATCGCTACTGTTCAATGATAACCGAATATTTTTGGCCCCAATTGGATGATATGGACTTGGAGGACATGTGGTTCCAACAGGACGGCGCCACAAGCCACACAGCGAATGCCACAATCAATTTATTGGAAACCAAGTTTGGAGAACGTGTTATCTCACGAAATGATCCAGTCGATTGGCCGCTTCGGTCGTGCGATTTGACGCCGTTAAACTATTTCCTGTGGGGCTACGTCAAGTCTATGACGACGATTGATGAACTTCGTACGAATATCGAACGTGAAATTGCAGCAGTATCGGCCGATTTATGCTTGAAAACCGTCGAAAATTGGGTTCAGCGTATGGACTTCTGCAAGCGTGCCCGTGGCCATGCAAAAGAAATCGAGTTCCATACATAATGGCATCGAACGTACTTTCACAGGAATAACGAATTTCATCATCAATGCTATCAAAATTATAAAATAAAAACTTCAAGACGAATGGAGCAATGGTTTTCCAGATTTAGTTTTCAGTATTGGATTCATATCGGTTATGCGCTTGCTAATACGATATACTTCGAAATATTATATTTTTTATGTGAAAGGCACTACACTCGTGAAAGTCGAAAGATCTGTTCTCAAGTTATGGGGAAGTGTTGGTCACACCATGCATATTTGCTCAATCCTAAATTTTCCTTATAGTTTCCTTCCCTGGGCCAATACAAATTCGTCAAACCGAAAATTTTGAAAAACGAAAGAGCAGTTCTCTAGCTTTGAGATTGTGTCCGCTATGACACGCCCATTTGAGCAATCCTAAAGTTTCCTTTCTTGGGCCACTACGAATCCATCAAGCCAAAAATCATGAAATCGAAGTATTTGTTCCCGAGTTATGAGGTTGTGATGACCGTCTCGCGTCGCTTTGAACAATCTCCATGGCGTCCCCCCTTGGACCAAAACGAATCCATCATGCCCAAAATCGCGAAAATCAACGCTTTGAATAATCATAAATTTGCTACATGTTGTCCCTCCCTGGGGTCAATTCGAATCCATAAGGACCAAAATCGTGACAATAGAACGATCTTGACCTATAAAGTTGTCTTGGTCGCGCCACGCCCCTTTGACCAATTTAAAATTGCACTACGTAGAGTCATTCCTCGGGCCAATACGAATACACCAAGCCCAAAATAGTAACGATCTATACTTGAGCTATGGTTATG
This sequence comes from Eudasyphora cyanicolor, assembly GCA_963930755.1. NCBI lineage: Eukaryota > Metazoa > Arthropoda > Insecta > Diptera > Muscidae > Eudasyphora > Eudasyphora cyanicolor. The sequence goes on along the minus strand of OZ005734.1, from coordinate 342,175,087 downwards.
TTGGCCAATACAAATACATCAAGTTTAATATCGTCAAATTTGCTAGATCCTTTCTCGAACTATGAGGTTGTGTTGGCCCTGTCGCGCCATTTTGACTAATCCGAAATTTGTCTCTAAAGTTTGTAAGCTTATAGTTCTAAAAAGACTGACAATTGCTTTGGTCACAGCAGTTTGACCTCAGGCTGGACATTGAATATTTGTTTTCAAACACCCTTTGTGATATGTATCTACATTTCCATTTTTAGATTCTTAGATCTTTAATAACTTTTAAAATCACTGAAATAATGAAAAGAAATGTGGTTACTGCTACACTGACCACAGTGAATTCAAAATAATTTATCGCGTTTATATTTGTCGTGAATAGTACTTCATATTTACAAAATTTAAGCTTTTGATCTTATAAGATGCTTCTGAAAGGACAAACACAATACTCAAGTTTGTGATAGCGCTACAACTGAGCGCAGTACAAAAAATGACTACGCGAAAAGTATGTTGTTTATACAACATTCTGGTCTATTGTTGTGCAAAATTTCAGTTTTCTAGCTCTTGCAGGAGCCTCAGCGGTTAAGTGGTCAGCATCACCAGTTTTGTATTTTTCCTAAACTTTTGTGTAGAAATTACGAACAAATCCGCAGAAGGAAGTATATAATTTGATCAAGTAGTTTTCAAGTTTTAAGCAGTCGAACAAACCACGATTCATTTATATATATAAGATTATATTTGATTTCTTTTCAGAAACATAACAATAATTTAAATTATAGATCGCGCTACGAACTTTATTTGGAGGCAGATGTTATTGATGTGATGTATTTGATGTTATTGATATGAAAAGTACAGCTGTGAATGTTATTTTTACAGAAAATTAGTGAGCATACACCTTTTTAATATTTAACAAGTGAAGACGAATCTTATATACACTCCACCATGGATCGCATGCGAATGGTTTCGGGTACAAATACCTTAATTTGTTGAAATTTTAGGTTTTTGTGGCATTACGAAGTTAAATCTAGAGGGACCTTTGTATGGGGGCAAATCAAAACATGGACCTATGACTACCGTTGTTCGTGTGAAGGATTACGATTAAAAAATAAACTCCAGTTATTAATTTTCAGAGCGATCAGTTGACATTTGAGGTCTCTATGGCGTTAAGAAGAGAAATTGGGGAGATGTTATATATAATGGCTATATCAACAAATATAATAATATTGTCCATTTTCAATCCTAAGTTACCTACAGCTGTGAGAAGTATTTATACTAAATTTCAGTCATCGAGATCAGTTATTGTAGACTGTAGCGTGATTACAATAGACGAATTGAGGGACGGACATGGCTAAATCATTTTAGAATTTTACGACGATTAATCATACATACCCAGTAAAAAATAAAAGAAGTAATCCCAAAAGAATAACATTATAAGTACTTCCAAATCATAAGTATGGACATTTTTTCGGCATTTAATGAAGTTCTTCTAAATAACTAACCAAAATATAATTTCGGAATATAAATTATTAACCCTAGAATGCGTAATTTCCAAACGATTGGATGTAAAATAAAGCTTCTGAAGTGATAAAAGTCCAGATCGGAAGGAACATATATATGAGTGCTATGAAATATAAGTAAAATAGTGCTTCTTTAGAGCTATAGGGAAGAAATATATACTTATATGCCGGCTATATCAGAATTAGTGAATGGTTCTGGAAGCTAGTGGACTTTCGACTTTTTCATCAACCAAATTTCGTTTCAGTCGACTAAGTCGATTAATCGGACCTAAAAGTCGACTTTTTCATAGTCGATTAAAATAACATAAAGTAATTTCAATGTATGCTGATATTTTTCGAAATATGTTAAATATGTTAAATTGTGGAATTGTAGTACATTGGATTGCGATAAAAATTGAATTTATTAATAACACTTTATACTTTCCAAAAATGTTGATATATCGTCATCAGAAATGCCCAAGAGCGTAACCCTCAACAAATTTAAATTCGTTTATAAAATATAATATAATAAATAATACCTTACCAGTAATGATTTTAATAACCATTTGTATATCATATACAGGGTGGCTGATATGTAATGCAACAAAGTAAAGCGCTATATTTTTTTAATTTTTTTTAAATTTTATTGTTCAAAAGCAAAAAATGTCGGAAATAACATAAAATTTTAGAAACAGTTTAGATTTGTTCGCATTTGCCACCTTTGGCACGAATTATGGCCTTCAAACGGCCGACAAAGCCATCACACGCTGCACGAAAGTGGCTCTGCGGTATTTTGGCCCATTCCCGGCGAAGCGCCGTCTAGAGATGATCTATACTTTGGTATTTTTTAGTGCGAACCTTACTCTCTAAAATGCCCCAGGCGCAAAAGTCCAACGGAATGAGATCCGGAGATCTTGGTGGCCATTGTGCGGTAGAAATGAAGCGAGGAACCTCCTTTTTAAGCCATTCTTGGTTGACGCGTGCTGAGTGCGATGGTGCTGAGTCCTGTTGGAATGTCCATGGTCTGTGGCCGAAATGTTTGTCTGCCCAGGGCTTCAATACTGTCTTTAGGACATTTTCCCGATAATATTCGGCATTTATTTTGACCCCATGGTCGATGAATACGAGCGGGGAGCGACCATCGGCCGTTACGGCGGCCCACAATTACCATCGGCGGCGCTTGAGTTTTGGTGGCCAATCGAAGGTGTAAATTTTTAGCTGATCTCTTTGGCAAGTAAACCCGATCATTTTGTTTGTTCACAAACTGCTCAATTTGGAATGGCTTCTCATCGGAGAAAACCAAAATCGGTAACTGGCCACTTTCGTGCAAGCGAAGCAACTCCTTGGCTCTTTCCAGTCTAACTTTTTTTTGCGCATCGGTGAGCTCTTGCACTTTTTGGAACTTCAATGGCTTTAGTCCAAGCTCATTTATGTTCAGCTCACGAGCAATTTTTCTACCACTGCGGCGCGGATTTCGATCAAATATGGCCTTCACTTTTCGGATCATTTCTTGTGTTGTTACCTTTTTTTTTCGTCCACTTTTTGGACGCGATGCAACACTGCCAGTATCACGGTAACGAGCAATGGTACGAGAAACAAAAGATTTATTCACACTTAAATGCTGGAGAGCTCTAACGATAGCCACTTGTGTTTTTCACCCATTTGAACCCATGGGGTTGAATAACACCTTACCAATAATGATTTTCGTATTTTGTATATAACAATTTGACCTTTTTTTGTTGTTTGTGTTATGTTTCGAGCTTTGGTTTGTTCTGACACATGTGTATAGTAAAATTTTATGGCCAACATTTTTGTAGAACATTTCATCCCCGCCCTCCCCATTTTTTAAGTTGAGTTTTTTACGATTAGTTAAAATGGGGCCAAAAATTACAGTTATGTGGGGGAGCTACAAACTTAACATATTCCACAAAAATATTGGCCTTTATATTTTCTACAAAGTTGCTGAACATACCCCACACCAAAAAAATATTTTTGTTACATAATAGTGAAATACTAAAATTTTTGAGGTAAAATGTGGGGTTTTGAGCTATTTAGAGTGCCTAGACACGTTTAGATTGTATTGATATGTTCACAAAAGTTGGTCAGACTTACGTTGGCTACAATGTTGCCAAACATTGTTAGTGAAAAAAATATTTTTTCCTTCTCTTCTTACAAAGGACAGACTGGCATAGCTAAAACGGTTCAGAAAGTGATTTTAAGTCGATTGGTATCCCAGCAAAAAATAAAAGAAGTACTTCCTAAAGAATAACATTATAAGTACTTCCAAATCATAAGTATGAAAATTTTTTCTGCATTTAATGAAGTTCTTTTAAATAACTACCCAAAATGTAATTTCGGAATATAAATTATTAACCCTAGAATGCATAATTTCAAAACGATTGGATGTAAAATAAAGCTTCTGAAGTGATAAAAGTCCAGATCGGAATGAACATATATATGAGGGCTATGAAATATATGTAAAGTACTGCTTCTATGGTGCTAAAGGGCAAAATCGCAAGAAATATATATTTATATGGCGGCTATATCAGAATTAGTGAATGGTTCTGGCTAGTCGACTTTCGACTTTTTCATCAACCGAATTTCGTTTCGGTCGTCTAGGTCGATTTATCGGACCTAAAAGTCGACTTTTTTATAGTCGATCAAAATAACATAACGTCATTTTAAAGTATGCTGATTTTCTTCGAAATATGTTAAATTGTGGAATTGTAGTATGTACATTGGATTGCGATAAAAACTGAATTTATTAATAACACTTTATCCTTTCCAAAAATGTTGATATATACTTACGATATACTTACTGTATTCATCTATTTAACCTTCGAAGTTGTTCTCTTGTTGCTGTTTTGATTTTTGTCAATCGTGTTTGACAGCTATTTTAGATGCAAAATTCTATTCTGTATTTAAATTTGGCCTTTATCTGAATGGTATCCACTTTTTTATTAAATTTGGCAGTGTGCATGATTCTAAAAACTAATCTTTGCCAAATTTAATAATGATCTGAAGTAAAACATGAAAACACATTTTTCCAACCTTGCTGGTGGATTCTCGGATTAAACAATTCTTTGTGCAAACTATAGTACATTTGACTAAAATATGACTTCTATTTAGCTTAGATGCCAAATCGGAAGGAACACATCCATGCGACTATGTGGGGCTATATGTAAATTTGAACCGACATTGTTCACACAGATATTAACTGTTAAAATAAGATACTCTTTACCAAATTTCATGAATATCGAAAGGAAATTATATCTTCTATAGAGGGAATAAGCTAAATCGAAGGAACATTCATATATGTTATATGCATGAATATCGAAAGGAAATTATATCTTCTATAGAGGGAATAAGCTAAATCGAAGGAACATTCATATATGTTAAGATATCTGGTTCTAAACTGATATTCAAATAGTTGAGAGATATTTGATCGTTCGCCGTAGACGAAAGAAAATAAGTTACAGAAACAGGCCCTATATCTAAATACGGATTGTCTTTCAATTTTTATACGAATTGTCTTGTCTCAAAATAAAGATATGTGCAAAATTTCTTTGAGATCCGACTATATTTGTGACCAGCACATTGATTACAAGAATGCATGCACAAACTGACATAGCTAAATCGGTTCAGAAAGTGATTCTAAGTCTATCGGTATAATAAACGATGGTTCTATATATCTCTTCTCATTTTGGGTGTTAGAAACAAATGCATAAAATTATAATAAATTGTGCCACAGTGTGATGTAGGTTATAATTAAATAATTTTAAAAGAAATTATGGTAATTAAATATACCCTACCATACTTTCTGTACTACGGAAATACATAGCGCCGCACAAATGTGCTATGTATTACAGTGTAAAATAAAAATACTTTTTTATTCGTGAGAATGTTGATCATTTACGAAAATGTTACTAGAAGTTACACTATGGGGTCATTCGGTCACACTTTTCAAGAGCCAGCTACATCATACAGATTACAAACATCTTCAAATGTCCTAAACTTACTTACATATATATGATCGTTTATCTCTTTGGCCAATAGTATATTATTTATACGTTCCCTTGCCTATGTCAACATTTGTATTCCTTTTAAATTATGAGATCTCTGGACCCAAAGATGTTAATAAGAACGACATACATTCATCAAATAAATACAACACCAAAAAAGCAAATCTTACAGTGCTTTAAAAGGAGTTGTGCAAAGTGGTGACAAAGAAGTACTTCCCCGGCGCGACAACCCCTTGTTAAATTCATTGGTGAAAATCCAAATTAGAACAACTTCCGGATCATAAGTTGGGGATTTTTATTGCTTCTTTGGATGCTCTTTTTTTGCTGGGATAATAAACGATGGTTCAGTATATCTCTTCTCATTTTGGGTGTTAGAAACAAATGCATAAAATTATAATAAATTGTTATAATTAAATAATTTTAAAAGAAATTATGGTAATTAAATATCCCATGCCATACTTACTGTACCACACTGTGGTACTTTACTACTATCTGAACCGGGAAAATTCATGCGCCGCTCAAATGTGCTATTACAGTGTAAAATAAAAATACTTTTTATTAGTGAGAATGTTGATCATTTGCTGTCATGTTACTAGGAGTTACACTATGGCGTCATTCGGTCACACTTTTCAAGAGCCAGCTACACCATATAGATTACAAAAATCTTTAAATGTCCTAAACATACTTACATATATATGATCGTTTATCTCTTTGGCCAATAGTATATTATTTATACCCAAAGATGTTAATAAGAACGACATACATTCATCAAATAAATACAATACCAAAAAAGGAAATCTAACAGTGCTTTAAAAGGAGTTGTGCAAAAGTGATGACAAAGAAGTACTTCCCCGGCGCGACAACCCCTTGTTAAATTCATTGGTGAAAATCCAAATTGGAATAACTTCCGGATCATAAGATGGGGATTTTTATTGCTTCTTTGGATGCTATTTTTTTGCTGGGTAATAGGTTATACATCGTGATGTTTGATGTTCAATACGCTTTTTTTACAGATGACGCGTGACTCATATCAAACTGTTTTGTAATTTTTGTTCAGTATCGTTTGACAAGTCATCATGGAAAGTCTCACACTACAGTCAGCGTGCGTTTATCGTGAAATTTTGTTCAGTGATGAAGCACATTTCTGTCTCAATGGACAAATCGCCATTAGTGAACATTGTTTCCGTAATAACATACTCTTATATACATACTACATGACCGAATCTTCTGTAATTCCACAATAGTAATGGTTTATTTGTCGATATCACCTTGAGAAAAGTGGGTGAAGTGGCCTCGCCCCTATTGATAACTCCCACACATGTGGTTCATTTTTTACAAAAAGTTAACAGCTTGTAACGTTAACACCAGTTCACATAAATTCTAGATACACTGTAATGTTTAGTCCAGTAACAAATGGGCGTGATTGCCACGCCCCTCCCACACCAAGTGGACAAGTCATACCAAAATCATAGAGCTCATAGCATTAAATTTAAATGCATATTAACACTCAAAATTCAGTAAAGTGCAATATCTTTGAAGTATCTACTGTTAAGCGCAAAATTTACGTATTTGTCCAGCCCTTCTGGTACAAATTTACAAATTTCGAAAACAACTTCCTCAAAACGTTTGTAGCAATCATATCTTTGCGTTGACAGTAGAATGAGCAAAATCTCTCTACCTTTTTCGCTTCCACTCAAAGTACCATTTTACATTACTCACAGATAGAGGGTTTACCTTTGTTGGTTTATTCGATTGAAATTGTCTTACTTGTTTTTTTATTTAATCCACAATTTTCTGAAAATGGCCCATTGTATGGCATCATTAATCTTTGTTTTGTATCCAATCAGGAAGAACTCAAAATTGTTGCATAAGTGAGTTCATAAAAGTTATATTGATTTATTTTCGTTGGCTCACTAAATTGTGTTTATTTTTGTCAGCTCCTCTAACATGCCCCTTCCCTCTGTTGCTACGCTTCGTTCTGTGGTAAACCTTGTTTTACAGTTTAAACTATTCCTAAGGATTTCCATGTAATAGTTTTAGGCTATTTGATTTCCCCTAAGATTTCCGAAAGTTTGTCTTTAATTTAAACATTCGAAATGTGCGAAAATCAAATGACAACACAACTGACAACCCTTTCTAAGTGAGAGTACCTATAAGTATAAGTGAGTGTGAGTTTATGTTTGTGTAAGGATATACAAGTGTGGTTTGCTAGAATAATATGAGTTAGGAATTCCCCGGACGAATATGGCAAATGTATTGGCCTAATGTTGCTAAAGCAAATTGGTGAAGGGGCGGAGGGCGGAGGAGGAATGTGAATTTCAATGTCCTTCGCTTGATTTAGTTGCTTCATTTGAAATTTAGAACCGAAAGCCCATCGTGCCCATCATAGCCTCTACAAATGTCACGGTTGAGAACGCTTTGTGTACTTGAAAGGATGCGATATATTACATTCTCCCCACACCGCCCCCTCTTCGGTTTTATATATGCGTATTTATTTTATCTTCGCAATTGATAGCCTCCCATTGAGCTTTGTATAAACTTTGCGGGCATTTTTCAGCAATTTTTATGACGTTTTTATATTGCGTGTTTTTGATAAGTATCACCTTCTTCACACAGAGATGATATTCATTTTGCTTCGACATGCCATGAAAACAAACAAAACAAAAAGTAAAGGAAATGAAGGGAAACCGAAAGCAACGCATACAAACAAGTCAAACAACAATTCCAATGATGCGGAAACATGCAACCGTTTTTACACTTGACCTATTTTCGGGAATTCATAATTTTTCATTTTCACGACAAATTGAAAATATTCCTTCACTTCCCACATAGAGTGCGTAAAGTCTTCAAATATTTGACTCTACTCGCTTCGGCTGGATGCAGAACACAGAAACTTGTTGAAGTGGCAACACTTTGTGGTCAACACAAAAACAAACACTCTTCACGTGGTTAACACGAAAACACAAAAAAAACTCGAAACGACTATAAAAGGTTATTAGCTGGAGCTATTATTGTGGTTGTATATGATGAGTTACATCTATTGTTAGTAACATATATTTATATGTAGATGTATTAAAAAGGAACCAAATTATTTGTAATTAAATTTTATTTATTGTTTAAATAATAATATACAAATTAAAGGTGAGACAAATCCAAGAGTTTAAGCATTTTTCCTTGTTATACCCTTACTTTAGTCGTATTGTACGGACCAAAATGTTAACACATCGAAAGTGGGACCTAATACTCGTAAGTATGCACGGCATTAATCCGTTTTAGTGAATTTTAAGTCATTTGAGCAATGTCCGTCCGTCTGTCTGGATGGTGCGCACGAAAGGAATAAATCCTACAGGAGATTGTAACCTACATTACCCTATGGTGCATGGTATTATAAATATAAAATCGCTTCTGGAGTATATTTATACGTTTAGGGTACACTCGAAATATATGGTATTTGGGGCACACACAAATATGGGCATTTCCGCAGGTCGCGAACTTACGTTCGTACGCTTTTGATGTACAAAAAATATAGAAAACAAAAATTTTCCCCGCATTTTTTTGGTGATTTGATAGCATATTGGTAGCTCTATGTTAGGTGCAAAAGATGGGTTTCATCGAGTTTTAATTTTCATAATGATAGCAATAAACATGTGGTCACGAACGTACGCGAAATAGAAGTCAACTTTGGCTAAATCTAGTAACATGCTAAAATCTGCGAAAAGGAACGGAATATTCTAAAGCTATTAATTTATTTTAAAAGAGGATTAATGTACATTTCTATCGAGTATTTACACAATAAATTATCTCTATTGGTTTTTTTTCTAATTGGCTTAGGTGCCGGTCGCGAAAGTACGGTCACGAACGTACGATTTTTCCATCTGTTTTAACCGTTAAATTAATCGTTAATCGAACTTTTTTGTTGGTCTCCTTGCATTTTTCTCTTTTTAATTGATTGTAATAGAGACATTTTGTAGAAAGAGTGCAAGCATAATACACGTTTTTAAATGTAAAATAATTAAATATAACCAGTAAGGAAAGGCAGAAAGTCGGGCGGGGCCGACTATATAATACCCTACACCTCCCTAACAATGCGATAAGGGTCATTGCCATAATAATTTGGAATAATTGGTAAATGGGTAGAAACGTATTCTAATTCTGAAACGATAATCGCTAAATTAAGCAATATTCGTTCCTAAAGTGAGCAACATCTTTCTGGAAAATGTTAATGATCGGAAGTAAAATACAACTTCTATAGCGGTTTGATACCAAATCAGGAGGAACATATATATGGAGCTTTAATGTAAATCTGAACCGATCTTCCCTGAATACTTATTCATGTAAAAAGACCTCCTTCTGTCGAATTTCGTACTGATCGGATATAAAATACAGTCTCTACAGCGCTTACATGTCAAATCGGGGGTAACATATATATGGGAGCTATATCTAAATCTGAACCGATTTCTTCCAAATTTAATAGTGTTCATCCATATAATAAGAAACCTCTTTCTGCCGAATTTCATACTGATCAGATATAAAATAAAGTTTTTACAGCGCTTACATGTCAAATCGGGGGTAACGTATATATGGGGGCTATATCTAAATCTGAACCGATTTCTTCCAAATTTAATAGTGTTCATCCATATAATAAGAAACCTCTTTCTGCCGAATTTCATACTGATCGGATATAAAATAAAGTTTTTACAGCGCTTACATGTCAAATCGGGGGTAACGTATATATGGGGGCTATATCTAAATCTGAACCGATTTCTTCCAAATTTAATAGTGTTCATCCATATAATAAGAAACCTCTTTCTGCCGAATTTCATACTGATCGGATATAAAATAAAGTTTTTACAGCGCTTACATGTCAAATCGGGGCTAACATATATATGGGGGCTATATCTAAATCTGAACCGATTTTAACCAAATTCAATAGGGATCGTCCTTGGGCCAAAAAAAAGATGTGTATAAAGTTTCGTCGAGATCGGACCATAATTGCGACCTGTACTTTGATTACAAGAATACATGCACAGACGGACAGACAGACGGACAGACGGACATAGCTAAATCAACTTAGAAAGTGATTCTAAGTCGATCGGTATAATAAACGATGGGTCTATTTCTTCTCCTTTTGGGTGTTACAAACAAATGCACAAAGTTATAATACCCTGTACCACAGTGTGGTGTAGGGTATAAAAATGTCTGTAAAAGTAGCTTAAAATGGAAAAAATACAATTGTTCAGTTTTTAGGCAAATTTTCTCATGAAAACAACTGAGATATGCTATGAAACCATTATATTTTAAAAATTTAGACATTTTGTATTCAATTTTTATATTCACAATAAAATACGATGATTACCAACATTTTATTTTTCGGCCCTGTTTGACCATTCGACGGAAATGCCCATATAACGGGTATTCCAATAGAGATGATCTGATATTGAAGTGACGTTTCGGCCATTTGTAATATGTTATGATTTTCATTGTATTCAGTAGTGTTTAAAATTTCATCATGGAGAGATATACGCAAGAACAACGTTTAAAAAGTAATTAAGTTTTATTATCCAAATAATCGTTCTCCAATTGCAACTTTTCGTGCGCTAAGTAAATTTTTTTCCAGTCGACCTACGACCTTGACACCCATGAGCATATTTTAGCTCTCGTTAAGAGCTATCTTGTTGCAATTGACCGATTGTGGCTACGTGCCACACAGCAAATGAAACAATTGAATTGTTGCGAGAAAAGTTTGGTGATTCGATTATTTCAAGAAATTGTGATATTGAATGGCCTCCAAGAAGTTGTGATTTTACACCATTAGAATATTTCTTGTGGGGTTATTTGAAGTCATTGGTCTTTCGAAATAAACCAGACTCTCTTCAAGCTTTAGAGGTCAATATTGAACGTGTCATTCATGACATACGACTTGATTTAGTGGAATACATATGTGCTCGAAAATTGGGTTCATCGAATTCGATCCTACAGAAGAAGTAGTGGAGGCCAGGTGAATGACGTTTTATTTAGAACTTAATTGTATCGATTGTACTTCACATCAAATAAAAAACTTTTGAACTTCCTTAACAAAAAGTGTGTTTTTTTCAAAGAAATCATATCACTCTTATTGGAAAACGCTATACAACATAGTCAAATAATAAATTATTAGCCAATTTTTTTTTCCGCGCCCTTTACGATAATTTATGAACGCAAACGGATTTGGCATAGTGTAATTTTGCCCGATGTATGTAAAAAATCGGAATAATGTTGAGTTTAAAAATAAAAGTTTTTTTCAACCTCAAAGATTAAAACAGTTTTTCTGTTGCATATATATTTTAGGGTTCTTTGTAAATCTGAACTGATTTTTCTCATATAAATATATTTTGATCCCCTCACCTTAGAGAGGAGGAAAGAGTGTCCTAAGACCCTAAGTATGTTCGGCGGATATTCGTTTTGGGTCATTTTAAGTCGAATGAGCAATGTCCGTCCGTCCGTATGTCTGTCTGTCTGCTGGCTGGTGCGCACGATAAATCTCGAAAGGAGTAACCGATTGACTTCAAATTTGGTATGTGGTAATATTTTCTTCCAACTCCGGCTAAGTTCGAAGATGGGCCATATTGGTTCGCTCCTTCTAGTACCAACCCCACAAAGGGATAAAATTTAGTGAAATATTAATTATTTAATAACTTCTATACTACCTATTTCAACCCTCTGAAATTCTACACATAGTATTGATTTACTAGTCGCTATTACCTCGAGAAAAATGGGCGTAGTTGCCACGCCCTTTTTGGTACCTCCCACACAAATGGACAATTTTGAACCAAAAGTTAATAGCTTATAACTTTATTACCAGTGCATACAAAGACTTGAAATTTTGTACCGTGTAATGGTTTAATAGTACCTACAATACAGTGAAAAATGGGCATTATTGGTGACTCCCACACAAATGGACCATTTTGTAGCAAAAGTTACCCGCCTTTAACTTGAATACAAGTGCATACAAATACTTGAAATTTTGTGCCGTATAATGATTTTATAGTTTAATAGTAGATTTTATAGAAAAATAGGGCGTTATTGGCACGCCCCTTTTGGTACCTTCCACACAAATGAACTTTTTTGAACCAAAAGTTAACAGGTTTTAACTTTAATACCAGCACATACAAATACTAGAAAATTTCGTACAGTGTAATGCTTTTATAGCGCCTAGAGTCTAGAGAAAAGTGGCCGTAATTGGCTCTCCCCTTTTGGTACCTCCCACACAAATGGACCATTTTGTACCAAAAGTAAACAGGTTTAAAATTTAATACCGGTACATACTTTAACCTTATTAAATGCAATTTAAATTGATGATAATTTAATTAAAACAAAAAAATAAAAAAAAATACTAATATTATTTTTTGGGACTCATGGTGAGGGATTCATAAGTCGGTTTACCCGACTAAACTTTCTTACTTGTTTTATCACTCCGTTTGTAACATCTCGAAATATTTATTCTTTAATAACTTCTTTACTACTTACACGAATCTTCTGGAATTTCACCCATAGTATCAGTTTATTAGTCGCTACACTGATAGAAAAACCGTTCGTCACCATGACGAATCAATTTCGTCAATATATCTTCGTACTGGTGACGAAAAGTTTCGTACATGCGATGTTTTTGTACGTCAATAGAACGAACACGATCATCAAGTCATGTTTTTGGTGATTTCGAAATTCGTCGAGAGAACGATAAAGTTTCATTCCCACGACGAAAAGATTTATTTGGCCATTTTGCTGAAAATATGATCTAACCAAGCTATCAAATTATAGTTTCTGCATAAATGTACTGTTCTATATGCGTTCTGATTACCTTAGTTAAATAATTTGTTGTAAAAGATCAATTTAAAAAATCTAATAATTAATGACGAACACCGTTCGTCAATAAGATTATCCATTCATCATGAGAACGATCGACTTATTCGCCCTTAACGCAACGTCAACTCCTACAGAAAAACAAAGTAAGACATGCGACGTTGTTATGTTCGCCCACGTGTGTGTTCCACGCAGCACCGATTGGTTCAAACAAACCGCACTGGCACGGCGTAACTGATGTTTGTTTAACAAAACATCAAACACATGCATACTCGTACATGCAGCTCGACAAGCTGTATAAGTGTAAAACATTTGTGCTAGTTGGTTGTTGGCAACTACATTACTTGATGAACGTAGACCAATATGGCCACTTTAATTAGGAATGATTTTACGTAAAATCACAGGTGCTGGCTTTCGAAATGTTACAAATAAAAAATGTTGTGATTTTTTTATTTGTTATTTTTTTTTGTTTATAAACATAAATATATAGAAAAAACATTTCAAATTTTACGAAAAATATGTTACTTTTCGATGTAGCCACCAGTAGCATTGAGTTTGCCAGGGAAGGCGAATGTTGCCTGCTGGTATTTTGTCAGTTTATTGGCGAAGAGCAATCTATAAGGTGGTGACTCGCATGTTTGCATAACATGGGACAAATTAAAGAATAGCTCCATAGACGTCATTTACAGGGTGGCTGATATGTAATGCAACAAAGTAAAGCGCTATATTTTTTTAAATTTTATTGTTCAAAATCAAAAAAATGTCGGAAAATAACATAAAATTTTAGAAATAGTTTAGATTTGTTCGAATTGGCCACCTTTGGCACGAATTATGGCCTTCAAACGGCCGAAAAAGCCATCACACGCTGCACGAAAGTGGCTCTGCGGTATTTTGGCCCATTTCCGGCGAAGCGCCGTCTTGAGATGATCGATACTTTGGTATTTGTTAGTGCGAACCTTTCTCTCTAAAATGCCCCAGGCGCAAAAGTCCAACGAATTGAGATCCGGAGATCTTGGTGCCCATTGTGCGGTAGAAATGAAGCGAGGAACCTCCGAGGAGCCATTACGGCGGCCCGCACCATTACCATCGGCGGCGCATGAGTTCTGGTGGCCAATCGAAGGTGTACATTTTCAGCTGACCTCTTTGGCAAGTAAACCCGTTTATTTTGTTTGTTCACAAACTGCTCAATTTGAAATGGCTTCTGATCGGAGAAAACCAAATTCGGTAACTGGCCACTTTCGCAAGCGAAGCAACTCCTTGGCTCTTTCCAATCTAACTTTTTTTTGTGCATCGGTGAGCTCTTTCACTTTTTGGAACTTCAATGGCTTTAGTCCAAGCTTATTTTTTAATATGTGTTGTATCCGTTCTCGCGATATGTTCAGCTCACGAGCAATTTTTCTACCACTGCGGCGTGGATTTCGATCAAATCTGGCCTTCACTTTTCGGATCATTTCTGGTGTTGTTAGAGTTTTTTTTCGTCAACTTTTTGGACGCGATGCAACACTGCCAGTATCACGGTAACGAGCAATGTTACGAGAAACAAAAGATTTATTCACATTTAAATGCTGGAGGGCTCTAACGATAGTCACTTGTGTGTTTTCCACCCAAATAAAGCAATCACACTATCACGCTTGAATTCCATCACGAATAACTTTTTTCTGAATGCAATAGATCAAAATGCTTTTGTAAGCTTGTAAACAATAAAATGAACTGTCACTGAAATAAATCTGTCAGCTATCAGACTAGCGGTTTAGAAATGATAGCAACCTGAAGTTGGTTGCAATACATATCAGCCACCCTGTATCTTTGAAATAAGTACGTTTTATACTTATAATTAACAAAATTTTATTAAATTATTTTAATTTTAATTACAAAATGTACTTATTTTAATGACAAAGGGCGTCTTTGGAGCCACTTATTTTAAAGACAAAGAGCGTCTTTGGAGCCACTTATTTTAAAGGCAAAGGGCATCTTTAGAGCCATTTATTTTAAAGACAAAAGGCGTCTTTGTCTGATACGAAATTTCCAGGTCGTTCAAAATTCCGTATGGTAGTAGTTTCAGTTATGTCGGTTAAAAAGGTGTGCTCTCTAGAGACCCTTACTTGTACCGATGTAGGCCATTGTCAATAGACTTGGTCTTCGGTCAGAAAATAATACTAAACAACAACTTACTGCAATACTATTATCGTTATTCATTAACATTATTATTTTATTATATACAATAGTAAAACATAAAAATAAAAAAACAATTTTTTCATAAAATTAGGGTGTTTCAGTTTATACAAAATGACCATATTGATTTATTATTGTTATTAAGGGTTCTTGTCATGTCGACTTTTGCAGAGTGACTAAAAGGATGATTTATTTTGCCTCTTTACTGCTGCATAGCAAATGTCGATCAAAGCATGTAACTTTCTGTGCTTTCAATAGGCTGACACATACACTCGTTCGCACACATACACACTCACTCACTCACGTAGCCTTACACACTTACGCACCATCGCAGAACTAAAGCACACAATTCGATTTTCACAAACGCAAAAAAATACCTCTGAAGGAAAACCGGAAAAAATCACAATTCATTTATGGCCTGGCCTATCGTTTAAATTGCTATTGAAAATGATTGTTAAATTTTTCCAATTACATGGATGTGTGAGAGCGAAGAAAACAACAAAATTTGATGTGCATACGATGTGAAGTGCATATGGGGTATTTCATGAAATGTAATGTCTTTGGGGAGTTTTAGATAGTAGCTGACAAACAGTTATGCTAATAAATTACTTAAAATATTGTGTAACGATTTTCAATTTAACGGCGAGAACAAAAATAATATACTTGTATATTTTGCAAATATAAGATGGACTTCTTGTCACCATCTAAGTAACGACTGCTGCCCATCATTATTCTGAAACATGTGTTTTCTAGAGCATAGGAATTCAAATCAGGAATCATATTTAGAAGGGTGCACGGGGCAAAATAGCCTTTTTTGATATGTTTGAATCGAAAGAAAATATATTTGGAACACAAATTTTTAAATATTATATATTTTCTAGAAAATAAATTTTATTTGAAAATTAACAAAATATATTTGAAACGCATATATTAATATATTACAACAAAATATATTTGCAAACAAAAATTCTCAAATAAAATATGTGTTTAAATACAAATATAATTATTGTTTAGGAATTTCTCTAAATATATTTTATTTAAAAAAAATTTCAAAACTTTTGTTGACTTTTTCGAATTCCAGATTAAATTTTTCCTTGGTTCCGGGTTTATCCTCCCAGCATTAGCTTCTGTTCTTAATCAATAATGTTAATACAATTTATGAGTATTCTATCCAATATTATACGATTTCAATAATTATTTCACAAACATTAACAATTTATAAAAAAACTAACATTGAATTACTGAAAAATTTAACACAACTTAGGTATTTTCTGAATTCTTAAATGGAAATACATATTTATTTCGGAAATAATGGTCCCAAATAAAAATATATTGGGATATAAACAAAGATTTGTTTAGAACAACATCTTCCCAAATATATAATTTTGGTGTGTATCAAATATTATGTATTTGGAGTGTACCATAACATATATATGTTTCAAGCCGAATATGTTTGGGACAATATACTACAGAAGCGATTTTTTTTTCAGCGTGTGGGTATATAAAATATATATTTAGGCAAAACAAAAATTTGATTCCAATGCTTCAGCCTTTTCTTTACAAAATGTTGCCTCTACAGTTTCAATACTTAAAATCGCAAAGGAGCATTGATACGTGTACATTCTTTGTCAAGACGCTGGAGAGAATCCTTGATGACTGCATTAGAACAATATTGGCACGGACTTCTTCCCGAGTAATAAGTTTCTGTCACAACAAACGAAATTTCAGTTCCGGCAAACGAGAATTGTAGTTGTCAAACATCATATTTCATGTTACATATTTTTATACAGACTTAAAGTTACATATGTTGACAATTTTCGATTTTGGGTTATATCTCTCTTGAAATATGTGAGCGATGGGGCTTTATCTAAATCTGAACCTATTATCCTCAAATTAAGCAGTATTCGTTCCAAAATTAAGAAACTTCTTTCTGCCAAATTTTGTAATGATCGAATGTAAAGTACAACATATATAGCGATTTGATACGAAATCGGGTGGAACATATATATGAGGGCTATATCAAAAGCTAAACCGATTTTCCCAAATTTGTCAGTACATTCATGTAATAAAAGCTTTTTATACCCTCACTTTAGTGTGACGAGGGTATATATCATTTGCTAAGGGAAAAAGTGTAACACGTCGAAGGAGTAACCTAAGACCCCAAGTATGTTCGGAGGAAATCCGTTTTGGGTCATTTTAAGTCGAATGAGCAATGTCCGTCCGTCTGTCTGCTGGCTGGTGCGCACGATAACTCTCGAAAGGAGTAACCGATTGACCTCACTTTTGGTATGTGGTCATATTTTTTTCTATCTCCGGCTAAGTTCGAAGATGGGCCATATTGGTCCACTCCTTCTGGGCGAAGTCGCCACGCCCCTTTTGGTACCTCCCACACAAAGGTACCTTTTTGCACCAAAAGTTAACAACTTATAACATTAAAACCAGTGTATAAAAATACTTGAAATTTTGTACAGTGTAATGTTTTTATAGTGTCTATAGCCCTGTGAAAAATGGGCGTTATTGCCACGCCCCTTTTTGTACCTCCCACACAAAATGCCCAAATCATACCACAATTTAATATCTCATAACGTTTATATCAGTGCACATAAATGCTTATAAGTCGGCACAGTGCAATGAATTTAAAGTATTTAATGTTCAGCGAAAAAAGGTGTATTTGATAAACCCCTTCTGGTACCTCCCACACAAATTGACAGAATAATTCGAGTAATATTCAATATTACATTACTCACAAAGTGAGGGTATACCTTACTTGTTTCTGCCAAATTTCGTACTGATCGGATATAAGCCAGTAAAGAAAGGGCTGAATGTCGGGCGGGACCGACTATATAATACCCTGCACTCCCTAACAAAGGCAAAAGTGGAATTATGATAATAATTTGGAATAATTGTTTTCTTTTCAGTTAACAAAGAACTTAGCGTCACCCCCTCAGCAATGATTATTCCAAGGAGGAGTTGAAGATATTGATCATAATAACTGGATCTGAAACCAACAACTTAAATGCTCGGTATTCTTTTATGGATCAGGAATCGGAAGGATCAAATAGATGGGACTATACATAATCTAAACAGATGTTCATGAACTTAAATCAAAAACCTGATTTCTACCAAATTATATAAAGAACGGACGCAAAATACAATTTCCATAAGACTTAAATGCTAAGTAGGCACGAAAATATATATATATGGAAATATATCTAAATCTGAACCGATTTCCCCCAAATTTAGCAGTATTCGTTCCTAAATTAAGAAACTTCTTTCTGCCAATTTTTGTAAGGTCGGAAGTTAAGTCCAACTTCAATAGCGCTTTGATACGAAATAGGGAGAAACATATAAAGCTTGGCACATTTAAAATTTAAACTACTGATTACTTTGACTTGAGATTTGAACCCTTTGGATTATTTTCTGTCGGGAACCATTAAGGATAATTGTTACGCAAAGCATCCAGGGACCATTGAAGCGTTGAAACATGACATGGGAGATGCCATTAAACAGATTCGACCCACAACAATGGAAAATGTACTGAAAAATTGGGTTGATAGGTTGGGTTGACTGCCGAGCCAGTCGTGGTAGTAATATGAATGATATTCCAATAAAACCAGAAATGGAAAAAAATTTCAGTATTTTTTTATAGTCGATTCAAATTTAAAATCTTAAGTGGCCCACCCTGTATAGGGGGTCTATATCTAAATCTGAACCGGATATAAAACTGTAAAGGTCTCTTCCGTTTGAAATAAATAAGAAGATACACTTCCGTTCCAAATTATTGCCGCTCTAAAGGTTCATCTTTAATTAGATCTGAACGAAATTTAGAAACATATTTTCAATTTCATTTAAAACAGCTATAACACTGTGCACCAATGAAAAATACACGGGTTTGAGAGTATATGTTCGATTCAACTACCAAATGGTAGTAAAACCCCGGTTTGGCGAAATTGGTGACCAATTTTTTTATGGGCCTCAAAAGTTTATGAAAATCCGAGGGTACCTCAAAAAAGGTGTTATCAGCTTTTGTCCAACAACTAATTCAGAGTTGGTGATACCACTTAACACTATTTTGCAATAATATTAGGTTAGGTTGGATGAGAATTGCACTTGGCGAGTGAAACCAAGCGCCCACCGAGACCATACATGTAGTTCTTCTTATCCAATCCTCAGTTGAGTGTAGAGTTACGATCTGATGCCTTGTTGAATTTTAGAAGCTTTCCACATATAGTGGCATAACTCGAGAACCATTTATCCGATTTGGTTGAGGAACGTTTTAAAGAATTAAATATTAAGTAGCCTTCAACTTCATATAATACCATTTTCCATCCGTTCAGCGGTTTCGACGATATACGAGTATTACAAAATATTGCAAAAAATGTTATTTTTTGATAAAATTTTAATATTTTTAAAATAAAACTCCCATAAAGCAATCTAAAACTGAAAAAATGTTATATTTTTATGATTTTATCGTAAAGTCTGTTCGGTCATGAATTAAACGAGTCCATTCCGAAGAAAATCTATGCATAATTTAAAAAGTTATAGCTAATTTAGTAAGGTTTTAACTTTAAAACTTTCTTATCGATGTAAAATTTACAAAAACAAACTTTAAAAGCTAAGATTGGAGATTTTGACGTTTTTTGGCATCTAGAATCAGAATCTATGCATTGAAACAGAAACCCAAGAAAAATGTTGTTTTTGTCGACCGGTGTAATATTGGTTGACTTTAAATTTATGATAACCAATATGGCGAAAATTAAGTTAAAATTACATTTATGATTTCTTATCTATCTACCTTTATAACATGTAGGTTGCAGTGAAGGAATGAGTTTGCACAACCGTGTATGTAAATTTGACTTTATATTGGGTGTGGTAATAAGTAGTACGGTTTTGGCCATTACACAGAACTCATCACGGTATTTGCAAACGATTAACCTAGATATAATAAAGGCTTACGAAATCATAAAATTTGCAACGACTAAAGTGACATGCGTAGAAATTCAGATGCGGAGTTTGATAAACTGTTTGAAGAATCCACACAACTTGCAAGAAGTTTTGGAATAGAAGCTGCACTACCTAGAAGAGTAGGCACTCAAAAGTATAGGGCTAATATTCCTGGTTCAGATGTCAAGGCGTATTTTAGGACAACATTGTTCATACCATATCTGGACAAAGTAATATCACATTTAAATAATAGATTTTCCGAACATGAAGCTATAATTACAAGTCTGTTTAATATCGTTCCGATACGAGTTGTAAATCTAATAAAGGAAGATTTCGAAGAAGTCACACTTTTTTGCAAAAACGATTTAAAAAATTCAACAAAATCAGTTTTAGCTGAAATAAGTATATGGATTGATTTTTGGAAGCAGAAGAATGATAAGCCATCAAATGCATTAGGTGCTATTTCAGTTTGTGATGAGGACATGTTCCCAAGCGTTTTTACCATATTGCAGATACTGGCCACAATACCAGTGACAATGGCATCTGCTGAGCGAAGTTTCTCGACGTTAAAAAGAATAAAAACTTATCTCCGGAACAGAATGGAAGGAGAAAGGCTATCTTATCTGGCTTTGATGTCTATATACAAAGATGAAGTCAAAATCGATGAAATAATTGATATATTTCGAATAAACAGGTAAAAAAGTTTCAGTCGGGTAAACCGACTAAGGTATACCCTCACTTTGTGAGTAATGTAATATTGAATATTACTCGAATATTCAATGTCAATTTGTGTGGGAGGTACCAGAAGGGGTTTATCAAATACGCCTTTTTTTCGCTGAACATTAGATACTTTAAATTCATTGCACTGTGCCGACTTATAAGCATTTATGTGTACTGGTATAAACGTTATCAGACATTAAATTGTGGTATGATTTGGGCATTTTGTGTGGGAGGTACAAAAAGGGGGCGTGACAACAACGCCCATTTTTCACAGGGCTATAGACACTATAAAAACATTACACTGTACAAAATTTCAAGTATTTTTATACACTGGTTTTAATGTTATAAGTTGTTAACTTTTGGTGCAAAAAGGTACCTTTGTGTGGGAGGTACCAAAAGGGGCGTGGCAAAAACACCAATTTTTCCCATTTTTAGGCAATATAAAAGCATAATACTGTACAAAATTTCAAGTATTTGTATACACTGTTATTAATGTTATAAGCTGTTAACTTTTGGTGCAAAATGGTGCATTTGTGTGAGAGGTACCAAAAGGGTATAGCGACTAATAAGCTAATACTATGTGTGGAATTTCAAAAGATTCGAATAAGTAGTATAGCAGTTATTAAAGAATCAATATTTCACAACATGTTAACCCTTTGTGGGGGAGGTACTAGAAGGAGTGGACCAATATGGCCCATCTTGGAACTTAGCCGGAGATAGAAAAAAATATTACCACATACCAAATTTGAGGTCAATCGGTTACTCCTTTCGATCGTGCGCACCAGCCAGCAGACAGACAGACGGACGGACATTGCTCATTCGACTTAAAATGACCCAAAACGGATTTCCTCCGAGCATACTTGTGGTCTTAGGTCACTCCTTCGACGTGTTACACTTTTTTCCGTAGCAAATGATATATATGTATTCTTCCAACTTATTTTTCGCATTATGTATTCCAACAGGTGTAAATATGTCCCTCAAAATTCATTTCTTGCATTCTCATTTAAACTTTTTCCCCGAGAATGACGAACATGGCGAAAGGTTTCACCAAGAATTGAAGTCCATCGAGCGGCGTTACCAAGGGCACTGGGATGAAATAATGATGGGAGGTTATATTTTGTTCCTCATTAGAGAAACCGATTCCGAAATCTACAAACGTCAACAAAGAACTCACAATTACTTCTAATGAAACGTGTTCATGTAAATAAACTCAAATGTACATGATATAACTAAAAGTAATAAATAAAATCGCTATTAAACAGAAATTTAAAAAAAAAGATTTTTTGAAATTCTCTTACCTCTACCAAAAGGGCTATAATTTCTACTTTTACCCACAGATTTTTTTCAAATAGGCATTATTTTCTTCGCTATGATGCAAGCTTTTAAAAATTAAAATAAAACATTTTTTTCGATTTTTTCTATTTTTTATGTTTTTTTTTTGTCCCAGGATTTTTTGTTGTTGAAAAAAATCGACTTTTTCAAATTTTTTCAATGACTGTTACTAAACCACTGTATCTAAATGAAAGAGGTAGTTCCAACATTGGTAGTCCACATTTATAGCTTCAATTTAACGTATAAGCCGACCTGATCGGGCATATACTCCAAAAATTATAGTGCAAATACTAGTGCAAATTCGACGATAATATTACTTTTAATAAAATTTTTTTAAAAAAAAATGATCCAAAAAAAGATTTTGGGTTTTGTTTTTATATAACAGTAAGCCACAATCTATACAAAAAAATAATTTTTAGGTCAAGGACAGAAATTTTTTTTTTTGTTGCCTAGTGATATCAATCATATGACTACCACGACTGGCTCGGCAGTCAACCCAACCTATCAACCCAATTTTTCAGTACATTTTCCATTGTTGTGTGTCGAATCTCTTTAATGGCAGCTTCGATGTCATGTTTCATTGATCCTTAATGGCTCCCCACAGAAAATAATCCAAAGGGTTCAAATCACAGGTCAAAGTAATCAGTAGTTTAAATTTAAAATTTTCAATGGCCCCCGCTTTATATTTATTTAAGTTGGACTTTACTTCCGTCATTCCTAAATTAAGAAAAAGAAGTTTCTTAATATAGGAATTAATTCAGTATTTGGGGGAAATCGGTTCAGAAGTTTATGGAAATTGTATTTCGCGTCCGGTCTTTATATAATTCGGTAGAAATCAGGTTTTTGATTTAAGTTCATGAACATCTGTTTAGATTATGTATAGTCCCATCTATTTGATCCTTCCGATTCTTGATCTATAAAATAATACCGAGCATTTAAGTTGATGGTTTCAGATCCAGTTATTATGATCAATATCTTCAACTCCTCCTTGGAATAATCATTGCTGAGGGGGGTGACGCTAAGTTCTTTGTTAACTGAAAAGAAAACAATTATTCCAAATTATTATCATAATTCCACTTTTGTCATTGTTAGGGAGTGCAGGGTATTATATAGTCGGCCCCGCCCGACATTCTGCCCTTTCCTTACTGGCTTATATCCGATCAGTAAGAAATTTGGCAGAAAAAAGCTTTTATTACATGAATGAGTACTGACAAATTTGGGAAAATCGGTTTAGCTTTTGATATAGCCCCCATATATATGTTCCACCCGATTTCGTATCAAAGCGCTATATATGTTGTACTTTACTTTCGATCATTACAAAATTTAGCAGAAAGAAGTTTCTTAATTTAGAAATAAATACTGCTTAATTAGAGGATAATAGGTTCAGATTTAGATAAAACCCCATCGCTCACATACTTGAAGAGAGATATAACCCAAAATCGAAAATTGTCAAGATATGTAACTTTAAGTCTGTATAAAAAGATAACTAACATGAAATATGGTGTTTGACAACGCTGGAACAATCCAAAATATGGTTGTTTACTTATAAACCAAATTTCGCTGAGAATTATTTATTTACTTTTGCCAAATTCGTATTTCTGTAAGGCAACCTCCATTTTTTTTATCTGATTTATATCAGTCATGAAGTAAGAGAGCGATGTGTTCCTGCCTATGTAGTATTTAAGCGCTATTGAAGCTGTGTCCGATCTTTATATAATTTTAAAAATTTATATAATTTTGCAGAAATTAGGTTTGTGATTCGATTAGATGAAAATCTGCTTAGATTGTGATTAGTCGCATCTTTTTGGTTCTTTCCGGTTCTTGATCTATGAAAGAATATTGCGCATTTTAGTGATCAACATCTTTAACTCCTCCTTGGAATAAGCATTGCTGAGGACGTGGAGCTAAGTACTTTGTTAACTGAAACGGAAGTAATTATTGCAAATTATTATCACAATTCTCCTTTATGCATTGTTAGGAAGATGTTGGTTATTATAAATTCGGCTCCGCCCGACTTTCTGCCTTTCCTTTCTAGTTTAAATTAACCCGTGTTGTAATTTTTGCATTTTTATTGAACCAAATTTAGTAGAAAAATCACAAACTGATGTGTTCATTGAATTCGAGTTCAGCCTAGGGCGAATCTGTCCTTTAAAGCTTTATTATACTCACCTTAGACTATTGTTTGGAAGAGAAATTTTTGGTCTTCCAAACATTTTGCAAGATTTTGTTGCGCTGTGAAAAAAAATTTGAGCGCAATATCCCATATATGTATGTTTATATGAAATTCACTATATAGATTATGTATGTATACACAGCTATATGTATGCATACATGTGTGGGCATGTGTAAGTTGTCCTGTTTACAAACCAAACCAATTCATACCGACCGACATGTTTTATTCATAAACGTATTAAAAACATCAAAGTAAATGAGGACAGAAAAGGAGAATTATTTTAAAACTTTTGCCTTTTATGCTCTTATAAAGCCAATGATGATGATGGCACACAGGCAGATACACGCGTGTATACACGCATGCACCCACACACACATACTCCACCTCCTTCTTCAAATCCTGTTGCATAGCCAACCGCATGGAAACAGGCAACAAACAAACAAACAGGACATACATAAATCACAAAATTTTGAAAAGATTTTTAGTCGGAAATCTTAAGAAGGAATTATAGTGCGGTTGCTGTTAGCATTGGTTTTGTGAGTGTGTGTTTGCATATTTGTTTGTTCGCTCCTTGATGGATGAAGTGTCCACACAAAAGACAACCAACTCCAGCCAAACCAATGACTTAAAGCTTTAAACTTAACGAGCTCAGAAGAGGAGCAACTCGAGCAAAGTAACGCAAATGCATTGTAAACTGCTCCTGGTAAGGAAGAGCAGAAGCAACAGCTTTTCTCCTAAAACAATCATTCTGTAGCGTCGTACTTCCGCCATAATAGATGACATTTAGTTACCATTGGCGCCGCCATCGTTGTCGTAGTCGTAGTCACCGAGGAGTTGGAAGTGGTAATCAACACCAGTCCTGAATGTAATGTAAATTTGCTTAGTATTTTTACACATCATTAAATCTCAATTAGGCATTACGCCGAGACGCCAGACGATATTCTGAATTTCAATTTGTTCCAAGAAGCCAACATTCTAGGCTATCTATGGAGATGGATTGTCAAACCGCAGTCACGTCATTGCCCTTATCCATTTTCGGGAAAGTCAATGAATTAAGGTACAGCTGTAGGTACAGAAGGATTTTAAAATTGTGTAAAAAACTTATAATATATTTAATTTCACAGATGTTAATCGTAGTGCAGAAAAACTATAAGTTCAAAATGAGGACTTTGTCCAAGTACGATCCACTTGCTTTACACGAACTTTGTTCACTTTGGGCCACCTTGTACAATATCTAACAAGAGGAAATACGTAGAAGTAATCTTGGATCGGGAACTGAAGGATCACGTAGAAGAAAAAGCTACCAAGGCTCACAGATGTTAATCGTTGTCCAAAAGAACTAAAGGTTCAAAATGGATTTTTCCAAGTATGATCCACTGGCATTACTTCAACTAGTGGTGGACATCAATGGGTAAGAAATGCAACATAAAACCAGCAAGGAAAGACAAAATTTGAATGGAGTCGATTACACTAGTTTAGAAAATGTTTGCCGAAGTTCTGTGCATAACATTTTCTAGTGTAATATGGTTCCCTAAACAGGAAAAAATATTTAAATAATTTTTATGGTATTTTTTTAAATTTTGTTCTTTAAAATTTCGATTTTCTTGGAATGTGACTTTAGTAATTAAACTAAATTTTTTGAAGTATAAGCTCGGTAAAGACGAGCTAACCTTCAAATTAAAGCAAACCAGTAAGGAAAGACAGAAAGCCGGGCGGAGACGACTATGTAATAACCTACGCCTCCCTAACAATGCAAAAAGGGGTATTGCGATGGTTTATTCCCAGAAGGAGTGGAAGATGTTGATCATAATAAACTAGATCTGAAACGATAACCTAAAAATGCGCAGTATTCTTTCATAGATCGGGAATGCAGAATATAAACAGATTTTCATCAACTTGGATCGAAAACTTCACTTCTGCCAAATTATTTAACGATCGGACATAAAATGCAGTTTCAATAGCGTTTAAAGACTAAATAGGCAGGAACATAGAAATACGAGGGCTGCTATATATACTTCTGGCCTAATAATGAAAATGCGAATATTTATCATCAAAAATTGTTTTATTGTTTCTCAAAGTATTCTCCAGCATGATTTATACACTTTTGCATGCGCTCAAACCAATTGTCGAAGCACTTTTTCCACTCCGATTGAGACACCTCAAAAACACGGTTTTTGAACGCTTCAACAGCATCTTCTGGCGACGAAAATCGTTGACCACGCATTTGTTTCTTGCTGTGCCACGCATTTTTTTCAAGCGGAACAGTCGCCACATGACCGTTTTTCGAATTTCTCCGAAGATTTCAGGCAAACAAATTGTGGTGTACAACTCAGAATTGACCGTCCTACGTTGCTCAAGCGGAACAGTCGCCACATGACCAGTTTTGCCGAAGAAACAGGCGACCATTTGCTTCGAAGTGCTTCTTCCACTAACAACTTTCGTTGGATTTGGCTACGCATTGATCCAAGATTCGCCACCTGTAACATGACGATCTTGCATTATCAGGTCACGCACGGCATCAATGTTCTCTGGCACAACGGCCGTTTTTGGACGACCTTCGTCTTTGAGCGAGCGTCGGCCACGATTGAATGCATTAAACCAGTTTTTCACAGTGCTATAGGATGATGCTTCATCGCCATACAAAGATTTAAGTTCATCGATGCACTCTTGTCGTGATAATCCATGTCGAAAGTTGTGAAAAATGATCCACGAAAATGTTCACGAGTTAATTCCATTTTTTTGAAGTCACTGTACGTAAAACGTTCTGAGTACGTTTATGCTAAACAATATCAAACATTCACATGGAAATGTCAGATGGCGCCAGGCAACATTTAGTGTTGCCCAGGTAGACATATATATTAACCCTCGTACGAGTATACTAGTATATGTGGCAATATCAAAATCTGAACCGGTTATCCCCAAATTAAGCAGTATTCGTTCCTAAATTAAGAAAGTTTTTACTGCCAAATGTTGCAATGATCGAAAGTAAATGCCTTTACCATAAAGTCAATAGCTTATATGACTTCATTGCTTTTTTTGACATACAAAACATTTGGTTAAATGCTTCAAATGTGAAGCATTTAACCGGGAAATTTCCCCTACACTGACTCCACAGCCCTGCCATATAAAAGCTGTGAAGTCTTGCGATGAGCTGTTGGTTTTAGGGTTTACAGCGTCAATGGGTGCGTATGAGTCATATTGAACAAAGGGGAAATACTCATACGGTCCACTGTACAAAAGTGTGCATTTTTATGCATCGCTAATTTCAAGATCGATCATTTGCGTACAAAACGGATAACCAACTGAACGCAGTCATTAGCTTGACAGAAATGTAACATGGAAACACTCAAGTCCGCGTAGCCAGCTTTGGACATTTCGATAAGTCCAAAGTCGTGTTCAAAGATAACTTACAGAGTAAATGGTATATTCCATGTCCACTACATTCAAGTACAAAGGGACATCGCTTTGTGGTTGTGTGCGTGGACGCTATGACCCTGGACGTTATGACATGCTACCGCTAAAATTGTCCTAAAACGTCTTAGGTCACTTCTTCTATGTGTTACACTAAATGATATAAAGGGTAGGCCATTTAAAATTTTAAATTTGAATCGGCTATACAAAAAGTACTAATAATTTTTTCAAATTTCTGTTTTTATTGAAAAGGTTGAACTTTGTCATTTAATAATGGAATACAATATCATTCATATGACTACCAAGACTGGCTCGGCAGTACCTCATCCGATCAACCCAATTGTTCAGTACATTTACTGTTATTTCGGGTAGAATCTTTCAATGGCAACTTCGATTTCATGTTTCAACGCTTCAATTGTCTCTGGATGCTTTGCGTAACAATTATCCTTAATGGCTCCCCACAGAAAATAATCCAAAGGGCACAAATCACAAGTCAAATTAATTGGTAGTTAAAATTTTAAATGGCCCACCCTTTGTAACCTCCTCCACTAAAGTGAGGGTATAATCTGCTATTAACTTTATTACGGATAGCTTCCTGTTCTATGAGTTTATCATCGATGTTTTTCTTAAAAAAATCACAACTAGACAATTAACACTATGCAACAAAAAGATTTTTTTGTGTCTGAGAACTAAAAACTTTTTTTGTGTAGATTGAGACATACTTCTTTATGTAACTAAAACAAAATTTTGTTTGTGGTAAAGTATTTTAAAATTATTTTTTCTAAAAATAAAATTTTCGTGGAAGGTACCTTTAGTACTTGACCCATATTTTTTGCAGTATAAGCTCGATTAAGCCATGATACCATTTAAATTAAAGAAAATTGTGAGGGCTGAACACACCACTTTCTCGTAGAAACGGAAGTTTAATAACTGTTGTTGTTTTTTTAAATCATTTTTCGCTGGCACAAAGAAAATCATACAATAGAATAGAAAAAACTATTTTTTGCGAATTTGTTTCCTATTTTATGGTTTTTTTCGTGACAGCAGAAAACGATTTTTTTTGAAAAAATCTAATTTAACCTTATTGTTTTAACGACTTCAATATTTGAGGACTACAAATATTCTTTTAATTTAACGTGTCCAAATACTAAAGGCACCTTTTACAAAATAGGTAAATTTAAAGAAAATTTAAAAAAAATAACTTAAACACTTGAGCGCCCCAGTAGGTGAGTTGGTAGCGTACTCGCCTATGGGTTTGGGGGTCGTGGGTTCGATTCCCACCACAGGCTCTGGTCTGTCGCTGCAAAATGTAGCCACATGGTCTTTGTAACCCGGCTTTTCCCTGGACCGTAAAATTAGAATATAAATTTACTTTGTATTGTAATTCATATAAATAAATAAATAAATAAATAACTTAAACAAGTCAAGGAGGATTAAGTTCGGTCATGCCGAATCTTATATACCCTCCACCATGGATCGTAAGTGAATTATTTCGGGTGTAAATAAAATCATATTATTAAATTTCCCGTTTCGTTGAAATTTGATGTTTTTATGTCGTCACGAAGTCAAATCTAGGGGGACCTTTGTATGGGGGCTATATCAAAACATGGACTTATGACTATATTTAGCCCGATCTGTTGAATTTTTTTGTCTCTGTGGCGTTAAGAATTCAAATCGGAGAGATACTACATATGGGGGCTATATAAAAAAATTAACCGACATTTCCCACTTTCAATTCCAACATACCTGCAGATATAAGAAGTATGTGTACCAAATTTCAGCCACCTGGCTCAAGGATCATAGATTGTAGCGTGATTACAACATGGCTAAATCGTCTTAGAATTTTACGACGCCTAAAAATATGTATATCGTCACCTGAAATCCAAAATAACGTAACCCACATGTTCATGATTTTTCAGGAGAAGCAAAAAACAAAGTAAAGTATTTTTAAACTTTTGGCCAAATTTAGGGATTTCAGACTATTAAAGCGAAATCAAATAACAAATCTAGCGCAATTAGTTGTGGCGTACATTCTGAATTAAATAAAACAAAATTTTTTGCTGTAACGCCATTTTGAGTATCACTCATAAAATGGTCAATTTTTGATATTGAACTCCAAAATTTTGTAGGAATGTGTAGTTTGGCCTAATAGACCGTAATAAATCATAAAATTAATTTTGATTTTTTTTGATGTTACGTGAATTTGGATTTCAGATGACGATATACTTTATGAGGTTTTAGATCAATTTTTATTGGTGTTACAAACGGAGTGACAAAATGAATATACCCCCATGGAGGGTATACAAATTAAATTTTTTATTGTTTTTTTGTGTTAAGTACTCTATATTTCACCAGAAAATTTTATGCACAGCACTTGGACAAAAATTTTGTTGGATAGTGTAATAGAGAAAACAAGTCTGTATGACAATGACTATATGAAAACATTTTTATTTGTAGTTATTTGTTATTTACTGAAACAATTTCAATTACATCTACAGTTTAAATGTGACCACTTGTTCCATTGCTGTGCTCCTCTTATTATTATATTTAAATCTATTAGCATTGGTGGAAATGCCTTCAGTTAAAATTATCAGTAAAATCAGCCATTTTTATTGAAATAACACATTGCTCCTCAGGCCATTTTGCACCCACTTCCTCCATTGACGCACTTCCGTATAAAACGTTTCGAAAGCGTATATTTGTTATGATTGATAAGCGAAATAATAATAAACGACCATAAATATTTTAAACCTTTTGTAATTTTATGACTAAAGTGGTCATAGTTTGGTCAAATGTAATTAATGTTCCTTTCGACAGTGACAATGACAACAAAAACATCGGCCAACAGGCAACACCAGTCAATATCAATGACAACGGACTGCAGAACAGAGTGACAGT
The DNA here is from genome assembly GCA_963930755.1 of Eudasyphora cyanicolor. Classification (NCBI taxonomy): domain Eukaryota; kingdom Metazoa; phylum Arthropoda; class Insecta; order Diptera; family Muscidae; genus Eudasyphora; species Eudasyphora cyanicolor. The sequence goes on along the minus strand of OZ005734.1, from coordinate 342,144,098 downwards.
GGTTTGGTAATGGTTTTAACATGACTGGGAGGCATGGAATTGTTGATGGTATCCATATATACATACATATATATGGTTTTAAATGGAACTTTTTTTCATATAATATATTTGCAGAAAATATACAGCGTAGGTATTTTTTCATTATATGTGGTTGGTAAAAATATGACAACAAATATTTATGGAGAGTCCTTAGCACATTGCATGCCAGTGAATTGTACCATGTAATTTTAAAATAAATTGTTATATTATTCACTGAGAAGTATTCGTTGAATTTCAGTGTAAATCGCTTGCTTTGGTATATAGGTATGGGCTTAAGCAATAACCACCTAAATCAGAAATAATCGATTTTGAGATTTTTACCAAGATGTAATCTGATTACAATTAATGGATCAATACCATTTAAGAAATGCCTTTCTATACCCTACTAGCTGGACCAGGTCCACTTCGTTGTCCCAGACTTCAGATTTCCCATCCCGTCCATAGGTAGTAGGAATCTCGTTTATCTATTCGTAGATACGGACAGTGGGAATCACTTTAAACATTGATTTATAAGGACGGACCCACGCCCCCTCAATCAAGAACTTATAAAGCCTACGTCACCCTCTAGGCTTATCTGAACGTTCCCTGAAAATTTCATCAAAACCGATCCAGCCGTTTTGGAGTCCATACGTAACATACACACATTCATTTATATATACGAGTATATAGCTGGACCCGGTCCACTTCGTTGCCCCAGATTTAGATTACCGATCCCGTCCATTTTTGAACCAATCACGAATACTGCCACCAAACACATCTCCATAAAATAAGAGCACTCTCGCTAAGAAATTGTGCAAGATATCTTAATTTCAAAATTTGGCTTATATGGGCATGGCCACGTCCTTTGGTCTGATCCCGGCTATTTTTGGAACAATCACGTAGACTACCACCAGATATATATGTACAAAATTACAGCACTCTCGCTAACAAAATTTTCAAAACATCTAAATTTAAAAATTTGACTTATATGGGCGGGGCCACGCCCATTGGTCCGATCCCGCCCATTTTTGAACCCATCACGTAGACTACCACCAGATACATATGCACAAAATTACAGCACTCTCGCTAACAAAATGTGCAAGATAAGTCAATTTCAAAATTTGGCTTATATGGGCGGTGCCACGCCCATTGGCCCGATTCTGCCCATTTTTGGACCAGTCACGTAGACTGCCACCAGATACATATACACAAAATTCCAGCACTCTCGCTAACAAATTGTCTCTTGTACAATTTTTAAAATTTGGCTTATACAGGCGGTGCCACGACCATTGGTCCGATCCCGACCATTTTTTGACCAATCACGTAGACTGTCACCAGATACATATGTACAAAATTACAGCACTCTCGCTAACAAATTGTGCAAGTAATTTCAGTTCTAAAGTTTGTCTTACGTGAGTGGGGCCACATCCACTTGATATATCGAAAATTCAAGTACCCTATTTTCCACCAAGCCCCACACATTTACATTCTGTGAAAATTTCAAGAAGATCAGTCCAGCCGTTTAGACATCTATACGGTACAAACAAACCAACAAACTAACAAAGTACCACACTGTGGTACAGGGTATTATGACTTTGTGCAGTTCTCTGTAACACCCAAAAGGAAGCCCATTGTTTATTATCGATTGTTTATTATCGATCGACTTGTAATCACTTTCTGAGTCAATTTAGCTATGTCCGTCTGTCAGTCTGTCTGTAGATGTATTCTTGTAATCATAGTATTGGTCGCAATTATGGTCCGATCTCAACGAAACTTTGCACATATCTTTCTTTAGGCCCAAGGGCGATCCCAATTGACTTTGGTTAGAATCGGTTTAGATTTACATATACCTCCCATATATGTATATGTACCTCCGATTTGACTTGTAAGCGCTGTAGAAACTATAGTTTATATCAGATCAGTACGACATCTTGCAGAGAGAGTTCTTCTATTAAATGAATTTTCGGGGAAAATCGGTTCAGATTTAGAAATAGCCCCCATATACGAGGGTTGCTATATATATTTCTGGCCTAGGCAACACTAAGTGTTGCCTGGCGCCATCTGACATTTCCATTGGAAAGTTTGAAATGTTTTAGCATATCTTCAAAACATGGTTTTTGAACGCTTCGACAGCTGCTTCAGGCGTCGAAAAAAGTTGACCAAGCAGTTTTTTTTCTTGATGTGAGTGAATAAGAATAAGTCATTGGGTGTCAAATCAGGGCTGTACGGCGGATGACCTGTCAATTTGACGTTTTGGCCGGTCAAAAAGGCGGTGGTTTGAGCCAATGTGTGAGAGCTCGCATTGTCTTGGTGCAAAATGATTCGTCTTCTCTTGTTCGTTTTTCGAATTTCTCCGAAGACTTCAGGCAAACAGATTGTGGTGTACCACTCAGAATTAACCGTCCTACGTTGCTCAAGCGGAACAGTCGCCACATGACCAGTTTTGCCGAAAAAACAGGCACCATTTGCTTCGAAGTGCCTTTCCACGAACAACTTTCGTTGGATTTGGCTCGTCTTCGAAGACCCACACGGTCGATTGCTGTTTTGTTTGGGGCTCATACGCATAGTTGCAATATTGGTCCCCTGTGACGATCTTATAAACGTCTTCTGAAGCACCGCGATCGTATTTGTTCAAAATTTCTTTGCACCAATCGGCATGAGCCTTTTTTTGAGCGATTGTCAAATTGTGCGGGACCCAACGGGAACAAACCTGTTTTAAGGCCAGATGTTCATGCAATATCGAATGTATGCTGGTGGAAGAAATGCCCAAGGACGCCTCTATCTCGCGGTATGGCACATGACGATCTTGCATTATCAGTTCACGCACGGCATCAATGTTCTCTGGCACAACGGCCGTTTTTGGACGACCTTCACGACCTTCGTTTTTGAGCGAGCGTCGGCCACGATTGAATTCATTCAAATTTTTCACAGTGCTATATGATGGTGCTTCATCGCCATACAAAAATTTAAGTTCATCGATGCACTCTTGTCCTTATAATCCACGTCGAATGTTGTAAAAAATGATCGTACGACAATGTTCACGAGTTAATTCCATTTTTTTGCCAAATTGATTTTTTCAAGTCACTGTAATAAACACAAATGATGGTCGTACGTCAAAACGTTCTGAGTACGTTTATGCTAAAAAATGTCAAACTTTCCAATGGAAATGTCAGATGGCGCCAGGCAACACTTAGTGTTGCCTAGGCCATAAATATATATAGCAACCCTCGTATATGTTACACCCGATTTGACATGTAAGCGCTGTAGAAACCGTATTGTACACATGATCTGTTCGAAATTCGGCAGAGAGAGTTTTCTTAAAACGTGAATGAACGCTACCAAATTCGAAGAAAATCCGTTCAGATTTAGATATAGCCCCCATATATATGTTTCACCCGATTTGACATGTAAGCGCTGTAGAACCAGTATTTTATATCCGATCCGTACGAAATTCAACAGAGAGAGTTTTCTTATTACATGTCTGAACGCTGCCAAATTCAGGGCAAAACCGGTTTAGATTTAGATATATGCCCCATATACATATATGTTTCACCCGATTTGACGTGTAAGCGCTGTTGAAACCATGTTGTATATCCGATGTCAGATGGCGCCATGCAACACTTAGTGTTGCCTAGGCCAGAAATATATATAGCAACCCTCGTATATGTTACACCCGATTTGACATGTAAGCGCTGTAGAAACCGTATTGTACACATGATCTGTTCGAAATTCGGCAGAGAGAGTTTTCTTATTACGTGAATGAACACTGCCAAATTCGAGAAAATCCGTTCAGATTTAGATATAGCCCCTCATATATATATTTCATCCGATTTGATATGTAAGCACTGTAGTACCCGCACGGGGAAAAATCGCCTTTTTTGATATGTTTGAATCGAAAGAAAATATATTTGGAACACAATTTTTTAATTATTATATATTTCAGAGCAAATACATATTATTTGAAAATCAATAAAATTTATTTGGAGCGCATATATTAATATATTACAACAAAATATATTTGCAAACTAAATTTCCCAAATAAAATATGTGTTTATATACAAATAAAATTATTGGTTAGGAATTTCTCGAAACATATTTTGTTCAAAAAACTTTTTTTTCATTGATTTCGAGTTCAAATTTACAAATGTAAAATTTCATAAGTAGCAATAATTTTCGGTTTAAAGTACAAATTTTCTCTTTATTTCAAGTCATCACTTGATTATACCATTTCAATTATAAAGAATTAAAAAATTATACCATTTCAATTATAAAGGAATATTACGAACATTTAAAATTTCGAAAGTTAAATTACTAAAAAAAACTTGTCTTAAAATCAAGGTATTGATACATTTAATATTCCCAAATAAAAACCAGTAAGGAAAGGCTAAAGTCGGGCGGGGCCGACTATATAATACCCTACACCTAATATTGAATAACTCTGATATATAAATTTTGTAATTCATGTATATATTGTTTACATAAATTTACTTTTGGGACATTTTATACTTAAATAATACCCTGTACCACAGTGTGGTTTAGGGTATAAAAACGATTGGATCTAAAGAGCCAAATCGGATGAAACATATATATGGGAGCTATAGCTAAATCTTTACCGATTTTCTTCAAATTCGGCAATGTTGGTTCATGAATCAAGAAACTCTACCATTCTAAATTTCAAAACGATTGGATGTAAAATATAGCTTCTATAGAACTAAAGGGCCAAATCCGACGAAACATATATATGGGAGCTATAGCTAAATCTTAACCGATTTTCTTCAAATTCGGCAGTGTTAGTTCATGGATCAAGAAACTCTACCATTCTAAATGTCAAAATGATTGGATGTAAAATACAGCTTCTACAGGACTAAAGGGCCAAATCGGACGAAACATGTATATGGGAGCTATAGCTAAATCTTAACCGATTTTCTTCAAATTCGGCAGTGTTAGTTCATGGATCAAGAAACTCTACCATTCTAAATGTCAAAATGATTGGATGTAAAATACAGCTTCTACAGGACTAAAGGGCCAAATCGGACGAAACATGTATATGGGAGCTATAGCTTAATCTTAACCAATTTTCTTCAAATTCGGTAGTGTTGGTTCATGGATCAATAAACTCTACCGTTCTAAATTTCTAAACGATTGGATGTAAAATACAATACAAATTCGGTAGTGTTGGTTCATGGATCAATAAACTCTACCGTTCTAAATTTCTAAACGATTGGATGTAAAATACAGCTTTTATAGGACTAAATGGCCAAATCGGACGAAACATATATATGGGAGCTATAGCTAAATCTTAACCGGTTTTCTTCAAATTCGGTAGTGTTGGTTCATGGATCAAGAAACTCTACCATTCTAAATGTCAAAATGATTGGATGTAAAATACAGCTTCTACAGGACTAAAGGGCCAAATCGGACGAAACATGTATATGGGAGCTATAGCTTAATCTTAACCAATTTTCTTCAAATTCGGTAGTGTTGGTTCATGGATCAATAAACTCTACCGTTCTAAATTTCTAAACGATTGGATGTAAAATACAGCTTTTATAGGACTAAATGGCCAAATCGGACGAAACATATATATGGGAGCTATAGCTAAATCTTAACCGATTTTCTTCAAATTCGGTAGTGTTGGTTCATGGATCAAGAAACTCTACCATTCTAAATGTCAAAATGATTGGATGTAAAATACAGCTTCTACAGGACTAAAAGGCCAAATCGGACGAAACATGTATATGGGAGCTATAGCTTAATCTTAACCAATTTTCTTCAAATTCGGTAGTGTTGGTTCATGGATCAATAAACTCTACCGTTCTAAATTTCTAAACGATTGGATGTAAAATACAGCTTTTATAGGACTAAATGGCCAAATCGGACGAAACATATATATGGGAGCTATAGCTAAATCTTAACCGATTTTCTTCAAATTCGGTAGTGTTGGTTCATGGATCAAGAAACTCTACCATTCTAAATGTCAAAATGATTGGATGTAAAATACAGCTTCTACAGGACTAAAAGGCCAAATCGGACGAAACATGTATATGGGAGCTATAGCTTAATCTTAACCAATTTTCTTCAAATTCGGTAGTGTTGGTTCATGGATCAATAAACTCTACCGTTCTAAATTTCTAAACGATTGGATGTAAAATACAATACAAATTCGGTAGTGTTGGTTCATGGATCAATAAACTCTACCGTTCTAAATTTCTAAACGATTGGATGTAAAATACAGCTTTTATAGGACTAAATGGCCAAATCGGACGAAACATATATATGGGAGCTATAGCTAAATCTTAACCGATTTTCTTCAAATTCGGTAGTGTTGGTTCATGGATCAAGAAACTCTACCATTCTAAATTTCAAAACGATTGGATGTAAAATACAGCTTTTATAGGACTAAATGGCCAAATCGGACGAAACATATATATGGGAGCTATATCTAAATCTGAACCGATTTCAACAAAATTCAATAGCGATATTAACAGCCGCGAAATACTCTAAACTGTGAAATTGCGACCTGTAGTCGACGAACAACTTTACATGGACAGACGGACGGACGGACGGACGGACGGACGGACGGACGGACGGACGGACGGACGGACGGACGGACGGACGGACATCGTTAAATCGACTCAGCTAGTGATTCTGAGACGATCGGTATACTTTAAGGTGGGTAAACTTAAAATACCCTGTACCACAGTGTGGTGTAGGGTATAAATAGTAGGACGGAAACAAAGATTTGTTTGGAACAACATTTTCCTAAGTATATAATATTTGTGTGCGCAAATATAACATACTTCGAGTGTACCCTAAACATTTATATATTTCAAGCAGAATATGTTTGGAACAATATACTACAGAAGCGAATTTTTTCAGCGTGCGTATTTTTTACGGACCAAATTCTTATCGCAATGCACATTTTCACATTGTTGGGGAGGTGAAGCGTATTATATAGGCGGCCAAGCCCGACTTTCTGGCTTTCCTTACTGGTTATGACTACTAACGCCTAGTACCAAATATACTGCTACACGCTGAAAAAAATTGCTTTTGTAGAATATGGTCCCAAACATATTTGGCTTGAAACATATATATGTTTAGGGTACACTCTAAATATATAATATTTGATACACAAAAAAATTATGTATTTGGGAAGATGTTGTTCTAAACAAATATTTGTTTCATCCCAATATGATTTTATTTGGGACTATTATTACCGAAACAAATATTTGTTTGCATTTAAGTATTCCGAAAATACATAAATTGTGCTACATTTTTCAGTAATTCAAAGTAAATTTTTTAGAAATGTTTAATGCTCGAAAAAATAATAAAATGGTGAAGTTAAGTCTCGCTTAAAGCTTTGGCTGTGTGACTTGTACGCTTTCTTCGTAGGTATATAATTCCCATATGCAAATTTCTTTGTAGATTGGTATATATACAAGTGATGATCGCCACAACTACAAGCTCACACTGTGTGTCATGTATAAGACCCTCTGATGATATCCCCGCACAGGATTGAAATACGTATAAGGGTATGTGTTTTACATGGCTTTCAGAGCGCAGTGTCTTATCTTTTCCAATACACCACAAAAAGCTCTCTTTCGAAAGGAAGAGTTAATCGAAAAAGCTGAACAATTCGAATGTGAAAACATTCAATAAAATAAATCTAATTAATAATCGTATAATCTTGGATCAATATAAATCACTTGGGAGATTGACAACTAATGATGGCTTGGAATACTCAGAAGTTTGAAATGATTGATTTACAACAGAAGTTGCATATGGTGTCATAACTGGGAGGTACAATTCGAAACCAAGGAAAATTAAAACTGAAATTCGACAAAACTTAGCAAAAGTTTTGGAAATCTTTTTTAAATAAAATGTATTTGGAAAAATTCTTAAACAATAAAAATTTTATTTGTATTTAAACACATATTTTATTTGAGAAATTAAGTTTGCAAATATATTTTTATACCCTCACTTTAGTGTGACGAGGGTATATATCATTTGCTACGGAAAAAAGTGTAACACATCGAAGGAGTGATCTAAGACCCTAAGTATGTTCGGAGGAAATCCGTTTTGGGTCATTTTAAGTCGAATGAGCAATGTCCGTCCGTCTGTCTGTCTGTCTGTCTGTCTGTCTGTCTGTGTGTCTGCTGGCTGGTGCGCACGATAACTCTCGAAAGGAGTAACCGATTGACTTCAAATTTGGTATGTGGTAATATTTTGATCTATCTCCGGATGAGTTCGAAGATGGGCCATATTGGTCTACTCCTTCTGGTACCTCCCACACAAAGGGTTAAAATTTAGTGAAATATTGATTCTTTAATAACTTCTATACTACTTACTCGAATCTTTTGAAATTCTGCACATAATATTAGTATATTAGTCGCTATTAACTCGAGAAAAATGGGTGAAGTTGGCATGCCCCTTTTGGTACCTCCCACACAAATGGACCATTTTGCATCAAAATTTAACTGCTTATAACTTTAACACAAGTGCATAAAAATGCTTGAAATTTTCTACAGTATAATGTTTTTGTAGCGCCTATAGTCCGGTAAAAAATGGGCATTATTGTACAGCCCCTTTTGGTACCTCCCACACAAATGGACCATTTCGTACCAAAAGTAAACGGCTTGTAACTTTAATACCAGTGCATACAAATACTTGAAATTTTGTACAGTGTAATGCCTATAGTCCTGTAAAAATTGGGCGTTATCACCCCGCCCCTTTTTGTACCTCCCACACAAAATGACCAAATCATACCAAAATTACATACCTCGTAACTTTAATATACCAGTGCACATAAACGCTTATAGTTCAGCACAATGCAATGTATTTACCGAAAAATACGTGTTTTTGGAAAACCCCTTCTGGTACCTCCCACACAAATTGACAGATTTATTGGTGTAATGTTATATATTACATTACTCACAAAGTGAGGGTATACCTTAGTCGGTTTACCCGACTGAAACTTTCTTACTTGTTTTGTAATATATTAATATATGCGTTCCAAATATATTTTATTAATTATACCCTACACCACACTGTGGTACATGGTATTATAAGTTTGTTTCACGGTAGATGTTTGTAACACCTGAAAATAACACAGCTAGGCCCCTTAAAGTATACCCATCGACTCAGAATCACTAGTCGATTTAACCATGTCTGTCCGTCCGTCCGTCTGTCCATGTAAAGTTGTTCATCGACTACAGGTCGCAATTTCACTTCGATCGTTCTGAAATTTTGCAGTTTAGAGTATTTCGCAGTTGTAAAGATCCCTATTGAATTTGGTTGAAATCGGTTCAGATTTAGATATAGCTCCCATATATATCTTTCGTCCGATTTGGCCCTTTAGTCCCATAGAAGCTGTATTTTACATCCAATCGTTTTGAAATTTAGAATGGTAGAGTTTCTTGATCCATGAACCAACATTGCCGAATTTGAAGAAAATCGGTTAAGATTTAGCTATAGCTCCCATATATATGTTTCGTCCGATTTTGCTCTTTATTCCTGTAGAAGCTATATTTTACATCCAATAGTTTTGAAATTTAGAATGGTAGAGTTTCTTGATCCATGAACCAACATTGCCGAATTTGAAGAAAATCGGTTAAGATTTAGCTATAACTCCCATATATATGTTTCGTCCGATTTTACTTTTACATCCAATCATTTTGAAATTTAGAATGGTAGAGTTTCTTGATCCATGAACCAACACTACCGAATTTGAAGAAAATCGGTTAAGATTTACCTATAGCTCCCATATATATGTTTCGTCCGATTTGGCCCTTTAATTCCATAAAAGCTGTATTTTACATCCAATCGTTTTGAAATTTAGAATACACAATTTATACATGAATTACAAAATTTATATTTCAGAGTTATTCAATATTACGAGAGGGGTGTAGGGTATTATATAGTCCGCCCCGCCCGACTTTAGCCTTTCCTTACTGGTTTTCAAATAAAATTTATTTGCTCAGAAATATATAATATTTAAAAATTTGTGTTCCAAATATATTTTCTTTCGATTCAAACATATTAAAAAATGCAATTTTGCCCCGTGCAAAAAAAACATTTTTTGCTTACAGGAAAAAAACAGAAAAAATAAAAAAGTCGCAAAAAATACTTTATTCCGTTTTTTAAATTCCAGCAACCCAAAGAAAAACAATGGCACCTTGGAAAAAATATATGGAAAGAGTCGAAATTATAACCCTGTTGGAAGAAATAAGAGAATTCCCAAAAATCATGTTTTTATATCCCCTCACCATTGTTAACGAGTAATTTGGTATGGGCCAAACGTGTAATAATTGGCCGAAATCCGTTAACATTTTGTAAAATTTAAAATCTGAACTAAATTCCTTCAAATTCGGCAAAGTTGGTCCATGAATAGTGATGGGAAATGGGTAAATACCCCATTGGTAAATACCCAATTGGTCATAACAACATAAGACATAATATTGATATACTTATTTTTATACCCTCACTTTAGTGTGACGAGGGTATATATCATTTGCTACGGAAAAAAGTGTAACACGTCGAAGGAGTGACCTAAGACCCCAAGTATGTTCGGAGGAAATCCGTTTTGGGTCATTTTAAGTCGAATGAGCAATGTCCGTCCGTCCGTCTGTCTGTCTGTCTGTCTGTCTATCTGTCTGTCTATCTGTGTGTCTGCTGGCTGGTGCGCACGATAACTCTCGAAAGGAGTAACCGTTTGACCGCAAATTTGGTATGTGGTAATATTTTGTTCTATCTCCGGCTAAGTTCGAAGATGGGCCATATTGGTCCACTCCTTCTAGTACCTCCCCCACAAAGGATTAAAATGTTGTGAAATATTGATTCTTTAATAACTGCTATACTACTTATTCGAATCTTTTGAAATTCCACACATAGTATTAGCTTATTAGTCGTTATCAACTCGAGAAAAATGGGCGAAGTCGCCACGTCCCTTTTGGTACCTCCCACACAAATGCACCATTTTGCACCAAAAGTTAACAGCTTATAACATTAATAACAGTGTATAAAAATACTTGAAATTTTGTACAGTATTATGCTTTTATATTGCCTACAGTCCAGGGAAAAATGGATGTTGTTGTCACGCCCCTTTTGGTACCTCCCACACAAAGGTACCTTATTGCACCAAAAGTTAACAGCTTATAACATTAAAACCAGTGTATAAAAATACTTGAAATTTTGTACAGTGTAATGTTTTTATAGTGTCTATAGCCCTGTGAAAAATGGGCGTTATTGCCACGCCCCTCTTTGTACCTCCCACACAAAATGCCCAAATCATACCACAAATTAATATCTCATAACGTTTATACCAGTGCACATAAATGCTTATAATTCGACACAGTGCAATGAATTTAAAGTATCTAATGTTCAGCGAAAAAAAGGTGTATTTGATAAACCCCTTCTGGTACCTCCCACACAAATTGACCGAATAATTCGAGTAATATTCAATATTACATTACTCACAAAGTGAGGGTATACCTTAGTCGGTTTACCCGACTGAAACTTTCTTACTTGTTTATATATATATACTTTAATTTTTTAAACTTTTATTTAGAAAAAAACTTATTTATATTTTCAATATTACATTACGTATATTACATTAATCGAAATCGCTCTCACTATTTTTAACCTCATTGCGCATTTCTTCCAATACCGTGAACTACGAATTTTTGTTCGCCGTATACCCTCATGACTTTCATATGAAGTTCCGCATTTTTTTGCTCCTATTCAATATCTAAAACTTTGCTTCAGACTTAAAAAAGATATTCCGTACGGTATAACGAGAAAAAAATATAGAAAAAGTACACCTTGAGCAAAAAAAATTGTTATGGCCATTAAAATATTAATTGAGCCAACTTGAGTAAACGAATGATGCCGAAGTTCTTATTTTTGGGCTACTTTCACGTCCAATTCTCAGAATTGAGTCCAAAAAATCATGTGTTGTATTGTTTTATAAATATTATATTATATTTTTTGCATTTTGGCTGCACCGTATTTGGTAGAAAACCTGAAAATATATCCGTGCAATTAACGATTTAATTAATAAAACTCATCGAAGACTATCGTTTGGATAACGAACCTTTCACTCCCTGATATTTTATACGCTCTTGTTGCACAGTGTTTCCTGTCCAATACTTGTATCGCACAATGTTTGCTGGGTATGATTACTAGAGGCTTTCTTTTGCTTATACCAACGTTTGCCTCTGACCATATGTATTTCAATCACTATTAAACAAGTCTAGCACAGTTTTGGAACTTCACTGAATTTCGAGCAAGTACCTTATTACAAAGTGAGTAAATATATATTCAATACTTCACAGCAGTCATTACATACAAATATGATTTTATATTTGGTGAAAAATATCATATTCCAATAATTTTGTGTGTATTTTTTGGGCTCTGCTAAGGTGTCCTTTTGCAAACAGACACAAAACCACCCACACACGCATTTTTATACATATGTATGTATAATTGTACATACAGAGACGTAATGAGAGAGCGACCACATTCATTCAGTTTAATTATGTTTACTCTTGTAATGTTTAAATACAATTAAAATTTTTGCTTACTCCGGTAACATATAATCATCATTATCATCGGCAGCATTCAACATTATCATCCTCGGCAGGATATTCATCATAACAACAACAACATTTTTGTTGTCATTGTAGTCGTCGCCGCCGTCGTTGTCCTTACAGCAGTATCCTGCCAGCCAGCCATCCATCCATCCATCATTTTTCGTTCGTCGTACAGCATCCCCATTAGCACTCCACGCTTGACTTGTATGGTAATACCTTTAGCCAGGCGGGGGACGGCACCTATGAGGCTAGGCGGTTCGAGTACTCGGGCATCCTGCCATCCAGTGTTCTGTATCTGGTAATAATGCTGACCGACTGCTGACTCTTAAAATGTTGTGAATTTATGCTTTGCCGCTTTGTTTGTTTCCCTCTTAATTATAGGTCATATCATACGTCCGTAGGTATGCCGCACCGCATAGCACTGCACACGTATCAAACACTCTTTTTAATTAAATGTATTTTATATAATTGTTTGCTATTGGAGAAAAGGCCCAAAAGCCAAAGGATGCCTGGCCACATATGCATATGTACACCCTACCACTCACTCATTCACTGACAACAACACACTCACACATCTCCAGTTCAATGTAAATTATAATCCTTTACGAGAATAAATATTACTGCTGAACTCCTAACTGGTATCGATTTACTTTGGATTTGTTGCAACAAATCCTTTGACTACATACTAAATATGTCTTCTCATTTGCTGCAGAGCATCTGCTACAGCTCCTCCTTCTCATCCTGCCATTTCTGATTTGTTGCATGTCATTGACATTGTTCCAAAGTATTTATTGAAAAATTTTGCATATGAATGTCATTTGTTCCCAGTTCTGGGTGTGTGTGTATGGAATACAGGAGTCCGGAAAGAAACAGATCTTATCGGAACTGCAAGTTGTGTCCTGGGTCCTAGTTCCTAGCTGTTGTTAATCGTAAATCGTTGTTTATCTGCAACGACATGTCGGGGCACTTGAAACAGATGGCAACATTTATGCACAGCTCGTCATATTCATTGGTCCATTTCCTCTTTACGGATAACTAACTTGGATGCAATTCTTCCATTTGGATCTGGACGAATAGGTATGTAATATACATACATACGAGTATATGTACATATAAACAGTACTAAGTTGATGTATTAGAACACAATGGAGCAGAAAAGACCTATGAGTAAATGTTTGCAAGTTTTGCTGCAAAATATAATATGTAAAAGTGGGCATTGCAATAGCCTTCAGTTGAGGATTGTATTTAATTAATTTAAGGATTGTAGAATAATTTGGTCTATAAAAAGATTTAAACCTCTTACGTCTGACTCAGGGATCCGTATGCTTTTTGTATCAAGCAGACCTATGTACCATCAAAGTGGTGAGAAACTAAGGCTGTCTTCACACCTAAAGCGGAGAAGCAGTTCCATAGAAAAAACATAAGGAGTTCAGTCTCCCGGACTCAGTCAGTCATTTATCTTAAAAACCTTAAGAGAGATTAAGCACTAGTTGCGAATATCTTAAGACTAAAATTGATTACAAATTTCGTATTTTAGAGATATAGCAGAAGCTATTTAAAATAAATATAACATATTCATATTAATCTTTAAGAAAACTTCCTAGAAAATGTTCTCGAAGAAAGAACGGGTCAAAAATATTCATTAGTTTAGATGCCAGCTTCTCCAACTTACACCATTTTCTACACAAATTTCAAAAGTAAGCACATTTTATCCAATCGCAAAGCAAGAATATTAAAACCTTAATCATTTGTATATGTAGTAAGGTATTGCAACTGTAAATGGGAATTTAGAGCCCAGCATTTAGTATAGGCGAAAAACCACAAAATTCCTTTTTTTTAAGTTTTCTAAATGATTTTGGAAATTGTACTTTAGATTTCTGATGGCAAGACCTACAAACTACAAAATAAAAATTTTGTAATATTTTAGGGCGTGATTAATTGAACTGTTTGTTTTGAAAGTGTCGTAAGTCTATTTGTTTTTAAAACGCGAAATAAAGGGTTTTGCTTTTCAGTTCGTTTAAAAATCTGAATAAATAGTAGAAATAAATTATCTGCATACAGCTCATCACAAGTACTCAAAGTTTCTCCATGGTGTACAATATTTATACCCTACACCACACTGTGGTACAGGGTATTATAACTTTGTGCATTTGTTTGTAACACCCAAAAGGAGAAGAAATAGACCCATCGTTTATTATACCGATCGACTTAGAATCACTTTCTGAGTTGATTTAGCTATGTCCGTCTGTCTGTGCATGTATTCTTGTAATCAAAGTACAGGTCGCAATTATGGTCCGATCTCGACGAAACTTTACACATATCTTTTTTTTGGGCCAAGGACGATCCTTATTGAATTTGCTTAAAATCGGTTCAGATTTAGATATAGCCCCCATATATGTATATGTTAGCCCCGATTTGACATGTAAGCGCTGTAAACACTTTATTTTATATCCGATCAGTATGAAATTCGGCAGGAAGAGGTTTCTTATTATATGAATGAACACTTTTAATTTTGGAAGAAATCGGTTCAGATTTAGATATAGCCCCCATATATACGTTACCCCCGATTTGACATGTAAGCGCTGTAAAATGTTATTTTATATCCGATCAGTGCGAAATTCGGCAAAGAGAGGTTTCTTATTAAATGAAGGAATACAGCTAAATTCGGAGAAAATCGGCTCAGATTTAGATATAGCCCCCATATATATGTTACCCACGATTTGACATGTAAGCGCTGTAAAAACTGTATTTTATATCCGATCAGTACGAAATTCGACAGAAGGAGGTTTTTTTACATGAATGAGTATTCAGGGAAGATCGGTTCAGATTAATATTAAAGCTCCATATATATGTTCCTCCTGAGTTGGTATCAAACCGCTATAGAAGTTGTATTTTACTTCCGATCATTATAATTTTCCAGAAAGATGTTTCTCAATTTAGGAACGAACATTGCTTAATTTATCGATTATCGTTTCAGAATTAGATAATATGTTTCTACCCATTTACCAATTATTCCAAATTATTATGGCAATGACCCTTATCGCAATGTTAGGGAGGTGTAGGTTATTATATAGTCGACCCGCCCGACTTTCTGCCTTTCCTTACTTGTTTTTTTTTATTATTGTTTATTTTATTATTTTTATACCCTACACCACACTGTTGTACAGGGTATTATAACTTTGTGCATTTGTTTGTAACACCCAAAAGGAGAAGAAACAGACCCATCGTTTATTATACCGATCGACTAGAATCACTTTCTGAGTTGATTTAGCTATGTCCGTCTGTCCGTCTGTCTGTCTGTGCATGTATTCTTGTAATCAAAGTACAGGTCGCAATTATGGTCCGATCTCGACGAAACTTTACACATATCTTTTTTTGGCCCAAGGACGATCCCTATTGAATTTGGTTAAAATCGGTTCAAAATTAGATATAGCCCCCATATATATGTTAGCCCCGATTTGACATGTAAGCGCTGTAAAAACTTTATTTTATATCCGATCAGTATGAAATTCGGCAGACAGAGGTTTCTTATTATATGGATGAACACTATTAAATTTGGAAGAAATCGGTTCAGATTTAGATATAGCCTCCATATATACGTTACCCCCGATTTGACATGTAAGCGCTGTAAAAACTTTATTTTATATCCGATCAGTATGAAATTCGGCAGAAAGAGGTTTCTTATTATATGGATGAACACTATTAAATTTGGAAGAAATCGGTTCAGATTTAGATATAGCCCCCATATATACGTTACCCCCGATTTGACATTAAGGCGCTGTAAAAACTTTATTTTATATCCGATCAGTATAAAATTCGGCAGAAAGATGTTTCTGATTATATGGACGAACACTATTAAATTTGGAAGAAATCGGTTCAGATTTAGATATAGCTCCCATATATATGTTACCCCCGATTTGACCTGTAAGCGCTGTAAAAACTGTATTTTATATCCGATCAGTGCGAAATTCGGCAGAAAGAGGTTTCTTATTACATGAAGGAATACTGCCAAATTTGAAGAAAATCGGTTCAGATTTAGATATAGCTCTCATATATATGTTACCCCCGATTTGACATGTAAGCGCTGTAGAGACTGTATTTTATATCCGATCAGTACGAAATTCGACAGAAGGAGGTCTTTTTACATGAATAAGTATTCAGGGAAGATCGGTTCAGATTTATATTAAAGCTCCATATATAGAAGTTGTATTTTACTTCCGATCATTAAAATTTTCCAAAAAGATGTTTCTCAATTTAGGACCGAATATTGCTTAATTTAGCGATTATCGTTTCAGAATTAGATAATATGTTTCTACCCATTTACCAATTATTCCAAATTATTATGGCAATGACCCTTATCGCATTGTTAGGGAGGTGTATGTATTATATAGTCGGCCCCGCCCGACTTTCTGCCTTTCCTTACTGGTTATGTATAATAAACAATGGGTCTATCTCTTCTCCTTTTGGGTGTTACAAAAAAATGCACAAAGTCATAATACTCTGTACCACAGCGTCGTGTAGGGTATAAAAATCCATTTCTTAAATGGTATTGACTCATAAATAATAACACTAAGCAAGAAAAATTTTTGTTTGTCCTAAACCTAAAAATTATTTTGTTGTATAGATTGTGGCCTACCGTTATATAAAATCAAAACCAAAAATTTTTTTATGTATACATTTTTTTTAAAAAAATTTTTTATTAAAAATACTATTATCGTCGAAGGTACCCTTAGTATTTGTACTATAATTTTTGGAGTATATGCCCGATTAGGTCGACTTATACGTTAAATTGAAGCTATGAATGTGGCTACCTATGAGGGAAATATCTCTTTCACTTAGAAAGAGTGGTTTAGTAACAGTCATTAAACAAATTGGAAAAAGTAGATTTTTTTCAAAAAAAAAATCCTGGGACAAAAAAAAACATTAAAAATAGAAAATAATCGAAAAAAGAATATTTTATTTTTTAAAAGTTTGCATCCTAGCAAAGACAATAATGCCTATTTGAAAAAAATCTATGGATAAATGTAGAAATTATAGCCCTTTTGGTAGAGGTAAGAGAATTTCAAAAAATCTTTTTTTTTAATTTCTGTTTAAATAGCGATTTTATTTATTACTTTTATTTATATTATCTACATTTGAGTTTATTTAGATGAACAAGTTTCATTAGAAGTAATTGTGAGTTCTTTGTTGACGTTTGTAGATTTCGGAATCGGTTTCTCTAATGAGGAACCAAATATAATCTCCCATCATTCTTTCATACCAGTGCTCTTTGTAACGCCGCTCGAAGGACCTCAATTCTTGGTGAAACCTTTCGCCATGTTCGTCACTTACGTCGCCAAGATCCTCGGGGAAAAAGTTTTAATGAGAATGCAGGAAATGAATTTTGAGGGACATATTTACACCTGTTGGAATACATAAAAGAAAAATAAGTTGGAAGAATACATAAATACATATCGTCGGTGCGCCGACAAAAACTCCTATGTGTAATTTTTCGAATTTTTTTTATTGTCGAATTAGAACGTCCTAGCGGTCAAACGACTACCCACCAAAGCATTTTTAGCTATCTTGACCGGTTCCGAAGTTACCAAAAACTCCTATGTGTATCCCTCTATAGCAATGCTCTGACAAAAACTCCTATGTGTTGTAGGCACAGCCTGTCCCAAGGGATAGAAGGTTGGCTTAGATTCACGCCAAAAAACGGCTAATGAGGTTTTGTTCATAATCATCCCCTCTATTCGACAATGAATAGATCAAAATTGGATCTGCTTCCATTCGCGAGTTATCGCGAAAACAGTACTTTTACTCAAAACAAACATAATAGATTAAATTTGTAAAGAAAAACGCGGAAATTTAGAACTGTAACACAATTTCCTTTAAATATGATTACTTGTAAGACGCTTTGTAACGTCCGCGACATTTGCCATGTTTTTATATTGCGAATTTTGTGCAATCCATAAAATCGACTTACACCGGCAAATTTTTCCAAAAATATTATACCGAATTTAATAAGATAAATATATTTGCATTCTATAATTTCTGAGGAATAGATAAATATCAGCATTTTCGCGAAAAATTTTGTAAAAAAAAAATAGTTCGGAATTATTTTACTATATAATGCTATTATCTCGCGAATGAACAGTTCTAGGGAAAAGTAGTCAATGGAAGTTTGGGAGATAAGCGAAAGGCCTATAACTCTTTCTTTAACAAACAAAATTTATAGGAATTTGGTAAGTATTTGCAGTGTGTTAAAACTTTTGTATGCTTTTCCCTTTATATGAGGCTTATTTTGATTTGACTCATTGTAAATCCCTACCAAATTATTACAATTTTTTTTGTTAATGACAGACTTGTAGTCGTTCTTAATATCTCCCAAACTTTTTTTGACCACTTTGTCCTAGGACTGACAGTTCGCGTAATAACAGCATTATATAGTTAATTAATTCTGAACTTAAATGTTTTTTGTTCGAAATGTATTCGTCGCGGGATGTTTATGGCGGAAATGCTAGTACCAATCCATCCCTCAGAAATCATACACGCTGAAAAAAAATTGCGTCTGTAGTATATTGTCCCAAACATATTCGGCTTGAAACATTCATATGTTTAGGGTGGACTCTAAACATAAAATATTTGGTACAGACACAAATTATATATTTGGGAAGATGTTGTTCTAAACAAATATTTGTTTACATCCCAGTATGTTTTTATTTGGGACTATTATTTCCGAAACAACTATGTATTTGCATTTACGAATTCAGAAAATACGCCGATTGTGTTAAATTTGTTAGTAATTCAAAGTTTTTTACACATTTTTAATGTTCGTAAAAATAATAAATAATAATAATTGAAATCGTATAACTTGGATCAAAATAAATTATTTGGAGGATTGACAAGAAATTATGACTGGAATTTTAAATTATTGATTTAAACAGAAGCTAATGCAGCATATGGTATTGTATCTGGGAGGTATAATTCGAAACCAAGAAATAATTAAAACTGAAATTCGAAAAAGTCATAGAAAGTTGTGAAAATCTTTTTTAAATAAAATATATTTGGAGAACTTTCTAAACAATAATTTTATTTGTATTTAAACACATAGTTGATTTGAGAAATTTAGTTTGCAAATATATTTTGTTGTAATATATTAATATATGCGTTCCAAATACATTTTATTGATTTTCAAATAAAATTTATTTGCTCAGAAATATATGATATTTAAATATTTGTGTCACAAATATATTTTCTTTCGACTCAAACATATCAAAAAATGGGATTTTGCCCCGTGTAGAATGTAAATATATTAATTTTAATAAATTCGCAATAATATTTTTGTAAAAATTAACGGTGTAAGTCGAATTTTTGGATTACAAAAATTTCGCTATAGAATAATATAGCAAATATCGCGGACATTACAAATGTCTTACAAATGTTCATATTTATGGGAAATTATGTTATAGTTTTAAATTTCCGCGATTCAATGTAATTAAGTTCGGTTTTTTTGGTTAAAAATTGTTTTTATCTCGATAACTCGCGAAAGGAAGCAGATCAGATTTTGGTTTCATCTTATTTGAGTAGAGGGGATGATTCTGTACAAAACCTCATTAGCCGGTTTAGCCACAATCCAGGCCAACTTTCGTTTGCTTGAGGTACGCTGTGAACATTCAAATATCAAAACTCCTATGTGTATTTTTTTTGTTTTATAAATATTTAAAATGTTCCAAACAAAACATCCTATGTGTCGATTTTCATGAAAACCATTTACCACGTCATGGGCTTTTCACATATACGATTTTTGTTATGATATATTGGTGGTAAATAATTAAAAGAAAAATTAAAAAATCTGAGATATTAAAAATATCGCGATTTGACGAAATAGCAACGTTTTTTGTCTCTCCTGAAAACTAGTAAAAAAACACATAGGAGTTTTCGTCGGCGCACCGACGATATGTGTTATATACATAAATATAAAAAAATAAATTTCTAACCAATTTCTTCATAATTTTTTAAGAAATCATTAATCATTGTTTCATATTGCGGGCTTTTATTGGATCCAAGGAACTTTAAAACTACAAGCTTAAACGACCTCCATGCTGCAATTTCATCACACGTCAAATATGATTCGAAATTTACATCTTTCGTCAGTTTCCTTATTTTTGGCCCATCAAAAGCGCCTTCTTCGATTTGTTGAAAAGAAAGACTTTTAAATAAACTTTTTAAATATTAGAGTGAATTGCCATCTTTCCTTAAGGCTTTTTGAAGTCAACCATATAGAGCTCCGTATCTCCCATACAATTGCAGCAGAACTGTTGATAACGAGTGTCACGGCTCAGAAATCATGATCCAGTATGTGTGCTGCCAATTTTTAATACATATTTATACACCGCCATGTATAAAATACTTGTTTCTATAATAATATAGAAACAAAATGGTCTTGAGGCCGGGAGAGTATCCTAGTTAGAATCACTTTAACAAAATTTTTAAAGAGCCCCAGCTTAATATGCAGTGGTGGCAAAATAAGGTTTTCTTTTTGGACGAGAAGTGTGTATTTTATGTTGTTTTCAGCCAATGTAATGTCTTTTCTTGTTGCCCATTTCTTTCTTCTGTAATGATCTTCGCGATCTCGGCTATCCCAGAGGCATAAAACCAGCAATATTTTGTATATCCGCCTTGCATTGCACATAACATCCCAACTACTTTTAAATCGCAACAAAATTTTCCAGTCATGTTCATATTTTATGTATATTATCAATTTAGCCATTGTTTCGCATGATTCCTTAGTGTTGACAGCAGGAGCAATGGGAATCGACGGTTTCTGATTTCTGTTGTGTAAAAGTACTGCTTGCAAACTTTCTTAACTGCTGTCAACAAGTAACCGCCATTCCTTTGAATTGTATGTTTGATTAAGTTCCTCGAACAGTCCGGGAATGACCTTGCAAAAGCATCTGTTATCCACAGTAGTATAAAATTGTTTGTAAGGTATATCAGGGACTCTATAATATGATATGTTAACATCTGGGGCCAAAATATTGTACTGTTTCATCCTAGATGCAAGTAATTCTGCATTATCTTTGATCAGTTACAAATCTCTCACTAGATAAATGAGTTGAAACAGAGTCATAAGCGATGACTTCTGACTCAAACTTGAATCGCTCAGAGTTGAGTACTCAGTTGAACTTGATGATGTTTCCGTTATTAGGCTGTTAGCTATACTTGGACACTTCCTACTCTAATCTATTAACTTAGACAAAAATAGCAGTCCGTATCGTGAATGAATGGTTGTCTCAATATCATTGGCATTCCAAATTGCACGTGAAGTCTAAAATTGAAACGTTTTATTCCACAAAACATTGTAATACATTAATTTTAAAGTACTTACCGCATTCTTCCACTAGTCCATCGAGTAAGATTTGCGTGGCACTAATTACACAAAATACTAGGTGTCCACGGTTCGTTCATATTTTTAACTCGTATACCAAAATATTACACATATATTTCTTCTATTATTTTACTAAACGCACGTCGATTTTTTTATTACATATTTTCCGCAGAAATTGTCGGGATCATTTACACATTGAAAAGTTCTTTGCCTTTTACTCATACTTCGAAATATAACTTTGTAATATTTTTCTAGAAAATCGACTTATCTCTTTAAGGCGCTGAATAACACTAATCTATTAATAAGAAATTTCATTCATAAATTCGGGGTTTATGGTTCATAAGTTGCAGTACCTGTAGCTGACATATAGTTTGCTTCGAAAGTAGACACCCAATATTTCCATGCCCCTAAAAGGCGTAACTGAATGGAAACCTCATAAATAAAAAAACACAAATATTGTTGAATGACCCTCTATCTGAGCGGATCTCATCCTATATAGCTTTCACATTGCATATCATGTTTTATGGAGGGTTACGAACGGCCATAAAACCTCGTCCTCTCTATAATTTTATAATGCCTGACATCAATCCTCATAAAATAAAATGCAAGTGCAGTGTCTCTTATATGTCTCTCTCACATATGGCGAATTCAATATAAGCAAAAACATCATTTAAAATCGAAAAAATATGAAACAAGATTTTTTTGAATTCCCCTAACATTTACAAAATGGCTCATAACATTTACATTTATCCATAGATTTTTTCAAATAGACAGTGTGTTCTTCGATAGCATGCTGGCTTTTTAAAAATGTGATAAAATAATTTTTTCGATTTTTTATGTTTTTTTTTTGTAAAGGGTCGCCATCTAACGTTTGTTCAACTAGTGCTTATTTCGTGAATGGTAACACTTAGCTCATACCTGATATGACAGATAATTACTTTTATCCTTCCGCTGAACGAATATGGTTATGTAAACGCTTGAACAACGCTGGGAAGTATTGCGACATTACTTTGAAAATTTTGATTTTCAATTTTTTTTTCATTTGATTTTGATTTTTTCATTTTGATTTTGGCGGGTATGTAAACAAGCAAAATTGTCGCATTTGGGGCACAGAAAACCCGCACGCATACATTGAAAAGCCGATACACCCAAAACGAGTCACTGTTTGGTGCGGATTTTGGTCCAGAGGCAAAATTGGGCAATTTTTCTTCGAAAATGAGCAAGGAGTGGCCGTTACAGTCAATGGCGATCGTTATCGGGCCATGTTGAACGAATTTTTGTTCACAAACATTGAAGAGGAGGATATTGGCAACATTTGGTTTCAACAGGACGGCGCTACGTGCAACACAACCGAAGCTACACTCGATGTTTTGCGCCCTGTTTTTGAAGATCGCATTATCAGCCGCAGAGCTGATGTCGTTTGGCCACCTCGGAGGTGCGATTTGACACCGTTGGACTATTATATATGGGTTGCCCTCAAAGATAAGTGTTACGCCGACAAGCCAGAGACAATTGATGCTTTAAAGGACAATATTCGTGAAGCCATTGGTGAAATACAGCTGCACACAATCGATAATGTGCTTAAAAATTGGACCGATCGTGTAGGCTACTGCATGACCAGCCGAGGCAGCCATTTGAATGAAATTATTTTCCATTATTAACCGGAAGGATTGTACTTTCAAATAAAAAAGAAATTTGAGAAAATATTCAGTAGTTTTTATACCCTCACTTTAGTGTGACGAGGGTATATATCATTTGCTACGAAAAAAATTGTAACACATCGAAAGAGTGATCTAAGACCCTAAGGATGTTCAGCGGATATTAGTTTTGGGTCATTTTAAGTCGAATAAGCAATGTCCGTCCGTCTGTCTGTTTGTCTGTCTATCTGTCTGTCTGTCTGTCTGTCTGTCTGTGTGTCTGTCTGTCTGTCTGTCTGTCTGTCTGTCTGTCTGTATGTCTGTCTGTCTGCTGGCACGATAACTCTCGAAAGGAGTAACCGATTGACTTAAAATTTGGTACGTGGTAATATTTTTTTCTATCCCCGGCTAAGTTCGAAGATGTTCCATATTGGTCCACTCCTTCTAGTACCTCCCCCACAAAGTGTTAAAATGTTGTGAAATATTGAATCTTTAAAAACTGCTATACTACTTATCTAAATCTTCTGAAATTCCACACATAGCATTAGTTTATTAGTCGCTATTAACTCGAGAAAAATGGGTCAAATTGCTACGCACCTTTTGGTACCTCCCACACAAATGCACCATTTTGCACCAAAAGTTAACAGCTTATAACGTTAATACCAGTGTATAAAAAAACTTGAAATTTTGTACAGTGTATTGCTTTTATAGTGTCTATAGCCCTGTGAAAAATGGACGCTACTGCCACCCCCCGTTTTGTACCTCCCACACAAAGGTACCATTTTGCACAAAAAGTTAAGAGCTCACAGCATGAGTACCAATGCACGAAAATGCAACAACATTTTGCACATTGTAACGTTTTTGAAGTGCCTATAGCCTTGAAAAAAATGGTCGTTATCGCCACGCCCCTTTTTGTACCTCCCACACAAAATGACCAAATCATACCACAATTTAATATCTCATAACGTTAATATACTAGGCAAATAAACGCTTATATTCGGCGCAGTGCGATGTATTTAAAGTATCTACTATTCAGCGAAAAATAGGTGTATTTGTTAAAAACCTTCTGGTAAATCCCACACAAATTGACAGAATAATTCGTTTAATATTCCATATTACATTACTCACAAAGTGAGGGTATACCTTAGTCGGTTTACCCGACTGAAGGCGGACCCTTTACAAGGAAAAAGTGTTTTTTTAAAAGTCATTTTTTTTCCCATATTTTCGACGACTGTTCTACGTGAAAGCGATATTTGCTGCATATGTAGCCCTCATAATTCCCTTTAATTTGAGGCATAACACGGCTCAATCAGGCTTATACTTGAAAAATTATGGTCCAAATACTGAATTTACAGTCCATTAAAACTGGAATTTAAAAAAAAATTACCATACAATTTTTTTTAATATTTTTTTCGTGTTTGTGGCACCAAAATTGCACCAGAAACTGTTATCCACATCCCTTGGACAAAAATTTTGTTGCATAGTGTAATGGGCAATATCGGTCCATTTTTTGATGTTGCCCCTATATATTAAATCTCTATGATTTAACTTCATAACGCCATAGAGACCATAAATATGTACTGATCGGGCTGAAAATTGGTAACTAGGGTTTATTTATACCCAGAATCTTTTACACGAACCACTGCTGTCATAGTTCCAGGTTTTTATATAGCCCACATACAAAGGTCCTTCTGGATGGACCTTTGTATGTTGCCTTCTTAACGCTACAAATACCACAAATTTTAACGAATTGGGCTGAGTTTATTTAAACCGAAAAGAATTGTCATGCGATCCACGGTGGATGGTTATAAGATTCGGCCGAACTCAACGCCGCTTCATTTGTTTATTATATGTTTGTCGCGAAACAGATGTTGTTACACCTAAAATTACAGGAGCTAGACCTACTTTAAAGTATACCGATCGACTTGGTATCGTTATACGAATCGATTTAACTTTTCAAAGTGGTTCGTCAAGTACAGGTGACATTTTCACTCAGATCTTGCTGAAATTTGGCAATAAGGACTCTTTTACACCAGGGAAGAAATTGGTAAAAATTCTTTCCGAATTGTTATTTTAGCGTTACAGAAACTGTCTCTTATATCTCATTACTTTGAAATTAAGCTGGATGGAGTTTCTTGGTCCAAAGAGCCACATTGCCGAATTCGGTGTAAATCGGTTCAGATTTAGATGTAGCACCAAAGTAAAAACCTTGCCAAATTTTAATAAAATCTGTTCAGATTTAGATGTAGCCCTCATATACATATATGTACCTCCGATTTAGCAAAATAAAAATTGTAAAAATCATTATCGTTACAAAAATAACATTTATAAAACTTAACAATATTTCTTCTTATACTGCTCTGCCCGACTTTAATCGTTGATCATAGTAAAATGGCCATCCGTTACATTTAAAGTATTTTTTAGATGTCCTCCGAAAGCTTCAAACTCTCGTTTTAAATGTCACAAATGTCCTCCATTTCTGACACAAAAGTCCTCCTTTCCGAAAACATTACCATTGCCCATTGCTCCGAATGTGTATGGTATTATACAGACGGGCCCGCCCGATTTTCTGTCTTTCCTTACTGGATTTAAATGGTATATAGGACCAACTAATTTCTCACCAGAAAAGACTCTTTTCCGGTTTAGAAAAGTTGATGTGAAATAATTTGGTGCACATTCTACTAAGACATTCACAAAATACTAGGACGGGTTCGGGAAATAATGAAAAATTTAATTCTCAATTGCATATATTTCGGTAAGTATATGTGTTAACTCTTAGGTGTATAATCGTTCTGCAGACCTCCGGTTAGTGAAATGCTCACAAAATTTATGAATCATAAATCAGACGAAATTTTCACGCACTTAAACATTTTGTTTACCCGAGGTGGCCAACTTTGAGGCCTTTATGGAAAATTGAAAAGCTCAATAATAATATTCGTTTTTGCCTACAGTTACACTTCTATGTAGCTTCGTTCATGATGGGAAAAATACTGAACAAACCGTCCACCCCAGATATT
Organism: Eudasyphora cyanicolor; assembly: GCA_963930755.1. Classification (NCBI taxonomy): domain Eukaryota; kingdom Metazoa; phylum Arthropoda; class Insecta; order Diptera; family Muscidae; genus Eudasyphora; species Eudasyphora cyanicolor. Next base: position 342,117,463 of record OZ005734.1, on the reverse strand, counting down.
TTGCATGATTTTGTTGCACAATGTCAATGAATGTTATCGATTATTTTTAACGATACTGTCGGTGCGTAGCCGAGCACCTGTTCATCATCAGTATAGCCTTTGGTTATAAATGTGTAAAAATGCAGAAAATGCCCATAGTTCATGCTAAAAATGGTAACGAGGTCTTGCCATCTTTCTCTCCAAGTCTCTTTCTCTAGTTCGCTCTTTCCACACACAATACTTGCACAAACGCAGGAAAATTCAAACGAACGTAGAAATCTATGAATATGTGTGGATTAGATTGAACCAAGTGTGTTAGTGTGTGTGAATGTGCGTATGTGTGTGGTAAAGGACATCCATTCATTCATTCACTTTGCCATGTTATCTTATCAAAGAAAAGAGTCCGATGAAAAACATTTGCGAAAAAATTACACAGAAGTAACGGAAGGACAAATCGACTAACACACCCAGACATATTTTCAAAAGGAAGGACAATGCAGTACAGGAATAGAAGAGGCCAGATAAAAGAGGTTATTCTATAGGTCGTTTTGTGGCTTTTGAATTTTTCTCTACACATATGATTGTTTCTATCCAAGAGAAATTCCCTGCCTTTCAATAGAGGCCACCTAGCAGGCCCTCTCACAGCTTTCGTCCAGCAAAAGTTCAAAGGAAGTGGGGGAAATGTTCTGTAAAAGTAATAAAGATGATGAGCAGATTGTGGAGTAATCATACGTTTGAAATCGAAGAATAAATGACTGAAAGTTCTAAAGAGATCCCAAGTGCACCTGCTTGCACGAGTGTGTGTCCACACTCATACATCAGCAATGACATGTGCGTCTGTGAGACTCTCGGAACTCGCAATGTGAGTGTCCCAATGTAGTTTCGTACTTAATATCCTGAAATGTCCTGAAGAGCAGTAGTAGTGAATGTTGCATATTGATGTGATTTTCCACTTATGTCTGCAGGGCGAAATTCTACATTCATTCATACATGTGTGTATGAGAGTTTGCATCACAGTCTGAAATAGATAGAATTCTATTCTATCCTTGTTATGTCAATGGAGTAGCAAAGAAAAAAATTGCCAAGCAAATGGAAACGGAAACAAACGAAAAATAACCGAAAGCGATTAGAAACAATTTTCAAGGTGAGTACATTTCGGAACATCGATGTCAATCGACAATCGGTCTAAAACAGCATTTTAAAACATTTAAACTCTCATTGAATAATCAATGGATTATCCTGCTTCCAGCATTGCCCGCAGGGTATTTAGGTTTTTTTTTTTAAAAATCTTTGTAGTTTGGATTTTCTAAATCTTGCTTAGGAATAATATAAATTTGGTAAAACTTAGTTGATACAGAGTGTAGAATTCCTTTGTTAAATATGTGAGGAATAATAAACCTTTGTGTGTCTCAAAAATGCATCTTATACCCCCACATATAGGGAGGAGACAATAATATAAATACAGGGTGGCTGATGAAAGCTGCTACCAAAAAAAAAATGAATAACTATTTTCTATTTAATGAACCTAGTTAATTTTTTTTTTATTTTGCAGATTGATTTTTAGATTTAACAAAAATGGATAACTGGGACACTGAAACAAGAATTTGGATTGTCCGCCGCTATTACGCACTGAAGTCCGTAGTTTCGGTTCAAAGAGAGTATATGGGCACGTTTGGCGGCAATCCTCCGAGAAGATGGACCATAAAGAGACTTGTTAACAATGTAGCTGATGCCATACAAAACAATCCAAGAGTTTCGACAAGAACCTTATCTGCTCAAGTGGGTATAAGTAGACAGTCATTGCAGTCAATTATGCACAAAGATTTGGAGTTATTCCCATATAAAATTCAAATGACCAACAAAGTGAACTCAGCAGACTTCCCGATTCGCTTGGAATTTTGTCAGAAGACGTTTCAAGTGGTGGAAGAGGACGGAAACATGTTGAACTGTCTTTTCATGTCTGACGAGGCCCATTTCGATTTAAACGGCAACATAGTGCTTCCAACCCACAGATACTCCATGAGACGGAATTGCATCCACTTCGTGTCACAGTGTGGTGTGCAGTTTCATCACGCTGCATTGTCGGGCCCTACTTCTTCAAAGAAAACGGTCACACCGTTACAGTTACTGGAGGCCGTTACTTGAGCATGTTGAGAAAGTTTTTCTATCCAGAATTACGCCGAATGAGAATTTCTTTCAACTCTGTGTGGTTTCAGCAAGATGGTGCAACTCCTCACATAGCCCGGCCTGTTATGACAGAATTGCGGCGAAAATTTCCCAATAAGCTGATATCCAGAAACTCCACATTCCGTTGGCCCCCCAGGTCGCCTGACCTTACTGCACCTGACTTTTTCTTGTGGGGTTTTTGCAAACAGGAAGTCTACAAAGCAAAACCAACAAATTTGAATGAACTAAAGCAATCCATTCGAGAAACAATTGCGGCTATTCCCGTCTCAACTCTCCAAGCAGTAATGAACAACTTTTTGGTTAGATGCCGCACATGCTTGAACGGGCAGGGGGGCATTTAAATTCCATTTTTTAATTAAATTTGATGAGCTTTAACATGAATAAAAGAAAACTGAATTCCATACACTGAAAAAAAGTTTTTTGAGTTTCTTAATGTAGCAATATTCATCAGCCACCCTGTATATTGAAAATTTATTTGTTCCCGGACCTTAACCCGATTGAGTTTTCGATGTTATACATTCTGAAGGCCGAAGTATTAGTTAAAAAATATGATTTAGTGATATGAATTTGAAATGCTTTTAAAATATACTGATTTGAAAAAAACACATGACAAAATGACAGCATTAATAGTTGCAATATGTGAGAGATGCCAGAACGGTTGGCAACACGTTGTTCATTACTTGTCAGACTATAGCCCTTTCAAAAGTAATTTAATATACAGAATTCGAAGTTATGCTTGGAACATAACTTAAAAGCCAATTATTTTGGAATGAATTTATCCACTAATGTTGGCGTTAAGGTAAGTACACACAATTTGCAGATCGGACAACATTGCGACAAAAATGGCGGAAAAATGCAACTCTGCGAATTTACAACCGTGTGAATTTTGTTCTGCAACGTTAGCAGAAAAGTCATTGCGAGAAAATTTGCAGATTGTTAGATGTGCGAAGTTTATGCAAGTGACAACGGCGCCATTGCCAGAAAAAAATTTTATTGGCAACACTGTCTATAAAATATTTGGCAATCCTGCATATAAAATATTTGGCAATCCTTGGATGACCAACCGACATAACTGACCATTTTTCAGAAATTGAGTTAAGGCCGCCATTCGATTTGTCTAGTCAACGTACAACGTGTGAATAAATTTTGTGCATATATATATATTACCGTTTTCTCAAAAAACGGTAAATGATTTTAGACGTAACTGACACAATGCCAAAAAAATTTTTCACCAAGAGTCGTAAGTGCAATATGTCACCTAATATTTCATTTTTCCGAAATGTTTGTTCATTATTGCAAAATGTTATGGAGTACTTGCTGGACCCAGCCCACTCGTTGCCCATTTTTGGACCGATTGCGTTCGAAACGGGATCACGGTCCAGTCCCAATCATCAGATAACGACAGTAGGATTCTCAATAATCCATTCGTAGGTAGGAACAGTAGGAATCTCTAAGAAAATAATAACTCCAAATTGGCTTATTTGCGCGGGGCCACGCCTCCTCAATAAATAACTAATATAGCCTCTGTCACCCGCTAGGATAATCAAAAGATTACAGTATTTATCCCTTTTCCGTTATGTGCCTCTAAATGCCATTAAAGCACAACTGTACACCATTTAATCGTTTTTGCATCACAGTGTCACTATAAGTATGTATTAAGACAAAAACATACTGTATATTCCAAAAGCTAAATTCGCACCCTTAGCCCTACTCTACCATATTTAACCCTTTTTGCCATATCGTATCATATTTTACCATTTTTGCACTAAGGTACCATATTTAACCCTTTTTGCGCCACTGTGCCATATTTAACACATTTTTGACCCACTGCACAATATTTATCATTTTTCCACCATTTTTGCCTAAAAAACTCCTTGTGTCTAGTCTAGGTTCCAATGGCTACCCTCATCAAATTCTTCCCGTGGGGGAAGAATGGACATTGTCTCAAAAACAGAAAAACTGCTCTCTTGAACAATTTTAAAAATGTCAGTTACTGAAGTTGGTCATCCAAGCGACGATATGATCAGAGCTAACAGTGGAGTTAACATTGGCCGCTAAAATGTGCAATATTTACAACGGACAACAAATTTTTTATCAAAGGGCTGTGCGAAACACGAAATTAAAATAAATTTTAAAGGTATTTTTTTTTTAAAAAAATGTCTTTTAAATTCCTATTTTCTTGGAATATGCCTTCAGTGTGACTAGGGTATATATCATTTGATATGGGACAAAAGTGTAACTAATCGAAGGAGTGACCTAAGACCTCATGTATGTTCAGCGGAAATACGTTTTGGGTCTTTTTAAGTAATTTGAACAATGTCCGTCTGCCTGCTGGCTGGTGCGCACGATAACTCTCGAAAGGAGTAACCGATTGACTTCAAATTTGTTATGTTGTAATATTCTTTCCTATCTCCGGCAATGTTCGAAGATGGGCCATATTGGTACACTCTCTCTGGTACCTCCCCCACAGAGTGTTAAAACTTAATGAAATATAAATTCTCTGATAACTTCTATACTACTTATTCGAATCTCCTAAAATCTTCACACATAGTATTAAATTATTACCCGCTACCACCACGAGGAAAATGGGCGAATTAACCGCTCCCCTTTTGAGACCTCCCACATAATAAATAATAATAAATAATAATAAAAAATAATAAATAATAATAAATAATATAAATAATAATAATAAATAATAATAATAAATAATAATAATAAATAATAATAATAATAATAATAATAAATAATAATAATAATAAATAATAAATAATAATATAATAATAAAAGGACTCAAAACTTTTGGACAGTTTAAAGGTTTTAAAATTTATGCAGTCCTGTAAAAATGGGAGTTATCACCACACCCGTTTTAGTACCTCCCATAAAAAAAGACAAGACATAACAAATTAAATTTTTTTCGAAATTTCGAAAATTTAGTTAGTTAGTTAGTTAGTTAGTTAGTTTATTGAGACTTAAACGTTTTTTTATAAATGTTATAAACTAATGCATCTAGATGATAACTTAAAACTATAATGTATTATTTTAATTAAATTAATGAGCAAATGTTTACAAACTATATAATATGTATGAATTCACATGCATTATGTCGAAGTTAGGATCGTGATCAGTGCTTGCTCCCGGCACTTCCTGTGGCGTGTAGAGTTAAATCTACAGAGTATTTCTTAAATCTAGGAAAATTACACACTAGGAAACTTACAAACTAAAACATTAAGACTTATGAACTAACCTAAATCTATATACAAAAATGGAAAGAATCCATTAACCCCTGTGAATACCAGGTGTAGTGTCAGAGTAAAAGTTCCGACCAGGTACCTCGAGTTGTTCCTGTAATATGCCAATCGCGGATAAATAGTTCGTATTTGACCAACTAAATGATTCCTCTGACGCTAAAATATCTCGCATCACGTTTCCATCAAATAGCTCTAAACGTTCTATAAATCTGTGCATTAGCCCAAGCGCATAATCAGATAAAGGAGGAAGAGAAGAAGACTCATAAATGTAACGATTAGAAAACCTCTTATTACGAAATTTAAAATTCTTTCCTATACATTTCCGAATTACTCCCCTCTCAAATATTTCCATTTGTTTCATTATAGTAGGAGATATGGAGAACCATATGGGAAAAGCATATAAAAGAAGAGGTCGTATGCTTACTTTGTACAAAAGTAACTTGGTTTCAACGGGAAGATATTTATTCCCAAACAAGCAAGAGAAAGCTCCTTTCATACCATTGGCCTTCTGTAAACTATACCGAGCATGGTTATTAAATTTTAATAATTTGTCGAAATGAATTCCAAGATATTTAAAATTATTTTCAAATTTTATTTCATTTCCATCTAAAGACAACTTCAAATTTTTACTTTGTGGAACTACGAAACGTTTGCATTTTCCGGAGGCATTCCGCAAACATAAGGCTTTGCTCTTTGACGTGTTAATTTTTATACCCCATTTTGAATAAAATGTTTTAACATTGGATGTGGACAATATGTGATTTCAACAGGACGGTGCCAATATCATGTGATTTGACACCGTTTGTCTTCTTTCTTTGGGGATATTTGAAAGAAAAGGTGTACGTCGATAAGCCAGCAACAATTCAAGAGCTAAAGGATGATATAATTCGGCACATTATTGGCATAGAACCTCAATTATGCCTCAGCGTCATCGAAAATTTGGACCATCGGATGGAGGTGTGCCGCCGAGGTCGCGGCGGCCATTTATATTTTTTGGCCGATATTTTGTTTCATACATAATTGAACCATGCCAATATTATCATAATAAAAAGAAATGACAATAATTTCCTAAATAATTTGTGTTTTATTCAAATTCAACATCGGCCCTTAAAATTTAACCACCCTTTATACACTCGATGAAGCCAGGATAAACTTGAAATAAATGCTAATTGTGAGGACTACAAATGGTAATAAAGGCGCTTTCACGTGGAAACATAAGTTTAGTAATTATCGTTCAAACTATGCAACAAATTTTTTTAGTAGCTGTCGATAAAATTGTTAGAAAAAATTTTCTTTTGTCAAAAAATCGATTTTTTTCTAACACGTAAAAAACTAAAAAATAGAAAAAATTGTTTTCTTAATTAATTTAATATAGTCATAGAATTTAATACAATCAATTGCCATCGTTTTTACCCGTTTTCCATTCTCTGTCAACTGTTCCTAAACCACAGAGATTATAAAAATAATGTTCATAACTTTTACATCCCACCTAATTGCCTTTAATTTAATGTATGGCTTTACAATTTTGCACATTGTCTTCCACAATTATAGTCAAAATAATGGAGTAACCTCATAAGAGTATTTAATTTTTTTTTAAGTTAAGAGCGTCAAGTAGCGCTGATAAATACACTGGGTTCGAAATGGATAAAATATACCAGAAATGAGACCACATGAATAAACCTATTTCGAGTGGTGGTAACCGTTTTTCTCAAGACGGAAGTTTTCGAAATAATCGATTCCGTCACATTTCTCAGTCGTTCACGCTGTCACTTTGTCACTTTAAGTTAGTACAGTCACCTATTTAGAATGAAACAAGTGAAGGCGTATTAAGTTCGACTATGCCGAATCTTATATACCCTCAACCATGGATCGCATGGGAATGGTTTCGTATACAAATAAAATCATTATACCAAATTTCAGCCCAATTCGTAGAAATTTTCGGTTTTTGTGGCGTTACGAAGTCAAATCTAGAGGGATCTTTGTATGGGGGCTATATCAAAACATGGACCTATGATTACAGTAGTTCGTGTGAAGGATTCCGGGTATAAATAAACCCCAGTTACCATTTTTCAGCCCGAACAGTTGAAATTTGTGATCTCTGTGGCGTTAAGAAGTCAAATCAGAGAGATTTTATATATGGAGGCTATATAAAAAACTGGACCGATTGTCAATGCCAACATACCTGCAGATATAAGTAGTATATGTACCAAATTGCTGCTCAAGTATTTTAGATTGTGGCGTGATTACAAAAGACGGACGGACATGGCTAAATCGTCTTAAAATCTTAAGCCGATTAATAATATACATACTTTATGGGGTCGCAGATCAATATTTAGTGGTGTTACAAACGGAAAGACAAAATTAATCCTATGGTGAAGGGTATACAAAATGAATTAGTCGGATTCCCATCCTAAGAGTTTATAGCAGACATCTCATGTCATATAAATTTTATTAATTTGTTTTTTACGTATACTATGTACTCAAATGTGTTTACAAATAAAGTAAAATTCCAAATTATTTATTTGAATATAGCCTTTTTGTTTTCGTCAATGGTGAACACGCTTTTCAATAAACATACACACGTTTACCTTCATAGCTTATAGGTATGTACGGAACCGTGGGTGTCGAAAGGAAGTACATACTGTTTGTCAAAACCATATCGCATTATAGACAGTCCAGTTGAATATATTAATATGTTCAAGTCTTTTTGATGAACTCTCAGACAATTAAGACCAAGACAACAAAAATGTTATAACATGCGAAACTGACAAACACATAGAATAGTCCTTCACAGATCTTCATAGTGCAGTCTTCCCTTTGATGCTCACTGTAAATAATTACAGAGACAAATGCAATTTGTTTTCAAATGCCAAATGAAATAATAGAAATATTATTAAAATTGCCCTCCATTGGCGGAGTCAGTCAAATATCTGTTGTTGCTTGACATCTACGTATTTACATGCGTGCATACCCATATAGCAGCATCAGCATCCTCAATATTATTAGAACTCCAGCAGCCATCTATGTCGGCTCACAAAGAATACCCATACCACGATGGAAGAAGGTACCACCTCCACTCTACTCCGCTATAAAAACATGACAAAATATGTTGCTATTCATAATAAAAACCATTAAGTAAATAGCTTTAAGCATTAACAAACCGACGGCAACAACAACAACAGCATTCATTCATGTTATCAAAAAAACATCAAACATCACCTTTGTCATCAGAGTCAGAAAGAGCCCTGTGCCCTCTGCCCCGGCGTCATCACCACACATTGACAGTGACTGCTACACTCTGGAATGGGAGGGGGATGTGGCGACAGAGCAGATATCTTCGTCCTCTTGTCTTCTTGAACTACAAAACAAATACGAGAAAAGTATGAATTAAAAGCCAACAACACCATTGGAAAAATTCCTCGCGCCCTCAAAATACATATTGTCGCAAAGACTTTTGCAAATAAAATCACAGTGGTTTTTAACATTCTCAGAAAATTCAGTCTTTTCATATTTAGAACTCTAGAGAACGCATTTTTCAATTGATGTGGCCGATCGGCGTAGAATTATTTTTTGAATCGATTTAGCCATGTCCGTCTGTCTGTATGTACATGTATTCTTGTGATCAAAGTGCCGGTCGCAAATATGAAATCGAAAATTGGTACAGAGGCATTTCTTAGACTATAGATGATCCCTATTGAAAATGGCACATATCGGCCCATGTATTTATATGGCCTCCATATAAAGGTCCCCACCGAAAGCATTTTTCAAATGATCTGGCTGAAATTTAAGAATTTATGCTGTACTCGTATGTTGGATCTTATCGTCCCTAGTCTCGTCTGTTGCGAAATATATGTGTGTGGCTTCCACTAGGTGAGGGCTTTAGAAAATCTGTTAGAGTTATCAGTTCCCTAGATAAACTATGCAACATAATTTTTGTCGAAGGCGTGCGCATAACATTTTCGGGTGTAATACGGAGTCCTAAACACAAAAAAAATATTTAAACATTTTTGTATAGTACATGCGAGTATTTTGTATATATGAAACAACAATAACGATCTTGTGCTTAAGTGCAAAAACAAAATATGTACTATGAAAGCAGATCGAATAAAACGAAAAAAAAAAGATGTTTATGGTATTTTTTTTTTAAATTTTGTCTTCAAATGATTTTATAGTACCTGGAGTCCAGAGAAAAATGGGCGTTATTGGCACGCACCTTTTGGTCCCCCACACAATTGGACCATTTTACACCAAAAGTTAAAAACAGCTTATAAATGTACAAACTTTAAAGTTATTAAATGCAATTTAAATTAATAATACTTTAAATAAAAAAAAATAAATAAATTTACTAATATTTTTTGAGACCCAAGGTGAGGGGATTCATTAGTCGGTTTACCCAACTGAACTTTTTACTTGTTTTTATGGTATTTTTTCTAATAGTTTTTTTTAACAGCTACTAAACTTCTGTTTCCACGTGGAAGTGCAATTATTAAAATTTGTAGGAATTGTAATTCTTAATTTCGTGACAAATTCCCCTTTGTGATACTTACTTACTTAAAATCGATATACATATGGGCATTTCTCCAATGTCGAATGCGACATTTGTACGCATTCAAAGTGAAAAAACATATGCCAACACATTATTTCATTTTGACAAAAGGCGAAACCTATAGCACTTGATTAGCACTATAATTGGTGCTATGGTTGATTTTGGCCAATTGTTCGTTTTCAAAAACCAAGCCATTCGCACGCGACGAAAACAGAAGTCGCTTTCAAAGCAAACCAATCAAATACTGATTTCAGCGAAACCTGAAGGAATATCTTAATGCGACTAATTTTAAAATGTCATGGATTCATGTATCTTAATAGTGTTTTTATTTTATTCAGAAATATTAAGTAGTTTATTTTTTATTTAATTTTAATCACATTCGCACGCGACATCTCGCATGCGACATTTTATTCCATCGATCTTTTTATGGTTATTTTTTTACTTTTTATTCAACTAGACATCCAAAGGTTGATTGTAAATGATTTTTAATATATTCAATATTTTTATTTTCACAACAAACATTATTTTTCTTATATCTCTTAAATATAAATCAAGATTTAAAAGAGAGAACATTAAATAGAACATAACATGCAATACAAATGTTTAAAACATAAATGATGCAATTATTCGAATTTGCACTCAAATATTTTAAAATGTGTTATGAATAAATGTAATTTTTGGGAAAATTAGTTAAATTTGATAGATTCCCTATAAAAAATAGTAAAACAACGTACTTTTATAGACTGCAAATTTTTTGGCTGGCATCTCGGAAATGCTCATATCTAGATTCCTTCAAAAAAAGTCGCCATTGCTCAGTGAAAATCGTATTCTAAGGATCAAAATAAGAAACTTTGCCGAAGGAACCATACCTCTAAAACGAAATCTGATGTCCCGGAATTTGGGTCGAACTTTTGGGTAGGGGTAAATTTTGAAAAATCCCACTTTGACCCATTTAGAGTGCTCCAATCGAGTCCAAATGTATGACCGACCCCCACTAACTTTGGAGGCCCGACCCACCCATGCCAGTGGCACACCCCCTGGGGGTTCCATACATTTGGACTCGATTGGAGCACTCTAAATTGGTCAAAGTGGGATTTTTTCCGGGACATCAGAATTCGTTTTAGAGGTATGGTTCCTTCGGCAATGTTTCTTATTTTGATCCCTAGAATACGATTTTCACTGAGCAATGGGCGATTTTTAAATCGACCCGCCCTAGTAGACATCGAAACATTTTCTATGACAACGGCCAGCCTTCGCACGTCGAAGATCCTGAAACTCCGGGTTTGACACATTACCAGAGCTGAATCATCTCAGATGTTCTGTCCGGAAGTAGTACTGATTTTCTGTCAATTACTGATTTTCTATAATTATTGAGGGTTAAAAAAAATCGTAAATGGGGAGCACACAACAGGCTGACTCAGTGTATGTCCATGGGGTCATCCCATAAAACTGTTCAACAATATCGATGACAAGATTTGTCCACTTCTTTTTTCGAAAATGTCATCCAGGAAGTTTCCTTTAAGATGAATGTACAATGTTTGTATACCTAAGGAGGCTACTTTGAGGCTTTGTAGCTCCGACCCTCTATAGTATAGATGGTCCCAATTAAAAAAATAGAAGGAAGCTACTACACAAAACAAGAGTTGGAATCAACTTAAAATATTAGCATTCGATAGATCTAAGTGGAAAGAATCTGTAATGGCCCTATGATCCTTATATATAAAAATATATAAAATAAAAAATAATATATATGGGGAAAAACACGTCAAAAGGCCCACCTTTTTCAATTTTATTCCGATCGCGTCAAAACTTGGTGGGGTTGCAGAAGTACTTTGGGTATGCTATGTGCTTAAAATACAGCTTCCTAGCGTGATACGTTATGAAGATACAGGGTGTCAAAGTTGGAAATTTTGACCATTGTATCTCCCGACTACGTGGGCCGATTTGAATCAACCGTGGCTTATATGGCAGATATTTAGAAACGCACAAAATGTGCATTGATAATTATTTGCAAATATTAAATTTTCATATTTTTTTCTCGCGACTTATGTTTTCCTCGCGATTTTAATTGTGTTCCGCGGATGGGATACTATATCTTTAAACTACAAAAATGAAGCGAATTCTGTTTACTTTATCAATACGAATTTTCGCAATGGGATGAAAACCACAACAAAAGCTATGGAGATTTTGAATGTCAAACCTACTATTTTTTCATTACATCTTTCGTATTATAAAGTGAGTTTATTCTAAGATGTGGACCGGAAACACGTTTAATAAAATGTAATGGTGGCATTCTATAGCCAAATACGCCAGAACAACAAAAAAACATATTTCGCAAAAAGTCGACGTCGCATTTTTTACACTGGCCTACAATATTGCACTGGTCAACTCTAATCCTAGCGAGCAGATATCGGACACGATCTCGATGGATTTTGAGGTTCTAAATCCGAATATAAAATCAAAAATGCAATATATATTCGCGTTTTTGAGATATTGTATTAATTATGTGATAAAAATGCTGATTTTACGCTTTTATGAATACAGAATCGCGACAGACGCACTTTTACCAAAAAAAATTGCAGGTTTCTCAAAATAATCGCTTTCCTATTAAAACGAGTATCAAACGAATTAAAAGTAAATTTTATAAAGGGCCAAAATCTTACACCATCTCGTAGATATCATATTTTATTTTTTTTATTTTTCCAATTGTAGCTATATTAAAAATACGATTTCTCCGACTAGGTTTCCTGGGAGATATCTCGGAGATGACTAACGATTATTAAAGTTTTTGAATATTCGTATTAATTGGAAAGCGATTATTTTGCGAAACCTGATTTTTTTTTTTGTAAAAGTGCGTCTTTCGCGATTCTGTATTCATAAAAGCGTAAAATCAGCATTTTTATCACATAATTAATACAATATCTCAAAAACGCGAATATATATTGCATTTTTGATTTTATATTCGGATTTAGAACCTAAAAATACTTCGAGATCGTGTCCGATATCTGCTCGCTAGGATTCGATTTGACCAGTGCAATATTGTAGGCCAGTGTAAAAAATGCGACGTCGACTTTTTGCGAAATATGTTTTTTTGTTGTTCTGGCGTATTTGGCTATAGAATGCCACCATTACATTTTATTAATCGTGTTTCCGGTCCACATCTTAGAATAAACTCACTTTATAATACGAAAGATGTAATGAAAAAATAGTAGGTTTGACATTCAAAATCTCCATAGCTTTTGTTGTGGTTTTCATCCCATTGCGAAAATTCGTATTGATAAAGTAAACAGAATTCGCTTCATTTTTGTAGTTTAAAGATATAGTATCCCATCCGCGGAACACAATTAAAATCGCGAGGAAAACATAAGTCGCGAGAAAAAAATATGAAAATTTAATATTTGCAAATAATTATCAATGCACATTTTGTGCGTTTCTAAATATCTGCCATATAAGCCACGGTTGATTCAAATCGGCCCACGTAGTCGGGAGATACAATGGTCAAAATTTCCAACTTTGACACCCTGTATCTTCATAACGTATCACGCTAGGAAGCTGTATTTTAAGCACATAGCATACCCAAAGTACTTCTGCAACCCCACCAAGTTTTGACGCGATCTTAATAAAATTGAAAAAAGTGGGCCTTTTGACTTGTTTTTCCCCATATATAAAAATGAAACGTGGTTTGTTCGAATGCTTAAAACTTGAAAACTACTGGACCAAATTGGATACCTCCTTCTGCGAAGTTGTTCGTAATTGCTCCGCGAAGGTTTAGGAAAAATAAAAGTCGCAAAATTCTTAACAGGTGGTGCTGACCACTGGACAGCTGAGTCTCCTGTAAGAGTTAGACAGCTAAAATTTTGCACAACCATAGACCAGAGTGTTGTATAAACAACTGACTTTTCACATTGCCATTTGCCAATTCACTCAAACAAAAGATGAACTAATCAATAATGTGTATACAAATATTAAAAAAAATGATCGTAACTACGATTGGCTAAGGGCACGCGCAATTATAGCAGCAAACAATTCTGATGTGAATGAATTGAATGGACGATTCAAAATCTAATTCCGGGAGAATTACGTTCATACAAATCAATCGATAATTTGCGTCTTAATGTTAGATCTGTAATTGTTATGTTATTTCATGCTTATATTCAGCTTGTAATAATAATTATAATTAAAAAAAATAATTTTCTAATGCCTCTTTTACGAGCATACTAAGTCTTCTCGTAATCGTTTGTCGGATTAGGAAACGGCAGATTTTATCCGATTTTTTCTATTGACTCGACTGATAGTTAGTTGCATTTATCACCTATCACCCCACTGTGCAGCATGAAGGTAATGCGGACAGACTGAGATTTTCATATCGACACAAAGGTGCAAAAGATAAAATGACAAAGTTTATTTTGTTGGTGTATTTTGCCATTGCCACTGCCACTACCACTGCAACCGCCATCGCTTCCATTCCATTTCATTTGGCGGAGAATTCTAAAGAATTTCTGTAATATCTGTTGTACGCATCATCTGACTACACGAGGACGATGATGAGGAGGAAGACAAGGACGACAGCGATATATTCGCTGAAAAATACAATACGAATAATTTTATTATTATGATATTAAACGATAAATATGGCGAGCAAGCGTTTGCTTACAAATAACAAGGAAATGAACGCAAGGATAACAGCAGAAAAACAAACTCACTCGCACGCAAGCACTCGTACACTAACACAAATATGAAGAGGCTCAAAAGGACCACCACCAACACTACAAGAAGAAAATAAAAAGAAGAAAAAAACTGAATATATACAAATAAACACAACAAGTACAGCGTCAGTCGGGCAACATTGAAATAATTCGAATAATATGCAGGCAGGCAGGATGACTGGCATGATGCCAGGATACCAGAGTGCTTGTAAGTCAAAGTGTGGGTCGATGGGTCACACGCCCGGTGAAAGTTGTCGGTTGGGATAATATCGTGAAGTACTCGTATACCACCGGAGTGTACACATCTTATTAAGATTTCATTTAATCTTATAACAAGAGAGCACCATCAGCTCATCCGCGAGTGGGTGTGGATGACAGAGATTTGCGCCAGCTTGCCCTGCGAGCAAAGAACTTTTGTTTAATAAACAACAGCAATTGCTACACATCCAACTTCCAAACAAAAACGGCTCCAACATAATTGAAATGCTGTTGCAACAACAATCATCGTCGGCCTCAATATCTCAGCATCGACATTCGTCTTCGTCTGCGCCTTCTTCCTTCCTCTTCAACATCCTTTAAACACAAGAATGGGGTGAATACTTATGAAATGTTAAATAAAAAAAATATGAAAAATTAAAATTGTATTAAACTGTAATCGAAAAAGTTTTCTCCGCTTCGTTCGGGCGGCGAAATGAAAACATTCTTCTTTTCTCAAAATCTAATATTGAAGTTGTCCAACAATCTTGTTGCTCTGCTCTTGGCTGAAAATCAAAAAAATAATTGTTCAAAACTTTTTTGTTTTTTTTGGAACACAACTGTATTAAACATTCATATATGGAACGAAATTTCGCGTGGCTGTTTCAAACTTCAGGTCAGCGGCGGAAAGTAGTCCAAGTAAAACTGATTTTAGACAAGCATTAAATATTCGCAATTTTGTGAATTTTTGGAAATTTCTTCTTCTTCGATTTGATTATTGCTGACGCGAAGCCCACTTTTTGCATACTCCTCTATTGCTGTTTGCATTTAGTACTGATGAAGTATAACCTCCAATGCAATAGATAGGACAGTTTTGTTCCAGTGGACAAATAATTATTATTCAAAGAGGATCATGAGGAAACTGAAAAATCACTGATGAGCAAATTTGCATTTGATTTGTATATAATAACAATATGCCACAAATGTAATATGGTGTCCTTAATACGTGCCAAAAACTGTCACTTATCTCTGGACTCTAGATACTAAATATAAAAGCTTATACCGTATAAAATTTCAGGTATTTGTTTGCACTGGTATTAAAGTTTAAAGTTGTTAACTTGTGGTACAAAAATGTCTATGTCTGTGGGAGGTACCAAAAGGGGAGTGCCGCTGACGCCCATCTTTCACTGGACTGTAGGTAATATTAAAGCATTACACTGCACGAAATTTAAAGTATTTCTATGCACTGGTATTAATGCTATAACCTGTTAACTTTTGGTGCAAAATGGACCATTTTTTGTGGGAGGTATCAAAAGGGCCGTGGAAACTTCGCCCATTTGCCTCGAGGTGATAGCGACTAATAAACTAATACTATGTGTGAAATTTCAGAAGATTATAAAAGTTATTAATGAATCAATATTTCACTAAATATTAACCCTTAGAGGGGGAGGTACTAGAAGGAGTGGACCAATATGGCCCATCTTCCAACTTAGCCGGAGATAGAGCAATATAGTATCGCATACAAAATTTGAAGTCAATCGGTTAATCCGTGCGAGAGTTATCGTGCGCACCATCCAGCAGACAGACACACAGCCAGACAGACAGACGGACGGACATTGCTCAAATGACTTAAAATGACGCAAAATGGATTTCCGCCGAACATACTTGGGGTCTTAGGTCACTCCTTCGATGTGTTACACTTTTTGTCCGTAGCAAATGATATACATATACCCTCTTCTCTAAGGTGAGGTGATAAAAAGTTTTTTTAAAAAAAAAATCACGATAAACATAAAAAATTAAATCGCAAAAAATCTTTGTCCCAATTTTTGAAAGCTAACGTATAAAACAATGCCTATTTAATGAAAATCTATGAATAAATGTAGAAATTATAGCACTTTTTGGCAGAAATAAGAGAATTTCAACATAATCCGAGTTTTATACCCACACTGTTGTGAACAAAGGTATATATCAGATGCGGCGGCCAAAAGTGTAACACATAGATGAAGTAACCTGAGAGACCCCATGAATATTTGACAGAAGTCCGTTTTGGGCCATTTGATGCCTTTTGAACAATGTCCGTCAGCCTGTCTGTCCGTTCAACAAGACGCGCACGATAACATTCGACTGGATTTATCGATTGACTTCAAATTTGGTATATGGCAATATTTGTCTCTATCTCAGACTAAGGTGGATGGACTATGTTCGTCCACTCCCTCCCGTACCTCCCCCACGAAGATCAAAATTTAGTGAAATATAAAATATCGCGAATTTTGTATTTTTTCAAAAAGTATTTATTTATTCATGAATATCTATTTAGTCCCCTTCAAAGTAATTCCCCTCGGATATAATACACTTCTGCCAACGTTTTTTTCAATACTCGAAGCACTTCAAATAATCATTTTTTGTGATCTTGTTCAGCTCCTCCTTCGATGCCGTCTTTATCTCCTCAATCGTGGCGTAGCGTCGTCCTTTCATGGGCTAGGTCTGGGGAATACGGTGTGTGTGCAGGGGCGGTGTCATGGTTCAAATGCCAGTTTTTGTTCTTCCACAAATCTGGGCATTTTTGGCGGATTGCTTCGCGCAGTTTGCGCACAACTTGCAGGTAATATTCTTTATTGACCGTACTACCCTGTGGCAAGAACTCATAATGCACCACGCCCCTGCAATCAAAGAAAACTGTGAGCAAAACCTTTACGTTCGACCGAACTTGGCGCGCTTTTTTCGGTCTGGGTTCATGCGGCAGCTTCCATTGGGATGAATGAGCTTTAGTTTCCACGTCGTAACCATAAACCCATGATTCGTCACCAGTTATGACCCTCTGGAGCAAATTTGGGTCGTCACGGACCGAGTTCAGCATCTCCTGAGCAATGTTAACGCGATGCTGTTTTGGGTCCAAATTGAGCAATTTTGGCACGAATTTAGCGACGACCCGACTCATGCCCAAATCATTGGTTAAAATCGAATGGCACGGGCCAATCGATATGTTTAGATCCTCAGCAACTTCTCTAATGGTGATTCGTCGATTGGCCAATATTATTATTATTATATTATTTTATTCACTTTATCAATGTTTTCGTCTGTTGTTGACGTGCTCGGGCGTCCGGCACGCTGTTCGTCCTTCGCATCTTCTCGGCCCTCTAAGAACATTTTGTACCTCCGATAAACGTTGCTTTGGTCCAAGGTAGCTTCACCATATGCCACAGTCAACATTCGGAATGCGTCAGCGCACTTTATTTTATTTTTCACACAAAATTTGATGCAGATTCTTTGATCCATTTTCTGAAATCAACATTCGGAATGCGTCAGCGCACTTTATTTTATTTTTCACACAAAATTTGATGCAGATTCTTTGATCCATTTTCTGAAATAGATAAAAATCGAAGACAAGTTAAAAAACATCCAAGCACAACAGCTGTCAAAAATTAACTATATATTTAAAATGGCCGACCTTGTCAGCATAAGTACGGGACATGAGTACCAACATAACGCTACAAAAATATCAAAAATCAAATACACGTAGCCCGCGGAAATTAAAAATTCCCGACATTTTTCGAACATGCGTATACTGCAACTCAGATTCATTCACAATTCCGCATATAGTATTCGTTTCTTGGTTTCTAAAGTCTTGAGAAAAATGGGCGTGGCGCCCCTTTTGGAACCCCTCATACAAATAGACCATTTTACACAATAAGTTTACGGCTTCTAACTTAGATTTCAGCCCATACAAATACTTGACATTTTGTGGAGTGTAATGCCTTTACAGTAACTATAGTCCCATGCTAAATGGGCGTTATTACCACGCCCCTTTTGATACATCCAATACAAATGAGCCATTTGGCAAAAAAAGTTAACGTCTTATAACTTCGATTCTTGCACATACAAATACTTGGCATTTTGTACAGTGAAATGTTGTTATAGAACCAAAAGTATATTAAAAAATGGGCGTTATAGCCGCAAGCAAAATTGGCAAAATAAGAAATATGAAAAAAAAATTTTGTTCATTACACTGAAAAAAAATTTCATAAAATTAAAGAATGGCTCCAAAGACGTCATTACTTTTTAAAATAAGAACATTTTGTACTTAAAATATAGATAATTTCATTAATATTAAGTAATTTACTTAATTTTATGTAAATTTTCTTAATTTTAAATACAAAATGTACGCATTTTGAAGACTAAGGACGTCTTTGGAGCAATTCTTTAATTTTATGACACATTTTTTTTCAGTGTAGGCTTACACAAAATTAAAAAAACATTTTTTCGATTTTTTTTATATCCTATGGTTTTTTACGCACAAGTAAGAAACAATTTTTTGGAAAAATTGGAATACCTTTTAAAAGATATTTTCAGCATTTCTAGCCCTCATAATTGCCCTTAATTTAAATGGCAGCCCGGCTTTATTGAGCTTATACTTCAGAAAATAGGGTCCAAATACTAATGGTAACATTCATGAATTTTATAAAATAAAAATATTTTTCTGTTTTAATAGAAAATTATGCCTCAATCTATAAAAAAACAAGTAAAAGCGTTAAGTTCGGCAATGCCGAATCTTATATACCCTCCATTATGGATAGCATGTGACCTCGCAAAATAACTCAAACCTAAAGAATATAACACCGAAAACACAAAAAATATAGTAGATGAGAACAGTAGGAATCACTGCAAGTTAGATGCTATATATGAGAGCTATATCTAAATATGGACCGATATGGCTCATTTGCAATCCCAAACAACCTGCAACTATAAGAAGTATTTGTACCAAATTTGATCAACCTAGCTCTATTATTGCGGACTGTAGCGTGATTACCACAGACGGACGGACGGACGGACAGACGGACATGGCTAAATCGTCTTAGAATTTTACGACGATTAAGAATATATATACTTTATGGGGTCTCAGATCAATATTTAGAGGTGTTACAAACGAAGTGACACAGTGAATATACCCCCCATCCTATGGTGGAGGGTATAAACAAATTTTAATGCGTAGTATTATCGATGGCACCATACAGTGCCATGCTTTCAAAACGTTAACGATAACGATGCTATCTCGAAAGCGAACGATAAGAAACGATAGGCAAAAAAAGCCGCAACAAATTCGGAAAGTTAGGCGGATGCCATACTGGATATTGGAAATTTAAAAACTCAAAACCTACAGGGATTTTTTTTAGACGTGTGTTTATCAAGAAGAAATAAAACGCATATAATTTAATGCTACCGGCAAGAATTTGGCTTCATTATAAATATAAGGGTTTGCCATTATGTTTTAAAAAAGATTTCGGGCAAGTGGCCGCCGCTGCTGGCTCGAAAAAATTCCAGCCGAGATGCCCATTTTTATACCCTCACTTTAGTGTGACGAGGGTATATATCATTTGCTACGGAAAAAAGTGTAACACATCGAAGGAGTGATCTAAGACCCTAAGTATGTTCGGAGGAAATCCGTTTTGGGTCATTTTAAGTCGAATGAGCAATGTCCGTCCGTCTGTCTGTCTGTCTGTCTGTCTGTCTGTCTGTCTGTCTGTCTGCCTGTCTGTCTGTCTGTCTGTGTGTCTGCTGGCTGGTGCGCACGATAACTCTCGATAGGAGTAACCGATTGACTTCAAATTTGGTATGTGGTAATATTTTGATCTATCTCCGGATGAGTTCGAAGATGGACCATATTGGTCTACTCCTTCTGGTACCTCCCACACAAAGGGTTAAAATTTAGTGAAATATTGATTCTTTAATAACTTCTATACTACTTATTCGAATCTTTTGAAATTCTGCACATAATATTAGTATATTAGTCGCTATTAACTCGAGAAAAATGGGTGAAGTTGACATGCCCGTTTTGGTACCTCCCACACAAATGGACCATTTTGCATCAAAATTTAACTGCTTATAACTTTAATACAAGTGCATAAAAATGCTTGAAATTTTCTACAGTATAATGTTTTTGTAGCGCCTATAGTCCGGTAAAAAATGGGCATTATTGTACAGCCCCTTTTGGTACCTCCCACACAAATGGACCGTTTCGTACCAAAAGTAAACGGCTTGTAACTTTAATACCAGTGCATACAAATACTTGAAATTTTGTACAGTGTAATGCTGTTATAGTGCCTATAGTCCTGTAAAAAGTGGGCGTTATCACCCCGCCCCTTTTTGTACCTCCCACACAAAATGACCAAATCATACAAAAATTACATAGCTCGTAACTTTAATATACCAGTGCACATAAACGCTTATAGTTCAGCACAATGCAATGTATTTAAGAATGTACTGTTTACCGAAAAATATGTGTATTTGGAAAACCCCTTCTGGTACCTCCCACACAAATTGACAGATTTATTGGTGTAATGTTATATATTACATTACTCACAAAGTGAGGGTATACCTTAGTCGGTTTACCCGACTGAAACTTTCTTACTTGTTCAACCACTTTTTGCAGCATTTGGGGCTATATATCAGCAATAACCCGCCGAATATTCTATTCCAAGGGGTCAATCGTGTCGGTCTTATCTGCGTAGACAAGCGACTTTACATAACCCCAAAAAAATAGTCCAGCGGTATTAAATAGCACGATCTTGGAGGCCATGCCACATGCCCACGATGCGAGATACTGCGCTCACCAAAAGTTTCCTTCAATCAATTGATTGTTTCTTTGGCTGTATGGCATGTAGCGCCATCTTGGTGGAACCAAAGGTCGTCAACATCCTCCAATTCAGGCACGAAAAAGTCATTAATCATGGCTCTATAGCGTTCCCCATTGACTGTAACATTATGGCCGGCTTCAATTTTGATGATATATGGACCAATGATGGCCAGAGAGCACACCAAACAGTGAATTTAGGCGATGTAACGGCGTCTGAACAATGGCTTGTGGAATATCATTACTCCAAATGCGACAATTTTGTTTGTTAACGTACTCATTAATCCAAAAGTGAGCTTCATCGCTGAAGAACATTTTCTTGTGAAAATCGGTATCGGTGGCCATATCGTTTTGGGTCCATTCACCGAACATGCGACGCACTTTATGGTCGTTCGGCTGCAATTCTAGCACGATTTGGATTTTGTAAGCCCGCAAACCAAGATACTTCCGCAAAATCTTCCATAAAGTGGATGGGCACAGCTCCAATAGCTGCGCGCGATGGCGAATGGACTCATTCGGGTCTTCTTCGACACTCTGCTCCACAGCAGCAATAGCGCCTTTGGTGCGCACTGTACGGCGTCTCTGAGTACGTGCATTATCCACTAGAGTAAACGTGGTGCGAAACCGATCCATGGTTGCTCGAATTACCGACTCTGCCGGGCGATTATGTCGACCGACGATTCGAAGCAGCGCGCGATGCGATCCGTACCATTATTTGGGTAAAAAATTTGCACGATTTGCAAACGTTGTTCCGGATATTCATTTCTAAAATCTATTCATTATGAAATGGCAAAGCAAACTCCGAAATGGCAAAAGGCCAACTCTGAAAAAGGAATTTCCAGATTGAAAACCACTCATCTACAAAAAACACTCTGTACATGGGGGATTCATGTCAAGTGAGTAAATTATAAAAAGCAATGCCTTCTGATCGGAATGAAATTTGCACCAACTTTAGTCCTATTTGATAGAAGTAATGACACAACATTTAAACGAGATTGGCTAAAGACTCTCCCAGACGGAAGGTGTTGATTTTTTGACATTTTTGTTTGATTACCTATTGTATTTAGAAAAATTTCCCCAAAGTGCGTTCGAGAACTTTTTGTTCAATATTTTAAAAAAATCCGTAAATATATTTTTTTGTGAAATTAAAACTTTCTTTTGGAATTTCCCTTTTTTTTTGCTCAAACAAAAGCTTAGTTGCGATTGACCACGAGTCCCTTAAAGGAAATGACCTGAGCAAACAAAAATGGGTTTAGAAAAAATTTAAAAAATTTAATTTCGCAAAAAATGCAAAAAAAATGTTTTTGTTATTGTTTTTAAAGAGTTTCATTCCGATCAGAAAATTTTGTCAAAAACTCCCTATTTTGAAAAATGTTTCGAAATGTTTTTTTTTTTTAATATATTTCTTTGAAATTTAATTTTTCTAAAAATGACTGCAATTTTAACAAAATTTTCTAGAAAAAGTCCTTCAAGCTTTCATCAAATTGGGTTTCATAGATCATTTAGTTGGCCTTTACGACACCATTGATACAATTGTAATTTTCTAGAAATATAATTTTTTACTTAGTGAAATGGAATTTTTATTGTAAATTTTGTCGAAATTGATAACGTGTAAATTGCATTTTCTACAGACTTCTTACAACAAATTTTTCTAGACAATTTATTTTTTTTAATTTGTCTATCAAATTTCTTTGAAATTGCTCTTTTCTACAAAATTTTATTGAAATTGCTTATTTCTATAAAATTTTGATCAAAATTGGGAATTTCCAAGAAATATTATTGATACTCGTACAAAATTTTTCTATAAAATTTCTTGAAATTTATTTTTTTTAGGAAATCCCATCAAAATTGCATCTTTCAAGAACATTTTGTTCAGATTTAAGTTTGCAACAAATTTCGTTGAAATTGCATACGAAAATTTCTTTAACATTTAATTTTTCTAAACAATTTCGTTAAAACGACAATTTTGTAGAAAAATTATTGTAATACAGGGTGGCTGATGAATATTACTACATTAAATTAGCCGCAATTGTTTCTCGAATGGATTGCTTTAGTTCATTCAAAATTGTTGGTTTTGGTTTGTAGACTTCCTGTTTGCAATAAACCCGCAAGAAAAAGTCAGGTGCAGTAAGGTCAGGCGACCTGGGGGGCCAACGGAATGTGGAGTTTCTGGATATCAGCTTATTGGGAAATTTTCGCCGCAATTCCACCATTTGAAGCATCTTCTGGCAAAATTCCAAGCGAATCGGGAAGTCTGCTGAGTTCACTTTGTTGGCCATTTGAATTTTATATGGGAATAACTCCAAATCTTTGTGCATAATTGACTGCAATGACTGTCTGCTTATACCCATTTGAGCAGATAAGGTTATTATCGACACTCTTGGATTGTTTTGTATGGCATCAGCTACAGCAGCGATTGTTTCCTCCGTCCGAACGGAAGGGTTTCGATGGTAAGGTCTTCTGTTGACTGTCCCATGCTCGGAAAAATTGTTAACAAGTCTTTTTATGGTCCATCTGCTTGGAGGATTGCCGCCAAACGTGCCCCTATACTCTTTTTGAACCGAAACTACGGACGTCAGTGCGTAATAGCGGCGGACAATCCAAATTCTTGTTTCAGTGCCCAGTTATCAAATTTTGTTAAATCTAAAAATCAATCTGCAAAATAAAAAAATTTAACCAGATTCATTAAATAGAAAAAAAGTTATTAAATTTTTTTTTGGTAGCAGCTTTCATCAGCCACCCTGTACCTTTATTATTCTACAAGATTCATATAATTGATTTTTTTTGTAGGAAATTCTAACAAAATTACACATTTCAAGAACATTTTGTCGAAATTGAATTTTTATACAAAATTTCATCGAAATTTTATTTTTTAATATCTTATAATCCAGTCAGTGGGTAATGATCGGTGGTCATCCACATTTACTCATGCCAATTACCTTTAGAGCGGTCAACGACCTTTGATCTGGTCATTGATGCTTAATCCGGTTTAAAACCGATCATCGACTGTGTCAGATATTATTTTCAAAATCTAAGAACCATAACAATGTAAGTTGCACATAATAGTATAATTCTGGCTTGGCAAGATTTTGGAGGGTATTATTTGGTCGAGAAGAATTTAGCTTTTCTTTACTTGAATTTATAACGGTTTATTTCGAGAACTATAATCACTTCAAAGAAACAATAGGCCGCTGCGAAAACCACATTTTTCTCGCCCTATATATTGGTCACAGTTTTCGGATAAAATGGTTCCAGCATAGTTCTACATACGAATCAACTTCTATATTTTTTTAGCAAATCAAAATTTCCAAAAAATAATTCCCATAGAAGTGTCTATCCTACATTCAATGCGACCGAAATGTATACTGAGTTTTGTTAAAAAACGAAAGCAACTTTTCAATATAACGATATGACTTACAAAGCCTTACTATTAAAATAAATACTTCAATAAACGTATTTTACCATTGTTCCTCGATAACCTAGATGTACGAGTATGAGAGTATTAAAACTTAATTGTAGCTACAAATGTAGTAACGAGTGTGCTAATCGTAAATCGATACAGTGTACTCGTCGTACACACCCCGCGGTACCGACAACCAATGATTCATTCACTCTCTCTCTGTCTCTCCTGGCGACTGTGACGACTTTGTTTTGCTCCAGATTTGTGTGTAATTGTCGTAAATGCTCGTTAAAGTTTCTGTTGCCTGGCCCCTCACATTTTTATGATGGCAATTTTTTACTTCCAACTCCTGAAGTCTGAAGAAATGAAGATATAAAACTACGATAAAATGCAATTGCACCAATTACCCCCCGCCGTCTTTCCCACTCTGTCACTGACGACACAACCACTTTCTGTGAGTGCAGTAAAAAAACGAGAAACGACCATCATCCGCTCCGGTAACTCTACTAACGACACACATATACAAACACTCATATTCAAATACCACCCGTTCGCCGTAGTCACCGTCGCTGTCGCCTTCATCAATGCCGTTATTGCTTTTTATTAACAACTTTATTACATATTTACCAATTTTATTGAAATTTACTTCAATTTGTATTGTGTGAGCGGCTCAGCGGATTCGGAGTCGAGTTGCACTGTAAAATGCCAACAAACAAACACTTCACTCCAGCCATTCCTCGTCGTCGTGCCACACCACGACGAGTATTGAACAATACCAACAACAACAACACTACATGAGTCGGGCAACAAATTGAGCGGAAATTTAAACCAAAATCCTGCGAAAATCATAAATTTGTACAGTGGGTGCTGGGGAAAAAGAATTTCAGAATTTCATCGAAAAATGTTCATTATATATAAGTATATGTCGGGCCTATATCTAAATCGGAGCAGATTTTTTAAATTTTCCAAAATGTTCTTTGAGCAAGAAACTAACAGTCCAATAAACCGACAAAGATAAGACAGTTGGTTTACTCAGTCTGTAATCGTTGAAAAAGTTGTCTAAAATACAAAATAGGAAAAATTTTTGATGATTGCTACAGAAGTTATGGGGATTTGTGGTTGGTACTAGAAAGGGTTTGACAAATACGCCTATTTTGCGCTGAACAGTAGATACCTCTAAGGCATTACACCGCACCGAATTATAAGTGTTTTTGGGCACAGTGGGAGGAATTAAAAAAAATGTTTACATGGCTTTCAAAGCGCAGTGTCTTATCTTTTCCAATACACCACAAAAACCCCTCTTAAAATTTAAATTAAATCGATCATTAACAAAAAACTTCTAAAAAAAATATTTAAATGGAAATAATTAGGCAGTTTCTTAACCAGATAACCGATTGCTACAAAACTTAGCATGTTTTTAGAAGAGGGAGAGATTAGAGAAATTAAGTTTGGGCCTTAAAGTTGACAACCTCGGGTGAACTAAGTGTTTAATTGCGTGTAACTTTTTGTCTGATGCATGAGATCATTATTTTAATCAAAGTCTACAAAAGACTTTACTCCTAAGAGTTATCTCGTATAGTCACCGATATATCTGCAATAGAAAATTGGATTTTTAATTTTTCCCCGACCCTGTCCTAGTATTTTGTAAATATCGGAGCAGAATATGCACCGATATCTTTTACATTAACTTTTCGGAATTGACAACAATATTTGCTATATGATTAAAAAATATGATATACACAATCGCCCTTATTCCAGTTGGCGTCGTCGATTCTTAGTCGACATTGTTTAGATTGACGACTTCATACACGCTGAAAAAAATCAGAGAAACCGCAGAAATCAGAGAAAAATATCAGAGTTATTCAATATTACGAGAGTGGTGTAGGGTATTATATAGTCGGCCCCGCCCGACTTTAGCCTTTCCTTACTGGTTTTTATTTGCATATGTTATTTCCCAAACAAAGATCTGTTTGCGTGAATATATATATATTCTTAAATTGTTTAGAAATTTTTAATGTTAGTAAAATTTCTTTATAATTGAAAATAATGACTGGGAATAGTTAGAAAATAAAATAAGTGGTTTCAAATAGAAGTTAATGCTATGTATGCCATTTTTAATAGGAAAGCATAATTCGAAAACTTGGAAAAAATTAAAACTAAAGTTCGAAAAAATCAGCAAAGTTTTGAAAATCTTCTTTTTAAATAAAATATATTCATAAACAATAATTTTATGTGTACGAGTATTTAAACACATATTTTATTTGAGAAAATTAGTTCGCAAATATATTTTATTCTAATATATTAACATAAGCGTTCTAAATACATTTTATTGATTTTCAAATAAAATTTATTTGCTCGAAGATATATAATAATTAAAAATTTGTGTTCCAAGTATATTTTCTTTCGATTCAAACAAATCAAAAAAGGGGATTTTGCCCCGTGTAAATTGTGAAATTTTTTTAAATATTTTTAAGTTATAAAAAGGGTTTTTATTAGTTCATGGATACCAAAAACATTCGTTTTGGCGTAAAGATGACAAAGCTAGAACTTCATAGATATGACGAAAATGATGTGACGACGCCAACTGGAATAAGGGCGAATAGAATAAAAGTTATGGTCTAACTGTTATATCTCTAACAAACAAACTCAACTAAGAACATATATCGCACCTGTTCCACAAAAGGGTAACAACTCAAAATTTAAAAAATTTCAGTAGAGGCCAAAAACTGTTTCCGTTATTATTAATGATATATTACAAAACTAGAATATATCGTTGCAAGAAAATATTATAGAAAAAATAATAACGCTATTTTCTTTTTTGTTTTTTTATTGATTATAGAAAAATAACAACTTTTTTGAGTTGTTACTCTTTTCGTGAAAAAAGTTTGTATATAAATAGTGGTATTATTTTGAGTTGTACCTTTTTCATTGAAAAATCTTACTCGGATTATAATTTGAACAGGGCACAACTAAAAATATTACTCTTTAGATGATAAATCAAGGGTCCTATTTGCTTAAACACTTCGAGACAATTCAAAATGTAACTCTTTAGTTGAATCTAAAGATGTTATTCTGAGAACACAGAGAGAGTCATAACGGTTTTTTATTATGAAAAAGGAGAAAAATCAATGGAAATTTTTTGCAGTGGGTATAAATTGCCATTGTACGCTGGTTTCTTGCAAAAAAGCAAAATTTATAAATTTTGAGTTGTTACCCTTTCGATTACCCGTTCGATTCCCAATAAAGGCTCTGGTCTGTCGCTGCCAAATCTAACCACATGGTCTTTGTAACCCGGCTTTCCCCTGGACCGTAAAATTATAATATAAATAATAATATACTTCAATTATTTTTTTGTAACGTTTACATCTTGACACTATAAATCGTGGCTGATTCTAACATTATTATTTTTGAGAAGGAAAATCCCACAATTCCCAATATACATATATTCGAAAATCCCAAAAAAGTATTTTTTTAGTTTTCCCAAAAAGCTACTAAATCGTAAAAAATTGTGTATTTTGGATACACGTGGCAACGTTATTTATAAAATTGTTTGTTCCATTATTTTTTCGAACACATTATGCAGGATGTTTCCTTTAGGACGTTTAGTTTAGTGTTATACAAACATGTTATAAATTTTTATATACCACAATGTGGTACAGAAGGCTGCAAAAATTGCTTCTGTAGTACATTGTCCCAAAAACACACTCTTCTTGAAATATACGTATGTTTAGGGTACTCTCCAAATATACATATAATATTTGACACACATAAATATTATATGGTTGGGAGGATGTTGTTTTAAACAAAACTATTTGGTGATCCATTTCGCGGTTCCCTACTTTTTTTAAAGAAAAAAACACAGTAAATTCAAATTGAATGGGGAATGTTTATTATCATTTGAAAGAACATTCTTTGGCATTTATTTTTTGAAGATTATGTCTATCAAATGTTGGCCGCGGCTACGTCTCAGATGGTCCATCCGTTGAGTCTAATTTTCGATGATTTATACAATCTTGGTTAGCGTTAAATTGCATCGATGGATTGACAGCTAGTGATGATTTGGAATATTGAAAATAAAATATTTTCTTTTGTTAATAACCAAAGCTTTTTTAATAAATAAAAATAAGTCCTGTAAAACAAAACTAAACGCTGCTCATGACATAAATGATGATAACTATAAAGTATGACAATAAATCTAGGAAAATTTAAAATGTCAGCATAGTTTTAAAAATAAAATACTTTTGGAAACAATTTTAAACAAAAACTTTGTTTGGTTGTAAACACATATTTTATTTGTCAGTTTGCTAGTACATATTGTTGTAATATATTAATATATGCAGACATTATTGAGTTGGATGTCCAAAACTAGTGTTTATATGCCGTTTTAGTTTTAATGAAACTTTAATAACTCCTTCAATTGCAAACGGAATTTTAAGATACTGGTTTAATTTTTTTCTTATAAAATATACTATATATGTAAATTAGTTAATCGTACGGTTATCTCACAATATAATTGGTAAAAACAATTGTGTTTGTAGGACAAATAAACCTTTATTTGTTGGTTGTAGTTTTCAAAGACGTTTTATTAGACTAAAAAACAAATTACACAAAAATATTTGACAAAGTGGAAAAAGAAACGAATACATATTCCAAAGCCTACTACTAACTACATTCTATAATATTAATACAGTTGGATTGTTTATGGTACAAAATTCAAATATTCTAACATTATTCCTATAGCTTCTAAGAAACAAAACATATACATAGTTCGAATGATCTGATTCTCTTCTTTCCAAATTCTTTTAGAGATTGAAAATGGGATAATAATTAACAATGTTATAAGGGTTCAAGTGAAAAAGGCAAGGAATCGGGGTTTTACCCGAAAATCCGGATTTTGGGGGTGTCCGGGGAATTCCAAAAAAAGATTCGTGAGATCTACAGGAAAAATAGTATCACGTAATTTGCTTCTCGACTTGAGTTTATTTTGTCGCACTGTGTTATTTCCCTATTTTTAATTTCCCCTACTGTGTAATCTCGGGAAAAAATGAAAAATTCCTTCGATGTTTTACACTTTTCGCCTGTAGCGAATGATATATACCCTGCTCCACTAAAGTGCGGGTATAAAAATATCATTTCGGCCACTCTTTTGGAGAGTTTTTCTGAGTAGCAGTCGGACAGAAGGGCGGACGGACGGAGCTAATATGACTTCAAAATGTCTTGAAAAGCCACTCTTTCGCTGTGTTACAATTGTTGCCCGCTGAGAATGATATATACCTTTCACACCAAAGGCAAGGGAGAAAATAATACTTTTCGCCACGAAATTACAATGAAATCACTTTAAAATAGAGTAACAATCTTATAGATTGCACCGTAATATACGAGTACACCTTCAACCTTGTACAAATCGCTCTTTCGCGTTCGATTGTATGAACACACCGATGGTATTCGTATATGCACCGACTCACACACTAATTTACATACTCGCATACATATGTGAAAGTATTAACGATAAAACTTTATTAACCAGTCTTCGATTTGTTTGTTTTTTTGCATATTTTTTATAGATTTCGCATAAAATCTACTCCTATGAAAAGTTTATGAAGGGGTTTGTGTTTCTTTTTGCAATCAGGCAATCCACACCACTGCGGATTGTGTTTGTTGTTAACAAACAAATATTCTTTTATTTTTATTTGGAATAAAAAAAAGATTTTTTTAATCCGTAACATTACTTTCAATTTCTGCTTTATTAGTGCATAAAATCTAGAATAAATATTTGCATACGAGTTTGTTTATACACCTATTGCAATAGGATGGAAATCGCACTGAATGCACAAATGTTAGATTTGTACTCGTATTGCAATTCAAAAACCAATAGATTTCATAGAGGATTTCATATTACGTATTTACCATTGGTATGCAGGTATGGTTTACTTTACTACAGTAAAGTGCTTGCAATTTTCAAATTTAATCTCAAAAAGTTAAGCCTTTTCTATATATGTTGTACAAATAATAAAAAGTAAAAGCGTTATATACCCTCCACCATGGATAGCATGTGACCTCACAAAATAACTCAAACCTAAAGAAAATAACACCGAAAACACAAAAAATATAGTAGAGAACAGTAGGAATCACAACAAGTTAGATGCTATATATGGGAGCTATATCTACATATGGACCGATATGGCCCATTTGCAATCCCGAACAACCTGCAATTATAAGAAGTATTTGTACCAAATTTGATCAACCTAGCTCTATTATTGTGAATGGTTTCGGGTACAAATAAACCCATATAACCAAATTTCAGCCTGATACATTGAAATTTGTGTTAACACCTATTTAACCCAATCGGACAAATGATTCTAGAATTATGTTAAAATACTATATATACTGTATATACTATATAGCAACCATAAATTAAAAATGAATATGAAGTTTAATAAATTCTCCATACTTAAATTATCCATTTCATGCAATGTTAGAGGAGGACAATGTCATCTAGAAAGTTGAAATTTTTCACAATCATAGACCAGATAATTGTATAAACTACAGAATTCTCACGTAGTAATTTTCTGCTCTGTGTTCAGTTTTAGCGCTATCACAAAATTGAGTATTGTGTTTGGCCTTTCAGAAGCAAATATTAGTGATATATAATATAAAGCGCTATACACGACAAATATAAAACAAATATAAAAGCGAAAAATAATTTTGAATTCGCTGACTGTGGTCAGTGGAATAGTACCGTAATTGTTTATACCCTACACCACACTGTGGTACAGGGTATTATGACTTTGTGCATTTCTTTGTAACACCTAAAAGGAGAAGAGATAGACCCATTGTTTATTATACCGATCGACTCAGAATCACTTTCTGAGTCGATTTAGCCATGTCCGTCTGTCTGTCCGTCTGTCTGTCCATGTATTCTTATAATCAAAGTGCAGGTCGTATTTATGGTCCGATTGTGATGAAATTTAGCATAGTGTTCTTTTTTGGCCCAAGGAGATCCCTATTGAAATTGGTTAAAATTGGTTCAGATTTGGATATAGTCCCCATATATATGTTTCACCCGATTTGACATGTAAGCGCTGTAGAACCACATTTTACATCCGATCTTTATGAAATTCGGCAGAGAGAGTTTTATTATTACGTGAATGAACACTACCAAATTCGGAGAAAATCCGTTTAGATTTAGATATAGCCCCCATATATATGTTTCACCCGATTTGACATGTAAGCGCTGTAGGAACTGTATTTTAAATCAGATCAGTACGAAATTTGCCAGAGAGAGTTCTCTTATTACATGAATAAACACAGCCAAATTCAGGGAAAATCGGTTCAGATTTAGATATAGTCCCCATATATATGTTTCACCCGATTTGACATGAAAGCGCTGTAGACACCGTATTTTACATCCGACCTGTACGAAATTCGGCAGAGAAAGTTCTCTTATTACATGAAAAAACACTGCGCAATTCGGGGAAAATCGGTTCAGATTTAGATATAGCCCCCATATATATGTTCCACCCGATTTAACATTTAAGCGCTGTAGAAATCGTGTTTTATATCCGATCAGTACGAAATTTAACAGAGAGAGTTTTTTTATTACATGTATGAACACCGCCAAATTCGGGGAAAATCGGTTCAGTTTTAAACATAGTCCCAATATATATGTTACACCCGATTTGATATGTAAGCACTGTAGAAACCGTGTTTTATATCCGATCAGTACGAAAATCGGCAGAGAGAGTTTGCTTATTACATGTATGAACACTGCCAAATTCTTATCGCAATGCCCATTTTCGCATTGGTAGGTAGGTGTAGGGTATTATATAGTCGGCCCCGCCCGACTTTCTGTCTTTCCTTACTGGTTTTTCATTATTTCAGTGACTTTAATAGTTATTTAAGAGCTAATAATCTAAAAATGTAAATGTACTTACTTAACTCAAACGGGATGCGAAAATAAATATTCAATGTCCAGCCTGAGGTCAAACTGCAGTGACCAAAGGAATTGTCGCACTTTCAGTACCGAAAAAAATCAGTTAAGAACTATGAGCCTAGAATCAGATGCACATACATACCGATCTCCAACGGATGTGATTTTACGGCAAGTGATTTTGTGACCACTTGGCCGCTGAGTCTCCTGTAAGAGGTAGGAAGCTGAAACTTTGCATCTGGATAGACTCGGTTGTTATATATACCCCGGACTTTGAACACAATCGGATTTTAGCCAGTTGTCAGTTCTCGCTATCAAAAACGTGAGTGTTATTTTTTTGCTTTCGGAAACCTCTTATATGAAACAACCCTAAATATTTGTAAAAATGTAGAACTATACAACGAAAATTTACCCTCTTGACCACTGGGACCTCATATTAGAAGAAATGTGCTGAAAATTTGCACACATATTGTTACGAGTCTGTCTTAAATATCTCGCTACTTAGATTCATGAATTATTTAGGCTATTATTCATTACAAATCTCAGCATATTTGCTTTCTCATGCGATAATTTGAGCAGCTTATGTATGTAATACATATATGATTGTGAGTCTGTGAATTATAAGTTTGTGAGTGATATTATTGATTGACATTTGTTGCGATGCCAAGAAAAGGTCATAGTAACATTGGGCCGCGTTCTCAGAATGCAACGCAAAATGCGAATAAGTTTTTAGAAAGAACAGATGAGAATCGGAAATGGACAAATACCGGTAGATACTCTCAGTGGTTTAATATCGTTTCCAACCGCGATCTGCCAGTTCACTCAAACAAAAGATGAAATGAAATGCTGATGTGAATGAGTTGAATTGGACGATTCAAAATAAAATTCCGGGAGAATTGCATTCATAAAAATTAATCGATACTGTTGAAAATGAAGACTCAATTATCCCGCTGATTTCCTAAACTCTTTGGATTTGGGCATGCCGCTCCATAATTTACGTCTTTAAGTTGGATCTGTAGTTATTATGTTACGAAATCCTTTATGCCCCGGAACTGTTCAATGGAACACGACTGATTGTGACGAAGTTAATGAACAATTCGATGGTGGAAAGGATTTTGAATGGGCCATTCAAGGAGGAAGAATGCCTAATAATGCACATTCCATTGACTTCAACCGATTTATCTTTCAAGTGCAAACGTCTTTAGTTCCCAGTCAAACTTGCATAAATATGTCAGAAGGACAATCGCTGGAAGTGTGTGGGATAAATCTGGAAATGTCATACTTTTCATACGGCCAGCTGTATGTGGCGTGTCCCAGAATTAGTTAGCCAACCATCCCCACTCTTCATGTACATTCCAGAGCATAAAACAAAAAATATGGTATATCTGTCAGCATTTAATTGAATACTTCATTTAATTATATTTTCACCAAATATTGGACGGTTCGAAGACTGTCGAATCAGCTTTCATAGATAGATATATCAGTTAGCAGTAGCTAATAATTGCCCAAAAAATTCTTGGTGAAATTGTGAATGCTCAAAATTAATGCAACCAAAAATATATTTTGGGCAAAACGAAGTTTGCCGGGTCAGCTTGTACTTACATATAAATTAAGCCCCAAATCATTGTTGTTTCACATGTAATTTTTTGTGGCCGAAAAAAGTACACTCCATAAAAATACTCTGCTGTACCCATCTTTATTACGCCGGAGCTACGTCAAAACTGGGACCTACGTCGGTTATTACTACTATGAAATTTTTAAAATAAAATAAATGATCATATTTTCAGTCCAATCGGTAGGAATTTTATTTTCTATGGTACCAATCAAATAGCTTGGGCATATTTATGGGACTATATCAAAATATAGACTAATGAGGCCGAATGTGCCTTGAAATTAATTTCGGCTTAACTAAATGCAAATGACTATATCTCTGTAAATAAGTATCCGAGAACGAAAACGGCGATATTTTAATACCACTTACTTTCTGAGTTTCCATAACAAAAATGTCAATGGCTATATTTTTTTAAATAAGCCTCCAAGAGGGAAAAGACAAATTTTCGGACATTTGATTGATTATGTTGTTTCAAGGGCGTTACAAATTCATATCGGGCTGGATATTTGCATGGGCGCTATATCAAATGAATGAAGTCATTGGTAAAATTAAATAAAACCTGCAAAATTTAAGCCTCAAACTTTTTGGTTAATGACAATATACATTGATCTGAAAATTTAATTAATAAATTTATTAGCTCAAATAAAAAAATAGTTAGGAAATTACCTGATATTATTCATTTTCAGCTGATATTATTCATTTTTCAATTGTAAAAAATTACATGTACCTCACAATTACAATATTTTAGCAAATCTATAGAAATAGCAGAAATATATATCTTTCTGAGGAATCAATTTGTATATGTCAGGTTTGTAAATTCGTACCTATTTTTGTTGGTCAAATGTTTGCCATAAGTCCAATATTGAAAGAATTTGATAAGTCGAGATGGCGCTTTAGTGGAGATGCTAGCTTAGCTCATTTAACCGTTTTCTATTTTTATACCCTCCACCATAGGATGGGAAAATATACATTTTGTCACTCCGTTTGTAACACCTCTAAACATTGATGTGAGACCCCAAAAAGTATATATATTCTTAATCGTCGTAAAATTCTAAAACGATTTAGCCATGTCCGTCTGTCCGTCCGTCCGTCCGTCAGTCTGTGGTAATCACGCTACAGTCCGCAATAATAGAGCTAGGTTGATCAAATTTGGTACAAATACTTCTTATAGTTGCGGGTTGTCCGCAATAATAGAGCTTGGTTGAAAAAAATTGGTACAAATACTTCTTATAGTTGCAGGTTGTTTGGGATTGCAAATGGGCGATATTGGTCCATATTTAGATATAGCTCCCATATACATATATCATCTATCTTGTTGTTATTCCTACTGTTCCCATCTACTATATGTTTCCTACTGTTCTCATCTACTATATGTTTTTGTGTTTTCCGTGTTATTTTCTTTAGGTTTGAGAGTCCACATGCTATTCATGGTAGAGGGTATATGTATAAGATTCGGCATGGCCGAACTTAACGCTTTTACTTGTTATACCCTACACCACACTGTGGTACAGGGTATTATAACTTTGTGCATTTGTTTGTAACACCCAAAAGGAGAGAAAATAGACCCATCGTTTATTATACCGATCGACTTAGAATCACTTTCTGAGTTGATTTAGCTATGTCCGTCTGTCCGTCTGTGCATGTATTCTTGTAATCAAAGTACAGGTCGCAATTATGGTCCGATCTCTACGAAACTTTACACATATCATTTGTTTGGCCCAAGGACGATCCCTATTGAATTTGGTTAAAATCGGTTCAGATTTAGATATAGCCCCCATATATATGTTACCCCCGATTTGACATGTAAGTGCTGTAAAAACCTTATTTTATATCCGATCAGTATGAAATTTGGCAGAAAGAGGTTTCTTATGACATGAAGGAATACTGCTAAATTCGGTGAAAATCGGTTCAGATTTAGATACAGCCCCCCTATATATGCTACCCCCGATTTGATATGTAAGCGCTGTAAAAACTGCATTTTATATCCGATAAGTATGAAATTCGGCAGAAAAAGGTTTCCTTTCATATGAATGAACCCTTTTAAATTTGGAAGAAATCGGTTCAGATTTAGTTATAGCCCCCATATATAAGTTACCCCGATTTGACATGTAAGCCCTGTAAAAATGTTATTTTATATCCGATCAGTGACTGTATTTTATATCCGATTAGAACAAAATTCGACAGAAAGAGGTCTGTTTACATGAATGAGTACTCAGGGAAATCGGTTCAGATTTATATATAACCTCCATATATATGTTCCTCCTGATTTGGTATCAAAGCGCTATATAAGTTGTACTTTACTTCCGATCATTTAAATTTTCCAGAAAGATTTTTCTTAATTTAGCAACGAATATTGCTAAACTTAGCGATTATCGGTTTAGAATTAGATAATATGTTCCTACCCATTTACCAATTATTCCAAATAATTATCGCAATGACCCTTATCGCATTTTTAGGGAGGTGTAGGGTATTATATAGTCGGCCCCGCCCGACTTTCTGCCTTTCCTTACTGGTTTTTTACTAAAATTCTTACAAGGTAATATGACTTTGTGCATTTGTTTGTAACACCAAAACGCAGTAGGGAGTCGATTATTCATGTACATAACGAAAATATTTTTTGTTTACGTATTTTTTCAGAACTTACTATGAAAAACTTGGGAAATTGTTGACGAAAAGACTTAGCACAGAACATAGAAACAATGTTGTTCAATTTTATTTTGAAAAACGAGTTTATTCGCAAACTCATAATGAGCGATGAGAAAAATGTTCACCTCATTCGTCACGTGAATAATCAAAATTGCAGAATTGAGAACGCAGCTCAACAAAAATCTTTAATACAATACAATTCTTAGCATAAAAGTTAATTATTTTAATTATTTATATTTCTCGCGATATATCGCCGAAAAAGTTTGCGGTCAATGTGAATTTCTTTCACATCTGGGCAATGATTGTTAGAGGTAGAGAACAATCGAACCATATAATGGAATCACATAACATTAAATTTGCGACAACCTGTAACACAGTGCAACAACCAAAATGGGAATGGAATGAAACTAATTGCAAATTAAAGTTGACATTATTCATAGCAAAACCTTTAAGTGTTTTTTTCAGTTCAGTGCGAGATTGTTTTTACACGCATATTTGAAGTTGGTGATTGCAAATTTGATAAAATAATGCTTATTTTTTATTA
The DNA here is from genome assembly GCA_963930755.1 of Eudasyphora cyanicolor. Classification (NCBI taxonomy): domain Eukaryota; kingdom Metazoa; phylum Arthropoda; class Insecta; order Diptera; family Muscidae; genus Eudasyphora; species Eudasyphora cyanicolor. The sequence goes on along the minus strand of OZ005734.1, from coordinate 342,079,842 downwards.
TTATAGAAAGTTGTGGTATCTTAATGTTTTTGGGGTCGAGGAATTCATATTTAATATCTAGTTTTACCTACAACTCACGCTAGATGGGCTGTCATACAAATGGTGCTATTTCTTGTCGATTTTCATAGAAAAAACGGTGTATTTTTTTTTTAGTTTGAAAAAATCAATTTTTGATGTTGGCATCATTGTAAGACATTAAATTCACTTTATTTTATACAAGAACTTACATTGTTATTTTCACATCAACCCCAAAAATGATAGCAAATTAATGATATCATAACAATTAGTTACGGAAAAATGGTCAGATAAGATATGCCGGGACATACATACATATGTCTTCCGCACAACTTGTTTTATTTATTAAATATGAAAAGAACATACATTCTAAATTTTTTTAAAGAAACAACATCAATTGACGATTTTGTTGCTGTTTTTATGGCTCCAGTTGACCCATCTGTTGCCGGTGAATAATTCACCCAAAAATGTTTCTCAAACAGTTGGCACTTAATTAGTTTAAATTTTATCACATTTTTATGGTAAATTGACCCATTAAAAATCCTCACCGGAGCAAAGAAGACAGCAAAGAAATGCAGAGACATTTTCAATTACATCGAACATACATAATCTGCGGATTTTATGGCTATGAAGCGCAGCGAGTCAACGTTGTTATCGTAAATCATCTCTACAGACGAACGATGGAGGACGAACGAAACGAATCAAAACGAAAGTTAGCAGCAATAATGATAATAAATTATGTTAAATAACAGAGCTGGCAGTGCGCACTCTAATCAAAGTAAGCTGGCGATGCAAGCAACAGTGTCCTTAGTGCCGCCTTGTTGCTATCCATCCATCCATCCTTCCATCTATGCTAAACTGTTGAATATTAAATGTGCAACTGGTGTTGATGTTACTTCGAGTATGTACTGTGGCGGTGTATGTGGATGTGAAGGTGGCCAGAGCGCAGTGGCAGGGTCGATGATGGTGATGGAGTTGTTGCTACAAACTGTTGTTGTAAGTACTGCTACGACTCGTGGAAACTGTTGATATGCTACCCCTACATAAGGTTAACTGTTATAAACGGAGATATGTGGGGTAATAAAAGCTTTTTCTCTCCCCTTTTTAGAACACTTTCAATGACTGTTATCTCGACAGTGAATGTAAACGGTTAGGAAATGTTAAAACAGATTCGCCATTTATGTTGTTACAATTTTAGATAACCATCTGTATTTTAGATAACTGTAAATATTGAGGAATAATATTAGATCTCTAAATACACCAAAAAACTTGAAAAAAAAACAAATGTCTGTGTTAATTTTTTGCAAGATCTCGTGTGATTCTTTGCATGTTTCAAAGTCAAAAATGTTCATTTTGTTTTGCCATTTTATCATCAATAGACAAGTCTTATGACAAGGCATAGAGTTTTTGTTATCAAATTGAAGCTCTTTGGGAAATGTGTTTTTATAGAAAAATTGTCTACAGAGGCGAGGCTCATTTTAGTTGAATGTGTACATCAATAAAATTAGCCAATGCACCCTGAAAAATGCACTGTTTGGTACAGTTTATTGGACCGTATTCCTTCAAACACGATGATGACCGATGTTAATGGAGCAAAGTACCTTTAAATGATCAGCGACATTTTCTGTTCAAAATTAAATAATTGGTTGTCATGTGGTTTGGTTTGTGGATACTATGAACCAATCGAAATAACAGCTTGGTGAGCATCAAGTCTCATGTTAAGTGCTGTAAATTGTCCGACTCGTTCGTGCGATTTGACCCCTCTAGACTATTTTTTGAGGGAACATGTGGAGTCTCTCGTCTATAGGGAAAACGAGAAGATACCATTACACGTGTCATTGATATACGGGACGAAATGTTTGGGAAAAGTGTGCCAAAATTGGACATTAACGTGAAATAATACTTAAAAAGTAAATGACAGACATTGATTTATTGATCAAAATAAATATTTCATTCACTTGTACCATTTCTTGCGTTTTCTTCAATTTATTGTGTTGAATAATGTGTTGTGTATGTCTAATTTCTCAAGCTTCAACGCCTCAGACGCCATTACGGAACTGTTCATATGTCTCAGGTGTGAAGTTGTGAATCCATGTCTCATCTGTGGTTACAAGCCGACACAAAAACACGGCTTTATTATGGTGAAACATCGCCAAAAACTCTATTGACACATCTTCACGACGCTGTTCTTGTTCCATTGTGTGAAAACGCGGAAACCATCTTTGACACAGTCTTCACATCTGTAAAATATTTTATGATAATGTTTTTTTTAAAAAAATTGTTCTTCAAATTTCAATTTTCTTGGTCTTTGCCTTAGTATTTGGTCCATATTTTTTTGAAGTATAAGCCCGATAGACCCGTGGTGCCATTTGAATTAATGAAAATTAATGATGAGTGATACAAATGATGTGAATATCATACGGGGAAAAATCACAATTTTTGATATGTTTGAATTCAAAGAAAATATGTTTGAATACGACATTTTTAAATATTATATAATTTTGGACAACCAAATATATTAAATATATTTTGAAAACCAAGAAATTTAGTTTTGGACGCATATATGTATTAATATATTACAATAAAAAATATTTGCAAACTGACTTTCACAAATAAATTATGTGTTTAGAAACAAACACAGTTATTGTTTAAGATTATCTCCAAATATTTTATACTTAAAAAATTTAAAATTTGCTGACATTCCCAGCAAAATTTATCATTACCAAATAATCCGACAAGTAAGCAAAGTTCGATAATGGTAAGTACTTTTAGCCACTTTTCTCATTATTTTAACATGGGGATGTCATTGGAGGAAAGTACTTCCCAAAAGCATACAATAAAGTAGCATAATAAGTACTTATTTGTAGCATAGGCATACCACATAAATATGTGCTTATATTTTCACGATTTTAAGTACTTGAATAATGCATTACCAAAAAGTTATAAAATAAGTAGTAGATATGGTAGATATTTAGAAATGGCCATTTAAAGTGATTTTGAGCATATTTCTCGAAACAAACAATTTCCTCATGCCAGATTCGAATTTCTGAACCCAAACTCCCATGTAAAAAATCTTCAAAGGATTTACATCAGGTGATATACGTAAATATTTATGGTATTTTCATTCAAATCTGCATGTATTATTTGAAAACATGTTGCGTTATATTTGAATTTGGCAACATGATTTTGATAATATTCGTAAAAACACTTATTTCTGTTATTATTGGTAAGCCATTATTAATAAGCCGAAAGTAATGCAGCGAATAATGAGATGTCATTATTTGGTAATGCAGGGAATAATGACAGGTACTTACCAAGATTTTGCTGGGTTGTTGAATTTTAGTTTTAATTTGTGATATACGTTATAGTTAAAAATCAGAGCTCAACTTGAGATGGAATATCCATCCCATCACAAGGTTGTACACCGCTCTGTCCGAAGGGATAAACGCAACCATATCGACCAGGTGGTAAATGATGCCGCGGTGCAGCAAACATACCCTAAGAAAAAAAATAGTTTCTGTAGAATATTTTCTGGAAACATATTATATTTGAGAAAAATTACTTTTTCCTATAGGTAGGAAAACAAATTCTGTAGCCGATTTAAATATTTCCCCGTTTTTAAAGATAACTTGCACCAAAACTCCGAAAAAAATAACATTGATACGAGAGATATTCAAACTTTTTTCCGGTATGTAAATATAAAATATTTGCACCAAAGTATATTTTATTTCAATTTTGATCCCAAACATATTATGTTTCCTGTTTTTTTCTCCGTGTAGGTGACTGTCGGACTGTTTTTAAGATCACCAAAGAACTGGACAATCGAAACATACCTCTTCAGCTCCCTGTGAGGGACGAATTAGTCTATCTCCTCAACAACGATGATGAACAACTTTACTGTTTGAGACAACACTTTTTTAATCTTGTGAATGCTAAATTCGATCCAATAAAACAGCAACTACCTTTTGACCCCACCACCTATCTGGCGTATACAAGGATACGGTCCACAACGCCAAGTTTGAGTGATGCCTCCACTACTATTAAACAACTGCTGAAGGGAAAGCGGCCAGTATCGATTGAATACCCGCCAAATTATACAAGGCCGAAATATCCGACGTTTGGGAGCAAGAGGCCTTTCCGAGCGAATGGAAAGATGGCATGATAGTGAAAACTGCAAAGAAGTGCAATTTCTAAAATATTGAACGTTGAATTTCGGAAAAACAGAAATGTTGCCTTTTTAAGATATTTAAATTCAAATTAATATTTGTTTTCGAAAGATTAGTTCTAAATAAAACCAGTAAGGGAAGTCGGGCGGGGCCGACTATATAATACCCTACACCTCTCTAACAATGCGATAAGGGTTATTGCAATAATAATTTGGAATAATTGGTAAATGGGTAAGAACATATATATGTGGATATATCTAATTCTGAACCGATAATCGCTAAATTAAGCAATATTCGTTCCTAAATTGAGAAACATCTTTCTGGAGAATTTTGTAATGATCGGAAGTAAAGTACAACTTCTATAGCGCTTTGTAACCAAATCAGGAGGAACATATGGAGGTTATATATACATCTGAATCGATTTTCCCTGAATACTCATTCATGTAAAATAGAAACCTCTTTCTGTCGGATCGGATACTGATCGGATATAAAATACAGTCTCTACAGCGCTTGAATGTCAAATCGGTGCTAACATATATATGGGGGCTATATCTAAATCTGAACCGATTTTCTCCAAATTTGGCAAGTAATAAGAAACCTCTCTCTGCCGAATTTCGCTGTGATCGGATATAAAATACAGTTTCTACAGTTATTGAATTTCAAATCGGGGGTAACATATATATGGGGGCTATATCTAAATCGGAACCGATTTTCTCCGAATTTGGCAGTATTCCTTCATGTAATAAGAAACCTCTTTCTGCCGAATTTCGTACTGATTGGATATAAAATGCAGTTTCTACAGCGCTTACATGTCAAATCGGGGGAAACAAATATATGGGGGCTATATCTAAATCTGAACCGATTTCCCCCAAATTTTGTATTGTATCTAAGTGTATCACGAGACTACTCTCTGTCAATTTTTGTAGAAATCGGTTACAAAATGTTGCTTATACAGTACATATATCCCAAATCGGAGGTACATATATATGGGAGCTATATGTAAATCTGAACCGATTTTAACCGAATTCAATAAGGTCCTTGGGCCTAAAAAAAGATATGTGCAAAGTTTCGTTGAGATCGGACCATAATTGCGACCTGTACTTTGATTAAAGAATACATCTACAGACAGACAGACAGACAGACGGACAGACATGGTTGTTTTACAATTAATGTAGAGAAAAATAGCGGACTGCTATTTTTGTCTAAGTAAACAGATTGGAGTTGGAAGGAGCATTCGCTGGAATTACGCTGAAGTAAAATCTGTCACTTTGCCAGTTGCACATTCGGAAACAATACCAATTCCCAAGTGTCCAAGTATACGTAGCTAACAGCCTAATTATGGAAACATCATCAAGTTCAGCAGAGTACTCAACTCTGAGCGATTCAAGTTTGAGTCAGACATCGCTTTTAACTCAGTTTCAACTCAATGATCTAGTGAGATTTGGAACTAACCAAAGATAGGGCAGAACTACTTGCATCTCGGATAAAATAGTACAATATTTTGGCCCCCAGATGTTAACATATCATATTATAGAGTCAGTAATATACCTTACAAACAATTTTATACAACTGTGGATAACATATGCTTTTGCCAAGGACATTCCCGGAGTGTTCGAGGAACTTAATCAAACATACAATTCAAAGGAATGGCGTTTATTTGTTGACAGCAGTAAAGAAAGTTTCAAAGCAGTACTTTTGCACAACGGAAATCAGAAACCGTCGATTCCCTTTGCTCATGCTGTCAACACTAAGAAATCATACGAAACAATGGCTAAATTGCTAAAATACATCAAATATGAACAACATGACTGGAAAATTTGTTGCGATTTAAAAGTAGTTGGGATGTTATGTGGAATGCAAGGCGAATATACAAAATATTGCTGTTTTTTATGCCTCTGGGATAGCCGTGCTCGCAAAGATCATTACAGAAATTTCGAATCATATTTGACGTCGGTTGAAATTGCAGCATGGAGGTCGTTTAAGCTTGTAGTTTCAAATTTCCTTGGATCCAATAAAAGCCCGTAATATGAAACAATACTTAATGATTTCTTAAAAAATTATGAAAAAAATTGGTAAGAAATATATTTATCTATATAAGACATATGTATGTATTCTTCTAACTTATTTTTCGCTTTTTGTATTCCAACAGGTGTAGATATGTCCCTCAAAATTCATTTCTTGCATTCTCATTTAAACTTTTTCCCCGAGAATCTTGGCGACGTAAGTAAGGAATATGGTGAACATTTTCTCCAAGGAATGAAGTCCATCGAGCGGCGTTACCAAGGGCCCTGGGTTGAAATAATGATGGGAGATTATATTTGGTTCCTCATAAGAGAAACCGATTAAGAATTCTACAAACGTCAACAAAGAACTCACAATTACTTCTAATGAAACTTGTACATGTAAATAAACTCAAATGTACATGATATAAATAAAAGTAACAAATAAAATCGATATTTAAACAGAAGTTAAAAAAAAGATTTTTTGAAATTTTCATACCTCATCCAAAAGGGCCATAAGTTTTACATTTATCCATAGATTTTTTCAAATAAGCATTATTTTCTTCGCTAGGATGCCAAGTTTTAAAAATATTTTTTTCCATTTTTTATGTATTTTTTTCGCCCAGGAATTTTTTTTTCGAAAAAAATCTACTTTTTCCATTTTGGTTAATGACTGTTACTAAACCAATGTTTCTAAGTGAAATAAATATTTCCAACATTGGTAGCCCATATTAATAGCTTCAATTTAACGTATAAGTCGACCTGATCCAAAAATAATATTGCAAGTACTATACAAAACCAGTAAGGAAAGGCTAAAGTCGGGCGGTGCCGACTATATAATACCCTACACCACTCTCGTAATATTGAATAACTCTGATATATAAATTTTGTAATTCATGCATAAATTGTTTACATAAATTTACTTTTGGGACATTTTATACTTAAATAATACCCTGTACCACAGTGTGGTGTAGGGTATAAACACGATTGGATCTAAAGAGCCAAATCGGACGAAACATATATATGGGAGCTATAGCTAAATCTTAACCGATTTTCTTCAAATTCGGCAATGTTGGTTCATGGATCAAGAAACTCTACCATTCTAAATTTCAAAACGATTGGATGTAAAATACAGCTTCTATAGGTCTAAAGGGCCAAATCGGACGAAAGATATATATGGGAGCTATATCTAAATCTGAACCGATTTCAACGAAATTCAATAGCGATCTTAACAGCAGCGAAATACTCTAAACTGCAAATTTTCAGAACGATCGGAGTGAAATTGCGACCTGTAGTCGACGAACAACTTTACATGGACAGACTGACGGACGGACAGACATCGTTAAATCGACTCAGCTAGTGATTCTGAGTCGATCGGTATACTTTAAGGTGGGTCTAGCTGTGTTATTTTCAGGTGTTACAAACATCTGCCGTGAAACAAACTTATAATACCCTGTACCACAGTGTGGTGTAGGGTATAAAAAAGTAATTATTAGGCCTGAGAAACAAAAAAAATATTTTACATAAATTGCATTTAATAAGTTTAAAGTATGCACTGGTATCAACTCATAACCCGTTAATTGTTGCTTTAAAATATCCAACGATGCCCACTTTTCACTTGACTGTAGGTACTATAAAAGTATTACACAGAACAAACATTCAAGTATTTGTGTGAATTGTTATACAAGTTATAAGCAGTTAACTTTTGGGGCAAAATAGTCTACTGGTGTAAGAGGTATCAAAAAGGGGCATGCCAATAACAAATTTGAAGTCAATCGGTTACTACTTTCGAGAGTTATAATGCGCACCAGCTAGCAGACAGACAGACATACGGACGGACATTGCTCATTCGACATAAAATGACCCAAAACGGATATCCGCCAAACATGCTTAGGGCCTTAGGTCACTCCTTCGATGTGTTACACTTTTGATGCGAAGCAAATGATATATACCTTCGTATCACTAAGGTGGCACAATCATTTTATTAAACAAAAAAAGAAATAAATTTACGAATATTTTTTGGGACTGAAGGTGAGGGGATTCGTAATTCGTTTAAACCGACGTAACTTTCTTACTTGTTTATGTATATTCCGCTAAGACATACTCGCAAAAAATATTTCAATTCAATATTTTGTATTAAGAAGTTACGTTTACCCTTACTTGTACTAACAGAAACATTATCTAAATTGTGTTTCGTATGCATCATAAAACTATAATACGATTTCATATTGTAAATTTTTCTAAATTGGCATTCAAACCAAATTGTTGGGCTAAATTCTTGTTATTTTTTTGTTTTGAAATGTAGGCATGACACAAATACCGAATTTCAATTCGGATTTTTGATGGATTTTTAATGGGGGAAGGGGGTAGGTTTGGTGTTTGCAAAGAGGCGTTCACTTCTTGTTCGTGTCTTCCTCAAAGCGCAGAAAATAAACAATTGTCTTTCATAAAAACGTACGAGTATATATTTTTGCTTTCATCACAAGTCAAATTCAAAACATTAGATTGACAGGTTAAACCGGGATTATGGTAATATTCAATATGAATTTTCTTTGCCTCTTTCACATCGTATTTATAATTTTCTTTCTGCTTTCGATGCCGGTCGCCGCAAAGTCTCGGCTGCCTTATGTTCAACATTTCATAATACGGATTAGATGAACGTTGGGTGCGTGTGTTTTGATCCTGACAACCACCCGGTAATACCCGGTGTCACACAACCTTGCTCGCAACCCTTGCCTTAGTAGACCACCCTACACCACTGCATGCCAACTGCCGGAATACGATGGTGGTAGCAGGGGGTAGGAAGGAGGACGATGGTACGAGGTAATCGATTATATTTCACTTCACTTTGTGCTGAGGTTAGTTGGATGACTGTTGGCCAGTAAAACCACTGACATGCCATTGGTTACCTTTGACTCATGTGAGATGCCCTAATGAAGATGTCACTTTGGAGTGGAAAAAAAGTTTGTTGTTTTCCACTGTTATTCAGCTGCAAATAAATAAAAAAGTAAGTGTTTATTAGAAACGATTGACCTCATCTTGGGCAGAAGGAACTTGTTGGGATTTTGAGCGACTGGTTGCTTGTTTATAAAGGATCTTGACATCTAAAACAATACACATCGGTGCCTCTATTCTAAAATATGGTAGCATATTTTTAGTGAGATTTTAATTATTTAAATTCTAGATATGTCTTAAAAATGGTGTATTCATTGAAAATTCTTCGTTAAGCCAAACTATTTACAATATACAATATTCTGCATTAATTTCGCAAATATTATATCTTCATTTGGGAATACATCATTTGCTACGTCCCAAAAGTGTAATACATCGAAGGAATGGCCTAAGACTTATGTTCGGCGGAAATTCGTTTTAGGACATTATAAAGGGTGGTTAAATGGTAAGGGCCGATGTTGAATGTGAACCACACCTAAACGTCAAGTTTTTTTCTGCATTTCATTTTACCTTTCTCAATTTCAGACTAACTCAATTTGAACCATGGAAAGATACGCAATCGAGCAACGCGTTGAAGTTTTTTAAGCCTTTTACGAAAATGGGCGTTCAAATCAAAATGCATTTCGTGCACTTTGTGATGTTTTTTTGCTCAGCCTAATCAATCAAATGTGGCCGCAATTGGGAGAATTGTGCGCAAATTTCAGCAAACCGGGTCTATATGAGATGTGAAGACACCTGTGCATGCTCGACCAGTTCGTTTGGTGCGGATTATGGGCTGGTGGCTTCATAGGGCCGTATTTTTTCCAAAATGAGGCCGGTCAGGCAGTTACTGTGAATGGTGTTCGCTATCGTGAGATGATAACGAAGTTTTTATGGCCCGAATTCAAAGATATGGATGTGGACAATATGTGGTTTCAACAGGACGGTGCCACTTGCCACACAGCTAACGAAACAATAGCTCTTTTGCGCAACAAATTCAATGGCCGTGTTATCTCACGTCGTGGCGATGTCAATTGGCCACCAAGATCTTGTGATTTGACACCGTTGGACTTCTTTCTTTGGGGTTATTTGAAAGAAAAGGTGTACGTCGATAAGCCAGCAACAATTCAGAAGGATAATTCGGCAAAAGATAATTCGGCACATTAACGGCATAGAACCTCAATTATGCCACAGCGTCATCGAAAATTTGGACCATCGGATGGAGGTGTGCCGCCGTGGTCTCGGCTATATTTTGTTCCATACATAATTGAACCATACCAATAGTATCATAATAAAAATAAATGACAATAATTTCCTAAATAATTTGTGTTTTATTCAAAATCAACATCGGTCCTTAAAATTTCACCACTCTACGAAATTGGTCACATTTATGTAGTTCATTTCTTTTGTAAGGTATCTGTCCAACCAATATTAATTCCGATTAAGATTCTACTCTGATGGAGTCTGCTCCTTCGATTGCGGATATGAAATATTGGGTGGCAGAAGTATAAATGAGGCCGCATGAGCTGCCAAGACGAAAACCATATTGCTCGACCAATTGAGGAGTCCGCGCCAGAAACGATTAAAAAATCCACATAATGGTATTGGAGGATCGTCTGCTGGAAGTGGAAGAGCTAGCTGTCATGATATACGAGTACATTTCAAAAAAGCTATACATCGCATATTGCCCGCAATGTTTGACGATGTTTCATAAAGGTGAATTTTTGCGAAGTGCTAGACTTCATACCTGAAACAGTAAAAGCAGTGGACTGGAATGGGAGAGGCGAATACAGTTCCAACTGTACGCAAGGTCATGCCGTTTGTTTATACTCAAAAATTAAACACAATATGCTAACCTTATGCAGCATATATGTGATGCAATTGGGGACAATAGGCCGCATTTCGCGATAAAGAAATTTTTTGATTCATCAAAGCAATCAATGCAACAGATTCAGACATTCACTACTGCGATGAATTAAAGTTCGCATTGCGTCATCACCCACATTATTCTCCAAATTGTGATTCGTAGGATTATTTTCTATTTACAAACTTTATGGCTCGGTAGTAAAAGCTTTGCCAATAATAGGTGCACGGGGCTAAACGCCTTTTTTGATATGTTTGTATCGAAAGAAAATATATTTGGAACACAAATTTTAAAATATTATGTATTTCTGAGCAAATACATTTTATTTGAAAATCAATAAAATATATTTGGAACTCGTATATTAATATGTTACAACATATAATATTTGCAAGCAAAATGTCTCAAATAAAATATGTGTTTGAATACAAATAAAATTATTGTTTAGGAATTTCTCCAAATAAATTTTATTAAAAAAAGTTTTTCGAAACATTTCTTGAATTTTTAGAATTTCAGTTTCAATTTTTTTTGTTTCGAATTGAACCTACCAGTTATGATACCAAAATTCAGCATTAACTTCTGACTTAAATCAATCATTTAAAATTTATGAGAATTCCAAGCGATCATTAGTTGTCAAACCTCCTAGCAATATATAACGGTCAAAGATTATACAATTTCATTTATAACTATTAATTATTTTTACGACATAAAAAATATCTAAAAAATTTACTTTGAATTACTGAAAAATTTAACACAATTTAGGTATTTTCTGAATACTTAAATGCAAATAAATATTTGTTTCGGCAAAAATAGTCCAACATAAATACATATTGAGATGTAAACAAATATTTGTTTAGAACAACATCTTCCCAAATATATAATTTGTGTGTGTACCAAATATTATATGTTTAGATTGTACCCTAAGCATATATATGTTTCAAGCCGAACAATATACTACAGAAGCGATTTTTTTCTGCGTGTGGAGTCGGCTGTTAATACCCAGCAAAAAAAGAGCATCCAAAGATGCGATAAAAATTCCCAACTTATGATCCGGAAGTTCTTCTTATTTGGATTTTCACCAATGAATTTAACAAGGGCTTGTTGGGCCGGGAAAGTACTTAATTGTCACCACTTCTTTTAAAGCATTGTAAGATTTGTTTTTTCGGTGTTGTATTTATTTGATGAATGTATGTAGCTTTTATTAACATAAATATTTGGGTGCAGTGATAATTCTCTAATTTTAAATGAATACAAATGTTGAGTCTTGAATGTAATTTTAGTACGCTTACTCTGCTCTAAAATTGGAAATGCCACCGTTTTTAATGTGATAGACTAATATTATTAATTTCTTAAAAAGCAAACAGAAAAATATAATATTCAATGAATAGAAAAATGTGGGAATTTTCTACTTTTTTGAATGAAACTCTACTGTCGATTTTAAGGTGTAAGATTTTGGCTTGGCGACATTTATGTTTTACTGGTTTATGTTTTACTGGTCACCAATCTAGCACAGTTTTTAGCTTGGCCAATAAAACACACCCATTTATTCTTTAGCTTTGGCATATTCATGGAAGCTAATACTACGACCATTCCCATTATAAAGCCAAGACTGATGACTGATTCATTTAATTTCGATATTATTTCATATAAAATTGTAAAATTACCGGGCTTTATATGCCAATCTATCATTAAGAACAAATATATCGTCGGCTTAATGCTATTTTGTTCCATACCCCAATTTGTATGATCGGAGAAAAACGCACTTTATTGCTTGAGTAAAAACGGGAGTTAATAGCGTTTGTATGATTCTCATGTATATCTATGACATTACATTCAAAAATAAGCAAGTTATAACAATTTTTGTACATGGAATTTTGGTCCATATCCACTTTTGTTTTAATATATTTTCGTATTTGCATTACATGGACAACAAAGAGGTACGGTATGGAAGGAGAGTAATTTACATATTGTGATCAAAATAAAATAAAATAGTGAGTAAAATATATCGACAGTTTATATTCAATATCCTCTATCTTAAAAAACACAATTGTTCAGTAGAGCCAAAAAACCGTTTATATCCCTAATTTTAAAGAAAATTAAAATTGTTTGTTCTACAATGTTTATTACACCTAACTACGTGAACTACTAAATAATATTTTTTTTTAATATTTGCACCACGAGCCATTTTATGGAACATAGAGGGTATTGCTATTCAAAAATTCTTCATGTATAAAAAAGATAGAGGGTTTTGCATAGTAAAACAAAAATTATTAATGAATTTCACAAATTTTTTTAATTTATATTATACATATTATAATAAAAATAATAAATAATAATAACAACGAATTAATGATTAATTTTTTATTTAAGTATTATCTATTTCTTGGGGTTCATTTTTGAATCCATTTTCAAATTGTCATAGAAATTGGTATTCTTGTGGAATCACAGGTTAGATATAAAAATAGTCAAAATTTGAAAACTAAAGCTCCGACTAAAAAATTTTAACCAAATTCGGGTTTAGCATACTCTTTTCATCACAGAACCGTCTTTTAGATGAAAAAAAAACAAAAAAAAGATAGACCCAAATTATATGAAGAGATAGAGGGTATTGCATTCAAAATAAGTGTGTAAGATAGAGAAATTACAAAAATGACCATCAAATCTCAATTTTTGTTTTTTTATTTCCAAATTAGCACCATAGATGCGCCTTATTTTACCGAATATTTCAACATCAAAATCTCATTTTTGCAAAAATTGAAGATAGAGGGTTTTGAATATAAGCTCTCGTTATATACGATAGAAAAATGGAGACATAGAACAAAAATATCTAAATTATTTCCTGCAAATCCTAGTTAAATCCATTTACTCTACCAATAACTCAAAAAAATAAAAAAATGATGTATAACCAAAAGAGAATTAAGCCGACAATATATTGAAAGAAATACATATCATCTAAGACAACTTTCCGCAAGGAAATGCCATTAGAATATTCTTATGTAAAATAAATCAGTGAGACTATTTATATGAAAAAGCATCACCCGCAAAATTTTTCCTATACAAAAGAATCACAAGTTAAACTTTTACTGAGATAAATTATTACTAAGAAATTTTTCATAAGGAAAATGTTCTTCTCTAAATTTAGCAAATATCTCAAAGTATAAAATAGGATTGTTTTTAAAAGTAACCGATTTTTTAAATCCACAAACGACATCATTGTGATTTGAATACTAAGTCCCATAATTAATTCCCAAAATTTCTGTTAAAATTATATAATTATAACCTAAACCACACTGTTGTACAGGGTATTATAACTTTGGGAATTTGTTTGTAACACTCAAAATGAGAAGAGCTATATCCATCGTTTATTATATCGATCGACTTAGAATCATTTTCTGGGTCGATTTAACTATAACGTATTCTTGTTATCATTTGGCATGTTTGCATATCTGGTGGAGATGCACAGGCCGCCAAATATCGTCATTAGAAACGAAAAAGGGCAAATAAACCAAAAAATCCATAAATTAGTTATTGATAGCTTATTTTGCTGGTAGCTTCAATATACACATCCTGACATATTTTTAATGCCCTTTTATCAAAAATGGCGAATTTACTAACCAAATTTAAAAGGGTCTAACAACAAATTAATTTTTTTCATAAATCAAGCAATTTTCACAAGCAAGTTATGAATAATGTTTGTGCGAATTAATATGTATATGCATCATTATGTTTGGGTGTTATTCTGAAACCTCAGTTTTCTTAACGATAACATTTTTAATTTTATTTAGTTTTTTGTTTCTCCTTTAAAATCATCAAAAAATATGATTCGCCCTTTTTCGTTTCTGAAGACGATATAACACTATAGAAGCTGTATTTTACATTCAATTATTTTGAAATTTAGCAGGGTTGAGTGTCTTAATACTAGTCCCCATACATATGTTCCTTCCGACCTGGGCTTTTATCACTTCAGAAGCTTTACTTTACATCCAATCGTTTTGAAATTAAGCATTGTAGGGTTAATAATTTCTACTCCAAAATTACATTTTGGTAAGTTATTTAGAAGGACTTCATTAAATGCTGAAAAATGTTCAGGCTTATGATTTGGAAGTACTTATAATGTTATTCTTTTGGAAGTTCTTCTTTTATTTTTTGCTGGGTAGCTATTTTAAGAAGCTAGACAGTTCTTCCTATAGACTGGATATCGAAGCTATTAAATATCGCTGGGATTAGTAAATCGGGCTAAAAGGAGTTTATGTTGTGAAAGAAATAGTTCCAAATTGTTTGCGTTTTCCTTGTTAGTTTAGTGTTTTCGCCCTCGTACTTTGATCTTCAGAATAATCCACGACGTAAAATCCTTTGAGTTTAAGTCCAGGGAATATACTAGCCATAGTTGTGAATAATGATAGAACTTTTTCTTTTTTTATAGAACTTGGATGGTTCAATTTGTGGGGAGGTATCATTATTTGTGGTGCTTATATATTATGAGACATGCTTGAACTTAGCCTGAGATAGGAACATATATCGATACCTCCATTCTAAACTATTCTAAGTGCAAAAGGTTCTTTTTCAGGAGAGGCGAACAAACTTTGATAAATTTCTTAAGTTTGTGTGGAATTCCTTTATAATGCAAATCGAATGACCAGTACTGTTTTGTGAATAACTTTTGATTGGGTTGAAGTATAAACACCAAATGTTGACTGAATGTTGAGTGTGGAGAAACAAAAAACTAAATAAAATTAAAAATGTTATCGTTAAAAAAACTGAGGTTTCAGAATAACAACCAAACATAATGATGCATATACATATTAATTCGCACAAACATTATTCATAACTTGCTTGTGAAAGTTGCTTGATTTATGAAAAAAAATAATTTGTTGTTAGACCCTTTTAAATTTGGTTAGTAAATTCGCCATTTTTGATAAAAGGGCATTAAAAATATGTCAGGATGTGTATATTGAAGCTACCAGCAAAATAAGCTATCAATAACTAATTTATGGATTTTTTGGTTTATTTGCCCTTTTTCGTTTCTAATGACGATATTTGGCGGCCGGTGCATCTCCACCAGATATGCAAATATGCCAAATGATAACAAGAATACGTTATAGTTAAATCGACCCAGAAAATGATTCTAAGTCGATCGGTATAATAAACGATGGATATAGCTCTTCTCATTTTGAGTGTTACAAACAAATTCCCAAAGTTATAATACCCTGTACAACAGTGTGGTTTAGGTTATAATTATATAATTTTAACAGAAATTTTGGGAATTAATTATGGGACTTAGTATTCAAATCACAGTGATGTCGTTTGTGGATTTAAAAAAATCGGTTACTTTTAAAAACAATCCTATTTTATACTTTGAGATATTTGCTAAATTTAGAGAAGGACATTTTCCTTATGAAAAATATCTTAGTAATAATTTATCTCAGTAAAAGTTTAACTTGTGATTCTTTTGTATAGGAAAAATTTTGCTGGTGATGCTTTTTCATATAAATAGTCTCACTGATTTATTTTACATAAGAATATTCTAATGGCATTTCCTTGCGGAAAGTTGTCTTAGATGATATGTATTTCTTTCAATATATTGTCGGCTTAATTCTCTTTTGGTTATACACCATTTTTTTATTTTTTGAGTTATTGGTAGAGTAAATGGATTTAACTAGGATTTGCAGGAAATAATTTAGATATTTTTGTTCTATGTCTCCATTTTTCTATCGTATATAACGAGAGCTTATATTCAAAACCCTCTATCTTCAATTTTTGCAAAAATGAGATTTTGATGTTGAAATATTCGGTAAAATAAGGCGCATCTATGGTGCTAATTTGGAAATAAAAAAACAAAAATTGAGATTTTATGGTCATTTTTGTAATTTCTCTATCTTACACACTTATTTTGAATGCAATACCCTCTATCTCTTCATATAATTTGGGACTATTTTTTTTTGTTTCTTCTAAAAGACGGTTCTGTGATGAAAAGAGTATGCTAAACCCGAATTTGGTTAAATTTTTTTAGTCGGAGCTTTAGTTTTAAAATTATGACTATTTTTATATCTAACCTGTGATTCCACAAGAATACCAATTTCTATGACAATTTGAAAATGGATTCAAAAATGAACCCCAAGAAATAGATAATACTTAAATAAAAAATTAATCATTAATTCGTTGTTATTATTATTTATTATTTTTATTATAATATGTATAATATAAATTAAAAAAATTTGTGAAATTCATTAATAATTTTTGTTTTACTATGCAAAACCCTCTATCTTTTTTATACATGAAGAATTTTTGAATAGCAATACCATCTATGTTTTAGAATGAAGGTATCGATATTGTTAAATACAACTGAAATCACGCGGTCACTCTTCCGATGGACGAATGGCCGGACGAGATATATTCATAGCTAATAACACTATGCAACAAATGAACACTTTTTGAAAAATACACGAACTTGACAGTATAGGTTCGATTCTACTATCAAAGGGTAGTATAACCCTATACTCGGTTTGGCGAAATTGGTGACCAATTTTTTTTTATGGGCCTCCAAAGTTTCTGGAAATCAGTGGGCCCCTCGAAAAAGGTGTCATCAGCTTTTGTCCAACAGCTAATTTAGACGTTCTGTAATCGCTTAACTATATTTGGCAATAATGTAGCTAAAAATATGCTGAACAAAGTTTCATAAAATTTTTTGCAAAGTTACTATACGTGTCAGAACAAACCAAAGTTCTGAGCTTTGGTTTGTTCTGACACATATTTTGTTTAAAGTTGCTGAACATGCCCTATATCAAAAAAAAACATTTTTGTTCCATAATAGTGAAATACTAAAATTTTTGGGGTACAATGCGGGTTTTTGAGCTATTTAGGGTACCTAGACACGTTCAGATTGTATTGGTATGTTCACAAAAGTTGTTCAGATTTACATTGGCTACAATTTTGCCAAACGTTGTTAGTGAAAAAAGCATTTTTTTATGTTTTATGTTGTTTTTTTTTCCTACACTTTTTCAAAAAAAAGTACAGGAAAAAATGTATTTTCGCAAAAAAAATTTATGAAACTTTGTTCAGCATATTTTTAGATACATTATTGCCAAATATAGTTAAGCAATAACACCAAGTCTGAATTAGTTGGTGGACAAAAGCTGATGACACCTTTTTCGAGGGGCCCACTGATTTTCAGAAACTTTGGGGCCCATAAAAAAATTGGTCACCAATTTCGCCATCGAACCTATACTGTCAAGTCCGTGTATTTTTTTCACTGTTGCCCAGTGTAATTCATATCCATAACTAATAATATATTTACGCGGGCAAAATCGACTTTTTTAATATGTTTGAATCGGAAGAAAATATATTTGACACGCAATTTTTTAACTATTATATTTATTTATTTATTTATATGAATTACAATACAAAGTAAATTTATATTCTAATTGTACGGTCCAAGGAAAAGTCGGGTTACAAAGACCATGTGGCTAGAGTTTGCAGCGACAGACCAGAGCCTCTGGTGGGAATCGAACCCACGACCCCCAAGCTCATAGGCGAGCACGCTACCAACTCACCTTCTGGGGCGCTCTTTTAAATATTATATATTTTCGAGTAAATAAACTTTATTTTAAAATGAATAAAATTAATTTGCTAGGCATATTTTAATATATTACAACAAAATATATTTGCGAACAAGTTTTCTCAAATAAATTATGTGTTTATATATATACAAATAAAATTATTGTTTAGAAATTTCCAAAATATATTATGCTTAAAAAAGCTTTTCGAACCGTTGAAGATTTTTCAAATTTAATTATTAAGTGTTCATTGATTTTAAGTTATACCTTGCAATTTAAGATGACAACATTAGCAAAAAATTTTGTTATAAAGCACTAATTTTTAATTTAAATTTATTCCATGTCATCATTTGTTGTCAATACATCAAAGTAATAATATAATAATATAAAGTAATTTTACGAACATTTACAATATCTGTAAAAAGTGAACATTGAATTACTGATAAACGCAAAACTTGCCTTAAATTAATGTATTGATATATTTTCTGAATACTTAAATGTAAATATATATTTTTTTGTAAATAAAAAAAAAATTTTTTAGAACATCTTCCCAAATTCACAATATTTGCGATTGTTAAATATAATATATATCGAGAGTACCCTAAACATATATACATATATATATCAAGCAGAATATGTTTGGGACAATATACTACAGAAGCGATTTTTTCAGCGTGTTGTTACGTTTCTATATAGCAATTTTAATTAAATAAATGAAGGGCAAAAAATAATATAAAGTGTGGTCCAACCAAAACTCACGATGTTAATTGTAAATAAAAAAGTTTCAGAGAATTGATTTAAACTGAGATACTCTCTCGGCTAAAGACCAACCTGCTTCTATACAGTGATAGAAAGCAAGTATTTTACATGGCAAAATATATTTGCGTGCCCACAGACTATATCATGAATTCCGGGGCGTGACCCCCGTCATCAGTAGTCTACATGGCCGGCCTTTCAAAAAAGACTTTGATTGATGATTCGATAACCAAACTCTCAAAGCCTATCACGGGGCGACTCACACGAGCAAATGAGAATTGCACCCAAAGACTTATCGTAATATTTTTATACCCTACACCACACTGTGGTACAGGGTATTATAACTTTGTGAATTTGTTTGTAACACCCAAAAGGAGAAGAAATAGACCCATCGTTTATTATACCGATCGACTTAGAATCACTTTCTGAGTTGATTTAGATATGTCCGTCTGTCCGTCTGTCCGTCTGTCTGTGCATGTATTCTTGTAATCAAAGTACAGGTCGCAATTATGGTCCGATCTCGACGAAACTTTACACATATCTTTTTTTTGGCCCAAGGACGAACCCTATTGAATTTGGTTAAAATCGGTTCGGATTTAGATATAGCCCCCATATATATGTTACCCCCGATTTCACATGTAAGCGCTGTAAAAACTGTATTTTATATCCGATCAGTATGAAATTCGTCAGAAAGAGGTTTCCTATTATATGAATGAACACTTTTAAATTTGTAAGAAATTGGTTCAGATTTAGATATAGCCCCCATATATACGTTACCCCCGATTAGACATGTGAGCGCTGTAAAAATTTTATTTTATATCCGATCAGTGCGAAAGTCGGCAAAAAAAAGGTTTCTTTCTACATGAAGGAATACTGCCGTATTCGGAGAAACTCGGCTTAGATTTAGATATAACACCCATATATATGTTACCCCCGATTTGACGTGTAAGCTCTGTAAAAACTGTATTTGATATCCGATCAGTGATGAATTCGGCAGAAAGAGGTTTCTTATTACATGAAGGAATACTGCCAAATTCGGAGAAAATCGGTTCAGATTTAGATATAGCTCCCATATATATGTTACCCCCGATTTGACATGTAAGCGCTGTAGACTGTATTTTATATCCGATGAGTACGAAATTCGACAGAAGGAGGTCTTTTTACATGAATAAGTATTCAGGGAAGATCGGTTCAGATTTATATTAAAGCTCCATATATATGGATACTTCCGATCATTAAAATTTTCCAGAAAGATGTTTCTCAATTTAGGAACGAATATTGCTTAATTTAGCGATTATCGTTTCAGAATTAGGTAATATGTTTCTACCCATTTACCAATTATTCCAAATTATTATGGCAATGACCATTATCGCATTGTTAGGGAGGTGTAGGGTATTATATAGTCGGCCCCGCCCGACTTTCTGCCTTTCCTTACTGGTTTATTATGATAGAATGATTTATGACAATTACTCTAAGACATAATTCAGGTTCAGTGTCGTTAATGTGCCGAATTATCTCATCCTTTAGCTCCTGAATTGTTCTTGGCTTATTGAAGAACACTTTTTATTTTAAATATGCCCAAAGAAAGAAGTCCAAAGGTGTCAAGTCACGTGATCGTGGCGGCCAATTAACATCGCCACGACATGAGATAACAGGGCCAGTGAATATCTGGCGCAAAGGAGACAGTGTTTCGTTTTCTGTGTGGCAAGTGGCACCATCCTGTTGAAACCACATATCGTTCTGAATTTCTGGCCACAAGAAGACCGTTTTTATCGCGAACACCATTCACGGTAATTGCTTGGCCGACTTAATTTTCGAAGAAGTTCGGCTCGATGACGCCGCCAGCCCATAAACCGCACCAAACAGTCACTCTTTGTGGATGAATCGGCTTTTAAACAATCACTCTGGGATTCTCATTTGACCAATTCTCCTTGATAACGAATCCACTAAGGTGAAAGTGTGCCTCGTCGTCGTCGAAATGCATTTTGATTTGAACTCCCATTTTCGTAAAAGGCTTAAATTCGTCAAACACTGAAACAAAGAAATGTCAAATTAAGTTGGGCAAAAAACTTGACGTTAAGGTTTGACTCACAATTAACATCATTATGGTTTGACCACCCTTTATATGGGGTTTCATGACAAGTGAGTGAACTTTAGATACCGATGTCTTCTGATCAGGTGATCTGATCTGATATATTTTTTAGGTCAGACCTCGAGCTTGAATAATCTTTTAATAGAATACTCGTAATTTACAACAAAAAGGTTCAAATAAAAACCAAAAATATTAATAATATTTTTTTCATAGTTTTGTTTTTGACTATTGAGTTCGAGATCATTGTTTTTGTTTTCTGTTAAACAGAAAAACAAACCTTCTTTGAAAAAGAAGAATAAGAAATGTGTGAAATGTATTAAGGGTGGTCACTGGTTGGTGGACGATATCGTTTCGGAAGCTACCAAGAAACCTCATCGGCACCTTGGACAAAATACCCTGTCAATAATTGGCACAATATGAGAGCAGCTCAATATGAAATAATTGAGAACTGAATTCAAAGTCCCATGTCTCCAAAACATTGCAGACAGTATTTCTCAACCTTAATACATCCCCACACTTCTTGTTTGGTTATTTGTGTGTCCCTGCAATAATATTTTTTTTTTGCTCAAACGATGGCGTACCCAATTTCATTGAAGAGCTTTGTGGTCTATTAGTGGGATGGGACTTGTTTTTCTATCAAAATAAAGATGAAAATCTAAAAAACAAGTAAGAAAGTTTAGTCGGGTAAACCGCCATACGAATCAACAAAGGCCGTCATACGAAAAAAAGGCAAAAGTTTCAGTTTCAGTGTAACAGATTTATTGCTCAGTGTAACAGGTTGGTTTTGCTTAGGTGCTGGATAAAGGGTTGCCATATCTTGACAAGGAGCGATACAAAGTTAGGGAATTTTTATGACTAAAACAATTCAGTGCATTTTTTGTGAAGAAAGACTTATTGTAACAGACATTCAGATTCATTATTTCATTAATTCATTCAGCTTAAAACTAAATGTTGAAACAGAGTTCAACACCATTTATCCGAATTGGTTCAGGGTTTTCTAGGTTAGCTCTTGTTTTTGATGTATTCGGATATGAAGTTTACTGGGAAATCAGAAGCGTATTTATCTCAGTGGGTAATTTGAAACGGAAGGCTTCGGAATACATGCTACAGTTCAAAGAACGCAATAAAGAAGATATTTGGATAATTATTTTCCCTAAACCAGTTGACACCGCATCCTAAAAAATGTTCAACAAAATTTGTCATATATAGAAAGCTATATAAATTAGGGATGTAACGAATATTCGCATTCGCATATGCGAACGCGAATTATTCGCATCATTTTAAAATTCGCTTTCGCATTCGCAAAAACCATCTTTGGATTATTCGCTTTCGCAAAAATATATTTCAGTATTCGCTTCCATTTATTAAAGTGTTAAATCTCCTTATTCCCTTCACACAATTTGAAGATATGTATGTGTGTGCTTGTGGTAACAGGAGGTAAAACTATGGTAAACAGTCTTAATACTTGAATATCCTGGAAAAGTATCAATTCAGTTCCTTAAATTTGTTGGTACTAAAGGCTCAAACTATTATTCGCATTCACATTCGCTTTCGCATTCGCAAGAAATATATTTCAATATTCGCTTTCGCTAAAGCCACTTTCGTTACATCCCTAATATAAATCATCGAGAAATTCTATTGGTTCCCCTTTCACGGTTTTTTTTATTTTAATTTAGATGGTCTGTTAATTTTCCTTACAATTTCCATAGAAACTAAAAAAACAAACTAATTCAAAAAGTAATATTTAAATATTAAATATTTTCTCTTATGAGTAGAAATATAAACAATGCT
This sequence comes from Eudasyphora cyanicolor, assembly GCA_963930755.1. NCBI lineage: Eukaryota > Metazoa > Arthropoda > Insecta > Diptera > Muscidae > Eudasyphora > Eudasyphora cyanicolor. Next base: position 342,056,677 of record OZ005734.1, on the reverse strand, counting down.
TATTCCCCAAGTTATTTGTTGTTGTTTTTTTTTAATTTTCCAGATTTTTAGAGCACTTATATGCTTATTACCACGCAAGAGACTATTTTATTTTCTCCAGGTTATTTTAACATCTGTGGAAAAATCTATAAGCTAAATAATTTCAAAAAATGCCAAATTACATTTGATGCGTCTTTTAATTTGTCCCTGAAGATTTTTGTCCTCAAGAAGTCGAAAACATTTTCCCTTATTTAATGAATTTAAAGCATACGTGTATGCATAACTTTAAGGCCAAAATAATACCAAGTTTTCTCCCATCTCAATGTCTACGAATTAACTATTTCCCAGGGAATATACCACATTTTCCGTCATTAATTGAAGGCCAGTAAGCTACAGAGTAGTTAGTTGGACTACCTTGAAATATTATGACTTTCATATTTCTTGACTGACTAACACACACACTTACGTACAAAAGTGGAGGTCTGCATTGCAGGCAGGGTGACCACTAATGTAACTGAAACAACGAAAAAAAGAGATTTGGGAAATCTTGCAATGAAACATATCCTTGTGTAGATTTCCGGGGGGACAATACGTCTTAAAACTTTGACGAAATTATCCTAAAAGCAAAACAAGAATAGTCATCAGAAAACGGGGAGTAATAACATTAATGTCCTGTGTGTGTTTGTTTTTATGGATTTTTAAGACCTGACGTGCTCAAGCCTCCAAATACTTTAAAGTGGTTACGCACCGAGTTAATGACTTCTTTCAGCTCAATTCACTCCCAGGACGAGAGGGGCGTACGAGTACAACATGAAAGCCAGTCGCACGGACGACCGACAGACAGACAAACAGAGTAATGTTACTGCCAAAGTTACTGTCATTGTTCAAGTCAATAAATTTTCCGAAGATTTGAATTTTTGTTGCTGTTATACTTATTCTTATTATTATTATATTGTCATTCTTCTTTGTGAGCAAATCTTACCCAAAAAAAGGACATTAAAGGGAAAAGGTGTACACAATAACGACGGCGACACTGTTAATGTGTTGGTAAGTGCGTGTGTGCGTGCGTGCATTCATGTGTGTGTATAAAATGCCTTGCACAGTGTTTTGTTGCAAGTGAATGTTGTACTGTCAAAATAATCTAGTTATCTGGAATTGGGTTTTGAACAAATGTTCGCTCTAAATGACTTTAGGCTTAAATTTGATAATTAATTCTTCTATATGCATTAGCCACGGAAATTGCGGCGAACACATATTCTGCGTAATAGGATATTGTAGACTCTCTCACAATGGTTTTCTAAGAAATCATTAGATTTTATGTAATAATGCTATTCGTGTATAAATCTGAAAATCCTGAATCCTGAAAATCTCCCTCCAAAAATAATACTGTATCAAAAGTCGTAGAACTCGATGGATTTTTTAGGTGATCGACAAAAAGATTCCTTGCAAAAAATACTACACGCTGGAAAAAAAATCGCTTCTGTAGTATATTGTGCAAAACATATTCTGCATAAAATATACAAATGTTTAAGGTACACTCTAAATATATTATATTTGGCACACACAAAAATTATACATATATTTGGGAAGATGTTGTTGTAAACAAATCTTTGTTTCCGTCCTAATATTTTTTATTTGGGGTTATTATTTATGAAACAAATATTTATTTGCATGTACATAGTATGTTCAAAAAAATTTGCGAATTTTGTATTTTTTCAAAAAGTATTTATTTATTCATGAATATCTGTTTATAAGTGAAATCGTATAATCTCGCATAATATACACAATATGACTTGAAATAAATAAAAATTAAAAATTAGTGCTTTAAAGTAAATATTACTGATTCTTGTGTCAGTTTAAATTGTAAGGTATAGTTCAAAATCAATGAAAAATTTAAATTGAAATTCGAAAAATCTACAACGTTTTAGAAATCATTGTTAAACAAAACATGTTTGGAGAAATTCATATACAATAATTTTATTTGTATATAAAAACATGTTTTATTTGAGGAAATTAGTTTGCAAATATATTTTGTTGTAATATATTAGTATATGCGTTGCAAATCAATTTTATCAATTTTAAAATAAAATTTATTTGCTCAGAAATATATAATATTTAAAAATTTGTGTTCGAAATATATTTTGTTTCGATATAAACATATCAAAAAAGGCGTTTTTGCCCTAAAAGGCGATTGTCATAAAAGTGTATTGTGGGGAACTATAGTGATTTTTTTACAAGGTATCTTTTTGTCGAATACATCACCCAAAAAATCTATCGATTTACATAACACTTGATAAATCATTAGTTTTGGAGGGGTATTTTCAGGGGTAAGGGGTTTTCGGGTGTTTTGGGAGAAATACTTTTTAAAGAGTCTCCTTTCTTTTGTTCTTTGAATGGAATTCTTATTCCGAAGCTTAAGCTTCGAAATTCCTATACTAAAATTGTTCCTGAATTTACTAACCCTTCGTTTACCCAGTTATTTTTGTGGATAAATATGATATATTTAAAAATCCACTGGGTTGCCATTAAAGAGTATTGCGGGGACCTATATTTATTTTTTACAAAGAATATTTTTGTCGAATACATTACCAAAAAAAATCCATCGGTTTGTATGACTTTTGATATATTATTATTTTTGGAATGAGATTTTCAGGGGCAAGGGGATGAGAGGGGTAATCGGGAGTTTTGAGAGAAATACTTCTTGAAATGTCTCCTTTATTTTGTTATTTGACATGAAACATATATTTCGAATCCATCTATGCTAAAATTGTGTTTGTATTTACGAACCTCTTTGTGGCTTCAAAATATCTCAGAAACCACAAGAGATGGAGACCTGGGATTGGAACATTCTCGCCGAAGAACATTTTTTGAAACGTTGAAACACCACACTGTGGTACAGAGTATTATAAGTTTGTTTCATGACAGGTGTTTGTAACTCCTAGAAATACTACAGCTTGACCTTAAAGTATACCGATGTCCGTCCATCTGGCTGTCCATCTTCCCTTGTTCATTGAGTACAGGTCGCAATTTCACTTCGATCGTGGTGAAATTTTGTAGTTAGAAGTCATTCATACCTGAACCAAACCCTATTGAATTTAAAGAAAATCTGTTCAGATTAAGATGTAGATCCGATATATATGAGTCTTCCGATTTGGCCCATTAGCACTATAGAAGCTGAAAGAAAAAATTGAGTAATCCGTACTTGAATCAAGCCGTAGCGGTGTCAAAAGTACGTTAAGTACGGTTTTTCTTAAACCAAGTACAAAATAATTGAATCAAGTACGGATTGTTAAGCCTTGAATTCTCAATTTTAGCGCTTATTAAGCCTGATTAGGCTTAATTTTAAGCCGAAAAATTCTTATTTTAAGCATAAAGCAACAAAAAGCCTGATCAGTTCTTGATTTAATCCTAACCAATACTTGATTTAAGCCAGATAAGTTCTTAATTTAAGCATGGTCATACTAAATTTATTGTGATTTCGTTCGTTTTATACCTACATATATACATACCATTTATATTAATTATACCACTGTATTGCAAAGAATGAAATTTTTAAAAATGGTATTTCAAAAGACAATTTCTGGACGGCAAAAGTAAACGTTTTGCTGCATTTATTCGATTTAAATATGAAACATATAATTATAATATTAACAACTTCAAAAAACAAAATTAATAAAAAATCACGCCAAGTAATGTATTTCCAAACACTGCTTGAACGAGAAATGAATTGGATATGGTCGCGCACAAATGTTTATACATATACATCTCGACAATTTAAATGCATGTTTGTTTGATGTTGCCTCAGCCAAAATCAACCACTTGCATGAGAGTGGTTGAGAGGGTAATTTTATTGTGCTCTATAATGGTTCTGTCTCTCAGAGATTGAAGTAAGCTTTTTTTCCTTTTCAAGAAATGTTCACTTGATTTCAAGTATTAAATACGTATTATAAGCCTTCCAGCGCTTGATTTTTTCAATTTAAGCCGATTTATACTTGTTTTAAGAAAAACTTAGTACGAACGTACTTAAATTTTTAATTACGATTTCGTCTTAAATTAAGAATTTTTTACTTGAATTTAGTATGGCATTTTTCTTTCTGTGTAGATATTTGTTAGATTTTTTCATTGGAGAAAATCTGGGTACGAAAACCCCGCGGGGGAACCAACATGCCTTCAACAACAATCAGGCAGTCCCGGGCATTTTTACATTTTTAACTCTTACGTATTTTATTATAAAAAGTTGTAATAATATAATTTTTAAATTTTTAACTCTTACGTATTTTATTATAAAAAGTTTTAATGATCACGTACTAAAGTACATATTTATATTTAGAATAAAATTCAAATAAAAAACTAAGGAACTTAACTTCCCTTACCTACACAATAAACGCAACTTTTTAATTGTTTATCTTTGTTATGAAAAAAAGGTTGGGCCACCCAAAACATATTTATGTTTCAAGCCGAATATGCTTGGAACAATATACTACAGAAGCCTAAACCTTTTCCAACTTCAGTTTTAATTTTTCGAATAATACCTTTCAGTAGAGCTATCTTCTTTTGTAAATCACTAATTTTTGAATATTTCAAATCATCATTTGTTGTCAATCTTTTAATCAATTAATTTGTATCCAAGTTTATATTCTTTTTGTTAAAAGGGAATTTAAAAAAAATTCAATAAAATAACTTAGAATAGCTAAAAAAACTTAAAACAATTAAGGTTACTTAAAAGCTAAAACATCTTTCTTTTAGTAATTGTAGTCCCAAATAAAAAAATATTGGGATGAAAACAACGATTTGTTTAGAAACACATCTTCCCAAAAATATTACATTTATCTGTACCAGTTATTAAAGAGTGCTCCTTAACTTATATATGTTTCTAGCAGAAAATTTTTGGGACAATATACTACAGGATCGATTTTTTCAGCATTCAGTTGCCACATTTTCTAAACAATTTGCAGATATCGTTTTATTCTTTAAATAATTTCCTATAACACTTATTTTTGAAAATATTGTGCATATAATTTTTGGTGTAATGTTTTTATTTCTAAATTCCATTTTTCATGCAAAATACCTTGAGTACTTCGGTCATATTTTTTAAAACTTTAGCGAGATAGAGCCGGGATTCTAGTTAAATTTAAGGAAATTATGAGGGCTACCAATGTTGAAAATATCTCCTTCGCGTAGAAAAGTAGTAGTTAAAAAATTAGGAAAAATGGGTCTTTTTCAGAAAAAGATATTTTTTTTGTTGGTACGAAAATAAACAAAAAACCAGTAAGGAAAGGCAGAAAGTCGGGCGGGGCCGACTATATAATACCCTACACCTCCCTAACAATGCGATAAGGGTCATTGCCATAATAATTTGGAATAATTGGTAAATGGGTAGAAACATATTATCTAATTCTGAAACGATAATCGCCAAATTAAGCAATATTCGTTCCTAAATTGAGAAACATCTTTCTGGAAAATTTTAATGATCGGAAGTAAAATACAACTTCTATAGCGGTTTGATACCAAATCAGGAGGAACAATCAATATAAATCTGAACCGATCTACCCTGAATACTCATTCATGTAAAAAGACCTCCTTCTGTCGAATTTCGTACTGATCGCATATAAAATACAGTCTCTACAGCGCCTACATGTCAAATCGGGGGTAACGTATATATGGGGGCTATATCTAAATCTGAACCGATTTCTTCCAAATTTAACAGTGTTCATTCATATAATGAGAAACCTCTTTCTGCCGAATTTCATACTGATCGGATATAAAATAACATTTTTACAGCGCTTACAAGTCAAATGGGGGGTAACGTATATATGGGGGCTATATCTAAATCTGAACCGATTTTCTCCGAATTTACCAGTATTCCTTCATGTAATAAGAAACCTCTTTCTGCCAAATTTTGCACTGATCGGATATAAAATAAAGTTTTTACAGCGCTTACATGCCAAATCGGGGCTAAGATATATATGGGGGCTATATCTAAATCTGAACCGATTTTAACCAACTTCAATAGGGATCGTCCTTGGGCCAAAAGAAAGATATGTGTAAAGTTTCGTCGAGATCGGACCATAATTGCGACCTGTACTTTGATTACAAGAATACATGCACAGACGGACAGACAGACAGACAGACAGACAGACAGACAGACGGACAGACAGACAGACAGTCAGACGGACATAGCTAAATCGACTCAGAAAGTGATTCTAAGTCGATCGGTATAATAAACGATGGGTCTATTTCTTCTCCTTTTGGGCGTTACAAACAAATGCACAAAGTTATAATACCCTGTACCACAGTGTGGTGTAGGGTATAATAAAAAAACCTATTTTATTACATTTTTTAAAAGCTAACATCCTAACGAGGAGAACAATGCCAACTAGAAAAACTCTATGGATAAATTTCAAATCTATCTTAACGCGTATTCCGGCTCTGTCGGGATTATACTAAAATATAGTCAAAATACTAAAGGTACATTCCAAGAAATTTGGAAATAACAAAATAAAAAAATACCATTAAATAATATGATTTTGATTTTATAGAATAGTATTTCTAAATCTACACTAAACACAAGTTATTAGGCGATAAAACAAAAAAATAATTGCATATTGTATTAAGTACATATCGGTCCATAAATTATTTCTTTTCAAACTCTACACTGGGCAAAATCACCTTTTTTGATATGTTTGAATAGAAAGAAAATATATTTGGAAAACAAATTTTTAAATATTATATATTTTTGAGCAAACAAATTTTATTTTAAAATAAAAGCGAATGGTCTGAAAATTTAACAATATATTCAGTTTGGGGTCATTTGTGTTTTAGAATTATTTTCACCGCGATAAATTGCAGAGTGGTCAAATTATTTGCAACATTCGTTTTTCAGAGCGATTTGACTGAAATTTATAATGTACGTGTGGTTTGGCTTGATAATAGTTTTTATGTATGATTGTAACCGGTAGATGACGCTGTAGTGGACATATGGTCAATATATATGTTTTTTGATGATTTTTTCCTGAAACTCGGGATGTATGAAATATTAATAAATAACAAACTAAAAGATCTCAAATAGGACAGGCAGGACAACGTCTGCTGGGGTCAGCTAGTATTAATATATTACCAGAAATTAATTTTGCAAACGAGTTTTCTCAGATAAAATATGTGTTCAATTACAAATAAAATTAATGTTCAGGAATTTCTTTAAAAACATTTTCAAAACTTTGCTGACTTTTCGAACTTCAGTTTAATTTTTCCTTGATTTCGATATATACCTCCGAATTAAAAATGGTATATGCAGCATTAACTGTTATTATTCCAAGTAATCATTAGATGTAAATCCTTTGAATAATTACTTCTTTCCAAGATTATATGATTTCAATTATAATTATTTTTAGAAATATTAAAAATTAACTTTTAATTGGTGAAAACCTAACACAGTTTAGGTATCGGTATATTTTCTGAATACTTAATTGCAAATAAATCTTTGTTTCGGAAATAATATTCCCATATAAAAACATATTAGGATGCAAACAAAGATTTTTTTAGAACAACATCTTCCCAGATATTTCATATTTGTGCGTACCAAATATTACATATTTAGAGTGTATCCTAAACATACATTTGTTTGAAGCCGAATATGTTTGTGTATATTGAGTTATTAGTAGATAATGGTGCATTGCTTCATAGTTTTATGAACTTTTAGCGCTCTACTATTGGAAATTCCGAATTTATTAACGGCTTATTTCACAAAGCTTAAAAACATGTAATATATTACGTCTGTGTGAATAAATATATCCATCATTGTGTTTGTGTACTATCCAGAAACCCATGTTTTTCAATCTATAAATTTTAATTTTAGTAAGGTTTTTGTCTCTCCTGTAAAATTTTCAAAAGTGATGATTGTTTTTACATTTCTGATATTTAACTGCATTTCTGAGAGAAAGCTCGTAATTTATATTTTGTTTTCGAATCTTTTTGTCTACATTTGAATCACTGTGCTTCCATGAGAAGATGTGTGAGTGTGTGTGTTTGTGCGATGTGTCATGTGTCATGTGGGTAATTATGCATATGTTTTGGTTCGGTTGGTTTACGAGGCAATTCCTGGGGTCTTTGGAGATTTGTATTGAATTTTCTTGTTCGCCGTCATGTACGTGTCTGAAATAATGTGTGATTGTTCATTTGAACACATAAACGAAAGGATTCCTTCGGCAACGCGCCACATACGCGCACGAATATACAGCGACACACACACACACATTGTGCAAACATTTGAAAGTAGGCTGACAAGCCTTTCAATTTTCCTTATATTGTGGCAAAATACCTCCCGCCTGTGATTTCGAGGGCAAATGTAGTTTGTTGTCACTTACAGGCCATAAGGTAACATTAGGACGGTCGACCGTTCTTGTCCAATGCAACCCTTTTCGTTTTGGTAAAACGCCCTTCCGCTTTTCCGCGCTCCATCTCATTGTCTTTACAGATGTTGGGAAATTTTTTATTGTAATGTTTCATCATTTTCATTTGCGCTTATTATTATTTCTTTGGTTGTTTTTTTTTGTGTAATTTTAATTGGTGCTGCGCCTACCCTTTTTATTGTGGCTAGGGCTTTCGCTGAATGTTAGCGGCTAAATAAATTCCATTTTTATTTACATTGTTGATTGTCAGCATCAATTATTTAAGCGTATTTTGTCAAAACGTCAGTTCCATCAGAGCGAGGAATTTACTGTAAAGCTCATTGTGGATTGAGGTAAAAAAAAAATCATTTGAATTTGATGGGGACGAAGTTTGTGTACCCTACATCGATAGGCTAAATATTGTTAGAGACTTCAACGACTTTTAAGAGAAGTTTTGTTAATTTAATATTTACGTTACGAACAATAACAATAGGGTCAACGAAGAATTTTAAATAGCCTTTTTGATTCTATTTAAAACTAAATTATAACTGCAAATATTTTTCGTCCGAATTTAGTGCAAATATGCGCTCTTCAAATATCGCAAATATGGCCACACTGTGGAATGTAATTATAACGGTATATCTTTGAAAACAGAATAGGGCCAACGTATAAAATCATTCTGCAGTGATTTTGACTAAAGAGCAAAATCGGACGAAACATATATATGGGAGCTATAGCTAAATCTTTACCGATTTTCTTCAAATTCGGCAATGTTGGTTCATGAATCAAGAAACTCTACCATTCTAAATTTCAAAACGATTGGATGTAAAATACAGCTTCTATAGAACTAAAGGGCCAAATCGGACGAAACATATATATGGGAGCTATAGCTAAATCTTAACCGATTTTCTTCAAATTCGGTAGTGTTGGTTCATCCATCAAGAAACTCTACCATTCTAAATTTCAAAATGATTGGATGTAAAATACAGCTTCTACAGAACTAAAGACCAAAATCGGACGAAACATATATATGGGAGCTATTGCTAAATCTTAACCGATTTTCTCCAAATTCTGTAATGTTGGTTCATGGATCAAGAAGCTCTACCATTCAAAATTTCAAAACGATTGGATGTAAAATACAGCTTCTATAGAACTAAAGGGTCAAATCGGACGAAACATATATATGGGAGCTATAGCTAAATCTTAACCGATTTTCTTCAAATTCGGTAGTGTTGGTTTATGGATCAAGAAACTCTACCATTCTAAATTTCAAAATGATTGGAAGTAAAATACAGCTTCTACAGGACTAAAGAGCAAAATCGGACGAAACATATATATGGGAGCTATAGCTAAATCTTAACCGATTTTCTTCAAATTCGGCAATGTTGGTTCATGGATCAAGAAACTCTACCATTCTAAATTTCAAAACGATCGGATTTAAAATACAGCTTCTATAGGACTAAAGGGCCAAATCGGACGAAAGATATATATGGGAGCTGTATTTAAATCTGAACCGATTTCAACCAAATTCAATAGCGATCTTAACAGCCGCGAAATACTCTAAACTGCAAAATTTCAGAACGATCGGAGTGAAATTGCGACCTGTAGTCGACGAACCACTTTACATGGACAGACGGACGGACGGACGGACATCGTTAAATCGACTCAGCTAGTGATTCTGAGTCGATCGGTATACTTTAAGGTGGGTCTAGCTGTGTTATTTTCAGGTGTTACAAACATCTTCCGTGAAACAAACTTATAATACCCTGTACCACAGTGTGGTGTAGGGTATAAATATTAGAATGGGAACATATTTTTGTTTAGCACAATATCTTCCCAAACATATAATATTTGTGTGTGTCAAATAATATTTATTTGGAGTGTACCCTAAACATATGTATATTTCAAGCATAATATCTTCCCAAACATATAATATTTGTGTGTGTCAAATATTATTTATTTGGAGTGGACCCTAAACATATGTATATTTCAAGCAGAATATGTTTGGGACAATATACTACAGAAGCGATTTTTTTCAGCGTGTAAGTTGAAAATACCAATTTGTTACTAAGCATATTTAAAATACGCTAACTAAGCAATAAAGTAATATAATTTAATAAAATATATTTTTCCTTTAAATGTACTTTAACATTCGTTTTTTTTCAGGTTAAACAAATTCCTTTTATTTTTTTTTTATTTGAATTTTTAAATTGTTTTATGTAGTCGAGAAGTTAGATAACAGAATAGTATCAACAAAATTCCCCAAATGTCCTCAAGATCTGAGTATGGGCCCGTCAAAAAAGTGTAAGAAGACTTCCTTGACACCAACTTTTGTGAAGAATTTAATTTTTGTTATTGTTTTGGGCTAATTTATTGATAAAAAATACAAAACTTTTTACAAATATCGAAAGAAAATATTTTTATAGATGCATAAAATTTTTTTCCATAAACGTGTATCAGAAGGTACATTATTAAGATGTAAAGTACTTTCAATTAAAAAAAGAGTAAATTAATCTCTCAGATTTTGAAGTGTTGTAAACGTCGTGATTAACCGAACATAATTCCCCGAATATTGTATGTAGCACAGCAACTCAAGTGAAAGAAATGAACTTATCACGCCTGAATTTGTCAATACAAAGCGAACGCAGAAACGGTTGTTTCTGCCTTCTTTTTTTGTGTGTTAATTTTATACATTTTCCCCGAGTTTTTTTCCTCGCGATTTTCTTTGAAAACTCTGGCAGACAATAGGCAACAATTGCCTATTAAGGAGATGACGTGCACACACTCAGCGGCACACAAAGCCGTCATTACAGCGCCTCTCCGATGCACATACTTAGTTACTCTCATTCACCCATTCGGAAACACCTCAGCAGCACTCGGCAGCGTTGGCATCGGCGTCGGCATTGTCAGTCGTTAGTCGTTGTCAATGATGGGTACTCTCAACCCTTCTTTATTTCGGCTTTCATTTCGACTTGGATTTTCTCGAGTTCATTTTGTGGGTGCAATTGTGTGTGCGTATGCGTGTGCATGATGTTGTGCGTTGCTTGCCTGACTTTCTTCCATGTTGCCAGATGATAAATGCAAAATACTTTGCATACTTTCGGGGCTTTTCCCTTTCGAAATGTTTGTTGGTTGTTACTACGACTGTGTGTTGCCTTTGTATGGAATAAGGAAAAAGGGTGTCATTGAACAGTGGTTTAAAGGTTGTTGTGATCTCTTTTATCTGCTATACATATTTAAATCTATATAAGCGTATATAATATGTACGAACATTTCAGTCGTTTAAACCTACTAGGTTAAAACATCACTTTGTGAATATTATAACAAGTAAGAAAGTTTCAGTCGGATAAACCGACTATGTAAGGTATACCCTCACTTTGTGAGTAATGTAATATGGAATATTACACGACTTATTCTGTCAATTTGTGTGGGAGGTACCAGAAGGGGTTTAACAAATACACCTATTTATATTTTTTTTATATTAACGTTATGAGATATTAAATTTGGGTATGCTTTGGCTATTTTGTGTGGAAGTTGGGAGGTACCAAAATGGGCGTACCAATAACGGGCACTTTCCTCCTGACTCTAGGTAGTGTAAAAGCATTACACTGGAAGAAATTGTAAGTGTTTTTTTGAACTGATATAAATGTTAGAAGTTGTTAACTTTTGGTGCAAAATATTCCATTTGTGTGGGAGGTGCCAAAAGGGGTGTGGCAAGTTCGGCCATTTTCTCGAGGTGATAGCGACTAATAAACTAATACTATGTGTGGATTTTCAGAAGATTCGAATAAGTATTTAGTATAGAAGATATTAAAGAATCAATAGTTCACGAAATGTTAACCCTTTGTGGGGGAGATACTAGAAGGAGTGGACCAATATGGTCCATCTCCGAACATAGCCGGAGATAGAAACAAAATTATCGCATACCAGATTTGAAGTCAATCGGTTACTTCCATTCGAGAGTTATCGTGAGCACCAGCCAGCAGTCAGACAGACGGACGGACGAACATTGCTCATTCGACAAAATGACCCAACACGAATATCCGCCGAACATACTTAGGGACTTAGGTCACTCCTTCGGTGTGTTACACTTTTATTCCGAAGCAAATGATATATAACCTCGTATCACTAAAGTGAGGGTATAAAAAGGATTTTGTTTATTATGATGCTATAATGGTAGAAATTTTTGGTATATTTTTGTCAGAAGAATATTCTAAAATACATAAGTCATGCCGAAATTAATTTCATATTAATTTGTAATGCTAAAAGGGTATACAAATAATCAGTCGTGTAAAATTTCTAAGGTATAACCTCACTTTCTGAGAAATATCAAAAGGTATTTGATTGTTATGTTGCTAAAATGCTTTTTTTTTGGTATTTTTTGTCAGAAGTGTTTTTTAAAATACATAATTGAAAGACATTGATATATTCATCAGCTTAGATCAAAAACCACATTTCTACCAAGTTATATAAAGGTAGGATGAAAAATAAAATTTCAATAGAGCTTAAATATTAAATAAACAGGAACAATCGAGCCTTAACAGCCAAAAAGAACCGACTTTCCCCAAGTCGGTGTCCATTTGGGTAATAAAAGAACTTTTTCTGCCGAATTTCATACAAATCGGATATAAAATACAGTTTCTACTGAGCTTACATGTCAAATCGGGTGTAGCATATATATCTAAATGTGAACCGATTTCCCCAAATTTGGCAGTGTTCATTCATGTGATACGAAACCACTTTCTGCAGAATTTTGTACTGATCGGATATGAAATAAAGTGTCTATAGCGCTTACATGTCTAATCGAGGGTAACAAATATATATTGGGGCTATATCTAAATCTGAACTGATTTTCCCCAAATTTGGCAGTGTTCATTCATGTAATAAGAAATCTCTTTTTGCCGAATTTCGTACTGATCGGATATAAAATAAGGTTTCTACATCGCTTAAATATAAAATCGGAGGTAACATTTATATGGGGCTATATCTAAATCTGAACCGATTTTCTTAAAATTTAGTACTGTGTCTTAGTGTATCAAGAGACTTCTCTATGCCAATTTTTGTACAGATCGTTTAAAAATTTAGCTTTACGGTGTGTATATGCCAAATCGGAGGTACATATAAAGGGTGGTTTGACTTGTGATTTGAGCCCTTTGGACTATTTTCTGTGGGAAGCCATTGAAGATAAATGTTACGCAAAGCATCCAGAGACAATTGAAACATGACATCAAAGTTGCCATTGAAGAGATTCGACCCGAAACAATCGAAAATGTACCTAAAAAATTGGGTTAATAGGATGAGGTGCTGCCGAGCCAGTCGTGGAAGTCATATGAATGATATTGACTTTTATTATAAAATGACAAAGTTCAACCTTTCCAATAAAACCAAAAATTTTCAAAAATGATCAATAATATCAAAATTTGGATAAATACCAAATATTGACTGAATATAATTTGGAATATTTAGAAATTAAAAATGCAAGCTCCCTAAAAACATGCTAAGTCGACTTAGCATGTTTTAGAATTGAGTTATCGATATATATATCTACGTTTTAATATAGTAATATGGCTGAGTGGAAGTGGATATTCTTCAAATCCTGGTGTATTAGCGTGCAAGTACTTTCCTGCAGAAACATCATGGTGTAAACTAAGTTGAAGGCTAAGTTACTACTTTTGAATTTGGTATTTGATAACGATAAATGTTACTGGGTTCTACGAAATCTATTGTTTCATTCCCTTCCAACCACAGTGCATCTGTGTCTGTGTGCGGTGTGAAGCATCCAACCACGCGAACAAATACATGAAAAAAACTGTTGCTGCAGAACCACTTAAGACAAATTGCGGGTAACAAGCACCATTCAACACGCAAAAAATTGAAAAATATTTTCTAAATCCTTCAACAACAGCAACAAACAAAAAATCCGAAAGAATGAGAAAAAAGCACCCAGAAAAAAGATAAAAATGGGAACAAAAAAAAAGATGGTAAACGAAAGGATTTTCCCGTTGTTGCCAGAGAATGAAATGAAAAATCTGCATATATTTACCAACTTTTCTTCGTGTTTTTTGTTCATTTTTCGCTTTGTTCACTCCTCATTTCGTTTAAATGATTGAGTGTAAACGGCGTATACGAGAGGAACAACAAAAACACTCGTGACACAGAACTCTTGGGCAACTTTTACAGGTTCTTGCGGGGGCTGTTTGCTAGCAACAGGCCAACCCTTGAACCTACGCTTACTCCTCCTCCTGGTCCTCTTCCACCATCCTCCCCTCCTTCTTTCCAAACCATCGTGTTAACAAACCCATTAAACAATTGGTGAAAGTAAAAAAAAACTTTTCAATTTCTTTTGCGGTACTTTAGCGCTACTTATGGCTCAAGTATGTCATGGCGAACGATTGCAAAGTTCTTAGATTTTGCAACGCATCCTCGGCTTTCCGTTGTCATATGAATTGTAATGACTTTGAAAGCCAAAATCAGCGTTGTAGTGGGGAGGGAGAGTAATCAGTACGCATAGAGAGGGGGATTAATAGGGGGTTATTCAAAAGCAAAGACTCAAAAATCTAAAAATGTTAAAGACCAGTAACATTCAAAATGAAAAAATAAATAAAACCTTCACATTCTTCTTTTATTTTCATCACAAAATTATTTGTAATGTACCTACTATTGATGAAAAAAGTTTGAATTGTCGTGAAAATCCATCACGGTATTCGGACTAATCAGAAATTATTTCCTAGAGTTCAGATTTACTGCCGCGTATTCGCACTATGGAACTAGTCAGCTAAGCGTTAGCAATGGCCAGGTTTATGTTGATTTCATGGGTATTGATAGAATGAGGTTAAGATGTTTTGATCTGTGATTACAGAAAACCACCGCAATCAAATTTTGTAATGGGGACAAATCACATGATTTTTGTAGTAAATTCAGGTCACGTCTGCCCAGTAAGTGTTTCGGCGCAAGTAATCCAGTTTAAAATCATCGTATTGTGGAAAGGTCGTTTGCTAGATCATTTATAATTTATATTCACCACAAACAGTTTATCCTAAAAAGTGGAAAAGAATGAAGTGATGCTGAAAGTGAAGTCGAACCAAATACTAAGAAACTGTGTAAGATTTCAAAAGAAGACGGGTCAGATTTTGATGTATGTAACTGCATTTTTTATTATTAATCTTTATGAAATTTAATAGAAGGTAGTTTTTTGTCCAAGGACCAACTATATACAATTTCTTAAAAGCGCTAAAGAATCCGCAATTTTAAATATATTTTTTTTAAACTGTTTCTCCACAAATTCAAAATATTCACCTAGTCCAGGGATGGTCCACGACATGATTTTGTAGGTTTACGACTGTCAGAAAGTTGTAAACGTCACATACGTCATAAACCCGTCTGAAATGTATGAAATGTCGTAAACTGTAATATCAATTCTAAGGACGCTGCAGACTTCAGCCCTTCACGTAAAAATCTGGTAGACACCATATAAAAACTAATCGAAATCCGAGATACAACATCATTTAATTTTTTTTTTTTGATAAAATATATGTTTTTGATCGAATACCAATATTTACGCGATGGCATGATATAGTGTACAACCCTTAATTAATAAGTTCAAATCGGAAAATCAACTACTTTTTCAACAATGGCACGCACATCTTTTCAGATCATAAAAATTAACTTTTCTTCACATCTTTTGTAGACCATTATTAAATGGTATAGTCTTGACGAACAATAAATCGTTCAGTTTCAGTTTTTTTTTCCAAAATATTATATAAGTTTTGATTCACACGAGACAATTTTTTCAAAGCAAGTATCAAAGTTTGTCTGCCGCTCTCCAACAAACTTTGACACCTAACCTATTCCTGTGCTTGCTTCAAAAAATAGAAGGCCTGACTTATTCTGGAATATGGCAAAAAGTCGACATAACGCATTGGCATCATTGCCTCTAAAATTACTGATGATCATGTGCATTCTGATTTTCGAAATCTATTAAGCTGAGTATAGATGATTGCCAGATCGGCAAACGTTATCAACCCTGTTAAAGTGCTGCAAATATACGGGCAATGTCAGTTTATAGGCAAAGGTGAATTGACAGTTCAGACGATTGCAAGAAAACATTACAATTTCATATATTTACAATATATTTTGTAAATATTTATATGCAGGATTGCCAATAAAAATACATTATAGACAGTGTTGCAAATAAAATGATTTTCTGGCAATGGCGCCGTTGTCACATGCATAAACTTCGAACATATAACAATCAGCAAATTATCTCGCAATGACTTTTCTGCTAACGTTGCAAAACAAAAATTGTATGTTCACACGGTTGTAAATTCACAGGGTTGCATTTTTCCGCCATTTTTCTGGCAATGTTGTCCGATTTGCAAATCGTCTGTACTTACCTTTAGAATCGGAACGATCTAAAAAGTTGCTGGAAGTTTACTTTTCACTTAAAATACGCGAAAAAAGACAACTTTGAAGGCATTGAAGAGATTCGAGTGATAAATAAACCTAATTTATAAACAAATAATAATTCATTTGAACCAATAAATATACTTGAAAGTTCAAAATAAATATTTTTTCTTTTCTATTGATTTGCTACTTATTTACTGTTAGTGACAAAGTCAAGTTTCCGACATTAGGTTTACGACGTTGTATACGTATGTCGAATACGTCTCAAATGTATGTCATATACGTCAGAGTTTACGACGGACCATCCCTGACCTAGTCAGATTTAAAATGAATACACTTCTTGTAATGAAATCTGTGCAGAAATCTTTTGAAAATCTCTAACAATTTATTAACATATATGTTAATAATCCATATAAAGGGTTTTCCAATAAGAGGTGTTATTTTGATATCCAAAGAAAAATTTCATTTTTTGAGTTAAATGATCCTCTTTATTATTTCATAATAAAGAGGAAGGTATGTCGTTAATAATGAAAGACAAAATCAGCCAAATGGCCACCACGACCACGCTTACAGGACCATATACTTTTTGTACTGTGCTCGGGTTACAAACTTTTTGATTTTAGTTCCACTTCACCGGCGTTGCCGGTATGCTGGCGTTCGCGCGGCTATGGCTCGTCGTTTCGGGGTGGTATTCTTGCCGGCGTCGTGGAGTTTACACAGCGACAAAACAACAAATTCATACCGGACGTATCGACATAACATTGAAGGAATTAGGGTACCCGAAATAAGTTTGATAAGAAAAGGAAAGAAGCAAAAAGGAAGGGACAACAGACGAAGACACTCACGAAATCTCAGACAATGTACACTTATGGGAACCTATTCAACACTTGGCTGGTGTTATGCCAAGACTTGTCCCTCCCACAGGAATCGTCATCAGATTCCACCTTGATACCTACGTATGTATCTGTTTAGGTATCCCATGATCGACACTTTACTTACCCCTATCTACCCCTTCCCAACCACCTTAGAAAAGGCCCTAAGCCAAATGCATTTTCAAAATTTTCGATTTCACAAGCTCAACACATTTATTCCATGTCATTTTCAAATCCCTCCAAGCTTTTATACATTATTTTTTATAAAATTTAGTTCTAGTTAATTTAAAATTAGATTTATTTCATTTTACTTTAACATTACTTATACTTCATTTCAAATTAAATTCTATCAAAT
This sequence comes from Eudasyphora cyanicolor, assembly GCA_963930755.1. Lineage (NCBI taxonomy): Eukaryota > Metazoa > Arthropoda > Insecta > Diptera > Muscidae > Eudasyphora > Eudasyphora cyanicolor. The sequence goes on along the minus strand of OZ005734.1, from coordinate 342,038,681 downwards.
CTGTTGAATTCAATAAGTTTTAGATTTAATTTAACCTATCTTAATTCTTAATTTTAAATTCATTTTATTTTATTTTTTATTTCAGGTTTCCCTGCGGCCGGTGTGAAGGTAAGTATGGTCTTTTCTTCTTCTTTCTTATAGGTTAGGTGAGGATTCAGGGAGCCGGAAATATATTGAGGCTACGGGGCTATTGACGACGCCATCGTACGGTTATGGGGGCCCAAAAAGTTACGTCTGTCTGTTTCTGTCTGTCCTAGTATTTTTGGGTACGTGTAAATTTGTCTATATGTATATTTGGTCTTATTTCTCGATTTGTTTTATCATTACAGATCTTTAAATTAATGGTTTCTTTTAGTCTGTTTTTCAGGAGGGACGAACAATTAGTTTTGGCTAACCCTGAGCCTTAATGAAAAAGCAATGCCCTGACCTAGTCCTGAGCTCAATCCTAGACCGGGGATTTTACCCAAAAAGGTAAGTAAAAAGAAAAAAAACAACTAATTGCTTGGGCCTAACAAAAAACTAACAACTGTTCTTTTTTGTTCTTCTATAGGTGCACAAATTTAGATATATAGGACTGTCCGTCTGTTCGTCTGTCGGTCCGGAGTTTAAAAGTTAATCATCAAGGAGTAACTGTTGGATACCCTTCTCATGCCAGGCTGGGCTATGCGTTTCCGCGCCTCCCTCGTTGCACCGGACGCTGATGCTGTGGCTGTTGATGCTGTGTCTTAAATGATTTTGTAGATTTCACTTTATTTCAGTTTGTAAACTTTAATTTAGTTGGTAAGCTTTAGTTTAATTTAGTTGGTAAGCTTTAGTTTAATTTAGTTGGTAAGCTTTACTTTAATTTCACACTGTGTTTGCTTCAACATCTTTTTCTCTGGTGTCTCACAATAAATTAAAAAAAACTTTAATCAATTGCAGTTTTATTTTCGGTAAGAGCCACTGCGTCCGGCCGGTGAAAAGTCCAAATCCAAAAAAGAAAGAAAATATCTTCCATTTTGGCCATGAAAATCTATCTTCTTCCTGTATTTCCTACCTCCTCCTCCTAATCTGTCAGCTGTCACTTTTGTATAGACCGCCAGATGTCAGCTGACAATAGAGATTATTGGAGAGATAACATGGTCCGGAAACTTTTCCCGTAACAGAGCAATGGTTTCGTTGCTTGTGTGGCACCTTGCGCCGTCTTGTTGAAAGTAAACGTTGTCCAGATCAATACCATCCAACTCCGACCATAAAAAAATCATTAATCATCTCTCGATAGCGCAATCCATTCACCGTAACTGTTGATCCAACCTCATTTTCGAAAAAGTAAGGTCCAACAAACCGCACCAAGCTTATATATTAGAGAATTACCAGAAGTTTAAAATAAAAAAATCGCCAAAATCGGAGAGTACAACCAATAAAACAAGTATGAAAGTTCAGTCGGGTTAACCGACTTATGAATCCCCTCACCGTGAGCCCAAAAAAATATTAGTAAATTTATTTATTTTTTTGTTTTAATTAAATTATTATCTGTTTAAATTGCTTTTAATAACTTCAATGTATGTACTGCTATTATAGTTATAAGCTGTTAACTTTTAGTGTAGAATTGTCCATATGTGTGTGGGTACCACAAGGGTTGTGACAATAACGGCCACTTTTCTCTAGCTATAGGTACTATAAAAGCATTGCTCTGTACAAAATTTCAAGTATTTGTATGCAGTGATATTAAAGTTAAACGCTGTTAACTTTTGGTACAAAAGGTCCATTTGTGTGGGAGGTACCAAAGGGGCGTGCCAATAACACCCATTTTTCTCTGGACTCTAGGTACTATAAAAGCATTACACTGTACAAAATTTCAAGTCTTTGTATGCACTGGTAAAAAAGTTATATGATTTTAACTTTTGGTTCAAAATAGTCCATTTGTGTGGGAGGTGCCAAAAGGGGCGTGGCAACTTCGCCCTTTTTTCTCGAGGTTATGTGACTAATAAACTAATAATATATGTAGAATTTCAGTGGATTCAAATAAGTAGTATAGAAAGGTGTAACGATTGGCGTCATATTTTGTATGTGTCTATATTTTCTTCTATCTCCGGTCAATTTCGAAGATAGGCCATATTGGTCCACTCATTCTAGTACCTCGCCCCAAAGGGTTAACATTTAGTGAAATATAAATATCAATAAATCAATACCTACTTGGCATCACAAAGTTTTGGAAAAACGTCATTGCTGCACTTGAGAGCCAAGTGCTCACGAGAAATTTCGTATTAAACCCTGTTTAATAAGCAGTGGAGGAAGGATTATTTTGGATGATGGAACAAGTGACATATTTTCTACACTATCAGTTCCAATCCGGTGACTTTGTCGATGTTGCCATTGGTGCTCGTATTAAGGTAGTTCCTTCTCAAAGACAAAGAAAACACTGGTGTTTGGCATAACCTTTTTATAGCCGCATGAGAATGGTAACTATTTTCAGGTCGCATCAAATTACCCATCGATAAATGTCACAATTTATTAACATTAGAATTGTTTTCATATTGTCGTAGTTCTCTTTTAGGTTCGTTCCATACAAAATGGAATAGATGGGTATACATTGCCATTATGAAGCAGCACTCCTTTGAGGCTTTTAGCTGATCCATCCATAAAAATTTGCAGTTCATCAGGTATAAATGATATGCTTCTGTTTCAAAAAGCTGTGCTATATCGGTTGCGTATGTTAGATCACTTTCATCGTCTATCTCAAAACATTGATCTAATTACCGCACCTTAGAACGTTTTCGTGAAGATGTTACACGAGAATCTAATGAAATTTCCATTCCTGCAAAAGAAACGCCAGAAGTTCTGATTTTTCTTTTGATATTCCCAAATCCCGAATAACTCTGTGATATCATCAAAGTCACTCTGCGATATCAAATGGTGGTATATAATTTTTATTTTATTTATGACTAAAATTTGCAAAATGGTAAAAAAAGATATTTTGAAGACAGTGTTAATGGAAATTTAAAAAAATTTAAAAAAAATACATGTTTCGGTTTTTACAAAATTTTAATTGCTTGGTTTGGTCAGTCCAGTGAATCATCAAAACAGTGACGACAAGAGAGAGCCACAGTAAAATAAATTTTACTGAGCAGCAGAGCGTAGGTCAGTGGTACCATGTAAGTGCTTTTGGCATTAACTTTACTGTTTTTCAGACTCCTAAAACGCCAAATTGTCTGCCTAGAACCAACCAAAAAATCGTGAAACATGCACTTTTCTTATTTTTAGTTGTTATTACTTTTACTTTTTACGCTTTTATATTGTACTTTTTTAACTGCCTTCCCAGTGTTGCCCGAATTTTGACGATTTTTAGAGGCAAAAAATAGAACATGACGATTTGACGATTTTTGCCTCGAAATAACGATTTTTTAAGATATGAAAAAAAAATAAGGTAAACTTAACAAATTGTTCTTATAATAGGCGATTTTTTGCCAACTTTCTTTTTGGCAACACTGTTTTTGGCAGCTCAGTTGGGTTCGTGTTTTCATATTTAAACATTGAATTATATAAAATTATATGAATTATATTAGACATTTCTCTAAATTTTATGTTTTTTTAAATCAAATCCGAAAGCTCTTTAAAAATCACTCTATATTATGGATTTTTTATAATTCCTTTGGAATACAATTTACGCTCCCATTTATATTTTTAAAATAAAAACCAGTAAGGAAAGGCAGAAAGTCGGGCGGGGCCGACTATATAATACCCTACACCTCCCTAACAATGCGATAAGGGTCATTGCCATAATAATTTGGAATAATTGGTAAATGGGTAGAAACATATTATCTAATTCTGAAACGATAATCGCAAAATTAAGCAATATTCGTTCCTAAATTGAGAAACATCTTTCTGGAAAATTTTAATGATCGGAAGTAAAATACAACTTCTATAGCGGTTTGATACCAAATCAGGAGGAACAATCAATATAAATCTGAACCGATCTTCCCTGAATACTCATTCATGTAAAAAGACCTCCTTCTGTCGAATTTCGTACTGATCGCATATAAAATACAGTCTCTACAGCGCCTACATGTCAAATCGGGGGTAACGTATATATGGGGGCTATATCTAAATCTGAACCGATTTCTTCCAAATGTAACAGTGTTCATTCATATAATAAGAAACCTCTTTCTGCCGAATTTCATACTGATCGGATATAAAATAACATTTTTACAGCGCTTACAAGTCAAATCGGGGGTAACGTATATATGGGGGCTTTATCTAAATCTGAACCGATTTTCTCCGAATTTAGCAGTATTCCTTCATGTAATAAGAAACCTCTTTCTGTCAAATTTTGCACTGATCGGATATAAAATACAGTTTTTACAGCGCTTACATGTCAAATCGGGGGTAACATATATATGGGGGCTATATCTGAATCTGAACCGATTTTCTCCGAATTTAGCAGTATTCCTTCATGTAATAAGAAACCTCTCTTTGCCGAATTTCGCACTGATCGTATATAAAATAACATTTTTACAGCACTTATATATCAAATCGGGGGTAATGTATATATGGGGGCTATATCTAAATCTGAACCGATTTCTTCCAAATTTAACAGAGTTCATTCATGTAATAAGAAACCTTTTCCTGCCGAATTTCATACTGATCGGATATAAAATAAAGTTTTCACAGCGCTTACATGTCAAATCGGGGCTAACATATATATGGGGGCTATATCTAAATCTGAACCGATTTTAACCAAATTTAATAGGGATCGTCCTTGGGCCAAAAAAAAGATATGTGTAAAGTTTCGTCGAGATCGGACCATAATTGCGACCTGTACTTTGATTACAAGAATACATGCACAGACAGACGGACAGACAGACAGACAGACAGACAGACGGACAGACGGACATAGCTAAATCGACTCAGAAAGTGATTCTAAGTCGATCGGTATAATAAACGATGGGTCTATTTCTTCTCCTTTTGGGTGTTACAAACAAATGCACAAAGTTATAATACCCTGTACCACAGTGTGGTGTAGGGTATAATTAGAAATGTAAGACAAATTCTCAAATATTATGGATGATCATGGAAAAAATAAAATTGGTGGTAGATTCGGTCAAATTCAATGACATAAATGGATTACTCAGAGGAATTTTGTTAAGTTGCAAAATCGGTAGAGTAGTTTATATGGTTTCTATATCGATAACTTCATGCCAAAGTATGATACGCAATGACTATCGAATACTATAGACGTCGCATGGAGTTTGATAACTCGTTTAGTAGTCTGCATATTGAAGATGGCGCTTTGTCTGGCTAAACTGTAAAGAGAGCGTTCTGCAAAGAGAGGATAGATGCTTTTATTTACCCTGCAAAGAGAGAAAATATTTTCATCATTAATTTTATTATATTCCAACTTCAAAACATTCAACAACAAAACAAACTGAAAAACTCACTCCCTTGTCAGAAATTATTTGAGAGTACAAAAAAGTCTGCGTGTTTTGACAGAGAAATAATTGAGAGAGGAATTTGAGACTGAGAGAAAGGCTGCTCGGTCGCCACCTGGCGGATGAAGTCTGTAAATACCATGCGACGTCTATAGTATTCAATTGTCATTGTGATACGCCGGCTTAGCAAATTTTTAGGGACATTACATTTTTAAATTTATGTGGTTATCTAGTTTCTATATCGATACTTTCATTCTAAAGCATGTTTTTAGGGTCATTACGTTTTTAAATTCTAAATAATCCAAATTATATTCAGTCAATTCAATGTTTATCCGTCAATACAAACCAAGCAAACCAAGAAACTTTATTCGATTTATAAAGGAATTCTATACATATTAAAATAATCATAAAATTAAATACATATTTTGACAGCCTAATCGGTCGGTACTTGTGGTTTCCAATGCGAATCTATCAGAACCTACTACCTATCTACGCTGGGCCGTTTCAAGAATGTGAGATCGGCTCAAAAAAATAATTTAAGTTAATTTTAATGAACATCAAATCATTTGAGAGTACCTTCCTCGCCCTAAAAAAACTCAAAAGCTGTATTTTAATGCTAGATATCGGTGACGATTTCGAATTTTTCTTTTTGACGATTTGACGATTTTTGTGCCCCCATTTTGACGATTTTCGGTCATTTTCGCCTGGCAACACAGTGCCTTCTAAATATTTTCCGTGTTTTTTTTTTGAGTGATTTTGAAAATTGTAAACAGTTTTATGTGAATAAATTTTTTGTTTCTCATACCATTGCTCGTTACCGTGATACTGACAGTGTTGCATCGCGTCCAATCGACGCACTGTGGTACAGGGTATTATGACGTTGTGCATTTGTTTGTAACGCCCAAAAGGAAAAGAGATAGACCTATCGTTTATTATACCGATCGACTTGGAATCAGTTTCTGAGTCGATTTATCCATGTCCATCTGTCCATGTATTTTTGTAATCAAAGTGCAGGTCGTACTTATGATCCGATTGTGATAAAATTTAGCACTCTGATATATTTTGGCCCAAGGACGATACCTATTGAAATGGGTCAAAATCGGTTCAGATGTAGATATGGCCCCCATATATATCGCTCACTCACTTCAAGAGTGACATAACTCAAAATTTAAGATTGCCGAGATGTGTAACTTTAAGTCCGTATAAAAAGATAAGTAAGATGAAATAAGATGTTTAGATACGCTTGAATAATCCGAAATATGGTTATTTACTTATATACAAGGTGGCGCAAAAGTAACCTTTCGATGTTTTTTGGCTGTAATTTAAAAAAAAATGAAAAACTTTGATTCTTCTTGTGGATTATTTTTACTTGGTCTTTTAATTTTTTTTACATCAAGTCGAGAATATGATGTCATGTAAATGGCCGCCGCCACAGTTGATTGTCATTTGAGCCCATTTGAGCATATCGGTTGTGGCACGTGCAGTGTGTGCCGTTGCACCGTCCTGTTGGAACCACATGTTTTCCAATCCCAATTCATCAAGTTGCGGCAAAAAGAACTCGTTGATCATTGCTCTGTAGCGCTCACCATTCACAGTAACCATTTGGCCCGCGACGTCTTCGAAGAAAAAAGGTCCGATGACTCCTCCAGCGAAAACAGCACACCATACAGTGACTTTGAGCGGGTGTAATGGCTCTTCGTGGGTTACACGCGGATTTTCAATGCCCCAGAAGCGTAAATTTTGCTTATTTACGTACCCGCTAAGATGGAAATGGGCCTCATCACTCATGACTATTTTTGATGAAAAATCATCTTCCTCTTGGTAGTGATTAAGGATGGCTTGAGCGTATGTTAGACGCGATTGGCGGTCAGCAGCTAACAGCTGATGCACCGTCTGGAGTTTGTACGGAAACATCTTCAAATCTTGTACCAAAATTCGCGGTAGAGACCGTCGACTGATACCCATTTGCGTGGCACGTCGTCTGGTCGATGTCGACGGCGCTTCCATGACATCCTCGGCTACAGCAGCAATATCCTCTGCAGAACGGCTACTCCGGGGTCTGCCACGCCTGGCAGCATCTCGTGTTGTGCCAGTCTCTTCGAGGCGAGCGGCTAAACGTCGCAGTGTTTCACCAGTAGGCGTTGGACGGCCAGGAAATCTGCGACGAAATTCACGTTGTGCCAAAGTCACCGACCGATTATTGGTCAAATAAATAGTCAGCAATATTCCGCGTTCTGGAGCAGTGTAGCGTAACATTGTTTATTAACGTGTATTTCGCATGTGTTTACTACACAAATGTCAAAACAGAACTGACATTAGGGGCCAATCGCAAAATTAATAGCATTTCCTGATAGGAGGATTACTTTTGCGCCACCTTGTATATACCAAATTTCGCTGAGATTAATTTATGAACATTTGTAAAATTCGCTTTTTTGTTAGGCGACCTCAAAAATTTTAAATTTTGAGTTATGTCAGTCTTGAAGTGAGTGAGCGATATGTTACCACCGATCTGACATGTAAGCGCCCACATATATGTTTCACCCGATTTGACATGTAAGCTCTGTAGAAACCGTAGTTTATATCCAATCAGTACGAAATTTAACAGAGAGAGTTTTCTTATTACATGAATGAAAACTACAAAATTCGGAGAAAATCCGCTCAGATTTAGATATAGCCCCCACATATATGTTTCACCCGATTTGACATGTAAGCTCTGCAGAAAGCTCTACAGATACTCCCTAACATAGGATGGGAGTATACTAACTTTGTCATTCCGTTTGCAACACCTTGAAATATTGATCAGCGACCCCATTAAGTATATATATTCTTGATCGTAGTGAAATTCTTAGACGATTTAGCCATGTCCGTCTCTCTGTCTGTCTGTTTGTTGAAATCACGCTACAGTCCGTAATAATAGAGCTCGGTTGATCAAATTTGGTGAAAATACTTATTATAGTTGCAGGTCGTGTGGGATTGCAAATGGACCATAAAGGTCAATGTTTTGATATAGCTCCCCTATAGAGGTCGCTCTAAAACATGGATTTTGAGCCATAGATACCACATTTTAAAGATAATTTAGCTGAAACTTTGCTCGTTTGTATTATATTTTGACAAGAGTTCTCCACAGCAAAAATTTTACAAATCGGGTTATATATTGTTATATTCACACTATAGAGGTCGCTCCAAAATACTCTTATTTAAGCCACATTTTCAATGCACTTTAACTGAATATTTGCAGTTCGTATTTTATTTAGACGAGAATATATATATATTGTTTAAATCAGTTCATATTTTGTTATGGTCCACCTATAGATGTCGCTCACAAAAAGGCTTGTTTAAGTCATAAACACCACATTTTCAAAGCAATTTAGGTAAAACTTTGCAGTTTGTATTCTTTTTGGCTAGAATTCATTCCAATAGAAAATATACAAATCAGCTTATATTTTTTGTAGTCTTCGTATAGAGGTAGCTCTCAAATAGGCTAATTTAACCCATAAATATCACATTTTTCAGATGAAGAGTTTGACTAAAGAATTTTAGATCTTAAATTTGGCTAAAAATTGCAGCGTTCTTTTTTTTTAATAAAATTGCTAAAACAAAAAGGATCGTTCCATGATTTGCTCATAACTTAGATTAGATTTTTTCCAGTAATTGAATTAAATGCAATCCATGGTGGAGGGTATATAAATTCTATTGTCTTTGATATTAGGATATTTTGTATTCAGTGTACCAGGATCCTGTAAACAAATGGAACAAAAATGTTTTATATGTACTCGTTGTATAATATTCTTCTAACTTGGATCTAACTGATTGTTATGTAAATTTCCAAAAATATATTCGCACTCCCAAGTGTCATCCTTTTTAATTCATCCATATCGCATTAAAGGTGTCCTTGTTATCAATGAAATGTGTCTCATATCTGGTGCACTCAACAATCACTTTCCCATTTCGCCACTCACTCATGAAAGTAAAATTACAAATCTATTGCATCCTTATTTATATTCAATCCGAAAGAAGTATATTTAATGTTGTGTTAAATGTGAAAAAGGTTTCAGTTCATGTTTCGTTTTTTTCCTTCATTATCTCTTGAAGACATCAGAAATTAGTATCAATGTCACATCAGACACGAAGAAGGCAACAAGATACGCAAAAAAACACACACCCCGTTGTCTTATCCGGACCCGTTGACATCCAACTGAGCTGCTCTATCCCGCTGATGGTGACGGCGTGATTGACTGACAGTAGCATTATCATTGGCGGGGGTGAAGCGTTTGACACCTTTCTTGTATTCTCTGGGGGAAATTGATTAAACCGACGTGAATATTATCTGATTTTTTCATATCACAAATCTCTTTAAATTATATTCTTCTTCAAAGCAAATGTTGTACTCGTACAGTAGATATGTATGTTTGATGGTAATTTTAAAAATAGGAGTATATATTTTTGTGAGGTGATGAAAATCTAAATAAATGTTGGATTTGCAACATATACATATTTTTAACATCCCACTTTTTTCGGTTTTTTTCACATTTTGAAACGGGAATGTAATTTTTACTTTTTATACCCTCACTTTAGTGTGACGAGGGTATATATCATTTGCTACGAAAAAAAGTGTAACACACCGAAGGAGTGATCTAAGACCCTAAGTATGTTCGGCGGATATTCGTTTTGGGTCATTTTAAGTCGAACGAGCAATGTCCGTCCGTCCGTCCGTCTGTCTGTCTGTCTGTCTATCTGTCTGTCTGTCTGTGTGTCTGCTGGCTGGTGCGCACGATAACTCTCGAAAGGAGTAACCGATTGACTTCAAATTTGGTACGTGGTAATATTTTTTTCTATCTCCGGCTAAGTTCGAAGATGGGCCATATTGGTCCACTCCTTCTAGTGCCTCCCCCACAAAGTGTTAAAATGTTGTGAAATATTGAATCTTTAATAACTGCTATACTACTTATTCGAATCTTCTGAAATTCCACACATAGCATTAGTTTATTAGTCGCTATCAACTCGAGAAAAATGGGCCATGTTGCTACGCCCCTTTTGGTACCTCCCACACAAATGCACCATTTTGCACCAAAAGTTAACAGCTTATAACATTAATACCAGTGCATAAAAATACTTGAAATTTTGTACAGTGTAATGCTTTCATAGTGCCTACAGTCCAGTGAAAAATGGGTGTCATATTCACGCCCCTTTTGGTACCTCTTACACAAAGGTACCATTTTGCACCAAAAGATAACAGCTTATAACATTAATACCAGTGTATAAAAATACTTGAAATTTTTTACAGTGTAATGCTTTTATATTGTCTTTTGCACTGTAAAAAATGGACGCTATTTCCACGCCCCTTTTTGTACCTCCCACACAAAGGTACCATTTTGCACAAAAAGTTAAGAGCTCACAGCACGAGTACCAATGCACGAAAATGCAACAACATTTTGCACAGTGTAACGCTTTTGAAGTCCCTATAGCCCTGTAAAAAATGGCCTTTATCACCACGCCCCTTTTTGTACCTCCCACACAAAATGGCCAAATCATACCAAAATTTAATATTTCACAACGTTAATATACCACTGCAAAAAACGTTTATAATTCGGCGCAATGTAATGTATTTAAAGAATCTACTATTCAGCGAAAAATAGGTGTATTTGTTTAAAACATTCTGGTACCTCCCATACAAATTGACAGAATAAATCGTTTAATATTTTATATTACATTACTCACAAAGTGAGGGTATACCTTAGTCGGTTTACCCGACTGAAACTTTCTTACTTGTTTTTTCATAATTTATAGGCTGTTAAAATTAGTTTTATTAAACTCTAACTAATACTATTTTCTAAAACATGTCACAACAAATATTGTCATGAACTAAATTTGAAGTGAATCCGTCAGTCCTTTCGAGAGCTGTCGTGTGCACTAGCCAGAAAGTCAGACGGACGGACATTTCTTAGGTGAATATTCGTAGGGTTTTAGTTGACTCCTACGATGTGCTACACTTTTTGGCCATAGCAAATGAAATAGCGTTGACTTATATTCAAATGCTGCTATATTAAAAAACCAAATTCTTCTGGAGAGCTAAATAGCTGTATTATTGTCACATCATTCGAGCTTCAGCGAAGTTTCTATTCTACGATATGTTCAACATATTGCTACTATGTTCTACAAACAACAAAAATTTAATATAATCCATTTTACGCGAAGTTCGGAAATATAACACATATCAGCTTTTGTGTTTTCTACCTTTTCTGCGATGCCCATATCAAGGTAAATAGTTTAGACGTTTTGCAGATATCACACCTAAACTTGTTTTTCTCATATGTGCATTGAAAATGCATTCAAAGTTATAGCGTTTTGAATAAAATTTGCAATTCATAAGTATTTTTCGATTTAAATATTTTAAAAATAAATAAATTTTCTCGTGGCTAAGTTCTTAAACTTTGCTTAAGAAGGTTTATGAGAGTAACACGGTCTTGCGAAATACATAACATTTGAAAATTTCTTCCGCGGTTTTCACTAAATGTATGTAATTTGCAAAAATTTGTAATACAGGATTGTAATCTGAAGGGTAAGGGTACAGGCTAAGTTCATACTATATCGAAAAAGTATTGAGTTTGGCGGTTTTTAAATTTTAACTATGTATAGCTATATTACTATAGCATGATTTGTCTACGTAAAAATACATAAAACAACATAGCAAAGCAACAAAAACGTTAGAATATTTTTTTTTTTTGGAATTAGGTCAGTCATGTGAAGTACAAGCATTTGGCTTTAAAATCTCATTTTTGAAAACTTCTCATATTAATATAAGCCATCGATATACATTCTTCCATTAAAGCGAATGCCCAGCAAAATCTTGGTAAGTACCTGTCATTATTCCCTGCATTACCAAATAATGACATCTCAATATTCGCTGAATTACTTTCGGCTTGTTAATAATGACTTACCAATAATAACAGAAATAAGTGATTTTTTTATAAAAATAATTTTTGGCAAATTTTAGTATAATGCAATTTTGGCTATATTTGGGTTATTGTAGAAGATTTATTTATTTTCAACAAGTTTTCCAAAATACGTGCAAATTGAATGAAAATAACAAAAATATTTACGTATACCGTATGATGTTAGACCATTGAAGAATTTTTCACATGGTGGTTTGGGTTCAGAAATTCGAAATATGTGCGACAATATGCACAAAATTACTTTCAATGGCCATCTCTACATATCTACCAGATCTACTACGTATTTTGTAACTTATTGGTAATGCATTATTCAAGTACTTAAAATCGTGAAAACATAAGCACATATTTATGTGGTATGCCTATGCTACAAATAAGTACTTATTATGCTACTTTATTGTATGCTTTTGGGAATTACTTCCCTCCAATGACATCCCCATGTTAAAATAATGAGAAAAGTGGCTAAATAATAAGTACTTACCATTATCGAACTTTGCTTACTCGTCAGATTATTTGGTAATGAAGAAATCGGTTAAGGGCGGTCCGACTGGGAGGGTGTTATATTTTAAAATTTTGGTCAAACAGCCTTTTTTCCCATCCACATTGTTAGCTAATGTATTAAGAAAATTTTGCCCAAAGCGATTTCCATAGTTTCTCTTCAATCTTAAAAAAAATCGCAAACAAATTTTTGCGAAATTAAAACTTGTTTTGACATTTTTGTAAAAACGTATATTTGTATTTTTGATTTTTTTTTTGCTCAAACTAAAGTTTAGGTAATTTCCTTCGTGTGTTTTGTGGTCTATTAGTGGGATGGGATACAAATGTAGAAAAATTCTTTGTACGTCATCACGCAAGAACTACTGAACCGATTGTTTCTTGGCCACAAATGGTTCTTAAAAAATAAACAAGTAAGAAATTTCAGTCGGATAAACCGACTAATGAATCCCCTCACCTTGAGCCTGAAAAAAATATTAGTAAATTTATTTATGTTTTGTTTTATTTAAATTATTATCAATTTAAATTGCATTTAATAACATTTAATGTACTGGCATTTAAGTTAAGAGCTGTTTACTTTTGGTACAAAATGGTCCATTTGTGTGAGAGGCACCAAAAGGGGCGGGCCAATAACGCCCATTTTTCTCACCTACAGTTATAGCTGTCAAACTGTATGACATTTTTCCTTTTTAACTGTGAGTTAGCTCTAACCGGAACTTGTGAAATTGGGGGTAAATCGGATTATTTGAAAATAAGTATGTATTGAATTTAATGTCGAGTGCCTTTGGAAAATGATAGAACTGTTTGTTAGCTAAAATTTGGCGGGATAACAGCAGGTTTTCGAAAATTTCTTTAGGCGTACTACAATAGTAAAATATCACAGTAAGGGTCAACAAGACTAATTGAATAAAACTGATTTTAATGTAAATGCTTTTATACGGAAATTTCTGTATTTAAGCTCTTACAAACCGCGAGATAAAAGCACTCAAAATGCTTTTATTATTATAAATTTTCGCATGCGAAGCAGCGGGTACCTGCTAGTCTATCATATAAAGATAAATCTAAATCAGCTACAACTTCTTAAATTGAGGGTCGATTTTCTTCAGAATGGTCACATTTTATCCATGACCGATGAGACTTTACGATAAAATAACAAAAATATAATAATTGTAAATTTGTCGATGTATTTAAAAGGTTTTAATTAAAGGTTTTATTAAAGTTTTCTCAACAAATTTTCGCAATATCTCGTAAGATGTCTTTGAAACCGCTGATGGGATGAAGAAGTTATGTTAGAAGAAGATGAAGACTACTTAAATTAGGATTACTGAAAGCTTTCCCCAACCAATTACGATAAACGGTTCTCTAGTTATGGTAAAATATATGGTTGAACCTTAATTATACCTTCACTTTAGTGTGACGAGGGTATATATCATTTGCTACGGAAAAAAGTGTAACACATCGAAGGAGTGATCTAAGACCCTAAGTATGTTCGGAGGAAATCCGTTTTGGGTCATTTTAAGTCGAATGAGCAATGTCCGTCCGTCTGTCTGTGTGTCTGTCTGTCTGCTGGCTGGTGCGCACGATAACTCTCGAAAGGAGTAACCGATTGACTTCACATTTGGTATGTGGTAATATTTTTTTCTATCTCCGGCTAAGTTCGAAGATGGGCCATATTGGTCCATTCCTTCTAGTACCTCCCCCACAAAGGGTTAAAATGTTGTGAAATATTGATTCTTTAACAACTACTGTACTACTTATTCTAATCTTCTGCAATTTCACACATAGTATTAGTTTATTAGTCGCTATCAACTCGAGAAAAATGGGCGAAGTTGCCACGTCCCTTTAGGTACCTCCCACACAATTGCACCGTTTTGCACCAAAAATTAACAGCTTATAACATTAATAACGGTGTATAAAAATTCTTGAGATTTTGCACAGTGTTATGCTTTTATATTGCCTACAGTCCAGAGAAAAATGGGCGTTGTTGCCACGCCCCTTTTGGTACCTCCCACACAAAATGGCCAAATCATACCACAATTTAATATCTCGTAACGTTTATACCAGTGCACATAAACGCTTATAATTCGGCGCAGTGCAATGCATTTAAAGTATCTACTGTTCAGCGAAAAGGTGTATTTGTTAAACCCCTTCTGGTAGCTCCTACACAAATTGACAGAATAATTCGTGTAATATTCTATATTACATTACTCACAAAGTGAGGGTATACCTTAGTCGGTTTACCCGACTGAAACTTTCTTACTTGTTATACCCTACACCACACTGTGGTACAGGGTATTATAAGTTTGTTTCACGGCAGATGTTTGTAATACCTGAAAATAACACAGCTAAACCCACCTTAAAGTATACCGATCGACTCAGAATCACTAGCTGAGTCGATTTAAGCATGTCCGTCCGTCTGTCCATGTAAAGTTGTTCGTCGACTACATGTCGCAATTTCACTCCCATCGTTCTGAAATTTTGCAGTTTAGAGTATTTCGCAGCTGTTAATATCGCTATTGAATTTGGTTGAAATCGGTTCAGATTTAGATATAGCTCCCATATATATATTTCGTCCGATTTGGCCCTTTAGTCCTATAGAAGCTGTATTTTACATCCAATCCTTTTTAAATTTAGAATGGTAGAGTTTCTTGATCCATGAACCAACATTGCCGAATTTGAAGAAAATCGGTTAAGATTTAGCTATAGCTCCCATATATATGTTTCGTCCGATTTTGCTCTTTAGTCCTGTAGAAGCTGTATTTTACATCCAATCCTTTTGAAATTTAGAATGGTAGAGTTTCTTGATCCATGAACCAACACTACCGAATTTGAAGAAAATCGGTTCAGATTTAGATATAGCTCCCATATATATATTTCGTCCGATTTGGCCCTTTAGTCCTATAGAAGCTGTATTTTACATCCAATCCTTTTGAAATTTAGAATGATAGAGTTTCTTGATCCATGAACCAACATTGCCGAATTTGAAGAAAATCGGTTAAGATTTAGCTATAGCTCCCATATGTATGTTTCGTCCGATTTTGCTCTTTAGTCCTGTAGAAGCTGTATTTTACATCCAATCCTTTTGAAATTTAGAATGGTAGAGTTTCTTGATCCATGAACCAATACTACCGAATTTGAAGAAAATCGGTTAAGATTTAGCTATAGCTCCCATATATACGTTTCGTCCGATTTGGCCCTTTAGTCCTATAAAAGCTGTATTTTACTTCCAATCGTTTTGAAATTTAGAATGGTAGAGTTTCTTGATCCATGAACCAACATTGCCGAATTTGAAGAAAATCGGTTAAGATTTAGCTATAGCTCCCATATATATGTTTCGTCCGATTTTGCTCTTTAGTCCTGAAGAAGCTGTATTTTACATCCAATCATTGTGAAATTTAGAATGGTAGAGTTTCTTGATCCATGAACCAACACTACCGAATTTGAAGAAAATCGGTTAAGATTTAGCTATAGCTCC
This sequence comes from Eudasyphora cyanicolor, assembly GCA_963930755.1. Lineage (NCBI taxonomy): Eukaryota > Metazoa > Arthropoda > Insecta > Diptera > Muscidae > Eudasyphora > Eudasyphora cyanicolor. The sequence continues at coordinate 342,022,353 of OZ005734.1, read as the reverse complement.
CATATATACGTTTCGTCCGATTTGGCCCTTTAGTCCTATAAAAGCTGTATATTACATCCAATCGTTTTGAAATTTAGAATGGTAGAGTTTCTTGAGCCATGAACCAACATTGTTGAATGTGAAGAAAATCGGTAAAGATTTAGCTATAGCTCCCATATATATGTTTCATCCGATTTGGCACTTTAGATCCAATCGTTTTTATACCCTACACCACACTGTGGTACAGGGTATTATTTAAGTATAAAATGTCCCAAAAGTAAATTTATGTAAACAATTTATACATGAATTACAAAATTTATATATCAGAGTTATTCAATATTTCGAGAGTGGTGTAGGGTATTATATAGTCGGCCCCGCCCGACTTTAGCCTTTCCTTACTGGTTTTTTTTATAGGTTTATCTTTATTTTGATAGGTTAACAGGTCGCATCCCACTAATAAAATACAAAGCACTTAAATTAAATCACCTTAGCTTTATTTTAATTAGTTATATGGATGGGGAAAAAAGGTCTGCCCAAAAACACCCTCCAACTCGGACAGTCAACAGATCTCGTTAAAATTTTGCGTCATATCTATAAGTACTATCAGAAACTTAATAACTCCATAAAATATTTAAAACTTACGAGTAATGTATTTTAAATTATTATATTTCCAAAAAAAAATCCCAGAAATCCCAAAATAATTTTAAAAAAAAATTTATATTTTTCGCTAAATCAGCTATACTAAAAGTCGAAGTCCAAATTCCTTTTTTACGTTGTAATATAAAGGTTCCGCCAAATAACTTTTTTGAAAATGCTATAAAAAAACTACTGAATATTTTCTCAAATTTCTTTTTTTATTTGAAAGTACAATCCTTCCGGTTAATAATGGAAAATAATTGCATTCAAATGGCTGCCTCGGCTGGCCATGCACATTATCGATTGTATGTAGCTGTATTTCACCAATGGCTTCACGAATATTGTCCTTTAAAGCGTCAATTGTCTCTGGCTTGTCGGCGTAACACTTATCTTTGAGGGCACCCAACAAATAATAGTCCAACGGTGTCAAATCGCAGCTCGGAGGTGGCCAAACGACATCAGCTCTGCGGCTGATAATGCGATCTTCAAAAACAGGGCGCAAAACATCGAGTGTAGCTTCGGCTGTGTGGCACGTAGCGCCGTCCTGTTGAAACCAAATGTTGCCAATATCCTCCTCTTAAATTTTTGTGAACAAAAATTCGTTCAACATTGCCCAATAACGATCGCCATTGACTGTAACGGCCACTCCTTGCTCATTTTCGAAGAAAAATGGCCCAATTATGCCTCTGGACCAAAATCCGCAACAAACAATGACTCGTTTTGGGTGTATCGGCTTTTCATTGAATGCGTGCGGGTTTTCTGTGCCCCAAATGCGACAATTTTGCTTGTTTACATACCCGCCAAGATCAAAATGAGCTTCATCTGAAAATATGATTTTTTTGGCAAAATCGGCATCTTCTGTAAGTCGATCGCAGGCCCACTTGTTCAAGCGTATACGCAACCATATTCGTTCAGCGGAAGGATGAAACTAATTATCTGTCAAATCAGACATGAGCTAAATGTTACCATTCACGAAATAAGCACTAGTTGAAAAAAACGTTAGATAGCGGACCCTTTATTACAACTTGAAAATATGGTGTATATGCCATAAATAAGAATATTTTCAAGCGACCTCTATATAGGGATTACAACAACATATGAATTTATTTGGCTAATTTTTGTTGTGATGAATTAACAATAGAATACAAAATGCAAAGCTCCAGCTTAATTGCGTAAGAAACGAACATACCAGGTCTGTTCAAAAGAAAAGGTGAATTTTGAAATTTCTCGGGATACGTGAATTTGATTAGCATTTTTTATGTTGGCACACTTGTCTCGAACATATTTTCTTATATGAGTTTGTTTGTGTTTAGTTAATTTGTTTGTGAGAGACATATCAGTTAGAAGTGTTTTGCTATTTCGGCTATTCTGCATTTAACTCCTCGAACTTTCGCAGGTCGGGAACTGGAAAAAGTAGCAGGGGGTCAAATCTGTGAATACGATTGTTGTGGTACTGTTACGGTATTTTTTTATTTAAAATTCAGATATTTTGGAACGAACTTCGCAGGCTTCATGCCCAAAAAAATTGGTTGTCATGAGCCAACGGATTCGCCGACATCCTCTGCAACTTCTCTAATAGAGATTCGACTTGATTGATTCTTCACTTACTCAACGTTTTGTTCGGTTTTATAATGTGATGGATGATGGTTCCAGGATGTGCCTCGTCACCCACATCTTCTCTGAAAAGCTTATATCACTTGTACAGATTTTTCTGACTCAGACTACAATTACCATATTCCACTCTAATCATTTCAAGCGCTTTTGAGCACTTAATTCCATTTTTTACGCAAAATTTGATGCAAATTCATTGATCAATTTTTTCCACAGCAGAAAATTGCCGAACGAGCAAAACACTTCTAACTGTTATGTCTCTCACAGTGTGCCAACATAAAAATAAACAAGCAAAAGCGTTAAGTTCGGCCATGCCGAATCTTATATACCCTCCACCATGGATAGCATGTGAACTCACAAAATAACTAAAACCTAAAGAAAATAACACCGAAAAACACAAAAAATATAGTAGATGAGGTATCACAACAAGTTAGATACTGTATATGGGGGCTGTATCAAAACATTGACCGATATGGCCCATTTGCAATCCCAAACAACCTGCAACTATAAGAAATATTTATACCAAATTTGATCAATCTAGCTCTATTATTACGGACTGTAGCGTGATTACAACAGACAGACGGACGGACGGACAGACGGATAAGGATCCTTCACTACCAATAATATAAATGCTGGTATTGGGTATTATGTATACTAGTACATATATTTGGTCTTGCTCGTCTTCAGTTTTTCCATAATTGTTTTTAAGTGTACTGATGTTGAAAAAAAGCAAAACCCAAACCTTGCAGGTGTCATTTTAGAATTAAATACTCGACTTTTTTAATTTTGATTTAAAACGTAAAACAAGCAAACAACATTCATACAAAAAATACCATCAAAGATTTCTGATTAATCACAAACCACAACAAGAATTGTTTGTTTTTTGTACGGATATTATTCAATGCAGATTCAAGGCATAAATTTATCTTCCGCAATTATCCTAAGCCCTCCTTGGCTGTGTAAACAACACCTCCTCGGAGGAAACCCAATGGGAAGATGGGGCAGTATTTAGTAGAACCCTTTTCTTGCTCGTTACAAATGTGACACTTTTCTAGACTAAGTAGGACAACAACAGCAACAAAAAAAAAAAGAAATGGAAACAAAACAAAGGAACGAGCGAACGAAGGAAACGAGTGGAATGGTAGAATGGCAAGAAACCAAAACAAATATAAATTGAAAATCTCATTAATTTCAATTAGACATTCGACCCTTAGTTCTATTGACACAACAGCCGTAAACTTTGTTTATCCTTTTTGCTGTTGTTGTTGCTGTCCTTTGCTGGCATTCGAAGCGCCGCGTCTGCTGCACAATGTATGACGGCGGGACGCATTGTCTTGTTTTGGGAGAGAACAATCTTTAGCAGTGTCCTTGTCGTGTTGGTTTTCTTTATCGAAAAACAAAACGACATCGAATCAGAGATAGAGAGAGAGAAAAAGAGGAATACATCAGAAAAAACTCTTCTTCAAGAAAATGTAAGACAAACAAGCAAGAATTATGATGTTCGACTCTAACGATGTTCTTGCTCCACAAGATTCGTAGATATGCAGGATACATCAGGACATCCATACGTACACACATACGCAGGCATATACACACATGAGAAGATGTTATCCCAGAAGAGTCATTAAAAATTTAAGAAATAGAAAAACAACGAATTACATTGGGCACACAAATAATACTACTACTCGCAACGGAGGGACAAAATATGAGAAATAATGAAACTAGAAAAGCAAATGTATGAACGAAAAAGTAAATCGGAAAACAGAAAAATCACAAAAAACGCTTTGCTAAGCTACATACTACATATATTGCACATATATTTCAAACAATATGAACCATTTCTCAAGAGATTAATTTTTGCGGAGAGAGAGAGACTAATTCCATATTAAAAAGAACTAATTTCAATGTTCAACCAAAAAATATGTGTTTTATTCGAAATATGTTTTTTATTCATTAAAATTAAATTTTGAAAAAATTGGCGGCAGGAAGTTGGGCCCCAAGAAAATGCACCCCAAATTGAAAATGAAAGTGCGCCCCAATTCGGGGCCTATTTTCGTTACAAAAACTGATTTAGGAAATTACACCCCAATCAAGAAAACAACATGAAATGAAAAAAAACCCAAAAAACTAAGAAATATTATCTTCGTAAATTTAGGGATTACGTAATAATATTCTTATAAGAACCTATTTATACCCTACACCACACTGTGGTACAGGGTATTATGACTTTGTGCATTTGTTTGTAACAACCAAAAGGAGAAGAGATAGATCCATTGTTTATTATACCGATCGACTTGTAATCACTTTCTGAGTCGATTTAGCTATGTCCGTCTGTCTGTCCGTCTGTCTGTAGATGTATTCTTGTAATCAAAGTACAGGTCGCAAATATGGCCCGATCTTGACGAAACTTTACACATATCTTTTTTTACCAAGGACGATCCCTATTTAATTTGGTTAAAATCGGTTCAGATTTGGATATAGCCCCCATATACATATATGTTAGCCCCGATTTGACATGTAAGCGCTGTAAAAACTTTATTTTATATCCGATCAGTATGAAATTCAGCAGAAAGAGGTCTCTTATTATATGAATGAACACTGTTAAATTTGGAAGAAATCGGTTCAGATTTAGATATAGCCCCCATATATACGTTATCCCCGATTTCACATGTAAGGGCCATACAAAATTTATTTTATAACCGATCAGTGTGAAATTCGGCAGAAAGAGGTTTCTTATTACATGAAGGAATACTGCCAAATTCGGAGAAAATCGGCCCAGATTTAGATATAGACCCCATATATATGTTACCCCCGATTTTACATGTAAGCGCTGTAAAAGGTTATTTTTAATCCGATCAGTACGAAATTCGGCAGAAAGAGGTTTCTGTTCCTCCTGATTTGGTACCAAAGCTCTATATAAGTTGTACTTTACTTCCGATCGAAATTTTCCAGAAATATGTTCCTAATTTTTTTATATAAGCGCTATTTTAGAGACCTGAAAGGCTTCAGCGGAAATGAAAATTAAAACATTACTTAAACCAATTATTCCAAGGTAGTACCAATTATTCCAAGGTAGTACCTACCTAACATACCCTGCATATATTACTTATATTGTGTACGACCAAAAATCGGACTATTTATTGTGTTAAGGTTAATAATAACCACACTAAATGCAAATATGTGGAATATTATTATTAGTTCAATTTTTAATTCCACACATTAGATTAAACTCCTCTTTGGAATAAGCCTTGACGTGGCGGAGGAGCTAAGTACTTTCGTAAAAGAAAGGAAACTAATTATTCCAACTATTCAAAAAGAAATTCTTAATGTACATTGCCGAGGTGGTGTAGGGTATTATATAGTCGGCCCCGCCCGACTACATAATACCCATCATAAACCCTTTATTTATTGACGGCTTTGCTGGAGCTAAACCTTATTGGGTAAAAATAAAACAAGTGTGTCAACTTTTTTTGGAAGGTCAAGATTTTTTAGAAATTTGTTAATAATCTGGTTGAGAATTTGAAAAAAATAAAACAATTTGAACCGTTTAGCAAAATTTTGATTTTTTCGCGAGATATGACCTATTAAATTTTTTCGAGCGTGTTTAGAAAACAGCAATTTTCTCTCGAAATATTGAACGGATTCGACAGCAATTTTTGCAGTTAGGTCCGAAACACTTCCTAAAATCAAACACTTTAATTACCAACTGACCATATGAAAAATATTGCAAAATATTTTTTGCATATGTGAATAATTTCACTTTCTGGAGCAGTGATTTGAAATATTTTATGTTTAGAATGCGTCCTATTTTGACGTCCACCAGAATTAGAAAAAACATTTTGGTAGATTGCGCTATGGTTCATGATCACAGGACCTCAAGGACCTTTCCAATTTTATCAAAATTTACACAATAGCTAAATCAATCAGTTGTGAGTCCAAAACCTTGTTATATTTTTCGGCGGATTAAGTTCTCTGTATCGCGAGCCTTCAAACTGTGGATATATAATTTGCAATATCTCCGCCAATTCTTAATCAATCAGTACAAAATCAACGACCAAGGACACGTGAGAAAAGTCAGTTTCATATCTTGTTTCCTAATATATGTTTTCTTAACCCACTAAGAGCCAATTTTTCAACAGTTTATGTTAAATGCAATGATTTTGGAAACTGGATTATTGACTGAACTGTTCGTGCGGTGGAAGTATATTAAGTACTTCAAATTAAGATAGTGTACTTAATATTAATGAAATTATCTATATTTTAAGTACAAAATGTACTTATACGTTATCTTTAATTTTAAGGCAATTTTTTTTTCATTGTACACAAAATTTAAACTGTTAACTTTCTGTACAATGGCCTTTGTGAGGGAGGTGATAGCGACCAGTGTTCGGAAGAAACAGTTCTTTTTTTATTGATTGTGTATGTTTACGCAAACAGAATACCGTACATTAAGATTTTGAGATGATAACGTACGGTTCTTCAACAGCAAACGCTACCTTGTAGTGGTTGTGTTTTTTATGAGAACGCAAACAGAATACACTACGTTTAGCGTTCTGTTCTTTTTTATACGGGACTCAACAGGTCGCAAATATGAAACGATCTTGATTAAAATTGGTACAGAATCATATATTAGACTAGGGACGGCCCCTATTGAAAATGGCGCACATGGGTCCATGCATTGATATAGCTCCCATATAAAAGTCACCACCGATTTCACTTCTTAACGCTCTGGAGAACAGATTTCTCAATTGATATGTCTGAAATTTAAGAATTTACACTATATATTGCATCTAATCGTCCCTAGTAAAAATGGGGAACATCGGTCCATGTTTTGTCATGACCACAAAGTTCTTACAGGAAATGACCAAAGTTTTCGTTTGAGCAAAAATAAAAATAAAAAAACCAGTAAGGAAAGGCAGAAAGTCGGGCGGGGCCGACTATATAAGGGTAAGGGTCATTGCCATAATAATTTGGAATAATTGGTAAATGGGTAGAAACATATTATCTAATTCTGAAACGATAATCGCTAAATTAAGCAATATTCGTTCCTAAATTGAGAAACATCTTTCTGGAAAATTTTAATGATCGGAAGTAAAATACAACTTCTATAGCGGTTTGATACCAAATCAGGAGGAACATATATATGGAGCTTTAATATAAATCTGAACCGATCTTCCCTGAATACTTATTCATGTAAAAAGACCTCTTTCTGTCGAATTTCGAAGCGCTTACATGTCAAATCGGGGGTAACATATATATGGGAGCTATATCTAAATCTGAACCGATTTTCTCCGAATTTGGCAGTATTCCTTCATGTAGAAAGAAACCTCTTTTTGCCGACTTTTGCACTGATCGGATATAAAATAAAATTTTACAGCGCTCACATGTCAAATCGGGGGTAACGTATATATGGGGGCTATATCTAAATCTTAACCGATTTCTTCCAAATTTAAAAGTGTTCATTCATATAATAGGAAACCTCTTTCTGACGAATTTCATACTGATCGAATATAAAATACAGTTTGTACAGCGCTTACATGTGAAATCGGGGGTAACATATATGGGGGCTATATCTAAATCCGAACCGATTTTCTCCGAATTTGGCAGTATTCCTTCATGTAGAAAGAAACCTCTTTTTGCCGACTTTTGCACTGATCGGATATAAAATAAAATTTTACAGCGCTCACATGTCAAATCGGGGGTAACGTATATATGGGGGCTATATCTAAATCTTAACCGATTTCTTCCAAATTTAAAAGTGTTCATTCATATAATAGGAAACCTCTTTCTGACGAATTTCATACTGATCGAATATAAAATACAGTTTTTACAGCGCTTACATGTGAAATCGGGGGTAACATATATGGGGGCTATATCTAAATCCGAACCGATTTTCTCCGAATTTGGCAGTATTCCTTCATGTAATAAGAAACCTCTCTTTGCCGAATTTCGCACTGATCGGATATAAAATAACATTTTTACAGCGCTTACATTTCAAATCGGGGGTAACGTATATATGGGGGCTATATCTAAATCTGAACCGATTTCTTCCAAATTTAACAGTGTTCATTCATATAATAAGAAACCTCTTTCTGCCGAATTTCATACAGATCGGATATAAAATAAAGTTTTTACAGCGCTTACATGTCAAATCGGGGCTAACATTTATATGGGGGCTATATCTAAATCTGAACCGATTTTAACCAAATTCAATAGGGATCGTCCTTGGGCCAAAAATGTATGTGTAAAGTTTCGTCGAGATCGGACCATAATTGCGACCTGTACTTTGATTACAAGAATACGTGCACAGACAGACAGACGGACATAGCTAAATCAACTCAGAAAGTGATTCTAAGTCGATCGGTATAATAAACGATGGGTCTATTTCTTATCCTTTTGGGTGTTACAAACAAATGCACAAAGTTATAATACCCTGTACCACAGTGTGGTGTAGGGTATAAATATAGTTTTAGGAGAAAAAATCATGACTAGTCTTAATTTCGCAAAACAAAATTTACAAAAATATTTTTGAAATATTTTTGAAAAATTTTTTTTTTTTTTTAAAGACTGAAGAAATAGCTATCGAAAAACCTTTGTACAAATTTTTCTAAGTACAATAGGTAATTAGTTATATCAATGGGAAAACGGTCCTTAACCGATCTCGTTGAAACTACTATCCAATAGGACTAAACTTGTTGCAAGTTTCTTCCCAATTAGAAAACATCGGTTCTAAAAATGCACTCACTTGACAAGAAATTCCCCTTAGCGAAGAACAGGAGCATATATATTCAAATCGACAAGTATAATGCATATAACTGCAATTGTGGTCACCAAAATGCAGAAAATTATTCAATAACTTTATAGAAAATATTAAGGCCAATAATTTTCGGAACATATTAACCCTCTAGCTCCCCCACATAACTGTAATTGTTGGGCCTATTTTAACAAATCGTAAAGAACGTTTTTATTTATGTGTGTCAATTTGCGGTGTATGACCAACAATTTCTTGTCGATCATCATTAAAGCTGGAACCCACAGGGTAGTGTGGGGTATTTCATATAAGTAGATATAGTTTCTTTATCTAATTCTTAATCTTGACTCACATGTAATGGATAGACATTATTTTAAAGAAGACAATATTCTCTTTATAACAACATGAACAACCCGAATATACTATTATAGTTAGTCAGAGACACAAGTAGGTGGAGCTATCCCAAGTTTAAGTAGTGTACGAAAAATGCACTCTCATCTGCAATTTCCCATATAATTGTACCATTAATATGTATGTGTATGGATGCCATAATATGTTACAAACTCGTATTTACATCCATGTCCATATGTAATGCATGTACACATATTATTTGTTTACACAGAAGTACTAGAATGTTTTGAAAAATAAACAAACCAAACTTCAAAAAATTCAATGCAAGTGAAGTGCCTCCGAAGAACAAGGACATACTTTCCGAGCATCTCCCAGTGAAGGCGAAAGGATTCAAATAACGTTGAAATGGCTCACAAGTCTCTGTGGCAGGTTATACGATTTTCATCCGTCCATGTTCAACATGTTCCACGCAAAACTTTTCCCCCGAAAAGATTTTGGAGAAAGTTTTCGATGTGGGATACTTTGCTGTAACAATGTCTTTTAAACTCGCCGACTCGAATGTGTTGACTTACGAATTACAGCTTCTTGTTCAATATTTATGTTCGCGATTCTCTTCACTCGAAAGCTTTGTTTGCCAACAGAATCCTTCTGGCGTCAGACATGTTCACTAATCGCCAGCCACACTCAGCACATGTGGCCGAATTGTGGGTCGCTTGGGGGAGGGGAAATGCATTTTTTGTATCATTATTTAAACAATTCTCTTGTGTTGATTCTTGACCAAAATCTCGGTAATTCAACTAAAGAATATATCGGTTCTGGCTGAAGACTGTTTGTACTCGTATTCATCGTAACTACACTTTTACTTTTGTACTTTTTTTTAACTGAATATGTTGGTGGTGAATACTTTATGCAGGTGTAATGTACACGTTTTAAATGTTACTTACGCTAAACAATATTTGGGGAATGAGTATGAATATCAATTGATTCATAGTTAAAAAAACGTTGTTAGTCACAAAAGTGCAACAAATATTTAAGTAGTTATAGGGTGCACAAAATATATGCATAGGATAGGATTATTATTTGGATCTGCACATGAGCCAAATGACTGACAAATATTTAATTAAATAAATAAGTAAAAGTTAAATTACAATAAACGGATGAAAAAATAACGAAAAAAATTATTTAAACAAGTAACGAAGATTCAGTCGAGTAAACCGGCTTAGGTTTGCTAGTAATATAATACGCAGAAAGATTAAGCATGTTGCTCAGTCTTTAGTTATTACAAAAATTTCGAACATACAGGATACGAAAACATCAAGATAAATTCTACAGAAGTTATGGGCAAATTGTGTTCGAACGAATCTGTAAATTTCCGTGGGGCTGCCAGGATGGGCTTGACAGATACAGATAGAACTGTAGATAAAAAGTTTAAACTACACTGCAAGTATTAATATGTACTGTTGCTAAAGATTTTTTGTTGGATTGTTTGCACATTTTGGATCGTTCAGCTTTTACAATCAGAACTCTTCCACGCGACCACAAAACTCGTATGGCCTGTTTGTGTAACTTATTTTCGCTAGTCTATGGCGAAAAAATCCAAAAATGTGTTTTTGTCAAAAATGTCAAAACCAGTTTATATTCGCAAAAAAATACACTAGTTTTTTTACTTTTTTAATACTCGTAAGTTTGTGAAAAACACTGGGCAAAATTTGCGTTTAATCAAAATTTCAAAATTCAACACCCTAAAATTCGGAAAGTCTTTAACCGATCTCCCATATATTTAAAATAATATAGACAAATACGACTTAAATTTTCTTTCCACTTTTCATAAACAATAAAAGATATTTTTTAAAGAAACCCAGTATTTATTAATTTGTAAAATTTTGAAATCTTCGTCGATGGGCTGCTTTTTATAATTTGTATACCCTACACCATTCTGTGGTACTCAAAATAGCGGAGCGAGACCCACCTGATCGACTCAGAATCGCTATCAGATTCGATCTAGCCATCCGTCCATCTTAAGTTTGTAGGTTTTTTGTTATAAAATATCTTTTATCTTTCATTGCTTATGAAAAATGGAAAGAACATTTAAGTTGAATTAGTTTATTTTTTTAATATGTAGGAGATCGGTTAAGGACTCTCCGAGTTGGGTTTTAAATTTTGATTAAACGGATTTTTTACCAAAGCTTATTCGATAAACTTTTCACATACTTTTTAAAAAAGTAACATTTTTGGATTTTGTGCTCAAACGAATTCCACATCATTTCCTTTAGAGACTGTTTCTGTCACTTATTTTCGTTCGTCTACTCAATTCGAGAAATCTAGAATCTATAAACTCACAGGAGTTTATAATTCGTTGTGTCTATAGAAAACCATGTAAAAAGCGTTCATAGTTTCCTTTAAGGGCTTGTTTATGTAACTTATTTTCGTTCGTCTACGGCGAAAGATCATTGCTCAATTATTCCGAGAAATCATAAGTCACAGGAGTTTATAAGTCCTTGTATCTACAGAAAAGCACTTATAAAGCTCGTAATATTTCTAACCTGCGTTTTATAGAACTCAAGTTATAGTAGATAGATTTTTGATCGTTCGCCGTAGACTAACGAAAATATGTTACAGAAACGGACCATAAGAATTTTGTGGTAGCGTGGAAGAGTTCTGATCAAAAAATCAGAACGATTCGAAATGTGCAAACAATCAAATAAAAAATCGAAAAAAGTTCATTTTGTGTTTTTTAGGCGAATTCGTCCTCTAAAATATAATCCAAATTCCAAGACGGCATTTTTGTCTTTCACGAGATATAATTAAATCTTCAATACAGTTTTGGGCCGGAATTTTAGAAAATGGTCAATAGCCTAAAATGAAATGCGAAATCATCACTTTTGACTTAAGTTCTGTGGCAATAGCAAAAACACATGTATCTTAATTTTTATCTCTTCCTCTATATTAGAGCCGACCACTGTGGTCTTCCTCTATATTAGAGCCGACCACTGTGGTCTTCCTCTATATTAGAGCCGACCACTGTGGTCGTCCTCTATACTAGAGTCGACCACTGTGGTCTTCCTCTATACTAGAGTCGACAACTGTGGTCTTCCTCTATACTAGAGTCGACAACTGTGGTCTTCCTCTATGCTAGAGTCGACCACTGTGATCTTCCTCTATACTAGAGTCGACAACTGTGGTCTTCCTCTACACTAGAGTCGACCACTGTGGTCTTCCTCTATACTAGAGTCGACCACTGTGGTCTTCCTCTATACTAGAGTCGACCACTGTGGTCTTCCTCTATACTAGAGTCGACCACTGTGGTCTTCCTCTATACTAGAGTCGACCACTGTGGTCTTCCTCTATACTAGAGTCGACCACTGTGGTCTTCCTCTATACTAGAGTCGACCACTGTGGTCTTCCTCTATACTAGAGTCGACCACTGTGGTCTTCCTCTATACTAGAGTCGACCACTGTGGTCTTCCTCTATACTAGAGTCGACCACTGTGGTCGTCCTCTATACTAGAGTCGACCACTGTGGTCTTCCTCTATACTAGAGTCGACCACTGTGGTCTTCCTCTATACTAGAGTCGACCACTGTGGTCGTCCTCTATACTAGAGTCGACCACTGAGGTCTTCCTCTATACTAGAGTCGACAACTGTGGTCTTCCTCTATACTAGAGTCGACAACTGTGGTCTTCCTCTACACTAGAGTCGACCACTGTGATCTTCCTCTATACTAGAGTCGACCACTGTGGTCTTCCTCTATACTAGAGTCGACCACTGTGGTCTTCCTCTATACTAGAGTCGACCACTGTGATCTTCCTCTATACTAGAGTCGACCACTGTGGTCTTCCTCTATACTAGAGTCGACCACTGTGGTCTTCCTCTATACTTGAGTCGACCACTGTGGTCTTCCTCTATACTAGAGTCGACCACTGTGGTCTTCCTCTATACTAGAGTCGACCACTGTGGTCTTCCTCTATACTAGAGTCGACCACTGTGGTCTTCCTCTATACTAGAGTCGACCACTGTGGTCTTCCTCTACACTAGAGTCGACCACTGTGGTCTTCCTCTATACTAGAGTCGACAACTGTGGTCTTCCTCTACACTAGAGTCGACCACTGTGGTCTTCCTCTATACTAGAGTCGACCACTGTGGTCTTCCTCTATACTAGAGTCGACCACTGTGGTCTTCCTCTATACTAGAGTCGACCACTGTGGTCTTCCTCTATACTAGAGTCGACCACTGTGGTCTTCCTCTATACTAGAGTCGACCACTGTGGTCTTCCTCTATACTAGAGTCGACCACTGTGGTCTTCCTCTATACTAGAGTCGACCACTGTGGTCTTCCTCTATACTAGAGTCGACCACTGTGGTCTTCCTCTATACTAGAGTCGACCACTGTGGTCTTCCTCTATACTAGAGTCGACCACTGTGGTCTTCCTCTATACTAGAGTCGACCACTGTGGTCTTCCTCTATACTAGAGTCGACCACTGTGGTCTTCCTCTATACTAGAGTCGACCACTGTGGTCTTCCTCTATACTAGAGTCGACCACTGTGGTCTTCCTCTATACTAGAGTCGACCACTGTGGTCTTCCTCTATACTAGAGTCGACCACTGTGGTCTTCCTCTATACTAGAGTCGACCACTGTGGTCGTCCTCTATACTAGAGTCGACCACTGTGGTCTTCCTCTATACTAGAGTCGACAACTGTGGTCTTCCTCTATGCTAGAGTCGACAACTGTGGTCTTCCTCTATGCTAGAGTCGACCACTGTGGTCTTCCTCTATACTAGAGTCGACCACTGTGGTCTTCCTCTATACTAGAGTCGACCACTGTGGTCTTCCTCTATACTAGAGTCGACCACTGTGGTCTTCCTCTATACTAGAGTCGACCACTGTGGTCTTCCTCTATACTAGAGTCGACCACTGTGGTCTTCCTCTATACTAGAGTCGACCACTGTGGTCTTCCTCTATACTAGAGTCGACCACTGTGGTCTTCCTCTATACTAGAGTCGACCACTGTGGTCTTCCTCTATACTAGAGTCGACCACTGTGGTCTTCCTCTATACTAGAGTCGACCACTGTGGTCTTCCTCTATACTAGAGTCGACCACTGTGGTCTTCCTCTATACTAGAGTCGACCACTGTGGTCTTCCTCTATACTAGAGTCGACCACTGTGGTCTTCCTCTATACTAGAGTCGACCACTGTGGTCTTCCTCTATACTAGAGTCGACCACTGTGGTCTTCCTCTATACTAGAGTCGACCACTGTGGTCTTCCTCTATACTAGAGTCGACCACTGTGGTCTTCCTCTATACTAGAGTCGACCACTGTGGTCGTCCTCTATACTAGAGTCGACCACTGAGGTCTTCCTCTATACTAGAGTCGACAACTGTGGTCTTCCTCTATACTAGAGTCGACCACTGTGGTCTTCCTCTATACTAGAGTCGACCACTGTGGTCTTCCTCTATACTAGAGTCGACCACTGTGGTCTTCCTCTATACTAGAGTCGACCACTGTGGTCTTCCTCTATACTAGAGTCGACCACTGTGGTCTTCCTCTATACTAGAGTCGACCACTGTGGTCTTCCTCTATACTAGAGTCGACCACTGTGGTCTTCCTCTATACTAGAGTCGACCACTGTGGTCTTCCTCTATACTAGAGTCGACCACTGTGGTCTTCCTCTATACTAGAGTCGACCACTGTGGTCTTCCTCTATACTAGAGTCGACCACTGTGGTCTTCCTCTATACTAGAGTCGACCACTGTGGTCTTCCTCTATACTAGAGTCGACCACTGTGGTCTTCCTCTATACTAGAGTCGACCACTGTGGTCTTCCTCTATACTAGAGTCGACCACTGTGGTCTTCCTCTATACTAGAGTCGACCACTGTGGTCTTCCTCTATACTAGAGTCGACCACTGTGGTCTTCCTCTATACTAGAGTCGACCACTGTGGTCTTCCTCTATACTAGAGTCGACCACTGTGGTCGTCCTCTATACTAGAGTCGACCACTGAGGTCTTCCTCTATACTAGAGTCGACAACTGTGGTCTTCCTCTATACTAGAGTCGACCACTGTGGTCTTCCTCTATACTAGAGTCGACCACTGTGGTCTTCCTCTATACTAGAGTCGACCACTGTGGTCTTCCTCTATACTAGAGTCGACCACTGTGGTCTTCCTCTATACTAGAGTCGACCACTGTGGTCTTCCTCTATACTAGAGTCGACCACTGTGGTCTTCCTCTATACTAGAGTCGACCACTGTGGTCTTCCTCTATACTAGAGTCGACCACTGTGGTCTTCCTCTATACTAGAGTCGACCACTGTGGTCTTCCTCTATACTAGAGTCGACCACTGTGGTCTTCCTCTATACTAGAGTCGACCACTGTGGTCTTCCTCTATACTAGAGTCGACCACTGTGGTCTTCCTCTATACTAGAGTCGACCACTGTGGTCTTCCTCTATACTAGAGTCGACCACTGTGGTCTTCCTCTATACTAGAGTCGACCACTGTGGTCTTCCTCTATACTAGAGTCGACCACTGTGGTCTTCCTCTATACTAGAGTCGACCACTGTGGTCTTCCTCTATACTAGAGTCGACCACTGTGGTCTTCCTCTATACTAGAGTCGACCACTGTGGTCTTCCTCTATACTAGAGTCGACCACTGTGGTCTTCCTCTATACTAGAGTCGACCACTGTGGTCTTCCTCTATACTAGAGTCGACCACTGTGGTCTTCCTCTATACTAGAGTCGACCACTGTGGTCTTCCTCTATACTAGAGTCGACCACTGTGGTCTTCCTCTATACTAGAGTCGACCACTGTGGTCTTCCTCTATACTAGAGTCGACCACTGTGGTCTTCCTCTATACTAGAGTCGACCACTGTGGTCTTCCTCTATACTAGAGTCGACCACTGTGGTCTTCCTCTATACTAGAGTCGACCACTGTGGTCTTCCTCTATACTAGAGTCGACCACTGTGGTCTTCCTCTATACTAGAGTCGACCACTGTGGTCTTCCTCTATACTAGAGTCGACCACTGTGGTCTTCCTCTATACTAGAGTCGACCACTGTGGTCTTCCTCTATACTAGAGTCGACCACTGTGGTCTTCCTCTATACTAGAGTCGACCACTGTGGTCTTCCTCTATACTAGAGTCGACCACTGTGGTCTTCCTCTATACTAGAGTCGACCACTGTGGTCTTCCTCTATACTAGAGTCGACCACTGTGGTCTTCCTCTATACTAGAGTCGACCACTGTGGTCTTCCTCTATACTAGAGTCGACCACTGTGGTCTTCCTCTATACTAGAGTCGACCACTGTGGTCTTCCTCTATACTAGAGTCGACCACTGTGGTCTTCCTCTATACTAGAGTCGACCACTGTGGTCTTCCTCTATACTAGAGTCGACCACTGTGGTCTTCCTCTATACTAGAGTCGACCACTGTGGTCTTCCTCTATACTAGAGTCGACCACTGTGGTCTTCCTCTATACTAGAGTCGACCACTGTGGTCTTCCTCTATACTAGAGTCGACCACTGTGGTCTTCCTCTATACTAGAGTCGACCACTGTGGTCTTCCTCTATACTAGAGTCGACCACTGTGGTCTTCCTCTATACTAGAGTCGACCACTGTGGTCTTCCTCTATACTAGAGTCGACCACTGTGGTCTTCCTCTATACTAGAGTCGACCACTGTGGTCTTCCTCTATATGAGTACTAGAGTTGACCACTGTGGTCTTCCTCTATATGAGTACTAGAGTCGACCACTGTGGTCTTCCTCTATATGAGTACCAGAGTCGACCACTGTGGTCTTCCTCTATATGAGTACTAGAGTCGACCACTGTGGTCTTCCTCTATACTAGAGTCGACCACTGTTGTCTTCCTCTATACTAGAGTCGACCACTGTGATTTTTCTCTATACTAGAGTCGACCACTGTGGTCTTTCTCTATACTAGAGTCAACCACAGTGGTCTTCATCTATTCGAAAGTGAGAAACCACATATACTTCGGTCTACTATTCAAAGTTTAACGTTATATTGTCCTATCGTATCGAATTTAATCTACTTTTCAATCGCAGAGTTTTGATCTACTATTCCATAATATAGACTTAGGCCTACTGTTAATCACTTAGACCTCGATAGATCTGTTTATTCATATCGGTCAACTTGGCGAAAGACTCCAGTCTAATATTCTTGCACAGATATATATTCATAATCGCAAAGGCTTCTGTTTGGTGGTCAATCACAGAGACACTGTTCAATCACAGAGACATAGGTGTACTGTACAATCGCACAGACTTCGATCTACTATTAAGCGACAGAGACTTCGATTCAATGCGCAATCCCTGATTATTATGTCTACTGTTCAATCTCCGAGACTTCGGTGTACTGTCCATTTACGGAAACTTCGGTATACTTAATTAAAAAGACTTCGTTCTGCTGTCATTATTTAATGAATTATTATATCCTTTATAACTTTCAGACTATTTACCCGAGTCTTCAGAATTTCATATATAGTAATCACTTCTTCGTCCTTATAATAAAGTCTTATTCTCAATTTTAGATTACTATATTAATGAGTATAGTCCGACAAGGTAGGCATTATACTCTATTGGTATTACATTTGATTGAAAGTGACAATATAAGTAAAAAGTATTTTAAAACTAAATTGGCTGCACATCATCTCAACACATTTCACAATAGTATTTGTTGATTTTCAACAAGACATTGTCAACTTTCCTTCGAACGACATATTCTTAGTCGCATCCATTAGCAAATTCTTTATAAAACTAAGTACATTTATTATTTATATGTAATGCAACATTCGAGATCTTATGCTCAAGCCTTTCTATCAAGAGTTTGCAAGTAATGCATTTTTTTTTGCTGCAACATTCTTAATAGAAAATTGAAAACTGCTGCACTTTTGTTGCTGCACTTAGATGTGTATATGTGGCATTTCTCTTGTGAGCTTTAAACTCGTTGTCTGATGATCCTTTAAGAGTTGCTCCTTGTGGACTTCTTGGCCTTTCGAAAACAAATGCATAGCATAAGACCACTACTGCATAGATGGAATAAACCCCGGAGAATGGATAACGGAGAATAAATGCGTTATCCATGTGCCACAGGTATTCATATTCCAAGATTGCCAAACGCACAGATACACACAAATAGACACTCACCTATAGAACAACAGATAAAATAATCTTTTGTTTCTACTTCCTCCTCCTCCTCGTATTCCTGCTCATCCTTGTGCCACATAAAGTGGTGGCAGTGGCATACTTCAGTTCGAGTGCCTTCATTCAGCCATGGAAGTTTGTAAGAATTGAGGTAGCATTGTTGTGTTTAAGCTATTTATTATTAATAAAAGTAAAAATAAGTATTTTCTCATCAGAAGTGTTTCCTTTGTCCCGGTGCAAATCATTGAATGTGTGTGTGTATGTATTAGTGTCTCTGTGTGAATGGAATACAAGATGGTATTGTTTCTTCGGCGAAACAATCTTCCTCTCAATGGAGTGTACTCCTTCAAAACGGGTAAAAAACTCTGTACCCCACCTCCACCTAAGGTACCATCTTTCATTCTACGCACACCGACAGACAGACAAACTAATAAAAAGGGTGTGCCCTTTGATATTTATGACCCGACAGCGACGGCAAATACGAATCGCAACAAATCCACGAATTTCCCGGTTGTGTCTAGTGGTGATTTTTTTGCCTTTTTTTGTCTGTTCGGTATTTCATTTTATAACCCGGGTCGTTTATGATATTTTTTGTGTTATTTTCATTTGTTCGTCTTGGAATGCCTATAGTTTATTACCGCGATTTGTCTTAAGTACTGCGTGCGTTTTTTTATTATCACTCGTAATACACATACGATATATGTACATTTTTTGGTTTGTTGCCATTGTGTAATTTTTATGTTACTTGTGTCATTTATTATATTATCCAAATGCCTCCCCCCTCACCTAACAATTCTACATATGCTAACTTAGATATGGTATACAGGTTCGCAACTTTAGTAGGGTGGTGGATGGATACAGCTGGAAGTACGAATCTACTTTCCATACAATAAATATCATATTCAATTCGTATAAATAATTGTATATACAATCCACATAACTTTAAGTTTAAATTCACAATATTTTTTTGTATTTATATAAAGGTAAGTCTACTCTAGTATAGAGGAAGACCACAGTGGTCGACTCTATAGTATAGAGGAAGACCACAGTGGTCGACTCTATAGTATAGAGGAAGACCACAGTGGTCGACTCTATAGTATAGAGGAAGACCACAGTGGTCGACTCTATAGTATAGAGGAAGACCACAGTGGTCGACTCTATAGTATAGAGGAAGACCACAGTGGTCGACTCTATAGTATAGAGGAAGACCACAGTGGTCGACTCTATAGTATAGAGGAAGACCACAGTGGTCGACTCTATAGTATAGAGGAAGACCACAGTGGTCGACTCTATAGTATAGAGGAAGACCACAGTGGTCGACTCTATAGTATAGAGGAAGACCACAGTGGTCGACTCTATAGTATAGAGGAAGACCACAGTGGTCGACTCTATAGTATAGAGGAAGACCACAGTGGTCGACTCTATAGTATAGAGGAAGACCACAGTGGTCGACTCTATAGTATAGAGGAAGACCACAGTGGTCGACTCTATAGTATAGAGGAAGACCACAGTGGTCGACTCTATAGTATAGAGGAAGACCACAGTGGTCGACTCTATAGTATAGAGGAAGACCACAGTGGTCGACTCTATAGTATAGAGGAAGACCACAGTGGTCGACTCTATAGTATAGAGGAAGACCACAGTGGTCGACTCTATAGTATAGAGGAAGACCACAGTGGTCGACTCTATAGTATAGAGGAAGACCACAGTGGTCTTCAGCTATACTATAGAGTCGATCACTGTAGTCTTCCTCTATAGTATAGAGAAAGACCCCTACGCTTTACCACATACTTCTACAGTTCTGTTCGATTTGTGAACATTGATTTCATCGTGATTTTTACAGTAATTTAAATTATCAATTTATTAATTGAAAGTCAATTCCTCAAACTATGTATATAACAATTTATAAAATGTAAATGTTGCAAATTATTTGATACATCAAACAGCAAAATATATTTGAAAGATACAACTCCCACTCTCCCACCAAAAATATTTATTTACCAATGCAATTTTGTCCATTAAATGAAATTCAACGAAATTTCCAAGCCCATGAGCAGCGCAAACTTCTATACAAACTGCAATCTAATTTTTACTCTTCAGTGCATATTTAGTTAATTAATAATTAAATATGCGTGTCGAAAAAAATGCCACACGAAAACTGCAAAATATCATTTTAAACACAATAAAGTATTTAACATAAATTAAGGTTTTTATTATTGGTAATTAGGTATTTTAAATTATGCATTATGAAATTATTTTTCATTTGCTATTTTGCAAGTAAAATTTTTTCTTTGAACATTTTATGTATTTTATTTTAATAAATATTTTATTGGCCTCTAATGGAAAATAAATATAAATATTTCATAGTTGCTTTAGTTTAAAAATTACAAAAAAAATGTTTATACATTTTTTCACATTACATTGTTCAACAATATTCAACGATTACACTATTTAACAGCAGTATTGTGTTAAAGCTGTTGCTAAATGTTTTTTGTATTTGAAATTATAATTTCAAAAAACTTAAACAAATAAGCTTACATATACATATGTATACTCGTATGTCGGATGATGCAGTTAGAGATTTTTATTTAATTATAATATGTGAATGTTTCCGTGCATCCGGAACGGATTGACTTAAAATGTTGTATGTATTGTTTTTTCCTGTCTCAGAATTAGTTCGAAGATGGACCATACTTGTCCGCTCCATCTAGAACCTCCTTCATCTCCCCAAAAAAGTTAACACTTTGTACAACAATTTTACTGCTTGTGACTTTAATACCAGTTCATATAAATACCTGGAAATTTGTGCAGTGGGCATTATTCTCACTCCCGTTCAGGTACCTCCCATACAAAATGGTCAAATAAAACATAATTGAATGGCTCATAACGTTAATATCAGTGCATATTAGCTCTAACAATTCGGTACAGTGCAATGTCTTTGAAGTATCTATCGTTCGCTGTGTTACACTTTTGGCTCGTACCAAATGATATGTACCCTCCTCTCTAAGGTGAGGGGATAATTAATGAGAAATGTTCACAGTAACACTAAAACTTAAACAAAGATCAATGTAGTAGTTCTTTTCTATTCCTTTCAGCCGAAAGTCTATGCACTGGAAGTAACCAGTCAGAGCAGGGTGACTATACTTCATAAATGTACTGCTATAATTAAATTAATAACACAGTGCAACAAATAAAATTGTTTTGAAAAATACACGGATGTTACAGCGTAGTTTCGATTCTACTACCAAAGGATAGTACATAAAACCCTGTACTTGGTTTGCCGAAATTGGTGCGATAGCGATATATGAATATGCTGGTCTTTGATTTGGTTTCCACTGGTTTTTTCTTCCACATTTTTTTTTGAAAACGTGAAGGAAATAACTAATTTTGTTTCCTTTTTTCGAGCTACAAAAAAAGTTACGATAAAAAACGATTTTGGGCCGATTCCGCGGGCTCGGAAAAATTAAAAGAAATGGTTTTTGTGATTGTCTCGAGGTAAGCTTTCTCACTTTTTTTACATGGTGGTCAACCCGGTTTATTGTGCATCATAAATGTTAGTGTTAATAACTTTTTTTTATGGTATGGAATTCAGTTTTCTTTTATTCATGTTAAAGCTCATTAAATTTAATTAAATATAGCTTAATTAGTTTTAAAAATAATGAAATTTAAATGCCCCCCTGCTCGTTGATGCATGTGCGGCATCTTACAAAAAAGTGGTTCATTACTTCTTGGAGAGTTGAGACGGGAATAGCCGCAATTGTTTCTCGAATGGATTGCTTTAGTTCATTCAAATTTGTTGGTTTTGCTTTGTAGACTTCCTGTTTGCAATAACCCCACAAGAAAAAGTCAGGTGCATTAAGGTCAGGCGACCTGGGGGGCCAACGGAATGTGGGGTTTCTGGATATCAGCTTATTGGGAAAGTTTTGCCGCAATTCTGTCATAACAGGCCGGGCTATGTGAGGAGTTGCACCATCTTGCTGAAACCACACAGAGTTGAAAGAAATTCTCATTCGGCGTAATTCTGGATAGAAAAACTCTCTCAACATACTCAAGTAACGACCTCCAGTAACTGTAACGGTGTGACCGTTTTCTTCGAAGAAGTAGGGCCCGACAATGCAGCGTGATGAAACTGCACACCACACTGTGACACGAAGTGGATGCAATTCCGTCTCATGGAGTATCTGTGGGTTGGAAGCACTCCATATTTGACAATTTTGTTTGTTTCTGTTGCCGTTAAATCGAAATGGGCCTCGTCAGACATGAAAAGACAGTTCAACATGTTTCCATCCTCTTCCACCATTTGAAGCATCTTCTGGCAAAATTCCAAGCGTATCGGGAAGTCTGCTGAGTTCACTTTGTTGGCCATTTGAATTTTATATGGGAATAACTCCAAATCTTTGTGCATAAATGACTGTCTGCTTATACCCATTTGAGCAGATAAGGTTATTCTCGAAACTCATAGATTGTTTTGTATGGCATCAGCTACAGCAGCGATTGTTTCCTCAGTCTGAACTGAATGGTTTCGATTGTAAGGTCTTCTGTTGACTGTCCCATGCTCGGAAAAATTGTTAACAAGTCTCTTTATGGTCCATCTGCTCGGAGGATTGCCGCCAAACGTGCCCCTATACTCTCTTTGAACCGAAACTACGGATTTCATTGTGTAATAGCGGCGGACAATCCAAATTCTTGTTTCAGTGTCCCAGTTATCCATTTTTGTTAAATCTAAAAATCAATCTGCAAAATAAAAAAAAAAAATAACCAGATTCATTAAATAGAAAACAAGTTATTACATTTTTTTTTGGTAGCAGCTTTCATCAGCCACCATGTATGTCGAAAATGAAAAAATTAGTAAAAAATGTTATATTTAGTTTCCAAAAAACAATAATTTTTCCATTTAATGTAGTGGCACTATCCTACACGCTGAAAAAAAATCGTTTCGGTAGTATATTGTCTCAAACATATTCGGCTTGAAGTATACATATGTTTAGGGTATAATTCAAATATATAATATTTGACACACACAAATATTATATGTTTAGGAGGATATTGTTCTAAACAAAAATATGATCCCATTCAAATATTTTTTATTTGGAACTAGTAACTATTTTCGAAACAAAGATTAATTTATAATTATTTATTTTGGCAATGTATCAATGCCTTAACTTAAAGACAAGTTTTCTGTTTTTCAGATGTTCAAAGAGCAATTTTTTATAAATTTTATATGTTTGTAAAATTTAATTAAAACTTAAATAGAATAATCTTTAGTAAATATAAATTGCATTGATGGATTGACAAAAAGTGATGAATTGGAATATTTATAAATTAAGAAAATTTTAGATATAAAGTTTAACACGAAATATAGGAAAAAGTAACTAAAATTCGAATAAGTCAGCGAAGCTTTAAAAATCTTTTTAAATAAAATATATTTGGAAAACTTCTTAAACAATAACTTTGTTTGTGTGTAAACATATATTTTTTTTGTGAAATTCAGTTTGCAAATAAATTATGTTCCAATATTAATATATGTGTCCCAAACTAAATTTCTTGATTTTCAAATAAAATGTATTTGTTAACAAATATAAAATAATTAAAAAAATCATTTCCAAGTATATTTTCTTTCAATTCAAACATATCAAAAATGACCATGAGATGATTTTCCTCCGTGTAAGTTTTTTTAATGTAGTTTATTCAATAATGTCAGAAGATAACGATATATGCGAATATTGCCGAATTTTCGAAATATCTAGGATGTACTAGAAATGACCTTTAAGAAGAGCCCTGATTCGTAGAAACCCACAAACTTAGTTTTAAAATGTAGCAGATGCAATATTTACTTCTCAGGAGTTGTTTAATAAATACTTTTTCAAATAACTTGGCTGAACACCATCCTCAACATTTCAGGGTCAATTTAGAATATATGGGGCGACATAACTATATTTCTCACAGAATCTTAAGTTGGTGTCATTGATGTGTAGAATGCAAATTAAAATTGCAGATGTTTTCGATGTATTTAAAAACAATAATAATGCGAGGATGAGTCCCTATGATTGTAAAATTAGTCTTCATTTGTAAAAATCCGTCCACGCGTTTGTATAAGTATAATATATAACTCAAAACGTATTCCTTTAGAGAATATTTTCTCTAAAAAAGGTATCTGGTTTGACATGGAATGAACGCTATTTTCATATATATGTAGTCTACCGATTTTTTTTTCAAAATTTCTAATTCCTATATTTCAGCTATATCGACTACAAAATAAATCTATACAGCGTGTAGAATTGAAATCTAAAGATTAGTGTAGTGACCATGGTGTGTACGATAAATTATTTATTATTTGTAAGAGTATTTATCCTATATTAAAAAATCGTTTGTTTGTTTGTCTGTTCCTGCATGAAACGGCTGAACAGATTTTCTTGAAACTTGGTGAACAGATAGACCTATACCCGGAAACTACATTGGCGCCTTTGATTTTCGATTTGCCGCCAAGTGATTTTCGACCTCTTTACCGCTGAGGCTCCTATAAAAGCTCCTGTCACACGCATAGACAGGAGAATTGTTTAGACCACGGTGTTTTCCCCGTAGTAGTTGTTTGTCCAGTGGTCAGTTCTGTCGCTAACAAAAACTTGAATATTATTTTTGTCTTTTCAGAAGCCTATTACTAGATATAAAGCTTACATTTTGTAAATATGAAGTACTGTAAACGACAGATATGTATTCGTAAAATAATTTTCAGTTCTTAGACAGTGTAGCAGTGACCAAAACTATTTTCATTATTTCATTGATTTTAAAGAGCTAATAATCTGAAACTTAATATGGGTGGTTTCGACATTACGGACCAATTTCGACATCATTTTGGCATTGAAGTTTTTTACGGAATTTATTATTTCAGATAGGTAGATATAAGCCATTTAAGAATTGCTACTCTGTTATCGAAGGTACACATCAGTTTTTTTTAGTTTTTAACCGAATTATACGAATTTTTGGAAAATATAGCCCCCAGGGTATTAACGGAAAAGTGTAATATCCGAGACCCCTCTATCTGATGACATATTTGGATAGTGTACCTCAAAATAAGAAGAAATAATAAGGTGCATTTTATCGATATCTTAGTTATCGAGTTATCGGATTTTAAGGTTGTAAAAAAATAAGATTTTTCAAATTTGATCGTCCGATAACTAGGCAAGATATCGATAAAATGTCCGCTAACTATTCGTCTTATTTTTAGTTGCTCGATACAAATATGACATCAAATGGAGAATCATAGTGGTCGCCCTATATAGTTCCCTTGTTAATCGTCATTTCCCTGGCATATTTTTGATCGTGGAATACAAGTTCCGATTTACACTGGCTGAATGTTCAGCAGATTATCGGCGTTTTGTAGGAGAGAGAGGCAGTCGGCAAGAGGGGGAAAAAACTCTCCCGTACTCGGGCTGAACGTTTTATCCGCCTAGTGTAATCTGGACCAAGTAACGCAAGTTCCCTTGTTAATCGTCATTCCCCTGACATATTTTTTGACAGGGGAATGACGATTGACTACAAAAGCCTCTATAATTTCGGTTTAAATACTTACATTCCAAAAATTTGGATTGGAATGGATTGGAACGTGAACTTTCAAAATGAGAGCAGCACAGGGGAACCACGCACATGAGTGTGAAAGCTCATACCGGATGACTAAGCACGACTAACATAATTTTATTAATATTGTTGGCGACAATCCAACTAAAAGTATATATAGTAGATTTAATACTATTTATAATTTGAATTATTGGAGATCCTGAATGGTTTGGAAATTTAATTTTACTGAATATACGATTTGACAGGGGAATGACGCATATCTTACGGGACAAAAAATAATCAACCATATAAATATTTATTGATACAAAATTATATACATTAATGTAAAACATAATAGATAAAATACTTTATTTTACATTCAACCAATATCAAATATTGACTTGTAAAGCTTGAAGAGAGTCTGGTTTATTTCGAAAGACCAATGACTTCAAATAATCCCACTAGAAATAGTCTAATAGTGTTAAGTCACAACTTCTTGGAGGCCATTCGAATCTCCAAACTTTTCTCGCAACAAATTCAATTGATTCATTTGCTGTGTGGCACGTAGCCACAATCGGTCAGTAGCCACAATCGGTCAACCGTAAGTCGACTAGAAAGTGTTTTTTTTTCGATTTTAAAAAAATGGACTTAGCATCATTTTAAAATGTGAACGGAAAGTTTATTTTTGCTCTAGCTCCTTAACGGTACGTCGGATCGCTCATCGGTGTTAAAGTCGCAGGCCGAATGGAAAGTATTTTTTTTTGATTTAAAAAAAATTTACTTAGAGCACGAAAAGTTGCAACTGGAGAACGATTATTTTGATATTAAAACTGAATAATTTATAAACGATGTTCTAGCGTATATATCTCCATGAAGAAATTGTAAACACAACTGAATACAATGAAAAACAAATGACATATTACAAATGGCCGAAGCGTCACTTTAAAATCATATCATCCATATTGGAAAACCCGTTATTAAATATGTTTGTCGTTGTTTTTAATTTTGTTATTCGATCTGTTATGACTTTTCATAGTTTTGTTTTTGACTATTGAGTTCGAGATCGTTGTTTTTGTTTTCTTTACTGGTTGGTGGACGATATCGTTTCGGAAGCTACCAAGCAACCTCATCGGCACCTTGGGTAAATAATCTGTGAATAATTGTCATAATATTAGAGCAGCTTAATATGCAATAATTGAGAACTGCTTGCAAAGTCTCATATCTGCAAAAACCAGTGGCCACTCTTAATACTTTTCACACATTTCTTATTCTTCTTTTTCAAAGAAGGTATGTTTTTCTGTTTTACAGACAACAAAAACAACGATCTCGAACTCAATAGTCAAAAACAAAACCATGCTTAAATATTTTTGATAAAAATGTTGGACAAATTATGTGAAATTAGGGTTAGGGACAGGCAGGGTAGAAATTTTTTTTCAAAATAATAAATTTTTCAAAAAAAAAAAATATGTTAGTGAAGCAAGTGACCTATAAATCTTTCTAATAAAGTATATACCAAAGTGGAATATATTTTATTCTTCCTAATTTAAATACACAAGGACAGCAAATTATCCGGTAATGTCGAAATCACCCATATGTACATACCGACTACGAGGGAGATGCGAAAACAACTAACCACGTTTTAAAATTTCAAAAGCCTTTTCAAAATAGTTCGATCAGCACTTACTCTGGTAACGTTTCAAACAGACGGGGCTGTGGAGTCGAGCCAAAACTACTTGACTCCATCTCCGACTACCGGAGTCGAATTTTAAAATCATTCGACTCCGACCCCAGCTCCGACTCCGGCAGTTAAATAATATAAATTTCTGAAATTATATTTCTATTAGGACGTGAGTTCATGTTATTGAAAATAAGTTATAGCTTTGTTAAAAAACACAAACAATTTGTTATTCAATTACAAAATATTAAATAAAATTATATTATTTATTTATCGACGCTTGACTTGCAAGTTGCAACTAATATGACAATTCTTTCAACATGGAATCATGATCAAATATTCATCAATCACTGCCTCTGTTTTAATATACCGCAATTTTTTGGAAAATATGTTCGCTTCAGGCAACCAGTTTATTCGTTATTTATTATACCCTACACCACACTATAGTACAGGAGGTTATACATTTTTTTTTTGGCAGATTTGCAAACCGTTCTACTCAGAAGCACTAGCTGTCCATATTAAGTTGTTCGTTAAGTACAGGTCGAAATTTCACTACGATCCTGCTAAAATTTGGCAGTAAGAATTCTTTTACACTAGGGAGAAACCTATTGGAATTGGTGAACATTGGTTCAGATCGATATTGCCCCAAATATAAATGTTTCTTTAGATTTGGCCTTGTACGAGGGTTGCTATTTATATTTCGGTTCTGATGGGAACTGGAACTTCCATTGGAAAGTATGACATTTTTAGCATAACTTCACACAGAACGCTATGTCATTTCGTCGCTTGAATGACCAACTTCAGTAACTGACATTTTCAAAATTGTTCAGGAGAGCAGTTTTTCTGATTTTGAGACAATGTCCATTCTTCCCCACGGCGTAATATTATTATATTTCCAGTGTGCTTTTCTTACTGTGTACTTAACTCCATCTTTTTCAATATTATTAACAAAAAAATAAAAAAAAAATTATTATAATGCATGTTTTTCATAAACAATGCAGATACGTCACTTTGTGGAAAAAAAACTATACTTAATGTCAGTTACGACTGATAACCGCCCAGCCCAAACGACTAAAGCTTGAGTCATGGAATTTGGTAGAATGGTAGATCTTGCTATATAGACGTACAATATGGAAGGGTTTTTCGAAAATTTGGGCGCACAATGGGTCAAAAAAGCAAAAAATATGGTATCACAGCCAAATCCAAATCGTCTAATTTGGCTTGAGGGTAGCCATTGGAACGTAGACTAGACACAAGGAGTTTTTTAGGCAAAAATGGTGGAAAAATTATAAATATTGTGCAGTTGGACAAAACTATGTTGGATATGGTACAGTGGGGCAAAAAGTGCTAAATATGGTACAGTGGGGGAACAATTTAAATTTGTGCAGTGGGTCAAAAATGTGTTAAATATGGCACAGTGGGGCAAAAAGGGTTAAATATTGTACAGTTGGGGAAATATTTTAAATTTGTGCAGTGGGACAAAAATTTGTTTAATATTGTGGGGCAACATAGGTTAAATATCGTTAAGATTACGGTTACGTATGGTACAGTGATGGAAAAATTAAATATTGTGCAGTTGGAAAAAACTGTGTTTAATAGGGTACAGTGGGGCAAAAAGTGTTAAATATGGTACAGTGGGGTAAACAAATTAAATTTGTGCAGTGGGTCAAAAATGTGTTAAATATGGCACAGTGGGCCAAAAAAATTTAAATATGGTACCGTAGTGCAAAAATTGTAAAATATGGTACGATATTGCAAAAAGGGTTGAATATGGTAGAGTAGGGCTAAGGGTGCGAATTTAGCTTTTGGAATATACAGCATGTTTTTCTTTTAATATTTACTTATAGTGGCACTGTGATGCAAAAACGATTAAATGGGGTACATTTGTGGTTTAATGGCATTTAGAGGCACATAACGGAAAAGGGATAAATACTGTCATTTTCAGATTATCCTAGCGGGTGACATTATTTATTGAGGAGGCGTGGCCCCGTGCATTTAAGCTAATTTGTAGTTATTATTTTCTTAGTGATTACTACTGTTCCTACCTACGAATGGATTATCGAGATTCCTACTGTCGTTATCTGATGATTGGGACTGGACCGTGATCCCGTTTCGGACGCAATCGGTCCAAAAATGGGCAACGAGTGAGCTGGGTCCAGCAAGTACTCCATAACTTTTTGCAATAATGAACAAACATTTCGGGAAAACGAAATATTAAGTAACATATTGCACTTACGTCTCTTGGTGAAAATGTTTTTTGACATTGTGTCAGTTACGTCTAAAATCATTTACCGTTTTTTGAGAAAACGGTAATATATATGCACAAAATTTATATGCACGTTGTACTTTGACTAGACAAATCGAATGGCGGCCTTAACTCAATTTCTGAAAAATGGTCAGTTACGTCGGTTGGTCATCCAAGCAACGATTTGAGCGCGAATTGTTTTGTTTACAGTGTGTGAGAAAATTCACCTCCAAATCATGGTTTTTGAACGCTTTAACAGCTGCTTCGGGCGTCGAAAAACGTTGACCAATAATCTTTTTCTTGATGTGCGGGAATAAAAAGAAAGTTGATTTTTTTAAGTCACTGTAAACAACACAAATGATAGTCGTACGTCAAAACGTTCTGAGCACGTTCATGCTAAAAAATTTCAAACTTTTCAATGGAAATGTCAGATGGCGCCAAGAACACATATTGTCAAATTTTAACAAATTCTATTTTGATTTAGATTTATAAGGTAATTATCTCATATTTATATTTACAATATCTGAGCTTATTCTTCTGTAACAAGTTGTTGTACGGTATCATATAGTTGGCTCCGCTTGGCCTTTCCTCACTTGTTTTTTACTCGGTTAGGAATAGTGTATAGTCTTGCAAAAATACTTATTTTGTTAGCTAAATATAATCACAGCTGTCTTAAAACTGTTTTACACAAAGACTCGATAGTTTGGTTAACTTTACAGATATTTTTGGCACATATATATTGTTTAGAAGCTTCGCATATTTTATCCTTCTTTTTTACAAAAATTGTTTTCCGAAAAAATTTTGAGTGGAAAAGTTCTATCACATAATTGGTACATTTTGCACAATCCATCTCGGAGTAGACCATTACTTTTAAAACTTCCATAAAAAAAAGCAGGCAAAAAACTGGGTGTTCATTTTAATTAAGTATTTTCGAAATATATCTCTCACAAATTAGAGTGGAAAAATATATAACTACAATGTATCAAATTTTTAGTTGTCTTCAATATGAGTGTTATCAAACAGTCAATTCTGGCTGATCCGATTATATCGCATCTTGGACAATTGCTAGTGTATTAGGTGAAATGTTCAATGCTATAAAAAACATGTTTTTCTCCCAAGGCAATTTGCTATTTCTTGACCACTCGTACTCCTTTGAGAGCTATTTAGCTAAAAGTTTACTCATAAATAGCTAAGAACATGGCTGGAATAATACGATACTCAGATTTAGAGGATTTGATCAGTGTTCAAAACAGTTGTGATGTTTTCATCATGTCCTTTCCTTCAGAAATTTTCATTGGAATATCTATCAGCTTAAGACTTTTATATCCTGGTAACAAAATTGAAATCTTAAGGTAAATTTGTTTACCATTGGTGCGAATGATCGACTAATTATTATGTATTCCACGAAAGTATGTAACGTATGCGCCCCGTAGCTTCGTTTATACGTCTGTTTTCTGCAGATGTTTGTACACACAAATACTACCTTAAAGTATACCGATCGACTCAGAATAACCATAACTGTGTATCTATACCTCTTAAGTTATTGAAATTTCACTCCGATCGTAACAAAATTAGGCATGAATCAATTTTTACATAAAAAACGGTTCAGATTTGTATATATTCCTCATATGTTAATTATAAATGGTAAACTAGAGTTCTTTGATAAAAGGACGAACTCTGTCTAAATTTAAGAAAACAGGTTCGGATGTATGTGTAGCCCACATATAAGTTACTTCCGATTTGGTGTGTTAGGGCTACAGCAGCTGTGTTTTATATTCAATCATTTTGACATTTTGGAAAGTCGAGTCCTGATTTTGAATCTAATTGTATAAAATAGACATTTTTTAACAGATCATTGGAGGAACAACATTGATAGAACTTGGCAATATTTCTTCGTATCCTCCCGTAGGGTACCTCATTGTCGGCTACGCCCGACTTCAGATCTGCCTTGCTGTTTTTTTGTCAAGTATAGATAGACCAAGGTCGGACGTTGCGACTGTACTCACCAAACCACTTCTTACAATTGTAGATGCTTAACAAATTTTTTCTAGGGCCGTAACAAACCCTCTAACCTATAGGTAATTACAGGAAAGTAATTACACAAAATTCTTTTAATAAAAGGACTGATTATCGTTATAATATACTTGAAGTTTTATACAATTTAATCCTCGTTTCGAATACGGAAATACTTAGTTACCCTAATTTGGTGATATTTTTCTTTCATTTCCATTTAAAATATTGCACAATTTTGTTCATTATGAAGTTGTAACAAAGCCATTGCAAGTCATTGTGAAGGCCACAATTGATTAATGCAATTACAACGAGGGAGGGGTCAACTCCAATGAGCATCATTAGTCTTTTTCTAACCCCAATCCAGCAAAGTGAAGTAGCCTCCAAAATATGTACTCAACAAGTTTGGTTTAGTGTGTTTTTTTTTTTGCAAATTTCCCCACCAAAAAGCTGTAGCCTGTCCAAAAAGCAAATTAATCTTTTAGGGGTTTTTATTGGAGACCATTAGAAAAAAAGTAACAAACATTTTGCTTAGGACCGAACAAACGGCCCCATTTCGCAATGGCAACCAAATCAATGGTGTTTTCCCCTTTTTGGAGAGAGGCAGCGAAAATTCACATTTATTATTTGCAATCGGTCATGAGCGAGAACAGAGAGAAGGAGGGGAGTGAGTGACCACTCCATCAGGTCCTTTGAAATTGTTTGACAATGTATGAGTACAACAAAGCAAAATATCATCCGACATTCATAAAAACAAAACAATTTGCTCGAACAGCAACAGTAACAACAACAATCAAAACGAAACGCAACTCATTTACACGCCAACAACAAGTTGCTGCTGTTGCCGCAGTTGTTGCTGCTTTTACTTTTGTTTTTGTTTCGAAAATAAATGATTTCCTCAGCGAAGGATTCAAAGTCCTTACAAAGCAGTTTGAAAAAAACACAACAGAAGCAGAAAAAAGGAAATGCTGAAAACGACAACAGTAATAACAACAACAACACGGAAAATTAATACAATCCAAAGATGGCAAAGATATCATTTGTAAACCTCAGGCGGCAACAAATTAAAAACACATTTATATTGGTTAAAACATTTCCTCTGAGATATACGTAGATATAGTACATAGAGAGCGGGAGAAAGAAAGAAAGTATTAATCACCACAAAAAGTGAAAAAAAAATAACGAAAAAAAGTGTGAGAAATGTCTGGATAAATGGATGTGATGTTAATGGTAGGCATATGCCGCTTGTGTCTATGGGCAATGGGACCAAAAGGAACCACCCAAATATCACGTCTCATAAGTAATATCCTGCAGAGGTTAGAACAATTGTATTGTTTTTTTCTCATACATTATTCATGGAGATATTACTTAATTCAATGCATGTGGGGGGAAGAAATGTTTGCAAGGTAAAATATATATGAAGAATGCCACAGAGTTAACATCTTATTGTTTCCAAAAAAATCCCAATGTTCATTGCTCACACATAGTACACGACCAAATCGATTAGTTTAGAACGATATTAAGCGGTATGAGTAATAATATGCGAAAATTAGCTCCACTAACCCTACAACCAATTTTGAACAACTAAAGAACGCCATAATATATCCTCACACTACGAGAATTTTTGAGCAAATTTTTTAAAAATAAAAAGAGGCTATTTTTGCGTTTTTCGAACTTCTTTGAAATTTACCGAATATGTAATGTGGAATATGTACTTTATGTGATAGCCAGAACGGTGGAAACATTTTGCTCAGTCTGGAATATTAAAACATTTAGATTATTGCTGCAGAAGTTATGGGAAGTTGGATGAATCTGTCACTTTGTGGCTTGACTAGCACAGTGCAACACACAAAAAGATGACCCCGATTTGACATCACTTTCTGAAAGTGGGTATCAAAGTAAGTAACAAAACACCATTTGAGGTTTTCTGGTATAGCTTCGATCCAGATGTTATCGTATCGTGAATATTTTGGTTGAAACATGATTTTCAGCATGAATATATCGATCCGATATACCCTATAAGACAAAAGTTATGACCATTTGAAGTTATATTTAAAAAAATAATGATTTTTGTAATTTTTTATGAAAAAATTAATAAGAATATTTAGTGCTTATTCTATTAATATTATAAAATTAATATTATAAAATTGTTTGTTTGTCTCTTCCAGCATCACGCCTAAACGGCGCCGTCTTGTTGAAACCAAATGTCGCCGAGATCACGAGCTTCAATTTCAGGCATCAAATAGTCGGTTATTATGGCACCATAACGGTCGCCATTGACGGTAACGTTCTCACCGGCATCATTTTTGAAGAAATATGGACCGATGATTCCGGTACGTCAGATCGGGAATCGGTCAAGTGCAAAAAGATAGCTCTTAACGAGAGCTAAAATATTGCTCATGGGTGTCAAGGTCGTGGGTCGACTGGAAAGTGTTTTTTTTTTTTGGATTTAGAAAAAATGGACTTAGCGCAATTGGCGAACGTTATTTTAATAATAAAACTGAATAATTTGTAAACGTTGTTCAGGCGTAAGTCTTTCCATGATGAAATGCCAAACAATACTTAACAAAAATAACATGACATCATGACACGACTCACACTTGATCTGTCAAAAAAAAGCTATTGAAAAAAGTATCTCTACTAGGATCACCCTATATAAGCATACATGGCATTGCATTGCAATAATAATTTAGATTAATTAGTTTCGTTTCAGTTAGGAAAGTACTTAGCTCCACCGTCTCATTAAGACTTATTCAAAGTAGTAATTGAACATGTTGATCATAATATCTGTGGTCACAAGGCATAACAGCATATGTATGTTTTTGCAAGTTTTCAGGAGAGCATTTTAAAGGTTTGCATCGATATAGCAAAAATATTTATAAACTTATTTTGAATTTTACGCCTGCACTTTCTCAGGACTTGGAAGTGAAATTAATTAATACGAACACATTTATATAATTATTTTAATTATAAATGTTATAGGCTAAAAACTGTTTTATGCTGTTATTCCCTTTTTCAATATATTAAGTTACAAAACACACAACTCGAGTTGTGTCGTTATTACAAAATTAATTTTATTATATATTGCAGAATATATCGACTTATGCTGATAAATCAAAGCATGATTTCGAAATTTACAACATTCAGTAGTCAATATTAGATTTTGGAATAACAGCATAAGTTGAGTTATGCTTTTGTGCTAGGGCTTAGTTCAACTTGGACTAATAACATAACTCAGATATGCTGTTACGACTTCATTCAATTTACATCTTCAATAGTCCAAAGATAAATGGGGAATAAAAACACAAGTATAGTTTTCAAAGGAAAAAATGTGAGATATGCTGTTATGTACGTTATGAAATGTAGTGATACAGCGAGATATGCTAATAAGTCTTGCCTTGTATCTGAACAACTAAACAAGGTATCATCACCAAAATTTGTCACAATATGTAATCGAATATGGGGAACATCGTGGCATCAAAAACGCAATTTGAGCATAACTCGAGTTATGCTGTTATGCCTTGTGACCACAGATATATCTGAAACGATAATCTGTAAACGCGCAGTATTCGTTCATAGATCAGGAACCGGAAGGAACAAATAAATGGGACGATACATAATCAGATGTTCATCAACTTGGATCAAAAGCCTAATTTCTGCCAAATTATATAATGAGCGGACGTTAAATATACATATACCTAAATCTTAACCGATTTTTCCCAAAATTTTGCAGCATTTGTTCCTAAAAATCTTTCTGTCACATTTGTATAGATCGGAAGTAAGGAACCACTTCTATAGCGCTATGATACCAAATCGTGAGAAACACATATATACATATATATGGGCGCTATATCTAAATCTGAATTTGATTTTCCCCAAAATTAGCAGTATTCATTCCTGAGTTAAGAATCTTCTTTCTGCTAAATTTCGTAATGATCGGATATAGCGGGTGGCCCATCTAACGGTTGCTTTTTGAACTACAGCCCCCTCGCTGCTGCGATTTGACTTCGTTAGACTATTTTTTGTGGGGAGCCGTTAAGGATAAGTGCTACGCCAACCATCCAGAGACGATTCATTACTTGAAACACGAAATTACAACCACAAGCCGCAGCAGCCATTTGAATGAAGTGCTGTTCCGTCATTAAAAGGAATGTTGAGGCATTTCAATAAAGGCAAAATCATTGAAAAATAGTTTTCTCCTTTTTTTATAACAATTCTAAAACGCAACTTTTTCTTGAGACACCCCTTTTGGAATGCAACTTCTATATAAGGCGGCTATATGTAAATCTGAATTGATTTTCTCAAATTCAATACCGTTCGTCCTTTATGTTTAAAAGTTCCCTGTGCCAAATTTCATCAAAATTGGTGCAGAATTGCGACGTGTACTTTGATTAGAACGTTTACAAGGAAATCATCTGAAAAACGCTCCATTATACATACTCGTACGTATATGTATAAGTATAGAAATTGCCAAATGTTAATTTCTGTATTTTCACAATGTGAACTATTTCCATATCACTTATTATCCCATCACCTAAGAGAGGTGAGGGGACAATGTGTTCATTTTGCTACGAGCCAAGAAAGGAACACATCGAAGGAGTGACCTATGACCCTAAGCATGTTCGGCGGAAATCCGGTTTGGGTCATTTTAAGTCATTTGTGCAATGTCCGTACGTCTGTCTGTCTGCCTGTGTGTCTGTCTGCTGGCTGGTGCGCACGATAACTCTCGAAAGGATTAACCGATTGACTTCAAATGCCGCAATAGTTTTCTCTCTCCGGCTAAGTTCGAAGATGGTCCATATTGCTCCACTCCTTCTAATACCTCCCCCACAAAGGGTTAACTTTTAGTGAAATATTGATTCTTTAATACCTTCTATACTACTTACTCGAATCTTCTGAAACTTCACACATAGTATTAGTTTGCTAGCCGCTAACACGCCAAGGAAAAAGGGCGAAGTGGCCACTCTCTTTTTGGTACCTCCCACACGAATGGACCATTTTGCACCAAAAGTTACCAGCTTTTAAATTTAATACCAGTGTATACAAATACTTGAAATTTCGTACAGTGTAATGCTTTTATAGTACCTAGAGTCTACAGAAAACTGGACGTTATTGGCACGCCCCGCTTTGGTAACTCGCACACAAATGGACCTTTTGGTACAAAAGTTACCAGCTTATAACACGAATGGACCATTTTGCACCAAAAGTTACCAGCTTTTAAATTTAATACCAGTGTATACAAATACTTGAAATTTCGTACAGTGTAATGCTTTTATAGTACCTAGAGTCTACAGAAAACTGGACGTTATTGGCACGCCCCGCTTTGGTAACTCGCACACAAATGGACCTTTTGGTACAAAAGTTACCAGCTTATAACTTTAATATCAGTGCATGCAAATACTTGCAATTTTGTACATTGTAATGTTTTTGTAGTACCTAGAGTTCAGAGAATACTTGAAATTTTGTACAGTGTAATGTTTTTATAGTTCCTAGAGTTCAGAGAAAAATGGGCGATATTGGCAAGCTCCTTTTGGTACCTCACACACAAATGGACCTTTTTGTACCAAAAGTTAACAGCTTTTAACTTTAATATCAGTGCATACAAATACTTAAAATTTTGTACAGTGTAATGTTTTTATAGTACCTAGAGTTCAGAGAAAAATGGGCGATATTGGCACGCCACTTTTGGTACCTCCCACACAAATGGACCTTTTTGTACCAAAAGTTAACAGCCTTAACTTTAATACCAGTGCATACAAATATTTGAAATTTTGTATAGTGCAATGTTTTTATATTACCTAGAGTCCACAGAAAAGTGGGCGTTATTGGCACGCCCCTTTTGTTACCTCCCACACAAATGAACCACTCTATTTTAATTAAAACAAGAAAATAAATAAATTTACGAATATTTTTTTGGGACTCAAGGTGAGGGGACTCATAAGTCGGTTTACCCGACTGAACTATTTTTATTTGTTTTAAATATCTTTTACCCAAAATTTAAACCGATTTACGTTGTTGTCATTACTTGGTTTTTACCATAATTTTGAAAGGCATTACGAGTATTTGAAAACCAATCACAACTGTGACCTTTTAATGACTCTGTATAATGGTATAATTTATTTCCAAACATCTCTCACCTATAGTTTTTTTTGTGCATTAGGTTTTCATGGATATCTGAAGTGGAAAGAAGGGACAAAGTGCAACAAATTTTCATTCATTTACTCATCCCCCCGCCGATAGATTGAAACGAACGAACAGTTGGAGATGTACTAATTAATTACACTCAGAGGCATATGATAAACGTAGTACATTTTGAAGAAACTTCTGCTCTATTCCATGCTCCTCTTCGAGTTCATATACAATACCCCGTAGTGCATTGAGTTGGAGAGGAGGTTGGTAGTGTTGTTGCCAAATGGCCGGACATACGAGTATGCAGCCAACCATTATTGAAATACACTTGGAATGTCCGGCAAATGGAACATGGAACAGCAGGATTCAAATCGATTTCACTCGATACGATTCGTTTCGATTGCATTCAATGTGTATGTGTGGAACATTGTGAACCTTGTTGTGCCTTCAGCATTGGTAGAGTTGTGTCTATGTGTTTTTTTGTTTCCTTTGTTGGGGAGAATTGGGAGTTCAGCAAATACCACAAATTTGGGATGCAAGCAGGGCATTATGGTAGAGTTAAGTACCATGTACCCGCCTCCATTAGTAGCTGTAGTGTCAGGCCAAAAGGCAGTCATCATTTGCCATCGTCACCAGCATCAGAAGCATCATAATGGTACACAGGTTCATCAAATCACACAGTGAGATTTTTGCTTCATATTTTCCAAATAAATAAAATTAAAACTAAGCTTAGGCAGTAAAGAAGTTCATGGGGAGTGTTTTTCACATTCGTTCGTCTGAATTTAACGTCCTTATAAATGATTAATTATTTTAATTCATTCTCAAAATGTGTGTGATATATCCCACTGTGACACTAATACAACAAGTAAATTATTGCTAAAATGGACTATACACTAGGGTGAAGTTCTTTTCCTAAATTGTAGAAAAATATGTAGAAAGTTTAAACGGGTAAAATATCATTATGATGAACAGAATCATATGTTGACTTAATTAAGGACATATAGATAAAACGAAAACCAGTAACAAAATGTAAAAAGCGGGCGGAGCCTGCTACATGACACCCTATACCACCCCTGCTAGTGCAGAATAAATACATATATAGCTCAATATCGTAAATGGTTACATTTAAAATCGAAGCGTTCAATACTACTACTTTTTTCATATCAAATCGGGATGTGTATATATATGGGGAATATATATAAATCTGAAACGATTTTTTCAAATTCGACTTTCTTTGATAACCCCACATTTCAAAAAGATTAAATGCAAAATACAATCTACGAGTATATAGCGTTTATATGCCAAAACGGAAGGATCACATATATGGGGCTATATCCAAATCTGATCCGATTTTCTTCACATTTAAATTTATTCATTCTTTTATCGAGATAATTACCTCAGCAAAATTTAATAATATTAATAATGATGGAAAGTAAAATACAGTTTTAATACCGCTTATATGCCAAATCAGAATGAATTTTTATAAAGGGTTTTCCAACAATAGGTGTTATTTTGAATCACCCGGTATTTCGGTAGCTGTCACTTTTGAAGCTTTTATTCTTCTGCATTTGACAAGTAGAAACTACGCCATTACTAAAAATTTAGCGAGGACATAGGGCAGCCACTTTGTGATTTGGTTATGGAAAATTTCATGAAAAGGATATGGTCCTTGAAGCGTAGTCGTGGTGGCCATTTGGCTGATGTTGTTTTTCATTATTAACGGCATACCTTCCTCTTTATTATGAAATAAACATCCGATTAATTAACTCAAAAAATGGCATTTTTCTTTGTATACCAAAATAAGACCTCTTGTTGAAAACATTTTTAATAATGGCATAGTTTCTACTTGTCAAATGTCAAAGAATAAAAGCTTCAAAAGTGACAGCTACCGAAATGGAAAACCCTGTATAACAGCATTTTTACTTAAAAATTTCAGAAATTTAAATTGTTTTTTATTGGAATGATTCTGTCTATTTTCTGATTTAATATTTTTCTGGTTATAAAGGAAAATCATTGGCATTGTTTAATAAATATTGTTTTAAAATAGAACGAGGCTGAACAGCGTCTTGAAATTTGTATGGTCAATTTAGGAAAAAAGGGGCTGGCTGCATGATTATATTTTTCTCAGAATTTTAGGTTGGTGTCATTGATGTGCAGATGCAAAATAAAGTTGCATATGCAACTTATGCATTTAAAAACTTTAAATTAACCACCACTAATATATTTTCTTGAATGTACAAGTCAAGACCTTACAAACGAACATTCATTTGTAAAATTCCGTCCACGCGTTTTCATAATACTTAACTTCAAAAATAGCGTTTCTGATATTTTACCAAAGCTTTAAAATTTTTGGTTTTTTTCTCGCCAATTACAACACATATAAATATTTTCAAGACAATCGGGAATGTCGACCAGATTTTTTTTCGAATGGGGGCTATATCTAAATCTGAACCGATTTTTACTAATATAAATAGGGATTGTCCTTCAGCAAAATAAGATTTTCCTGCCAAATTTCGTATTTATCAGTGTATAGTTGCGACCTGTACTTTGATTACAAGAATACATCTACAGACAGACGGACATAGCTAAACCAACTCAGAAAATGATTCAAAGTCGAGCGGTATAACAAACAGTGGGTACATCTCTTCTCCTTTTTTGGTGTTACAAACATATGCACAAATCCCTGATATGTAATGTATTACACATCCCGATTTCATCGCTCTGGAGGTTTGTACCATATTTGCAGCTATAGTTAATCATATATCTCAGCATAAAACACTGTACATTTTCCTGCAAGTTATGTTAAGAACCTGAGCTGTAGAGACTATGAGAACACCCTGATCATGTGCTAGTTTTCATCGTCGACACATCAGTGCAGATTGAGATTTTGTCGTCCGAGATGATTCTGTTAGACGTTTAAGCTTCTCTGGGGGTATTTTTATTATTTTAGTATTATTTTAAAAGTCTTTAGCGTGTGAGTCTATGGGGCCTTATATGCCTTTCGGTCGCATTATGTGTACTTGATTTCAACCTTCCAACATCTTTTATCATAGATGTCTATGGGCTGCATGTTCAGTACAGCTGTCAGTTCCACCTGTGGAGAAAACCCATTGATCCAGCAATATCCACAAATGCCATTCTTTGAGTTTTATTAAGATTGCTGAGATAACATTTAGTATTCAGCGCTTTCCACCGTACCAATGCTCCATAAGTGAGTATGGGTCGAACTATATCTGTATAAGTCCAATCATCGGAACGGCTTTCTGCAGGTATACAAATCAGAGTGCCTTCT
Organism: Eudasyphora cyanicolor; assembly: GCA_963930755.1. NCBI lineage: Eukaryota > Metazoa > Arthropoda > Insecta > Diptera > Muscidae > Eudasyphora > Eudasyphora cyanicolor. The sequence continues at coordinate 341,980,966 of OZ005734.1, read as the reverse complement.
TTTCTCTTTCCTCCGTGTTCCTTTTCCAAGTACAATAACACTGTCGAACACTGAAATTTCCCGACAAAAATTTTCGTAGAATATTTTAATCCTTAAATCTCTTTTTTGAAAGGACTTTTTTTGTTTCCGAAAAAAGGGCTAAATTGACCCATTAAGAGGGGAGCTAGAGGTTTAAGATCTTGCGCAAAAACGATCCTCATAAAATTCCACTATATATGTCTGACAATAAGAAATCTCTCAGACATTAACTTGTAGAATTTTTTTCATTTAGTATAATACTCCCTTCGACCAAAAATTAAAAACTTTGACCCATGCACCATGAACAATACTTAAAATTTAATTCAATGAATAATGATGAAAATGTTAACACTTTTCTCATTTCTACATCTACATACCTATGTAGGTTGTCAGATATTCAAAATATGTCCACCCTACTATTGCACTGGTCGTGCAAGATCTTTGCTATTGATATTTGACTGTACTTCTGAATTCATTACTCGTCACTGTTGCGGTAGTTACTCCTATTTGCCATTTGGCCAAATCCTGTATCTATTAATATATCTATGTGTAATGTCATGATATCTGAACTAACCGGGCCACCATTAACATCACCAGAACCACCATCGTCATCATCATCAGCAACAAGAGCAGTTGTTCACTCAGTGAGGGACAGTCGGTGGCAACATCAGCATCAGCATCACCAACACCAACTGCAACACTGTCATTATATATATTTGTCTGTTCCTTATGCAGAAATCAAATACGAGTTCTGACAAATGTCCGCAAGGTGTATCCTCATGTGAATACTTGGAAATGTCCGTGCCAGTGTGAACGAGTCTATGTGTGTTTGTGCGCTAGAGTTTAACATTGGGATGCTAACTCGATTTCAAATTAAATAACATCTAATCAAATATTTTCCAAATTTAGCACTTGCATACGAATTTCAATGTGTGGCAGAATGTGGCCTTCTGCGTGTGTGTGTATGTTTCTATTTGAGTTGCAGTGCCCCTAAAGTAGCAGCAACAGTTTTTGTGCACTGAGAAAAATGGATAAAATAAGGTTTTAAATTTGTACTCAATATATTTAACACCACTCTAGCCAGAGTTGATTAGATCATTAGCTCTGGACCGGACCGACGTTAAGTTCGCCGAATATTATATAACCACCCCCATGAATTGGGTGGTTATATAAAATTCAAAGTATTATTAAGAAAATGTTAAGTCATTAAAAATATTTAAATAAGGGAGGCTCTTTGTATCAAAGGAAAATTGTTTCTTCACAACGTGAAGAAATTGTGTGGGAGGTGGAAAAAGTGAGGCAGTTACAATAAAACTATGTGTAAAAATACCGAATCTGATAAATATTATATATGTTAATAGATTTAATATTTTACTAAATGTTATCCCCTTGTTCACTAGTCACTAGTGGTCACTAGTCACTAGTGGGACACTATGACTGTGATACATAGAGCATCCAAAGCAGTGATTTAGATCTGTGATTTTTTCACATCTGTTTTTTACGAAAGTTTTTTTTGAATTCACGAATTCAAAAAGGGGAAATAATTCGAGCGTTTCTTAAACAAACAACCGATTGCGACCAAACTTGGCATGGTAGATGAAGAGGTGTCAGGGGTCGGAGCTAGAGGGCCTCAAATTTGGCCATATCGGGTGAGGAAAATGTTCCAGCGCGTGTAACTCGCATTTCTCTTCCGATTTATAAAATTTATTTTTGTGTGTGTTCTACTAACTGGGGTCTACAAATAAATTGTTTACACCTAAGAATTATCTCGTATAGTTCCCAAGACATCTGCAATTAAAAATTTAATTTTTCCCTTTACCGTGTGCAAATATTTTGTAAATATCGGAGCACAATATGCACCGATTTCATCCGTATCAACATGTCTGGATGCGCAATAAAATTTTAAAATTGGTTTGATATACGCAACAGTACAAAAGTTATGACCGCTTGAAGTTAAAAAAAATAACACTTGAAAAAATTGTTTACAAAAAATGGCGCATTGTGTCCTCTTTAAAATAAAGTAAAAGTTGCAATAATCGGTTCAGCCGTTCGAGAGCAATTATAAATTTCATAAAACAAAAAACTCATATTTTTAATTTTTTCAAAACTTAAAATGCCCACAAAATTTGTTTTCAAAAAGAAATGATAGCGAGATCTTATTTTACCTATTTGCAACTGCTTATAAACATTTTAGCCAAAAATAAACTACATAGGTCGATATTAAATATTCTGACCCATCTTTGATAAAAAGTACTCATACCCAGCAAAATCTTGGTAAGTACCTGTCATTATTCCCTGCATTACCAAATAATGACATCTGATTATTCGCTGCCAATAATAACAGAAATAAGTGATATTTTTGTTATAAACATTATTTTGGCAATTTTTAATATAATGCAATTTGGCTATATGTGGGTTATTGTACAAGATTTATTTATTTTTCAACATGTTTTCAAATAATACGTGCAGATTTGAATGAAAATACCATAAATACGATATTTTTTGCTGGGTACGCTACGAAAAATGTTGCTGGGTACGCTAAATTCTTCTTAAGACAGTGGTAATTCGAATTCGTTTTTGTCCGTGCACGTTAATCTGTGATGTTGTGATGATCTTCCAAATAATAACATTTGCATTACTTTCTAAGCACTGGAGTAAATGCACAGCAAAATAATAGCATTATGGCGCGACAAGCCCTTGTTAAATTCATTGGTGATGATCCAGTTTTGAATCTTCCGGATCATAAGTTTAGGATTTTTATCACTTTTGGCATTCTCTTTTTTGGTGGGTCATAGATAATGATTATTTGATTAGCTAGTTTTGACATTGGAAATTTCCACAACTTTGGTTGTAGTCGTAATCCCATTCTACATAGCTGTCATATAAGCTACGGCTCACTTAAATAGGTCCACGTAGTCGGGAGATACAAAGGTCAAAATTTCACACTTTAGCACTCTGTATCTTCGTAATCTATCACGCTAGAAAGCTGTATTTTTGGCACATCTCTCACTCATAGTTCTTCTGCAGCCCGACCCAGTTTTGATGCGATCGGAGTAAAATTGAAAAAAGTGGACGTTTTGACGTGTTTTTCCTATCGTTTTAAAATTCTATGACGACTTAGCCTTCTGTTGTAATCACGGTACTATCTATCTATCTATATATATATGTTGTATATAAAATTGTTGCGTGACTGACTGATCTTCGCCCAGACCAAACGGCTGAAGCTAGAATCATGAAATTTGGTTGGAGGGTAGTCCTTGGGATGTAGGCAAGCAATAAGACGGGATTTTTCGAAATTCGTACTACTACCCGCACAATGGGGCAAAAAGGGTTACATATGGTACCACCGCCAAATCTAAACGGAATGAGCTAGAATCGTGAAATTTGGTGTGAGGGCAGCCCTTATGAGCTCGACACAGAAATGTGGTACAACAGCCAAATCCAAATGGCAAGAGCTCGAGTCGTGAAATTTGCTGTTAGAGTAGCTCTTGGGGCGTAAACTAGAACATGGAGCGATTTTTTTTTAAATTTTAGGGGCACAGTGGGACAGAATGTGATAAATATGGTACCACCGCCAACTTAAACGCCAAGAATTAGAATAGTGAAAATTGAAGCGTGGGATGTCCTTAGGACAACGGATCGGGGTAGTCAGCTTTTTTTTGTAATCGTACTTTTCGGGGCACAGTGGGGCAAAAAGTGTAAAATAGGGTACAGTGGTTTAAAAATGGTTGATATGGTGCCATGGTTCTAGGGTAACTTTTGTAACATAAACTAGAGATCGGAAGTGATTTATGGAAATTCTAACTTTAAGAGGCACAGTGGCGGCAAATCGGGTTTATTATGATGCATTTGGCGAAAATGAATCAATCTGGAAAAATTGTAACTTAAACTTGTGATGTGAAGAGCACAGTGGGTCAAAAACATTAAATACTGTAAAGTGGGCAATAATGGTACAGTGGATCAAATGTGATTAAACATGGTACAGTGGGCGTTAAGGGTTAAGTATGGTAGAGTTGGGACAAATTTTAAATACGGTACAGTGAGACAAAAAGTGTTAAATATGGTACAGTGAGACAAAAAGTGTTAAATATGGAACAGTGGGTCAAAAAGGGGGGTTAAGCATGGTAGAGTGGTGATATTTTTTAAAAATGGTACAGTGAGACGAACAGTGTTAAATATGGTACAGTGAGACGAAAAGGGTTAAATATGGCACAGTGGGGCAAAAAGGGTTAACCATGGTACAGTGGGGCAAAAATAGTTAAATATTGTAAAGTGAGACAAAATGGATTAAACATTGTACAGTGGGGCAAAAAAGATTAAATATCGTACTGTGTGACGAAACTGGTTAACTATGGTGCAGTGGGTCAAATAGGGGTTAAGTATGGTAGAGTGGTGAAAATTTTTAAATATGGTGCAGTGAGCCAAAAAGGGTTAAATACGGCACAGTGGGACAAAAAGGGTCAACTATGGTACAGTGGGGCAAAATGGACTAAATATGGTACAGTCGGGCAATAATGTGATAACTATGATACAGTGGGGGGAAAAGGATTAAATATGGGACAGTGTGACAAAAATGGTTAACTATGGTACAGTGGGCCAAAAAGGCAAAAAGATGTTAAATATGATATAGTGTTGCAAATAGGATTAAATATGATAAAGTGGGCAATAAGTATTAAATACGTTACAGCGAGGCAAAGGGTTTAATATTGCACAATGGGACACAAAAGGGTTAACCATAGTATAGCGGGGAAAAATAGTTAAAAATGGTAAAGTGGGACAACATGTTTTAAATGTGGTACAGTGGGCCCAAAAACGTTAACTCGGAAACAGTGAAGCAAAAATGTGTTAACTATGGTACAGTGTGACAAAAATGATTAAATATGGTGAAAAAATGGTTGACTATTGTACAGTGGGTCAAAATGGTTAAATATAGTGGGGAATAGTGGGGAAAATGGTTAAAAATGGTACAGTACGACAAAAATGTGTTAAATATGATTTAGTGGGCAAAAAGCGTTACATTTAGTACATTGGGCAAAAACATGGAACATAAATGTGAGCTAAAAAGTCCTTTTTTTAAATGTTATGCTTTTAGTTGATGTTTAAAATATGGTACAGTAAAGCAAAAAGGGTTAAAAATGGTAAAGTGTGGCAAAATGATTGAAAGTGGTAAGTGGGGAAAAAATGTTTTATATGTTCCAGATATGTATGCAATTTCATAATATAGAAGAACAGTGGAATAATTAAATACATATTGAATTAAGTTAAGCAGTACAGTGATTATTGGCCAGTGTGCGAAGCTTCTAGGTTAACCGTGGGACAAAAAAGCTAAAGAAGGCACAATATGGTAAAAAGTAAAACGTTCCACAGATATGGGACATAAAGGGTAAAATACGGCCTAAGGATGCGAATATGGCTCTTAGAATATAAACTATGATTTTCTCTAAATTCACACTTTTAGTGGCACTGTTGGGGCAAAAACTATTAAATGTTGTACAGAGGTGCAAAAATGGTTAATTATGACACATTAGGTTAAATGTGGTACAATGTAGAGATGATTAAATATGATCCCAATGGCAATTGTAAGTCTTGCAACTTAATCTAGGCATTCATTTTACGTTTTCTAAATTAAAACTTTTAAAGACACCGTGGGACAAACGTTATTTGGGTGTGAATGTAGCTATTGGAATATAAACTAGGGGAAAAGGCAAACTATGATCCAAATAATAGTTTTTGACATTTAGAGGCACAGAAGGGAAAAGAGATAAACATCGTATCTTGATGCCAGGAACATAAGCAAGAAATTAATTGGAGATTTTCGTAATTTATTGTACACATAAATGTTTCCCCATATGGAATAGTCATTTGTTTTTACATATTTTACAGTAACCTAAACAGAAAATAAATAAATGATGGGGGCTGCGAAGCGCACCGGGATAAAGCTAATCTATAATACTTGAGCTAGGTGGGTGGAATTTAGAATAGATAGAACTTGGGATTAAAAATGTGCAATATCGGTCCATATTTTGATATAGACCCAAAAATTTCATCTGTGCTATTTGTATTCTTAGCGCCATAGAGACCACAAATGTTAACTGATCGGGCTGACAATTTATTTAGATATGTTTTGAGATATCCCCGATACACAGGTCCTCTGGATTTGATTTCGTAACGCCACAAAAGCCTCAAATTTCAACGAATTGGGCTGAAATTTGGTATAATAAGTGTATTTGTACCCGAAATGGTCTGCAGGCGTCATATACGCTGTTAACTTTTTGTACAAAATGGTCCCTTTGTGTTGGTGGTACAACCAACCGAGGTGCCGAAAACATCGTCCATTTTTCTCGTGATTACAACGAGGATAAATAGTATAGAAGATATTAGAGAATTATTATTTCACTAAATTTGAACCCTTTGTGGGGAGATACTAGGCACATCTTAGAACTTAGCCTAAGATTACCAAAGTAATTTCCAAGCTTTTTTCACATAAAGAATCTAAATGTATATGAATAAGAAAAAACTTTTAAAATTAGAATAAAACCCACAAAAAGGGCAGAAATCGCAAAAATGTGAAAATCGACACGCCTCACTATGTCGACCCCTGTGCGCGGATTTTTTTCAATATTGAGTTTTTTGATGCAATTTTGTTCTACATTCATAGTCCCGTCACCTGGAAAATATTGAAGACGGAATCCTTTAATTTGCTCCAAAAAATTACAATATACTCTATCGTATGTTACACTGCATTTTTGCGAAAGCAGAGAAAAGTAGAACGAACGCTCTCCTGTAAAATTTAGATTTTGGCACATACGATAATTCCGCGCACAGGGGTCCATATCGTTATTTTTCCTACGAACAAGATTAACATCTTCAGCAAAAATCTCAAAACCAACTTTATTTAAAAAGCCGTAAATATCCATATCCACATAAAGAGACACCTATAGCGGATACGATCCAACGAAGTTTCTAATTAAACACGGCAATATAGTTGTCTTCTTCAGGAATCCAACCAATTATGGAATATTTTTTTTTAAATTATATTTTGACAACCATATCAAGATTTTTCAAATCTGAAATGTGACGCGTTTGAACCAAATGTGGCAATTTACTTTTTCAACTTTTTCCACGTGTAAACTAATAAAGAACACCACAATCACACACACGAACACATGCACACATGCTCACAGTCACAAGAGTATAACATCCTTTTTGCTCTCTTATCCTATTATCTGCTGCAAGTGGTATTCAAGTGAATTTGTACAAGTTGTCTGCAGCAGCAGCATGCACGTACATGCTACTGCGTGCCTGAATATATGCATGCATATGCGTATGAGTGTATGTGTATGCGTTTTTGTACGTTCATAATGATGCTTAGGGTACTTAATCTATTTTGCTAATCTCTCTTGTGTATTATAAAGTCATTTCACAACTTAAATAGATTTAATCTATTAGCAGTTTATTTCATTAAACATATTTATTTTTGTTTTTGCTGCCGCTGCTATTGCTGTTGCTTCTGCTAAATGGCAACTGTGTTTGCTTTGCCCGAAATTGCATTTTTTGCACATATGTATGTGCTCGTAATTCATAATTTGATGAGATGATACGACCGGATATGAATTCCCCTTTGATAGAATCTCTTCTTAAACTGAAGCATGTCAGAGTAGTTAATTTAATACACAAATGGACACATCATTAGTAGGCCTTGATTAGTATTTGCATGACATATTTTGACAAATTATAAATAATTTTCAATTATCCTTGAAGACAAATTAGATGTTATCATTCTCGTTCAAGAGTAAATTTGATAAATATTTGCGTTGATAGATGGATATATAAAAGTCAGTCTCTGAATTTGACTTGGAGTATTTGTAGTGCTTTATAAATGTTTGGTAATTGTATAGCAAAAATGGACAGTTGTCCTCCTTAAGAGATGGAAAAGTATAACTTATCATATGGCCATCTTAAGGAGATAACGGTAAAGTTTTTAATTAGTATCAGTGTCATTTTGTTAACTTGTATTTCTTATTTAAAAACATAAGTAAACCATTCAACATTTTAAGAAATATATATTATTGTTCCATCTTTCCAGTTCTAGCGTAAGTAATATCACCCTGTCTGTCGGTCAAACGCTACACGAATGATGGTTGATACTTTGGCTTCCAGAATGAACAATATCAAAAATCAATTGGGTCTAAGTTCGAAGAATATAGTGGCAAGTGTTGTAAATAAATTAATCGGCGAACAAACATTGTACTAAGAATAATTTTACGGTAGATTTGTTGATTTGCCTTTATGCCCGTTCAATGAAACGTGTTGGGAGCGCATTTTTTCCAAATTCCGTAAATTTTTCGCCAATTGAACTGATTATATCGTGTATTACGTTAAATTCTGGCCTTCACCTTTCGAAACATTTCTCGGGAAGTTTCTGTTTTTGGATGTCCACCTCCATGCCAATTTGTATACTACCAATATCATTGTAACGTGATTAATGGCCCAAAACGCAAAAATGTTGATCCCGCGTAATTTTCCAATTTTTCCCAACAAATGCAAGCCTATACACTGTTTTCGTTAAAATTGCATTTCGATTACTTTTGTCTTATGCTTCGATTTAGATTTTCTTTCAGTCTCATGACCGATAATACTATTCGATAGAATAATACACATTTAATAATTGTGAATTTTTCGATGTTTTTAAGAGGTTTCAATTCAAAAATATGAAATTTTTCTCAAAAAATTAAATTTTTTTCGCTGTATTTAAGATAAGATACTTTTGAAACCGCTGAATGAAAAAATGACTGCGGGATGAAAAAAAAAATAATAATTGAAGAAGATGAAGGCTACTTAATTTAGGATTCCTTAAAGCTTGAACCAATTGGGATAAACTTTTTTCGAGTTATTCTGAAATATGCGGTTTAACCTCTATTTGTACACTCAAAGTAAATTTGTTTAAAACCTGCTGAAGCGGAGGTTTGCTCTTCAATATGTTCGCAGCCGTTAGGAGTTATACAGGGTTTTCCAATAAGAGTTATATGAATTCTTTGAAAAAAAACACACTTATTGTTAAGAAAATTCAAAAGTTTTTTATTTAATGTGAAGTACAATCAATACAATTAAGTTCTAAATAAAACTTTATTCAAATGGCCTCCACGACTTCTTCTGCAGGAACGAATTCGATGAACCCAATTTGTGAGCACCTTTTCCACTAAATCAAGTCGTATGTCATGAATGGCACATTCAATATTGACTTGTAAAGCTTGAAGAGAGTCCGGTTTATTTCGAAAGACCGATGACATCAAATAACCCCACAAGAAATAGTCTAATGGTGTTAAATCACAACTTCTTGGAGGTCATTCAATATTAGAATTTCTTGAAATAATCGAATATCCAAACTTTTTCGCAACAATTCAATTGTTTCATTTGCTGTGTGGCACGTAGCCACAATCGGTCGATGGCAAAAAGATAGCTCTTAACTAGAGCTAAAATATTGCACATGGGTGTCAAGGTCGTAGGTCGACAGGAATGCGTTTTTTTGGATTTAAAAAAAAAATGAGTTAGCATCATTTTCAAATGTGAACGGAAAGTTTATTTTTGCTCTAGTTCCTTAACGGTACGTCGGATCGGGAATCGGTCCATGGCTAAAAGATAGCTCTTAACGAGATGTAAAATATTGTCAAGGTCGTAGGTCGACTGGAAAGTTTTTTTTTGTTTATTTAAATGGACTTAGTGCACGAAAAGCTGCAATTGGAGAACGATTATTTTGATAATAAAACTTGCTATTCTTGATCGAGTGCTGCGGTACCCTGCGTGAATCTTTAGGCATTACACGTCTTAGATCAAAAAATTGCGAAAATATTTCAAACTCCGAAATCCGTTTTGGGTCATCTAAAGTCCTTTGAGCTATGTCCATCCGTCCGTCTGTATGTGAGTCTGTCTGTGGGACTATCTGCCGGCCGACTTCAAATTTGGAATGTGATGATATGTTATCTCAGGCTATGTTCGAAGATGGGCCATATCGGTCTACTCCTTCTAGTACCTCCCCCCACAAATGGTAACAATTTACTGAAATATTGGTTTTCTAATAACTTCTATACTACTTAATCGAAATTTCCGAAATTCAACACATAGTGTTAGGTTAGGTTAGGTTGAAGAGAGGAGACGTTTAAACGTCTTATGTCCATGGACATACACTTAAGCCAGTTGTTCGGCCTGTTGTGCGCTCCTTATTTATTCAACACATAGTGTTAGTTTATTAGTCAATACCAAAATGAGAAAAATGGGCGAAGTTTCCTCGCCCCTTTTGTTACCTACCACACACATGGACCATTTTGTACCAAATGTTAACTGCTTATAACTTTAATACAAGTTCGTAAAAACAAATGGTATTTTGTACAGGGTAATGCTTTTATAGTACCTACAGTTCAGTGAAAAAGTGGTGTTATTACCACCCCTCTTTTGGTACCTCACACACAAATGTACCATTTGATACAAAAAGTTAACAGTTTATAGCGCGAGTAGCAATTCAAGAAAATCAGGGCTGTGGAGTCGGAGTCTAGGAGTCGGAGTCCGGAGTCGAAAAATTATGGTCTACTCCGACTCCAAGATGGATTGTGCAAAATGTACAATTGTGTGATAGAATTTTGCACTCAACAATTTTTTGGAAAACAATTTTGGTACAAAAGAAGGATAAAATATTCAAAGGTTTTAACCAAATATTTTTGTATGCCAAGAATATCTATAAATTTAACCAAACTATCGAGTTTTTATGTAAAGCAGTTTTAGGAAAGGTCGGTTTATATTTAGCTAACAATTTTTTAAGACTATACACTATTCCTAAGCGAGTACAAAACAAGTAAAGAAAGGCCGGGCAAAGCCTCTATATATAATACTATATATATAATACTATATAATACCGTGTTAGAGCAGAATAAGCTCAGATATTGTATATTTATATAAATATGAGATAATTACCTTATAAATCTTAATCCAAAAAGAATTTTTTGAAACTCGACAATATGAGTTCTTGGATAAATAAATTCTACCCTCCTAAATTTCAAAATTATTGAATATGAATTACAGCTTCCATAGCGTTACAAGGCCAAATCTAAGAAACATTTATATCGGTGGGCAATATCGATCTAAACCGATTTTCAGCAATTCCAAAAGGTTTCCTCCCTAGTGAGAAAGTTCTTATTGCCTAATTTCAGTAGGATCGTAGTGACCTGAATTTAACGAACAACTTAAGATGGACAGACGGACAGCTAGTGATTCTGAGTAGAACGATGCATTTTAAGGTGTGTCGAGCTGTAGTATTCTTTACAAATCTGCCAAAAAACAATTTATAAACCCCTGTACCAATAGTGGGCTGTAGGGTATAATAACTAACCAATAAACTGGTTGCTGAAGCGAACATAATTTCCAAAAATTTGCGGTATATTAAAACAGAGGCAGTGATTGATGAACATTTCTTCATGATTCCATGTTGAAAGAATTGTCATATTAGTTGCAACTTTCAAGTCAAGCGTCTATAAATAAATAATACACCTCACCTCACCTTAGAGAGGAGGGATGTATCATTTGGGTTTTGGGTCATTTTAAGTCGAATGAGTAATGTCCGTCTGTCTGCCTATCTCTCTGCTGGCTGGTGCGCAGTATAACTGACGAAAGAAGTAACCGATTGACTTCAAATTTTCTTCTATCTCCGGCTAAGTTCGAAGATGGGTCATATTGATCCAGTCCTTCTAGTACTTCCCCCACAAAGGATTAACATTTAGTGAAATATTGATTATTTAAAAACTTCTATACAAATTTTTTAAATCCTCTGAAATTCTACTAGTTTTCTATTAGTTTATTAGTGACTATTACCTCGAGAAAAATGGGCGAAGTTGCCACGCCCCTTTTGGTACCTCCCACACAAATAGACAATTTTGAACCAAAAGTTTAAAGCTTATAACTTTATTAACTGTATATACAAAGAGTTGAAATGTTGTGCAGTGTAATACTTTTATAGTACCTAGGATCCAGAGAAAAATGGGCGTTATTGGCAACTCCACTTTTAGTACCTCCCACACAAATGGACAATTTTGAAACAAAAGTTTAAAGCTTATAACTTTGATACCAGTGCATATAAATACTTGACATTTTCTACAGTGTAATGCTTTTATAGTACCTAGAGTCCAGAGAAAAGTGACCGTTATTGGAAATCCCCGTATGGATCCTACCACACAAATGGAACATTTCGTATCAAAAAGTAAATAGCTTTAAACTTTAATACCAGTACATACAGACTTTAAAGATATTCAATTATTAATATTAAATGGATAATAATTGAATTAAAACAAAAAATAAATAAATGTACTAATATTTTTTTGGGACTCAAGGTGAGGGGATTCTTAAGTCGGTTTACCCGACTGAACTTCCTTACTTGTTTTTTAACAAAGATATATCTTATTTAATTTCAACATGAACTCACGTCTTAGTAGAAATATAATTTCAGCAATATATTTTATTAAACTGCCGGAGTCGGAGCTGGAGTCGAATGATTTTAAAATTCGACCCCGGGAGTCGGAGTCGAGTAGTTTTGGCTCGACTCCACAGCCCTGATGAAAAAACACAAAATTTTGCACAGCGTAATATTTTTAAAGTACCTATAGCCCTGTGAAAAATTGGCGTTATTAACACGCCCATTTTGGTACCTCCCACATAAAATGGCCAAATCATACCAACATTGAATAGATCATAACTTTAATATACCAGTGTACATAAACGCTTACAATTCGGTACAGTGCAATGTAGTTGAAGTATCTACAGTTCAGCGAAAAATAGGTATATTTTGTTAACCCCTTGTTGTGCCTCCCACACAAATTTACAGATTAATTCATGAAATATTCCATACTGCATAACTCACAAAGTGAGTATATAAACGGTTTTCCAACAAGAGGTGTTATTTTGGTATTCAAAGAAAAATGTCATTTTTTGAGATAAATGATCGGATGTTTATTTCGTAATAAAGAGGAAGGAATGCCGTTAATAATAAACAACAACATCAGCCAAATGGCTACCACGACCACGCTTACACACCATATCCTTTTCATGAAATGTTCCATAACCAGATAGCAAAGTGCCTGCCCTATGTCCTCGGTAACCTCACGAATTTATCTTTGAGGTCTTGAATCGACGCTGGGCTGTTGGCTTAGCCCTTATCTTTCACGTGGCCCCAAAGGAAGAAGTCGCAAGGTGTTAAATCACAAGATCTCGGTGGCCAATTTTGATCACCTCTTCGAGAGATAACACGGTCCGGAAACTTTTCCCGTAACATAGCAATTGTTTCGTTGCTTGTGTGGCACGTAGCGCCGTCTTGAAACGTAGCGCCTCTTGAAAGTAAACGTTGTCCAGATCAATACCATCCAACTCCGACCATAAAAAATCATTAATCATCTCTCGATAGCGCAATCCATTCACCGTAACTGTTGATCCAACCTCATTTTCGAAAAAGTAAGGTCCAAGGCCGCACCATAAACCGCACCAAACAGTCACACGTTGAGGATGGAGAGGCTTCTCAACAATAACTCTTGGGTTTTCCGAGCCCCGGTTGCGAAAATTTTGCTTGTTGACGTAGCCACCGAGGTGGAAATGGGCCTCATCAGTCAAGATGATTTTCGAATTGTAATAATTTCAATGCGTTGTTGAATTGTGTATCGTTCCATTTTTATACCCTACACCACACTGTGGTACAGGGTATTATAACTTTGTGCATTTGTTTGTAACACCCAAAAGGAGAAGAAATAGACCCATCGTTTATTATACCGATCGACTTAGAATCACTTTCTGAGTTGATTTAGCTATGTCCGTCTGTCCGTCTGTCTGTCCGTCTGTCCGTCTGTCCGTCTGTGCATGTATTCTTGTAATCAAAGTACAGGTCGCAATTATGGTCCGATCTCGACGAAACTTTAAACATATCTTTTTTTTGGCCCAAGGACGATCCCTATTGAATTTGGTTAAAATCGGTTCAGATTTAGATATAGCCCCCATATATATGTTAGCCCCGATTTGACATGTAAGCGCTGTAAAAACTTTATTTTATATCCGATCAGTATGAAATTCCGCAGAAAGAGGTTTCTTATTACATGAAGGAATACTGCTAAATTCGGAGAAAATCGGTTCTGATTTAGATATAGCCCCCATATATATGTTACCCCCGATTTGACATGTAAGCGCTGTAGAGACTGTATTTTATATCCGATCAGTAAGAAATTCGACAGAAGGAGGTCTTTTTACATGACTGAGTATTCAGGGAAGATCGGTTCAGATTTATATTAAAGCTCCATATATATGTTCCTCCTGATTTGGTATCAAACCGCTATAGAAGTTGTATTTAACTTCCGATCATTAAAATTTTCCAGAAAGATGTTTCTCAATTTAGGAACGAATATTGCTTAATTTAGCGATTATCGTATCAGAATTAGATAATATGTTTCTACCCATTTACCAATTATTCCAAATTATTATGGCAATGACCCTTATCGCACTGTTAGGGAGGTGTAGGGTATTATATAGTCGGCCCCGCCCGACTTTCTGCCTTTCCTTACTGGTTAGTAATGGCGTAGTTTCTACTTGTCAAATGTCAAAGAATAAAAGCTTCAAAAGTGACAGCTACCGAAATACCGGGTGATTCAAAATAACACCTCTTGTTGGAAAACCCTGTATATGCCCTACTACATAACTCACAAAGTGAGGATATACCTTAGTTGGTTAACCGACTGAAACGTTCTTACTTGTTTTGTTTTCAAAGGGCTCCTTTTCGTAATATTTCTCAGAAAAGCTAAAAGTCATACAAAACGCCCAGTTGAATATTTCAAATATTCTACAATGATGTTCTCTACACCTTAACAAAAAGGCGGTACAATAAATCCTTATAAATCCTAGTTATGGAAGAAATACTCATACCAACAGATCTTTAATTTCGTATATAAATCGTCCACCTTCTAGACCTGTTATTTTGTTTTGTATCAAATATAATTTTCTATGACCTTTTCAAGTTTTTCATGGAAAAAAGACAAAAAAAAATTCTAAAAATTAGAAATACATGATCGAAATATTCTACAAAAAATATGTTCGTACTGTATTGCTTTTACTCAGAGAGATGATAGCTAGGTAGCTAACGTATTAACCTCAGACATTCTTTGCATTTCTTTTGGGAAAAGGAGCCGAATTAGTCTTTACAAATTATGTTTTATATTGCAACAATTTGTCCGAACGAACGATGATAAGGTTGTCGAAGCTTTAGAGATACAAGATCAATCTGAATCGGTTTAACTCTAATACGAGTGTGTAAGTAGACAAGACCTAATACATAATTTTTGGGGATAACAGATTTTTATATCAAACATGAAGTAAATATATACAGGAATGAGATGTATACCCCACTATTAACTATATTCCAATTTTTAACTATAAATTTCACATATCTGAAAATTTTTTTATAAAATATTGCAGCTTACTGTTATTTAAGAAAATGTTAACTTATCTTATTAATTTATTGACATCTCCCAAACTACCGGCGATCACAAAATGATTTTTTTGGACATATAAGGCATAATATGGGTTATCATCTAGTCCACATTTATTCAATTTAAAAATATTACTTTTTGAAAAAATCTAGATTTTAATTAGGGTTTTTAAAATAAAAATATGTTATGCAGCTTCCAATCAACATCCATCTCAATATTACTAAAGCTGAATCTTTAGTAATGTCAAAACAAAATATTTAAATATCTCTCGTAGAACAAAAGTTATGACCATTCGAATGCAAGCACTTTTCGATTTTTTTTTGTCCAATTTCGAATGTTTAAATATAGATATCTCCCATAGTTGTGAAGATTTTTCACATTTATATATCCTATATCAGAGAACCACATTTAACATTTCCACCAAGTTTCATCAAAATCGAAGACCATCGGCAATTTTTAGGTACAATTAACATGGTTCTCGTCTATATATAATTTGATATTCTAATAACTCCATAGAATTTTGCCTTGATTTTTTTCTAGTTTTTAAAAAATCTAAATACTGTGATTTGGTAATCTCAAGATTTCCAGGGTCCTTAAATACAGATGTTGTGTGATCGAATTTTTAATGTCTTAATACTTTACCACTTTTTAAAGCAATTTATTGCATATGTTGCAATTCATTCACCTTGCACAATAGCGGATATTATGCAAAACCATAATACATTGACACAACATTTGATTAGTATTCACCTACTAAATCATAAAATATGAATATTCCGACATAGAGAAAAGCCAACAAAAATGGCAAAGCATTGACACCATAAGTTTCTAATGTTGACATGAAAATATTATTATTTGGCAATATTATGGCAACATTCGTACAAACTGTTTTAGTTTTTTTTTTTTTTTGTGGCAACAAGAACGAATACAACGACGAGGACGTCGAGTTTCCTTCCGTGTGGATGGAACTTGAAAAAAGGTGATCACTTTTTAATGACACCAGACCAAATAGAGAGTTGTGTTGGGTTTGCAGGGAGCTTAGTAAGCATCTACCTACCCACATATGCACGCGACCTGAGTAACAAGGACCTTAGACTCCCTCCCCCGCGTCTGTCATTCACAATGAGTACGAGTAATACCACCGCACATAAAGAATGCAAAAATAATGATGTCACTTTGAATGAATGACAAACAGACCGAAAACACATAAAATCCACCGCATCACCATTTGCCGTTTTCTGAGTTTGTTATGTGGTCTCTGGGCCACACAATGACTGAAATAAAACAGAAATATTTATCACACTAAATGGGTTTAAAAGTGGTTGAGCTGGGCGAGGAGGGGGATTGTAGGGTGAACAGTGTTCCTTGTCACAAGGATATGCCACATCACTGTGCCACCCACATACACATAAATCTCGCCTCGTTCGTGCGTTGCGATTTTTAAGCACAACAACCCCTTTTCATTTCTGTGTATCTTCCACCGAAATGGGCGACACACTTACAGTTGATATCTCCGGTGGTGCTAAATTAGATACCCTCTCACAACTCATGCCATTTTGGAGAACCACTTCACCTTTATGAGTTGCTTCAAAGCTCAAGTCATCACCGATTGCCGTTTGACGTGGCATCTGGTCAAGTTTGTGTTCCATCAAAAAGTCCGCGGGCATTAAAGAAAATATCATCACTTCCTCTCAAAGGAAATGTGCACTGTGATTGCAGTATAAAAACTGCACTTTTGACTTTGTCATTTTCCGACACATAGTCGCCTAAAAGATGACTTGAAACGAAGGCCTTGTGACAAAGTTGTCAACGTGTGAGGAATCACAACAGAACGCAAAGAAAGAGCTTAGTCTTGATCTAGAAGAGTTGAGAGTTATTTTTTTAAACGGCTTCAATACAATTTTGTAAGAATGGAGAAAATACAAATATATGTATATCGCTCACTTACATCAAGAGTGACATAAGTCTAAATTTTAAGTGTTTGAGGTTGCCATACAGAAATGCGAATTTTGCAAATGTCCTTAAATTAATATCAGCAAAATTTTGTTCATAAGTAAACATCCATATTTCGGATTATTCCATTATTTCCATTTTTTATTGAACCAGATCAAAATTCTAGTATGAAAATCCATAGCTCTGACTACCACAAAAATTAATATATTAAGAAATATTTCTTGCTGTTAGTCCTGAAAGCCAACTTGTCAAAGAATAGCAATTTATACATTTTCAATTTCAAGATAATTTCAGTGACGATGATATTACACGCCTATCCCTCGATTTACACGATAGATACGTTCTTGAGAAATTTGTGTAAATCAAAATTCCAAAATTATCAACGAAAAACCGTGTAAATCGAAAATAAAGGCAGAATAGCATGAGAAACACTATGCAACAATTTTTTTTTTGGTGTCCGAGACCTAAAAACTGTTTTTTAATAGATTGAGGCATACAATTTGAAGAAACCAAAACCAAACTTTTTTATGGTACAGTTTTTTTTAATTTTTTTCTAGAATTCCAATTTTCATGGAAGGCACCTTTAGTATTTGAACCATATTTTTTGAAGTAAAGGGTGGTTAAATTGTAAGGGCCGATGTTGAATGTGAACCACACTTAAACGTCAAGTTTTTTCTGCATTTCATTTGACATTTCTCAATTTCAGACTAACTCAAATTGAACCATGAAAAGATACACAATCGAGCAACGCGTTAAAGATTTTTAAGCCTTTTACGAAAATGGGCGCTCAAATCAAAATGCATATCGTGCACTTTGTTATGTTTTTTTGATCAGCATAATCGACCAAATGTGTCCACAATCGGGAGAATTGTGCGCAAATTTCAGCAAACCGGGTATGCAGGAGATGTGAAAACATCAGTGCATGCTTGGGCTGGCGACGTCATCGGGTCATACTTCTTCGAAATGAGGCCGGTCAGGCAGTTACTGTGAATGATGTGCGCTATCTTGAAATGATAACGAACTTTTTATGGCCCGAATTGGAAGATATGGATGTGGTCAATATGTTGTTTCAACAGGACGGTGCCACTTCCCACACAACTAACGAAACAATGGCTCTTTTGAGCAACAAATTCATTGGCCGTCGCACAGTGGGCGATTGGGCCTCGCTAGCGGCATTTAATTCAAATTTTCAAATTTGAAAAAGCGTTAATTTTTTTTCACAAATCGATAACAGATGCTTTGATTAGATTTTTGGCGGTTTTTTATAAGCTCTACGATCAGCTGATCATCAGCTGTGAGCTGTCAAACACAAAATATGTTTTAGCAAGTGCTTTACAATATTTTTTCTTTGTTGTGCGCATTGATTTCGAGCTCCTTGGAAATTTACAATTTTTACTTGTTTTATTAAAAGTGTGGCTTTTTATTAACTTCAAGGTATGTATTACATAAAAAATCAGTGTTTGTGACCGGTCTATAAATGTGTTGTTCATAAAACGTAGTGGTAATTAAGTGTATTAACAACTAGCCCGCACTAGCGTGCACCTGTCGTTCGTGGAGTAGAACTTACAAGATTCGCACGGATTAGGTCTAACTCTTTTTTTAGCTGGAAGTATGAGTCATTGTGCGTCCAAAATGTGTAATATGAACTGCTATTACCTGCTAACATTTAAATCATGGCACTTTTTAGGAACAATGTCGGTAGCAAAACGGGTACTTTTTTAGTATGGCATGAAGAAGCGAACCCAACCAAGAAGTTTCTCACCATGGAAAACTTTGTATTTGGTACTGTTCTCAAAAACCTTAAATATACTCAGGAGGAGCAGTACGAGATTGGCAAAAAGCTGCGAAATTTTACTAGTAAGCTTGTAGAAAAGTGGAAAAACTGTAGAAGAAATAAGGTTTTTTTGAAAACAAAAACCAGGAATGGCTAGATACGCCGTTAGTATTGATTGAAAGATCATCTTCCGAAATTATTGGACGTCCACAAAAAGATATTTCGGAGTGTTGCAAAAAAACGCAAGTTAAGAAATTGTCAGGCCTTACTGAAGATGTGCCATCAGAAGCATTGTTGGTAGCTGCAAGCTGCAGCTTGTATAAAGGTGGAAAACGTAGTGCTTCACAGGTGGTGTCAATGCTAAACGCCGACGAGTTTAGCGGTAAGATTTTGAAAACTATGAGTACCCCTCAGCGTCTACCGACAAAATTTTCTGATGAAAAAGCACTGGCGCTATTTGTAGATGTTGGACATACCAAGTCAACATGGAATTTGTCAAAGAGAGCCGCTAAAGGGCAAAACGCCTATATATATCCATGCTACGACAAACTGCGTTGTGCGAAAAAAAAATGCTATCCTAGTGTCATCACGGTCACTGATCATTTCGCTGAAGTACCATTACAAAGCTTAGTAGACCATACGATTGCTAGGATTATTGAAGCACACCCAAAAAGTTTTCAAAACCATATTGAAAATAATAATAACACCCAATTAACTGCTACCTACAAATGGGGTTGTGATGGCAGCAGCGGCCATTCTACTTACAGGCAAAAATTTAATGACTTCGATGGAGACATGATAGATCAATATTTATTTTCAATTTGTATGGTACCATTGATAGTGCAGAAAGGACCGACAGTTTTATGGAAAAACAATCGGCCTTCTTCTACCCGATATTGTCGACCCATTAAATTACTTTGCGAGAAAGAATCGGCAGACTTGTCTCGCAGAGAAATTCAAAACATTAACAGCCAAATATTAAATATTTTTCCAACATTTGTGAGTACCTTAAGAATTGATCACCAATTTCATATGACCATGCTTGATGGCAAAACGTTCAGTGTCATATCGGAATCGGCTTCGCAAACATGCGGAATCTGTAGCGCGACTCCCAAAAATATGAACGATCTAAATTTGGTGAAAAGCTTTCCTATTAATGGAAACCTATTTGAATATGGCTTATCAAGTCTCCACGCATGGATTAGGTTTTTCGAGTGTGTTTTGCACATTGCATATAGAATACCAATACAAAAGTGGCAAGCTCGTGGTGCTGACAAGGATGTCGTTGAACAAAATAAAAGAAGTATTCAGCAGAAGCTAAGGGAATAAATGCATTTGTTGGTGGATATACCAATGGCTGGTACTGGCAGCACTAACAACGGAAACACTGCAAGGAGGTTTTTCCAACAACCAAATTTGGCTGCTCGTATAACAGGAGTAAGCTATGATTTAATATATCGATTTAGCGTAGTCTTACGAGCATTGGCTTGTGGATACGACATAAATTCGGACGCATTCGGATCTTACGCATTGGAAACTGCCGAAATTTTTGTTAAAGCATACTCCTGGTTTTACATGCCATCGTCTGTTCACAGAATTTTAATTCATGGAGCAGATATAATAAACCATTTTTCCCTTCCGATTGGTATGATGTCCGAAGAAGCTCTTGAAGCCAGGAACAAGGACTATCGAAACATACGCAAGAGCAATACAATGCTTTATTAGTTTCGTCTGACCCTTTGATATCTTCATTGTCAAATGGGTCTTCAATTTCGTCTGCAAAAAATTTTATAATGGACGATGATGTTAAGAGCTTGCTTTTAATGAAGCATCTAGATATGCCTGATTCTGATTCCGAAGATAATTTTGATTTATAAAATTTGTTTATTGAAGTTAAAAAAAAATTTTTGAAATTAAAAAAAATTAAAAAAATTTTAAAAATTAAAAAAATAAATTTAAACAATTTTTTTTTTTTCTTAAAAAATTCTATGATTTTTTTCTGAGCTGTGAAAAAAACCGTCTGAAGATATCTTTTTTCGTTTAGAAGTTATTAATTAAATGCCGCTAACGAGGCCCAATCGCCCACTGTGCGTCGTGGCGATGTCAATTGGCCGCCAAGATCATCTGATTTGACACCGTTGGACTTCTTTCTTTGGGGATATTTGAAAGAAAAGGTGTACTTATCGACGACGCCAGCAACAATTCAAGAACTAAAGGCTGAGATAATTCGGCACATAAACGACATAGAACCTCAATTATGCCTCAGCGTCATCGAAAATTTAGACCATCGGATGGAGGTGTGCCGCCGAGGTCGCGGCGGCCAAGCGAGGAGGAAGGACGGGTCTGGGACTTTTTATTGATGA
Source organism: Eudasyphora cyanicolor (assembly GCA_963930755.1). Lineage (NCBI taxonomy): Eukaryota > Metazoa > Arthropoda > Insecta > Diptera > Muscidae > Eudasyphora > Eudasyphora cyanicolor. Next base: position 341,959,355 of record OZ005734.1, on the reverse strand, counting down.
ACCAGAAGTCGAACTTCACTTCCGCCTCCCTGACCATAACACGGTATTTCAAGCAGAAATTTGCTGGGTACCAGGACACAACGGAGTGATTGGAAATGAACGGGCAAACAACTTGGCTTCAAAGGGCAGAGAACTTCGAGTAATAAACTTGAAAAATTGGAAACCTTTCGAAGCCACGAAAAATGAGTTGAAGCACTGGGCAGTGATGGCTCATAAAACTGTGTGGAATAGCGCAACAGTAGGAGCAACTGCAAAGATACTGTGGGGTGACCCAAATGAAAAGAAAACAAGAAGTCTTCTGAAACTAAACAAGATCGATATTAGTAAGATGATGAATGTTCTAACGGGACACTCAAGCTTACAAGCACATCTTCATCGCATAGGACTAGCAGGAAACGACGAATGCAGGGCATGCAGAGAAAACATCGAAACGATGGAACATTTTCTGTGTCACTGCCCGGCTTTCACACATGCAAGATCCCAACATTTCGGGTCCGACATATTACCAGACTTGACTCATCTCAGAGAATATGACTGGAAGATACTGAGAAAATTCGTGTCTAGTACCGATTTTCTGTAACTCGTGAGGTATAAAAAGATCATAAATAAGGAGCGCACAACAGGCCGAACCACTGGCTTAAGTGTATGTCCATGGACATGAGACGTTTAAACGTCTCCTCTCTTCAACCTAACCTAACCTAACCTAACCCTTTGTGGGGGAGGTACTAGAAGGAGTGGACCAATATGGCCCATCTTCGAACTTGGCCGGAGATAGAAGAAAATATTACCACATACCAAATTTTAAGTCAATCGGTTACTCCTTTCGAGTAGCCAAAAGTTACCAAAAGGGTCGTGGCAACTTCGACGATTTTTTACGGGACTGTATGTACTATAAAAGCATTACACTCCACAAAATGTCAAGTGTTTGTATGTCCAGGAATCCAAGTTATAAGCCATTAACTTCTTGTGCAAAATGGTCCATTTGTATGGGAGGTACCAAAAGGGTCGTGTCAGTAACGGTCATTTTGCACGGGACTATAGGTACTATAAAAGCATTCCACTTCACAAAATTTCAAGTATTTCTATGGACTGGATTAAAGTTATAAGCCTTTAACCTTTTGTGCGAAATGGTCCATTTGTATGGGAGGTAACAAAAGGGGCGCGGCAACTTCCCCCATTTGTCTAAAGATAATAGCGAGAAATACCCTAATACTATGTGTGGTATTGTGAATGATTCTGAGTAGTAGTATATAAGTTATGGGATAATCAATATTTCACTACTATTTTACCCTTCGTGGGGGAGGAGCTCGAAAGAGTGGACCAACATAGTCCATCTTTGACCTTAGCCTGAGATAAAAACCAGTAAGGAAAGGCAGAAAGTCGGGCGGGGCCGACTATATAATACCCTACACCTCCCTAACAATACGATAAGGGTCATTGCCATAATAATTTGGAATAATTGGTAAATGGGTAGAAACATATTATCTAATTCTGAAACGATAATCGCTAAATTAAGCAATATTCGTTCCTAAATTGAGAAACATCTTTCTGGAAAATGTTAATGATCGGAAGTAAAATACAACTTCTATAGCTGTTTGATACCAAATCAGGAGGAACAATCAATTTAAATCTGAACCGATCTTCCCTGAATACTCATTCATGTAAAAAGACCTCCTTCTGTCGAATTTCGTACTGATCGCATATAAAATACAGTCTCTACAGCGCCTACATGTCAAATCGGGGGTAACGTATATATGGGGGCTATATCTAAATCTGAACCGATTTCTTCCAAATTTAACAGTGTTCATTTATATAATAAGAAACCTCTTTCTGCCGAATTTCATACTGATCGGATATAAAATAACATTTTTACAGCGCTTACAAGTCAAATCGGGGGTAACGTATATATGGGGGCTATATATAAATCTGAACCGATTTTCTCCGAATTTAGCAGTATTCCTTCATGTAATAAGAAACCTCTTTCTGCCAAATTTTGCACTGATCGGATATAAAATACAGTTTTTACAGCGCTTACATGTCAAATCGGGGGTAACATATATATGGGGGATATATCTGAATCTGAACCGATTTTTTCCAAATTTAACAGAGTTCATTCATGTAATAAGAAGCCTTTTCCTGCCGAATTTAATACTGATCGGATATAAAATAAAGTTTTTACAGCGCTTACATGTCAAATCGGGGTAACATATATATGGGGGCTACATCTAAATCTGAACCGATTTTAACCAAATTCAATAGGGATCGTCCTTGGGCCAAAAAAAGATATGTGTAAAGTTTCGTCGAGAGCGGACCATAATTGCGACCTGTGCTTTGATTACAAGAATACATCCACAGACGGACAGACAGACGGACATAGCTAAATCGACTCAGAAAGTGATTCTAAGTCGATCGGTATAATAAACGATGGGTCTATTTCTTCTCCTTTTGGGTGTTACAAACAAATGCACAAAGTTATAATACCCTGTACCACAGTGTGGTGTAGGGTATAAAAAATATTGACACATACCAAATTTTAAGTCAACCGGTTAATCCTGTCGAAAGTTATCGTAGACACCAAGCTGACAGACGGACAGGCTGACGACATTGCTAAAATGACTTAAAATGGCCCAAAACGGATTTCCGCCAAATATTCTTGGGGTCTCTTAGGTCGTTCCATCAATGTGTTACACTTTTGGTTGGCAGCATCTGATACATACCCTTGTTCACAATATAGGGGGTATAAAAACCGAATTTTGTTGAAATGCTCTTATCTATACCAATAGTTCTATAATTTCTACGTTTATCCATAGGAGCATTTCCATGTTAAGTGATCACAGTATTTTTGGCTCACCTCATGGATTTTGGTGAAACTTAGTATAATGGTTATACTTAGTGTTGACAACAACCCATGCAAATTATTTTGAAAATAAACATGCTTCCTATACTAAGTTTCACTAAAATCCGCGAGATGAGTCAAAAATACTGTGATAACTTAACATGGAAATGCTCATAGATTTTCGCAAATATCCATTTTTTTAGCTTTCAAAATATGGAACATACGATTTTTTCGGCAAATTTTTTCCATGTTTTATGTTTATTTTCGTGGCAGCAAAAAACGATTTAAAAAAAAAAAAGTCAAATTTTTTCTAATTGTTCTAACGACGGTTACTGCCGACAGTGTTTCCACATGAAAGTCTCAATACTAACATTTATAGTCCTCATATTTCATTAAATTTAACGTATATCCTGACATTATCGAGCATATACTTCCAGAAATATGGTCCAAATATTAAAGGCGCCTTCCAAGAAATTTAAATTTTAAAGAACAATTTTTTTTTTGTATTTAGGACTCCATATTACACCAGAAAATGTTATGCGCAGCCCTTCGACAAAAATGTTGTTGCATAGTGTAATGGATTAAATTAAAAACAATTTGTATACTCGTACATATGTAAGATAAAAAGCATATAACTTGGAACTATGTTAGCAGAAAATATTTCTACTTCCAAAAATTTTAAGTCGTTCGGTCACTCCTTTTCAGAGAGAGCGTTCGCAACAGCCTTCACACTGAGAGATGGACAATTCGTCGGGTTAATGCTATTTTGTCCATACGCCATTTTCTATGAACGGAGAAAAACGCAATTAATTGTTGGAGTAAAAACGGGACTCAAGAGTTACACACTTTTTATACCATAGGGTTCCCCACATTGTTTATATGATTCTCATGCATTTCTATGGCATTACAAGTTATAACAATATTTGTACTTGGCATTTTGGTCCATTTCCAGTTTTGTTTTAATTGTTTCGTATTTGCATTACATGAACCACAAAGAGAGTCGGTATGGGAGGAGAGTAATTTACATATTGTAATCGAAAAAACGTAAAATAGTGAGTAAAAGATATAGGGCGATAGAAAAATGGAGATATAGAACAAAAATATCAGAATTATTTTCCGTAAATCAGAGTTAAATAGATTTACCCTACCAATATCTCGAAAACTAAACCCATATTATTAACTCATAACTCAAACCAGTAAGGAAAGGCAGAAAGTCGGGCGGGGCCGACTATATAATACCCTACACCTCCCTAACAATGCGATAAGGGTTATTGCGATAATAATTTGGAATAATTGGTAAATCGGTGCTAACATATATATGGGGACTATATCTAAATCTGAACCGATTTTCTCCAAATTTGGCAGTATTCCTTCGTGTAATAAGAAACCTCTTTCTGCCGAATTTCGTACTGATTGGATATAAAATACAGTTTCTACAGCGCTTACATGTCAAATCGGGTGCAACATACATATATATGGGGGCTATATATAAATCTGAACCGATTTCCCCCAAATTTTGTATTGTATCTAAGTGTATCACGAGACTACTCTCTGTCAATTTTTGTACAAATCGGTTACAAAATGTTGCTTATACAGTGCATATATGCCAAATCGGAGGTACATATATATGGGAGCTATATGTAAATCTGAACCGATTTTAACCAAATTCAATAGGGATCGTCCTTGGGCCTAAAATAGATATGTGCAAAGTTTCGTTGAGATCGCACCATAATTGCGACCTGTACTTTGATTACAAGAATATGTCTACAGACAGACAGACAGACGGACAGACAGACGGACATAGCTAAATCGACTCAGAAAGTGATTACAAGTCGATCGGTATAATAAACAATGGGTCTATCTCTTCTCCTTTTGGGTGTTACAAACAAATGCACAAAGTCATAATACCCTGTACCACAGTGTGGTGTAGGGTATAAAAACACAAAAATGACGTATGGACGAAAATAGCATTAGCCGACGAATAATTACAAGTATTTCATATTTTTTAATTCATGGAGAACCCATATTCAAAAATTTTACATTTTGTGGAAAAATATGTGGGTAATTTTTTTAAAAAATAGAGCGGAAGCAATTTTCTTCCTTTTAATATCTTTAATACATAAAACGTGTTAATTATTCTTATGTCACCGGTCGACAAAAAATATTTTCTTGGGTTTCTGTCTTAATGCATAGATTCTGATGCTAGACATAAAAAAACGCAAAAATATCCATTCTTAGCTTTTAGAAGTTTTGAAGTTAAAACCTAAAAGGAATTAGCTACAACTTTTTAAATTATGTATCGATTTTCTTCGGAAAGCACTCATATTATTCATGACCGATCAGACTTTACGATAAAATTATAAAAATCAATTAATTGTGCATTTGTCGATGATTTTATAATACATCGTATTATACAGTTACTAAACTTCTGTTTCCACATGGAAGTGCCATTTATAAATTGGAATTTGGAATTGTAATTCTTAATTTTTCTAAATTTGTTTCAGCAAAATCGCACTAGTCGTTCTCGAGTTATGTCAAACAAAAGACCCTCATGTCACATTTCCATATATGATATTTACTAACTTCAAATCCCAGCGGAACGCCGGGACAAATTTAAATTTTTTTGACCGATATAACTTTTCCCTATAGTCAGAACACCCGCCAATGATGTCTCACAGTGTAATATTTGAAAGGCCTTTCATAAAGAGGCCTCGTTTCTTACTCGCTGAAATTTCCTTAACGTGCATTAACAAAAAAGTGATTTATGATTGGGGGACCAGCGCTAACGACATTGTGAAGGAAAGTGCCGGAGCACTTAAACATTTCCAATGAACATCGGTCGGGACATTCAACATAAATGCAGATCAATAATTATGTGACATTTCAACAAAAAATCGAAACTATTTTTCATCTGCTACATTACCCTCCCCCAATATCATCGACAGCGTTCCGCTGCCACTATATAAACAGAAATGGCTGAGGAATATTTTCAGAAGATTGACAATTGATTGAATGTTTTCCAATCCTCCCCCTCTTCCCACAAATGATACACTTACGAGTACGTGCTAGACTATGGAAATATTTCATTCTTTATATGGATTTACAACAAAACATTGATACCTGCAGACATTGGAATCTGAATGTTGTTGATGAGTTCTACATATCCTTGGGTGGTTCCCCCCACTGCTTTTTGCACCCTTTCATCTGTGAAGACAAACATTTTTCACAAATTAAATGAAAACACCTGATGTTCTGCAGTTCTCGCATTCTGAAGTTTCGGTGCAGTTCTGATGTTTATGTTGCGCGGTATTTGATATTTGTACTTGGTACACATCCATCCAACGCTCCAAAAGTCCTCAGCCAATGGCGGCACTACAATACAATAGAGCAACGAGTGCTTAGCTCAATGTGCTACAGACGAATTTCTGCGTGTGTGTGTGTGTATTTACGGAGACTGTACAAAAAAAAGTGGCTTTAGTATTCTTCTACTCCTTGCCTGAGGAAGAACGAGAAATGGATGTTGGAATTTTGTCAAACTTTAAGGTGTAGTAGTTTAAAATTGAAATGCTCCGATATGAATGAGATGATATATTTCTCCACATATTCCTAAATTGCTTAAAATTATAGGACATCTGTAGGGACAACAAATTATCCCAACACTATTGGTCATATAGACCAATGTAGGTCCCTAGTGATACAACGGGCTCAGACGGCCCTCATCGAAACCACATGCTTTATAAACAAAACCAGTAAGGAAAGGCTAAAGTCGGGCGGGGCCGACTATATAATACCCTACACAACTCTCGTAATATTGAATAACTCTGAAATATAAATTTTGTAATTCATGTATAAATTGTTTACATAAATTTACTTTTGGGACATGTTATTCATATATAATACCCTGTACCACAGTGTGATGTAGGGTATAAAAACCATTGGATCTAAAGAGCCAAATCGGATGAAACATATATACGGGAGCTATAGCTAAATCTTTACCGATTTTCTTCAAATTTGGTAGTGTTGGTTCATGGATCAAGAAACTCTACCATTCTAAATTTCAAAATGATTGGATGTAAAATACAGATTCTTCAGGACTAAAGAGCAAAATCGGACGAAACATATATATGGGAGCTATAGCTACATCTTAACCGATTTTCTTCAAATTCGGCAATGTTGGTTCATGGATCAAGAAACTCTACCATTCTAAATTTCAAAACGATTGGATGTAAAATACAGCTTTTATAGGACTAAAGGGCCAAATCGGACGAAACATATATATGGGAGCTATAGCTAAATCTTAACCGATTTTCTTAAAATTCGGTAGTATTGGTTCATTGATCAAGAAACTCTACCATTCTAAATTTCAAAATGATTGGATGAAAAATACAGCTTCTATAGAACTAAAGGGCCAAATCGGACGAAACATATATATGGGAGCTATAGCTAAATCTTAACCGATTTTCTTCAAATTCGGCAATGTTGGTTCATGGATCAAGAAACTCTACCATTCTAAATTTCAAAACGATTGGATGTAAAATACAGCTTTTATAGGACTAAAGGGCCAAATCGGACGAAACATATATATGGGAACTATAGCTAAATCTTAACCGATTTTCTTAAAATTCGGTAGTGTTGGTTCATTGATCAAGAAACTCTACCATTCTAAATTTCAAAATGATTGGATGTAAAATACAGCTTCTACAGGACTAAAGAGCAATATCGGACGAAACATATATATGGGAGCTATATCTAAATCTGAACCGATTTCAACCAAATTCAATAGCGATCTTAACAGCTGCGGAATACTCTAAACTGCAAAATTTCAGAACGATCGGAGTGAAATTGCGACCTGTAGTCGACGAACAACTTTACATGGACAGACGGACGGACGGACGGCTAGTGATTCTGAGTCGATCGGTATACTTTAAGGTGGGTCTAGCTGTGTTATTTTCAGGTGTTACAAACATCTGCCGCGAAACAAACTTATAATACCCTGTACCACAGTGTGGTGTAGGGTATAAATATCAATAACAACAAGTAAAAGCGTTACGTTCGGCCATGCCGAATCTTATATACCCTCCACCATGGATAGCATGTGACCTCACAAAATAACTCAAACCTAAGGAAAATAACACCGAAAAACACAAAAAAAATATAGTAGATGAGAACATTATGAATCACAACAAGTTAGATGCTATATATGGGAGCTATATCTAAATATGAACCGATATCGCCCATTTGCAATCCCAAACAACATGCAACTATAAAAAATATTTATACCAAATTTGATCACCCTAGCTCTTTTATTGCGGACTGTAGCGTGATTACCACAGACGGACGGACGGACGGACAGACAGACGGACATGGCTAAATCGTCTTAGAATTTTACGATTAAGAATATATATACTTTATGGGGTCTCAGATCAATATTTAGAGGTGTTACAAACGAAGTGACAAAATGAATATGGCGGAGGGTATAAAAATATGGTCATTTAAATTTTTACTTTGTAAAGTTTAAATTCAAATGTCCTTTCTCTTGTGTCAGCGGGTTTATCTAATGGCATTATTTATTCATTAAATGGCTAATTTTGTTGTGTATTCAGAAAAGACACTGAGAAAGGAATCGATTTATATACCCTCTATATACTCCGATTTGTATGAAAGTATTGAGAAACAATTAACAATGGAAATGTTTTCAAACGAAGACAGAAACTTTATTAATATATAAAATATTTAAAAATTTAAATATTGCATTGATGTTTTTATAGGCCAGAAATGGAGGCTTATTCTAACGTTATTATAAGTATATCTGTAAAGAAAATTTCCACAATTCCAAAAATAATTTCGAAACATTCAAAAACGGATTTTTTTAGTTTTTCCCCAAAATCTATTATACTAAACTTCAGGCTCAAAATGCCTTTTGCAGTTTATGGTTTATTGACACCAAAAATCTGGGATTATTCCAACATTATTATATCTGTAAAGGAAAATTCCACAATTTCCAAAGTAAATTCGAAAATTCCAAAAACGGATTCTTTTAGTTTTTCCCCAAAGTCTGTTATACTAAACTTCGGACTCTATATGCCTTTTGCAGTTTATAGCGTAACTCATTAGTGCATATAAAAATGGAAAAAGTTTTTATATTCTAAAGAATAAGTACTTAAGTAAGTTCCAAATATATTTTCTTTCGATTCAAACATATCAAAAAAGGCGATTTTGCCCTGTGTAGTATAGGGTCAGAATATTTAATATCGACTTATGTAGTTTATTTTTGGCTAAAATTATAAATTATTATAATTATAAGATATAATTATAAATTGCTATAATTATAAGCAGTTACAATTAGGTAAAATAAGAACACGCTATCATTATTTTTAAAAAAATTTTTTTTTAATTTTGTGGGCTATTTAATTTTTGAAAAAATTAAAAAAAATATTTTTTTTTTGTTTTACGAAATTTGTAATTGCTCTCGATCGGCTGAACCGATTTTTGCAAAGTTTAAAAGAGGTCACTATGCGTTACTTTTTTGTATTTTTTTTTAAAATAAAATTTAAGAAACAATTTTTTTTAAAAAACCTTTGTAGAAAAAATTGCTCCCCCTCGGTTTTTTTAAGTTTTTACAGAATATTCGTCGCACTCTCATAAATCCAGAACAGTAAAAAAATTTTTTGTAAGACTCAATATTTGTAAAAGTTATGGACGAAACACGAAGACTATTCTGACAATTTTCGTCTGTTTTTGCAAAACACTGCACAGTGGTACAAATTCAAAAACGTGAAATAATTCGACCGTTTCTTAACCAAACAACCGATTGCGACCAAACTTGGCATGGTAATAGATGAAGAGGTGTTAGAGACGTTATGTTTTATATTTGTCAGCTAGAGGGCCTCAATGTTGGCCAGATCGGGTGAAGAAAATGTTCAAGCACATGTAACTCGTATTTCTCTTCCGATTTATAAAATTTCTTTTTGCGTGTGTTCTACTAAATGGTAAACTGTTTACACTTAAGAATTTCTCGTATAGCTACCGAGATATCTGCAATTAAAATTTAATTCCCCTTACCGTATGCTAGTATTTTGTAAATATCGGAGCACAATATGTACCGATTTCATCCGCATCAACATGTCTGGATGGGCACCCAGCAAAATCTTGGTAAGTATATGTCATTACCACCTGCATTACCAGGTAATGATATCTCATTAAAGCCAGCATTACTTTCGGTCAATAAATAACGACTAACAAAATAATGACAAAAATAAGTTATTGCTAGTAATCTAATTTAGAAAATCTTATTTTTATTTATAATCTTTTCGTTAAATGATTTTTACTTAAATGATTTACGTATATACATACGTTGTAGTTGGTATTCAGTTAAATCATTTAAAGAAAAGTTTATAAGTTCAAATTAAATTCTCTAAGTTGATTACTAATAATAACTTATTTTTGTTTTAATTTAGTTAGTCTTTATTTATTTACCGAAAGTAATGCTGGCGATATTGAGATATCATTACCTGTTAACGCAAGCGGTAACGACATTTACTTACCAAGATTTTGATGGGTTATGTTTTTGTACTTGATTATTAAGCGATTTGTCTACGAATCGCGAGGTAGGCCAGTGGTTGTGATGCTAAACTACGAAACCAGGAGGTCGCGAGTTCAATCCCACCTCCCGGCAAATGAAATTTTTCGTCATATGACGACAACAATCGATAACTACTCCCTCTCAGTTATACACGCTCTACCCAATGTTGCTCTCATCCCAATGTTACGCTCTTCCCAATTTTACGCTCTTCTACTTTCTCACCGCATGCCACCACTGGTGGTGGTGAACAAGCAGTAGCAACTCAGAAATATCTACGACCCACAAACACACTCATAAAAGTATTACTTACGTCCACGCATACTTTTTAATAATTGTAAGCGTGGGGGTAAGTGGTTATTTTTCAGCTTCTGGTATGCTTGAGTGGAAGCACTTTCCTCCAATGACATGCATGTGTAAAAATAATTCGAAGGGAGGCCATAAGCAGTTACTAGATTTGAATTTAGCTTACCCGTCAGGTTATTTGGTAATGGGAAATTTTGCTGGGCAATACTACAAAAGTTATGACCACTTAAATTATTTCCCCCTTTTTGAAGGAAATGGGGGATTTTTTCTACAACTGTTTTTTCCAAAAAAAACCTTCGTAAAATTTTACAAAAATGGCGCATTGCGTCCTCTTTAAAACAAATAAACTTTCCAAAAACCGGTTCAGCCGATAGAGAGCAATTACAATTTTCGTAAAACACAAAAACTTATTTTTTTAAAAAATTTTTTAAAAAATAAGTTTAAGTAAAATAGAATCTGAACCTATTTTCCGTGAATGCTCATTCATGTAAGAAACCTCTTTTTGTCGAATTTCGTACTGATCGGATATAAAATACAGTATCTACGCAGCATACATGTCAAATCGTGTGTAATATATGTATGGGGGCTATATCTAAACTGAACGGACTTTCTCCGAATTTGGTAGTGTTCATTCACGTAATAAGAAAACTCTCTCTGTCGAATTTCGTAAAATCGGGTGTAACATATATATGGGGACTATATCTAAATCTGAACCGATTTTTCCCGAATTTGGCAGTGTTCATTCATGTAATAAGACAACTGATCTGATATAAAATACAGTATCTACAACGCTTACATGTCAAATCGGGGGTAACATATATGTGGGGGCTATATCTACATCAGAACCGATTTTGACCAATTTTAATAGGGATCATCCTTGTGCCAAAAAAAGAGCGCTGTGCTAAATTTCATCACAATCGGAACATAAATACGACCTGCACTTTGATTACAACGATCTACAGATCTACAGATCTACAGATGGACAGACGGACGGAAAGACGGACATTGTTAAATCGACTCTGGAAGTGATTCCAAGTTAATCGCTATAATAAACGATGGGTCTATATCCCCATCCCCTTTTGGGTGTTACAAACAAATGCACAAACTCATAATACCCTGGAACACAGTGTGGTTTAGGGTATTAAAAACATAAAAGCTCTGGACAATTCAGGATTCTTCTACCTTCCCTCCACAATGCAACACTAACTCCTTTCACTCACAAAATATGTTTCCCAATAATGGCAAAAAGTAAAAGTACATATTCCAATCCAACGTTCTTTTGCACCATCAATGGCTATTGTTTGTTGGTAACTAAACAAAGTACAGCAAATGTTCCAGTTGGACTGAACCAATTTACATGTTATATCCTGGAAATCCTACTGAAAAAATGGAATTGAATTTACTTTAAACCAAAAATTCTAGTGTTCCATACAATACATCTAACTTCAACAACGTACAAAGTGTAAAATACAATACGTCTGTACCATTGTGTAGTGTGTATTTGTAGACGTTTTTACACTGACTTAACGTAAGTACACATCCTCGCGAAAAAAAACTGCAGTAACTCCTTTGGATGAGTAATTGAAACTCCGCAAACTTACATAGATATGTGAAATGTATGATTGTTTGCTTTCTGAGAGCATTTGTAATTAAGTTAATTAAAACTACAGACCTGAGGGTTTTTTTTTGCGTAGAAGAAAAAACTACGATCAAGAAGAATGAAGATGTTTGAAATGCTACTAAAAGGACTATTTCAGAATACGTTCATTAAGTGGGTAAAAAATGAAATAAGAATATTTCTAATGTTCCCAAAATGTCTTAAGCTCAAAAGGAGTAGGTATAAACTCATCATTCTAAAAGGAATCGATGTATAATTTCTTTCCGAATGAATTTCGATGGTTTATATTATTTTTTTTTCAAAATCGGCCTCAAAGTTGCCCAACTCGGGTGAACAAAATGTTTAAGCACGTGTAACTTTCGTCTGATTCATAACATAAAATGTTCAAAATGTTCACATGGTCAGGGAAATAAAATCAATTTTCAATTGTAGATATCTCGCTAACTATACCAGATAACCGTTAATTGTAAAAAGTAGAATGCACACAAAATAATATAACTTCTAACAGCATTTTTGGTACAGAATAGCGACCCTATCTTTTGAAAGGGCATTTTTAGTAGATCATTTTTTAGCGTAAACTTATGATCCAGATGATCTAAGTTTTTTTTACAGTAGGTCAATGTTTTAATTTGTTGGTCGAAGTTATAGAGTGGAATTTGATGAGGATCTTTTTGCTGGAATATCTTAATCCTCTAGCTCCCCTCTTAATGAGTCAATGTGGCCCTTTTTTTTCGATAAAATCAAAAAATTATTTCAAAAAGCACATTTAAGGATTAAAATATTCTACACAAATTTTTGCCGAAAAATTTCAGTGGGGTCGCCAAAGACACAAAACTTATAAAAAACCGGTAAGGAAATACAGAAAGTCGGGCGGAGCCGACAATATAATACCCAACACATCCCTAGCAATGCGCAAAAGGTCATTGCAATAAAAATTTGGCACTGTTCATACATGTAATAAGAAAACTGTCTGCCGAATTTCGTACTGATCGGATATAAAACGCGGTTTTACGGCGCTTACATGTCAAGTCGGGTGAAACATATACATATATGGAGGCTATATATAAATATGAAAGGATTTTCCCCGAATTCGATAGTGTTCATTCATGTAATAAGAAAATTCTGCTCAAAAATTAACCTCATAAAAGTCCACTATATAACTCTGACAATAAAAAAATCTCTCAGACAATAACCTACAGCATTATTTATATCCTACACCACACTGTGGTCCAGGGTATTATGAGTTTGTGCATTTGTTTGTAACACCCAGAAGGAGAAGAGATAGACCCATCGTTTATTATACCAATCGACTTGGAATCAGACGATTTAACCATGTCCGCTGTGGACATAGTCCCAATATATATGTTTCACCCGATTTGACATGTAAGCGCTTTCAAACCCGTCTTTTATATCCCATAAGTACGAAATTCGGCAAAGAGAGGTTTCTTAATTTAGGACACCAAAGTGGTATTCATACCTAAAGCGGGAAAGATATCACACACTAGGTCAAAAGACTTCAGACCAATTAGCCTATCCTCCTTCCTATTGAAAGGTCTGGAAAGACTTTTAGATCATTTCATTAGTGAAAACCTGGATACAAAACTCCCGTCGGGGAACCAACATGCTTACAATAAGGGCAAGTCTACAGAATCAGTCCTGCACGAACTTGTGAGCGCTATCGAATCGTCCCTGCATTTCAAGGAATTCACCATGGTGGCATTTCTTGACATAGAAGGGGCTTTTAACAACATTCACTCAGATGCGGTAATTGCGGCACTCTCACATCTAAAAGTTAACACTAGTTTGATTAGACTAATTCAAAGTCTTCTCACCAGAAGACGCATAACAGCATGTCTAGGGTCCACAACTCTAACAAGGTTTGTAAACAGAGGGACCCCGCAAGGAGGAGTACTGTCTCCACTAATTTGGAACCTAGCGGTGAATGAAATCCTGCTAGATCTAGAACGTTGTGGCTGCAAGGTCGTGGCATATGCGGACGACGTGGCAATCGCAGTGAGCGGCAAATCAGAAAACGTCCTCAGAGACATCTAACAGGTGGCTCTGAACAAGTTGGCTAGATGGGCCGGAAGCAGCGGTTTGGGCGTTAACCCCAACAAGACAGAATTGGTTCTCTTTACTAGGAGGAATAATGTCCCACATGTTGACCCTCCACCTCGGATAAATGGAACAGATCTAGTCTTTTCTGAAAGTGCAAAATATTTAGGAATAATTCTAGATAGGAAAATGTTATTTAGACTTAACGTATTGGAACGTGTAAGGAAGGCCAACGTCGCCTTGTATTCCTGCAAAAAGGCTGAAGGGTCGCGGTGGGGACTCTCTCCTAAAATCGTCCACTGGATATATAGCAGTAGTTCGTCCAATACTGTTATACGGTATTGTGGTATGGTGGACGGCAACTGACAAACTAACCATCACCAACCTACTAACAAAGGTTCAGAGAACTGCCTGCCTGAGCATAAGCGGAGCCTTAAGGACTACAGCGACTGAGTCTCTACAAGCCATACTCCATATACTGCCGATTAATATTGTGGCGAGAGAAGTTGCAACCAAAGCGGCAATAAGATTAAACTGCCTATCAATGTGGAGGTACAAGAACTATGGTCACATGAGGATATCAAAGTGTAGTGCTATGGTAACCGACTGAGTGGACTATATACCAACTGTGTACACCTTCGAGAGAAATTACATCACTATGATTCCCGCCAGAGATGAATGGGTCAGCAGAATACCAGTTAATACAAAGCATCTCCACTTTTACACGGATGGTTCGAAGCTTGATGAAAATGTTGGCTTCGGAGTACACTGTGAAGAACTTAGTCTGGATATAGCTCACAGACTACCAGATACCTGCAGTGTCTATCAAACCGAAATAATGGCAATATCGGAAGTCGCCAAGTGGCTGAGTCGCAACATAGTAACCAAAACTGGCGTTGTCATTTACTCGGACAGCCAGGCTGCCATCAATTCTCTGGAGGCAACATCCCTAAATTCACAAACATCCCTCGACTGCCGCAGATCTCTTAACGAGATGGCTGAGCAGTTTAATATACACCTCATATGGGTGCCTGGGCATAGGGATATCCCGGGGAACTGCAAAGCCGATGAACTTGCTAGGAAAGGGACGACATTACAAATTCTCGAAGAATTTGCATATATTGGTTCGCCACTATCCACGTGCAAGCTTTGGCTTAGGCAAGAGGCAAACAGGCAGTCCAACGAAAGATGGACAGAAATCGGCACCAGCAGGGTAGCTAGACAAATCTGACCAAGGTATGACCTGAGAAGGTCAAAAAAACGAAACGATTGTCTACGTTAGTACACGTTCTGACGGGACACTGCCTGATCGGCGAATACGCCTGAAGATTGGGTATTGACTCCAATGACTTCTGCAGAAGCTGTGGTGATGAGGAAGAAGTGGAGAGCATTGAGCACTTGCTTTGCGACTCTCCCGCTTTGAGTAAACTACAAATGTACATACTGGGGTCGGCCTTTTTAGGCAGCCTAACAGATCTTTCCAGTACTGATATTCGTACAATCGATTGCGGTTAATAGGTTCAGATTAAGATATAGCCACTTATATACTACGTTCCTGCCTATTCAGTATTTAACGCTATTGAAACTGTATGTTACGTCCGATCTTTATATTATGTGGCAGAAATGAGGTTTTTGATCCAAGTTTTTAGATTATGTATAGCCCCATCTATTTGTTAGATTCTTGATTTATGCATTTTAAGATTATCGTTTTAGATCTAGTTTGTTATGATCAACATCATCAACTCCTCCTTGGAAAAAGGCTTGATGAGGAGGTGGAGCTGAGTATTTTGTTAACTGAAAATAAACCAATTATTCCTAATTATTATCACAATGCCCATTTTCGCATTGTGAGGGAGGTGTAGGTTATTATATAGTCGGCACCGCCCGACTTTCTATCTTTCCTTACTGATTTCATTTAGTATAATGTTCCCTTCGATCAAAATTTAAAACTTTGACCCACTGTAAAAAACTCAGACCCGCTGGACCATAAGTTTATTCTACAAAATTGATCTACTCAACATGCCCTTTCAAAATTGTAGGGTCGCTATTCTGTTCCAATCAAAAAGTCTTAATTTGTTAAATAGTGTATTTTCTGTTTTATGTTGACAAAGAATAGTTTTTGGAATGTATAATGGCAATATTTTTTCACCGAACATTTTGTTGTCTATCCAGAAAGATGATGGGAAAGGAATCGGTATATATCCGGATCTGTAGTATATTGTCTCACATATATTCTGCTTGGAACATACCTTTGTTGAGGGTAAACTCCAAATACATAATATTTTACACACACAAATATAGTTCCGAAACAAAAATTAATTTGTATTTAAATATTTTGGCAATGTTTCAGTGTCTTAATTTAAAGGCAAGTTTTCTGTTTTGCAGAAGTTCACAGTGTATTTTTCTTAGAAATTGTATATGTTTGTAAAACTTGATTAACATTTAAGTCGTATAATCTATCTTAACTATATATTTCATTGATGGATTGGCCAAATGTGATGAATTGGAATATTTATAAATTAAAATATAGTGCTGTAAAACAAAAGCTAATCCTCCTCTTTTAACTATACGAAATATATGTAGAATAAAATTAATTAAAATTTGAAAAATTTAGCAAATTTTATAATTATTCTTTCAAACAAAATATATTTGGAAAACTTCTTAAACAATAACTTTGTTTGTTTGTAAACACATATTTTATTGGTGAAAATCAGTTAGCAAATATGGCTTGCTCTAAAATATTAATATCTACATAAGTATGCGTTCCAAACAATTTTCTTTTGATTTTCAAATACAATTTATTTGTTCACAAATATATAATACTAGCTGACCCCAGCAGACGTTGTCCTGCCCGTTCTGTTTAGGACGTATTGGTTTGTTATTTCAGTTAAAATTCATACATCCCGATAATCTTGACCATAAGTCTACAGAATCATACATACAAACAATTATCAAGACAAACCACACATACATTTTAAATATCAGCCAAATCGATGTGGAAATGCGAATTTTGCTAATATCTTGACCACTCGATCTGGTGATCAAAGCGCAGGTCGTATATATGGTCCGATTAAGATAAAATTTAGCACAGTGCTCTTTTTTGGCCCAAGTACGACCGTATAGAAATTGGCCAAAATAGGTTCAGATTTAGATATAGCCACCATATATATGATAGATATAGCCCCATATATATGTTACCCCAGATTTGACATGTACGCGCTGTAGAAACTATATTTTATATAAGATCAGTACGAAATTTGGCATTTTATATCGGATCAGTACAAAATTCAGCAGAGAGGGTTTTCGTATTACATGTATGAACCTTGCCAAATTCTTATCGCAATGCCCATTTTCGCATTGTTAGGGAGGTGTAGGGTATTATATAGTCCGCCCCGCCCGACTTTCTGACTTTCCTTACTTGTTATTTTTGTAATTTGTACGTTTTAATAACAGAAATCAAGGTTAATTCTGACATTATTTTATTTAGAAAGAAAAATTCCAAAAATAAATTCGAAAATCACCAAAAACGGATTTTTTAATGTATTCCAAACACTGATCATCACTACACATAACAATTGTAACTGTTTTTATATTCTAGCATTGCGATTGTACAAAACTGGGCCATATTTTACAATTTTCATAAAAATATTTGTACTTTGAAGTAGCGTTGCAACAGAAAAAATCTTTTATCGAAAATATTCTCCAGCAAGTTTTTTAAGACGAATATAAATAAGTTACGAGGGTTACTTTATATATTTCTGGCCTAGGCAACACTAAGTGTTGCCTCGCGCCATCTGACATTTCCAATGGAAAGTTTGACATTTTTTTCTCGTTGGATCCCGCACAATTTGACAATCGCTCAAAAAAAGGTTGGTGTCGATTGGTGCAAAGACATTTTGAAAAAATACGATCGCGGTGCTTCAAAAGACGTTTATAAGATCGTCAATATTGCATCCATGCGTATGAGCCCGAAACAAAACAGCAATCGAACGTTTGGGTCTTCGAAGACGAGCCACATCCAACGAAAGTTGTTCGTGGAAGAAGCACTTGGAAACAAATGCTCGCCTGTTTCTTCGGCAAAACTGGTCATGTGGCTACTGTTCCGATTGAGCAACGTAGGACGATCAATTTTGAGTGGTACACCACAATTTATTTGCCTGAAGTCGGAGAAACTCGAAAAACGAACAAGAGAAGACGAATCATTCTGCACCATGACAATGCGAGCTCTCACACATCGGCTCAAACCAGCGCCTTTCTGACCGGCCAAAACGTCGAATTGATGGGTAATCCGCCGTACAGCCCTGATTTGACACCCAATGACTTATTCTTATTCACTCACATCAAGAAAAAACTGCTTGGACAACGTCTTTCGACGCCTGAAGCAGCTGTCGAAGCGTTCAAAAACCATGTTTTGGAGGTGAATTATCAACACACTGTAACCAAAACAATTCGCGGTCAAATAACAAAACGGTCTGACTTATAAAAATGTCCACATGCGGTCGTCATCCCATTACGAAAGTTCATATTGTTATAGTAAACAAAATGGGCTTCATTTTTGTAGTTTAAATATATAGAATCCCATCCGCGGAACATACTTAAAATCGCGTGGAAACACAAGTCGCGAGAAAAAAATATGAAAATTCAATATTTGGAAACAATAATGATTTACATTTTGTGCGTTTCTAAATAGCTGTCATATAAGCCACGGTTCATTTAAATCGATCCACGTAGTCAGGTGATATAATGGTCAAAATATCAAACTTTCACACCCTGTATCCTCGGAACCTGTCAGGTTCTGGCACTCCTCATTCCCATAATACTTCTGCAACCCCACCAAGTTCTGACGCGATCGGAAAATTGAAAAAAGTGGGCGTTTTGACGTGTTCTTTCCCCATATAAAATATCCCCCTATTTTAGACAATAAATAGATGGTATAACGGATGAGAAGGATGATATGTAGTATCGATTGTACCCTCCATCATATCATAGGGGTGTACTAAATTTCTTATCCCGTTTACAAATCCTAGAAATTTTGATATGAGACTCCAAAAAAATATATTTTGTTTTATCATCATCTGTCTGTTGAAATGACACTGCAATCTGCAATAATAAAGGTATATACCTTAAATTAGCAACGGATCATGCTACAATTTGGTTATTTTGGTTTTAATATTACACATATAGGCCATACTTCATAATTCACTTAAATTTGCATTACAATTTTCTTCTCTGATTTAACATCTTAACGTTATGTTAAGATAATATATGTTACTGGTTATTTTTCTTTCATTTTCTAAAATTTGAAATTTTCATCCCTAAGTGATGAATAATAACGCCAAGCATCTGGCAAAGTATTTTTAAAAAATAATAAAAAAATGTTTTCCAATTTTCCTTTGACTGTTTTCAAAAGATCTTTATAAAATTTAAAGTGTATCAGTATAGCTCTTCTATATAGGAATCTATCGATCTGACCTCTAATAGTTCAAGAAAGTAGAAAACCACCATTGACGTAATTTTAAAATATTGTTCCCTATTCTGTGAGAGCTTTACTTTTCGTACAGGGTGGCTGATGAAAGCTGCAACCAAAAAAAATTTAATTACTTTTTTCTATTTAATGAATCTGGTTATTTTTTTTTTATTTTGCAGATTGATTTTTAGATTTAACAAAAATGGATAACTGGGACACTGAAACAAGAATTTGGATTATCCGCCGCTATTACGCACTGAAGTCCGTAGTTTCGGTTCAAAGAGAGTACAGGGTTGCCCATATTCGACGGACCCACGGACTCGTTGGGCCCATTCCAATCGACGAGGCTTGTCCGCAGGCAACAATCTTTGCGTCAATTGACTTTTGTACGGGAACAAATGCAAATCAACGCGAATAATCCGTTGTAAAGTGGACCGAGCCATGCCCAACTGCTGAGAACGGCGTTTTTGGGATGTTCTTGGGGACCTCTCAACACTGGCTCGTACGGCAGCGATATTCTCGGCCGATCGCCTTGGTCGACTTTTATTTGGCCTCTTCGGATTAGAAAGAAAAGAAAATTTTTCGTATAAACGCTTAATGGTGTTCTTAGAAGGCGCACTTCTCACATTTTTTAATATTTTAAAAGCACGTTGACTTGACTTCTTCTGTTGAATGTAAATTTCAACTATTTCAGAGCGATCGCGTGGCGTGTATTGTTCCGTGGTAAAAATCTGTTTGGACTGACGCTTCAAACGCGGTATGCCATTAAGCGATCTGACATCTCTGTCAAAAGTTATGGCGTTGCCAGATGGGTCCGTCGAATATGGGAGACCCTGTATAGGGGCACGTTTGGCGGCAATCCTCCGAGCAGATGGACCATAAAGAGACTTGTTAACAATTTTTCCGAGCATGGGACAGTCAACAGAAGACCTTACCATCGAAACCCTTCAGTTCGGACGGAGGAAACAATCGCTGCTGTAGCTGATGCCATACAAAACAATCTAAGAGTTTCGACAAGAACCTTATCTGCTCAAATGGGTATAAGCAGACAGTCAATGCAGTCAATTATGCACACAGATTTGGAGTTATCCCCATATAAAATTCAAATGGCCAACAAAGTGAAATCAGCAGACTTCCCGATACGCTTGGAATTTTGCCAGAAGATGCTTCAAATTGTGGAAGAGGACGGAAACATGTTGAACTGTCTTTTCATGTCTGAAGAGGCCCATTTCGATTTAAACGGCAACATAAACAAACAAAATTGTCGAATATGGAGTGCTTCCAACCCACAGATACTCCATGAGACGGAATTGCATCCACTTCGTGTCACAGTGTGGTGTGCAGTTTCATTACGCTGCATTGTCGGGCCCTACTTCTTCGAAGAAAACGGTCACACCGTTACAGTTACTGGAGGCCGTTACTTGAGTATGTTGAGAGAGTTTTTCTATCCAGAATTACGCCGAATGAGAATTTCTTTCAACTCTGTGTGGTTTCAGCAAGATGGTGCAACTCACATAGCTCGGCCTGTTATGACAGAATTGCGGCGAAAATTTCCCAATAAGCGGATATCCAGAAACTCCACATTCCGTTGGCCTGTCCTTACTGCACCTGACTTTTTCTTGTGGGGTTATTGCAAACAGGAAGTCTACAAAGCAAAACCATCAAATTTGAATGAACTAAAGCAATCCATTCGAGAAACAATTGCGGCTATTCCCGTCTCAACTCGCCAAGCAGTAATGAACAAATTTTTGGTAAGATGCCGCACATGCATCAACGAGCAGGGGGTGGGCATTTAAATTCCATTATTTTTAAAACTAATTAAGCTATATTTAATTAAATTTAATGAGCTTTAACATGAATAAAAGAAAACCGAATTCCATACACTAATAGCTATTTGAGTTTCTCAATGTAGCAATATTCATCAGCCACCCTGTATTTTGCCTTTCTTTACTTCTTTTAAAATTTCTTTGGAGTCAGTCAAATTTGCAATACTAAAATAATTTAATGGCAATCAATAAATTTATATAAATCGGACTTTTCACTGGAAAATCATGAAAACGTGCCATTTTATATTTAACTAGCTGACCCGGTCCACTTCGTTGGCCCAGATTTCAGATTTCCGATCCTGTCAATTTTTGGACTAATCACGTAGACTGCCACCAGATACATATACACAAAATACAGCACATTCGCACACAAATTGTGCAAGATATCCCGATTTCAAAATTTGGCATATATGTGCGGGGCTACACCCATTGTTCCGATCCCGCCCATTTTTGGACCAATCACGTAGTCTGATCCAGATACATATACACAAAAGTACAGCACTCTCGCTGACAAATTATGCAAGATATCTCAATTTAGCAATTTGGTTTACATTGGCGGAGCTACGCCCATTGGTACGATCCCGCCCATTTTTGGACCAATCACGTAGATTTTCAGCTACTTTCAGATGGATCCCAGAAAGTCCATGAGTGGTGGGACATCTGAGATCACGGTCCAATCCCAATCTTGGAAGTAGATAGAGGCAGTAGGTATCTCAATTTCAAAAGTTGGCTTATAAGGGCGCGGTCACGCCCATTGGTCCGATCCCGCCCACTTGTAGACAAACTACGTAGACTATCGCCAGATACGTATGCAAATAATTACAGCACTCTCGCTAAAAAATTGTGCAAGATATCTAAATTTTAAAATTTGGCTTATATGGGCAGGGTCAAGCCCATTCGTCCGACCCCGCCCATTCGTCCGACCCCGCCCATTCGTCCGACCCCGCCCATTTTTGGACCAATCACGTGGACTACCACAATATACATATACACAAAATTACAGAACTCTCGCTAGCAAATTACCAAGATATTTCTATTTCAAACTTTGGTTTATATGGGCGGGGCCACGCCCAGTTGGTCCGATCCCGCACATTTTTGGACCAATCACGTTGACTTCCATCAGATATATATACACAAAATTACAGCACTATCTTTAACAAATTCTACATATATCTCAATTTTAAAATTTGGTTTATTTGGGATGCCATGCCCATTGGTCCGACCCGCCCATTTTTGGACCAATCACGTAGGTTACCACCATGTACATATGCAGAAAGTTACAGCAGTCTCGCTAACAATTTATGCAAGATATGTCAATTTCAAAATTTGGCTTATATGGGCGGGACCAGTCACGTAGACTGCCACCAGATATATATACACAAAATTGCAGCACTCTCGCTAAAAAATAGCTCAAGATATCTTAATTCCAAGATTTTCCTTATATGGGCGGGGCCACGCCCATTTTTAAACCAATCACTTAGACTGCCACCAGATATATATATACAAAAAATTGCAGCGCTCTCGCTAAAAAATTGTTCAAGATATGTCAATTCCAAAATTTGCCTTATATTGGAGAGGCCACGCCCATTTGTCCGATCCCGCCCATTTTTTGGACCAGTCACGTAGACTGCCACCAGATATATATAAACAAAATTGCAGCACTCTCGCTAAAAAAATGCTCAAGATATCTCAATTCCAAGATTTGCCTTATATGGGCGGGGCCACGCCAATTGGTCCGATCCCGCCCATTTTTGAACCAATCTCGTAGACTGCCACCAGATATATATACAAAAAATTGCAGCACTCTCTTTAACAAATTGTGTGAGATATCTAGATTTCAATATTTGGCTTATATAGGCGGGGCCACGCCCATTGCTCCGATCGCGCCCTTGTTTAGACCAAACACGTAGACTGCTACCAGATACATGTAAACAAAATTACAGCACTCTTGTTAAAAAATTGTGCAAGATATCTCAATTTAAAATTTCGTCTTATATGGGCGGGGACACGCCCATTGGTCCGATTCCGCCCAATTTTGGTCCAGTCCCGTAGACTGCCACCAGATACATATGCACAAAATTACAGTACTCTCGCTAACAAATTGTGGAAGATATCTCCATTTCAAAGTTTGGGCGAGGCCACGCCCATTGGTCCGATCCCGCCCACTTTTGGACCAATCACGTAGACTTCCACCAGATATATATGCACCACATTACAGCACTCTCGCTAACAAATTGTGTAAGATATCGCAATTTAAAAATTTGTCTTATGTGGGCGGGGCCACGCCCATTAGTCCGATCCCGCCCCTTTTTTGGACCAATCCCGTACACCAGATACAGATGCCCCAAAGTACAACACTCTCGCTACCAAATTGTGTAAGATATCTCAATTCTAAAATTTGGCTTATATGGGCGGGGCCACGCCCATTGGTCCGATCCCGCCCACTTTTGGACGAATCACGTAGACTGCCACCAGATACATATGTACAAAATTACAGCACTCTCGCTAACAAATTGTGCAAGATATCTCAATTTTAAAATTTAGCTTATATTGGCGGTGCCACGCCCATTGGTCCGATCCCGCCCATTTTTGGACTAATCACGTAGACTGCCACCAGATGCATATGTACAAAATTACAGCACTCTCGCTAACAAATTGTGCAAGATATCTCAATTTTTAAATTTGTCTTATGTGGGCGGGGCCACGCCCACTTGATATATCGAAAATTCAAGTACCCTATTTTCACCACGCCCCACATATGTTCATTCTGTGAAAATTTCAAAAAGATCGGTCCAGCCGTTTAGACGTCTATTCGGTACAAACAAACCAACAAACAAACAAACAAACAAACAAACACACATTCTTCTTTATATATATAGATAGATAGATGAATAAGTAAAATAATTTTCTGAAAATTGAATTCATGTCCGATTAGATTTGTGAAATTTCTTCAATAATTCACTAATTTTTCTTCTCCTTCTGAATACCATTTAATCATTTTCTTGCATCAATTTTGAATGTACGAACTCCTTCCACGAATATCCCAAAAATTAAGTATTGATAAATAGCATACATATTAAATTAACCAAAACAATCGCACGCCTCATACTCTCCTTGTCTTAGCCATCAATTGGAATGTGTGAAGACATTTCTTTTAATGCCTCTCAGCAATTGAACTGAACTGAGAAAACAGATATTCCCAGGATCATGTGATTATGTGGACGAGGGAACCCCAAACAGAAAAATCGACTAAAATTCGAAGCACCCTCAATTTGGAGAACATTACCAAACGACTTGATTGGAATGCGAAAATAAAATGATAACAATTTGTCTTATTGCAAATAAAATAAAAAACACACAATTCAGACCGTAATTTGTAACTGTTTAAATATTCGTCCTCCCACTTCCACGATTACCACTGCACAGCCACAATTCTATCGGTGGCGATGTCGGTATCAGTATCATCCAGAGTTCTAAAATCCAAAGCGTGGCAAAATGTGGACATGCAGGAATGCTGCCACAAACACCTCTAACATCAACTCACGTCCGTGTGCGATTGTATGTGTAATTGTTTGCAAATACCAGAAACACATCTGTAGCTCTCTGCGTCTGTATTTGTTATATTGTCTTCATGGTAGAACATGTCCTTTTTTACCACACGACTAGATGTGTTAGATGAATGAGCTGTAAAATTGATGTAATGACCATTTTAATTCGTTGATTATATATGACGGCCTTAATTTTTATAATGGTCTATTAAATGCACTTGGAAGTGCGTGCAGAATACAAATCATCCTGGCCAACCAGGTGTTGGTGTGAGAAATTTTGTGGAATATTACAGCGTATTTTTCACATCACACTTTGCCCGAAGGCAGAGGGAGTAGGAGTGGGCAGTATTTCCGGAAAATGTTTGCGTAAGCCTTATCCCCCTTTACGCTTTCTATGTTGATTATTATGATGATAGTCTTATGGCAACGGGGAAAAGAGCGACTCGTATTAATTAAAAGCCCTAACCAAAGAAAGTTGCATTTTTCATTACTCTTTAAAGTTTGGCCAAACCTGAACCTGTGCTCTACACAACTGACAAAACCTTCAAACTGAAGTTTGTGCAGCAGCAACAAAAGTAGCAGACTTGTGGATCTTTACATCTGTCTGTGCGTTACGTGCTTGTTAACTTCATGAGGCAGCTTTCAAAAACAGAAATATACATATTCGAGAATTTAATCGAATTGAATGTAATAGTCGATTATGTTTTACCATACAACTTACAAGTGAACTCTATTAAAAACTGAATATTTTCTGGAAATGCAATGTTATACTATCTCAGTTGTGAGAAATATTCCAAAGCCGCCACATGCAATAGGGAGAAAAATGGAAAATACATTTCTTAAAACCCCTTTCAACTGTTCTGTGTTATTCTGGGAAAACGTAATTCTAAAACCGTACATTTAAAATATAAAGAATATTAAATAACATATAATTGTGGTACAGAGGCCAAATCACGGCATTCGATATTGAGAACTTTACGATCGAGATGTGTTTTTTATTATCATTAAAAGAGCATAACTTCTGTTGAATTCGAGTAGATTGTTTAAACACATTCTCATATATCTTATCTGGATAGTTTTTAATTAATTCCAATCTTCATTTTTTCTTATAAACTAAAATTAAAATGGCTTTTCAATCGAAAAAGTTCTCGATATCGAATGCCGTGATTTGGCCACAGGGTGTTTTTTTCACGTTCACAACTTTAAGTTGGTAACACTGCGTCATTTGCTGAAAATTGTTTTTTTTTTGTTAGGTTGATTTGCCATTTAAACATGGCAAAACGTACACGAGCCACGCTGGCAAATTTTTGAAATTGTTATTAACCGATTTTCTTAAAATTCGGTAGTGTTGGTTGATGAATCAAGAAACTCTACCATTCTAAATTTCAAAACGATTGGATGTAAAATACAGCTTCTATAGGACTAAAGGGCCAAATCGGACGAAAGATATATATGGGAGCTATATCTAAATCTGAACCGATTTCAACCAAATTCAACAGCGATCTTAACAGCCGCGAAATACTCTAAACTGCAAAATTTCAGAACGATCGGAGTGAAATTGCGACCTGTAGTCGACGAACAACTTTACATGGACAGACGGACGGACGGACGGACAGACATCGTTAAATCGACTCAGCTAGTGATTCTGAGTCGATCGGTACACTTTAAGCTGTGTTATTTTCAGGTGTTACAAACATCTGCCGTGAAACAAACTTATAATACCCTGTACCACAGTGTGGTGTAGGGTATAAAAATCAGTTTATAAAAATGCAATAAAATATGAGTGTCGAAACAAATTGTGTAAAGCAAGAGTTTATGTAATGCCCGACGGATAATGTGTTTTAGCGAAAATATACATCGATCATTATCATGACAACGAAGAAGGTGTTTATAAAGAACTAAAGGCTTTAAATCAAATAAAGCGAGATTGTGAGAGCTCTTGGAGGGGATAGGACTGCGATAAGCTATATTAGATCTTCGTTTCGAAAGACTTGTGAACGGTAAGATAACTTGTTATGTTGAAATATGAATTATATTAATTAATCTTCATTATATTTTTGCTCAGCAATCAAGATGATACGAAAAACGTTGACCTCGCAAGGATAACCAGTAAGGAAAGGTTAAAGTCGGGCGGGGCCGACTATATAATACCCTACACCACCTCGGCAATGTACATTAAGAATTTCTTTTTGAATAGTTGGAATAATTAGTTTCCTTTCTTTTACGAAAGTACTTAGGTCCCCCGCCACGTCAAGGCTTATTCCAAAGAGGAGTTTAATATAATGTGTGGAATTAAAAATTGAACTAATAATAATATTCCACATATTTGCATTTACTGTGGTTATTATTAGCCTTAAGACAATAAATAGTCCGATTTTTGGTCGTACACAATATATGTAATATATGCAGGGTATGTTAGGTAGGTACTACCTTGGAATAATTGGTTTAAGTAATATTTTAATCACTGCTTGATCGGCGAACACGCCAAAAGATTGGGTATTGAGTCCAATGACTTCTGCCGAAGCTGTGGAGATGAGGAAGAAGTGGAGAGCATTGAGCACTTGCTTGCGGAGAGCATTGAGCACTTGCGACTGCCCCGCTTTGAGTAAACGACGACTGGATATACTGGGGTCGGCCTTTTTAGGCAGCCTAACAGATCTTTCCAGTACTGATATTCGTACTATCGATAAATTTATATATCAAACAGGTTGGTTTCGATGAGGGGCATTTCAGCCCGTGGTAACACTAGGGACCTAAACTGGTCTATGTGAGCTTGTAAAAAAAAATACGGCTGCCACCCTAACCTAATGTTTTAATTTTCATTTCCACTGAAGCCTTTCAGATCTCTAAAATAGCGCTTATATAAAAAAATTAGGAGCATCTTTCTGGAAAATTTTGATCGGAAGTAAAGTACAACTTATATAGCGCTTTGGTACCAAATCAGGAGGAACATATATGTATATGGAGGTTATATATAAATCTGAACGGATTTTCCTTGAATACTCATTCATTGAAAAAGAAACTTCTTTCTGTCATATATATGGGGGCTATATCTAAATCTGTACCGATTTTCTCTGAATTTGGAAGTATCCCTTCATATAATAAGAAAACTCTTTGTGTAGATTTTTTTACTGATCGGATATAAAATACAGATTGTACAGCGCTTACATGTTAAATCGGGGGTAACATATATATGGGGGCTATATCTAAATCTGAACCGATTTCCCTCAAATTTGGCAGTGTTAATTCACGTAATGGGAAACCTCTTTCTGCCAAATTTTTTACTGATTGGATATAAAATACAGTTTCTACAGCGCTTACATGTCAAATCGGGGGTAACATATATATGTGGGCTATATCTAAATCTCAACCGATTTCCCTCAAATTTGGCAGTATTCCTTCATGTACCTCTTTCTGCCGAATTTCGTACTGATCGGATTAAAAATACACTTACAGCGCTTACATGTAAAATCGGGGGTGACATATATATGGGGGCTATATCTAAATCTGAACCGATTTTCTCCGAATTTGGCAGTATTCCTTCATGTAATAAGAAACCTCTTTCTGCCGAATTTCACACTGATCGGTTATAAAATATTTTTTTTACGGCGCTTACATGTGAAATCGGGGGTAACGTATATATGGGGGCTATATCCAAATCTGAACCGATTTCTTCCAAATTTAAGAGGGTTCATTCATATAGTAAGAGACCTCTTTCTGCTGAACTTCATACTGATCGGATATAAAATAAAGTTTTTACAGCGCTTACATGTCAAATCGGGGCTAACATATATATGGGGCTATATCCAAATCTGAACCGATTTTAACCAAATTAAATAGGAATCGTCCTTGGGCCAAACAAAAGATATCTGTAAAGTTTCGTCGGGCCATAATTGCGATTACAAGAATACATCTACAGACGGACATAGCTAAATCGATTCAGAAAGTGATTACAAGTCGATCGGTATAATAAACAATTGATCTATCTCTTCTCCTTTTGGGTGTTACAAACAAATGCACAAAGTCATAATACCCAATGCACAAAGTCATAACGATAGATTTAATAAAAGAAAATGTTCTACCGGCAAAAAGAACATATCTTATGGATGCAACATTCAAAATTGTTTTACATGGATGTTTTAAGCAGCTATTAGTTATTTATGTAGAATATTTTGAAGAGGTAAAATCCTAACAACATATTGTCTAGCATTACTAATATTACAATTTATTCCATTAGATTTGTCCAATATTTTTCATTTTAATGGATAAAAAAAACTAAA
The DNA here is from genome assembly GCA_963930755.1 of Eudasyphora cyanicolor. NCBI lineage: Eukaryota > Metazoa > Arthropoda > Insecta > Diptera > Muscidae > Eudasyphora > Eudasyphora cyanicolor. The sequence continues at coordinate 341,929,840 of OZ005734.1, read as the reverse complement.
GAAGCTTTCAATGGATTACTGCAATATATAAAAGAAAATATATTTGATATGGACCCCTCTATATTTTTAACGGATTACGAGCAAGCAATGAGACAGGCAGTTAATCCGGTTTTTCCACGCGCGAAATCTGTGGGATGCTGGTCAGTATTAACATAGAATTATAAGACAAATGTGCAACAGTCCGGAAACACAATAATTTTATTATGTATAATCATCAATATTAAACATTTGAGGAATTAATATGTTTGGTGTAAAAAGGTAATTGGTAATGATCGACCAAATTGTTTGAAGTAATAAGGTTCAATCAAATATCTAATGTAAGTGATTGATGGTAGACATTTATTTTAAAAAGTGTTACTTTGATTAGTTTTATAATTTAAATATTAAAATTTTTAGGTTTCATTTCTGCCAGGCAGTTCGACGAAATATGTGTAAGAGGAAATCTTTGTTACAATACATAAACTCTAGCAAGAATGCATCGTTGCTTTACCACAAAATATTGGCTCTTCCTTTGTTACCTCCAGAATTAATTCAAGGTGCCTTTATTGAAATTAAGTCGAAAATATTGTTAATGGAGAGTGATGGAACATTTCTACCATTCTTAAAATATTTTGACAACTATTGGATACATAAGGTAAACAATCATATGTTGATTTTTAAGACTAATTTTCAAAATAAAATTAATTTAATTATAGGTTGGCTGCACAATAATAGGACTAGAACTACATCTGCTGTTGAGGCATATAATGGAGTTCTCGGGAAGGGTGCAGATATAAATGGACATTTCTTTAAATTGGTAGGTCTTATTCACGACGAAGAATTTTTTAAAAGTAGGCATTGCAGCATGTTATGTGGGAGTAGAGGTTCGCTTTCGAAGAAGAAAATAACGAGCAGCTCCATAAGAAACCAGTAAGGAAAGGCTAAAGTCGGGCGGTGCCGACTATATAATACCCTACACCACTCTCGTAATATTGAATAACTCTGATATATACATTTTGTAATTCATGTATAAATTGTTTACATAAATTTACTTTTGGGACATTTTATGCTTAAATAATACCCTGTACCACAGTGTGGTGTAGGGTATAACAAGGAGATTGAAAACGCAACACTATTGCTTGGAAATATAACTGTTACCGCATTCCCTTCTATCATGGTTTATGAAAAAATTCCATATGTGCCAATATGTTCCCAAAACAGGACATATTTAAGGAAGATTCTTCCGATGAATCTTCAGATGAAGAATCAGTTGTTGAGACACCCAACAATGAAAATACATGCGTTGTTTGCATGTTTAAAATACCAAACGTTGTACTTCTACCCTGTAAGCACCTTAAAATAAGCGATGAATGCAACCTCTGCATTCATCGCAACTGCAGGCAGATGCCTTTTCAAGAGATGCACAATTTTATAATTCACAATAAAATGAATTGATCAGAATTTCGTGTATGTTTTCATTTCTGATATAAAATTATAAAATTGGATCTGATAAATGCAATATGGAGTCTTATTTCACACAGGCAAATTGGGAGTTATTTCATTGTGAAATAAAGCCCCAATATTGGTATAGGTATTACTTCATTATACCCTACACCACACTGTGGTACAGGGTATTATAAGTTTGTTTCGTGGCAGATGTTTGTAACACCTGAAAATAACACAGCTAGACCCACCTTAAAGTATACCGATCGACTCAGAATCACTAGCTGAGTCGATTTAAGCATGTCCGTCCGTCCGTCCGTCCGTCTGTCCATGTAAAGTTGTTCGTCGACTACAGGTCGCAATTTCACTCGGATCTTTCTGAAAATTTTCAGTTTAGAGTATTTCGCAGCTGTTAAGATCGCTATTGAATTTGGTTGAAATCGGTTCAGATTTAGATATAGCTCCCATATATATCTTTCGTCCGATTTGGCCCTTTAGTCCTATAGAAACTGTATTTTACATCCAATCGTTTTGAAATTTAGAATGGTGGAGTTTCTTGATCCATGAACCTACACTACCGAATTTGAAGAAAATCGGTTGAGATTTAACTATATCTCCCATATATAAGTTTCGTCCGATTTTGCTCTTTAGTCCTGTAGAAGCTGTATTTTACATCCAATCATTTTGAAATTTAGAATGGTAGAGTTTCTTGATCCATGAACCAACATTGCCGAATTTGAAGAAAATCGGTTAAGATTTAGCTATAGCTCCCATATATATGTTTCGTCCGATTTGGCCCTTTAGTTCTATAGAAGCTATATTTTACATCCAATCGTTTTGAAATTTAGAATGGTAGAGTTTCTTGATCCATGAACCAACATTGCCGAATTTGAAGAGAATCGGTAAAGATTTAGCTATAGCTCCCATATATATGTTTCATCCGATTTGGCTCTTTAGATCCAATCGTTGTTATACTCTACACCACACTGTGGTACAGGGTATTATTTAAGTATAAAATGTCCCAAAATAAATTTATGTAAACAATTTATACATGAATTACAAAATTTATATATCAGAGTTATTCAACATTACGAAAGTGCCTCATCAAGGATTATTCCAAGAAAGATTGAAGAAGATGATCATAATATACTATATCTGAAATGATAGCCTTAAAACGAGCACTTGCAAGAATCGGAAGGAACAAATAGATGGGACAATACTTATACATAATCTAAACAGATTTCCATTAATCGTCTCAAAAAGTGATTCTACGTCGATCGGTATAATAAACAAGTAAGAAAGTTCAGTCGAGTAAACCGACTTATGAATCCCCTCACCTTGAGTCCCAAAAAAATATTAGCAAATTTATTTATTTTTTTGTTTTAATAAAATTATTTTCAATTTAATTTGCATTTAATAACTTTAATGTATGTTCGTATGTGTATGTATAAGGTGTTAACTTTTGGTGTAAAATGGTCCATTTGTATGGGAGGTACCAAAAGGGGCGTGCCAATAACGGTCACATTTCTCTCGACTCTAGGTACTATAAAAGCATTACAATGTACAAAATTGCAAGTATTTGTATGCACTGGTATTAAAGTTATAAGCTGATAACTTTTGGTACAAAATGGACCATTTGTGTGGGAGGTACCAAATGGAGCGTGGCAATAATGCCCATTTTTAATTTTATTGTAGGCTCCATTAAACCATTACACTGTACACAATTTTAAGTCGTTGTAGGCACAGATAATAAAGTTATAAGCTATTAACTTTTGGTTCAAAATTCTCCATTTGTGCGGGATGTACCTAAACCGACGTACTCGTAGCAACTTCGCCTATTTTTCTCGTGGTAATAGTGACTAATAAACTAATACAATGTGTAGAATTTCAGAGGATTCAAATAAGTAGTATAGAAGTTATTAAATAACACTACGCAACAAAAAAAAAATTTTGTATCCTAGATTGTGGCATACGGTTATATAAAATCAAAACCAAAAATATTTTTATGGATACATTTTTTTTAAAAAATTGTTTATTAAAAATGCTATTATCGTCGAAGGTACCCTTAGTATTTGCACTATCATTTTTGGAGTATATGCCCGATCAGGTCGACTTAAGCGTTAAATTGAAGCTATTAATGTGGGCTACCAATGTTGGATATATCTTTCAATTAGAAACAGCAGTTTAGTAACATTAATCATCAAAAAAAAATCCTGGGACAAAAAAAAATAAAAAAAAATCGAAAAAAAATATTTTATTTTATTTTTTAAAAGTTTGCATCCTAGCGAAGAAAATAATGCCTATTTAATCTATGGATAAATGTAGAAATTATAGCCCTTTTGGTAGAGGTAAGAGAATTTCAAAAAATCTTTTTTTTTTAAATTTCTGTTGAAATAACGATTTTATTTATTACTTTTATTTATATTATGTACATTTGAGTTTATATACATGAACGAGTTTCATTATAAGTTGACGTTTGAAGATTTCGGAATCGGTTTCTCTAATGAGGAACCAAATATAATCTCCTATTATTCTTTCATCCCAGTGGCCTTTGTAACGCCGCTCGATGGACTTAATTTCTTGGTGAAACCTTTCGCCATGTTCGTCGCCAAGATTCTCGGGGAAAAATTTTAAATGAGAATGCAAGAAATGAATTTTGAGGAACATATTTACACATGTTGGAATACATAAAGCGAAAAATAATTTCGAAGACTACATGTATATGTGTTATATACTTAAACTAGCTGGACCCCGTCCACTTCGTTGCCCCAGACTCCACATATTCGATCCCGCCCATTTTTGGAGTAATAACGTAGACTGCCGCCAAATACATATACACACAACTCAGCAATCTCTCTACCAAATTTTTCAAGATATATCAATTTCAAAACATGGCTCATATGGGCGGGGCACTACCATTGGTCCAATCCCTCCAATTTTTTTACCAATTACGTAGCCTGTCACCAGATAAATATACACAAAATTACAGCAATCTCGCTAACAAATTGTGGTAGATATCTCAATTTCATAATTTTACCTACATGGGCGGGGCCAAGCCCATTGGTACGAACTCACCCATTTTCCGATCTAGTCCATTCTTGGACAAATAACCTAAACTGCCACCAGATACATATATACAGCACTCAAAATATACAAAATTACAGCACTCTCGCTAACAAATTGTGCAAGACACATCAATTTAAAGTATTGGCTTATACGGGCTGGGCTACACCCACTGGTCCTATTCCGCCATTTTTTGTGTCAATCACGTAGACAGCCTCCAGACACATATACACAAAATTACAGCAACATATCTCATGTTCCGATCCCGCCCATTTTTTAACCAATCACGTAGACTGCTACCAGATATATATACGCAAATTTCAGTACTCTCGCTAACAAATAGTGTGAGATATCTCAATTTCAAAATTTGGCTTATATGGGCGGGGCTACGGCCATTGGTCCGATCTCGCCCATTTTTGGACCAATCACGTAGACTGTCACCAGATACATACATATACGCAAAATTGCAGCACTCTTGCTAACAAATTGTGTAAGATATCTCAATTTCAAAATTTGGCCTATATGGGCGGGGCCACGCCCATTGGTCCGATGCCGCCCATTTATGGACCAATCATACAGACTGCTACCAGATATACATACACAAAATTTCAGCACTCTCGCTAACAAATTGTGTAAGATATCTCAATTTCAAAATTTGTCCTATACGGGCGGGGCCACGCCCATTTGTCCGATCCCGCCCTTTTGTGGACCAATCGCGTAGAATGCCACCAGATACTTACACACAAAATTACAGAACTCTCGCTAATAAACTGTGCAAGATATCTCAATTAAAAAATTTGGCCTATATTGGCGGGGCCGCGCTCATTGGTCCGTCCCGCCAATTTTTGGACCAATCCCGTAGAATGCCAGCAGATGCATATACACAAAATTACAGAACTCTCGCTAATAAATTGTGTAGTATATTTTAATTTCAAAATTTGACCTATATGGGCGGGGCCACGTCCATTGGTCCGATGCCGCCCATTTTTGGACCAATCACACAGACTGCTACCAGATATATGTATATACGCAAAATTTCAGCACTCTCGCTAACAAATTGTGTCAGATATCTCAATTTCAAATTTGGCCTATATGGGCGGGGCCACGCCCATTTGCCCGATCCCGCCCTTTTTTGGACCAATCGCGTAGAATGCCCCCAGATTTGTACACACAAAATTACAAAACTCTCGCTAATAAATTGTGCAAGATATCTCAATATCAAAATTTGGCCTATATGGGCGGGGCCACGCCCATTGGTCCGATCCCGCCCAATTTTTTGACCAATGAATTATGGAAAATATTTCAATTTCAAAATTTGGCTTATATGGGCGGGGCCACGCCCTTTGGTCCGATTCCGCCCATTTTTGGAAAATTCACATACTCTGCCACTAAATGCATACACACAAAATTTCAGCACTCTAGCTAAACAATTTTCTCAATATCAAAATTGGACCCATATGGGCGGGTCCACGCCCACTTGATATATCGAAAATGCAAGTACCCTATTTTCACCACCCCCTACACATGTACATTCTGTGATGATCAAGATGATTTCAAGATGATCGGTTCAGCCGTTTAGACGTCTATACGGAACAAACAAATATACAAACAAACCCACAAACAGACACTCTCTGCCTTACTCTTACCAACTACTTTTAAATCCCAACAAATTTTCCAGTCATCTTCATATTTTATGTATTTTATCAATTTAGCTATTGTTTCTTATGATTCCTTGGTATTGACAGCATGAGCAATGGGAATCGACGGTTTCTGACTTCCGTTGTGTAAAAGTACTGCTGTCAAACTTTCTTTACTGCTGTCAACAAGTACCGCCATTCCTTTGAACTGTATGTTTGATTAAGTTCCTCGATCCATCTGTTATCCACAGTTGTATAAAATTGTTTGTTAGATATATCACGGACTCTATAATATGATATGTTAACATCTGGGGCCAAAATATTGTACTGTGTCATCCCAGATGCAAATAGTTCTGCCTTATATTTGGTCAGTTCCAAATATCTCACTAGATCAATGAGTTGAAACTGAGTTAAAAGCGACGACTTCTGACTCAAACTTGAATCGCTCAGAGTTGAGTACTCAGTTGAACTTGATGATGTTTCCGTTATTAGGCTGTTAGTTATACTTGGACACTTCTTACAACCAATCTATTAACTTAGACAAAAATAGCAGTCCGTATCGTGAATGAATGGTTGTCGCCAAATCATTGGCATTCCAAATTCCACGTGAAGTCTAAAATTAAAACGTTTTATTCAATAAAACATTGTAATAAATTAATTGTAAAGTACTTACCGCATGCTTCCACGGCTCCATCGAGTAAGATTTACATGGCACGAATTACACAAAATACTAGGTGTCCACGGTTCGTTCATATTTTTAACTCGTATACCAAAATATTGCACATATATTTCTTGTATGATTTTACTAAACGCACGTCGATTTTTTAATAACATATTTCCGACAGATGTAGCAGAAATTGTCGGGATAATTTAAACATTGAAAAGTTCTTTGCCGTTTACTCATACTTCGACATATAGCTTTATAATATTTTGCAGAAAATCGACTTATCTCTTTAAGGCGCTGAATTACACTGACATTGCATATCATCTCTATAATTTTATAATGTCTGAAATCAATCCTCATAAAATAAAATGCAAGTGCAATGTCTCTTATATGTCTCTCTCACATATGGCGAATTCAATATACGCAAAAACATCATTTAAAAACGAAAAAATATTAACATTTGTGACTCCTAGTTACACCAGAAACTGTTATCCACTTACCTTGGACAAACATTTTGTTTCATAGTGTAATCAATATTTCACTAAATGTTAATCCTTTGTAGGGGAGGTACTAGAAGGAGTGGACCAATATGGCCGATATTCGAACTTAGCCTGAGATAGAAATACCACATACCAAGTTTGAAGTCAATCGGTTACTCATTTCGAGAGTTATCGTGCGCACCAGCCAGCAGACAGACAGACGGACGGACATTGCTCATTCCACTTAAAATGACCCAAAACGGATATCCGCCGAAAATACTTAGGGTTTTAGGTCACTCCTTCGATGTGTTACACTTTTGGTTCGTAGCAAATGATATATACCCTCCTCTCTAAGGTGAGGGGATAACTATGGTTATATTTCTTCTCCTTTTGGGCGTTACAAACAAATGCACAAAGTCATAATACCCTGTGAATGAAACTGGGCCCCAGGAAAATACACCCCAATATTTTTATGAATATGGTCCCCAAAAGTAACATATCAAACAACAACAATTTTATTTGGGGCTTAATTTAATTTTTTGTCTGCTTTTGGGGGTTTACTTTCATTTCTTGTCTGCTTTTTGGGGCTTATTTCCATCTATTAATTAAGCAACAGGAGAGGCAACGCATAAAAGATTTGCTCCACGTTGCCAACTTTGGATACTGTCCATAGGAGAAAGTCTTAAACAGAGGCCGCAGGCCGACCGCACAGGAGCAGATTTATAATTAGAAAATAGGATTCTATACGTGTATTATTGCGTACTCCCCAGATTTACGAAGAGAACATTTCTTAGTTTTTTTGGGGTATATTTTCATTTCATGCTGTTTTCTTGATTGGGGTGTAATTTCCTAAATCAGTTTTTGTAACGAAAATAGGCCCCAAATTTGGGGCGCACTTTCATTTTCAATTTGGGGTCCAACTTTCGGCCGCCATAAAAAGTTATAAGGAATTCAAAACGATTCGGCCATTTTGCGCCACCCAGTACAAAAATATGGGAGTGTCAATTAGGATGAATACGAAGATAAAAGGTCTACATTTTGACATACTGTATTTAAAACACTCATTAACATTTTCTTCCGATTTTGCGTTTTTTTTCAATATAGAATTATTTCCTGTGAAGGGACTGACGACGATTCTTTTTGAAGGGTATGTAAGATTGGGTCCGACCGAAGTTACTATATTTTAATGACAATAAATCGTCAATTATGGCAACACTTAAGCTATATCCAAATACGAACTGATTTTAACCAATTTCAATGAGGTTCGTCTCTGGGAAGGACATTTGGTTACGTTCGGGTGAAAATTGCGTCCAGTACTTTGCGACCAAACTTTACACGGACTGACAGCCGAACAAGTAGACATAATATCACACAAATCTGATGAATTAAATGTGATATTATATTTTGTGAGTAGGATATTACGACTGTACAAAAAATCTTTGATGTTGATGCATATTCGTATATTTTTCCCATGTATGTATGTCTCCTAGTTTCTGTGATATAAAAGAAATTTGAACAAATGTACATTGCAACTTTCACTCATAATTTTTTGCGGAATGTTCTGAAAACCCAATATCTTGCTACAAACAAAGTGACTACGCCATAATAACTTCTTGTAATGTAGTTTTGGAAATAACTGGATATTTTTGCGTTAGTTTTACTGTTACACACCGGAGAGAAGCATCAGTCAGTCAGAGAATAAACGAACGTTCCATTCGTTCCTTCAACGCTAATTAATGAGCAAAAGTTTTTTTAAAGACTATGCAAAAGTCATTAGCACCCGTAGAGAATTGTCGAGGGAGATGAAAAAGGCGAACCGGGGGTAAGCAACAACAACAACTATAAGGCATCTTAAAAACTGTCCATTTAAAGTTGACAATAACATTATCAGACAAATGGGGCGTATGATAGATAATAACGCCAAATATAATGTAATACATAATTGCAATAATTTCCTCTCGAGGATTTCCATCTCTTCCAGTTTATCGCATAGTCCTCCCTTCCATCGCGGGACAATGAGGGGTGCTGCAACATATGGACTACATTTGCCACAAATGCAATTATGTTTCCGCTTTTTAGCACCACTGACGTGACCGGCACGTAATCGTGCAACTGTCCATTTGCTTTTTCTTCGGTTTTCCCTTCTCACCTTCTTCACAACGCCTGGCAAGAAACATTTAATTTGTCTTCTTCTTACGTGGCTATGACCAAATGGCATTACAATCTTCATTATCTTTGTGGCAGTGGTATTGGGGCACTATCATTTGTATGCAAGTCAGGTGAAATTCCAATCCCCAAACGAATGCAGTCTGCTTATCCACTTGGTTCTGGATATAAATGCGTTATTCACCCGCGCCCTGACGGCTTCCTCGTTATGCATCTCCGGCCGGGACGTGTGCTAAGCACAAAACGCCCCCGAGTAGTTTAAAAACTATCAACATGTGGTCGCTGTTGTTGTTGGTGCTACTGTAACAGTTGATGTTGGTTGCACGAACTGCTAAAAACAAGTTAATGGCAGCATTGCTTGAAGAATACAAATTCGAATCGTTGCATCTTGAGGCAGGGAATGGTAATTGAACCACACATCAACCCACAGGGCAGATAGGCTGACAGGAGCTCGCTTTAAGTAATTGGAATTGTTCAGAAGAATATCCAACGTAGCCAGTGGCCTATTCCATATGCTTTAACAGCGATGCTCCTATTTATCTCTGAGCGGGCATGCGATTGTGGAACATAGATTCGCATAAAACATAATCAATAGAGATTCGCTACATTCGAAACATTCGTTCCAACACCGAGAGAATAATAATTGATTGCCGTAATGATCCTCCGATTCCAGAAGTCGTTTTATAGATAAGAAACCCAGTGACGACTTAGTCGCGAATGAACTGGAGCATATATGGACAAGACGACTGATTGGCAGATATTTTAAATTTAATGGTCCTATGGAATTCGTATTCATAGTGCTATTCATAAGGGTGTCACAAACATAGGTTTGTTAACACTGAGGGACCTAAAAGCTACGGTATACATTCGTACGAATCTTTGTGGTTTCCTCGGCACTATCATATGTTGGTGATACTGAGGCCTAAGGACTCTGATCACATGGCGGCGGAAGACAAGCATACATCGAATGCAAAGTGTACAAAAACCCGTAAAGTTACCAATAATTGCACGACAGTCGTTGTCTACTTATTCGTCTCATTTAACATACCCGTCATTAATCGTGCACTATTTTGGGTCAATATGGTAATAGCTTCGGCTACGATGCCGGACCTTAAGCATTATAGTACAAGAGCCAGAAGCCCCTAAAAACTTTGGCCCCAACCTGGCTGTTGGTTTGCATTCGTGGTTTGTTTCTGTGGTTTCGCCATTCGAGTTCCATTGGAGGCATGTTATGAAGCTATATAAAGTGTCATAGGGTCCATGGACACATTCGAAAGCGTCATAAAAGCGGATCACTACTTCCTTGGATATAGTGGAGATGAAATGGCCATTTAGTCTGTAAGTGATCTTTGAAGGCAACTTTCGAGTTATCGAAATGTTGAAAGCCGGTTATGCTGAGCAAAGAGAACGTGCGTGGCCGATCCTCGGCCAAGGTTAACTATTTTTCCTCAGGGGTATGTCCAAAGATGGCTTCGCGGAATTAAAGTACTTTGGGTAGCTGACCTTCATCCGGAGGTAAAACATTTCTGCTCTGGAGAATGTCGCGCCAAATGGACAGTATGTCCCTGGACGCTACGACGTACCACCCTTGAATGTAGAGATGTATTTTCAACGGGAGCCATGATCCTTACAATGCGCTATGGAAAGTTGACCTCTTTTTGGGCCAAAATTAATTACAGCCAAACGGATTGACCGATATGACTGATTTTATTTGGATAATTTAATTTTGTAAAAAAAAAATTCGTGTGTACATTAGATAGGGTCATAAAAAAAAGTTGCGTTTGTCACCCCCTAGATTTGAAGATTATTCGAAGACAATTTCAGAAAATTTTTTTTTAATTTTTTTGGTGCACCCTACATACCGCCCTTTTAGTTTTCTTTATCCTGTGTTGCTATTTGAAGTCCGATCGTAACGGGATGTATACCGTTGTTCACGTCTTGGAAAGGGCTATATTTCGTCCAATGGCCATTTTTGACTCCGAGGTCAAATTCGATAATTGACCTCTGTTATCTCTTTTTCTACCCCCCTTATTTGGACTTATTTTGAAACGATAATAAAGGCATTAAAAATAATTAAACTTTCGTCTTTAAAGTACTCAGTTTTATTCATAAACAAAAAAGTTACATAGGGTTCAAAATTGTAAAATATATGCTGAGGTCAAATTCGACTAGTTTCTTTTGGTCTCGTTTCTGTCTCACTCTCTCTCGCAGACACATGAATGCCACAAACACACAACGACTATGGCTGGTTCTTTACAGCATCAACAAATTAAATTTTCGGGATTCTCTAACAAATTTTGAATCTTTTTTAAGGAAGAATATAAGAATACATTCACTTTGTTTTCCCATTCACCCTACACTCCACCAAAATAGTATTATTTCCACTAATTCCTCATTTAATAATGCAACACAAAATCATTCATATGACTACCAAGACTGGCTCGGCAGTACCTCATCCGCTCATCCCAATTTTTCAGGACATATTCTATTGCTTCGAGTCGAATCTCTTCAATGGCAACTTATGGTGATTTCGTTTCTGAAAAATAATATCACTACATCATGTTGCTACATTTTAAAAATTCCCCCTGCACATACTGCTAATTTCGCATTTTGCATGCGAACAATCGAACAAAAATCGTGCGGTGAGTAAAAGCCATTCCTACATTATAGCGCAACCATTTGATAGTGCATTAAGCATGTACGCTTTCAATTAGGCTTGGTTCTGAAGTTTGGTTTTTGACGGTGCAACACTCCACATCGTGGACTGGGCTGAGTGTGGAAAATAGACATTTTCGGATTTGCGGAGTGTAATAATTTTACAAACCCGTTCGTACGGCTGCACCATTTTTACAAACTAACCTAAAAATTCGGTTTTAGTGTAAAATGTAGAAAAATTTTAAAATTTTTTTACACGAACGAAATCATCATTAGTTTTCATGTTTCAACGCTTCAATTGTCTTTGGATGCTTTGCATAGCATTTATCCTTAATGGGTTCCCACCGAAAATAATCCAATGGACTCAAATCACAATGCAAGGTAATCGGTAATTCAAATTTTAAATGGCCCACCCTTTATAGTGAAAGTAGAAAATCTGGTAAAAAATCCAAAGTGACATTTGCTAGAGAATCCCGCAAATTTAATTTGTTGATGCTGGACCGAACTGCCATAGTGATTGTGCGTTTGTGGCATTGGGTTATTCATGTGTGTGTGAGAGAGAGACAGAAAACGAGGTCAAAAGAAACTAGTCGAATTTGACTCCAGCATATATTTTACAATTTTAAACCCTATGTAACATTTTTGTTTATGATTAAAACTGAGTACTTTAAAGACAAAAGTTTAATTATTTTTAATTGCCTTTATTATCGTTTCAAAATAAGTCCAAAACAAGGGGGGTAGAAAACGAGATAATAGAGGTCAATTATCGAATTTGACCTCGGAGTCAAAAATGGCCAGTGGACGAAATATAGCCCTTTCCAAAACGTGAACAACGGTATACATCCCGTTACGATCGGACTCCAAATAGCAACACAGGATAAAGAAAACTAAAAGGGCGGTATGTAGGGTGCACCAAAAAAATTAAAAAATTTTTTTCTGAAATTGTCTTTGAATAATCTTCAAATCTAGGGGGTGACAAACGCAACTTATTTTTCTTGGTTGGGCATCGACCCTATCTAGTGTACATAAGCTTTAGAAGTAACCAGCATAAATTTTTTAACAATTTAAATTTGAAATCTACAAAAATTCATTTTTTAAAAAAGTTTGCACAGATCCGCAGCTGAAATATTTATATTACAATTGGAAGGTGAATGGCTGTCCCATGGAGCTGTTATGGTGTTACGAGTATATCTAGCAAGTGCTACATTTTTGTGTAAGTCTAAATAAAATTCCAATTCAGAATTCCATTAGCTCATCTTAAGCCCGCTTCAATTTTACCAATTTTAAACTGTAAATTATTATTATGAAAAATTTAATTTTAAATGACCATAAAATTCACTGTACTTATTTGTTATTAGATAACTCATTTAGACATCCCACAATAAACAGCTGATAAAGAAGCGATAAATCAATGTTGCCAAAAAATTCAAAAAGAGATGTTTACATTGTTTATTTCTTTACAAAAAGAGATGTTTACATTGTTTCTTTCTTTCCATGATGAAATGCCAAACAATACTTAACAAAAATAACATGACAGCATGACACGACTCACACGTGATCTGTCAAAAAAAGGCTATTGAAAAAAGTATGTCTACTTGAAATGTCATTCATATTAACATGAAATGTCATTCATATTAAAATTTCTTCGTCGCCCATAAATATAGTATATGGCAACTCTATTTATCATTCAATGATGGCAATCCTTTTTCAAATTCAAGTGTTCATTAAAATACATTGTTTTGGGATGTATGTAATGTAAGTGTCTACGTAGCTGAGTTGGTAAACATGTGGCTCAAAAACTAGAAGGTTCTGGGATCGAATCGCATTCGGAGCGGAGGTAAAATTGTATATACATAATGTTGGACATTTCTTGTCTAATAATTATTTTCAATTTATAAAATAAAGAAGAAGAGAATAAATCCAAAGAGGAAGGGATAAGAGGAAATTCCAACATATAAATGGAGGAAAGAAAAGAGTTGGAGGAGGCAAACAAGTAGTCAGTTAATTTTTTGAAAATGAGATATAGTTTTATTAAAAAAACACAAAACCTGTAATAAAAACCAGTAAGGAAAGATTAAAGACGGACTTGGCCGATTATATAATACCCTGCACCATTGTTTGCCAACAAATGAACGGATAACCATTATCACCTTACTTTTTGCAGGTTAAATAGAATTGATTTCTAAATTCAAGGCACATATGTCAAAATATGTGGCCCCCTTATGAGGGCTTATGCTTATAAAAACATAGACAGATATACATCATTTTTATTCAATATAAATTAAAAAAGCATAAATTTACGCATGATGGGTTAAAAAATGAGTCCTCTAGAAAGACAAGAAAAAAGAAATGGCTCTTTATATTGGAGCAATATCAAAACATGGACATATGTCCTCCATTTTCACTAGGAACGATTAAGTGCACTATAAAGTACAAGGTGGCGCAAAAGTAATCCTCCTATCAGAAAATGCTATAAATTTTGCGATTGGCCCCTAATGTCAGTTCTGTTTTGACATTTGTGTAGTAAACACATGCGAAATACACGTTAATAAACAATGTTACGCTACACTGCTCCAGAACGCGGAATATTGCTGACTATTTATTTGACGAATAATCGGTCGGTGACTTTGGCACAGATTTCCTGGCCGTCCAACGCCTACTTGTGAAACACTGCGACGTTTAGCCGCTCGCCTCGAAGAGACTGGCACAACACGAGATGCTGCCAGGCGTGGCAGACCCCGGAGTAGCCGTTCTGCAGAGAATATTGCTGCTGTAGCCGAGGATGTCATGGAAGCGCCGTCGACATCGACCAGACGACGTGCCACGCAAATGGGTATCAGTCGACTGTCTCTACAGCGAATTTTGGTACAAGATTTGAAGATGTTTCTGTACAAAGTCCAGACGGTGCATCAGCTGTTAGCTGCTGACCGCCAATCGCGTCTAACATAACATGGAAAGGTTACTTTTGCGCCACCGGTTATAAATTCTAAAATCAGTTGAAAATGTGTTCTGTAGAGCATCAAAGTAGTGACCTCGGTAGGGTCACCCATTTTTGCTTACGATTAAGGCCAATATAGAGTATGACTTCTTAAATTTCAGCCAGATGTATTCAAGAATCCGTTCTCTATGCGTCAAGAATTGGCATCGGTAGGACCTTTATATGGACGCTATATCAAAACATGGACCGATGTGCGCCATTTTTACTAGGAACGATCAGATCCAATATAAAGTGTAAATTCCTAAATTTCTGCCACATAAATTGAAAAATGTGTTCGCTAGAGTGCCAAGAAGTGACATCGGTGGGGACCTTAAAATGGGGGCTATATCAAGACATGGCCCAATATACCCCATTTCCAATAGGGTTCGTCCCTAGTCTAAGAAATGTCTCTGTGCCAATTTTCGTAAAGATCGCTTCATATTTGCGACCTGTACTTTGATCACAAAAAAACATGAAGAGACAGACGGACATGGCTAAATCAACTCAAAAAGTGATTCTATGCCGATCGGTATAATAGACAATGTGTCTATCTCTTTGTTTCTTAGGCGTTACAAATAAATGCACAAACTCATAATACCCTGTACCACAGTGTGGTGTCGGGTATACAAATCTATAGCTTCTTTATATACGCTTGACTTGCAACTAATATGACATTTCTTTCAACATGGAATCACAATTACTGCTTCTGCAACAATTTCTATACCTTCACTTTGGTGATACGAGGGTATATATCTGTGGTCACAAGGCATAACAGCATAACTCGAGTTATGCTCAAACTGAGTTATTAATGTTTAATGCCATTTTGGTGATGATCCCTCGTTCAGTTATCTAGATAAGGCAGCATATCTCACTATGTCATTACATTACAAATGGATTATTATATCGATATAAACCTTTAAAGTTCTCTCCAGAAAAGTTTCAAAAACAGACATCTGCCTGTCTGTCTATCTGTCTGTCTGCTGGCTGGTGCGCACGATAACTCTCGAAGGGAGTAACTGATTGACTTAAAATTTGATATACGTAAATTTGTTTTCTATCTCCGGCTAAGTTCCAAAATGGGCCATATTGGTCCACTCCTTCTGGTACCTCGAGTACAAAGGGTTAACATCTAGTGAAATATTGATTATTTAATAACATCTATACAACTTGTTAGAATCTTCTGAAATTCCACACATTGTATCATTTTATTAGTCGCTATCACCTCCAGAAAAACGGTTGCCACGCCCCTTTTGGCACCTCCCACACAAATGGACCATTTTGCATCAAAATTGAACTGCTTATCACTTTAATAAAAGTGCATACAAATTCTTAGATTTTGTAAAGTATAATGTTTTTGTAGCGCCTAAAGTCCGGTAAAAAAATGGCCATTATTGTACAGTCCCTTTTGGTACCTCCCACTCAAATGGACCGTGTTATCCCAAAAGTTAACGGCATATAACTTTAATACCATTGCATACTAATACTTGAAATTTTGTAAAGTGTAATGCTGTTATAGAGCCAACAGACCTGTGAAAAGTGGGCGTTATCACCATGCCCCTTGTTGTACCTCCATGACCAAATCATACCAAAATTGAATTGCTCGTAACGTTAATATACCAGTGCACATAAAAGCTTATATTTCGGAACAGTGCAATGTATATAAAGAATCTACTGTTAAGCTCCTTCTAGTACCTCCCACACAAATTGACAGATTAATTAGAGTAATGTTATATACTACATTACTCACAAAGTGAGGGTATACCTTATTCGGTTTACCCGACTGAAGCAATCTTACTTGTTTTCTTTAGTTATTATACCCTACACAACCTTATGGTCTAGGGGGTTGTACGATAGTTTTTTTGGCAGGGTTATACTTCCAAAGGGTAGTATAACCCTATACTCGGTTTGGCGAAATCGGTGACCAATATTTTTCTACAAAAATCTTGGCCATAAAATTTAGCAAAACATATATCTCAGAACACGCCAAAGCCCAAAACTGATAAGAAACACCAAAAACAGCCAAAGCCAGTTACCTTTGGCTTTGAACTATGGAATGATTGGGAGCTACGTGAGGAATATCATCATTTTGAGTGAAAATGGATGGCGAACTTTAGACTAGAAGATAATAGTAATTGTAGTGTCGTCCCCAGATCAGTACTCTACAACATACTCCTATGTAACATTTCGCAGCAATATCAACGTGACTTCTACTTCTCTGGCCCATTATTTCACTCGCCAATTCTAGGATAAGCTCTCATCAGAACAGTTTTCGAATTACATCGATTCGTGAAGACTGAGACTCAACGTTTTGAAAGGCGAATGCAATCGGGAGTGCTTTATCCTAATACCGGGATATACATTCCTGATGATAAAATATAAAGCGACGAACTATACGAACTTTGGAAAATATTAAATGCCTCAAGGTAATTTTTAGGCATAATCGTTTTCCAAATGATAAATGGCGATAAATAAACGATGGATGGGTTTTTGGTGTAGTGTTACTTCTTCCTCTACGATTCTATTAAAATACTAAGTATTAGGATTACAATATTTAATTAAAAGTTACTACTAATTACAAATGTCAAAGATTTGCAAATTGAAATCCTCCATTTCCTGGATTTCAGTTGGCAATATTGGAAATATGTTCTAATCGTGAGTATATTCTAATTTTCATCGGAACTCTGATTAATATTTTTGTTGTAAAAGTAAACATAAAATGCAAGAAGTTCATCTTCATTAACTATTAAAATTACCTTCCCAGAAAATTCTCCAGAATTCACATCAGATACATTTGCTATAGGTAAGTCCCCCCTTTTACATACCAACCCCTCTACAATGGATTAACAACAATACGAATTAATGCGAATATGGATTACGTGCGTGTGTGTATGAGAAAATCATTTGATTACATTACACACATTTCAATTCATTTCATCCCATTTCATGCATTTCTTTAGTAGCTCATTTCAAACACAACCAACAGCAACAAAAACGACAAAAATAACACGGCGTAATTCCTTTGCAAAACATTAACAATAACAACCTCTATCAATACAAAATGATGTTATTTTATATTATTACGAATGTGTACAGTATTCGGTGAGTTCATTAGGGAGCTAGTGAGTTTAACTTGGATCTTATATGAATTGGCATTGTCCAAATTCAAAAATTTTGTTTGATTATGTACCCATTCACAGAGATATGGGCCTTACGATATTTCGGTGAAAGGCGCAAGTAGTGTTGCCCGAACACCTATTTTGATAAAACAACTTTCACATTTGTAATTGTTGGTGAACGTTATATTCGTCCATGGTGATTTGGCAAAACCGACTGAATAAATGACAGCCCATTCGACAGATGTAGCCTCAACAAAATGACAGCTATCAACTGTCATAATACGGAAGCTTCATTTGGAATACCCTTTACTTTGCAGTAGTTCGGCATTGTGGTTCAGAGAACTGCCTAGCTAAGCCTCTGTAGAGGTTTCTGGACAACAGCGACAGAGTATATCGTCCATTCCATATCAAACCGAACGATTTTTGGAAAAAAATCTTGTCGACATTGCCGATTTTCTTGAAAATTTGTATATGAGTTTTAATATGGAAATTAATCAACTTGTAGTTGACGAGAAAAAAACATTTTTTTCCAGACGTTATAAGCATCTGAAATATTGGGAAAATATCTGATTTCCAAATATTTTGGAAATTATTTATTTACTATGCAAACGCGTGGACGGAATTTTACAAATGATGGCTCGTTCGTAATGTCTTGACTTGTACTTTAAAGTACATATATTAATGCTGGTTAATTCAAAGTTTTTAAATGCCTCAGTTGCATATCGTCATCAGAAACGAAAAAGGGCGTAACAACAAGAAAAATGGATATTCAGTTTTTCATGGATTTCGGTACATTGCATCAAAATACACATCCTGACAAAATTTTAGCGACTTACTATTAAAAATGGCGAAATTATTAACGAAATTTAAAAGGGTCCAACAACAAATTATTTCTTTTTTAATAGTTAAAAAAATCCTATTTCACGCGATTTTCACAAACACGTTATAAATCATGTTTGTGTGATTTTATATATGCATCATTATATTTAGATATTATCCTGAAAACCCCGTCTTTCTAACGACAGCACTTTTTATTTTATTTAGTTTTTTGCTTCTCCTGTAAAATTTTCAAATATTATGATACGCGATTTCTCGTTTCTGATGACAATATGCAACTTTATTTTTCATCATGTACATCAATGACACCAACTTAAAATTCTGAGAAAAATATAGTCATGTAGTCTCATTTGACCTTAACTGACCCTACAGCGTCGTTCTTTTTTAAAACATTATTTACAAAAAAATGCCAATGATTTTCCTTTATAAACTATGATAAATATTGAAATTACAAAATAGACAGAATCATTTCAATAAAAAATAATTTCCATTTTTGACATTTTTAAGTAAAAATGGTATTATATAGAAACTGAAGAAAACATCAGATTAAAACTTACAGGATCAGCTCAGCATAGATAGGGCTCAATGCCTATATATATACGTAGTATGTTCAAAAAATTAAAGTGCGCTGACGCATTCCGAATGTTGACTGTGGCATATGCTAAAGCTACCTTGGACCAAAGCAACGTTTATCGGTGGTACAAAATGTTCTTAGAGGGTCGAACAGATGCGAAGGACGAACAGCGTGCCGGACGCCCGAGCACGTCAACAACAGACGAAAACATTGATAAAGTGAATAAAATAATATTGGCCAATCGACGAATTACAATTAGAGAAGTTGCTGATGATCTAAACATATCGATTGGCTCGTGCCATTCGATTTAACGCTAAATTCGTGCCAAAATTGCTCAATTTGGACCAAAAATAGCATCGCGTTAACATTGCTCAGGAGATGTTGAACTCGGTCCGTGACGACCCAAATTTGCCCCAGAGGGTCATAACTGGTGACGAATCATGGGTTTATGGAAACTAAAGCTCAATCATCCCAATGGAAGCTGCCGCATGAACCAAGACCGAAAAAAGCGCGCCAAGTTCGGTCGAACGTAAAGGTTTTGCTCACAGTTTTCGTTGATTGCAGGGGCAAGTTATGCGCAAATTGCGCGAAGCAATCCGCCAAAAACGCCCGGATTTGGGGAAGATCAAAAACTGGCTTTTGCACCATGATAACGCCCCTGCACACACATCGTTGCTTGTGCGCGAATATTTGGCCAAAAACAATACAGTAATGGTGCCGCAGCCACCGTATTCCCCTGACCTAGCCCCCTGTGACTATTTTTTGTTTCCAAAACTGAAAAGGCCCATGAAAGGACGACGCTACGCCACGTTTAAGGAGATAAAGACGGCATCGAAGGATGAGCTGAACTAGATCACAAAAAATTATTATTTGAAGTGCTTCGAGGATTGGAAAAAAACTTTGGCAGAAGTGTATTATATCCGAGGGGAATTATTTTGATGGGGACAAAATAGATATTCATGAATAAATAAATACTTTTTGAAAAAATACCAAATTCGCGATATTTTTTGAACATACCTCGTATTTCACATATCTACTCGTGTGTTAGTGTTTTCCGGGTCCAGTATGCAAATTAAAATTTAAGAGCAAAAATAAATATCGATATATGCAAATATTGGCGAATTTTCGCATATATCGAGGATGTCCTAGTCAAGACTTTCAAGAAGAGCTCTAATTTGTTTAAATCTACAAACGCGTTTTAAAATATAACAAATGCAATGTTCACATCTAACGTATTTATTAATAATTATTTTTTAAAATAAAGAACATCGTCTTCAAATTTTCAGCGTTCATTTAGAATATATGGGGCTACATAACTACACACAGAATACAGTTTGGTTGCCTCAACCGAATTTTTGTAGTTCTTTCTACTATCAAGCAATTCCATCAGGACAACCAATATGTTGGTTGTGGTATACTTCTGCTTCCATGTTGACAACAATCATATTTGGTTGCGCCAACTACGAAAATGGTGGCTTAAATTATCTGCTGTAGTTGCCGCAACCAACAGTTTTAAAAAATTGGTTGTTCTGACAATTTGTCAGTCATATACTACCGACAATTAATTAAAAACAGTTTTCATTAATTTTTATTTTATTTATTGAACAAAAAACAAAACAATTCATAACAAAATTAAAAATCCCAAATTACAAATTCATCACTATTATGAGATGTGGAAATATTTGACACACATTTGAGTACACGAAAAAAACAAAACTTTTATGCAAATATCGCTTAACCCTGTGCTTTCAATTTCATGATTGTTGCTTTTATTTATTTATGTAAAATATTTTGCAAAACATATTCCATTATTAGTATGTCATGTATCAGCAAAAGAACAGCAACCAATCTTTTGGCTGTACTTCCCAAAATACATTCCATTATTCTAAATTTGGGAAATGATTGGGATAACCAATAAACGATTATTTATTAATATTTTTTCTGCTGTAGTAACCAATTATTCGTTGCAATAATAATCGTTGGTCTATTGATACTATTTCTGCCGTCAAGAATAAAACATTGGTTGTCACAACCAAAAATCGGTCATATGGTACAGTAACGAAAATTTAAAATTGGGTACCACAACTAACCGAGTGTCAATGAAAAAACAATCTTAATTCGATTGACACAATCATCGGTTTAGTTGCAAGCATTTTCATTTGATCGTATCCATGTTATTATTGTTGTTTCAACTAATTATATATAAATACAACCGACGGATGGTGTAGGCAATATACTTTTTGTTGCTAGTACTATATTTTTATTGTTACAATCGAACTCCAACCAATTATTTTCCAGGGTGTATATTTTCCACAGAATTTTTAGTTGGTGTCATTGATGTGTAAAATGCAAATTAAATTTGCAGATGAACTCAAAAACGTTAACGACGCGAACATAAATACCTGCCGCGAACATAAAATAGAACTTACGACCTTTAAAATGAGCCTCCTTTTGTAAAAATTTGTCCACGCTTACCGAAAATGCAGAACTCGAAACGTACACCCTTTGAGAATATTTTCCTATTTTCTCAGATTTCAGATGCTAATAACATCTGGAAATTTTTTTCGTTTTTTTTTTTCGCCAACTATAAAATGTTTTGTTTTGAGCAGAGAATCGATAAGCCAATTTATTTTGAAATCGGGAATGGTGACCCAAAAAAGGTGTTCGGTTTAACATGGAATTAACGATATACAAATCCTCTTCCATCTATTGCCGATTGATATTGTGGCTAGATAAGTTGCAACCAGAGCGGTATTAAGATTTGATTGTCTATCATTATGAACACTCCAGGAGGTTGTGAATTGAGCCCAATAACTTCTGCAGAGGCTTTGGATATGAGGAAGAGGTGGAGTACATTGAACACCTGTTTTGTTACTGTCCCACATTGAATAAACGTCGTCGGTATATACTGGGGTTGGCCTTTCTAGGAAGTCTGACAGATCTTGCGGGTACCTATTGAAATATTTCTATATCAAACAGGTCAATTTCAATGAGGGGCATGTGGGCTCGTGGTAGCACTAGATACCTAAATTGGTCTATGTGAGCAGATAAGTCTGTCTGCCACTCTAACCAAAACTGAAAGTGGGGGTCTCAAAAAGTGAAAGATTTCTTTAAGAAATAAAGAAAAAATCCATTTTGTCCTTCTTAGATTTCTGAAGGAGATAGTAACATTCTCACTGAAGTTCCTAATACTTAATTCAATATACTTACTATAGACTGAGTAAAATATTTCCACCATTCTGTCTCCCATACAAGGTGCAATATTCCATATAATATTCCATCGATTTACTCGACTGACACTTTTTTACTTGTTTCATTTTAGAATCGTTCAGTAAAAAGATAAATAATGTCGGATGCGGTCATGGCTTTATAATAACGACAATACTGTACGTTGCAATATAATATCTGTTGCTACTACAGAAGACCCTGGAGAATGGGCGAATGAATGAATGGGATACTTTTTTGTTATCATCTTCATATTTTTGTCGACTCTGGCTCGAGTTAATATTTGCATGAGGACCCACTACAATATTGCCATGAATGGCATATAGAAAATTAATGTAACACACACACACACGGAGACATGAGCAAATGAACAAATGCTCATACGGAAATATAATGCTGAGAATACAATAAAATAAAATGTTATTGTTATTGTAGCATGTTACACGTGGATTATTAGGCCACATACAACAGAGGGGGCTGCACGATGTGAAAAGGACATACAATACTTATATCCTGCGAATACATATGTTCGTCCATGATGTTTTTTTACATGCAACTTGTGGCAAAAACTCAGGAAACAGCGGAAAATTAACCTGTACGCTGCACGGTGTCAAGTGACTGCACATTGAATCGTTATAATTCGCTTGATTGTTTAATCGTATTCACCCCTCCAACACGCCATATAATACTCCAAAGCTCAAAGGTCCACTTTAGGGATTTGTAATTGTTATGAGATAGAAAAAAAATTAGTTATAAATATTTATTGGTTTAAGACAGAGAAATTAAAATATAAGAAATCGAATAAAATCGTTATTAGCAATTCAAGTCATTCAGCATCCCCAACAGGTGATACAAAAAATGGCAAACAAATAATGCTTAGGACTCATATTAAATCTAATGTTAAAGCCCTTAGACACATTTTCGTTTGTCCCTCGACCAATAGCCTCTACGCTCTGTCATAATCAATCTTGGAAAACCTATTGGGAAAAAAGCCAATAAGCAGAGGGGAAGATATACAAATGTTTACAAGAGTTAGAACAACCCCTAACCTCCAACCCCTATCGACCCTAACAACAACACTCTTCTATCTCATCCCTCAACACCGTTTGTGTGAGTGATACGCAGACCACATTGGATGTGTCAATGAAATGGTGGGACAAGTTCCGTGTGACACACAAAGTCAAAGATAAATATTCTCACAAAGACATTTCAATTTTGAACTGTCAAATATCTCCACTAACACTAATCAATGACAGATTGCCATACTCGCTCACATTAGAGTGTAACGAAGAAAATAGTTTTTTGGATAGTTTAGGTTATATCTGAGGTTTTCTGGAATAACTGCACATCTATTTAAAAAAAAATCAAAATGTTCAGGAGAGTTAAAATACTTTTCCTCTCGCGGTGCATTTGATACTAAATGTGCATAGTTGTGTGTCGGAAAAAGCAACCAAAAATGTTACATATCTTCCTTTGAGTGTCATATATGGATCGATAGAAATGATTAGCTGAATACATTTATGCCAAAATCCCGGAATTTTTTTTCTGACATTATTTCAGAAAACCACAGATATGTGGGATACATAGTCCCCATTGATGTTGGTATTGGTGTTATTGTCTGTCAAGTATTGTTGTGTATATGTGGATCTATGACGTTGTTATCCAGCTCCAGGAACCCTCAAACTTCTAAAGGCTGATTGGGACCAACTTAGTGGGATTGATGGGGCTGTTAAAGAGTTTGAGCCATTAATTCGTGCTCTTTAGGAGCACGAATGCACCAAGGCCGCTTCTGGTATCACAGGAGGAATGTGAACTCATAGTACAGAATTAATTCTTCAAGATGTTACTGCTGATGCGACTGAATCAGAATGAATTTTATTCCGGCCTAGAGGTTCTCTTTACATCTTTGGACCTCGCGCTCTAGATCGTGAAGATCACTCCTGACCTACATGGGTCGGTGTAAGACTCGAAAGGTAGATATTTCAATACATTCAGGAAGAGGTGGAATTGCGGAGAGACTAAATAGTGCCGGAGATATCACCCCCCCCCCCCTGTGTGTGAGGCGTAAGAACTACGGCCACATGAGAATAACACAATGTAGTGCCGTCACTTTCCTAGCAAATTTTTCGGCCTTGCAGTTCCCCGAGATATCCGAGATATGCCCTGGTACCCATATGAGTTGTATGTTAAAGTACTCAGCAATCTCGTTGAGAGATCTGCGGCCGTCGAGGGCTATTTGTGAATTTAGGGATGTAAATAGTTTATATTTCCTGGTATTCCGCAAACCAGTCCCAGTTTTCAGAATAGAAATCATCATTAGATTTTTATAGATTTGGTTAAATTTTCCTGGTTGGATCTAATACATATACAGACATTTTGGTTCAACCGTAGACACCCCACAAGTTACTATGAACGGTTGAAATGCTGCTACAAGAACAAGGACATGACAATCCTTGCCACTAACAGCAGTGGCAGACAGTAGCAGCAGAAGCGGTGACAGTCGTAACAAAAACGCTGCCAATTGACCAAACAAACGTTTATTGGCCAAAATCCAATATGACGGCAAAGCAAACGAATTGAAATGTTGCAGACAAGACAAGTGGACGCGTTGAGGCGGACACGACCGGTCACTTCACTACTGGTGCTGGAGTGGTTCGTGCTCGAACTCTGGCACTGGTTCTGCTTCTGGTCGTTCGGTGTGATGTCCGGGTGAGTGACACATTCGGTAAATTGTTAACGCGTTTGCCAATACAATTTCTACGCAAACAGACTAATACATCAAAGGTATCTTAGATCACACGAATACCAAGGTGAACAAAAACATACAAACACACCAATACCAACACTATCGCATGCATACATAGACACATAGTATCAGTGTGTTTTGTGGGTTTCTGATTACTTTTGAGTAATCGATACCACATCATCGTATGTGGGGCGGGGTGGTGTGCTCTGCCGTAATGGTAATGGTTAAATGGATTTTATGAAATCCAAATGGAAAGAGAACCCGATAACTCTACTTATACGGTAGAGGAAAATGTTTGTTACTGTAATTTGAATTAGACCACAGTTGATTATTTAAAAAATATGTAATGAAGTAGGCACTTTAAAATCGTTAGTTCTATGGAATTTAAAGCGCTTTGTGTAACTTTATTAAAGTTATGACCTGGCAAATATAACAATATTCAACAAATATTTATAAAATTAAGCAAATAACATTTTCGAATTTTTGTGGAAAAATTTGTCGAAATTGTCATTTCTAAAAATGTCATCAATATTTAATTTTTTGAAATTTTTTCAATAATACATTTTTATTATGATTGTTTTTCTTTCTAGAAAATTTCGTTGAAATTTCATATTTTTACAAAAATCATTCACAATATTTTTTTTAGCAATTTTTGACGAATTTATCAAGAAAAATGCAATTTTAACGAAATTTTATAGATAAATTACATCTCTCCTTTAGAAAAATACAAATATTGAATGAATTAAAAAAAAAATTATAGGATTATAAAAAAATCTAATTTAAAAAATTTGGCAGACAAATATAATATATACAAATATAATTTCCATAAAATTTCTAGAAAATTTAAATTTTAACGAAATTTTGTAGAAAAATTCAATTAATTCCAAAGCAAATTTTTGGAGAAATTTAATTTCAACGAAATTTTATAAAGAATTTCAGGAAATTTTCTAAGCAATGCTATTTTAATTTATAATTTTTTCAAAAAAAATTGTAATATGATGAAATTTTCTATGAAAGGTAAATTTTCTTAGAATTTCCTGAAATTTTGAATTTTAACAAAATTTCATAGAAAAATTCTATTCCAAAGTTATTTTTTAGAGAAATGTAATTTCAAGGAAATTTTCTAATGAATGCATTAAATGGTGTTAAAGAAAATTTTCTAAAATAATGCAATCTTGTCAAAATTTTCTAGAAACATTCAATCTTGATGCAAATTTCTAGAAAAATTAAATTTGGTCAAAATTTTCAGAAAGAAAAGATTTAATTTCAGCAAATTTTGTAAGCCATGCATTAATAAAATATTTTAGAGAAATATTATATATATATATATATATTAGGGCGGGTCGATTTAAAAGTCGCCCATTGCTCAGTGAAAATCGTATTCTAGGGATCAAAATAAGAAACTTTGCCGAAGGAACCATTCCTCTAAAACGAATCCTGATGTCCCGGAAAAAATCCCACTTTGACCCATTTAGAGTGCTCCAATCGAGTCCAAATGTATGACCGACCCCCACTAACTTTGGAGGGCCGATCCACCCATGCCAGTAGTACACCCCCTGGAACAACAAAAAACATTTTAGAGGAAAATTTTTTCTAGAAAAATTTAATTTTAACAAAAGAAATATTCGATTTCAATAACAATAATACCAATTTGAATGAATTTTCTAAAAAAAAATTGGAGGAACTTTCTAAAAAAAATCAGCTTTAAGAATGCAGAAAAAAAATCAATTTTCTTGATAATTTCTATAAAAATTATTTTTTTAAGAAAAATTAAATTTCAAATTAGCTTTTTGGAGAAATGCAATTTCAAAGAAATTTTCTAAAAAATATAAATTTCTACGAAATTTGCAGAAAAATACAATTTAAACAAAATGTAATTTTAGTCGTTTCAAACTTGCACCAAATAACCCGCAGACATCACAATACCATCAGAGCACTCAAGTATCCATGCGGAGAAATCAGATCAAATCAACATATGGGTTGACTACTACGCCGACATGCTGGAAGCGCCACAAGCACAACGCAGACCACATGCTGAATGCATTTGCATGTGGTCTGCACACTGCACTGCACCTGACAGAAGCACCAAACTTTGCAGAGATCGAAAACGTCATCAATTTACTTAAGGACAATAAGTTACCAGTTCCGAACAATTACAGCCGATTATAAGATACTACTGGAACACGAGCCAACTCAAATTAGGTGTGATAATAAGACTACCTAAGAAAGGTGATTTGACGGAATTCAGAACCTGGAGTAGTATAAGTCTATTATGTATGGTAAATAAAGTCACTGCAAACATAATTACGAGTAACAAGCGTCTGACAGATGCACAAAATCCATACATACGCATATATTACAAGCCAACTTCAGAACCAGCAAATCATGTTTAGTTCACATAAACAGCGTCAGGATAATTACAGAGCAATTTGCAGAATGGCGATCACCGTTGTACCTCATCTTAATTGATTTTGTGAGGGCTTTTGACAATATCCAACTATTGACACTACGAAACTTGGGCTGCAAGTGCGTGCCCGAATTTCGTTTGCGGTCTATGTTTGTCGCAAACGATTTATGTTTATCCCAAAACCCAAAGAAACGTTTATAGCAAACAGTGTGTACTTATCGTAAATGATTTATATTTATTACAAACCCTGTGAAACGTTTGGTGCAAACGGCTATTGTGTTTGTCACAAGCAATGCCTGTTTATCCCAAACCCTGTGAAACGTTTGTTGCAAACGGGTATTGCGTTTTATCACAAGCAATGCCAGTTTATTAATAAATGAGAAAACGTTTGTCGCAAAAGAATAATTTGTTTGAATTATGATATTTAATAGGTTTTATAAAATTATGTTTATAATCAAAAATGTCACAGTTTTTAGAAAAATGTACCCGGATGCTCCCCGACAAACACATCTGCTATTATGAGTAATTGGCTGATATCTTCTAATTGAGTTGTGGAAAAACTGTAAATAAGAAAGCATGCATGTTACAAAATATAAAAAATTTAGGAGGCAACTATATATAAAACGTGTTAGTCAGAAGTGAACTTCATGGTCAATATTAAAAATGCTGACCTAAAGTTTCCACGCCCGTGAATAAAATACCAAACTACATCAGATAATAACATAACAAACTTCCAGTGAAAAATCGTGTTGCATAATGCCATTAAAAGACTCAGTTTACCTCTTTATTGTTGAAAATGCTTTAGGAAATTACATCCCAATGAAGAAAATAGCATGAAATGAAAATACAACCCAAAAAAACTTAGAAAATGTGTCTTCGTAAATCTAGGGAGTACGTAATAATACTCGTATACCAACCCATTTTCTAATTCCAATTCTTCTCCTGCATGGTCGGCCTACGGCCTTTGTTTAAGACTTTCTCCTATGGACAGGATCCAAAGTTGGCTATGCGGACTAAATTCTGTAGGCGTAGTCTCTCCAGTTTTGGAATTTATTGATGAAAAAATAAAAAAGACAACAAATTAATTTGAGCCCCAAAAAATTGCAATACTCCTACTCCTACTTTTCCCAAAAAAGGCTGTAATTTCTACATTTATCCATAGATTATTTTCCAAAGAAGCATTGTATACTTTTTAAGGATGCTAATTTTAAAAAAAATGGAACAGACATTTTTGCTTTTTTTTGTTTTGCGTGTCATTATTTAAAAAAATATTTTTTTTATTTTTTTAACGACAGTTACTGACCTTCTATTTGTACGATAATGTGGTATTTCAACATTTATGCCCTCACAATTTCCTTTAATTTACATAGTATCCCGGCTTTTTCGACCTTGTATTTCAAAAATATGGTCCAAATACTAAGGATAACTTCCAAGAAATTCGGAATTTAAAAAAATGCCATAAAAATGTTGTTAATATTTTATTCGTTATGGTATCCTAACCATATTACACCAGAAAATGTTACGCACAGCCCTTCGACAAAAATTTTGTAAACTAGTGTATTTAAATTCAGTACCGCCCGTACTGGAATTGTTTTTCAATGCACCGTAATTCCATTTATATTTCTGGGTTGATTATGGTTATTGTATGGTCAAAAACAGGCATTAGTTTCTAATAGCTATGGCGTTATAATTCTTCGAGACTACGCGGACAATTCTGTAACTAGAGAGAGATCCAATTCAACTCTTAGTTTCAGTAAAATATGAAATGAGTCTGAAATTCAAAATAAAGACAAATAAGCGAACCAAAATGTAATATTGAGCCTAGATTTGTAAAAAACTCGTCTATGCAATTGAATTATATAAATTACCCTAAACTTAAACCATTTAACATTAGAAAAAATGCTTTTACCATTAGAAAAATATGCTTTAATTTTAAACACCAAAAAACAACCATCTTGACATTAAATGAACAATATAAATTCCTAATTCTACCACATTTTCTATTTGCTTTAATTTTCCACCAATAAAACAATCAAAACATATCTTTATAATATTCGTATTTCTTTAGATCTTCCAACTTTTATACACTGGTAAATGTTTTATTAGGTCCTTTACCTAATCAAATTCACCGCAACAAAATCAAAGTGATTTCGACAACATTGGATATGGCCTCAAAGTCAAAGAGCACCAATCTGTGACATCAAAATGATGCCACTTCACTCCACATTAGGTTGAAAGTTCAAAGCTATAAGACAACCACAAAAACCAATGACATCAATGATCCCACTTTCAGCAATTGGGCAGTCCTTAGCAATTTCGAATGAGCTAATTTGCCACACATGTAATGGAGTAGAACCGAATGGAATCGTCCATGACTGTTGTCGTCAACCACATCGACCAGATTGTGGTACAGGAGGGATAGATTTTTATATATATATGAAGATAGTTGGTGGTAGTGGAAGAGAACAATTAATATATCGTAAGTAACACGATTTGCCTTGGAAGTCGCTGGCATTTCAGACTTAAAATGTGAGAAATTCGTTATATAAAAATAAAATGTAGCGATTTTAATTAATCTGAAACCTGAACTTTTATTTTCTAATATGTATTAAATACCCCAAAAATGTCAGAATTTGAATTGAAAAACATTAAATTCTGACTTAAGGGTCTACACTTGTTGAGCTTCTTTGGTTACTCCTCCTGTAGACATGATTTGATTCCGTGCTGTACTTTAAGGTTTTGGAAATTTTATTTATGTATGTACATTTTAGTTACAATTTGCATTTTTCAGCATAAAACGTTTCATTTGTCCGATTTATAAACATGAACTTACAATTTTGCCGTTCACAGTATTGTATTCGTCATGCCGTGTTTTGATTGTATAGGGTGATCTAAGTAGAGATACTTTTTTCAATAGCCTTTTTTTGACAGATCACGTGTGAGTCGTGTCACGCTGTCATGTTATTTTTGTTAAGTATTGTTTGGCATTTCATCTTGGAAAGACCTGAACAACGTTTACAAATTATTCAGTTTCATTATCAAAATAATCATTCGCCAATTGCGCTAAGTCCATTTTTTTTAAATCCAAAAAAACACTTTCCAGTCGACCCACGACCTTGACACCCATGAGCAATATTTTAGCTCTCGTTAAGATCTATCTTTTTGCCATTGACCGATTCCCGATCCGACGTACCGGAATCATCGGTCCATATTTCTTCAAAATGATGCCGGTGAGAACGTAACCGTCAATGGCGACCGTTATCGTGCCATGATAACCGACTATTTGATGCCTGAAATTGAAGCTCGTGATCTTGACGACATTTGGTTTCAACAAGACGGCGCCACTTCCCACACATCGCATCAATCAATGGATTTATTGAGAGAACACTTCGGTGAGCAGATAATTTCACGTTTTGGGCCGGTCGATTGGCCACAAAGATCGTATGATATCACACCGTTATACTTTTTCCTGTGGGGATATGTAAAGTCTAAAGTTTATGCGGACAAACCCGCTTCGATTCAGGCCTTGGAGCAAAACACCACGCTTGTCATTCGCCAGTTACCAGTCGAAATTCTCGAACGAGTCATCGAAAAGTGGACTCAACGGATGGACCATCTGAGATGTATCCGCGGCCAACTTTTGATAGACGTAATCTTCAAAAAATAAATGCCAAAGAATGTTCTTTCAAATGATAATAAACATTCCCCATTCAATTTGAATTTTCTGTGTTTTTTTAAAGTAGGGAACCTCGAAATGGATCACCCAATACTTCTGAATAAAGGTATATTATGGAAATATTATTTAAAAAAAATCGAAAATGCGTTTCCCCAATTTTTTGCAGAGCTTTTGTATGTCCTGTCTGTATTTTTTGTAAGATAACATGCTAGATTTTTTTAATGTTAGGCTCATACTAAATCTCACTAAAGCTATTTTGTTGGAACTCTAAAATGTCTTACAATGAAAAAATCTTGTGATTTACCATGTGACAGGTACAAAATAAAGCCATTGTATATTTGTCCTTATTGGTTGCTACAATGTGCACAATCCTTTGTCATCTTTTCCTTGTCGTCCTTTGTTTACTTTTGGATAATACAATGTGATATATACCAGCATACGAGTATATGCCGACGAACGGACGGACGTACATTCAACGAAATACCGGTAATAAATCTTTGCACTGATACTTTAAACAATGATAGGCTTCGCATTTTTCTGTTAACAAAACATTAGATTTATAGATTAGATAAAGGCAACAGTGGCAGGCGTACGAGTGTGTGTGTGTAACAAACGTAAAGAGGAATATTTCACATTTTTCCGTTTCCGTTCGCTAACGCAGAAAAATACACTCGAGATGAAATGCGAGTTATTCTTATGAGAAATATTTTTTGATGCGTTCTTTACGTCATGTCTTAACGAAATGTAAAAAAACTATGTTTAAGCACCACTTAGGGTATGTTTGCTTTATGAAGGATGTATTTTACTACCCGAGACTAACAGTATGATGTAGATTTTATTCTCCCAAACCCCATTATTTTATATTAAAGTAAATTGTCATTTGTATACACCGACCATAAAATTGCATATACTCATGTTACGCCTCCGACCCACAGTCAATGTAACGTAGCATTATTTGTAAAATCATTGAAAATTCATATTTCCCATTTTTAATGAAATTTAATGAAAACTTCTGACTTTTTTATGTTGTTTATACATTAGGTTGGAAAATCAAATATCGTCGGTGCGCCGACGAAAACTCCTATGTGTAATTTTTCGTGATACGGTGATACGACTACACGGGGCAAAATCGCCTTTTTTGATATGTTTGAATCGAAAGAAAATATATTTGGAACACAAATTTTTAAATATTATATATTTCTTAGCAAATAAATTTTATTTGAAAATCAATAAAATATATTTGGAACGCATATATTAATATATTACAACAAATTATATTTGCAAACAAAATTTGTCAAATAAAATATGTTTTTAAATACAAATAAAATTATTATTTAGGAATTTTTCCAAATATATTTTATTTAAAAAATATTTCCAAAACTTTTGCTGAGTTTTTCATATTTCAGTTTCAATTTTTCTTGGGTTTCGAATTGTACCTCCCAGTTATGATACCATATGCAGCATTACCTTCTGTTTTAAATCAATCATTTCAAATTTCTAAGTATTCCAAGCCATCATTAGTTGTCAATCCTCTAAGTACTTTATATTGATCCAAGATTATATGATTTCAATTATTATTTTTTACGAACATTAAAAGTTTCTAAAAATTTAACTTTGAATTACTGAAAAATTTGACATAATTTATGTATTTTATGAATACTTAAATGCAAATAAATATTTGTTTCGGAAATAATGGTCCCAAATAAAAACATATTGGAATGTAAACAAATATTTGTTTAGAACAACATCTTCCCAAATACAAAATTTTTGTGTGTACCAAATATTACATGCTTAGAGTCTACCCCAAACATATATATGTTTCAAGCCGAATATGTTTGGGACAATATACTACAGAAGCGATTTTTTTTCAGCGTGTAGCCAGCAAAGCATTTTGCGCTATCTTCACCGGTTCCGAAGTTACCAAAAACTCCTATGTGTATCCATCTTTACAAATGATCCGACAAAAACTCCTACGTACGGTCAGTTCTAGAAAAAAGTGGTCAAAGGAAGTTTGGGAGATAAGCGAAAGGCCTACAACTCTTTCTTTAACAAACAAAATTGATACTAATTTGGTAAGGATTTACTTCTGTTGCTTTTCCCTTTATATGAGGCATATTTTGATTTAACACATTGTAAATCCCTACCAAATGATTATACATTTTTGTTAAAGAATGAGTTGTAGGCATTTTTCATATCTTCCAAACATTCTTTAACCATTTTTCTTAGGATAAATAATAGCGTTATATAGTAAATAATAGCATTATATAGTAAAATAATTCTGAACTTAAATTTTTTGTTCGAAATTTATCCGCCGCGGGATATTTATGGCGGAAATACCAGCATATTCCACAGAGATCATAGAATTCAAGTATATCTTATTATATTCGCTATAATATTGTTATACAAATTTGGTGGTGTACGTTAAATTTATGGATGGAATCCATGGTTGTAAAATTCGCAATATAATAATATTGCAAATATCGCGTACTTTATAAAACGACGTACAAATGTTTATATTTATGCGAAATTATGTTATAGTTGTAAATTTCCACGATTCAATGTATTAAGTAGTGTTTATACCCTACACCACACTGTGGTACAGGGTATTATGATTTTGTGCATTTGTTTGTAACACCCAAAAGGAGAAGAGATAGACCCATTGATTATTATACCGATCGACTTGTAATCACTTTCTGAGTCGGTTTAGCTATGTCCGTCTGTCTGTCTGTCTGTCTGTAGATGTATTCTTGTAATCAAAGTACAGGTCGCAATTATGGTCCGATCTCAACGAAACTTTGCACATATCTTTTTTAGGCCCAAGGACGATCCCTATTGAATTTGGTTAAAATCGGTTCAGATTTACATATAGCTCCCATATATATGTACCTCCGATTTGGCATATATGCACTGTATAAGCAACATTTTTGAACCGATTTGTACAAAAATTGACAGAGAGTATTCTCGTGATGCACTTAGATACCATACAACATTTGGGGGAAATCGGTTCAGATTTAGATATAGTCCCCATATATATGTTACCCCCGATTTGAAATTCAAGCGCTGCAGAAACTGTATTTTATATCCGATCAGTACGAAATTCGACAGAAACGGGTTTCTATTTTACATGAATGAGTATTCAAGGAACATCGATTCAGATTTATATATAACCTCCGTATATATGTTCCTCCTGATTTGGTTACAAATCGCTTTGGAAGTTGTACTTTACTTCCGATCATTACAAAATTCTCCAGAAAGATGTTTCTCAATTTAGGAACGAATATTGCTTAATTTAGCGATTATCGGTTCAGAATTAGATATATCCACATATATATGTTCTTACCCATTTACCAAATATTCCAAATAATTATCGTAATGACCCTTATCGCATTATTAGGGAGGTGTAGGGTATTATATAGTCGGCCCCGCCCGACTGCCTTTCCTTACTGGTTTTATTATTTAGAACATTAACGGCCTGTTTCTGTATTTCTAACAAAAGTCTCTGCGAAAGAAAACCAGTCTTTCACTTTCATCAAGAATTTGGTTTCTCTAACGTTCTGTCGTTCGTTCGCCTGGCCTTACGTCAACGACGTTAGCAATTTACCAATTGGAAAATAATGTAATTGCCAGATCAATAATTTCACAACTTCCGGTCTAAAAAAGCACACAATTTTTCTATGGTCGACCTTAGCAAATACATCTCTGCACTATTTACACTAGCGGTGGCCAAAAAAGCAACCCTGGGTGGTCAGCTGAGCTGCACCAAGGCTCTCATTTCTTTCTCTCTCTCTCACGTCTCTCTCATTGTGCACTGATAATTTTTTTCCATCTTAGTGAGCAACCAATATTGACTTCATTATGCTAAAATATGTACACATATGTACACAATTTTATTATTATTTACGGCCTGTTTCTGTATTTCTAACGAAAGTATCTGCGAACGAAAACCAGTCACTCACTTTCGTCAGGAATTTGGTTTCTCTAAGGTTCGTTCGTTTGTTCGCCTGGCCTTGCGTCAATAACGTTAGCAATGTACCAATTGGAAAATAGTGTAATTGCCAGATCAATAATTTTACAACTTCCGGTTTAAAAAAGCACACATTTTCGGATTGCAGTGGCCAAAAAATCAACCCTGGGGGGTTAGCTGAGTTGAATGAAGACTCTCTTTTGTTTCTCTCTCTCTCACGTCTCTCTCATTGTACACTGATGAGTTTTTTCCATCTTAGCGAGCTACCAATGTTGACTTCTTTATGCTTAAATATTTATACAATTTTATTATTATTTAATTGATTTTACCATAATTATATTAATATCTACTTATTTTTGCTTTTGGTAACGGTTTTTTGTCATTGTTCCTGTCAGTCGACAAATAAAATAAAGTGACTCGATCTGACATTTGTGTTCGCCTAGGTGACAGCAAAGAGAGATAGAGAAACCAAAATTTACACTAAAATGATTACGTTTTCGTACGAGTTCATTATCGTGCGACTTGTCGTTCTGATGGTAGTTACTGAAACCCAAATCAGCTGTTTGTCGTCAGGCAGGCGAACGAAAGCCAATTTTTAGTTACAGAAACTGGCTGTTAATTGTTTTTACCATAATTATATTAATATCTACTTATTTTTTTCATTTAATAATGTTTATTTTGTCATTGTTCCTATCAGTCGACAAATAAAATAATGTGACTCGATCTGACATTTGTGTTCGCCGAGATGACAGCAAAGAGAGATAGAGAAACCAAAACTTGCACTGAAATGATTACGTTTTCGTACGAGTTCATTATCGTGCGACTTGTCGTTCTGATGGTAGTTACTGAAACCCAAATCAGCTGTTTGTCGTATGGCAGGCGAACGAAAGCAAATTTTTAAGTTACAGAAGCAGGCTGTAAGTTTAAAGAAACCTCCAAAAAGATAGGGGTGCAGAAATTTGGTTTGTTCTGACACATATAGTAAAATTGTATGGCCAACATTTGAAGGGGTGTTTTTTACGATTTGTTAAAATGGGGCCAAAAATTGCAGTTATGTGGGGGAGCTAGATGGTTAATATGTTCCACAAAAATATTGGCCATAATATTTTCTATAAAGTTGCTGAACATACCCTATACCAAAAAAATATTATTGTTACATAATTGTCAATTACTAACATTTTTGGGTACAATGTGATTTTTGAGCTATTTAGGGTACCTAGACACGTTCAGATTGTATTAATATGTTCACAATGTTGTTCAGATTTACGTTGGATACCTGAGCCCCTGAAAGTTATGCTGAAAAAAGTGAAGAAAAAAATAATTTTTTCCTACACTTTTTACAAAAAAGTACCGGAAATTTGAAACTTTGTTCAGCATATTCTTAAGGTAAGTACAGACGATTTGCAGATCGGACAACATTGCCAGAAAAATGGCGGAAAAATGCAACCCTGTGAATTTACAACCGTGTGAACATAAAATTTTTGTTTTGCAACGTTAGCAGAAAAGTCATTGCGAGATAATTTGCTGATTGTTATATGTTCGAAGTTTATGCATGTGACAACGGCGCCGTTGCCAGAAAATCATTTTATTTGCAACACTGTCTATAATGTATTTTTATTGGCAATCCTGCATATAAATATTTACAAAATATATTGTAAATATATGAAATTTTAATGTTTTCTTGCAATCGTCTGAACTGTCAATTCACCTTTGCCTAACAATCTGACATTGCCCGTATATTTGCAGCACTTTAACAGGGTTGATAACGTTTGCCGATCTGGCAATCGTCTAAACTCAGCTTTAGCTACATTATTGCCAAATATAGTTCAGCGGTATCACCAAGTCTGAATAGTTGTTGGACAAAAAGCTGATGACACCTTTTTCGAGGGGCCCACTGATTTTCAGTAACTTTGGAGGCCCATAAAAAAATTGGTCACCAATTTCGCCACACCTAGTATACGGTTACAGTACTATAGTACATATATAGGTCGGTCTTAAATAGTCTCATTGAAGACATAACTACCATATTTTCCAGTCGGTCTGTCTGAAATATTGCAGTTTTTATTTATTTTTACTAAAATACCATATCGGTCCCCAAGTAGAGATAACCCTTTAAAATCTTGTGTTAAGCCATAGATGCCGCATGAGAGATGCAGAGAAATATGTTCCTCCTCCGATATGTTAGACATTGTGTACATATGGTGAGGATACGAGTATAATGATATTACTGGTATGGTCATTGTACATAACTTTAATGAGTAGAACAAATCCACCCAAGGACATGTTTAAACTTAATCACAACGTCCTAATCAGTTTTATATGTCACCCATAAAGCAGTTCTATAAATATGATATGAGCGACTTCGTGCCCCGTCGACATGAAATGCTTGAAAATAGTTGCCCCTTTTAAGGTGAAATGACGCAGTCCCTTGAATTCACCTCACCTGCAATTGTAAAATGTCCACAACTTGTTAGAAAAGTGAAGTTTCCGCGAAAAGAGGCAAAGATAACGCTGCACTTTTTCCAGAAACGCAATCGCCTTAAGTCTGTGCTAATTTTGGAGATTGTCGGACCACTTGTGATTAAGTGATTAATTATTTTTGTAGCATTTCTTGCTCTATCTGTAATTTGTATACATCATTTTTTTTCTCACTGCAGAAAGTTTTTTTTGTTTTCAAGTTTGCATTATGAGGGATGTACTCTACTCCACAGGAACTATTGTCTGCAGAAGGTCTGTTCAAATTAAATTTTGCATATAGACATAACACTCTGAGTGTATGTATAATCACATAACCTATATGATCGCGTTTATGTTACCGTAAACGTATTGCTCTATTTGAAGTCAGAAGGGTTTTAAGGAATAACCCATATGAGCATATCAGCTACAGAAACTAAAGAAAGATATAAATCAACGGCGTCTAAACATGTTTGAGATTATAAAACCATTCGAGTACACACATCTTAGATCTCAGCTAAATTCAAAGAAAACAAATAAGATTAAAGTAAGAAAAAGGAGCGGCTACACTGCTATCACCCATCACCTCCCTCCACCAAAGTGTCCTTACATCCCAACTTCTAAAGTGGCATTCATCATTTTAACAGTGAGAGAGAGAGACCGTCGTCGTCCGTCGCCATTCATAGACCTGTGTGATTGTTCCTTATCGTCATCATTAACGTGTTGTTTTTAATAACATTAAAAGCTACTTTCCTAACGCTGAAGAGAAACAGAAAACGGAAACGTAAACGTAAACAAAAGCTACAAGCCAAAAATAAGTTACCTTACCTGTTTTGTGTTTTACACTAGATTAAGGTCTACAGGTCCAGTCTTGCATATAAATGATTGAAATCATTTCTCGTCGTGTTTTTTTCTTGGAAGGACAACATGGGTGACTTGACGACTTTTTTTCTTGCGCTGCTTTTTGAAGAGTATCAAAAGAATCCAAAATTCAGTTTTGTTGTCATTTGCCTCATTTAGGCCTACTTATGTGTAGACGACATCCTGCGAAGGACAAACAAACGGTGGCACACAGCGTCACCGACCACTCATTTGGGGGAGGGGATGTAGATGTCCCTGTCCCATGTTTACATTAAGAAAATTAAAAAGTTTATAAATGGAATTTAAATGTCTTCAAACAGCTTTATTCAGCAAAAATTCAAGTCGGGGTAGACGGAAGATAAATGCATATCACCATTCAAAGATGAAGCGAATGAATTTGAAGCAATTTCTACCTTAATCACGTTTGATGAGTTCGCTTTTTACACCTAGAGTCTGGTAGAGAATTAAAAGAATATTGGGAATTTATTAATGGGCATCATGAATTGAGATTTAACTGAGACATTTTGTCATAATCAATTTAGAGATTGCTATGGATATAAATTTAATATTGCGGTATATTATGAAATTACACAGTGCAACAACCAAAATGGGAATGGGATGAAACCAACTGCAAATGAAAGTTGACATTATCCATAACAAAAGCTTCAAGGGTTTTTTTCAGTTCAGTGCGAGATTTTTTTACACGCATTTGAAGTTGGTTTTGGAACGCTGAAAGTTTGTATCACAGTGCTATTATATTTGATAAGTATGCAAACTACCATAAGTTAATTTAATTATATACAAATATACACATTTTACACTAAACATTGTTTCAATTATTACCCTATCACATACAAGAAGATTTAAGACTCTTAAATAATTATAAAGCTATTATTTGGAAATAATATTTGTAACTACTGTAACTACACTAAACAGTATTTCCTAGGTATGAAAATGTAATTATGATTTTTTAAACGAAAATTAAAACTCTTTCAAAACAGAAGTAATAAAGTTACCAAACATAATTATTTTGCAGTATCTCTATCAGTTCCCCCCATTCCAACCCACTGCAGCATCATCATCAGTAATAGTCATTACGACCAACTGTTGCCAAAAAGAATGGAAATGAATGAAAAACTGTTACCATTTGTAGCTATCCGCATTGCGATAACTTGGTAATGGAGGGGGAGGGGCGTGGAATAAGAAAAATTATCAACCCGAATAAAAGCCAATTAAAACGCATTCTTTGCCAAGAAATAAACTTCATTGCAACTCCGGACACTTTGTCTGTCCCGTCTCCGTCTGTCCCGTGGATGTTGTTTGAAGAGACACCCAATGGATTAACTGGGGAAAGAAAGCAACGGAAAAAAGGAGTGCACAAGTTTTCGTTGGTGTAATGAAATGCATTCAAATCTAATGGGAATAATGAAATACACTACTTAAGCGCTGCGTAATTCGTGAGCATGAGCAAGAGTTGGACGGATTCTACTCACTGGGATACAGCAGATCTTTCCTCCGTCTGTGGGTGTGATACAGTGGTTTGTCTTAACAAAACAATTTCACATTAGTTGAATAAAGGTCGCAATTTCACTCCGATCGTTTTGAAATTTTGCAGTCTCGAGTATTTCGCAGCTGTTAAGATCGCTATTGAATTTGGTTGAAATCGGTTCAGATTTAGATATAGCTCCCATATATATATTTCGTCCGATTTGGCCCTTTAGTCCTATAAAAGCTGCATTTTACATCCAATCCTTTTGAAATTTTGAATGGTAGAGTTTCTTGATCCATGAACCAACATTGCCGAATTTGAAGAAAATCGGTTAAGATTTAGCTATAGCTCCCATATATATGTTTCGT
Organism: Eudasyphora cyanicolor; assembly: GCA_963930755.1. Taxonomy (NCBI): domain Eukaryota; kingdom Metazoa; phylum Arthropoda; class Insecta; order Diptera; family Muscidae; genus Eudasyphora; species Eudasyphora cyanicolor. The sequence goes on along the minus strand of OZ005734.1, from coordinate 341,889,060 downwards.
CCGATTTGGCCCTTTAGTTCTATAGAAGCTGTATTTTACATCCAATAGTTTTGAAATTTAGAATGGTAGAGTTTCTTGATCCATGAACCAACATTGTTGAATTTGAAGAAAATCGGTAAAGATTTAGCTATAGCTCCCATTTATATGTTTCATCCGATTTGGCTCTTTAGATCCAATCGTTTTTATACCCTACACCACACTGTGGTACAGGGTATTATTTAAGTATATAATGTCCCAAAAGTAAATTTATGTAAACAATTTATACATGAATTACAAAATTGACGAATTTGAATAAAATCGGTTAAGATTTTGCTATAGCTCCCATATATATGTTTCGTCCGATTTTGCTCTTTAGTCCTGTAGAAGCTGTATTTTACATCCAATCCTTTTGAAATTTAGAATGGTAGAGTTTCTTGATCCATGAACCAACACTACCGAATTTGAAGAAAATCGGTTAAGATTTAGCTATAGCTCCCATATATATGTTCCGTCCGATTTGGCCCTTTAGTCCTATAAAAGCTGTATTTTACATCCAATCGTTTTGAAATTTAGAATGGTAGAGTTTCTTGATCCATGAACCAACATTGTTGAATTTGAAGAAAATCGGTAAAAATTTAGCTATAGCTCCCATTTATATGTTTCATCCGATTTGGCTCTTTAGATCCAATCGTTTTTATACCCTACACCACACTGTGGTACAGGGTATTATTTAAGTATATAATGTCCCAAAAGTAAATTTATGTAAACAATTTATACATGAATTACAAAATTGACGAATTTGAATAAAATCGGTTAAGATTTTGCTATAGCTCCCATATATATGTTTCGTCCGATTTTGCTCTTTAGTCCTGTAGAAGCTGTATTTTACATCCAATCCTTTTGAAATTTAGAATGGTAGAGTTTCTTGATCCATGAACCAACACTACCGAATTTGAAGAAAATCGGTTAAGATTTAGCTATAGCTCCCATATATATGTTCCGTCCGATTTGGCCCTTTAGTCCTATAAAAGCTGTATTTTACATCCAATCGTTTTGAAATTTAGAATGGTAGAGTTTCTTGATCCATGAACCAACATTGTTGAATTTGAAGAAAATCGGTAAAGATTTAGCTATAGCTCCCATTTATATGTTTCATCCGATTTGGCTCTTTAGATCCAATCGTTTTTATACCCTACACCACACTGTGGTACAGGGTATTATTTAAGTATATAATGTCCCAAAAGTAAATTTATGTAAACAATTTATACATGAATTACAAAATTTATATATCAGAGTTATTCAATACTTCGAGAGTGGTGTAGGGTATTATATAGTCGGCCCCGCCCGACTTTAGCCTTTCCTTACTGGTTTTATTTTACATTTACGTATAGCAAATTTTGTTGTCAATTAATAAAAGTTGATGTGAGAGAAACAGGTTAATATTATAACGGTTTATATTATAATAACACTGATAATAACAAAATGATTGGGCAGGGTCCCGAAAAAAGATAAAGAAATCCATTTTTAAATACAAACAGAAATCTAATAACGCCATAAAATATTTGTAGTTTGTAGGTCTTGACTTCACAACATGAAAGTAATACGCGAATTATATTTGCAAAAGTCAATCCCACAATTCACAATATAATTTAGAAAATCGCCAAAATGGGATTTTTGCATATCCCCTATATCTATTTACTACACTAAAACCGGGCTTCAAATTACCTTTGAAGTACAATGTGCAACACCTTACCATATATAAAAAAGGCAATGTTTTTGAAACTTGCGTAAATTGGAGAGGTTTGGCAAAAATACCAGTGAATATTTTTGCCGCGTTCTTTCTTTGAAAACATTCATTCCTTATGATGTTTCCGATGTTAGAAACAAATTCCATTTTTATCATAACTGCATGCATTCCTTTTATGTTAGGATTGTCTCTTTGAAATGCAAATACTGGATAAAAATGGATCCAAAGAATCCATAGATCTGTGAAAAATATTATATTATTAATATTATTGCGGCTATTTTGTCTCGCATATGACCGTCTGTCTTGCTTATAAAATGTGTTCAGTGCCTCCGAAGCATTTTCCCTAAGCAGCCCACAGGAAGTGCAGAAGCGGCAATATTCTGAGAACAATGCACCAATATTGTGTGGAAAGTTGCAGACATTCGATACCAAGTGTATTTTTCCATGTGAAACAAGGTCCATGTGTAACAAGAACCACGTGTATCAAGGTCCATGCGTACAGGTGTAACAAGTTTGTGGTAAATTATTTTTTTAAAACAAATATCGGAATCTATTGTCTTACTCGCTGATATAGCTGCCGTATGAACAAGAGGGTGTGTTATTTTCTTGGCGCAGTGAGAGTTCAGCTGCACTGAAAAAAAAATTGTCATAAAATTAAAGATTTGCTCCAAAGACGTCCTTAGTCTTCAAAATAAGGACATTTTGTACTTAAATTTAAGAAAATGTACTTAAAATTAAGTTAATTACTTAATATTAATGAAATTTTCTATATTTTAATTACAAAATGTACTTATTTTGAAGACTAAAGACGTCTTTGGAGCATTTCTTTAATTTTATGACAATTTTTTTTCAGTGTGTCAATTTCCTTTTTAGTCGTTTTCCCACTTCAGTGGCTGTATCGCAGAATCATCGTTTCCGATATTTATTGTAAAATTTTTAGAAACACACTCTGAGTGTGCTTCCACTTACTTTGGATTTGGGACCAGTGTGGATTGTGTAAAAATTAGTATTGCTGTTACGAATATATAATCAGAAGAAATCAAAAACAAGTAAGAAATTTCAGTCAAGTAAACCGACTAATGAATCCCCTCACCATGAGTCTCAAAAAATATTAGTAAACTTATTTATTATTTTGTTTTATTTAAATTATTATCAATTTAAATTTCATTTAATAACTTTCAAGTATGTACTGGTATTAAAGTTCAAAGCTGTTTGCTTTTGGTACAAAATGGTTCATTTGGGGTACTGGGTACTATAAAAGCATTACACTGTACAAAATTTCAAGTATTTATATGCACTGGTATTAAAGTTATAAGCTGTTAACTGTTGGTGTAAAATGGTCCATTTGTGTGGATGTTACCAAAAGAGGCGTGCCGATTTTCTTTAGACTGTAGGTACTATAAAAGCATTGTTCTGTACGAAATTTCTAGTATTTGTATACACTGGTATTCAATTTAAAAGCTGTTAACTTTTGGTACAAAAAGGTCCACTTGTGTGGGAGGTACCAAAAGGGGCGGGCCAATAACGTCCATTTTTATCTGGACTCTAGGTACAATGTATAAAAGCATTACACTGTACAAAATTTCAAGTATTTGTATGCACTGGTATTAAATTTATAAGCTGATATCTTTTGGTACAAAATGGTCCATTTGTGTGGGAGGTAACAAAAGGAGCGTGGCAGTAATGCCCACTTTTCACTGTATTGTAGGTACTATTAAACCATTGCACTGTACAAAATTTGAAATCTTTGTATGCACTGGTAATAAAGTTATAAACTATTAACTTTAGGTTCAAAATTGTCCATTTGTGTGGGAGGTACCAAAAAGGGCATGGCAAGTCGCCTATTTTTCTCGAGGTAATAGTGTTTAATAAAGTAATATTATGTGTAGAATTTCAAAGGATTCAAATAAGTAGTATAGATGTTATTAAATAATCAATATTTCACTTAATGTTAACCCTTTGTAGGGGAGGTACTAGAAGGAGTGAACCAATATGGCCCATCTTCGAAATTAGCCGGAGATAGAAGAAAATATTACCACATACCAAATTTGAAGTCAATCGGTTACTTCTTTCGAGAGTTCGGTTACTTCTTTCGAGAGACAGACAGACGGACGGACGGACATTGCTCATTCAACTTAAAATGGTCCAAAACGGATATCCGCCGAACATACTAAGGGTCTTAGGCCACTCCTTCGATGTGTTACACTTTTTTTTATAGATAAAGGTTTCTTTTATTTGAGTTCAAATTTCCTACTTTAAGTAAAACTTAACTTGATTTGAGGCAGGGCTGCGGAGTCGAGCCAACACTACTCGACTCCGACTCCCGGAGTCGGATTTTAAAATGATTCGACTCCGGCAGTTAAATAAAATAAATTTCTGAAATTATATTTCTACTGAGACATGAATTCATTTTATTGAAAATAGATATAGCTTTGTTAAACAAATCAGTAGGTATTAAATAACAGTAATTAAATACAATTGTATTATTTATTTATCGACGCTTGACATGCAACTAATATGACAATTCATTCAAAATTGCATCATGACGGACTGCAGAATTACCAGCAGTCCATCTGTCTGTCCATCTTAAGTTCTTCGTTGACTACAGGTCAAAATTTCACTCCAATCCTGCTGAAATTTGGCAATAAGAACTCTTTCACAACAGGGAGGAAACCTACTGCAATTGGTCAACATTGGTTCAGATCGATATTGCCCCAGACATAAATGTTTCTTTAGATTTGGCCTTGTAGCGCTATGGGAGCTGTATTCCACATTCAATAATTCTGAAATTTAGTAGGGTAGAGTTTATTTATGCAAGAACACATATTGCCGAATATGAACAAATTCAGTTTAGATTTAGTTTAATAATTATTATTTATATTTCATATTTATATTTACTATATCTGAGCTTATTCTGCTCTAACAAGGTGGTGTACGATATCAAGTAGTGGGCTTCGCCAGTCATTGGCCTTTCCTTACTGGTTGTATAGTCTTGATCACATATATCGTCCCCTCAATAAAACAATAGTGTATAATTTTTTTGTAGTTTCGAGATAATTACATTTGAAGTTTTTTGTGGAAGTCTAAAATATGTATAAAGTGTCCCAAGAAGAGCGCAATTTTTTAATTACTGATGCAGCAATTGAATTGTTTCTCTGGCTGTATGACATGTGGCGCCGTCTTGTTGGAACCACATGCCCTCCACATTCATTTCTTCAATTCTAGGCAAAAAAAACTGGTTATCATTTCACGATACCGAACACCATTGACTGTTTGCGCTTGACCTGCCTCATTTTCATAAAAAAAGGTCCAATGATTCCTCCAGCCCAAAAACCACACCACACAGTGACACGTTGAGGATGCATTTGCTTCTCGTGAATCACTCGAGGATTTTCCGCACCCCAAATGCGACACTTCTGCCTATTGACGAAGCCATCAAGATGAAAATGGGCCTCGTCACTGAAGATGATTTTATCGGCAAAATCAGCATTTTCATGTTGTCTCTCCAATACCCAATTAACGAACTCCCTTCGCTGTCCTTCTCCATTTTTACTAACCTCGTACCTTCTACTAACAAACAATAACAATTATTCAAATGTCAAACAATGACACTTCGAATGTTGCGAGATTTAAAAATTGCGTTCTTCTTGGGACACCCGTTATACTTCTTGGAAGATAAATATGTATATTTTAGAAGAGAATTGATGTTTTTAATTTATTTTCATATTAATATGTGGTGAAATAATTAGGCTACACCTAAATTAATGTTCTATTAGGCTAAAAGTGCGTTAGTTCTATATAAATGGGATCAAAGTACCATACGACATATACATATACACTATTTTTTCATTTTAACTTTTGAACAAAGTGGAAGCTGAATTCCACCAAATTTTACCAGCTATAGAATAGATTATGTAGATTCTTAAAATGCAATAAAAAAAATAATGGTGTATATGCGTATACGCTATTGTTTTATTGAGGGAGCGATATATATATAGTCTTGATCTAAATTGTCTCATATATAAACAGAACTTTCCTAAAACTGTCTTTACATAAAAAGTCGATAATTTGGTTTACTTTATACATATTTTAGACATACAAAAATATTTGATTAAAAGCTTCACATGTTTTATTCTTCTTCTGTAGTAGAATGGTTTTCCCAAAAATTGTTGAGTGCAAACATTTTATCGCTTAAATGGTACATTTTGCACAATCCATCTCGGAGTCGGAGTCAACCATAATTTTTCGTCTCCGGACTCCGACTCTGGGCAAATATCCCCGACTCCAAGACTCCGACTCCACAGCCCTGATTTGGGGAAATGAGTGATAATGAGTGACGGGGCTCATTTCCATTTGAATGGATATGTGAGTAAACAGAATAGTTTCTGGGCAATGGAAAACCCTCAAATTATTCATCAGTCACCTTTGCATCCATTAAAAGTGGCAGTCTGGTGTGCAATTTGGTCATGTGAAAATTCTACGAAAATTAAAACTGTCAATGGGGAGTGATATGGTGATATGATTGAAAACTTTTTAACGCCAGAACTGCATGTTTTGGGCTGATTAACATGTGGTATCAACAAACAAACAAAGTAGTATACCTTCCCGACGAACACCCTGTATATTACTAAAATTAGTAAAACTTTAACTTAATTTGGGTAACAATTTAACACGTCATTAGTTTAATTTTTTCCTATTTTTAGTAAAAATTTTCCGATTTCAAGTACAAATATACTTGGTCTATAATTGCATGCCCGGTTAAGAAAATTGGCATGGGTCGTGGCATCATTCGATCGTACTTTTTCAAAGACGGCTGGAACGTTACTGTGAATGACGAGCGATGATTACAATCTTGGTTGTCCAAAATAAAAGTGGACTTGTCTGACATGTGGTTTCAGCAAGACGGCCCAATTGAGAGGCGAGTTCGATTTTATGATACTAACTAGGATACTCTCCCGGCTTCAAGACCATTTTGTTTCTATATTATTATAGAAACAAGTATTTTATACATGGCGGTGTATAAATATGTATTAAAAATTGGCAGCTGGCATACTGGATCATGATTTCTGAGCCGTGACACTCGTTATCAATTGTAAGGGAGATACGGAGCTCTATCCCAGCAAAATCTTGGTAAGTACCTGTCATTATTCCCTGCATTACCAAATAATGACATCTCATTATTCGCTGCACTACTTTCGGCTTATTAATAATGACTTACCAATAATAACAGGAATAAGTGATTTTTTGTTATCAAAATCATTTTGAAAAATTTTAATATAATGCAATTTTGGCTATATGTGGGTTATTGTACAAGATTTATTTATATTTCAACATGTTTTCAAACAATACGTGCAGATTTGAATGAAAATACCAGAAATTCGAATCTGGCATGAGGAAATTGTTTGTTTCGAGAAATATGCGCGACAATATGCAAAACATCATTTTAAATGGCCATTTCTACATATCTACTACTTATTTTATAACTTATTGGTAATGCAGTATTCAAGTACATAAAATCGATACAAATAAGTACTTATTATGCCCCATGTTAAAATAATGAGAAAAGTGGCTAAATAATAAGTCCTTACCATTATCGAACTTTGCTTACTCGTCGGATTATTTGGTAATGAGAAATTTTGCTGGGATATGGTTGACTTCAACACGCAAGCGAATGAGAAATCTTTGTGAAACCACACTTCTTCAAAATCTTCCAAAAACAATTGTTAACCAAAGTTAATACAACACACCAGCCATGTCCAATGAGAAGCAAATTTTGCTCCATCAAATGGAAAATTACCACACTATGCAGAAAAGCTTTTATGGTCTTTGAGTGCACTAAGTGTAGATTTGCAGACCGAATAAAAGCAAGCAAGCAACAGTTCGATTTTACACGTTTGGGGCCGGTCAATTGACCGCCTATATCGTTCGATTTAACGCCTTTAGATTGTTTTTTGTGGAGCTATGTTAAGGCTCATGTCTATAGAGACAAGCCCGCAACGGTTGACGCACTGGAAGCCCATTTTGAAGAATTTATTCTTGAGATACCGGCCGATATATTGGAGATCGTTCGATTAAACGCATTTAGATTATTTTTCGTGGGGCTATGTTAAGGATCATGTCTACACAGCCAAGCCCACAACGGTTGACGCAGTGGAAGCCCATTTTGAAGAATTTATTCGCGAGATACCGGCCGATATATTGGAGAGGGTATGCCAAAATAGAACCCAGGGTATAGACCATTTGAGGCGCAGCCGCGGTCAACATTTACGTGAAGTCATCTTTTAACATTGAATTATATAGACCGTTCTATCGACCCAAATAAAGATATCATTAATTTCTCTAAATTTTATGTGTTTTTTTAACCAATCCGAAAGCTCTTAAAAAATTATTCATTAAAGTCAGGGCAAAAAGGTTGGATTAAGAGTGGCAGCCAGTATACAAGCTAGCTTAGTCCATTGTACTATCACTGGGACGTAAGGGAAAATTAATGATTTTCCTACCCCAAACCGTTGAACCAATTTGATTGCCTTAAAAGTTGGCGGTTTTAACATCAACCAAGTTTGCTAACTCCCTCAAACCCTTGAAATGAGAACCTAGGGTAGCATGCCACGTAAGAGAAAATAAAAAATTTTCCTAGCCTATCCCGTTGAACCAATTTGTTTTATTTAGAAAGCTCAAAAGTTGGCGAATTTGAACATCAGCCAAACTTGGTTAACTACCCAGAGAAATGACAGCCTGCCGCCATCTAGAGAGAACGGAGTACAGACAAACATTGATTCCTCCTCCTCACGGTGGGAGAAACATATAATTTAGCGCGATAAAAATCGAAATATGAACTTACAGCAAATCCTAAAATATTGGTACACCACTAATCCAAGGGCTGGGCTGCACTTTCCGGCATTCCACGTTTCTCAATTATTTCACTCATAACGATATAAAGCTTCATTAACTTTTGGAAATCTATAGGCCATACGTGATTGATATATTTTAGTTATATAGTTTACATTCACTTGAACAGAAAATTGACTGTTTTTGGTAAAATTTATGATATTTTCTTATATTTTACAACTAACGGCAAACAATTTCATTGTGTTGTTAGTTGTTGAAGCAAAACTAAATTGCGGAATCAATTGAAATATTTTAATATATTTTTTTTTTTCAATTGTTATACCTTCGGTAAGGGTTTAGTTAGGAATGTTGTGTGATGCAGCCTAGATTTTTATCTTATTTTTTGCTCACCTTATAAAGTATAACTTCCGAAAATTTTGGCTGCCAAGATTTGCCTATTGATTTTCTATAATTATTTTTAGGAAATATGCAGATTAAGCGATGGGAAATTTTGATATTTGGTACAAAGCCAAAAAAAAATCGGAAAAAGTTCTTCGCAAACGCATTATGTTTTAGGGAAATTTGGACTAAGTATTAGTAACAAAATTTAACAAAAAATAATAAATTTGTTAAAATCACGTGCATTAAATTCGAAGATAATTTCCATTTTAAATAAATATTTTAAAAAAAAAAATTAAAACTGAACTTATAAAAATTTTTAAATGACACATTTTTCAACTTAAACTTTCAAAAACATGCGAGTCAAAAAATGGAAAAATAATAATAAAATAATATAATATATTTTTTCGCGCTAAATTAGAGCTTTCTCCCACTGTGCTCCCCTTCGTCACCACAGCTTTTGCAAAACTTATTTCGCATGAAATAAGTTAAGTATACCTTCAATCTCTCTGTGTGCCGTTCAATAACGCAGTGAGTGACCCGTCATGACAGACACAATAAGTGAGACGCCCGGTCTCGATATCGATAACATAACGTTGGTGCGTTTGAAGATTAGGCAGGGCCACATCCTCCTGCAATGTATACAGATCCTGACTATTGACCACCAGTCTTTTGTTGCGCAATGACACTATCTCTCAAGAAGAGCTTGAAGGTCGCTAGAGGCAAGTCCTCATATTCCAATTTCAGTCTGCTATAGAAGTTCACGATTCCCGACAGTCATGGGATACTTCCTGTCAAAATGTGGTTCAGACATAGTGTAATCAACAATAACTAACTGTGTCTTGCCGTAGCCGTTTCCTGACCAGAGTCACAATGCCCTAAGTCTAATAGCAGTAAATGTGGCATATTGTCTTGCTACAATGTCAAGCGGCATTAAATGCCCAAATGCCGAATCCGGTGATTACGATGAAAGATAATTGATTATCCTTTTATTTTTTGCCCAAAAAATATAAAATAAACCAGTAAGGAAAGGCAGAAAGTCGGGCGGGCCGACTATATAATACCCTACACCTCCCTAACAATGCGATAAGGGTTATTGCGATAATAATTTGAAATAATTTGTAAATGGGTAAGAACATATATATGCGGATATATCTAATTCTGAACCGATAATCGCTAAATTAAGCAATATTCGTTCCTAAATTGAGAAACAACTTCTATAGCGCTTTGTAACCAAATCAGGAGGAACATATATATGGAGCTTATATATAAATCTGAATCGATTTTCCCTGAACACTCATTCATGTAAAATATAAACCTCTTTCTGTCGAATTTCGTACTGATCGGATATAAAATACAGCCTCTACAGCGCTTGAATGTCAAATCGGTGCTAACATATATATGGGGGCTATATCTAAATCTGAACCGATTTTCTCCAAATTTGGCAGTATTCCTTCGTGTAATAAGAAACCTCTTTCTGCCGAATTTCGCTGTGATCGGATATAAAATACAGTTTCTACAGCTATTGAATTTCAAATCGGGGGTAACATATATATGGGGGCTATATCTAAATCTGAACCGATTTTCTCCGAATTTGGCAGTATTCCTTCATGTAATAAGAAACCTCTTTCTGCCGAATTTCGTACTGATTGGATATAAAATACAGTTTCTACAGCGCTTACATGTCAAATCGGGTGCAACATATATATGGAGGCTATATATAAATCTGAACCGATTTCCCCCAAATTTTGTATTGTATCTAAGTGTATCACGAGACTACTCTCTGTCAATTTTTGTACAAATCGGTTACAAAATGTTGCTTATACAGTGCATATATGCCAAATCGGAGGTACATATATATGGGAGCTATATGTAAATCTGAACCGATTTTAACCAAATTCAACAGGGATCGTCCTTGGGCCTAAAAAAAGATATGTGCAAAGTTTCGTTGAGATCGGACCATAATTGCGACCTGTACTTTGATTACAAAAATACGTCTACAGACAGACAGACAGACAGACGGACAGACAGACGGACATAGCTAAATCGACTCAGAAAGTGATTACAAGTCGATCGGTATAATAAACAATGGGTCTATCTCTTCTCCTTTTGGGTGTTACAAACAAATGCACAAAGTCATAATACCCTGTACCACAGTGTGGTGTAGGGTATAAAAATAGAACAAATTAATTTTTAATTGTGAGTTTAGGGTTAATATGAGGTCTTAAAAACTATTGAGTGGAGAAGAAATTTTGGATTATAAGTTAGTAGAATCAATATCAAATACCGTCACCATAAGTAATCGTTAAGTTTGATGGTCTACCTAAATATTTACCTACAGCCATAAACTAAAGTCCTTAATAGCACTGTACATCCGCTCCTTTATCTTCAATGTTTTCATTTAAGTGTTAAAACAAATGTTGCACTGATTATGGCAAAGAAAGTGTTTAAATGCTTAAATACTTAAATAATTAAATACTCCACTGTTGGATACAATGATAATAGTCCTCCAATCTGTCTGTAGCCACTCAGTCAGTGAATCGGTGATTTCTTTTGCTCCGGCTTCTTCTTAGCTATTAAGAAGGATTCCCCTGATGTCCTGATGTTATTGCTTATCATTGGATACATAGTACTCGCAAGTAAGTAAGAGTATTGTTCGAGTAGAAAACGAGAGCGGAACGAAAGGAAATCTTAATTCAAATGAATTCAATTAATTAACGCTCATTTCAATCGAAAATCATTTGCATAAGGCGTGTGCCAAACGTATCCCGGCTGGAGCAGGACGAACTCACACAGGAATCATCGATGACTGTTGGAAAGCAACAGCTTAATGTGTTGTTCCATGTCCTCTATGACGGTGGCGGCAGCGGTAGTGGTGGTGGTAATCGTGGTTGATTTTGATGTTGTTACCACTGATTATTTTATAACTGCTGCTGCTGTTGATGTCGAGATTGAATCTGGAGGATAATGGTTTGATGGTAATGTTTGACATCGGAAGATTTCACTAATTTATACAATCTCTTCAATTTGTGACGGTTGGAAAATTCAAATGAAATGACAGGCCTATTTATATCACATCAAATGTGGTATTAGCGTAATTTGAAATTAATATATTTTCGTAATTATCAAGACAGGTGTATCGACGTTTGCGATATTCAAGATAATTGATAGAAATCTGTTTAGATTTTCATTTATTTTAAAGGGAAATCATGCAAAGTTGCAAAAATACATTTTTGAGAAGTACGCGGAGAAATTTGTCAGAATTAAGTTCGGCCGGGCCGAATTTCATATATATTACACAGTGGATTGTATTCAATTCTACAATATCTTTGAAGTGGAAAATAAGTAAATCAAGGAGCGTTATGATTCTATTTGTAGCGAATTATTTTAATAATTAAACCAAAGCTGCGAAGTTTCAGCAAAATTGGTTAGATAATTTGGCGTCTATGGCTATACTTAAGATATTTTGGAGCGACCTCTACACGGGGACTATATCAAAACGTGGAGTGATATTGTAAATTTCCGTTATGTATACTTTTAGTATATATAAAACAAAAACGCCAAAATTTGACACAAATCGATTGAAAAATAATAATATATAAGAGCGACCCCTGTGGGGAATATAACAAAGTATGAACTAATTAGGGAAATTTTTATTCTGAAAACACAAACTGTAAAGTTTCAGCTAAATTGTTCAGAAAATGAGAATTTTATATGGGCCGGTGGAATCATCGGTCCATATTTCTTCAAAAATGATGCCGGTGAGAGCGTAACCGTAAATGGCGACCGTTATAAAGCCATGATAACCGACTATTTGATACCTGAAATTGAAGCTCGTGATTTCGACGACATTTGGTTTCAACAAGACGGCGCTACTTCCCACACATCGCATCAATCAATGGATCTATTGAGAGAACACTTCGGTGAGCAGATAATTTCACGTTTTGGGCCGGTCGATTGGCCACCATAATTGTGTGATATCACACCGTTAGACTTATGGATATGTAAAGTCTAAAGTTTATGCGGACAAACCCGCCTCGATTCAGGCGTGTCATTCGCCAGTTACCAGTCGAAATGCTCGAACGAGTCATCGAAAATTGGACTCAACGGATGGACCATCTGAGACGTAGCCGCGGCCAACATTTGATAGACATAATCATCAAAAAATAAATGCCAAAGAATGTTGGAAAAAATGCTCACCGATATGTAATACAATACTGTCATTTGAAAGGTCTCAGTCCAACCAATATTAAAACCGAGCTAGATTCCACTTTGGGGGAGTGTGCTCCTTTATTTACAACTTTAAAATATTGGTTTGTAGAGTTTAAACGGGGTCGTACGAGTTTCCAAGACGAACACCGTAGTGGTCGACCAATTGAGCAGTGGGTGGACCAGAAATGGTTTAAAAATCCACGTATTGGGTAAGTCGGTTGAATGTTCGTGAGCTAGCTGAAGTTATACTCGTACCTCCCACATAAATGGACAATTTGGACAGAAAGTCAACAGATTTTATCTTTAGTACCAGTGAATACAAATACGTGAAATTTTGTACGGTGTAATGCTTTTATAGTATCAAGAGTCCAGAGAAAAGTGACCGTTATTGGCACGCGCCTTTTGGTACCTTCCACACAAATGGAACATTTTGTATATAAAGTAAACAGTTTTTAACATTAATACAAATACATACTTTACCCAGCAAAATCTTGGTAAGTACCTGTCATTATTCCCTGCATTACCAAATAATGACATCTCATTATTCACTGCATTACTTTCGGCTAATTAATAATGACTAACCAATAATAACAGAAATAAGTGATTTTTTGTTATCTAAATCGTTTTGCCAAATTTTAATATAAATGGAATGTTTTCAAATAGTACGTGTAGATTTCAATCAAAAATACCATAAATATTTCTGTATGTCTTAAGATGTTAAATCATTGAAGAATTTTTCAACTGGAGGTTTGAGTTCAGAAATTCGAATCTGGCATGAGGAAATTGTTTGTTTCGAGAAATATGCGCAACAATATGCAAAAAATCACTTTAAACGACCATTTCTACATATCTACTACTTATTTTGAACATATTGGTAATGCATTATTCAAGTACTTAAAATCGTGAAAATATAAGCGCATACTTAAGTGCTACAAATGAGTACTTATTATGCTACTTTATTGTATGCTTTTGGGAAGTACTTTCCTCCAATGACATCCCCATGTTAAAATAATGACAAAAGTGGCTAAATAATAAGTACTTACCATTATCGAACTTTGGTTACTCGTCGGATTATTTGGTAATGAGAAATTTTGCTGGGTAAAGTTATTAAATGTAATTTCAATTAATAATAATATATTTAAAACAAAAAAATAAATAAATTTAGGAATATTTTTTAGGACTCAAGGTAAGGGGATTCATAATTTGGTTTACCCGACTGAACTTTCTTACTTGTTTTTAATTAAAACCACCTAAAAACATGGAAAAATTATTATATTTTTATTATTTTATCGTAAGTTCTACTCGGTAATTAATAAAATGATTCCGAAGAAAATCAATGCATGATTTTAAAAGTTGTAGCTAAATAAGCAAGTCTACAAACATAGATCATTCGGTTTTTAGGTCTGCCCGATTTGGAGGGTGTTTCATTTTGACATTTTGGTCAAAGAGCCCTTTATTCCCATCCATATTACTAATTGAAACATGAAATAGCTGGAAAAAGTGTATCGATCTAAAAGGTGATTACGTTGAGAAATATTCCCAAATTTGTTGTGTTATCATTGTTAGGTCGGCTAGTTTTGGGATCGCCCTTGTAGCTTTAACATGTACATATGCTTTACAGAGGCAACCTTTTTTAACCGATTATGAAGTTTAAAAGAACTGTTCTTTATAGATCAAATTTTGTAATTTTAATTTCCCTTAAAATTCACCAGATTAAAACTCTCAATCATTCATTCATGGTCGCAATATGTCCCATTTTCATTATTCGACTGTGTAATTAGATAAATATTGTATGTTCCCGTGGTTGCATTACCAAGGTACCCGAGATTACTTATTCAATCTAATAAAAATCAATTAAACGAATTTTTAATTTTTATACCGGTTTGTTCGTATTTTTCGCTGACACAATATTTGCCCACAATAAAACCTAAATTATGTAAATTATTTCAACAGTATGGCCTTCTTTCGTTTATATCATCGACCACCTGATGGTTCGCCTCGCTCCCCCATCCTCAAGAGCCAACCGCATCGACAGCCTTATTAATTAGTTATGGAAAATATGCTTACCACGGGGAATTGATTTGTTAATTTATTAATACATTTATTAATTTACGCTCTCTCTGTCATTACATATTTTTTTCTTCTTTTTCTCCTTCTTTTCCATTTTGTTTCGGTTATAAATTACCCAAGGGCATGAGAGAGGGGTTGAAGAGGGAAATCGAAGGAGGGGTGGGTGATACAATTTGTGGCTAAAATACAGAAGGTTAATCAGTCAACCTTAAGTCAAGTAATAAATTCAATCGAATTGCTAATATTTCCGACTCCATTGCCGTCTCCCCGATTAGGATTATTTGTATGTCCAGAGGACGGCTACTAGAGGCTTGTTTTCCTTTTGGGAGGTACTCTGAAAGGTGGTATTTGTGTTGGCTTTGAGTGTGTCGAGTATCCGTGGAAATTTGTGGCTGTGCGGTCGATTTACAATAATGGCCGAAGAATTTGTCCAATTAATGGCAATTACTACTTAAGGTGGTAATCTGATTAACTTGTATTACCAAGTCAGTATTAGCGGTATGAATGGATGTACTCGAACATATACATATCTGTATGCATGTCTTGATGTATATGTGGCCTTTACTAATTAACAATGAGTTGACCAGAATTAAAGATACAAAGGCACAAAGGCGGATATTTGAAAAACCTCAGATTCTTAGAACCTAAGAACTAAATTCTCAGCTTTGTTTTCCATTTCAAAATCAATGAAACATATTGGAAAAATATTATCCCATTACGTATGCAAATGAAATGTAACGTATTATCGAACCCTTATCAAAGTCTTGACCGATTAATATTCATTGACAGAAGTTGATTGAGACAAGACATTCAATGGCATGGTCGAAATATTAGCGCATTTGAAAAGGAAAACGGTTAAATGAGTGATTCCACTCAAACGTAAAATCTTATTAAGGATTTCAGCTACGCAACCAAAGGGATAAACTACCCCCTTTCGCGGTGAGGACGCAGCCTCAGCCACAACTGTCATCATACTCTTATATGGCATTAGATACGGGAGATGTACATACATAATCTTTGATATAACGGTATGGATTTAAGCCTTGATTAGTTATAAGGGTGGCCCATCGCAATTAAAACCATTTGTGATTATTGGAAAAAAGAGAAAATCCCAGTCGATTGCAGTATATACTCACTTTCAGAGAAATATATATCTATATCTATTTTTATAAAAGATCCCAGAACGGGAAGGAAACTTTTAACTTTAATTCTCTATCGTATGCAAAAGTAATCTACAATACCGAATTTTAAATAAGTAGAAAAATATCAGTCGAGTATACCGACGAGTTTATGTTTCTCAGTCTATAAACTGAGGGGAAAAATGGCGTAAAACTTAAAACAACACCATCTCTAAAGAATTTTTTTTTTTTTAATTTAACTTCAACAACAATTTTCAGTGAATTAATGAAACTGTACTTGATTTCAACGAAATTATTTTTCATTCAAAGAAATTATTTTAGTTTTTCGTAGTATATAAATTATATTGGGTACATGTTGACTTTTAGGATATGTCTTTGAATTATTGAAAATAACATTGATACCAGGGCGATCCCGACCTAGCAAAGAAAACACAACAAATTTGGTATATATTATCTTTATTTTTCAACATAACTTTTAATTCGATACACTTTTTCCAGCGATTTTCAATGGCTTAGATATTATGTTTATAGTAAGAACTGTCTAGCTACTGAAAACTCACCTCAAGATCCACCTCTTCATTGCTGGAATATCTTTTTCTGCCAAGCCATTTTTCCAAGTTTGGAAACAAAAAATAATAAAGAGAGAGCTAAATCTGACGAACAAACTGAGTGCTGAAGCAATTCGAACTTTTACTCATTGATTTGGGCCGCCGCAATGGTGGAACTGGTGCATTGTATTGATTGTTTTCTTCATCTTGCACACAGTTTTCTTATTTTTCCGCCAATATGCCATGTAACGCATGGCATCCTATACTATTTTGTGGATATTTTGAACAATTCATGGCGTGGAGATCTCAATTGGTCGAACACTATGGTGTTCGTTTTGGCAGCTTGTACGGCCCCGTTAAAACTCTGCCAGCCAATATTTCATAGTTGTAAACGAAGGAGCAGACTCCCCCAAAGTAGAATCTAGTTCGGTTTTAATATTGGTTGAACTGAGACATTTCAAATGAAAGTATTGAATTCCTTGAGATCGTTTACTTTTGAGTGCTCGAAAAAAAATAGACAACGCCCTTCCTTCTGATATTCATGAATTAAGGAATAGAGAATGCTGTGGGATCAGAAAACATCTGTGCTCAATATGGATTATATTGATTCAGATTTAGATACTTGATTCTTTCCATATTAAGTAATGGCAGTAATTATACCCTCACTTTAGTGATACGAGGGTATATGTATATCATTTGCTACGGGCCACAAGTTTAACACATCGAAGGAGTGATCTAAGACCCTAAGTATATTCGGCGCATATTCGTTTTGGGTCATTTTCAGTCGAATGAGTAATGTCCGTCCGTCCATCTGTCTGTCTGCTGGCTGGTGCGAACGATTACTCTCGAAAGGAGTAACCGATTGACCTCAAATTTGGTATACGGGAATATTTTTTCTATCTTCGGCTAAGTTCGAAGATGGGCCTTAACATTTAACATTTAGTGAAATATTGATTCTTTAATAAATTCTATACTTCTCATTAGAATCTTCTGAAATTCCACACATTGTATTATTTTATTAGTCGCTATCACCTCGAGAAAATTGGGCGAAGTTGCCACGCCTCTTTTGGTACCTCCTACACAAGTGGACCATTTTGCATCAAAATTAAACTGCTTAAAACTTAAATACAAGTGCATAAAAATACTTGAAATTTTATACAGAATAACGGTTTTTGTAGCGCCTATAGTCCGGTAAAAAATGGGCATTATTGTACAGCCCACTTTGGTACCTCCCACACAAATGGACCGTTTTACACCTAAAGTTAACGGATTATAACATTAATACCAATGCATACAAAGACTTGAATTTTTCACAATTTTGTACTTGTGAAAAGTGGGCGTTATCACCACGCCCCTTTTCGTACCTCCGACACAAAATGATCACATCATACCAAAATTGAATAGCTCGTAACGTTAATATACCAGTGCATTTAAACGCTTATAGCTCAGCACAGTGTAATGTATTTAAAGAATCTACTTTTTACAGAAAAATAGGTGAATTTGTTAAACCCCTTATGGTACCTCCCACACAACTTGACAGATTAATTAATGTAATGTTATATATTACTTATACATTACTCACAATGTGAGGGTATACCTTAGTCGGATTACCCGACGAAACATTCTTACTTGTTTTAATATTTCTTTTTATGAAATTGTAGAAAAAGTTTTGCTTCAACTATACTTTACACCACTCTGTGGTACAGACCACATATTTGTAACTCCCCAAAAAATTGGAGCCAGACACACCTTATAGTATACCCATCGACTCTGAACCCCTAGCTGATTCGATCTATACATGTCTGTCCGTCTATCTTAAGCTTATACGCAAAGTAGTAATTTAACTCCGAAATTTGTCAAAATCGGATCAGATTAATATACGTATGTATAACTCCCATATATGTATATAACATTACATGTATATACATTCCGATTGAAATTTAGCGCGTGGAAGGTCTATGAGGCAGTACATAACCCAGCCACATTTCATAAAAATCGGTTCAGATTTATGTAGAGCTCCCATATATATATATATATATATATTTACATCCCAATTTGGCAAATATGGGGTGTAGAAGTCATACTTTGCCTCAAATCTTTACGAAATTTGATTCAGAAAAGATTTTTGCGCCGACAATAAAGCTTGCCAAATGTGAAGAAAATCGATTCAGTTTTATCTATGGCATGTATACCTACAGGGTTTTCCAATTAGAGTGATATGATTTCTTTGAGAAAAAAACACACTTATTGTTAAGGAAATTCAAAAGTTTTTTTATTAAATGTGAAGTCCACGACTTCTTCTGCAGGAACGAATTCGATGAACCCAATTTTCGAGCACTTTTTCCACTAAATCAAGTCGTATGTCATGAATGGCACGTTCAATATTGACTTGTAAAGCTTTACGAGAGTCTGGTTTATTTCGAAAGACCAATGACTTCAAATAGCCCCACAAGAAATAGTCTAATGGTGTTAAATCACAACTTCTTGGATTCAATATCACAATTTCTTGAAATAATCGAATCTACAAACTTTTCTCGCAACAATTTAATTGTTTCATTTGCTGTGTGGCACGTAGCCATAATCGGTCAATGGCAAAAAGATAGCTCTTAACGAGAGCTAAAATATTGCTCATGCGTGTCAAGGTCGTAGGTCGACTGGAAAGTGTATTTTTTGGATTTGAAAAAAATTTACTTAGCATAATTTTCAAATGTGAACGAAAAGTTTATTTTTGCTCTAGCTCATTAACGGTACGTCGAATCGGGAATCGGTCAATGGCAAAAAGATATCTCTTAACGAGAGCTAAAATATTCAAGATCGTAGGTCGACTGGAATGTGTTTTTTTTTTCAATTTAAAAAAAATTACTTAGCGCACGAAAAGTTGCAATTGGAGAACGATTATTTTGATAATAAAACTGAATAATTTGTAAACGTTGTTCTTGCGTATATCTCTCCAGGATGAAATTGTAAACACTACTGAATACAATGAAAAACAAATGACAGATCATGACATATTACAAATGGCCGAAACGTCACTTCAAAATCATATCATCCCTATTGGAAAACCCGTTATATCAAGAATCCAGAATTTCTGAACAAAACTTTATAAATTTTAGCAGATTACAGTTTCTTGAACCAAGAACGTTGCTTGGCAAATTTGAAGAATATCTGTTTTGATTTATATATAGTCCCTATACATAACATCAACATTGCATCTAAGGCTGTACAATCCGCATTTTTTTACACATCTTTATACAATTTAGGAAATAACAGAAATCGCTTCATGTACTTAAATCACGTTGTAGAATCTAAGCGCTATAAAATGATTTTTTTTGACAGATAATTAGCATTAGGAAAGCAATATTGATAAATCTTGACAATATTTTTACTTATTCTGCTTCGATAGGATGGCGTAGGGTATCATATAGTCGGCTCCGCCCGACTTTGGCCCATCCTTAGTGGTTTTTTATATTTTTCCTTAAGAGTGCGCAACAGTCAAACGGAAGGACGAACTGACATTGATTTAAGGGGCGTAAGCTATCATATAGTCAGCTCCGCCCGACTTTAGCCCTTCCTTACTGTTCTTTTATATTTTTCCCTAATAGTGCAAATAGTTAGTGCAGATTTTTTGTGACGACGCAGTTAAAAGCCTTCGATTTAAACCAACGGTGTATTATAGTATAACTTTCAAAGAATATTGTGTAAAAATGTCATGAATAAATATTAAGAAATATGGCAACGCCAGTAATTATTCGTAAGCGTCAGGGAAAATCAGAACGGAAATATTTTTCAACCCGTCGATTTGTCGTGGAATTCCCCATATTTACGATTTTGTATTATTGAGTGGACTGAAGAAGTACTTCTGAGCAGATTTCGTCTTTTCTTTCTCAGAATGTTATAAAGTGTAAACTTGGAAATTTTTTGGTACAATTTGATGGCATTGTAGGTGAGGTATGAGAGGTAATAAGGCCCATACCATATATCTGGTTTGCATAATTATACACCATTAAATAAAGTACTACGAGTATAGAAGATATACTAGATTTTTTTGGTATTAAATTGAAATATACAAATGTATGGCATAAGAGATGGTTTTCAGTAGACGGATGTGAAGAAACTAAGGCTCTTTGGGACGAGTTGTCTTCAAGGAATACGGAGATACTGCTAAGTATTGAAAAAGTGCACCTACGATTGATTGTGGGAATAATTACTGGACACAATAGATTTGGTAACCCAGCAAAAAATAAAAGAAGTACTTCCAAAAGAATAACATTATAAGTACTTCCAATTCATAAGTATGAACATTTTTTTGGCATTTAATGAAGTTCTTCTAAATAACTAACCAAAATGTAATTTCGGAATATAAATTATTAACCCAAGAATGCATAATTTTAAAACGATTGGATGTAAAATGAATCTTGTGAAGTGATAAAAGTCCAGATCGGAAGGAACATATGTATGAGGGCTATGATATATATGTAAAATACTGCGTCTGTAGTGCTAAAGGGAAGAAATATATATTTATATGGCGGCTATATCAGAATTAGTGAATGGTTCTGGAAGCTAGTCGACTTTTTCATCAATTAAATTTCGTTTCAGTCGACTAGGTTGATAAATCGGACCTACAAGTCGACTTTTTCATAGCCGATTAAAATAACATAAAGTCATTTCAAAGTTTGCTGATTTTCTTCGAGATATGTTAAATTTTGGAATTGTAGTACATTGGATTGCGATAAAAACTGAATTTATGAACAACACTTTATACTTTCCAAAAATGTTAATATAGCGTCACCAAAAATGCCCAAGATCGTAACCTTAAAAAAATTAAAATTCGTTTTTCGTCAAAAAATCACGATTTTATTCAAGAAAAAAAGACGTAAAATCAAGTGCTCGTTTTTGATACAGAACAAAAGGCGTAACTCACATTGTATTATACAGAACGTACTGTCTTCATCTATTTAACCTTTGTAGTTGTTCTCTTGTTGCTGTTTTGATTTTTATAAATCGTGTTTGACACCTATTTTAGATGCAAAATTCTATATGGGTCTGTATTTAAATTTGGCCTTTATCTGAAGGGTATCCATTTTTTTTATCAAATTTCGCAGTGTTCGTGATTCTATAAACTAATCTCTGCCAAATTTAATAATGCTCTGATGTAAAACATGAAAACACATTTTTCCAACCTTGTTAGTGACCGTTTATTCTCGGATTATAAAATTCTTTGTGCAAAATATAGTACATTTGGCTAAAATATGACTTCTATGGAGCTTAGATGCTAAATCGGAAGGTACACATCCATGCGAGTATGTGGGGCTATATGTAAATTTGAACCGATATTGTTCACACAGATATTAACTGTTAAAATAAGACACTCTTTACCAAATTTCATGAACATCGAAAGGAAATTATATCTTCTATAGAGGGTATAAGCTAAATCGAAGGTACATTCATCTATATTACGATATCTGGTTCTAAACTGATATTCAAATAGTTAAGAGATTTTTGATCGTTCGCCGTAGACGAAAGAAATACGGATTGTCTTTCTTGTCTTATGTACAAAATTTTTTTGAGATCGGACTATATTTGTGACCTGCACATAGATTACAAGAACGCATGCACAACCTGACATAGCTAAATCGGTTCAGAAAGTGATTCTAAGTCGATCGGTATAATAAACGATGGTTCTATATATCTCTTCTCATTTTTGGTGTTAGAAACAAATGCATAAAATCATAATAAATTGTACCACAGTGTGGTGTAGGTTATAATTAAATAATTTTAAAAGAAATTATGGTAATTAAATATACCATACCATACATACTGTACCACACTGTGGTACTTTACTACTCTCTGAACCGGGGCTACGGAAAACTTTTGTTTTCTGAGAATGTTAATTACACTATGGGGTCACACTTTTCAAGAGCCATCTACACCATACAGATTACAGACATCTCCAAATGTCCTAAACATACATACATATGTATATATGATCGTTAATCTCTTTAGCCAATAGTATATTATTTATACGTTCCCTTCCCTATGTCAACATTTGTATTCCTTTAAAAAATTAAATCTCTGGACCCAAAGATGTTAATAAGAATGACATACATTCATCAAATAAATACAACACCAAAAAAGCAAATCTTACAGTGCTTTAAAAGAGTTGTGCAAAAGTGGTGACAAAGAAGTACTTCCCGGCGCGACAACCCCTTGTTAAATTCATTGGTGAAAATCCAAATTAGAACAACTTCCGGATCATAAGTTGGGGATTTTTATTGCTTCTTTGGGTGCTCTTTTTTTGCTGGGAAGCACAACATAGAATTGGCCTAAGAAATGACGACATGTGTCGGTGGTTTCATGACCTGATGTGGTAGCAGATACTTTCATTTCCTTAGCCAATGTCCTACTTTATCGTATAGAAGAAAAAAGATACTGGGTCATTTTTCTTTCAGGTGTGGGTAGAACTTAAAGGATTGGACCCTCTCAGACTTTTACAGTTTATTATAGCATCAGATCGAAACTCCAGACTTAACTGAGTTTGAAGAAGAAGAATTAATGAGGAATCACAATGTATCAAATATGGTCTCTGCCGTCGCCTGACTTTTATTGAGACGGGCGCCATCCTCAGCTAACCTAACCTATAGTAGATTCAGATTACATTTTACAAAATGTTTACCATTTGTGGGAAGGTGTCAAAAGGTGTGTGCTAATAAAACACATCTTCTAAATTCGACAAAAGTTAACATAAAATATCATCACATACAGCATTTAAAGACGTTTGGTTTTGTACTTCTCAAACAAACATATATATAGGACCATAATTCCCTCGTTATGAGAGGGTAACATTTCTCATTTTTCCGTGGAAATTTTGTTATACCATCTCCCCTGTTAGGTGAGGGTATAATTAATTGTTCGATATGTTAGAATCAATGCACATAAAAAAGTGAAACTGAACCCAATACTACTATTTTGCGAAATAAACTGGTATCTCACATACAACTTGAAGCCAATACATCTTAGCAATAACTATAAACTGTCAAAGAATGACCAGACTTTCCCCCCATTCTCTTTCCCTCACTTCTCAACCAACTTCAAACTTTCAAATTACAATTATATTTCTCTAAAGGATTTTTTGTCATCTTAATTGACTGAAACTTTCTAAATAATTTCTTTATTTGTTGAATTGCATAACTTGCTACAAAAGTCACTCTTGGTTTGAGGAATTACATGACTCGGACTAACCCTTCGCCAATCAATTACTCATATTTCCCTTATGTGGACCCCACTAATAATCATAAATGTCAACCTATATATGCATTTATGTATAAGTGTGTACGTGCATCATTATTCTTGCACACTTATGATCAATACAATGCATCCGTCCATCCAGCGATTCATTCACTCATTCATTCATTCATTTGCCATTTGGAATTCTTGTCAATTATCATTTCATTATTCTATTAGGTCTTGTAGGGAATCAAATGCAACGACGATGGGTTAAGCTTGAATTCATAATGCAATTAATTATTTTGTTCAATTAAAATTAGAAATTGGCAAATGACAAATAATATTGTACTTAAGAGCTTAAACATGCACGCAAAATTGCCTACATGAATCGTGCCACACACATTGTGCGTACGTGCGTAGGGAGAAATCAATACTTACAGTGTGTGCCGAAATGTTGTTGACATTTAATAAGTTGTTCGTTGGAAATTTGTCGATTTGTAAAATAAAATAGCGATATTTCCAATAATATGATAAACAAAAAATGTCATCTAAAAAAATTA
The DNA here is from genome assembly GCA_963930755.1 of Eudasyphora cyanicolor. Classification (NCBI taxonomy): domain Eukaryota; kingdom Metazoa; phylum Arthropoda; class Insecta; order Diptera; family Muscidae; genus Eudasyphora; species Eudasyphora cyanicolor. The sequence goes on along the minus strand of OZ005734.1, from coordinate 341,864,354 downwards.
TGGCATCATTTTTCCTATGAATTCGTTATTTGAATTCATAGGAATTCAAATAACGAATTCTAATACATTTGGAGCAAATAGTGATTTGGTCCCTTTGTGTGGGACAGGGCTGTGGAGTCGGAGTCTGGGAAATTTGCCCGGAGTCGGAGTCCGGAGTCGAAAAAATATGGTCTACTCCGACTCCGAGATGTGTTGTGCAAAATGTACCAATTATGTGATAGAACTTTTGCACTCAAAAAAATGTTGGGAAAACAAATTGGTAAAAAAAAAGAAGGATAAAATATTCGAAGCTTTTAACCAAATCCTATCGAGTTTTTATGTAAAACAGTTTTAGGCAAGCTCTGAATATATGTATGTATATAGCTAACAAAATAAGTATTTTTGCAAAACTATACACTATTCCTAAGTTCTTGGATAAATAAATTCTACCCTACTAAATTAAGACAAGTAAAAGTGTTAAGTTCGGCCCTGCCGAATCTTATATACCCTCCTCCATGGATAGCACACTCACTCCTCCTCACAAAATAACTCAAACCTAAATAAAACACCGAAAAACACAAAAAAATATAGTAAAACAGTAGGAATCACAACAAGTTAGATGCTATATATGGGAGCTATATCTAAATATGGACCGATATCGCCCATTTTCCCATTTTTTCAATCCCAAGTTACCTGCAGCTATAAGAAGTATCTATACCAAATTTCAGCCACCTAGCTCGGACGGACGGACATGGCTAAATTGTCTTAGAATTTTAAGACGATTAAGAATATGTATATACTTCATGGGGTCTCAGATCAATATTTAGAGGTGTTACAAACGGAGTTACAAAATGAATATACCCCCCATCCTTTGGTGGAGGGTATAAGAAATAAAAGCGGTAAGTTCGGCCATGCCGAATCTTATATACCCTCCAACATTGTTTGCATTCAATTTTATTACTGGAAAAATCTTTGGATATGGAGCAAATCTTGAAACGATCCTTGTTGTTTAGGTAAATTATTAAAAAAACGAACGCTGCAATTTTAGGCCGCAAATTCCTTACCCAAACTCTTTACCTGAA